>JASAUF010000612.1:4047561-5316342 GCA_030180095.1 Magnolia changhungtana | reverse complement strand
GATATATGCATCTCTCTGGATAAGTTTTAGAAGATTTCTGAAAAGAGATGGTTGCCAACAAATAAAAACCTTAAAAAGGAAGCAAGGACACAATGACATCTCTAGTTGTTCCTGATTTTTGGGGAAAATGAGTGTGCACAAGCAAAGTGCGAGGGACATTCAAAACTAGTTGTATATTCATTAAAAAGAGGGTTGAGAGCACCTTTTGTCTCATTCATGATTAAGTGTCCTTTTTCACTATTTTCCAACAAGGAAACAGCTCACACCATACCAAAATTCATTTTCGAGAAGAATCCGCCTCACTTTATATCGGGAGCATTCCAAACAGGCCATTTAAGTTCGGCCTGTCACTTTGCTATTCCTGGAGATAACTTTGACTAGTTTATCAGAAAGATTTTGAAATTTTCATTGGCTTGAGACAAACCTGTAGGGGGCAGTGCACGGTCGATGTCCAAGGTGATTCCAGTAATAGCACCATCCTGAAATCATAAGGCAATGTATTCTTAAAATGGAAAAATACATATAATACATACAAGAACAAGAATGTGTTTTGTTTTTGTTGAATCCAAAATGTTGATACGGAAGCAAACATGTGAATCCGTAAGAAATGTAAGAGTGTACTCAATAAGGAAAAAATGCCATCTAGTTTGCAGTGCAATTTTCCATGGATTCATATGGAAATGTATAATGCCAATGGTCAAACGATATCCCACCTCCTTTTGGCCCCTTGGAATTCGATTTGTCGACAATCTTTGTCAACGAATTGCTCATTAAAAAAACATTTTTTTGCCAACATTATTATGCACTCTTTTTTTAGATAGGCTTGGAAAATGAAAAATATATTCCACAGTTTTTTCTCTCAAACAGAGGAAAATAGGATTCCACGAAATCGATTTGATTTCAGAAGCACTGAACAAAAGCAAACACTCCCCAAAGTCATGGTTTCCACGTGAAATAATTTAGAATCAATATAAATAATTTGAGTATTTGCATGCCCTGATAATACACTACCAATGTCAATGTTGTCAAAAGCACAACAAGATCAGGGGAGGAGCTGAACAAAACGTGTGGACATAGTAGTAGTAAGAATGTCTGCTCGCCATGTATGTTTTGCATGTATGCATGTGAGATTCAGCTGGTACCATCATAGCCTATGATGCACATTTTTCCACATGGTGGTCCAATCACTAATTTAAACTGTATATTTGGTCCAGTTATTCTTTATTGGCAACCATGTGGAAAAAATAGACCAAATGATCATGAAGTATGAATATTTACATTTTACAATGTACCGTTTCAAAAAAAATAAAAAAAATAAAAATTTGACATTTTATGCTGTCCGTTTCCGAAGCCAAAAGTAGGATGCCTACAGCCTACCATTTATCTGCCTCACAAAACATTTGTCAAACTATAAACTGGAGAATGATGTAATCAACATGTTAAGTGTGACCAGATTGGGTGGAAGCATAGATTTTTCAATCTTCTCTTCTTGTCCTTTTGGGGGCGTTTCGATGGGTGTTATTGTATTTTTGTATATTTGTATGCTTTGACCTTGGCCTTTTTTATAATATACCATCGTTGTTCAAAAAATATCACATGTTTAGTTTGACCAGGTTGGTATCTTCCCTCATGTGCATTTTCTCCAGCCACGAGTAGAACACAGTAGTCGTAGGGAAAAAAAAAAAACAGAGAGAGAAAGAAGAAAATTATTTCCCCAAGCGTGCAGCATATATAAGAAAGTACGCCTTACAACTTCTTAAGCTAATCATCTTACTACTACTTACGTAATGATACTCGGATCCCTCAAAAAAAAATAAAATAAAAATAAAATAAAAATAAAAGAAAAGAAAGAAAGAAAGAAAGAAAGAGTACCTGAGTTACTCAAAAAAGGGAAGGATAAGGATCCCACTTCCTTAAGCTTGAAATCCAGATTTACCGGGTGCTTGACTCTTTACTTGTTAGTAGCACATAATCATACTGATTCATACACATCGGGCTACAAACCTAAACTTATGAAAATTTTCTTTTCTACGGAGGACTATACAAGAGAAGAAACTAAGACAGCCATTGGGGACAAGAGAACGAGTAGCCTATCTCAAGTGACCCCCTTGTCACTCTCACAAGAGAATCAACAACATCATATGCATCCCTCAAACTATTAGAAAAGACAACATTCAAAGAAGATAATAGAGTTCTGATTTTCAAAATTACAAAATCTAATTTCCATGGCCCCAAATCTCCTAAGGAAGCCCATTTCATAGCATTTTTTGACTCCCTCAACAATGAACAGTCTAGAGGACCAACTTTTGATGTTTTTAGGAAAACACTTTGATATGATTAGACTTACAAGTTGTAACTATTCTTTAGATAACCATATAGTAAGAAATTGGATTTAGTAATGTGGACATCAATGGTGCACCCTTTAGAGTGTACCAGAGGAGGAGGCGTCGCCGATAAGGTACTGGAGCAGAGGAGTTGATGTGGATGGAAGCCAGGTCCATCGGCCCCATTTTCTGATGCGCAAAAAGTGCAAGATTGGCATGACCGCACCTTGACCGCATGCCCATGGGGTGGATTTCCAACCCTGTCACGTGGGTGTTTTAGTTTTAAGCGTCTTTTTTTTTTTCATTTCCTTATTTTCAGAGGCTTTAGTGCACTTTTTGTTTTTTTTTTTTTTTTTCCGTGACTTATATATACACTGTGAGAAACCCTATTTTATTATTGAATGAATGATAATTCGTATGCTTTCTTCCTCTTTTACCAAAGGTATTAGGGTTTCAAGATTGGCCATTGGGTGTTGAGTATTCCACCCCGGTTTCAGATTTTCCTTCTTTCTAGGTCTTCGAGGTGTAGGAAAAGGTAAGAATCAGCCGTCTTCTTTTCTTTGATGCCCTAGAATCCGTACTTTCTTTCATCTCGAACCCATCTCTTTCGTTCCTATCTAGATATTCCCTTTTGGTTTGAACGGAAAAGAGGGATGACCAGTCAGGAGAATTGGATCCAAACTTGACTAAGGACTAGCTTATACTAGATTTGGGATATCCTCATATTCCTATGTCCTCCCTCTTTTATTGTTTACGTGATTTTATGCGAAGGGCATGATCCTGATGGACTGATTTCATCTCTGTGTTGAGATTTGGTTAATCCCCTTGATTGAAAACAGTTAGTTAATTAATTTTATTATTTGAATCTCTTCAACCTGATTATACATACATCTAGGGTTAAGCTATCACATGTCCCTGCATCACTTAGATGATCCATTAAGCTCAATACATACTTGACTATCCTACCTATACTAGTGTAACATACCCATATAAGTATAACTACCAAGTGTTAATGAAAATTGGCAACTAAGAACCTCTAGCACTTTTTAAAGATCTAGAAACATATTGTGATTGATCTGGAACCTCTAGCACTTTTTAAAGATCTAGAAACATATCATGATTGATCTGGATTCATCATCATCATCATCATCATCATCTAAGCCTTATCCCAAGTAATTGGGGTGGGCTGCGTGAATCCTTTTCTCGACATTCCACTCTATCAAGGGCCAGACCTTCAGTTAGACCACTGGTCATCAAGTAATTTCTTACTACCTCCATCGATGTCCTTTTGGGCCTTTGCCCTTTTAGAGCCTTCAACTTGTACCATATCATTCCTTCTAGCCAACATGGTTCTTGATCTCTGTTGAACATGACCAAATCATCTATCTACTTTCCCTCACCTTGTTACCTATTGGTGTTACTCCTAAGTTCCCTCAAACGCATTCATTTCTAATTCTATCCTTCCTCATCGTGTCACTCATCCTTCTCAACATCCTCATTTCAGTTAAACTAATCCTATGAGCATATTGTTCTTTAACTGCTCAACATTTGTCCCATAAAGAATGGCTAGTCTTATAGCTATCCTATAAAATTTCTCTTTCGGTCTGAGTGGTATATGTGATTGATCTAGATTATGAAACAAATATGAATATTACTAACAAACACGAGTCATGACCAGTCCATCCAAAATTACAAAAGCTTAACATGTACTGAATGGAGGCTTGTGAATAACTGCATGAGCATTTGTGCAGGTGATGGCTATGAAAAGCATAGAAGTAAAAGATGGGAACAGGAAATGGGTTGATGTAAGCATTATTGCCACAAACCAGATCATAAATTGGTTGCTCATTCCGCCAGTTAGCTAGTACAGGAAGAAGTAGTCGCCCTGCAAAAGATACAATTGGGTAACATAGACTTTCAAATAGGAAATGGATCTGTCATAATATACAGTTGATCAACTGCTGTAATCAATTAATCAAGATGAGCAAGAAGAAAAGATTAAAAAGAACATCTGCTTAAGAGTGCAGTGACAAAATTGACCTGATCTTGATCTTTTGATATTCAGTGATTCTGGTGAGACAATCGATAATTTCTTTGCCCTGTCCCGGGTGATTATGGGTTGATTTACCTAAAGGAAATGCAGAGCTGTTAAACAAATCTGAGATTGTAAACGGAAATATTAAGGCATAAAATACAACGATGGCCACAGTTGTCTGGTACTGCAATTTCGCTAGTATTACAAGTGATGGCTCACCTAATTGACAGTCCAAACCACTAATAAAGGATGAGAGACTTCATTTTAAATTTGTGAAGGTGGAATAGGAAAAAAAAAACTTCAAATTAGTTTTCTTCTGGGACATCTCAGATAGGGAGAGCTTTTGGTCATTTTCTCAGTCACTTAAAATAAACACCCTCTTGTGGAATGAAAAGACGTATCAAAATCATCATGCAAGATTTCCCAATGATGTGAGAGTGGATAATACTTTAGAAGGTGCACTGTTGAAATTTTTCGGTTTAGCATAAGAACAACTCTAATAGGTTAATGATAGATATTTACTTATGATATGCAAGACCAAATATGGATGTTTGCTGCTCTAGTTGCCTCGAATGCTCCATATTCACAACTGATGTTTCCATTCTGCAAATTTGGGTAAAATCAGCTCTTTATTTAGGTCTCAGTATTGCTTCCAGCAAGTGAAAAAATGATTCCTGATAAACAATTCTTTGAGAATTGCTTATACGAAAATAAAAATGGTTGGCAAACGTATATAAGAAAAAAGAAATAGTCCATTTCAACAATGTAGTCAATCATGAAGAAAAGAAAAGAAGAGAAGAAAGATGAAAGAAAAGAAGAAAGGGAGGGGAGAGTGCTTCAATCACTCTACACGCCCCTATCTCTCTCTTTTATTATTAGGGCAATCACTAATCATATGAAAATTACAATTATACCCCCTTGCTTGGAGTAATATAAAACAATGACATATGGGCCTAAAGACTCTAACCCAAACATATGGCCAAGCCCAACATAAACCCAAATCTATGTGGACTACATATATATCATGAATGCACAACTCAACAAAACTCCACCTCAAGATGGAGCTATATATCATGAATGCACAATTCGACAAAGAATCTATCCAGATGAGCTCGACTTAAGCCTTCGTAAACATATTTGCCCTTTGATCATAGGACCTGACAAACGGCATGCTTATTTCCCTATTAGCAACCTTCTCCCTAATGAAGTAACAATGAACTTCAATGTGCTTGGTTCTTTCATGATAAACTAGACTGTTGGCAATGTGAAATGCTACTTGATTGTCACAGTACAACCTCAGAGGAATATCCACCACGAACCCAAGCTCACACATTAATGTCTTTGACCACATAAGTTCGCAGGTTACATGGGCCATAGCCCTGTACTCTACTTTTTGCACTTGATAGAGCGACAACAATTTGCTTCTTGCTTTTCCATGCAACCAAATTCCCCCAACAAGTGTACAATAACTTGTAGTAGACCGCATGTCAGAAGGAGGGCCAACTTAGTCTGCATTTAAATAGATAAAACCTCTAACTCTAAGATGTCTATTTCAATTGTAGAAAATTCCACAGCCAGGAGCTCCCTTTAAATATCCAAGTATGTGAAGCACGACCTCTGTACGAGAAATACAAGGAACCTACATAAAATGACTGACTACATTAACTGGATAAGTGATGTTCGGTAATGTAATCATTAAATAAATCAATTTGCCAACTAGCTAGCAATAGCTTAGATGAAAGAAGCTGAAAGAATATGGAGGGATTGGAATACGATGAATAGGAAGAAAGAAGGTTTAGGTAGGACGGGTTCCACGCCCCTATCAGAATATCCTACTCTATTTGTAGAAATATTCCTGGAAGGACGGATGCAGATCAACTTTGAACAGGTATTTAGAGGTGAGGATGTGGTTATGGAGGTAGTAATCCCGAGGGAAAGGGGTTCAAATTACATTAGACGTTTCATTTTGTGCAAATGAGCACTGAAGAGGAGATCGAAAGGGTGATCCAACTTTTGAATGGGGAGAGTTTTAGGGGGAAGAAGCTAAGAATCTAGAAAGCCAGGTATGGCCCTGAAAGGAAGAACAAAGAAGAGAAGGTCTAGACCAAACTGGGAGATGTCAATGCTAAACAAAAAGGGAAGGTGGGACAGAGAGAGGAAGGGGCAAAGATAGGGGGCCTCGAAGGGATATCGAAAGGCCTGAGGACTAACGACAAATCCTTCAAGGATGTTATTACAAATAACATCAGCAAAGAGACTATTGTTCTAAAGGATGCACGAGATAGAAAAGAAAATGGTTCTCGAGGATGGCTATGAAAGACGGGCTTGAAGTGAGAATTCATAAAAAGGTTCTTGAAGATTCAATGAAGACTCCTGAGTTCTGCTTCACTGTCGTAGTTACTATCGGAGTGGGGCGAGGGGGGAGTTGGGCCTAGTGGAGTGGCTAATCCTAAGGTACAGAGGTATAGAGGAAGAAGACATTAATAAAGAGAATCGAGGAGAATATTATATTTCATCCACATCAAGGTGAAATCTAACACAGTTAGATTGAAATCAAACATTGCGTATTTCGTTGGGATGCAAGGAAAATGCAGAAGCCATATTCCCAGCATGTAAGAAAGATCAACAAGGGGTAGTAAGAAACATCCAGAGATGGGAAGAATGGTCAGTGTTTGGCTAGGAGATGCACTGGTATCAATTCTGGAATATTCTGTTGGAACTGTGGATGGACGAACACTTTTAAGGAATCAAAGCTTGCATTGGATCTGTAATTTCAGTTGATAGTCAGACAGATAACGGTGAGGAATGGCATTTCGCCCAGCTAAAAATCTGAAAGAGGAAGTGGACTACATATCCCCAAACGATCACGCTGAGGGTGGTGGATGTCAAGATCAAGATTTCAATACCAAAGGAGTTAAGAGAAGCAATATAAGAAAGACGAGGATGAAGGAATATGTCAATCAATGGCAGAGGCGAGCGATGAGGAAGGTGCATGCCAGTAGTGCTTTCACAAAACCTAGATGGCAGAGAAGTTGCGTTGTCACTTGTCCAGTGGTAGAGAAAAAGTTACATCAGACTTTCAGATGAAGCTTACTGAAGAAGTTTCAGAGCAGAGAAGTGTCGACTGTGGGTTTGAATCCGATTCCCAATGAGCAACAGAAAAGGCAAAGATTTCGACAGGTGGCAAATCAGCATGCATCTTCAATCCGAGTACTCGATTGGGTATTGCTAAGCATGAAAAAGTCTCGGTATGTGAAATGCCACACCACTTCAACACTCGTGAGCCTTCGGTTTTAAGTGATGGCACGTGCAGTAACCCCGCCCCAACAGTCTACAATGCAATCTTGGGGATTTAAGTTCACACATTTCAATCAACAAGACGCAGAAGTCTTCTCATGGCACAGCTGCAATAGCATACCCTCAAGGGAAAATGATGACGACGACTTCCTCAAGATTCAAGGGAGCGTGAGTACCTTCCTACACGAAGGAAAATCAGATCAAAGTAGAGAAGATGAGATAACAAAGGTGGCAGGGGCCATCTTTCAGCAATTGCAGATAGGGCATAAGACAATGGGTGGAGCAAGTAGAAAAATCCCAAATGGTACCCTTTGGAGAGAGATAAGCATTGTGACATTCACGACGACCAAATTGCAACAGATGCGGGAACCTTGAAATCAATGGTGATCATTTTGAATTCCTAAAGGGAAAATAGTGAATAAATTAGCGAAAGATTGGAGGAGCATGTTATTATATTGATGCTAGCTATTAATCGACAAAGGTATGCTATAGAGGTTGTGACATCTGCCAAGAATCTGATGTCAGGGTTGCAGGCATCCCGGATCTATAGCATCTACAAAACGGGAAGATGTTTATGGTGCAAGGAGTGAATAGAATTAAATTGGCAACTTTGGAGATATCTCGACTTGAAGGGGTAACCTTTAGGGATAGGCTAGAGGATTATGTGGCCTCATACAAATTCATTGAGGAAAGCAGAAGAAAGGGACTGCAAAATCAGTTTCAAAACAATATCATTCAAATAGCATCTGGAGAAAACAGCAGATAGGGTGTTATTATTGAAGATGGTAACCTATCTAAGGGGAGCAGGTAGGGTCTAGTTGATTGTCAATGAAGATTATGAGTTGGAATGTCTAGGGAATGGGGTGTCCACAAAAACATGGGCAAATTAAGGATTTTTGTAAACGATATAAAGTTCAAATCACAACTCTTCAGGAGACGAAACTATCAGGTATAGATCTAGGTATGATTAATTCAATCTGGTGGGGTCAGCAAAAAGAATGGGTTGCAACATGGTCAGCGGGTGGTATTTTGGTGGTGTGGTATATGACACTCTAGTCAAAAGAGGAAAGCTAGTTAGGCGATTTTTCGGTGTCAGTAGTGCTAAAGGACATCTCTTCAAGCGGTGTACGTGTAACACCCCGTACTTTTCAGTACTCGGGCATTACCATTAGAACCAAATTCAGTATAAACACAAAGCCGATTCATCTAAACATTCACTTTCATTCTAATTGAAATCTGACCATTGGAAGGATCTTCATCCGTAGATCGAGCCATCCCACCATTGAATTTCAAGTTGGACCAACACAACATCCAGAGATTCGCATTGAACCTTAGGAGACTTATTTCTAGGAACCCAATTGGCATAAAATGTTAGACAGCACTTTGTTAGATTGACTAAGCCGTACCAAAATCAGTTTCGAGACCTAGAGTCACTTGATCCACATTTCATCAGATTTGAGACCCTCAGTAGTACAAATTGTCGCTTAAATAAATATATCAGCTATCCAAATGTGGAAGCTGTCATCAAATTCCCTCCAGAATAGGCAAGGGAACTGTAGAAACCTTGAGGATCGAATTTCGAAATAATCCAACCATCGGAAAGACGGAAATCACGATCTGAACCCAAAAACAAACATTGTGCGGCCCATCTGTGCAAGATAACATCGATTTAAAATAGATAGTGGCTCACTAGTTAGATGAACGGTGCTGATCGCGGGATTGGACAATATATCGCCATCAGATCAGCAAAGATACACGATTAAAGTCTAAGATTTCAAGGTGTGGCAAACCTAAGCCTTAGATCTACCTCATCTTTAGTTGGATGTCCTAATAGGACCCACAGAGTTTGATGGGTAGAGCAGATCTACCAAGATCACCACGGTGAACCCCACTCTATGTGGTGCGTATGCACAGTTGGTGCTCACCCGCGCCACACCGAACAAAGGAATCTGGTCAACAAGGTCTGACCCGACCTTCTTTCAAAAATTCCTCCCACCCAACAAAGATTCAAACAGACCGCGTCCGTTCTTGGTGGAATGTGACCATGGTTGTCGATCCGGATGATCTAACCCATCTATCTTGGAGAGCATGGAAATTCGACCAGGACCAACTTTCTCACCCATTGGATCGCACGGGTGTGCACACTAGCTCAAGCACAAACCAAGTGCGTGCGGCAGGCTTTTCTGAAAACGGAAAGATTCTGTTTTTCTTCCCCTACCACGCTGGCAATCCGCGTGCATTACCTCTTAGAATCCCAACCCTTCGTTGTAAGTCGATCTCAACCTTTAAAATTAAGGCTTCTAGCTATTACTCAGAGCTTTTCGCCGCCGCATGTTGCATATGAACCCATTAAGTGAGAATACTAATAACCATCCATCGGGAGGGTCCCATAGTGTTCAAAGATCCAATCCAAGCCCTCCAGATGCCTCAGAGTAAAAGATGACCCACCCGATTAAAAACTACCATGATAGTGGTCGTCATTTGCTCTGTCGGTTAGAAAGACCCACAATCCTCTAGTGGGCCCCATTATCTGATCTAAGAAGACCATTCGATGGGCCAGGGTGTCAGAACTCCATTTGTGGCACTAGATTGCAGCCATGCAATTAGAATTGGATGCGCCATCCGAGATTTCCCGTGGTTTGAAGTTGTTAAACAACAACTAATTTGAGGGATTAGTTGCATTCGAATCCCCTAGGAGACGATTAACAAAACCTATAAAGAACCCTTTTAGGGTAGCCCTTGCCAGAAAAAGAAAGTTAGAAAGAGAGAGTTTGAGGCCGCCGCATCGGATCGACTCGCTCGAGCTGCAGGTTGGTTTCAGTTGAGCAAACTTGTTGGACTGTTTGGGGGATAGGGAGAGAGGAAAAGGGAGGAAAAAGGAGAGAGAAGAAAGAAAAGAGAGTAACGCAGAGGAGAGAAAGCAAGGCACAAGAGAGGGGAAGTGTGGTTGTGCCGCACTGTCGCTGCCCGAGTCGAACCCACTGACTTGCTGGGTGGCTAGTTGTTGGACGGTGTAGTGGAAGAAAGTCAGAGAGAGAGAGAGAGTGATAGAGAAGAAGGAGAAACGAGGGAGAAAGAGAGATGGAGAGTGTTTGCTGCTGATGCCGCACCAAGATGGGTTGAAGGGTTGTTGCTAGGTCATGTGGACTCACCGCACCTAGTCTGAGTCGAGTCTGGGTTGCCAGCTGGGTAGCTAGACGAGTAAAGAAGAAGAGGAAGAGAAGGTGAGGGAGAAAGGAAGAAGTAGGAAGGGAGAGAGTAGAGAGATTGGGTTCGAGTGGTGAGCTGACTCGCTGCCGAGTCAGCTGGATCGAGTTGGGCTTGGGCCTGGTATAGGTCTAGCTAGAGTTCCAACAGGAAGAGAGAGAGAGAGAGAGAGAGAGAGAGAGAGAGAGAGAAGAGGAAGAGTCCACTCGACCTGGGCTTGGGCTTGGTCTAGGTCAGGCTGGAGTTCCACAATTTGTTAATTAATTATTTGTTGCCACTTGTGATTACTTGATGGATTAAATGGAACTTGTTGTGGACTTACCATCTTGCGAACCATATTTTCCCTACGTGGCTTGGATCACATATTTGCCCCACATGGTTAGGATCGCATATTTACCCTATGTAGTTTTGATCGCATATTTGCTCCTTTTGCGGCTTTAATGGAATATTTGCCCTTTTGCGGTTTTGATGGAATATTTGCCCCTTGTGGCTTTGATGGTTACATTTGTAGAAACTTGTTGATTTTTGGATCATTATGCGGAGTTCGATACGATTTTCAAGTGGAGCTGAAGTTCATTTATTGATTTTCTAGCCATCTTGTGGAGTTCATACATTGATTCTCTTCATCTTGCGGAGTTCAGTCTTATTGTGATTTTCGGGTGAAGCTAAAGTTTATTTATCGATTTTCTAGTTACCTTCCGAAGTTCACGTACGATATGATTTTCGGGTGGAGCAGAGGTTTGAATGTTGATTTTCTATTCATCTTAGAGAGTTCACTCGTATTGTGATTTTCAGGTGAAGCTAAAGTTTACACGTTGATTTTCTAGTTACCGTGCGGAGTTTATATGATTTCTAAGTGAAGCTGAAGTTCATTTATTGATTTTCTAATCATCATGCGAAGTTTTATATGATTTTCGAGTGAAGCAAAAGTTCACTTGTTAATTTTCTAGTCATCTTGCACAATTCATGTACAATGTGATTTCCAAGTGCAATAAAAGGTCGTATGTTGATTATTTGACTATCTGGACACATTCACTTGCATTGTGATTGCTACTACATTCTCTTAATGGTGAAATTATATTGATTGGCTATATTTTTTAGTATATGAACATGATTTTGAATTGTGTTGTTTACAATGTCTCCTCATGTCTTGTGATCTATATTGGATTATGAATAATGAGTGCGTAATCTTAGAAGGTATTCCTCACTGCGATAGCCATTGACGCTATCATAACATAGCAGTTGATGCTAGTGTAGAGCGAGCCGATGCGGTTCACTTGGTTGTTGGCGCAGATCGAGCAATTGAGGAGCCAGACGAGTTCCCAACGATGCATATTGAGCTTCATCACTGGTTAATAGATTTCCATTTTTGTTTCATGAAATTTTAGTGTTTGGGTTGTATAAGTCCTATATAGGCGCTACATTTTGGATTCTTGTGGTGATTGGAAAGTTTTTATTCAATGCATGGTCTACTCCGTTGATATTTGTTGATAATTCTGATTAATTATAAGATTGTTTAAATTTAGACTGGAATTTTAAAGGTTAACGCTCGAGTTTTCGAGAAGCTAGTATACTCAGGTTTCGAAAAC
The DNA here is from genome assembly GCA_030180095.1 of Magnolia changhungtana. Taxonomy (NCBI): domain Eukaryota; kingdom Viridiplantae; phylum Streptophyta; class Magnoliopsida; order Magnoliales; family Magnoliaceae; genus Magnolia; species Magnolia changhungtana. The sequence goes on along the minus strand of JASAUF010000612.1, from coordinate 5,303,890 downwards.
CAGGGTGTTATAGTATGGGCCATGCAAGCCAAAACTCCGAGATAACTTCTGGGTGAAGCTGGATACAAGTAGAGCTGTACACGAGCAGAGAAAACTTGGGTACTCGCTTGACTCGACTCGACTCGACTCGTCAGTTGTTAAAGCCGAGTACGAGTACAATTTTGGTACTCGTTATTATTTCGAGTAGTGTACGTGTTGGGTAGTACTCGACTCGGTACTCGACTCGTATACTCGAACGGGTACTCGACTCGGTACTCGAGACTCGTACTCGACCAGGGACTGGGTAGCCCTAAAACTAAAATCGCCCCCCTCCCTGTCACTTTCATTCTTTCGCCCGCCCGCCTAAAACAAAACAAAAAACCCCTCCCTCCCAGCAACCAACGCCCACCCTCCCAGCGCCCCCGCCCTCTCTCTCTCTCTCTCTCTCTCTCTCTCTCTCTCGATCACTGTCCCGTTCCCCGTGACCCGTCCCTCTTCTTTCCTCTCTCTCTCTCTCTCTCTCTCTCTCTCTCTCCGCTCGTCCTGCGCGCCCTTGCCCAATGCCCTTACCCGGTGCCCCTGTTCGGTCGTTTTGAGTCGTTTGACGTTCTCCCTAAAAAACCCTCTCTTAAAAAAACCCTAACCTGCACGGCCACAGCGACCATCTGGCGGTCCCTGCCCTGCCCGGTCGCCATTTCCCTTACTCAGCTACCCTTCTTCTTCCCTCTCTCTCTCTCTCTAGGCGCTCACATTGCCCTGTCCGTGGCTTTCGTCCAACGCCCCGTCCACAAGGCTCCCCTTGCCTCGCCCGACGCCCCATCGTGTGTCATCCCACCTCTGCTCGGTGCCCGTCCATCCATCAAGTAAGAATTATTTTTTAAATTATTATTTTAATTGTATATAAAATAATTATTAGTTGATTTTTGTATTTTCATTTCATCCTACCTAGTGATAGACTGATAGTAGATTAGTAGTGATTTGTTAATGGGTATGATATGAATGTAGCATACTTATGGGAGTTTAAATGTAATTACTAAATTAATATTAATAATTTTAATTCGTAGACATGTAATGTAATGTTTGATATACTGATTGAAATTTCATTTTTTGAATTGACCACAAATATAGATCACAATTGAACTACTAATTTTTTTTTAATCATTGATTTATAGCACTAGTTTACGGACTGCTCAAATCATTCCATTGATGTAATTTTAGTTATGTAGTCGATAATGGATTAATACTTTAATAGTTTAGTGACAACTATATATGTTACACATTCTATTCTCTTTCTTTCAAAATTAAATAATAAAAAAAAGAAAATTTATTGATAATCTCACTAAAAAGAGAGGTCTCAAAATTAGTATGAGAGAATATTTACAATTCCTTTAATTCTAATTGCATACCATCCATACTTTTAAATGACTTTTGGATTCTGAAAACCCTTCAATGCGTCGAGTCCTCCCAATCCATGCTTAATTGGATTTGGCATTTGGGTTGAGGAATGCTTAGTGCACTCAAGTTATTACACTTAGCATTCATCTTTCAGATTGCACTTTTAATTTATTTATTGTTTGATTGTCATCTTTTATTATTATTTGTATTGTTCTAGTTGTAGTATAGGATAATCAGTTGCCCATTTGAGGATTTTTATGTTGCCAGACATAGATTCAGTGTGTTCTTGGATGCATAGAAATTGCTCAAATTGTCCCTTTTTGGACAGTTCAGGGTTAGATAGATTGTAATGTCTTCATTTATTTCAATTTAAATGCATATGCCTGTTCTGATTTTGTCTCTCCTTTTTCTCTCTGGATATATTTCATGTATTTATTTCCGTCGTCAAATGTCCACACTTTGTGTTGATGATTGACATGGGAATCAAATACAAGATTAATATATTCTGGAGAGATAAGGGGAGATCTTTGCTAAATTTCTACAAGCATTTAAATTGGAAAATGAAGCATTATAATCCATCTAACTTTGAATGGGTGACTGATTTAGACAGTTAAGTAATTATGCCCGTCTAGCGGTCTAGCCATCTAGGATCTTAGCCCCTAGGTATAGCTGTATAACATATCAAGAACTTTATTTTATAGATGGCTAGTCAAGACGAAAGCCCAAATACCCCTGGAATGAGTGCATCGACCACATCTCCTCTAATAGTAGAGGGAGACACAGATACATCAACTGCATACAAAGGGAAGAAGAAGAGATCAACAGTGCGGGATGATTTCGAAGATGTGACAGTTAACGGTGTACAGAAGATAAAGTGTAATAACTGCAAAGGGTTATTCAACAAGATTCTAGGAGGATTTACGACACATTTAATTAGACATTTGAAGATGTGTCCTAAGAAAGCAAGACTCACTCTTCCCGGCCAACAGACGCTGTCATTTACGAAGTCAGAAGGGGACGACTCCCAAGGCGTAGTGTCCACTCATAAGTTTGACAAGGAGAAGCTGAATGAGTGGTTTGCTAGATTAGTGATTTTGGAAGAAAAACCTTTCAGAATGATTGAAAGTAAAGGGTTTAGGGCTTTCTGTCAATTCCTTAACCCTCGGGCCAAGAATGTCTCCCGCGTAACAGTGCAGAGAGAAAGCATGAAGATGTATGCAAAGGAGAAGAAAATGAAAGAAGTTTTAGCTTCAGTGACCAGAATAGCTTTGACTTCTGATTTATGGACGGCGTCCAATCAAAGAAAATGATACATTTCATTAACTGCTCACTATGTCGATAAGGATTGGAAACTATGCAAGAGAATTTTGAACTTCAAACACCTTCCTCCTCCACATACTGGTTTACTTATTTCAGATTGCATCTACAGTTGTCTAGAAGACTGGGGCATTGAGAAGAAAATTTTAGCAATAACTTTAGACAATGCTTCAGCAAACGACAGTGTCATTTCATGCTTACGTAACCAGATTTCGTGCTACAGAAATTTATTTTTTGAAGGAAAAATATTCCAGGTTAGATGTTGTGCCCATATTGTAAATTTGATTATACAAAAAGGGCTGAAAGCAATCGACGACATTATAGAGAACATAAGAGAAAGTGTGAAATATATAAGGGGGTCGCCATCGAGACTGAGTGTATAGAATGACATCATCCAACGTTTGAATGTGCCATCTAAAAAAACGTTGAAGTTGGATATCTGTACACGTTGAAACTCGACCTATGAAATGTTAGATGCGGCAATGGAATTACAGCTTGCATTTCCTGAATACGCGGCACGTGACAGAACGTATTCTTAGTTGCCGAGCACAGATGATTGGGCCAAAGCACAATAAGTTCACACATTTCTCCAAGTTTTCTACGAGTGCACGAAGATTTTTTCTGGGAATCAGTATCCAACCGCGAATCTGTTTCTTCCATCTCTTTGGAAGATTAAGGATGCTCTGCAGAAAAATGCCAATGCGGGTCCAGATTTCATATGCCAGATGACAGTTGGTATGAAGACGAAGTTCGATAAATACTAGGACGAATGTCATCTGTTGATGTCCTTGGCAGTTGTTCTTGATCCCCGTTGTAATATGGGATTGGTTAGCTTTATTTCCATGAAGCTTTATTCTACTGAAAGAGAGGCAGCAAAGACGTCTAAGGTTCGTGAAGCCCTTGAAGATCTGTATAAATCGTATGTTAATACTTTACCCGCAGCAGGTGTTGAAGAAAGTAGAGATGCGGATATTTCTGTACCTAGTAATCCGGATGTGCTAAATGAATACATATCATATTTGGCACAAGCACAAATGGGAGTTGATACTAAGGAATCAGAGTTAGAAATGTACCTAAAGGAGCCAATCGTAGTGCGAGCTGAATTTGATGTGTTGGAATGGTGGAAGATGAGGGTTAGTGAATCAAAATACCCTACATTATCTGTGATGACACGGGACATATTATCAATACCAATTTCAACAGTGGCATTAGAATTCGCATTCAGCACAGGGAGCAGGGTTGTGAGCAAGTATCGAAGCTCACTTTCACCAAACACAGTTGAAGTGTTGATTTGTACGCAAGATTGGTTGCGCCCGATATGGGGAGGAGATATGAATGATGATGATGAAGAAGAGGAGATTGAGATTCATGACGAGTCTCTACCTACAGATCAGTAATTATTTTCGATTTTTCGATTTTTTTGGCTGAATGTTGAATGATCTATAATATTATTTCACTGCAACTGCAAATACAAAAGTATTGGTCCTTTTGGAATGTGGTTTGGAAGACTTTGAATCATTGATATTTATTTACATATGCCAGTTCATATGCTTTTATTTTTGAATTTTGATACATTTATATTGCTTTCTTTTATTGCTATATCAAGTTCAATTTATTTATCAATATTCTGATTTTTTTAATTAAAAATTGAATGTAGAAATGTCGTCATCTGAGCCATCAACAAACATTTAGGACTATGCTTCCCTAGTTGAATCACCGCCACGGTCTGAAAAAACAAAGATTAAGTGTGGTTTGTGTGGCGCAAAGTTTGTAAACAAGACTAATCGCTTTCGTCTACACTTGTCATGTCGAGGTGGTGATGCAAAACCATGCCCCAATGCGCCTAAGGATGTCCAAATTCTTTTTCAAGCCCTGTTGATTCGAATAGAAAGCCTTTCACTCCATCCAAACCTTCTGCTTCTGGATCTGGTACACAAATGACATCCACAAAAGATGCAGAGGAGGAAGCCAGATTAAAAGCTTTGGAGGAAGAACAATTCCAAATCGCCATAAAACGCAGTATGGAAGATACTTCTAAACTTCAGCGATATTCGAGTCAAAGACAACACGATGTTGAAGCAGGGTCGAGTTACTCGTCGAGTACGACAAACAAGAATAAGAAAAAGAGTAACAACTTGAAATTCCTGACTCGTCTCGGTGAATTTTATAGGGCATTGGGTACTACATACAATTATTCACATAAAGCAAGTTTGAAAAATCTAGTTGAAAGTATAGAAGAGCACGAAGGAAAAATTTCTTCGCCTTCTGACTCAGAGGAAGTGAATCAATTTGTATATGAAAAAATAGATAGCAATTCCGATGGATCAAATGATAATACAGGAACAGGAAGGCACTCATCTTATAGAGGTTATTAGTTATAAATTGTCATTTTGAACAATGTAATGTAATTATGTAAATACGTTAATGTAATTATGTAATAATGTAATGTAATTATGTGCAATTTATATATTTTATTGTTTCGTTACTTGAAAACCCTACTCGAATTGGGCTCAAATTCAGACTCGGACTCGAACTCACCTCGAAAACTCGCACTTGGTACTCAACTCGTGTGCTCGTACTCGGACTCGACTCGAAAACTCGGACTCAACTCTACTCGTTTACTACTCGTACTCGGCTCGTACTCGGGCGAGTAGAGTACGAGCAGGGGGTCCCTGCTCATTGACTAGTAGAGTCGAGTATGAGTAGCACTCGGGCGTTAAGAGCCGAGTACGAGTAGGGCGATACTCGACTCGACTCGACTCGTGTACAACTCTAGATACAAGTAGGAGTAGACGGGGTCTACCTTGGTGTGTGGGTGGGGATTTTAATGTGGTCAGATTTCTACACGAGAAATCAAATGGGGGGCGGATGACAAAAGGCATGCAAATTTTTTTTGAATGGATCCTACAAAATGAGTTGGTAGACTTACCTATGGGAGAAGTTGTGTTTACACGATCAAATGGGCAAGCTTCTCTAATTAAATCCAAGTTAGATAGATTCCTAGTTTCCTCTTCGTTGATTCACCAAAGACGTTTACGTAAACCTATCTAAACCATTGTCCACTGTTACTGGAATTGGATGAGGAAAATTGGGGTCCACGAACCATTAGATTTGAGCTTGCTTGGCTAAAGATTAAAATTTTGACAGCAAAGGTAGCAAATTGGTGGTCATCCTTTACGGTGAAAGGAGCAGGTTTCTCACTATTTTAGAAATTAAAGACGCTGAAAAAGGAAATAGGTGGCTGGAAAAAAGAACATTTGCAAGGCCAAGAGGAGGAGACTTCTCAGTTTCTTAATCAAGTTCAGATGTTGGATTCCAAAGTAGAGGCGGAGGAGTTGTCAAAAGAGGAGAAAGTGTGGCGCGAGATATATTGGGCGAAATATAATGCTAGATTGAGGGAGGAAGAAATTAAGTGGTACGAAAGATCGAGAACAGCTTGGCCGAAAGAGGGAGACAAAAAACACCAAATTATTCCATGTCATTGCTAGTGCTAGACCAATAGTCAACAAAATCTAATCATTAATGGTGGATGAGGAAAGAATAGAGGTCGTGCATCTATAGTCAAATTTTATAAAAGCTTATTGTCCAAGGACTATTAAAATAGACCAATGCTTGATAACCTGCATTTTGATTCCCTCCCCTCAAAAGTGGCGGATGTGCTAGAACAGGAATACTCGAAGGAAGAAATCAAGAAAGCAGTGGCAGAATTAGGCAGTTATAAAGCACCAGGGCCAAACGGTTTCCCAATAGTATTTTATCAGAAATTTTGGAAGGTGGTCAAGTCGGATGTTATAGGTTTCATGAAGGAATTTTTCAAAAAGGCACAATACCGATAGAGTCAAGGGCCGCTTTTATAGCTATCATCCCCAAAAAAAGGATGGTGCAGAATGTCTCAGTGATTTCTGCCCGATTAGTTTACTAGGCGGTCCTTACAAGATTCTTGCAAAAGTTTTGGCATCCAAATTCATAATGGTTTTGAGTCAATAATATTGATTTCTCAAGGGGCTTTTGTGGATGGTAGGCAAATAGTTGACAATTCCCTACTGGCCAACAAATGCATCAATTCATGCAACAGAAGAGGAGACAAAGGTTTAGTTGTTAAGCTAGATATCGAAAGGGCATACGATCATGTGGATTGGACCTTCTAGGACTACATGTTGGGAAGATTGGGATGCGGAGTGAAATGACGTTCTTGGATGCAGAAGTGTGCGAGGTCAACTAAATTTTCTATTTAGGTAAGTGGATTGTTGAATGATTTCTTCTCATCTTCAAGGGTTTTATGATAAGATGACCCCCTTTTTCCATACTTATTCGTGTCCATCAGTGAAGCTTTTAGCAAATTGATCGATAGAGGACAGATATTGGGTTGGTGGAAGGCTTCCGGGTGGATAATTCGGAGTTCTAGTTGTCACATCTTCAATATGCGGATGACACATTGATCATTTGGAAGGCAGATGAATGACATCCACAAACTTTGTGTTCGATTGTAGCATGTTTCGAGGTGGTGTCAAGTCTAAAGGTGAACATTAGTAAAAGTGAGATTTCGGGGGTTGGCTTATCAAAAGAAGATACGTAGAATTGTGCATCGATCTTCGAGTATAGGGAGGGTTCCTTTCCGTCCACTTATTTTGGGCTTCCGTTATCCATTGGAAGACCAGCAAAGGCAATGTGCGATAAGCTGATTGAATGAGGAGAGAGGAAGATGTCTAAATGGCAATCAAAATATCTATCTCTAGGTGGGAGAATTACCCTAATTAAAGTGTCAATGTAAAATCGCCCGGTCTACTTTATGTCCCTCTTCATGCGTACCAAATTAGTTCTCGGTAGTTTGGAGAAAGTAAGGCGGGACTTTTTGTGGGGAGACCCGAATGAGAAGCATAAATTTCATCTTTTGAAATGGGAGGAGGTGTGTAAACCAATCGATCAAGTAGGAGTGGGACTAAGGAATTTAGAGAAGATGAATCTTGTGTTGTTAGGGAAATGGGTGTGGAACTTCAAGGTAGGATCAGGAGCTAAGTGGAAGGAGCTGCTAGGTAGAAAGTATGCGGTGGGTGAAATAGGGTGGTGGACTAAATCTTCCTCGCTATATCGTGCTTCTTATTTGTCTAAGGCAGTGGCGGCAATAAAATATCAGCTATGGGAAAGGATTGGTTTAAATTTGGGGGATGGGAAAAATATCAAATTTTGGGAGGACAAATGGGTAGGAGACATTAAAGCGTACGATGAGTTCCTGAGTTTAGCAGGAATAGCAAGGGAGGAAAGTTTGTTAATGGCTTCATGCTTCTCCATGAGGGGAGAGGAGGTTGTGTGGACTCCCCCGTGTAGAAGGAATCTCGATGATGAAGAGGTGGAAGAATTTGTTCATCTTCTTCAGATGGTTGAAAAACAGCGTTTTAAATATCGATGATATCGGCCGATATATCCCACGATATATCTTGTATCCCACCTACGCGATACAAAACACACAGGTAGTGCCGATATATCCCACCTATTTGATCCAATGAGCATTTTCGATTTTCGATCCATGTTTTTGTTGTAAATCACATTAAACTAGTGTCAAATGGTTACAAATCTATGATTCTTTGTATTTTCCATGAAAAATCATGGATTTGAGAATTTGATTTCGACATTTAGGGGAGACGGGTCAAGTTGTGGAAAATTGAGAAAAATCAAAATTTCTCAGTTTCTCGCAAATCAGTTGCAATCTTTATATCTAAATACAAAATTAAACATGTATGTAACCTGATCTAGTGATTCTTCTTTTGCTTTTGAATGTATTTCTTGTGTTTCCATACATGTCTTCTTACTTTTATAAATTACATGAATAGACTTTGAATATACTCACATCGGTTTAGTTGGAAAGCGCATATATTAGGACCAGATACAAAGGAAACCCCTATTATGTGCATTTTTTTTTGTAATGTTTTGATTTCTAAATGTGTATTGATGTCTTTTTCAACAATCCTTGAAGTTCCACTGAAAAATTCAACCAATTTCCTAATGTTCCCATGTTTCCTAAATCGTAAATACTTGTGCTATCATTGTTTTCAATGATAACATCCACATACACAAATAACACGATAGTACCAGTCTTACTCTTTTGACCAAATACAGAATGATCTACCTGACTACATTTCATCCCAAACTAAAGCACCACCTTAGTAAATTTGTCAAACCAAACATGGAGTGTTTTGATCGAGGTGTTCCATATCCGTTCCAATATGCCCGTAAAGGCCAATACATATAGGTAGTAGAGAATGATTTGATGATGATAATGTGAAGAAGTAGAGAGGAAAATATTGGGAGAGAAGAAGAAGGAGAGTTCGGGAGAGATGATGTGTCAGGCTTGCTTGCCCTAACACATAATATTTTATTATAATAAAGCATATAGTACACCGCAGGAGAAAAGGAAAGTGTGCACATGCACTTACACTAACCACCAAACCACATACACAATACACTAGCATTCTATACTCCCCCTCAAGTTGGAGTATAGATGTTGATCATGCCCAACTTGTCACGAACACGATGAAGAGCATCTCGACTCAAGGACTTTGTAAGAACATCAGCAAGTTGATCCCCAGATCGAACAAAAGGAGTGACGATTTCCTTAAAAGCGACTTTCTCCTGAATAAAGTGACAATCAACCTCAATATGTTTGGTTCGCTCGTGGAAAACTGGGTTACGAGCAATATGGATGGCCGCTTGATTGTCACAGTGAAGAGGAACAGGATCCGAAGGAGGATAGTCAAGTTCTTTAAGAAGGTTGCGAAGCCACACGAATTCACACGTCGTATGAGCCATAGCACGATATTCTGCTTCAGCCGAGGACCGGGAAATAACTGGCTGCTTTTTGCTCTTCCAGGTTGTAAGATTGCCACCTAGGAAGGTACAGAAGCCGGATGTAGAGCGGTGATCAAAAGTACTACCTGCACAATCAGCATCGAAATATCCAGAAAGATGAAGATGACCATGGAACTAAAAGCGGAAGCCAAGACCTGGGGCTGATTTTAAATACCGAAGTATGCGGTAGACAGCTGTAAGATGGGAAGTACGGGGAGCTTGCATGAATTGGCTAACAACCCCCACCGCAAATGAGAGATCTGGGCGAGTAATAGTCAGGTAAATAAGCCGGCCTACAAGTTGTCGATACATCTCGGGATCAGTAAGGAAAGCACCATCATCTGGTCGAAGCTTATGTGAAGTATCCATGGGAGTGGTAGCAGGCTTGCACCCTAACATGCCGGTCTCCATGAGAAGATCGAGCACATATTTTCGTTATGACAAGACCAATCTGGATGACGAGCGAGCAACTTCAATTCCGAGGAAGTAGCGAAGAGGACCAAGATCTTTGATCTCAAACATGGTCTTCAAAAAATCTTTGACCTCCCTTATTCCAGCAGAATTACTACCGGACAGAACAATATCATCCACATAGACAATGAGAACCATGATGTCAGTCAATCGTCGACATATAAAGAGAAAATGATCGACATAACTACGAACAAAGCCAAACTCCAAGAGAGCCTAACTAAATTTTTCGAACCATGCACGTGGGGATTGTTTGAGTCCATAAAGAGCCTTCTTCAACCGGCAGACAAGTGCAGGATTATGAGAAGCAACAAAGCCAGGAGGTTGATGCATGTAAACTTCCTCTGCAAGATCCCCACGGAGAAATGCATTCTTAACATCAAGCTGAAACAAGGGCCATGATAAATTAACGGCCAAGGAGAGCACAATGCAAATTGAATTAAGCTTAGCCACCGGAGAGAATGTCTCGAAGTAATCTACACCATGAGTCTATGTGTAACCCTTAGCAACAAGACGGGCTTTATGGCGATCAATTGAGCCATCTGGAAGAAACTTGATCGTATAAAGCCATCGACAACCAACAGGTTTATGGCCTAAAGGAAGTGGCACAAGGTCCCAAGTATGATTCTTCTCAAGAGCAGACATTTCTTCTATCATTGCCTTTGTCCAATCAGGACTCTGAAGAGCATGTGAGAGAGATTTTGGAATAGTTTGTGATGAAAGGGAAGCTGCAAACGACTGAAAAGATGGTGAAAGATGATCATATGAAACGAAATTACTAATGGGGTGTTGAGTACAAGATCGTGACCCTTTGCGCAAGGCAATGGGAAGATCTAAACTCGAGGTAGGAGAGTCACCTGATCCAACATCCAAAGTGAGCGGAAGGGTGGATGGCTGAGCGTGTGAAGATTTATCTCGACGATGATACACCTGCAGAGGCTTAGGGTCACCCATATCAGCAACAGTATGTTGAATAGAGGGGAGAAGAGTTTTCCCATGATCACTAGTAGAAAGAGGATAAGAGTCATAGTCATACTCCCCCTGACTCGCAAGAGGATCACAGAGGGATTGGCCGGGAGCGGAGAAAAAAGAAATATCCTCAAAGAAAGTTACATCGGCAGAGACATATTTCTTGCGAGTCAATGGGTCAAAGCATTTATACCCTTTCTGATTCAGAAGGATAGAAAGGCAGTAGACATGTATTCCCCCCCATTATCAGAATGGAGGGATTTGATGGAATAATGAAATTGAGTGCACACTTCATGATAAAATACTTTAAACGCATCAAACACTTCACTTTTAGATTTCAAAATATAAATCTAAGTCATTCGTGAATAATCATCAATAAAGGTAATAAAATATCTAAATCCAAAAGTCGAGGTAACCGAAGCTGGTCCCCAGACATCCGAGTCGACCAGAAGAAAAGGTTGAGATTTCCTCCCAGAAGAGCTAGGAGGAAACATAGCGCGAGGATGTTTAGACAATTCACAAATATCACAGCATAATGGTTTAGTGACAGAAAAGGAGGGAAACAAAAGTCTCAATCTAACTATAGATGGGTGGCCTAAGCAGCAATACCACCGAGTCATGGACTCTCGGTCTAGAGAAAGGGAACTAGAAGCGGCAACGGGTGTATCATCGAGAAGATAAACGCCTCCTCGCTCATGTCCCCCACCAATCACTCTCTTCATCTGTAGGTCCTGAAACAAACAATAAGAAGGGAAGAAGGTAATGGAACAATTGAGTGATTTAGTAAGAGAGCTAACAGACAATAAGTTTAATGGAAAATGAGGCACATGCAAGACTGAGGACAAAGACAAGGAAGAAGAGAGAGGGATGGAACCAATTCCAGAGATGGGAGATTGGGTTCCATCTGCGACTGTGACATACTGAGTGGGAGGAGAAGGAGAATAAGAAGAAAAGAATTGAAACTTACTAGTCATATGGGAGGAAGCTCCAGAGTCGATGACCCAGGAGGTAGGAGAGGATGACGCAAGAAGGGTAGTACTTGACTAGGCCGAAGTTGCGTGAGGAGGCTCAGGAAATCACGAATGTGAAGCCGCATAAGGGCATCATATGCAACCCGAGAAATGATAAGAGACTCCCTTGAAGTAGATTGCTCAGCTGTCGAGGTGGAATACTGTCTCAAAAGCAACAGTGGATGCAACAGAAGAAGCGGCATACGTAGGACGACCATGTATCTGCCAGCAATAATCAACAGTGTAATTAGTTCCACCGCAATGTGAACAAATGCGGGAACCATCACGTCCTCGTCCACGTCCACCACGACCACGAAGACTACGGTCACCACGACTGCGATCTTCCTCGCGGCCTCTACCACGACCACCAAAACCATAAATGCACCCTGAACTCGAGGATGGTACCCGAAGACCAAGAGAGGACTAATTGTCAGCAAGATGTGTCGAACGCTCGGGTGGCACAAATGAATGAGAAGGAAGAGTAGAGACAGTAGCACACTAACACATGGCATAGACTGTCGTCAATGGGGGAAGAGAATCCTGCATAACCTGATCTCGAACATGAAGAGAATCAGAACTCAACCCAGCTAGGAACTACATGATACGAGTATCATCACGCTGCTTATGAGCATGTTCATGATCCTCTTTACATTTGGAAGGAAGAGGTTGATACATATCTAACTCATCCCACATACCCCGAAGCATCGAATAGTAATCTTTTAAGGATCTTGAGTTTTGTTAGAACCAACCAATTTCTTGAATAAGCTGGAATACCCGTGAAAAATTCTGAAATTCTGAGAACATATATGAAACGTATCCCAAATGCCTTTAACTGAGGATAAAAACATCACTGAGTGGTTAATCGAGGAATCCATACTATTCAACAACCATACAATAACTTGATAATTCCCCTTTGTCCAAGACTTATAAGTAACATCTGTAGAGCTTAGGGGATCATCCAAAATATACGACAACTTGTCATGAACTCCTAAAAATACTTTTACAGATTGTGCCCATTGAAGATAGTTGTCACCATTCAACTTAGTGGAGGTAATCTGCAAGGGTTTGGATTCAAGAGACCCTATGCCAAGAGATGAGGGCCCCTTGTCAACCATATGAGAGTCCAAGAGAGATAAATTTATGCCAAGAGAGCCCTGATTTGAGGTAGATCGAAGAAAAACGGAAGATGGCGCCGATTTTCAAATTTCTCTATTTCACCCAAAATACCATGAAAGGAGATCCAATAAATTCTGAAAAAATCATGACAAATCTTCTAAAATCAAGACCTTTCAAACCCCTAAACTTTTAGCTGAAACGGAGTCTATGTGTACTTACAACACTTACGTCAGCCGTACGGTTGCTGACGTCAGCAAAGTGACGTGTCACCTCTCAATCTGTTGGATGTGGAATGCCTGGATCTATGCTCTGATACCAAGTAGAGAATGATTTGATGATGATAATGTGAAGAAGAAGAGAGGAAAATATTGAGAGAGAAGAAGAAGAAGGAGAGTTTGGGAGAGATATTGTGTTAGGCTTGCTTGCCCTAACACATAATATTTTATTATAATAAAGCATATAGTACACCACAGGAGAAAAAGAAAGTGTGCACATGCACTTACACTAACCACCAAACTACATACACAATACACTAGCATTCTATATAGGTAACAACCATGACTATTACGTGATATGAGGATGAAACGGGGTAGTTGATTTTTTAGGGTTGAATCGGTCATTATGATGGCCATAAATGCCATTATGAGGCATAACGACCATTACACCCATAACAATCGAAAAATGGCCACTTTTTTCTATTTAAATCCATTTTTTCACTTTTCTCATTCCAAAAATTCTCTTAGATCATTTTACAAAGGATTTCGATCACTCTTATTACAGTTTTTAAGATTAAAACTGTAGATTGAAGTGATTTGAGCAAATAGAAGCTCCTAGGGGCCATTTTTTTTTAAAAAATAAAAGGTAGTATTTATGCCTTTTTCTGATTTCTAGTTCTAGTGCTTGATTGTGATGTGTAAACATTAGAGACATAATCATGTTCACAAATTCACTAGACAGCCCAATACAACACTCACCAAAGAGTGGACTGTTACACTACTAGAAACATGTTCAAAACAAAAAATGAATACATATTTCAGAATTTTTTGGGCAAAAGAAAATTTTCGGCTGTTACGGGGGTCGTAACGGTCATTATGCCCCCATATCGGTTGTTACGACTGATACCCATATCGGTAATGGTGGTGATTGTTACGGCTACTGTTACCGATATGGAATACCTCGATTTTAATTCATAAATTGATTACTTTAGATGACAAACTTGATTAGACTCCCCTTCAGCAATAAAGTCAGGCGGTTGCTCCATACACACCACTTCAAGCATATCTCCATAAAGAAAGGCGTTCTTCACATCAAATTGGTACAATGGCCAGTCTTTTTTTCTTCCTTTCTTTCTTTTTTCTTTTTTCTTTTTTCTTTCTTCTTTTCTTTCTTCTTTTTTTGTTTTCTTTTTTCTTCTCTCTAAATAGAGAATATTAGTCTAAATTTACAGCAATAATGAACAACAATCTAAATTGGTACAGAATGAAACTTGGCAACAAGAGGGGAGGTCTCAAACTAGTCAACCCCTAGAGTCTAAGTGTCCCTTCACAACCAAAAGGGCCTTTAAACAATCCATCGTGCCATTTGGATTGTACTTAAATGGTATATATCCATTCGCACCCTACTAAATGTTTTCTTGTAGTAATTCATAATTAGGTTTTGACCGGGATAAATATTTAGCTACCCAAAACTCTTCACGTTGTGGACGTTGTTTGTCCAAATCCATAATGAGAGGTTGATAGACATTTAGAAATATTGAGTAACATTCATCTATGGTCTTATCTCCTTGTTGAATTTCAAATCTCTTCATATAGTTGGAGCGTACGGGAGATTTTTTTGTCAAGCAAATAAATTTCTTGTAATGTGTCTCATACTTCTTTTGCAGTATCCAGAAACATTATGTTTGCGCTTATCAATGATTCCATGATATTCCATAACCAAGTCATAATTTGAGCATTATCCTCGTCCATTGATTATATGTACTAGCACTCATGCAGTTTCTCCATGATCAAATAATTCATTTTGCATTTGGTTGTTAAAAACACTTGAATTGAACCAATGGAGATAATTTACTCCATTCAATTTAATAGAGGTCATTTGGCCCCTTAAAAAAAATGGATGGATTTAGCAATATACTTCTCAAATCACTTCTTCCTTCCATTAAGAACAAGAGAAAAAGGAGTACCACACACCTTGCACAAACACAGGAAGACCTAGCGCGACCCACAAACACTTGCACGCTTCCTGTGCAGTGAACAGCACGCCTTGGAGAAATCAGCCCACACATTTTCATACCATACAAGGGGCCATGATCACATAAATCTAAAACACCCCTCATGCACAAGCCATTACCCACAAAGAATCTCTAGGTTTCTTAAGGTAATATCAGCACAAGATTTATGAGAAATAAAATGGAGGAGAGGGAAGAAAAGGAATCAAGAGAAGATGGATCAGGATCAAGACTGCTCTATACCATGTAAAATAATACGCTTGTTACTGTAAATTAATAAAGTGTTGCATAAAGAGTTGAATAAAGTGTTGAAAAGACGAATGCCCTCAATAACAAAAGCAAAAAAAATTCACTTATATCCTAAACAGGAATTCTAATCAACCACAAATAATGATTCAATCTAAAACTCAAATTTAACTTTAGTAAAGAGATAAAAGAAGGGCTAGGCCCATATCAATCATCCGGGTTAGTCATATAGCTATACAAGTCACATCCACACATCCCTAGATGGGTCGTACAACTATATAGGCCACACTCACGCATCCCTAGATTGGTCGTACAGCTATACAGCCCATATTTTGTATATTAACAACCGGAATTGCCACAAATTATCTAGAACTAAATATTAATGATTAGATTGCAATCACAAAAATCATGAATGTAACGTAATGAACAACATCCTATAAGTATATATGAAATCCCAACTTAATTTAAGAGCACAAGGTAGGGGCTTGCTCCCCTCCCCTTGCTTAGTTTGCCATCTACCCGTGGTGTATAATATATTTTATTGTGTAAAAATAGCAATTTGTTTATTTAATATGCACAATGTAATTGGTCAAGAACCGATAGACACTGATTGAAATGTAAATTTGGGAAAATCGACCACATCGGCCCTGATTAGACCCAAATAAAGCATGATTTCATGCACTAGGGCCAATTATAATAATATACAAAGAAGAAGAAGAAGAAAAAGAAGAAAAAAAAAAAAAACATGATGGTTTACCCCTTTTGTAACGCCCTGAAAATCGGGGGTCGAGCAGGAGCCCAACTCCCGAGTTCCAACACATCACTTCTGCAACGTAGATAATGATGATTAAATGTTGTCTGTATTAGTACCTTAAATATGAATGGGATTATACCAAATCAGCATATCATACTCCAGAGACAGTTAAATTACGCAAGCGGAAGGCTGTGATAGATATATAAGATATATAAACTGTTGTAAGTCTCCAGAGTGTGAACATGTCACCAGGTCAAATATATACATGTATACTCAAAAAACTGAACAAAATGAATATACATGGGTGTTCCAAAAGTGCAAAATGACAAGAGTAATTGCGTCTAATCAGCATCCCTGTAACCCCGTCGATCAGAACATGGTCTACATAGACCCGCCTGATAGCTGTATATAGGAGAAACCCTCATCATCATCATAAAAGTCCGGCTCCGCTTCGTAAGCATCGCCATCATCTGAAACTAAAACAGGGTCTGGTTGGTGTTTAAAACACCGTCCCGTAACGTGGGAGTGAGTGATCAACTCAGTGGAACTATGAGGCAAAGGTTAACATGTTATCAATTCAATCAAGCAGTAATGATAAAACAATACAATCAAGCATTCCTAAGTACTCTGATTAATGCAAACATGATATGTATTAATGATACATGCCCTCGCCTACACTCTCTCAGCGTCTTCATCTCACGGCGCGCATGACAACCTTCAGAAAGTGTTCTTCCTCGCCAAAGCACATGCAGTACGGTACATGCTCATATTAGCCAATACTTAATTAGATTGATTCAAACAACAGTGTTGGGAAGCTAAGGTACCTCCCTTATATCAATTCTCAAACAATGATCCATTCTAGGGTCGTCAGTCCTAGCAAATCTCATACGATGTTGCGGTTCTACGTCACTACAAAGGGCTCGTCACCTGATCAGTGTAGGCCTAGTTTATACTCTAGTTGCTACGAAAAGGCTCGTCGCCTCAACGCAGTCTCAGAGTATGCTTGAGGTCACTACAAAGGGCTCGTCACCTGATCAATGTAGGCCGACAGCTCGAATACAGTGTCTCATACCACCGTATTCGGCTCACAAGGCGGTGTTGCTCACTGGTCACTACGGGGAGGCTCGTCGCCCCAGCGTAGGCCGACAGCTCGACCACGGTGTCTCATACCACCATGCCCAGCTCATGAGTCTTAGCGGATCGAGGTACCAAGGTTTAAACGGAATTTTCGTGAGTTTGGTACCTTAGGTTCAAGCAATAGCGTCCATACATGGTGAACATACATCGGGTCAATCGGGTTACTTGACAAGTTCGATTGGTACGAGCGTACGCTGAATTAATCGACATGGAGCACTAACCACGGTCAACAATCATCATACGACTCGGATTCACCGAACGCATCAACTGTGGTAAGACTAGCTTGGCCACTCAAACAAGAATTGTTATCGATAGCCTGGACTACGTAGTAGTTCCAAACGCATGTAAATATAACAGGATAACACATGTGGTAGGCATATCAAAGTTAAACAATTAATTCAAGTAACGTACCCAATTGAACATTTCACAAAATACAAGGTAAACATAATTTGCACAAACGCATTTCATGCTAAATCACACAAATTTAATCTAAGTTACATGAAGGGATATATACATATAGCTAAGGTAGTTGAGAATCTCACCTCAACACCTATATAACATACACTTTACTAAATATTTACTCATCCAGACATTTTCACAAACACTTAGACTACACACATCAACATACATGACGTATGTTGATCACAACATGTATTAGGGCAAATCCTTTCACTAAGGAGTTGTCACGAATACAACAGGCATATATCCACGACGGATAATCATGGCAAGCAGGGATTCAAATTCCATACTCATTCAAGCATTTCCACAAACACTTAGACTACACATTTCAACCTACACGATACAACTCAGTTATAAGCTATATTAGGGCAAATCCTTTCATAAGGAGTTGTCACGTATTCAACAATCACATGTTCACGATGTAATCATAGCAAGCACAAAACCAAATTCCCAACATATCCAGTCATTTCAACCTACACATGGAATAGCCTATATTCAACATAATTCATATCTAACAGTAAAGCGAGGGAAACAGCGTATCTAACATGTGAAATGGCAACCCAGTCGGTTATAAATCATTAACTGACATTGACAGCCTTGAAAACCATAACCTATACATTTATAGTCCGCACCTTTCGCCGGTAAACTCGTAATGGATTCAGTTTGAACACTCCGCCTTCATCTATGGCACAACAACAACCTATAGTATGAAATAGGTTATCTATTTCATCACATACACTATCTGAATCCCTAAAACAGATTAGGGTTAGGATTTTTTACCCGAAAATGGAATCAGAATCGCTGGAATAGCGATACGGTAGTGGTAGCTAAGCACGTGGAACTACGGGATTGAATCCCTAGAACAAACCCTAACTCTACCTCTCACTTTCCCTCTCTTTCCTTCTCTTTCTTCTCTCTTCTCTCTCTAGGGTTTAGAAATTCGTATGTGAAGGGAGAGAGGGGGTTCAAGGTCCTTGTATAGGCCCAAAATCGACTTCAATGGCCCCAAGGTCATGGTATACTTAGGTTATAGCCAAAACCTGACTGTTTCAGCTCAACGGAGCTATTCTGGAGGCCCCTTTTCTACATACGGTCGGACTGAAACTCTCTGAAATTGGATCTAGGTCAGGCTAAGTTTTTGGTTCAATCAGATTTGGGGATCGACCGCAGCGGACCCGTTTTAGTTCAATGGTCACCGGTACTCGATCAGGGTTACAAGTACTTTGACACGTGTTGGAAATTTCCTCTGATCCGAGGGTGTAATTGGGTCAGATTCCGACGATTAGAATCCTTAAATTCGGCCTGCAAGCGAACCGACTCAATTCACTTAAGTTTCAGTTCATTTCCTAAAGATATTCGCGTTTCTCACACACTTCGCTCCGGACTCAAGTTGTGCATTTCTGGGTACTATTAGGACTTGATTTCCGAGGTGGTTGTCAAGTCCAGCAAGGCGGTCGTAACCGTATAGTTTCTGGGTAATTGGACTTTAGACGCGTGGTTCAGGTCCGATACGGAGTTTTGACATGCTCCTGAGAGCAACCAGGTTTTGAGATGGATCCTAAGTTTTTAAGTAATGTAGCGTTAACGGTTTTACTAGTTTTAGGTCTTACAAATCGTATTTAAAGTGGTTCAAGCTAATTCTACTGATTACTCAGTTTAGTACTTAACTAAATTATGCCCTATTTACGACAGAATAAGGTCCTAGGGCCGGAGAGACCGATCTTTCCAAATAACCTATTTGTTTTGTGAGATTCCATAAGGTTAGTGGTCAAAAGGCCATTTTATTTATGTATTTACTATTTATAGTAAGTTTTAGTTTAAGTATTATTCTTCATCATTTAAACTTTAGGATTTGTGTCAATGCGAAAGTACTTAGAAAAATCTGAAAAACAAGGTGGTGAAAGGTGAGATTTTAAAGGAAATGGGTTAAAAGGGAATTTGAGGCTTTAGGATTGAGTTCTGAGAAGTTAATTAAGGTATCATGATCGACTCATTGCCTAAGGACGTCTATCTCCAAGTTGGCAAAAATCCGGGGTGTTACACCTTTCGTCAAATCACACTCAAATCTTGCATTTTAATATCCAAAATAGACAGAGACCTAGTAAAAAAATGAGTTTTTAAGCTTCCTTTATGGTTGAAATTAAACGCGGGGGAGGCAGCCAAATCGATGTTCATGCAACCCACACTAGCCAATACAGGGCAATATGGACACCAATTTTTGGGGCTAGGCGATTTCTGACCCATATCATGTATTCGAACCATCCGATAAGGACATTCAGCTGATCCAGTACAGGTATTCAAAAACCATAGCTTTAATACATAACAAAGAGATCCCCAAAGATGAAAGCCTGATAATGAATAGTGGAATCTGTAGAGGTTATTTCATCTGTCTAAAACAAAACAACTATTGTTCTATTGTTGTATGAGACATTATTCATGTGAAGGAAGAAGATTAGTCAGCACTGGTTCCATTTCTAACAGTGGAAGCACACCAGGAGATGGCTTCCATCAAGAGCTTGCCTCTAGTATAGTAGTTTTATTGTCAACCTTTTTGGTCTATGGTAATTATGCTAATCTAGCAGTTCAGTTTCAAACATTCAAATACCAATCTCCGCACGACTAAGATCACAGCACTAATTTATGGAAAAAGGCATCTAAGAACATACACCTTGCTAGTGATCATATTACAAAACTTACAGCAGAGAGAACAAGAAATACATGCTACAAAATGTAAGCAACTACAAGTTATGTAGATCTCTCTCTCTCTCTCTCTCTCTCTCTCTCTCTCTCTCACACACACACACACACACACACACACACACACACACACTAGCAAGAAACAGATCTGAGGTTGACAATAAACACAATAATGAGAACAATCAGAGGTTGGAACAGTCAACATTTAATACATACCAAATTGCTCAAAGTTAGGAAGAAGCATGTTCATAAAGTTTTAGAACCAATAATCATTTTGATATGGAGAACATACCACTATTGTCTTCTTGTACTTCCTAGGGTTTCGTTTTGCTTTATCGTTGCTTTCCTGCACCTTCGCTGAAATGTTGGAGTTACTTGCTGGTTCAACAGAAGAACACAAAGACTCATTCTGATCACTTGGCCGTATACCACAATGAGAAGACCGGCCATCCAACTGGAGTCCGGATTTACTATATCCACTATTATCATGGTTTTTTGAAGATGCTACTTGCATACCTTCTTCAAGACCATCTTTAGCTACATCCAATGAACTTCCATGTGACCTGTGTTCAGCAGTTTTTATCACATTGCTTGCCAAGTCCTCCAGATTGCTCATTGATTTATTTAACATAGTACTTGATCTTCTAGGATCAGCATTGGTTGGAATGACGTTAGAAGTGTCCATTTCCTCCTCAAATGGAATAGCATTTTTCTTTGATTTCATTAACCCTTTCGCATTTTTTGCAACACTACTGCACCGCCCAGATGGCCCTGAAAAGAAGCTTCTTTCAGGCTCCTTGGCACATTCTAGATGCCGATCATCTCCCCCTTCTATTGTGAAAAAATCTTCCCTCAATTCAGGGCCAACATTGCTTACTGCAGGCAATGATATTGTTTGAGCTACATTCTTTTCAATACCAGCACTACCTTTTGTTGTTTGTCCCCCTTTCAGATTGTTCTTTAAATACTTCAATCTATGACTAGATCTTCTGAGTTCAACATTGCTTGGACTTTCCTTACAAATGTGCAGTTTCTCATATGGAATAGTGTTTCTTGCATCAACACCTGTTTGCACTTGATTCACCTCCTCCGGGGCATCATTACCAGGACTTTTTGAAATCTCCATCAGTGCACTCCTGCTTAGGACATCATTTTTCGGTTCAGCACAACTTCCATGATTTATGTTGCCTAGTTCCTCCGATGACAATGCCTTTCTACTTTCTTCTGGTTCGCCATTCTTCGTATCAACATTGCTTACTGCAGGCAATGATATTGTGTGAGCTACATTCTTTTCAATACCAGCACTACCTTCTGTTGTTTGTCCCCCTTTCAGATTGTTCTTTAAATATTTCAATCTATGACTTGATCTTCTGAGTTCAACCTTGCTTGGACTTTCCTTACAAATGTGCAGTTTCTCATATGGAATAGTGTTTCTCACATCAACACCTGTTTGCACTTGATTCACCTGCTCTGGGGCATCATTACCGGGACTTTCCGAATTCTCCATCAGTGCACTTCTGCTTAGGACATCGTTTTTCAGTTCAGCACAACTTCCATGATTTATGTTGCCTAGTTCCTCTGATGACAATGCCTTTCTACTTTCTTCTGGTCCGCCATTCTTCCTATCAACATTGCTTACTGCAGGCAATGACATTGTGTGAGCTACATTCTTTTCAATACCAGCACTACCTTCTGTTGTTTGTCCCCCTTTCAGATTGTTCTTTAAATATTTCAATCTATGACTTGATCTTCTGAGTTCAACCTTGCTTGGATTTTCCTTATGAATGTGCAGTTTCTCATATGGAATAGTGTTTCTCGCATCAACACCTGTTTGCACTTGATTCACCTGCTCCGGGGCATCAGTACTGGTACTTTCTGAATTCTCCATCAGTGCACTTCTGCTTAGGACATCATTTTTCAGTTCAGCACGACTTCCATGATTTATGTTGCCCAGTTCCTCCAATGACAATACCTTTCTACTTGTTTCTGGTCCACCATTCTTCGTATCTTTATCATTTTTGCCTTCTCTTTCTTCAGCAAAATTACTCACATAATCACCATAGTCATCATCCAATGGAGCAACATAACCTGTGGCAGTACTGTTATCATGTTTCGGGTGACTCTTGGTTGTCTCAGTCATACTTGAGGTTTCTTTTAGTGAGCTAGCCCCCATCCGAGATGTACTGATTTCTATATGTGAGTCATTTTGCATCATGGGATTTTTTGAAGCATCACCAGTGCAGTTTCCAAGTATCTCAGCAAACAGACTACTCATCTTACCTTTGTCAGAATTACCATGGGTAGAAATTAGATATTCAAGTATTCCGCTCATTGGGATTTCATCAAAGTAACTTCGTGCAACAGAGCATGCATCGTTAACCGAAGACCTTCGTTGCTCAGCAAAACAAGAGGCGCTTGCTGGAATGTTTTGAGTTGTGGGTTCTTCCCCAAAATATTGATTGACATAAACTTCCCAGTTATAAGGAAAACCCGTGAGGAATTTGTTGCAAGCCTGTTCAAATTGAGAGTTAGAAATTAAGAACAACTCAATCGTCAAGCAAATAATTGGTCAAAGGCATGCATTAGATACCCGTAAATGAAACAATCAGATAGTCATAAAAGAACTTACAAACCTCAGGAGGAAACCCATTTTGATGGGTACGTGACCTGTTTATGAGACCCTGAACCATAACCGTGACCCCATCTGCAGTCTCAAGAGTGAAGGCATCATGTCTCTTTACAATTGGTGAAGAGAGAAATACTCTCGCTGCCTGCTGCCTGTGGCATGAGAATAACGAAAAGTTCAGTAATGAGAAAAACTAGGGGTAAGTTCCATGACAAGGAAAATTTCTTGCAGCAAACTGCATACCGGGGTGGGTGGGTGGGTGGGCAGGTGTGGCATCCAACCCGTCTGCTCCACCGTAAAAATAGGATTGAAATCAGGCCGGCCCAATGATCTAGGAGGCCACCACGTGAATCTAGAGGTTTCTGCATGGTGGTTCATTTTTTATGGTGTGGCCCACCAAGATATTTGGTAACAATATTGGCCAGCATATCTAGGAGTTGTATCATGTATTTGATGGTTTTTGCAAAAAAAAAAAAAAAAAAAAAAAAAAAAAAAAAGAGGAAAAAAAAAAGCAAGCAAAGTATGGACCATTCTTTTGGTAAAGAATGCTATCTGGTTGGGCAGTGTCAGCTTGATCTGTTGAAAGTCAACCAAATAGGCCCTTATCGAACATAAATCAAGATTGATTTGGTAAATTAGGGCCTGTTGCATATAAATACGACTAAAAAATGAAAAAACAAGTGATGGTTTATCCCTTCTTGATGACCTATGGCCCTTAAAAGAGTGGATTGGCAGAAAAGGATTCTTGTAGCCAACCCCAATTAGTTGGGACAAGGCTTAGATGATGATGTTGTTTACCCCTTCAGATATTCTCAAAATGGTCTACTCCTCCATTAATCAAATCCCATTGAAATTGTGTTTTGATCCTCATAATAGGCCTAGATCAAGTTTAAAATTAGTTACTAAGCTTCATGGTTGAAATAAATAAGAAATGTGAAACAAGAGAAAAATTGAAATAAAAACTTCCATAAAAGGCCCCTTATAGCGTATTGGCCTGTAACAATTGTATCGGCCCCATAATTGTGCCAATACAGGGCATATCAATCCATATTGGCCAACATGGCCATTTTTTAAATAACAGACCAATTCACCCTTGTACCGCATAGCCAGGGTAACCGTTTCCTTTAGGGGTCGTTTGGATGCCTGTAAATGGTTTAAGTTGAGGTGTAAATCATTTACAGCCAGTCTTGTTTGGCTTTAAGCTCTAAATAATTTACCAGTAAATGATTGTTTGTGTTTGGATAGTATGTTAATTGTTTAAGTCCTGTAAATGGAGAGCCGATCGTTCCATTTATAGCTGTTAGGCTGTAAATGGAGAGCCTGTAAATGAAATCCGATCTTTTTGCCTATAAATGAGATAGGGATAAATGCTATAAATCGTTTACAGCCTGCAAATGATTTACAGGCAAAAAAAGGGCATCCAAACACGGAGTGTAAATGAATTACCTATAAATCATTTACAACTTGGCCCATTTATAGGCCTCCAAACAACCCATAATGATCAATTCAGCCATAACATAACCATTTTTTAATACCATGGGCCCACCTGATGATTGGATCGGTCTAATTTCGAAATGTCCCAATTCTATGGTGGGGTGGCCCTGCTAAACAGGTTGGATGACATACACACACCATATTGGGCCCCACACAAAGCTTGTTGCATAACATTCTCCTCTAATTTCTACACTTAAGATCCTACATGTCACCCTCGACATGTGGAGAGTTCTGATGGGGTAGATTCAAGCCCGGGGAAAGATTGAAAATGCATTCAAATCTATCTATCAAAAATAAAAACACCCCAAGGGGCTGTTTGCATGCATGTATCTTCTGTAAAATGTAAGAAACTTACAGTTTGTGTTTGGGGGAGAAATGTTATAGGTAACAAAGTCTCAACCCATAACTTTGTATCAGGTAAGATTGCAAGAAATGCAACAAGGGAATTAGGTGTTTTTCAGTCACAAATTACTTTGTTACAGGCAACTACTATCTATTTCAAATTTAGGAGGGGGAGGTGGAAACATAGCTGCATCGAAGGTGCACCTACCTGCTCTCTCTCTCTCTCTCTCTCTCTCTCTCTCTCTCTCTCTCTCTCTCTCTCTCTCTCTCTCTCTCTCTCTCTCTCGGAAGTTCAAATATAAAGATTCAAGCACTTTCAAGTTTCAAGGAAGATAGCTTGTTGATTTTCTACAATAATAAATAAATAGCTTGTTGATTTTGTTGTTACTTCTTACTTGTTAACTATATTGTTAAATGTTGATAAGTAGATGTTTAATTGATTTTATTTCCCTCAAATGTATTTTAAATATGTAACTTATAAATAAATAAATAAAATTACATTTTTTATATTTTTTGAAAAATAAAATAATATATATATGTGGTCGCATATGCGATTGTGCAACTGAATATGCGCATAGGCATATGTGATCGCATATGCGATTTGACAACATTGCAATAGCCAGATGGCTACTAGTTGGTGCTCTATGGGCACCATGTTGTATGAGTTTTATACATGCTGTCCATCCATTTTTCCAAATCATTTTTGGGATTGATCTAAAAAATGAGGCAAATCACAATCTCAGGTAGACCACACCACAATTAAACAGTAATGATTGAATGTCCATGATTAAAAACCTCCTAGGGTCCACTGTAATGTTTATTTGACATCCAAACTGTTGATTAGGTCCTAAAGACCTGGATGAAGGGGAAAAACAAATATCAGTTTGATCTAAAACTTTTATGGTCCTCGAGGAGTTTTTAATGGTGGTAAGTTTTGAATATGGATTGTTGAACTGATGGTCTCAATATCGATTGGGGAATGATCCAAAATTGTTCTCGATTAGATGGTCCTAACCCTTTGATCAAAGGTCTGGATCACTGAACCATAGGCCCCACATGCACTGAATCAAAACCATCGTCAAATTATTTGTCTACTTAAGCACTTAGATCCCAAAATCTAATTCAACTCTATATGTTGGGGTGTTTAGGTTCCTTTCGAATCGAGCAAATCCTATCCATACGTTCCTTCATAGTGTCCCCTAACCAACGACATGTATGGTTGGAGAACATGGTTCCTAAATAGATGGTTTTTTTTTTTTTTTTTATGTAGTTTTATCTTTAAAAGAAAATGGGATTTTTAGTTCCCTTTTGCATACCTTAGTTTTTTCCACGTTACATGTATTTCGAATACATGAGCCCATTTGTAGGGCCCACCTGATGATTAGTTTAGCTTAAGAATTAGTCCAACTATTTATCTAGATGGGCTCAATAAAATGACATACTTTTATCTAAGCTTTCTTATGTGTCAATCTGAATTTTAAATGATTTCGTACTTCAAGCTCTGGTTGGTGTGAATCTACAGCTACTTACCTGTAACTAACTTACAGATTATCCAAATACAAAAACTAAATTACCTATAAGTAAGTTACAGCTTACATCCAAACAGGATTACCTAAAACTTTCTTTTACCTATAAGTAAGTTATTTGTAACTTACAACTTAAAAAACTAAAGGGTCATTTGGATGCCTGTAAAGTGCTTAAGTAGGAATTTGTTTACGGGTAATCAAATTACAGGGATTGTTTGGATGGGTATATCTGCCTTTAATCAAATTGTAGGCTGTAATCCGATTACAGCCTTTAGTTGTAATCTAAAACATGAGAAAAAGTCATGTTTCAAATTACAGGAAAAAGGATTTCGGGTAATCAGATTACAGGAAAAGGGATTTCAGGCAATAATATTATATGAAAAGGGATTTCAGGCAACAACTATAATTTTTGAAAATTTTCAAACCAGGGAGAATTGCAGATCATCTTCTAATAGTTACAAGGACCCAAAACGATAAAAGTAGATGAAGAGGAAGAAGAAAAAGAAGATAAACATCTCCCTCTCTCTATCTCTGTTACTGTTGCTAGGATTGAAACTTCTCATACGTTGGGATGTTGTCAAACCTTAGTACCGTGTTTGAATTGGTGGGCCCACTTTTGTGACCCACCAAATGATTTGTTTACCATAAAAATCGCCACATGCTTTATTGATTTGGGCTTATCCCAATGATCTATCTTACATAAAAATCTTATATGTCCTTTAATTATTTTTAGAGGATTTACCACTACAAGCTCCGTTGCGAGTGAATACCTAAATATAGGTTGTAAACAGATTTCAAGTTATCCAAGCACAGAAAAATGTTTCTAATCAGATTACAGCTTAAAGCCAAACAAAACTGCATATAAACACTTTACACCTGTAATCAGATTACTTATAATTGGATTACAACTTAATGACTTTAGCGGCATCCAAATGACCCCTTACAGGCATCCAAACACGGCCTAAGTTAAATATATAACAAGATGCGTGTATACATATATATACATAAAACACCCATTAAGAAAACCACTTAACAGTCTATATTCGACTGAAACATGCGGCCCACCCAATGAGTGAACAGCTTGATTTTTTTCAGGGCATCTTCACAGTGGTGCTGACCTAATCAATGGCACAGATATCGCAGATGTGTGCCAGGGATTCTTGGCCACAACACGCATGCAGTGGTGCCCACCTACTAAGCAGGCCCAGGCATCACACGTGCTCCACACTAGCACACGCACCACGAATCACCCCTAGCAAGAGGAGAAGCATAAAGTACCATTTCATCGTCAACCCTCCGACAGCTAATCTCTTCCCCCCGCAATTGCTTTCAGTTTTCACCAGCCACCAATCACCCAAACAAACCTAACCAAAAAACAAGAAGAATGTGAAGAAGGAGAAACCCTAGACCACAACAAGGAGATCATGTGAGAATGAGAAGAAGGGCTTACTACTTTTTGGAAAGAGGAAGAGGCTGGGGTTTTTAAAACCGGATTTGAACTCGGGTGGGCGGTTCTGTCCGCGGGAGTTGCGGAGGAGAGATCTCCTTCTTTTATAGGGTTAATGTTTTCCATCTCGGGAGTTGCAGAGGAGATGGCTTCTGCCGCTGCAGGCGTATTCCCCATCTGATTTCAGACTGATATCTGAAGGGGTGGAGGGGAGTTGGGGGAAATGGCATTGGCGGGAAGATCTAATGCTAATGGGCCGAGCTGGCGCGTGTCGGACATGCCCGTTTTGGGTGGACCGGGGCTCAAATACTAGGCCCTAAGGCCAGCCCGGGGCCTTAAATTTATGCCCATTTATTAATCGAGCGAGGCTCCAGCTGCATATAAGAGCCCGCACCCACCCGAAAACCGACCTAACCCATTCCACTTATGGCTTCAAAGGCAATTTTGTCAATATCATCATGCATGATTGGGCATGCCAGACCAACGCCCTACATCTTGCAGCAAAGAGGGTGGCTAAGGTCTTGTTCCTCACCTAGGCAATGCATAATCATCATAGGCTGAACTCAGGTCTGTTTGCTTTGGCCTGTCACAGCTCTAGGCTGAAATTTTACAGGCTGAGGTTATACAAAACTTGGCACAGGCCGAGCTTGTCCAAAGAACTTGGTCAGGCCTAATCCCAGCCTATATCACCCTTGTTATGTGTGAAAATGGACTAACCAGGGACGACCAATATGACAATATAAAAGGATCGTGGACAGCAGCCCGACTCTAATGTTCGGGCACAACCCCTGCTTGAAGATCGGTGTTGATGTAGAAATTCGATTAACCCTCGCTGGACCTTCAAGTACTTGCACACGAAACAACAAAGGAGACCCTGGCTAGAATAAGCGGAACCTCCAATGTGTAAGTCAGAATCAAGCAAACTAGATCCAATAGAGTCAAGGGTTTACTTGTGTGTACCTTTCACTGTAGATGAGACCTCTATTTATAAGCCAAGAGTCGATTACATGGAGAGAAATGCTCCCTAAATAGTAGGCGCTGATGGCGACCATTTCTCAACCGTTTAGTGAGATCGTTGACGATGATAAGATCAAGTGGTTGAGCTCTGAAGACACATATGGTCAGAGGTTGAGGTTGAGCATCCGAGCCAACCTCGGGAATCAATTTTGACGACGATTTTCCCAGACTGGGCACTCTGTAGGCTATGTTCATTTTTCTTCCAATATAACTCGACCTTCTATCGTGTGCTTGGGTCGTGGTCATATATTTGAGCAACAGAGCCGAACCGCCTTCATCTGGGACCTTAACGGTGTCTTAAAGGCATCAACGATGGCCATCATCTTCATCTTATCATATAGTGTAAGGACTTCTTTATAAGTTCTAAGCTGTGCAGCCCCGCGTATGGGATTACGACTCGGATGACCTTTAAAAGACCTCAGCAGCAGCTCAACGGGAGCTCGGAAATGGATGAGACCATGAAAGGGCTTAGAGCTTGGCCCCTTTCACAAGAAGTAGGGATACTTCATCTTCTGGTGGACGAGGCCATCGGGCAGGCATATCTCTTAGTGTTGGATCAATACTACTCCGACTATTGAGGAGCTCATTGGTTATGGTCAACGCCAGCCGACCACGCGACTCACACAGATATCTAAGTTATACTCATCTTTCTTATCACTTCATTTTTACCCATAACAGTAGCCCCCCTACTTTCGAGCTTACGGTGTGAGCTCGGAAAGTAAGTCAATACGATGAGATCTGATTCACGATATT
This sequence comes from Magnolia changhungtana, assembly GCA_030180095.1. NCBI lineage: Eukaryota > Viridiplantae > Streptophyta > Magnoliopsida > Magnoliales > Magnoliaceae > Magnolia > Magnolia changhungtana. The sequence goes on along the minus strand of JASAUF010000612.1, from coordinate 5,274,068 downwards.
TTGCGCATAGGAGGTTGAGCTAACTTGTTATTATTGCGGAGAGGGGCAGTATGCATGGAGATCGAGGATCTATAATGATGGTACGGTGTGCTCGAGGCGGCGTGTGCTAGCAAGGCACCTTTTTGGTTCCCGACCTATAAGGCGTGGACGCATGGCATTGCCTAGGAAGTTAGGTCATCTAACGAGTAGGAGGCCTCCACGTGGTTGTGTGCATGTGCCGAGGAGCCTCTTCGATTGCTTCATTACATGCAAACAATCGATGTATGCGGCTAAGCTCCCTATAAAAAGGGGAATGCCCTAGCAACCCCAGCCATTTGCCTCTGCTACTTCTCTTAGACTTTCCGAACTTGGCGATTTCTAGTAAGTCAGAAATCTTCTCCTTCGGTGAGCTTTACTTCCTCCGATCTTCTTCATTTTTGTAACATCCCGGATTTTTGCCAACCTGGAATTAGACGTCCTTAGGCAATGGATCAATCCTAATACAGGTTTAACTTCTTAAACGCTCAATTAAAGCCTCAAATCTCTTTTCAAACCATTTTCTTCACAAATCCCACCCTTCACTACCTTGTGCTTTCAATTTCTCAAAGCACCTTCACCCTAAGACACTATCTTAAACTAGCTAAGTAGTATAACTTGGATCACTTTAGATACAAACTGCAAAGGACTAAATACTACCTCAGACGGAAATCACTTAGGATTAAATCCTTTAGAAATTTGACAAAGTTAACTAAGCGCTAAACTAGATTAGCCATGAAATCCATTTGAATCGCTTTAAATACGATCTGCAAGACCCAAAACTTGTAGAATCATTGACGCTAGGTTACCCAAAAATCTAGGATCAATCTCATTACCCGGCTGCTCACGGGAGCATCTCGAAACTTCGTATTAGGTCTAGACCGCACATCGGAAATCCGATTAACACGAAGTTAAGGAACTAGGACCGCCTCACTGGGCTTGACAACCACCTCAGAAATCAGGTCCAGCCGATGTCCCACGGCCATTCGCTTGAGTCCGGAATGAGGGAGTGTGAAAAACACTATTCCCTTTACAAAATAAATATCTGGAATAGTGATCTGGCACTATTCACTTGCGCATCAGTATTAAGCAACCAGACCGTCAGAATCAGACCAAATTACACCCTCGAATCAGGAAAAATTTCAGGAACATTTACATGTACTTGGAATTTCGGATCGTGGCCCACTGACCGTTGAACTGAAAGTGGTCTGCCACGTGCGATCTGGGAATCCGATCAAGTCGAAAGCGTAATTCCACGTAGATCCATGTGTGGAGAGCTTAAGTCTGACGTTTGGCTCAAGGGGGGCCACCAGAAACACTCTTTTGAGCTAGAACATCGCCGAAATGCTTATAATAGCAGTAACCCTTGAACCTGAGTCTATTTTGGGAAGGTTTTAGGCTATAAAAGGACCTTAACCCCTCTCCCATTCCAGCCATACAAATTTGGATTTGAGAGAGAGAAAAGAGAGAGAAAGTGAGGGAGATGTGGGAGGAACTCCCCTGTCTTTCCCTGCCGCTATTCGGGCTCCACCGCCTGATTCTCATAGCTTTCCCGGCGATTCCGGCATCGTTTCTAGGTAAGAAACCCTAACCCTAACCTGTTTTAGGGTTGTTTAGGTTGTAGGTTATGAAATAGCTAACGTATTTCGTTCCATAGGTTGCTAAACTCCCGTATACGGAAGCTTAGCGAACCTATCAACTCCGTTACGATTCTACGACACAAGGTGCGGACTTTAGGTGTATAGGTTGTGGTTTTCAATGCTTTCAATGTCAGATAATGATAGATTCATGATCTGCATGCAATTGCACATGTACAAAATGCTTTCCGTTTTCAGTTTCGATTAGAATTGTAGAATTTGGAATTTCACATACTCTAGGTATTCGTATAAAATACCGTATACGTATTTTTTATGGAAATATGTTTGACATGTTAATTTGTCGTATGGATATATGACGTATGAATAAAATACTTATTTGGCGAAAGGATTCGCCTAAATACATGTTTACTAATAAACACTGTATGTAGAAATACGGTATTGTAAGAAGTACCGTATACATGTATATTTTAGCGATGTGTTTGTCATGATTAATCGTCATATAAATATATTATGTGCGTATAAAATAATTGCTTGGCGAAGGGAATCGCCGTAATACATGTTTGCTTGTATACAGTATGTATGTTGAAAATACGTATTCTAGAAAATACTGTATATGTATTAATTTTGGAGATGCATTTATCATGATTATTTGCTGTAGTAATATATTATACATGGGTAAAATACTCACTTGGCTAAAGGATAGCCCTAATACATGTTTTGCTAACATACACCATGCATGTTGTATTAGTGTATTTTAAGTGTTTGTGAAAATGACTGAATGAGTATAGAATCCTCATTCGTGCTCGCCATGACTAATTGTCATGGATTCATGATTGTTGTATTGGCGATACCCTTTTGACGAAAGAATTTGCCCTAAATCACGCCACGGCCAATAGACACCATATATGCTAAAATGTGTGGCCCAAGTGTTTGTGGAAATGACTGAATGAATATGGAACTTGGATTCCTGCTTGTCATGACTATCCGTCGTGGGTGTACGCGTGTTATGATTGGGGCAACTCCCTAGTGAAAGGATTTGGCCTAATGCCTATGTGATCGACATATGTCATGTATGTTGATGCATGTTTGTTTAAGTGTTTCTTGAAATGTCTGAATGAGTAGTAGTTAGCAAATTGTAATGTATAAGGGTGTTGAGATATGATTCTCAACCTCTTTTAACTATGTGTATGATCTCTTTGGATTGTTGTGTGATTAGGAATTGAACATGTATAAACTCATGCTTGTGTTGTGATTCATAACATGCTCAACTGCTCTATGATTATAACTATGTAATGCATATGTTTAAATTTATATTTACGTTGTATGATCCGTCATGGGTGATGGGGAGCGGAGCAACGAGTGTGTCAATGTACCACAGCGACCCTAAACGGATAATACCATACCTTGATTGTATGAGTGGAATCTTGATCCATTACTGCTTTATCTATCTGCAAGTTATCATGTTTGGAGCTATGATTATAGTCCAGACAATCGGTACCAAAAGTGAATTCGTGGCTGCGATTCATTTGCCACGTGAGATGTGTTCGACGAACCCGAGTCGTACTTCGGTTGGCAATAGTGGTTGGCCACGTGAAGTGCTTATGCACTTCATGTCGTTCAACTTGTTGTGCGCTTGAGTTAGCCGAGCTCGTCAAGTACCCCGATCTGTCTTATGTATATTCACCATGTTTGGTCACTACTGCTTGAACCTAGGGTACCAAACTTACCAGTGAAATCCCTTTTAACCATGTTACCTCGATCCGCTAAGACTCATGAGCCGGGCATGGTGGTATGGGATACCGTGGTCGAGCTGTTCGGCCTCGCCGGGGCCACGTGCCTCCCCGTAGTGACCAGTGAGCAACCAGACTCGTGATCCGATTATGGTGGTATGGGACACTATATTCGAGCTGTCGATACTTACGGCGAGAGCCGAGTACGGTGAGACCTGTACTAGTGCTAACGGGCGACGAGTCCTCTGTAGTATCTTCGAGTATACTCCAAGGTGTCCGTGATTGACGACGAGTCTTTCACAAGAATCGGAGTATGAGTTGAGCCGAGTACGGTGAGACCCGTATTCGAGCCGACGACTAGTGATTGAGCCGAGTACGGTGAGACCCAGTACTCGAGCCGACGGTCGCAATTGAGCCGCATACGGTGAGATCTCAGTATCCATGCCGACGGGTGACGAGCCCTTTGTGATGCCTTCACTACGCCTCTCAAACCATAATATCGTATGAGATTAACTAGGGTGACGACCCTAGAATGGATCATGTTGGGAATGATACAAGGGAGGTACCTTAGTTTCTCAATACCGCTTTGTTTGAAATGGACTAATAATAACTCGGTAATCATGATCATCATCGCACCGCATGTGCTTAGTAGATGTGGCGCACTGAGGGAGTTAAGCATTCGCGAATGTAAGATGATGTCGCATGAGGGTGGTTTGGCAAGGGCATACAAAGATCATGTCATTTCATTCTCGCACTTAATAAGAGTAGTTAGAATTGTTTGATTTGTACTGCTTTATCATTACTGCTTGATCAAATTGATAACATGTTAACCTATGCTTTACTGTTCCACTGAGTTGATCACTCACTCCCACGTTACGGGACGGTGTTGTACACACCAACCGATTTGTTGAATTTCGATGATGATGGCGATGCTTATGAAGCGGGCCGGACTACTTCTATGGTGATGAGGAGGAGTTCTCCTATCATGTAACTCTCTCGACGGTCTCTCAAGACACAGTACGCATTGACGGGGCTATGGTACTTGGGATAGAAGATATTACACTTACACATTTGGTATATTTTAGAACTGTACTTGTAATTATTTAACCTAGTAATGTTATCACACTCTGGAGACTCATCACAGTTTATATATTTTATCTATCTATCATCGTCTTCCGCTTGCAATTTAACTGTCTCTGGAGTATGATATGCTATTTTGGCTTAATCTCACTCATGTTCAATGCACGAATACAGTCAACATTCAATCATCATTCATTTTGTTGCACAAGTGATGTTCTGGAACTCGGGAGTTGAGTTTATGCTCGACCCCCGATTTTCAGGGCGTTACAATTTTTCCCTCTCTTTTCATTTTTTTTTCTAGCTTCTACTTTTTGACCACATTCCGGCAAGAAATGTTGGATATATCGGATGACTGGGATGAACTTGTCAATTTTCCAAGATTTCGGGCCAGAGAGTTGGGATTCTCGGCCGGGGGCCGCCAGTGATCCACCATCTCCGATCCCATTACTAGGTAATAAGAAGACTACGTCTGCCTTAACAGTGAGGGTGGTGACCCATCCTTGGCTGAGCGGCCTGTAGAAGCTGAGGCGTGGTCTGCTCCAGCGGAGAGAGGGGCGGCTTGATCCCCCACAGATGGGTCTGAAGAGATCGGCCCATTTAGGATGAGACTGAAAGCATCTAACTTGGTGTGGATCGGGTCAGAGTACCACATCCTTGACTAGTGCTACTCTGATCTCCTGTACTTGGTGAAATTTTAGGTGATCCTGGCGAGGGTGAGGTGGTCGTGTATCTGGTTACCTTGTAATGCGGCCTCATACTTCCCTTTCACCGCATTGTTAGGAAGGTCATATCTCGTCTAAGGTTGGCCCCCGGCCAAATAATCCCAAATGCTTTGAGGGCTCTGCTAGGGGCCTTTATACTGTGGTTTCAACTCAGCAATTTCGAGCTGATCGCCGACGAATTCCTCCATCTCTACCACGCGAAATCCAACCTTAAGCACACAGGTTAGTATTACTTCTCAGCTTGACCGAGCAAGGTTAAAGCCCTCATTACAGACAACCTGCCATCCAACAAAAATTAGAAGGACAAGTGGTTTTAGGCGTCTGGAGAATGGGAAGCTTCAACGGCTGCTGTGCTACGACCTCGAGTTCTGACCGCTTTGCCAATCTAGGTCAGCTACATCCAAACCGTTGACCTCGTAGTTTGTATTCATTTTGTTTTGCTTCTAACTGTAGTGGTTTTTGGCAGTTCTTATCACGAAGCCTGTTGTGGTAACTGAGTAGGAGCGCAATCGGATTGCTCGCGCAAGGTTAGTAGACGCTTCTAAGAGATCTTGAAAGCTATTGAGCACCCTCGATCTCTTGCACCAATCTAGTCTCGTTTCATCCATCTTGAGAGGTAAACACATTGGCTTCTTCTGAACTTTGACTTTTTCCTTTTCAATTCTGATCGGTATTTGTCGTCGTGCGAGAATGGTTGATCTCCCCCATCTTACCAAAAGAGCTCATGTCCCTTCTGATACCAAGCTGGCCCAAAAGAAACCGCCCTCGAAGAGGAGAGCAGTTATACCCCCTGCTAAGTAATGGGTGAACTCTTCCATAGTCGTGAAAGGGAGATCGACGTCAGGCATTGGTCATCCTGTGGTGGAGCAGTCGAGCCTGATTGCCATCGAAAGGGGTACTTAGGACGCCCCCACTAGCACAAATCCTCCTCTGGTGGCTCCGGAGATAGTGGACTTGGAACCCTCCCTGACACAGGAGGTCGTTCCTACCACCGAGGTTCATTCCCCCTCGACCCAAGCTCAAGAGGGCAGTTCGTCTGGTCAGATGGCAGACGAAGCTCAGGAAAACCCCTTTATGGATATTTGTGTATTGATATAGGACTATTGGATATTTTATATTTTTAATCTTCTAATAAATGTTTATTAATGAGATAATCAAATAAGATATCTTTTCTTTTCTTTTTCCTTTTGGTTCACGATACATCTTGACTGGATTCAATAGCTTTGGATATGTAAACCGAAACTACTTGCATGGCACATCACAGTTTCTAAGCGTTCATACATTATTTATCATACCGCCAAAGTATCAAAGATTTGTGGGTTTTTTTTCCCTAGGTGAAGTCATTTGATAATTCGGCTAAGTATGGCCCTTAATACAAAAACATGCCAAATTTGTACACATGGTCACATACATCAACTCAAGTTAAATTTTTTTCGTACAATTCAATCAAACACAAGGCTACCACACATGTGATCAAGGACCTATATTTGGTTTAAGTGTGGGATTAAATAGTGGGTGTGTACCAGAGTCATACTGGACTCGATGTTTGATTGAATGTCGGTGACACCTATGCTGAAATGACTGAGTAAGACCGGATTTGGAAATCTAGCTATCAAGCTAACCACCAGTTATAATCAGTGATTAGGCAATTTGTGAAAGGGTTAGAGTGAGTTCTTCCTAATGGTTTACCTTTTGTGTAAAGACTTATTCTTTCACTAGAAATTGCTGCCAGTATATATTTTTCCAAGTAATAAATATGAATAATTTTTTTTTAAAAAAAAAGAGGCTAAAATAATGCTCATTTTATTAATATTTGAATAAAGTTCATTACAATCGACAAAGTATCAAATAAACTAGAGAAATAAATAAATGAGAGATAAATACTTAATTCGCTTGTAAAAATAGATGATCAAGGCGAATGGTTAGTGGGATGTGACCAGAAAGATGATCGCCCAAGTAAGAACTTGGTTGATCAAGATGCAACAACTTAGGGTTGTGGATGTTTAATATAATCCTACGGTATTGTAGCGGTAGCATTGGACAGCAACAATCTATATTAAGACTAGGCTATGCTGAGATGAAAGTAAAGGTAAATGTAGAATATAGATTGTGCTTGGCATGAGCCTCGAGCTCTTCATCCTGCGCTCCTTTTATAGGTTGTTGGGCAACAAAATTCTCATTGGATTTCCTTGCTAATCCTGGATCATTCGGGATTATGTAATGCAATCTGAACATTGATCTCCATAAATCTGGAATCGTTGGTTTTTAAATCTCCAGTTTTACGTAGATCCTCTTATTGGAGACCTTCAAGACCCTACTGCATTTAGATTTAGGATCAATTAAATCCATCTTGTTTTCTCATCTTGGACTAAAAATCAATCGTGGTCGATCTGAATGACCCAATCAACATCGTCCACCTTTCCATGATCCTGGTCCCTTCTAATTGTAAAACTGGTGGGATCAAATCTACAAGATTGACCTCTCCTATTCTCTTAATTTCGATTGATGTACGGCCAGAGAGCCAATCGTTGGTGTCCACCCTCTCCTAATTTGGGTCTATATTGTGACCAATCTGCTCGAATATCGGACTGATCTTTAGATATTCAAAACTTTCATAATCATCACAAACCTTCCAAATGTCTCAGGGAAGATTTCCTATTTCAGAAGGATTGTGAGAGGTGGCCTTACCAAGTGTATCATAGCCAAATCCGTGATAGGATTCTTTCTCTTAGTGGGTCTTTATAGATGTGCCAAGCACGCTACCTCATTATTTGGCTCGCTAATCACGGCCAAGTGGCACATGACGTTTCGCTCTCGTAAAGGCATGTGTATGGCTCTGTGCCATCACAGTAATAACCGAATTCGTATCATTGAAGAAAGATCAAATGAAGATATCTTCATGAGTGAGTATGATTTTATTAGCATCAAAATTCATAGTGACGACATGTGGCAACTTCCCATTGGTCCACGTTGGTGCTCTAAAAATGGATGTAAATAAAACCTACTGGGGTGGGTGTTATACATGAGCACATGCATAAAGGAAATGCTGGGCCCAACATAATGCATGCATGACATCCACTCCGTCTACCACTAGAGATCCTTTGTATTTTCTTTGAATCCCAAAATTCAAGCCTCTCAAAGACTTAAGTGGCCACACCATATAAAATTGTGAAATCAAGTGGCCCACCTCAGTTTTTGTATTACCTCATTTTGGATATTCATCCATCCTCATAGGGCACATGAAGGCCAAAAGGGGCCACATGTGCGGAAGCATCCAATAATAAAGATGGATATACAAGGCTTTTACAATGAGTGGACCTCGATCAACATGAGCTGAAATGGTGGAATCGAAAGGGTAGGTTGCAATCACAACACTAGGGAAGGAAATACTTAGCTCACCCCTCTGATGTAGGGGTTGAGATGATCACCAAAGTCAATGATGGATATGATAGTCGAATGCACAAGAATTCCAAGACATAGAACAATTATAAAAATGGACTGGGAAGGTGATTTATGTAGGCCCGCCCATTAATGGTTGAGCTTATTCTCCCTTGGCCATTAATGGTGGAGTTCATTCTTTCATGGCACACCAATTATAGCTCATTCTCCCATGGGGCCTTTACATTTCTCAATGGGCTTCACCATGTACTAGGTGACCCATTCATTTCTCAATGCATTCACATATGTGACATTTGATTGTGATTTTAGAAATTAGCCAAGTGGAGTCCACAATCCACTAATGGTTGACAAAGTTGTTCCCACATGGCCCACTTCCACCATCTCCTACCAACCACATAGTGGTATGTTAACATGGAAAATTCACTTTTCAATTAGCGTGGCTAGTATGAAAGTATGCATCAATCAACCAAGAATTGAAGTGGGGCTACTGTTGTGCAGGAGAGACTTTATAGCTAAATAAAGTGATTTATAGCTCGTTGGAAAGCTTGTTAAATTATCTTCCAACGAGCTTGAGATCACCTAGATCCAAGGTGTAAAAGGGAGATCCGATCAATTTAATGAAGTTGTGCGTAATTGACTGTGCAGGCAACATGGGTGATGAAGGACTTTGGCCCCACTTTGGACTAGAAAAATCATATCTAAATAGATTGATTTATATTTCATTGGAAAGCTTATTAAAATTTCTTTCCAACAAGCCAATATAAATTGCATCAAATCTGTAACGATGGAGATATGGGTGTTTTTCTAAGACTATATAGAGTTGTGAGGCTATGAACGTAGGATGACAAAAATCTTTTGAACTGACCAATAAGAACATGACACATGTTCATGTTTAGGTGTGAAAATCATAAGTCTGAGAAGAAAAAGAGCTCGTTGTGCCCTTTTTAAAAAGTGCTCAAGTGCAGGCTTATGGCCTAGATAGTTGGTGAACGCCTCGAATTTCGAGGGTCGAGCAAAGGCTCAACTCCTGAGATCCGTTGCATCACTTATGCAACATAGACAATGATGATTAAATGTTATCCGTATTAGTACATTAAACATGAATGAGATTACACTAAATTAGCATATCATACTCCAGAGACAATTAGATTACGCAAGCGGAAGACTGTAATAGATATATAAAGCATATAAGTGGTTGTAAGTCCCCAGAGTATGAACATGTCACCAGGTTAAATAATTACATGTATAGTTCTAAAATTTATAAAATGATAAAATGTAATGGCATCTAATCTGTATCCCTGTAACCCCGACGACACAACTCCAGATCTACATAGACCCGCCAGAGAGTTGCTGGTAGGAGAACTGTAACGCCCTGAAAATCGGGGGTCGAGTGTAACTCAACTCCCGAGTTCCAACGCATCACTTATGCAACATGTTTAATGATGTTTGAATGTTGTCTGTGTTAAAGCAGTAAACATGAATGAGATTATACCAAAGCAGTAATTCATACTCCAGATCAATTGTATAAAAGCAAGCGGAAGACTGAACTGTATATATGTGTATGTAAATAAACAAAATAAACGTTTCATTATCCAGAGTATGAATCCTTCGAGTCACAATATACATGTCCGTTTATAAACAAAATGTCAAAATAAACTAGGTACAATCCTCAGAATCCCATCGGTCCCGGCAGCCTACTCGAAGCCGCCAGCGAACTGCATATACGAGAACTCCTCCTGGTCCTCGTCATAATCAGGCTCCGCCTCCAGAGAAGTCGGATTGCCTAAACCTGAGACAGAGTCTGGGTTGGTGTCTGCAACAATCACCGTCCCATAACGTGGGAGTGAGTAGCTAACTCGGTGGAACGATAAGGCATAAGTTATCATGTTATCAATACAACAAGCAAGAATGATAAAGCAAGAAATCAAACACTCCTAGTTACTCGATTAATGCAAGTATGAATGCGGGTATGATGGATGCCCTCACCGACATACTCCTCAGCGATACCATCTCACGTTCACGCATGCTTACATCCCACAAGGTGCTCCACATCTTCCGGGCACATGCGATGCATGATGAGCATGATTACCGAGTTTTTAATTAGTTCGTTTCAAACAAAGAGGATTGGGAAACTAAGGTACCTCCCTTGCATCATTTCCAAACATGATCCAATCTAGGGTCGTCGGTCCTAGTTAATATCGACGATGGTGTGTTTTCTAGGTCACTTCAGAGGTCGCCAGGTCAGTTACGCACAAAGGTTGCACCACTCCCCATCACCCCTTAAACGATTCATCACTATACGTAAACAGCCTAGTTCATACTCTATATATCGCGGCGAACCCTAAGGCACGCCGCAACTTCGAATATGCTCGCGGTCACTAAAAGGGCACGCTGTGGCCATTACGCACAAAGGTTGCACCACTCCCCATCACCTTATCAATGTAGGCCGACAGCACGAATATAGTGTCCCATACCACCATAATCGGCTCACGAGTTGAGTTGCTCACTGGTCACTACGGGGAGGCACGTAGCCCCAGCGTAGGCCGACAGCTCGATCACGGTGTCCCATACCACCATAATCGGCTCATGAGTCTTAGCGGATCGAGGTACCATGGTTAACGGGATTATCACTGGTAAGTTTGGTACCCTAGGTTCAAGCATTAGCGACCAAACATGGTGAACATACATAAGACACACGGTTTACTTGACGTGTTCGGCTGGCTCGAGCGCACAACAAGTTGGGCGATATGAAGCGCAGAAGCACCTCGTGTGGCCAACCACTATCGCCAACCGAAGTACGACACGGGTTCGCCAACAGATCATGCGTGGCGGAACGAATCCCAACCACATCTTCAAGTCTGATACCGGATGCCTGGACTATGAACATAGTCCCAAGCTCAGTCAAATCCTAACCATAGCATGCGAAATACGGCATGATAACATAGTAATCCAAGGACACTAGTAATCATGTTACAAAGCATATCATGAAACATGGTAATAAACAAATTACAAAGCATGTTCAAAAGCATGTTATAAAGCATTTATGCAAATAGGGATAAAAATACTTATATTTCATAGGTGAGTGGTTAGAGTGAACAACCACATAGAGAGTGTCATATGTGACTCTAAGGTAGCTGAGAATCCCATCTCAGCACCTATCTAAGATTCTAACACTTAAGCACTTACACTCACAAGTGATTTCACCAACACTTGGAATGCACTATTTCAACATACATGACGTATGCTAGAGAAATGTGTACTAGGATTGCCCCTTTACCAAACTAGTATTTTATACATATACATCATATTCATACAGCAATTAAACAGCCACATCAGTGAATTTTATACGTATAGGGTACTTCCTCGTATACCCAATTTCACATACATAGTGTTTACAAAGGAACATAGATTACGGCGATTCCTTTCGCCAAACTAGTATTTTAATCATGTATTGTATAATCATACATTAAATAAATATGTCAAACATTATTCCAAAAGAAATACGTATACGGTATTTCTAAAATACGTAATTTCAACATACGTCGCATTTACAAGTGAACATATATTTTGGCGGTTCCTTTCGCCAAACTAGTATTTTATTCATATATTATATAATCATACATTAAATAAACATGTCAAGCATTTATCCAAAAAAAATACGTATACGGTATTTCTATGTATACCTAGAATATGTGAAATTCCATATTTCACAACGTTAATCGAAACAGGAAACGGAAAGCACTTTGTACATGTGCAATTACAAGCAGATCATGAATCTACCATTATCTGATATTGAAAGCGTTGAAAACCGTAACTTATACACTTAAAGTCCTCACCTTTGCCTTTTGAAACGCAACGAATCAGCAAGGGCAATAGAACTTCCGTCTACGGGAGATTTCTAGCCTAAAGAGCGGAATCGGTTAGTCGGTACGCATCCTACATCGATCCCATCTCAAATCAGACCTAGGGTTAGGGTTTCTTACCTTCAAATGAGACGGAATACGCCGTAAAAACACCTAGAATAGGGCGGTGTAGGCCGTGTAACAAGCCAAAGCAGGAGGAGGGAAATCGGCAACAATCTCCAAGTCTTTCTCTCTTTTCTCTCTCTCCCTCTAGGGTTTTCTCCAAAATTCGTATGGCTGTGAGAGGGGCTGTTCTAAGCTCCTTTTATAGCCACAAACATTACGAAATTAGACTCAGGTTCAAGGGGTACTGCTAATATAGGATTTTTGTCGCTTTTCCAGCTCAAAAGGGAAGTTCTGGTGGCCCTCCTTGAACCAAACGTCAGACTTAAGCTCACCATCGATGGATCTACGTGGGATTACTTTTTTTACTCGATCGGATACCCAGATCGCACGTGGCGGACCACTTTTAGTTCGACGGTCAGTGGGCCACGAATAGAAATTCCAAGTACATGTAAATGTTCCTGAAATTTTTCTTAATCCGAGGGTGTAATTTGGTCTGATTCTGACGGTCAGGTTGCTTAATACTGACGCGTCAACGAATGATGCCAGATCACTATTCCAGATATTTATTTTTGAATGGGAATAGTTTTTTTCACACTCCCTCGCTCCGAGTCGAAACGAATGACCGTGGGACATCGGATGGAGCTGATTTTTGAGATGATTGTTAAGCCCAGTGGGGCGGTCCTAGTTCCTTAGCTTCGGGTTAATCGGACTCCCGATGTGCGATCTAGACCTAATACGAAGTTTCGTTTCATTCCCGAGAGCAGACGGGAAATGAGTTTGATTCTAAACTTTAGGGTAACCTAGCGTCACTTGTTCTGCAAGTTTTGGGTCTTGCAGATCGTATTTAAAGCGATCCTAACGGATTTCATGGCTAATTGAGTTTAGTACTTAGTTAACTTTGTTAAATTTCTAAAGGATTTAATCCTACGTGATTTCTGGTTGGGGTGGTACTCGACCCAATGTACGGAAATTTTCAGGTCGTTACAAGAACTCCTCCTTGTCGTCATAAAAGTCAGGCTCCATCTCGTAAGCCTCGCCATCACTTGCAGCTATAACAGAGTCTGGTTGGTATTTTAAAACATCGTCCCAGAGTGTGAGTGAGTGATCAACTCAATGGTACTATAAGGCAAAGGTTAACATGTTATCAATTTAGTCAAGCAGTAATGATAAGGCAATACAACAATCATGTCCTAACTTCTCTGGTTAATGTAAGAATGGTATACGATATGATGCATGCCCTCGCCTGCACTCCCTCAGCAACATCATCTCACAATCGCACATGTTAAACTCCCACTGTGCTCTTCCTCTCCAAAGGCACATGCAATGCGGTGCATGAACGTGTTAGCCAAGTAATTTATTAGGCTTATTCATACAGCAGATTCGGGAGCTAAGGTATCTCCCTTTATATCTTTTACCCAAACAATGATCCATCTAGGGCATCAATCTTAGTTAATCGCATATGATAGACAAGTTATAAGGCAACATCACCCCTGATTGAAAAGTAGTGGATAGGTAAGTTTAGGTTGCTACGGAGAGGCTCGTCACCTCAGCGTAGGCCTAATTTATACTCGAGGTCACTACGAAAAGGCTCGTCACCTTAGCATAGGCCGACAACTCGAATACAGTGTCCCATACCATCGTATTCAGCTCACGAGTTTGTGTTACTCACTGGACACTATGGGGAGGCTAGTCACCCCAACGTAGACCGACAACTCGACCACGGTGTCCCATACCGCCATGCCCGACTCGTGAGTCTTAGCGGATTGTGGTACCAAGGTTAAATAGGCTTTGCATTAGTAAGCGGTACCTTAGATTCAAGCAGTAGCGTCCATACATGGTAAACATACATTAGGCCAATCGGGTTACTTGACAAGCTCGACTAGTACGAGCGCATGTTAAATTAATCGACATGGAGCGCATACGCACTCCTCCTGGCTTAACCACTGTCGATAATCACCGTACTACTCGGATTCATCGAACGTATCCGTTGTGGCGAAACTAGTTTGGCCACTGATTATAGACCGTTACCGATTGCCTGGACTACGTATTAGTCCCAATCATACTCAAATACAATAGGCATTCATATATGATCATCAAAACAGCATGTGACAACTAATTCAAATGTAAATCTTATTTGAGCATTTTAACAAACACATAGTGCACATGTTATCATACATAAGCATTTTATCCATAAATCACGTAGTAACAAGATAGGTTACATGAAGGAAACTATAATTATAGATAAGGTAATTGAGAATCCTATCTCAACGCCCTTATTAAATACATTTCAACAAGCAATTTCTCATTCAGACATTCTATCAAACACTTAGACTACACATTTCACATACATGAAGTAAATTAGTTATAACATATATTAGGGCAAATTCTTTCACAAAGGAGTTGTCATACTTACAACAATCATGTATTCTCAATTAATAGTCATGGCAAGCATAAATCATAATTCCATATTCATTCAAGCATTTCAACAAACACATGGAATACATTATATATTCACATAGTTTACACACATGTATAATCTATCGAATACATCGTAACTAAGATTATATAGCAACAATCAAGTCAGACATAAATCATTGCTAACATTAAAAGCCTTGAAAACCATAACCTAAACATTTATAGTCCGCACCTTTCATCGGTTTACTCGTTGCAAACTCGGTTCGTACACTATGTCTCCGTTTAGAGTAAAATGGCTACCTAAATCATGAAATAGGTTAGCTATTTCAACGATTGCTCTATTCGGATTCCTAAAATGAGATTAGGGTTAGGATTTCTTACCTAAATCGTATCTGGAATCACTGGTGTAGCGATGGTGGGGAGGTGAGCAACAATCTCCCTCTCTCTCTCTTCTCCTCACTCTTTCCTCCTCTTTTCTCTCTTCTCTCTCCTAGGGTTAGAGAATTTGTATGGAATGAGAGAGGGGTGGGTGTAGGGCATTATATAGGCCCAGAAGTGATGTCAATGGCCCCAAGGCCATGGTATACTTAAGATATAGCCAAAAGGCATCTGTTTCGGGCCAACGGAGCTCATCTGGAGGTCCATTACCTGCATACGGTCTGGAGAAAGTTCCCTGACAATGGATCTATGTCAGGTTAAGATTTCGGTCTAATCAAGTTTGTGGATCGACCGTGGAGGACCAGTTTCAGTTTAATGGCTATCGTCACTCGATCAGGGCCACAAGTACACTGATATGTGTAGAAAAATTTCTCTGATCTAAGGGTGTAGTTGGGTCAGAATCTCGCAGTCCAAAACCTTAAATTTGGCTTACAAGTGAACGGCCCAAATCACTTAAGTTTGAGTACATTTTCTAAAGATATTCGCATTTCTCGCACACTTCGTTACGGGCTCAAGTTGTGCATTTCTGGATATTATTTGGACACGATTCCTGCGATGGCTGTCAAGCCCAGTAAGGTGATCATAACCTTATAGTTTCACGGTCATCGGACTTTCGACGCGCGGTTCAGGTCTGATACGGAGTTTCAATGTGCTCTCGAGAGCAACTGGGTTTTGAGATTGATCCTAGGTTTCTAGGTAATGTTGTGTTAGCGATTTTAATGGTTTTGGGTCTTGCAGTTCGTATAAAAAGTGGTTCGAGCTAATTCTCCAATTTATTTAGTTTAACACTTAATTAATTTTCGCCTAATTTCTACAGAATTCAATCCTTAGTGATTTCTGCCTGAGGTGGTACTCAGGTCTTTGTACGGATTTTTCCAAGACGTTACAGTTAGCTAGCCCCTTTGAAAGGAACCTTAGATCGTTGTGCCCTTGTGAACAAGAGAAGGGCGCCAACCTTCAAAGACTTCACCCACCATGCCCTTATTAGCGAAAGGAGGATGCAGGCTAATGAAAATAACTTGGGTTTTATAAGGGCGTGAGTATCAATACATGATAGTTATCACTTCATGTAGGGCTCATTCAGGTCCAAACCTGCCAATGTGTTTATAAATACCCTAATAGGGGTCCATTTTGATAGATAGATATTTAGATTCTTGATGTCCTCCTTGAGAGCACTTTTAATATGCCCTTCAGAGCACCAAACCCTCGCAGGTAGAATTGGCCTCTGTGCCCTTGTATATTGCCTACCTGCACCTAAGAAAATTCATCCCTCAGCACACCAATGCATTTCCATTTTAACATGTACTTAGGTAATGGATGGCCTTAATGCAGCCAATGTATTTCTCTTAAAACTTGTGCTCAATGAGAATTTACCTCAACGTTGTATACTAGACTTAGAGAGATCAACACCTAAGGAAATGTTCCACCAGGAGCGGAGAATAGAGGCTAGGCGTTGGTCATGCCCAGTAGACAGTCTCTTGGGCGTTGGCACTTCTTGAGTTTTTTCATCATCGACTCACCTTCCAACACCCTCCTTGAGTATAAGATCTATCCTAGCAACTCTATGACAATAAGCTTAAGTTATGGTCACACCCAATGGGAAGACCCATGTTAGTAGTCGCACCCCTCTCACCTGTGGAGTAGCCTTATATAACAGTGGCTACATCTTATATTCAACACTTAAAACTATGCATCTCTGCAATTTAAGTTGCTTGATAGTCATGAGGCCAAGTCCTTGATGCATCCAAAACTGAAATACTTAGATCCACACCTTTTTAGTGTTCATTCATAGAAGCGTGCAACTTATATAAAACAAAGTTCTATTACTTGATGTGGTTCGCCGCTTTAAGAGATGGGAGGATCCTTCTCTATCAAACTAGCTAGAGTTTAGTGAGGATGCTTTATGAAGGATGACCTACTTCCTGATAGTTACAGAGCCTATAACAGGACCATAGTTGTTCACAACCCCAAGTGTAGGGTCATGATGTAGTAATAACTCGGTAAGAACGAGGTCGAATCCCTGGGGACTAAACTTGTATGTATTCTAAAAATAACTAGAACTAGAACTAGAAAAAGATCTAAATCGCAATTTGAATAATTGAGAGTAATGGTGAATAATGTTGATTAAAACTTATGAATTTAAAGGTGAGAACTAGGGTGCTAAGGATCCATTTGTAGCTATCAAAATGTTACCTTACTTAATTCAAGGAACACAATTGGAATCAGAGTCCTATCCTATCCAATTGGAAGATAAAACAATTTAAATCAAATCTGAACTTTTCATTGATATAATTCTCAATGGAGGAGAATTGTGATGATTGGAAGGGATTCCATCACCCACCATGCCCAAGAGACGATGGTGAACAACAGGATTTACGAATCTCACAATCTCAAAATAGGAAAAAAAGATATCTAAAGCTATCATAACATCTATTGTAATTTGAGTCACAATAAATCATAAAAAAATGAAAATATTCCTTTAATATTAAATTAGAAATCAATGACGTTTAATAAGAACAAGAATCAATGCAAAAATAAACATCCAAACACACTACAAGCTTTACCTCTTAGCCCTAGCTAAGAGGTTTAACCAACCATAGACATGATTGAAATCAAATCTCTTAAACAAAGCATGAAAATAAACTAAGGAAGAAGAAAAAATCTTTAGCGACTGCTCCACCCTTGTGCTATACTCCTTAAGACCTTTCCAAACCCTAGAAGATGCTTTAGAGCATCCTAGGGAGTCCTATTTATAATAGTGGAACTCTAACTTTCGCACCTAGTTTAAAAAATTTAAAAATCGCCTCAAATTTATGCACTCTGCGTAGTTTTCTAAAATAGGCTCATAGTTTAAACCGCCTCAAATTTACGCACTGTGCGCAGTTTTCCAAAATATGCTTGGAGTTTCAGAATATATTTTTTCAGGACAATTTCAGGAATATGTTTGTTTTCAGGACAATTATAAGATTCTTTTTCTTCACTTAAAATCTTTGTTTCTATTTATTCCTCAATTGGTTTTCTTGGATCTTTGGCATGTGAATTCTTCATTAATGACTTTTAAATCTCTAAATCTTCATTCAGTAATCTTTTGAGCATAAAATTTCCTTTTGGCATTAATTTCACCTTAAGCTCTCAAAATGACCTCGCACATGAAAACACGTATAATTAAATCGATTAAGCACTATCATGTTTATAAAACCAAGGTATAAATATGGAAAAATATGCAATATTTCACACTCAACACACCCCCCAACCAGCATTTTGCTAGTCTCGAGCAAAACATGTGTGAAGTGATCTTCAATCTTCAATGTTCAAATCACTTTCAGAAAATAATCTTTTGTGCAATCAAGTATGAATGAGTACAATTTAAAGAAGCAAGAGTATAATTTTGAAAACCTAAAGCCGAATCACACAAGAAATCAATCAAAAAGTTTCTTTATCAATCATTTAAGAGCATAAGTTCATATATCAAAATTTTTAAATGTGCTTAGTAAATTCTATTTAGTTTCCAGAACATACTACTATTTCATAATGTTATTCATGCTCATCACCTCAAGTTTTATTGAATAATCAAGTACTGATTCCGAACTTATCACCTTTTTCTTCTTTTTCCAGTTTTTGATTTTATATCGATGGTTCCTTTTATTTATTCATTCTTTTCAGACTTTTCATTCATTTCCAGTCTTTTCATCATACATGACCTTTTTTGTCGATCTCTTTATTTTTTAATTGGTTCTTTTCATCCTTTTAAGGTGAATAAAATTCTCCAGACTTAATTCTCAATATCTATCAATGATACACATACTAATAATGAGAAATTCTAGTACAATTCACAGAAAGCAATTTGAATGTGGCTTGTGACTTAGATTAGCATGATATTCAAACTTCCTTTTAATCAATTAAATGTAAGAATTTAGACGATAGTCTACTCGGTTGATCAAACTCTATCAATTCAAAGTTCAATCTCCATCTTATCATCATACTTAAAGCATTCTTAATTCCACAAATTATCATTTCCCGAACATGTTTTTTACTTGAAAATTTTCACAATTTTTGCTCAAAACTAAGAAAACACTAATTAGTTTACCTAATCCACACCCCAACCTAAAACTTACATTGTCCTCAATGTAAAAGATATGAGCATGTAATGCCCATGAGACAATAAAAAGAAAAGAGAAGTGATGGGAAGATAATACCTGAAGAGGAGGAATTGAAGCTTTTTCAAAGCTCTTAACATGTAAATGGGTTAGCACAAAGACTAAAAAAACTGAAATCAAACTATCTTAATCCTAAATCCTATGAAAGCAATAAACCTAACTACACCTCCATCAGATTAGGAAGTCAATCCTCATACATAGGATTAGTCAAAGGCATAGGCTTGTCCTCTGAATCAAACTTCTCAACAAATGGCTTGAGACAATGTCCATTTACTTTGAAGACATTGCCATTGTCAGATTCTTTATCTCGACGGCCCCATAAGGATAGACATTAGTAATAGTAAAAGGGCCTATCCAATGAGATCAAAGTTTTTTCGAAAAAAGATGTAATTGAGAATAGTAGGGAATGACTTTTTGACCGATTATGAATGATTTCCGAAGGATCTTCATGTCATGGAACACCTTCATCTTGTCCTTGTAAATTCTCGAGTTCTCATAAGCGTCGTTCCGGATTTCTTCGAGTTCATTCAATTGAAGTTTCCACAGCGAGCCAGCATTATCCAAATTAAAGTTCAAAATTTTGATGACCTAGTAAGCTCTATGCTCTAACTCCACAGGTAGGTGGCAAGCTTTCCCATAGACGAGTCTAAAGGGAGACATTCCAATGAGGGTCTTAAAAGCTGTACGGTAAGCCTATAAGGCATCAGTCAAGCAAATTGACCAATCCTTACAGTCAGGGTTAACCATTTTTTTCAGAATTTGTTTAATTTTCATATTAGAAATCTCAGCTTACCCGCTTGTTTGCAGGTGGTATGGAGTGCTCACTTTATGAGAGATGCCACATTTCTTCATTAAGTTATCAAATGGCCTATTACAAAAGTGTGAACCTCTATCACTAATGATGGCCCGAGGTGTTCCGAACTGGGAAATGATATTTTCTTTTAAGAATCTAATCACCATTTTATGATCATTGTTCCAGCTCAGGATCACTTAGACCCATTTATTGACATAGTCTACTACCAACAATATATAATTATTTCCAAAGGATTGGGGGATTGGCCCCATGAAATCAATGCCCTAGTAATCGAATGCCTCAATGATAAGAGTTGGGTTTAGTGACATCATATTTCGATGGGACGAACCTTTCAATTTTTGATAACGCTCACAAGCTTTGCAAAACTCATGAGTATCTCTGAACATTGTGGGCCAGTAAAAGCCGCACTGCAGAATTTTGGTTGTGATCTTTTTAGCAAAAAAGTGACTACCATAGGCTTGAGAATAACAAAAGGAGATGACACTCTGATGTTCATTTTCTGGCACACATCTTCTTAGAATTTGGTTTGGCCAATATTTAAACAAATAAGGATCGTCCCAGAAGAACTTATGTACCTCGGTGAAGATTTTTTTCTTATCTCGTGCAGTCCAATGTGTCAGAGTGAATTTGCAATGTCAGTAAACCAAGGTAGTTGGGAGAGTTTAAACAGTTGTTCATTAGGGAACATGTCATTTATAGATATTGTCTCAAGGGGATTGGGAAGATCAAGTCTCGAGAGATAGTCGGCCACTACGTTCTCTACTCCCTTTTTGTCTCATATTTCTAAGTCGAATTCCTGAAGTAGGAGGATCCATCTTTTCAAGCAGGGCTTAGCATCATTCTTGGAAAGAAGGTACTTCAGCGCTGCATGATCAGTGTAGATGATGATCTTGGATCTGATCAAATAAGACCTAAATTTATCTAGAGCGAACACTACGGCTAAGAGTTCCTTCTCCGTAGTAGAGTAGTTTACTTGGGTAGCATTTAGAGTTTTACTCGTATAGTGAATAATGTAGGGCTTCTTCTTTTTTCTCTGGCCTAACATTGCCCCAATAGCATAGTCAGACGTATCACACATAATCTTAAGGTATGCTCCAGTCAGGTGGTTGGATGATAGGAGTGGTAGTCAACATGTCCTTGAGCTCAAAAAAAACTCTCTGATATTCTTCACTCCACTCTAATGGGGTATCCTTTTGGAGAAGATTACATAAAGGATGAGAGAGATGACTAAAGTCCTTTACGAATCTTCTATAAAATTTTATGTTATAAGAAGGATCGTAGGTCACGTATGCTCTTGGGTGAAGGCAGGTTAGAGATAAGGTCAAATTTAGCCTTATCTACATCTATTCCCTTGGACGAAATTATGTGTCTAAGAACAATTTCCTTAGGTACTATGAAATGACACTTCTCCCAATTTAAAATCAAATTCTTTTCCTCACATCGCTTCAACACATTTTTCAGATTTTCTAGACACTTGCTGAAGGATGGACCAAAGACAGAGAAGTCGTCCATGAAGACCTCTAAATATTGCCCCACCATGTCAGAAAAAATACTCAACATGTACCGCTGAAAGTGGTGGGGACATTACATAGACCGAATGACATCCTTTGGTAAGCAAATGTGCCAAAGGGACATGTGAATGTTATTTTTTCTTGATCTTCAAGGGCTATCTCTATCTGGTTGTAGCCCGAATATCCATCAAGGAAGCAGTAATAAGAATGACTCACTAACCTTTCCAAAATTTGATCAATGAGGGTAAAGGAAAGTGGTCCTTCCTTGTGACGGTATTCGATTTTCTATAGTCAATGCACATTCTCCAACCAGTAGTGACTTTAGTTGGCACGAGTTCATTATCACCATTGGCTACGATGGTGATTCCAGACTTCTTAGGAACCACCTGAGTTGGACTCACCCATTAACTGTCGGATATAGGGTATATGATACCCACATCCAACAACTTAAGTACCTCAGCTTTAACCACTTCTTTCATGTTTGGATTGAGTTGACGTTGTGGTTATCGGGAGGTTTTCACATTATCCTCAAGATGAATGCGATGAGTACAAATCAAAGGGTTAATTCTCTTGAGGTCCGCAATAGGCCATCTAAGGGCTCCTTTATGCTTAATGAGAGTGGAGATAAGCTATAAGGCCTGTATCTTAGTCTGTACTGTTCCTCAGGTTCCCACGATCCTCGCCATCAAATTTCGGAGACCTACGAGCTGTAGATAACATTTAGACCCTAAGTCGCATCCCATAGATTTGAGTTGGCGCGACGTGCACACAGATGCGATACTCAGGCCAGGAGTTGTGGGCCCGCATATATTTCAAGGAAACGCCATGCGTTGTGAATCCCGAGAGAGGAATCTCTATCTCTCATCCAAAAGTCAACTCTTACCCATCTCTCTTACACACACCCATCCCTCTCTTACACACACTCATCCCTCTCTCCTTACATCTCCTCTCTCTCTCTCTCTCTCTCTCTCTCTCTCATTTTCTCCACCATTTCCAAGTAAGAAAAGAGAGGAACGTCCAAGGTCTAACCCAAATGTGTGACTACTTCATACTCCAAAACTCTCAATCCAACCCTTCAATTTTCATCATCCTCCATCAAAGAGGAAGCTTAGGAGCTAGGGATTCCAAGGAGCTAAGAAGAAGTGTAATAGATGGGTGAATCTTCATTGTTGGTAAGAAAGGGATTTCTACCATTAATTTTGATGATTTGAGGGCCCACATGTGGCGGGACCCATTTGATGTATGCATTGTCTTGAGTAAAGGGAAGGGCTCATAGTGGCGGAGTCCCTCCCCTCCACACGTCTCTCTCTCCTTCTCTCTCTTCCTCCCTGTTTGATAGCCCACCTTAACATGTGTATTTGATCCATGCCGTCCACATGTTGGGCCCCACCTTGCTGCCTGTCTAGTGGGCAGGCTCGTTGCTTGTCCGTTGGGATAGGCCTGGATGAAGGAAATCACAAATATCAGTTGATCCAAAACTTTGGTGGGCCACCACGTGGACCCACCTTGATGTGTATGATGTATATCCTCACCGTCCAGTCCCTGGACGGTGGGAACCCACCATGATTTATGTATTACATCTACACCATCCAGATCTTGGGCGGTGGGGCCCCACGTGATGTATGTTAGCACCCACATCGTCTAGTGGCGGTGGGGCCCACGTGATATATGTGTTTTATCCCTGCCGTCCAAGATGGTGGGGCCTACTGTGATGTATCTGTCTGTCCACGCTGTCCACACGTGGACAGTGGGACCCACATGATGTAGGTGTTGTATTCACACCGTCTGTCCTTTTTTACTGGGCGTGGACCCCATCCACATGGCCCACCTTAATGTATGTGGTGTACCCACACCATCCAGCAAGGACGTGGGGCCTACCTTGATGGTATGTGTTGTATCCGCACCGTCCAGTCCCTGAACGGTGGGACCCATATGATGTAAGTACTTTATCTACCCCGTCTATCCATGGACCCCACATGATGTATCCGTTTTATCCATGCCGTCTGTCCATGGACTGGACCCCACCTTGATGCATGTGTTTCATTCCATGCCGTCTGTCCATGGACTGGACCCCACCTTGATGCATGTGTTTCATTCCATGCCATCTGTCTGTTTCATCCACACCCTTCATCTGCAAGGCCCACCTTGCACGTGTGTTGTATCCAGCATGAGGCCCCACCATTGATGTATGTATGGCATCCCCACCGTCCAGCACATAAGACGGTGGAACCTACATGCTGTGTGATGGTCACACCGTCCACATGTGGGATGTGGGACCCACGTGATGCATGTGTTTTATATCCTCACCGTCCAGCTGTCTGGACAGTGGAAACCACCGTGGCATATGTGTTTTATCCTCGCTGTCCATCTGGGCCACACATGATACACGTGTGGCATCCACACCATCCAGCTGGGACGGTGGGATCCACCTTAATATATGTGTTATATCTAAGTCATCCATTCATGGAAACCATCGTGGTGTATGTGTTGTATCCACTCTATCCATCAGTAGGGCCTGCTGTACGTGTAGGGCCCACCTGTTGTATGCAGGGCCCACCTACTGTATGCAAGGCCCACCAGTTGTATGTAAGGCCCATGTGATGAGGCCCAATATGATGTATATGAGGCCCTTGTGTGAAGCCCATTAAGATATATATGAGGCCCATTGTGTTGTGTCTGGCCCATTGCAATTGCATGAGGCCTATTGAGATGTATGTGAGGTCATTGTGATGAGGCCTATTAAGATATATGTGGCCCATTGTGATGAGGCCCATTAAGATGTATAATGGCCCATTGTGATTGTGTGTAAGGTCCACCATGTTGTATGTACCATGTCCACGCTGGCCACCTTTTGGTAGGGCCCATTTATGATGTGCAAGGGTCCCACTTGTTGTATGTTTTGCTACCCATTGTGCAGTTGTGAGGCCCGCTTTGATGTGTGTATCGTAAGCACATTGTCCACTCATTTTCTGGGCCATAGGGCTAGCCTGTGAGGCCCCACATGATGCACACGCGGCCCACTCATTGTTTCAGGACCATGGGCCCCTTTGTCATGAGAAGCCCACCTTGATTTATATGATTATATGTATCTTATCCATACATTCCCTAGGCCATGGGCTACCTTGAGAGGCCCATAGTGATGTATATGTTTTATGCCCATATCATGGGCTGCCTTGAGAGGCCCACCATGTGTGAGTAATGTGTATACGTTGTCCATCCACTTTTTAGATAGTATTAGGGCCGTGGGCCCCCATTATAAGCTAGATTTTATATTTCAAATGGGCCGCACCTTAAGAGCAATGGTGGTTAAATGTCCACATTGTAAACCTCCCTAGGGCCCATCGCTATGTCCATTTTCACCCTATCCTTATTAAGCTATCCTAAATCGTTGGGCCCCCATTAATGCTAGTGATACCCATCTTTCCCTTATTGAGCTATCTCAAACATTCGGCCCACATTGATGTAGCGATTTCCACTTTACCTTATTGGGCCAACCTAAGCAGTTGGGCCCCATTTGATAATGATGCTCTCCACCACACCATGTAGAACTACCCAAACCTTGGCGTCCTTATGTTCTTACCAGGCCTTCCATAATAAATGTGGTCCACCTAGACACATGTGTTTGCCCAAGCTTAGTGACCCAAACCCGAGGCCCACTTAGATGATGAGCAGGACCGTTTGTAGGGTTATATAGTCCTGGATGTGTGGATCCTACCAAGACCTGCCTCGTATTCATATCGGGCCCTCATAGGAAAGTCCAGTTGTTTAGGATAAAGAGAAAGCCTACTTGTTATTTCCCTCTTGACTCACCCCGTGAGATGTATCCTACCTTGTAATCAATTGCTAGGACCTCATGTTATGTATGTATCATCCACACTGTCCATTTACCTTCTTAGGATGAGTGTAAGGCCTATCTTTGACATTAGTACTTCATCATCACCTCCCTTGCTGTAGATGGAAGAATATGTAGAATCAGGTTTGGTATATCCACTATGTAGAACCTATCTTGATGTATGGACTAGACTTATCGTCCCCGTCTTGGATCATACAAACCCTTGCAAGGCTAATGTAAGACATACCGCATGGGCTACTATAGTTATAGAAGGAGCACGTCGTTCAATTTACAATCTTAGTATGTGACATGCCGGTGATAGTCGATTGTGGATTATTGTTGTTTGCCTCATTAGATAACTATGCCTATGAACTTTATTACATCATGATACATGCCTATACGCATCATATGTATGCTTATTATAAGAAGTGATTGATTATAGCATATGTCATTGGGCTGGTTTATTATGGGGCTCCTTGTGAGACGAAGTTGCCCCACATGAACGTAGTATGCGCAGGATTGATGCATGACTCATGCATCTCGTATTTGTGTGACATGATCTCTGTACACCCTAGCAACATTAGGGACATAGCCTCCATAGGCATATCGTGGATGACAGGATTGGACACCGAAAATATTGGTTCTAGCACGGGGGCGTCATACATGTCCCGAGGTGAAAGTCCTCAAACCCTTATGGTACCATGGAGGATGCTCCAACGTCGAGACTGAGTGGATACATGAGCATATGAGTTCCGAATACTAGGAGGCCGTGTCTTCCACTATGTCGTGGTCAGTTAGAAGGGTGTGTGGCATTACCCGCCCGAGGGAGGGGTTAATGATTAGGCTTAGTCTAACCTAGCTTGAGGAATGGGTCCGCTATCGATGAGTCGGGCCGATATCGGCAGGTGGATAGTGAGGTCTCTTCCACTTATCCAGTTGTGCGCTTAGATGGGGCGACAAGTTGGCGTAGAGTGTATTAGACCCCGGTGATGATCCCAAAGATGTACGGTACTGATATTGTGATGCCTCATCTCTATTACACATGTGAGCGGGCACATGTGGGCGGGCGTTGATGTGGGTGTGGCCTAAGGGCCTGGGCTAGCTACTAGTGGTTGATAGGCTACTGTGCATGCAGTGGGGCAGAACCTTGTCCCACATCAAAAGCGTTGTGGTAGTTGTATGTGGACTTACTGAGCAGGAGTTGCGTAATTAACATTTGACTCATTCATCATTCATTCACTATCCATTCGAGCTGGTGGTGCACGATCAAATCATCATGTGTACCTTTATAATGGCCAGGATTTCGGTTAGGCGCGTGACCAACCTGAGATTAGGAGTTTACCATATTGAGTCTCGCTATCCAAATTTATATATGAGACTGGTTTGGATAAAAGTCCCTTGTGATGGACCCTAAAGCTTGTGATACTACGTACTATCATCTTGACTTCACACTCAACTTGGTCATTTCTTTCGCATCGCATATTGCATTACATCCTCAGCACATAGCATTTATTTTACTATGCTTCTGTACTGCATAGCCTGAATAAGGTTGATGGTATTATGGACTCTCCAGGATTTGCATATCGCATTACATCCGTGACATATGGCATTTGAGTTGCTATGTTTCTGCATTTATATGGCCTAGATGAGGCTGATGGTATTCATTGTTCGTCAGGAATTATATATTGTATTGCATCCTCGACATCTGATATTTAGCTCACTATGACTCCTCATTGCATAGCCAATCTGTATTGCATACTCTGATATCGTATGACTTATAGACTTGCCAGTATTCTGCTTACGATGATATTATATGCTTGGCACATGCTTTGCTCACACACGTACACCACCCTCTAAGCTTCGTAGTAAGCTTATGCACGACCGTTGTGTGTAGGTGACGTTAGATTGTAGCAGCGTTGAGATAAGAGCAGGTGTAAGAACTTTGGAGTTTTATTTCATGTATATGTATTTTCCCTTTTCAGCATTGTACTCAAATGATTTTATTACTGGATATGTGGTGATGATGTTGTTGTGACCTGGTTATGCTCCTTTACAAAAAAAATCATACTGAAAATCCTCCTTGTAGGATCCCAGGATCGGAATTTGGCATATGGACGTTATGAGCCGAGAATGGGGTACTACGGAGGCTATCAGCACCAGATTCGGTGATTGAAAATTTTGTGAGCCTGGTTCCTGAGTTTGGGGTGTGACATAAGCACACTCTCTTGCTCTTTCTCAAGATGGGAAGAAATCACTACGGGATATGTCTCATCTTGACCTAAATATACATATTTAAGATCAGAGGGCAAAAGTTTTAAGTTAAGCTTCGGCGCTTCGAGCCTAGACGGTAGAGGCACTACATCAGTTTGAGGTAATTTTTCAAATTGTGGCCTCCACCAGTTAACTTCAAGTACCAGCGTAGTATCAAGCACGACATCCATCTCCTTAATCATGTCATCATCTAAATCAGGGAAGTGGGCCAAGCATGTCTCTAGAGGGTCAGAGTATAGAGTCAAAAGTGTTCTATCTTCCACAAAATAATCTATCAAATTAATGTCGTGGATATCATCAACATCCTGTAACTGTTTAGTCATGTTGAAAAAGATATTGATCTCCAATGTCATATTCTCGAAAGATAAATTCAAAATTTTGTAACGCCTTGAAAATCGGGGGTCGAGCATAAACTCAACTCCCGAGTTCCAACGCATCACTTATGCAATAAAATGAATGATGATTGAATGTTGTCTGTATTAGTGCATTGAACATGAGTGAGATTAAGCTAAAACAACATATCATACTCCAGAGACAAGTGAGATAGCAAGCGGAAGACTATGATAGATAAATAAAATATATAAACTATGGTGAGTCTCCAGAGTGTGATAACGTTACCAGGTTAAATAATTACAAGTATAATTCTAAAATATACCAATTGTGTAGTGTCATCTAGTCAACATCCTTGTAACCCCGTCGATCAAGACGCGGCTCACATGAAGCCGCCAGGAGTTAACCAATACGAGCAAGTATCATAATCAATGCAAAGGTCCGGCTCCGCCTCAGAAGTAGCGTCGCCATCTGCAATCAGACAAAGTCTGGTTGGTGTGTACAACACCGTCCCGTAACGTGGGAGTGAGTGATCAACTCAGTGGAACAATAAAGCATAGGTTAACATGTTA
The DNA here is from genome assembly GCA_030180095.1 of Magnolia changhungtana. Classification (NCBI taxonomy): domain Eukaryota; kingdom Viridiplantae; phylum Streptophyta; class Magnoliopsida; order Magnoliales; family Magnoliaceae; genus Magnolia; species Magnolia changhungtana. The sequence goes on along the minus strand of JASAUF010000612.1, from coordinate 5,245,216 downwards.
TCAAAACAGTCAAGCAGTAATGATAAAGTAGTACAATCAACAATCCTAACTACTCTTATTTAATGCAAGTATGAAATGACATGATGAATGCCCTTGCCAAACCACCCTCATGCGACACCATCTTACATTTGCGATATGCGTTCATCCCTCAGTGTTCCACATCTACCAGGCACATGCAGTGTAATGATGAGCATGATTACCACGTAGTTATTAGTCCTTTCAAACAACAGGATTGAAAAACTAAGGTACCTCCCTTATATCATTCCCAAACATGATCCATTCTAGGGTCGTCAATCCTAGATAATCTCATACGATAGTATATTTCTAGGTTACTGCAAAGGCTGTCAGGGCTGTTACGCATAATGGTTACACCACTCCCCCATCACCTCTTTAACGGTTCATCACTAAGCTGATACAGGCCTAGTTTATACTCTATACACTGCGGCAAAACTCGTCGCCTCACCGCAAATTCAAAGCATACTCGAAGTCACTACAAAGGGCTGTCAGGGCTATTACACACAAAGGTTACACCACTCCCCCATCACCTTATCAATGTAGGCCGACAACATGAATATAGTGTCCCATACCACCATAATCGGTTCACGAGTCTGGTTGCTCACTGGTTACTACGGGAAGGCACGTGGCCCCAGCGTAGGCCGACAGCTCGACCACGGTGTCCCATACCACCATGCCCGGCTCATGAGTCTTAGCGGATCGAGGTATCATAGTTAATGGGATTTCACTGGTAAGTTTGGTACCCTAGGTTCAAGCAGTAGCGTCCAAACATGGTGAACATACATTAGACAGATCGGGTTACTTGACGAGCCAGACTAGCACAAGCACCTGTTGAGTTGTACGACATGAAGTGCATAAGCACTTCGTGTGGCTTAACTACTGCCGACAAGCAACACACGACTTGGGTTCGTCAAACATGTCCTACGTGGTGAATGAATCTCAGCCACAAATTCAATCCCATTACCGACTGCCTGGACTATACAATAGCCCCAATCACATTCAATTGCAGATAGGTAAAGCATTAATGGATCAAGATTCAAATCATACAATCAAATTCTGATAACATCCGCTTAGGGCTGTCAGGGCTGTTGCACGCACTCGTTACACCACTCCCCCATCACCCTTCATGGCACTTATGGAATACAACATAAACATGAATTTAAACATATGCATTACACAGATAAAATCATACAATCAGTTGGGCATGTTATGAAGTACAACATAAGTATGAGTTTGTACATATTCAATTCCTAATCACACAGATATCTAAAGAAATCATACACATAGTTAAAGAAGTTGAAAATCATATCTTAACACCCTTATACATTACAATTTACTAACTACTACTCATTCAAACATTTCAACAAACACTTTAAACTACATACATCAACATACTTGACATATGCTGATCACATAGGCATTAGGCCAAATCCTTTCACTAGGGAGTTGCCCCAATTATAACACGCGTGCACCCACGACGGATAATCATGGCAAGCATGAATCCAAGTTCTATATTTGTTTAAACATTTTCACAAACACTTGGGCTACACATTTCAACATATATAGCGTATAGTGGCCGTGGCGTGATTTAGGGTAAATCCTTTCGTCAAAGGGGTATCGCCAATACAACAATCATATATCCATAATAATTAGTCATGCCGAGCACGAATGAGAATTCTATACTCATTCAGTCATTTTCACAAACACTTAGAATACACTATTTTCACATACATAGTGTATATTAGCAAAACATATATTAGGGCGAGTCCTTTCGCCAAACCAATATTTTATCCATATATAATATATTCATACAACAAATAATCATGACAAACACATTTTCAAAATTTATACATATACGGTACTTTCTACAAATACCTAGAGTATGTAAAATTCCATATTCTTCATCTTTAATCGAAATGGAAAATAGACAGCACTTTGTATATGTGCAATTGCATGCAGATCATGAATCTATCATTATCTGACATTGAAAGCGTTGAAAACCATAACCTATACATCTAAAGTCCGCACCTTTTGTCGTAGAATCGTAACGGAGTCGATGAATTTGCTAAGCTTTCATATACGGTAGTTTGGCAACCTATAGAACGAAATAGGTTAGCTATTTCATAACCTACAACCTACACAACCCCAAAACGGATTAGGGTTAGGGTTTCTTACCTAGAAATGATGCCAGAATCACCGGGAAAGCGACTAGATAGGGGTGGTTGTGCTTGCATAATGGCAGGGAAGCATGGCAGGGAGATCCTCCCACAACTCCCACACTTTCTCTCTTCTCAATCTCAAATTCATATGGCTGTGAGAGAGAGGGTTCTAAGGTCCTTATATAGCCTAAAAATGCTCCAAAATAGATTTAAGGTCAAAGTATACTTGAGTTATAACCAAAGCGACCTAGTTTCAGCTCAACGGAGGACTTCTGGCGGCCCCCCTTGAGCCAAAGGTCAGACTTAAGCTCAGAGACATTGGATCTAGGTTCAGCTGAGGTTTCGTTCCAGTCGGGTTTTCAGATCGCACGTGGCGGACCAGTTTCAGTTCAATGGTTAGTGGATCTCGATCGGAGGTTCCGAGTACATGGATATGTTTGGGGAAATATCCCTGATCCGAGGGTATAATTTGGCTTGATTCTAACGGTCTGGTTGCTTAATACTGACTTACAAGCGACAAGTCTCAGATTTCACTATTTTGAATTTAATTTAGAATTATTTTCACATTTCTCACACTCCCCGCTCCAAGCTCAAGCGAATAGCGCTGAGACACTATCTGGATTTGATTTCCAAGATGGTTTTCAAGCCCAGCAAGGCGGTCTTAATTCCTTGGTATTATTCGGACTTCCGATGTGCAGTCCAGATTTGATACAAAGTTTCAATGTGCTCCCGAGAGCAACTGGGTAATGAGATTGATCCTGATTTTAGGATAACCTAGCGTCAATGATTCTACAAGTTTCGGGTCTTACAGATCTTATTTAAAGTAGATCAAATGGATTTCATAGCTAATCTAGTTTAGTACTTAGTTACTTTGTCTCATTTCTAAAGGATTTAGTTCTATAAGATTTCTGTCAGAGGTGGTACTTAGGCCTTTGTAGTTTGTATATAAAGTGATCTAAGTTATACTACTTAGCTAGTTTAAGATAGTGTCTAAAGTGAAAGTACTTAGAAAAATTGAAAGAATAAGGTGGTGAAGGGTGGGATTTGTGAAGGAAATGGGTTCAAAAGTGGTTTTAGACTTTGGGATTTAATTCTGACAAGTGAATAAGGTATTAGGATCAACCCATTGCCTAAGGACGTCTAATTCCAGGTTGGCAAAAATCCAGGATGTTACAAATTTATTCCTACAATTAATGATAACATTTGATGTGGTAAGGAATGGACGATCAAGAACGATGGGAATTTGGGTGTTCATATCTACGTTGGGTTGAGTATCTAAGACAATAAAGTCTATTGGATAGTAGAATTTATCAACTTGGACCAACACATCCTCAATCATTCATCTCGATACACGGACTGAGCGATCTGCAAGTTGTAATGTGGTCCTGGTGAGTGGTTTTAATTCACCTAGACCCAATTGTTCATATACCGAAAAAGGAATTAACATAATGCTCGCTCCTAAGTCAAGAAGTACGTGCTTAATCTGGTGATTCCCTATTATACAAGTGGTAGTTGGGCTACTAGGATCTTTATATTTTTGTGGCACATCTTGCTTGAGGGTGACACTCACTTTTCTATTAAAAAAATTTTCTTTTAAATGTTTTGCCGTCTTTTGGTAGTGTATGGATCTTTTAGATGTTTGGCATATGAAGGCATTTGTTTTACGGCATCCCGTAGAGGAATATTGACCTTCACTTAAGCACCTCTAGAATATCCTGAGAGTTAGAGAGAGGTTTTGGTGTAATCAACCGTTGAGGGAATGATGCAATCGGTTTACTTTGAGGTTTCAGTTCTAACCCATGTGCAACATTGCTAGGTCTATCATTCTCATCTATTTCTGGGTCCTTAGGCTTTTTAGCCCTTACCGGAATAGCTTTGTCAATTGTCTTTCTACTCCTACAAGTGGTGATAGCCTTTGCCTGTTCCATCTGATTTAAAGAGCTTAGGTCACTTATTTCACATTGTGGTTTTAGATTGGGGAGAGGTTGGGTGGGAAGCATCCCTTTCTCCCCACTCTCTAAGTGTGACTCAATCCTTTGAATGGACGATGTGAACATTCCCATTTTTGTTTTGATATCCTGGAATGCTTGTACCGTATTTTGGTAGAATAGCTCTTGGTTTTGCATGAATTTTTGAATCGTATCCTCTTGAGGTCTCTTTTGATTTAAAAATTGAGTAAGGGCTACTTGTGGGTTAGCCGTTTGCCCATTCTTACAACTAAAATTTAGATGGTTTCTCCAACTGGAATTATATGTATTTGAGGTGAGTCCTCTAAAAGGTCTTTGGTAGTTATTTACGGTGTTTGATTGCTCGCTTAATATCTCTTGAAAAGCAGGAATTGTTGGACACTTCTCAGTTGTATATATGTTACAAGCACAAATACCACAAATAACTTTTGCAGCCTTTTTGGTTTTTGCCTTCTTAAGTTTCATGGCCTCAACTTTTCTAGTAAGATTGGCCACTTTTGCACTCATATCGTCTTCCTCTTTTAAGACATAAATTCCTCCCATTTCCTTTGATTAAGTAGGTTTAGAAGTGGTAAGTCTTGGAGAGGTGTCCCATGATTGTGCGTTTTCTGCCAATTGATTAAGGTAATCCCATGTATCATCGACCTCTTTATTCATGAATTCACCATTACACATTATTTCTACGAACTGGCGCATTGATGAAGTTAATCCAGTATAGAAAAACTTATTGTTCGCCATATTTTGTAGCCATGATGTGGACAGAAATTCATGAGATCTTTGAACCTTTCCCAACATTGGAAGAAGGTCTCTTCCTCTTTCTGGGCAAAGTTCATGATTGCCTTCCTTAAAGTGTTAGTTTTATGAAACGGGAAAAACTTTTTAAAAAATTCTTAGGTCATCTCGGTCTATGTACCGATGGATCTTGGCTTTAAGGAGTGCAAAATAATTTAAGTCGCACTATGTCTCAAACACGTTTGGGAAGTGTAATGTAGTGACTATTTCATCAAACTCTTTGATGTGCAGGTATGGACTTTTAGAATCTAGTCCATGAAACTTGGGAAGGAGTTGTATCACTCTAGGTTTGATGTCCACGTTTCTTGCATTGAGTGGAAAGACCATGCAGGAAGGCGTACTCACGCCCACCAGTTGTAAATAATCTCGTAGAGTACGAGGCAGGGGTGTATTATGCACCTCATTTTCATCTTAGATTTCTTCAACTGGAGGTTGAGGTTGATTTGCAGCCATCACTTCAATTGACTTAGAGGATCTCTAGTGGTGTTTAATCCAGTGATGGATAGGCAACCCTTCGAATAATCCTCATTCACTTAAGAGATGTCGAGTGTTGTCACAAATCCACTTGGGCATGAAACACTCACAACCCTTAAACAACTAAACAAAACTAAACCTAAGAAAAAGAAAACTAAATAAAGAAAATAAGAAATCTAGAAAAGATAAGAGATAGTTGGAGAGAAGTTACCCTATTAAGATTGTTATGCTAGGGTTCTACAAAACAGAAAACAAAGTTAGTTCTAGAAATAAATTCAGAAAATACTAACCTAAAAACACAAAAGAATAACTAATCCTAATCTTAAACTAATTCCAAAACTAATTAATCTCAGAAAAAATGAAGTCGTAGTCCCCGGTAACAGTGCCAAAAACTTGTTCACAACCCCAAGTGTAGAGTCGCTATGTAGTAATAACTTGGTAAGACCGAAGTCGAATCCGTAGGGACTAAACTTGTACGTATTATAAAAATAACTAGAACTAGAACTAGAAAAATATCAAAATTGAAATCTAAATAATTGAGAGTAATGGTGAATAATGTTGATTAAAACTTATGAATTTAAAGGTGGGAACTAGGGTGCTAAGGATCCACTTGTAGCTATCAAGATGCTACCTTACTTGATTCAAGGAACATAATTGGAATTGAAGTCGTATCCTATCTAATTAGAAGAAAATCAATTTAAATCAAATCTAAACTTTTCATTGACCTAATTCTCAATGGAGGAGAATTATGATGATTGGAAGGGATTCCATCACCCTACCATGCCCAAGAGACGATGGTGAACAACAGGATTTACCAATCTCACAACCTCAAAACAGGAAAAGAAGATATCTAAAGCTATCACAACATCTATTGTAATTTGAGTCACAATAAATCATAGAAAACTGAAAATATTCCTTTAATATTAAACTAAAAATCAATGAAGTTTAATAAGAACAAGAGTCAAAGCAAAATAAACATCCAAACACGCTACAAGCCTCACTTCTTAGCCCGAGCTAAGAGGTTTAGCCAACTATAGATATGATTGAAACCAAATCTCTTAAACAAAACATGAAAAATAAACTAGGGAAGAAGAAAAACTCTTTGGCGACTGCTCCACCCTTGTGTTATGCTCATTGAGACCTTTTCAAACCTTAGAAGATACTTTGGAGTATCTTACGGAGTCCTATTTATAGTTGTGGAACTCCAACTGTCGCACTTAGTTGAAAAAAATTTAGAACCCGCCTCAAATTTATGCACTTTGCGCAGTTTTCCAAAATAGGCTCACAGTTTAAATCGCCTCAAATTTACACACTTTGCATGATTTTCCAAAATATTCTCGGAGTTTCAGAATATGCTTTTTCAGGACAATTTCAGGAATATGTTTATTTTTAGGACAATTCAGGATTCCTTTTCTTCACTTCAAATCTTTGATTCTCTTCATTCCTCACTTGATTTTCTTAGATCTTTGGCATGTGAATTCTTCATAATGACTTTCGAATCTACAAATATTCATTTAGTAATCTTTTGAGCATAAATCTTCCTTTTGATATCAATTTCACCTTAAGCTCTTGAAATCACCTCGCACATGAAAACATACATAATTAAATCAATTAAGCACTATCATGTTTATAAAATCAAGATATAAATAGGGAAAAATATGTAATATTTCACACTCAACAATAGTCCTATAGTGGAATGACTCAAGATTTTGGTGCGTGTACACACGCACGTGAATATGTACTCTTATGTTCACTTAAGTATACATGTGTATATCCATCAACTCCTTATTCGCTCGCATAGTCAATTATTCACTAATCCAACCGTTGAGATGATTCTATATGGACATAATAAGCTATTTGAGTAAAATTAGTCATCAGAACTCATATTTCAACCCATCTTAAACTGTACATTTAGTGGATCACTGAGACCATGACATGAGATTAACACCAGCTCACTTTTAGCTATTCGCACATGTGAATTAGGGCATGTACTCGTGTGAATAGTTTTGTAAGCACAATTATGTGAAAAACAAAACAATCCACCACATGAAAGCTGGAATTCAAAAAAAATTCTCTTTCGACCTCTCCATTCCAAATTTCGACTCACTTAGATCCATAGAGGCCATATCAAATGATCTAAGCCGTTGAAATGATCTTAACCCTCTGGAACTACTACGCTCTTGTCATCCAAAAGAACCAAAATTGAAAATCAAGAATCTGATGCATGAACGGATTTTCAAAAATGAAAAGTTCTATTTCTCTCCCATAGTTGGAGAAGTTTTCTCTCATTTAAATCCAAGAGAAGGATTCTACATGAATCACAGTCGTTGGAATCTGGTCACATGGATTGAATCCTAACAGAAAATGCATGTTGTGAACACTCTTTTTTTTTTTATATATATATATACTTTTCTTTACACACACATAGACACCCTCACACCACAATGGGGTACTCAAACTGTCACACCGCAAATCCGGACCCCAAGCCCCATTACTTCCTAAGTCCTAAACTCGGGTTGTGACAGCTTCCTCGCTACTCGTCGGACTTGGTGAACGGTTAGCGAACTTTCTGAACGCCAAACCCAGCTTATGGCAGGGGAGTTTTTTTTTTTTTTCGAATGGTTAATCTGATTAGGTGGTTACACATTTTATACATGGTATCAATGCATATCCAAGAAACGGACCTGTTCAACATGTCAGACATACGATGGTGCACCAACTCAACAATGAGGGAGAAGAGATAACAAATCCCCTATAGCTTGTGCATGCACCATGCTACTAAACATATCTTGAAAAAGTTAAGTCATTTGTATGAGCAAACCATAGCTCATAAGTCTACTGTGTGCCGGTAGGGCTGTACATCGAGCCGAGTCGAGTCGAAGTGGGCCAAGCTCGGCTTGACTCGTCTATGTTATACTTGAGTTCGAGCTCACCCTTGAGCTCAACATTGAAGCTTGGCTTGTTTGCCAAAGCTTTCGAGTCAAGTTCAAGTCAAGCTAGTGGTTTGAGTCGAGTGGAGTTTTTCTCGAGTCGAGTCAAGTTTACCTCGGTAGGGTAAGGGAAAGAAAAAGAGGGAATGGGGACGGGTAGGGTCGGGTAGGGTTTTTTTAGTAAAAACTTTTAAGTTTTAACTTCTTTAAAAAAAAAAAAACTTAAATATATATTACATATATATTTATTTAATATTAATATAATATATATAATATATATTATTAAAATATATTACTCGAACCGAGTCAAGCTCGAGCTCGAGCTTTAAGTCGAGTGGAGTTGAAATACACCATGGTTGAACTTGGCTTGAACTCAACTCGAGCTTTAGTAAACAAGCTTGACTTGCCTTGAATCGGCCTTTCAAGCCGAGTCAATCCGAGCTAAGTTGAGCCGAGTCGAGTGAGCTTTTTGAGCTAACTTGACTCATGTACAACCCTACGTGTCGGGAGTAAAACACGGCTTATTAGGACACTCCAGTAAAGACATCTAAAACAACCACAAACATATTATCAACCAAGCATATTATCAACCAAGCATATTATTAAAGTTTGTTAGGTTATCATATATCATGTGATCAATTTTAGGCATACTATTTGGACGAATGATCACGAATAATGAGAATAGCCAATCATCATGTACAAGATAATAAAATTCCATATTCCACTATAGAGCATACTATATAAAATGAATAACAAAGCTAGTGTGTGTAGTCAGGATGATAGTACGCAGTATCGCAAGCTGTGGGGTTCAACACAAGGGACTTCTATCAAAACCAGTCTCATACTTAATTTGGATAATTAGACTAAATGTGGTAAACTCCTGATCTCAGGTTAGTTGCGTACCTAATCGAAATCATGGCCATTATGAAGGTACATATAATGATTTAGTTACGTGCCACCAGCCCGAGTGGATAATGGATGAATTAATGCATGAGTCAAATGCTGAACATGCAAGTCCTACTCAGTAAGTTCACATTTCAGTACAGTTCATATATGAAAACATCATCGAGGTATACTACACTTTCGGCATTGGTTGCCGCCCATCGAGCACAAGACTAAGCGAGTGCAAAAGGCCTCACTATCCATCTTGTCAGTGGTACACAGAAACCACCTGGTCCGTCAATAGCAAACCCATTTCATGAGCTGGTCAAACTCAACCTAGCATATAACCCTCTGCACCTGGGCAAGTAAGGTCAAACCCCCTTCTAACCGACCCTGACACAGTGGGAGACGCGGACTACTGGTATCTATCTTTCGTGCGCTCATGAATTTACTTGGTCTAGATGTTGGGGCATCCTACTGGTACCACAGGGTTTAGGGACTTTCACCCAGGGACGCCTGTGATGGCCTGTAACCCTAGTAGTTTCTAGTGTCCATCATCCGCCAGCCGCAATAAGGCTGCAAGACCACCTCCTTGGTGACTTTAGGGAGTATATGTATGTGTCACACATAGTGCAAAATGCATGAGTCACACTATCCAAGGCATGTATCAAACCTGCACGTATCGCGCGAATCATGCGGGGCAACCCTGTCTCTTATAGAGTCCCCTAAGTGTCTCAAGCCGAATGGCATATACTATGAACAATCGTCATCCACAATAGGCATACAAATGATGTGTATGAGATATGATAATGTACAATCATAAGCACTATGCATAAGATGTGTAATACTGCATTAATCATAAAGTATGGTTAAATCAATATAAAGCAATGCTAACTTAAATGCAAGAGCAATGCTTCCTCTAATATAAAATAAATGTCAAATCAATATAAAGAAAGTATTATGTCAATATAAAGAATGTGCCATGTCAACATAAAAAAATGTTATTAATAAACAATCAGTGTAACCCTAGCTCCAATCACTAATTAACGCTACAAAAATCATTAGGTGTTATACCAACATTTTACATCGAATTATCCAAGTCATGCAAGCTTGTGCATGGAGTACATAGTATACAAGGATTCACATGCATCATCAATATCATGGCTGTCATCCAACACTAACATCATACATGCCCTAGGCATTACACTTCTATCATGCATGGGGTTATCCTTACATTCACCAACATCATTTAGGCATAAAGTAAAACATGGTTATCTTATGCATGAGATCATCGTAACCATCAACGTATATATTATTATCACTTTGATATCAATATCATCTTCAATGTAACCAATATCAAGCAAAGCATAGTGATTATACACATATCATCGTCATGAGTATCAACACGTGCATGATTATTAATAAGGATATCAACCTCATCATCCAATGTAACAATTATAAAGTAAAGCATGGTGATCAACTAGCATATTTTGTTGGCATATACATGTACATACTATCATCATCATTAGCATGGAGATTACTTCCACTTCATGATTAACATAGGCAATGTCACAACTACCATAAACAACTACTTCATCATCAATGCATATGTCATCAATTTACCATCTATTAAATCAATACCATAATTGATATTAAACCTACCATAATCATCATCAATTAGGTCATATCTATCATTTCAACCAACAACTTACCATCGTCATTATGATGTTATCACACATGTATCATCATCTTGACCATTACTAGGTGCGTCCCACCTAGTGTGACTTCCATATTGACCTTGGATTATACGTTAGGCATAGGGTTGTATAGGTCAAGTGTGAGTCTCACTTGGTGGACCACTAGGACAACTCCAAGGGATAAACTTTCAACCACAAGGCCTTCAATGGTGTGAATCCAACTCCACAACTAGGTGGAACCCACACATTCCACCATCAACTAGAAACAATGCACAAACTCAAACATAAGGACAACATGCTTACATCTTTCATGTCATATATCATATTGGGTCTACTAGCCACATATACAAGCAAACCAAGAAAAAGTCCAATTATCCAGCTTATGAATTCTAAAATGGGCATCGCTAAGTGTGATCTACTTGACTAGAGGTAGTATGCAAGGCACACTAACCATTAGGCAATAGGCCTACCCAAAGGGCTCAAGGAAGGTTATCATGTTGGGCTTCTCACTCCCCAACAATTTCTCTTAGTTTGGGCCCACTTGGGCCTTAGGGTTGCCTCATTTAGATGAGCCCAAAGCCATCCATACGTTAAAACAACAACTGGGCAGCAAGATCAGTTAACTACATATTTTATAAGTTATATACCACCCATTTACAAAACATGCTAGGTGGGCCTCATCAGATAAAGGGAAGGGCACATACAAGACGATCCACACTAGATGGCTCACCTAAGGTTTTGGGCTCACCAGTACCAAAGAGTTCTTTTTCATGGTTTAGATGCTGCATTAAATGCCGTGGACCCCATTAATGTGGCCCACGTGAATTCTATATCAACAGACTTTTGGTGCAAGGTTGGTTCTGGGCCATTTAGAGTCAGATTCATGATCACATGTGGCCTACATATGGTCAAAAAAAAATATCCACCTAGTAGCTCTATGTATGGGCTTTACAAATTATAAGGCGGGCCTCATTGGTTGGGTGTGTACAATTTACGATGATGGTCCAAACATGGATACTTGGAGAAATTGTGCAGGAACCACAATGTAAAATTAGTTTTGGCCCAAGTTTGAGTATGTCCCATGATCACGAGGGACCACCTTTCATCATGCCATTAGGTGCCCTTGGTAATCCTATATATGGAATTCAAAAAATATAAGATGGGACCAACTGATTGTGTATACATAATATTTACTATAGGGCCAAACATTGGTATTTTAATTTTTTGCATAGAGTTTTCTGCACAACTTGGCCCCATTTTTGGACCCACTCCCCAATCACGTGGGGTCTGACTTAGCCAAAGTAAAATATTATTTATCTATTCATTGGTATAGGTTAAAGGTTCCAAGTGGTGGTCTACTCATATATTCTATGTGGGGTCCATTACATAGGCCCAAAGTTGGTACAAAATACAAAAATAAATAATTAATTTTCAGCAATGGGGTCTGTCACAACTTAGGGCCCACTTTTCAAACATTTAAGGATCATTCCTAACAAAAAGGTGGGACATCCCAGCTCACTTATATAAGGATTAAACATCCTCCAAAGTATGACTCTTAACTAAAGAGCTTAGGGCCCACCACAAGGTGTCAAAGAGGCCCACATGCAATAGAGTTAAGTACTTAGAAATATTTACACCCTAATCCATAGCTCAAGTGGTAGACTAAGTGAAAAATACATCGTTTCAACACTGAGGTCTTGGTATCGATTCCCTAGTGGGGGTGGCTAACAGTGAAGTGTGAATTGACAGTTGGTGTACTAACAAGCTAACAAAAAAAGTACTTAGAAATATTTCAGTAAATAGAAAAAGTGCATAGGAAAGGAAATAAATAGAATGACAAGTGGGGCCCACATATAGACAAAGCATAGATAAGAGACACACATCAATACACATGGTTGTCCAGATTGAATGAACTAATAAAATACATAAATCAAAAGTGGTCCTACTACCAAGTGGGTCCACAATAAGATGATGAATGTTATGGACAACATACAAGTAGCACACAAAATGTCTTGATCAAATCTCTATGTGAAAGTGCCCTTGTTTGTCAATATATGTGAGTGTTGAGTTTGTCAGTCAAGTGAGCCATAAGTTGAAGACATCAAGACCAAGACTCATTAAAGATGAAGGCATACAATCGTGCTTAACAAGTGAACAAGCCTCATCAATCCAAAACAAACCCTGACAGGTATATGCCCCCATAAGAACCTAACTTACCCAAAAATACTTATAAAAAATCTTCTGGTAAGTTTGAGTTACTAGCACTTTGAGTATTGAAGAAACTATAAAGGAAACAGGTAAATCATATGCCCTGTCAATTGCATTGAGCTGTAATCAAGGACATATTCGATGCCATTGAACATCGTTTGATTGCATCGAATACATGTCCATATTGTCCAGCAACAAAATGAAAACATGTTGGGAATTGTTGATTGCATCGAATGATGTTCGATGACATCGAAACTTATGTTTCGATGACATCATAATGCATTTTGATGTAAGTTTCGATGACATCGGAACACGTTTCGATTCCATCGACCTTGGGCTTCTTCTAAAATCCATATATACTCTAAGTGCTTCTCGATGTAATTTAACCCTTTTCAATTGCATCGAAAGTTATTGATGGCATCGAAGACGGCTCGATTGCATCGAAACTAACTTCAGTTTGTCCAGCAAGCTTTCAAGGAAAATATAATTTTCTTCGAGCATATGAAAGATCTTTAATGTCATCGAAATTCAAATCTCAATGTATCGAAAGTCTGATCGATGTCATCAAACAAGGGACAAAACTGTCTAGCAACCTTTGTGTATTTTTCAAAAAGGAATCTCGATGCATTGAAACATCCCTCAATGACATCGAAGTGCACCTCAATGACATCGAAGGATGCTTGATGAGATCAGACAGAATCTGTCCTACACCCAATTGAATATCTTATGTAGGAAGTTGATGTAATTGAAGAAGGTTCGATGACATCAAAATTCAAATTTCGATGACATTGAATACCCTTCAATGGCATCAACAATATTAGATTTTTGCTCATTTTTTGACTATTGGGATTTCAACTTTATAAATACATAGGGCTTGCTTCTTATAAAATGAGCTAGAATCTAAGAGAGTTTGAGAGAGCTGCTTGAAGAGTTAAAACCCTCTTCCTCATTCCCTCTCTCCCATTAGAGTTCATTATTCAATCTTTGATATAAACATTTACTCAACATCTTCATTGCTTGGATTGAATTATGAACTTTGGCATTTAATGAATTTTCAACAATACTCATCATAGGCAAAGCTTTATGTCAGAACTCTTGAATGCATAACTCATGGGAATATTCTCTATGTGTTTAAATCATATCATTTAAATAGACAAGAACAACCAAACCCTAAACCTCACAACCTCGGAGTATTGATCGAAGCATCAGAAGTGGTTGCGGTTCAAGGGAGTTGAAGACTCTTCATCAACGTTGGATATCATCTTCAGATTGTGCGAGAAAGGGACTCGCTCACTTATCTATAGGTATAAGAAGCCCATTGAGTCTGAAGCCCTTTCCTTGTGTAAGATTGGGATTAAGAGTTTGAGTGACAAGCTTGCTAAAAACTCTTTGTAGGCCTTCGACGGGGGAATACATTGTCCTTGTGTAGGACGTGTTGTCTTTGTGAAGGACGTGTTGCCTTGTATAGGCATAGGTTGCCTTATGTAGGCACTTGTAACGTATCAGAAAAATCCGTACAAAGACCCAAGTACCACCTCAGGCAGAAATCACTAAGGACTGAATTCTGTAGAAATTATGCAAAAATTAATTAAGTCCTAAACTAAATTAATCGGTGGATTAGCTTGGAAGCTATCTATACGAACTGCAAGAGCTAAAACTATTAGAATCACTAACTCAATATTACCCGAGAACCTAGGATCAGTCTCAAAACCCAGTTGTTTCCGGGAACACATTGAAACTTTGTATCGGACCTAGACCGCGCGTCGAAAGTCTGATGACTGCGAAACTATAAGGTTATCACCACCATACTGGGCTTGACAACCATCGTGGGAATCGAGTCCAAATAGTATCCAGAAATGCACAACTTGAGTCTGGAGCGAAACACGAATATTTTTATAAAATGAATTGAAACTTAAGTGAATTGGGCCTTTCGCTTGCGGGTGAAATTTAAGGTTTCAGATTGTCAGTTTCTGACCAAACTATACTAGTGGATCAGGGAAATTTTCCTGCACTTATCAATATACTTGTAGCCCTGATCGAGTAACGATGACCGTCGAACGGAAACGTCCACGATCGATCCACTAATCCGATCAGACCGAATTCTTAACCTAGCATAAATCCATTGTCAGGGGACTTTCTCTAGACCGTATGCGAGCAATGGACTTCCAGATGAGCTTCGTTGGCCTGAAACAGACACCCTTTGTCTATACCCTAAGTATACCATGGCCCTGGGTCCATTGACATCACTTTTAGGCCTATATAATTCCCTTAACCCACCCCTCTCTCATTCCATACGAATTTCTCTAACCCTAGGAGAGAGAAGAGAGAAAAGAGGAAAAAAGAGTGAGGAGAAGAGAGAGAGATCAGGAGATCGTTGCTGGGATTCACTCCCACTATTTCACATACTGAATCACCTTCCCACCATCGCTGCACGAGCTATTCCAACTCTGATTTGAGTAAGAAATCCTAACCCTAATCTCGTTCTTGGAATCAAAATAGAGGAATCAACGAAATAACTAACCTATTTCGTGATTTAGGTAGCCGTCGTGCTGTAGACGGAAACAAAGATTCGAACCAAGTTCAAAACGAGCAAACCGATGAAAGGTGCAGACTATAAACATTTAGGTTATGGTTTTCAAGGCTTTTAATGTTAGTTAATGATTTATGACTGACTTGATTGCTAGCACATGTACTTAGATACAATATTTTCCATGTATTACACATATATGAACTATGTTGAAATATAATGCATTCCATGTGTTTGTTGAATGTTTGAATGAAAGTAAAATCATGACTTATGTTGGCCATGACTATTAATCTAAAATACGTGACTGTTATATGTATGACAACTCCTTTGTGAAAGGATTTGCTCTAATATATGTTATAACTAATTTATTTCATGCATGTTGAAATGTGTAGTCTAAGTGTTTGATAAAATGTCTGAATGAGTAATTGTTGATGAAATGCATTTATTAAGGGTGTTGAGATAAGATTCTCAACTACCTTGGTTATATGAATGGATTCCTTAATGTAATTTAAATTCAACTACGTGATTTATATATGAAATACATATGTATGATAATACGTTCACTATGTGTTTGTTAAAATGCTCAAATGAGATTTATCTTTGAATTGGTTGTTAAATGTTGTTTTGACTATTACATATGAATGCCTATTGTATTTGTGTATGATTGGGACTAATATGTAGTCCAGGCAATTGGTAACAGTTTCCGATCAAGTGGCCGAACTAGTCTCGCCACAACGGATACGTTCGATGAATCTAAGTCGTACGGTAATTATCAGCAGTGGTTAGGCCAGGAGGAGTGTGCATGTGCTCCATGTCAATTAATTTAGTATGTGCTCGTACCAATCGAACTTGTCAAGTAACCCGATTGACCTAATGTGTGTTTACCATGTATGGACGCTATTGCTTGAATCTAAGGTACCACTTACCAATGTAAAACCCATCTAACATTAGTACCACGATCCGCTAAGACTCATGAGATGGTCATGGTGGTATGGGACACCATGGTTAAGCTGTCGACTTACGCTGGGGTGACGAGCTTCCCCGTAGTGACCAGTGAGTAACCCAAACTCATGAGCTGAATACAGTGGTATCAGACACTGTATTTGAGCTGTCGGCCTACGATGAGGTGATGAGCCTCTTGTAGTGACCTCGAGTATAAAATAGGCCTACGCGGATGGTGACGAGCCTCCTGTAGTGATCTCGAGTGTAAACTCACGAACTTGCCTATCCACTGCTTTTTAAATCAGGGGTGATGTTGCCCTATAACTTACCTATTGTATGTGATTGACTAGGATTGATGACCCTAGATAGATTATCGTTTGTGCAAATGATATAAAGGGAGGTACCTTAGCTTCCCGAATTTGCTGTACAAATAAGCCTAATTAATTACTTGGCTAACATGACCATGCATCGCATTGCATGTGCTTTGGCGAGGAAGTGCACGTTTAGGGAGTTTGCCATATGCGACCATGAGATGATGTTGCTGAGGGAGTGTAAGCGAGAGTGTGTATATTACAGCATACCATTCCTGCATTAACAAGAGTACCTAGGACATGATTGTTGTACTGCTTTATCATTACTGCTTGACTGAATTGATAACATGTTAACCTTTGCCTTATAACTCCATTGAGTTGATCACTCACTCCCACTCTGGGACGGTGTTTTAAAACACCAACCAGACTCTATTTTAGCTGCAGATGATGGTGTGGTTTACGAGGCAGAGCTAGACTTTTATGATGATGAGGAGTTCTCCTATGTACAATTATCAGGCGGGTCTATGTAGACCATGTACTGATCGACAGGATTACAGGGATTATATAATTTAGTCAGACATTCACTTTTTTTCATTTGTATATTTTGGAATAAAACATTTATATATTCAACCCGATAACACACTCATACTCTGGACGTTGTGAAACACGCATATACTTTATATATCTATCACAATCTTCCGCTTACTTAATTTATCTCTCTCTGGAGTATGATATGCTGATTTAGTGTAATCCCATTCATGTTTAATGCACTAATATAAACAACATTTAACCATCATTATCTATGCTGTATAAGTGATGCGATGAATCTCGGGAGTTGAGCCTTTGCACGACCCTCAATTTTTGGGGCATTACAAGTTGGTATCAGAGAATGAGTTGGATTAAACTGGACCTGGGTTATGGTAACACGACACACACTGACATACTTTGACTTAGGTGGGGGCAATAAAATGTAGAAACGAACGTAGAATTCCAAGTTTCACCAACGAGCAAAACTGACAGTTGAAACCCACCCCGTACGCGTATAAACTCCTGTGAAATGATCCCCATCTCTTATTAGACCATCCATCGATGGGTTGGGATGATAATTCGGCGAATCCCACGCCTAAAACATGCCAAAAAGCGTGAATATGCGTGAGATGGAACCTGAAACCACCTCAAATAGGAGTAGGGGCCCAAATCACATGAAACAGTGGGACCCAAGGGGGGGCCCAGGCCATCACCCCCAGGCGACGGCGCCGCCCACAGTCCAGCAGACCGCGGTCCCACCGCGCCGACAGCGGTGCATCGTGGTCGGGTCCAGTGGGCTCATGGTACCGCCCTCCCGCCACCCCTCTCACAAGCATGTGGGGCCCATTTGCATGTGGGTCCACCTTATTTAGGGTCTCTTTACCCTCCTTTACTCATTTCACCTCTCCCTAAGCTCTCAAACTTGCAATTTCTCTTTCAAATCTCTCTTCCATACACCACAAACTTCATCTTCTTCCTTTTCTTGCACCCACCTCCACCATTCTCTCAAACCCATCTCCTACTACCTTCAATGACCTTTATTTCTTCTCATTCGAGTACACAAACCCTCCTTTGTATCTCATAAACCTCAAAATCCACCAACCCATCTTATCCTTCAATCTTGTTTCACTCTCATGGCTCTTTTTGAGCTAGCAACTGCCATGTTTTCCCTTTCCACACTCCTTTTCCTCATGGGAAAGAAGAGGGCGCTCGTGGATAAAGCCGGGCCTAGCCGCCCTACCTATCCAAGGAAGCAGGAAAGCGCCAAGGCTAGCGCTAGCATTGAGCGGGAGTCAGACATTGTAGGTTTCAAGGCCTTAAAGTTGTCTTTGAAGCACATGTTGATAAAAGACTATTTGGGCTATATCCGGTGATGGACCTCCTGTTGGAAGCCGAGTGAGGTCCCATATTTGAGGGTAAATCTTGTGTGTGTGAAAGCACTGTCCAAGCCTTCTACGCCCACATACGAGATCCACTGTTGGAGCTTCTATAGTTTACTATCCTCGTGGGAAGGCAGGAAGCCACTTAAGATGTTGGTGTGATAGCTTGAATTATGAAGATTCCACGTGGCGAGGTGCATGCTAGTGAATCGCATCTCAATAGTGTGCGAGAAAGAAATCGTCGCACGCGATTTCTTTGTGGCCGACTGGTTCACTGGAAGCAGAAAATTGCCTCCCAGCGACTGAGATGACTCATGACTTCTGCCTATTCCACCACATATTCACATACAATGTGTATCATAGGTGGAGCAATCGCACCAAATGCACACGTTTGATGGTGGACTTCCTATACAGAGCTGGGCAGGGAGACAAGCTGTGTCTGCCTACATACGTCCTGCTTCAGATAGTCCAAACTAATGCGCTGTTAGGGGAGATATTTCACTCCCATTTGGCCGACTTATATGTAAGCTTGCTCGTGATTTTGGCTACAGGCTTAACACAGATGAGCTTATGCCGATCCACTTCATTAAGGACACAACACTTAACAACATGAGCATTGGGCCGTAATAACGTTAAGCCTGACTTGATGAATATGGTGACGAGATAGAGGAAGAGGAAAGAAGTAGTGAAGAGGAGGAGGAAGAATTTGAAGAAGGAAGTGTGGGAGAAGGAAGTGATGAAGGGGGAAGTGATGATGAGGAAGAGCAGGAAGAAGAAGAAGAGGAGGCCCAAGACTCTGATGGGGGCCCTCCTCCTACTACACATGAGCACCAATGTGATCGGGCTGCCTTAGAAGCCTGCTTGGCTTAGATTGAGGAGAGCCAGGCCGCCCTGAGACAGGAGGTCAGAGAGACACAGGCCGAAATAAAACAAGAGCTTGAAGAGAATAAGGCCTATATGAAACAGAAGTTCAAGAAGATGTCCCGTACTCTGAAGACCCTCCTGTGCTGCATGCAGGACAAGGGTGCTCCTCCACCATCACTAGAGTCGGACGACTAGTCATATGTTGTAGTCGTCTTTGGGTTTTCTTTGTTTTTCTTGCTTTTTATGTGACAGCCTTTATAGGCTTAGTAATATGTTAGAGTTGTTGGTGTGTTTTAGTGTTTAAAGCTTTGTTAGATTAGCTCTCATGCATCTTCTGTCATGATCCATGTAAGATTACATCTCATGTATTGTGACAAGTTTGGTTAAATGAAATGCATGAAGTTCCTTTTGTTATGGAATGTGTAGAATGCTTGAGAAATTGAGTGTTGTTATGCTAAATCTTACACGTGTTGCACCCTATGTTTCGTATAGGGAATGCCTCCGAAAGTCACTCGGAATACAACACATCTTGCACTTGGCGGATCGTTTGACGGGGCACCTCCCCTGAGCGATAGCCACACGGACCCCAGTTGGGGCCTTGACAGTGACACTATGCTGGATTCACAGTCAGCCAATGACCCCACTAATGGGCCAATACCTTTTGCACCGCCGGTTCTAGAACAGAACCGTGCGTCTACCTTGATGCCACACATGCCTCAGGAGGCTCTCCTCATGATAGGTTGGAGCAGATGATGCTCCTGATGCAGCAGCAGCAGCAGATTTGGACCACTATTGCAGGGGCCCTTGCCCAGAACATGAATGTGGCCCCGCCTGCACCACTTGTGCACCTTGCTGGGAACATGAATGCCAGCGGTTTATTTGAGCGATTCCAGCGCTTTCAACCTCCTACTTTTGCGGGTACTCACAGACCCAAGGAGGCCGAATACTAGCTTGACTGCATCTTTATGATGCTGAAGCCGCTGCACTACACTGAGTTAGAGCAGGTGGAGTTGGTTACGTATATGTTCGAGAAGGAGGCTAGTCTATAGTGGGACAACATCCTATGGACAGTGGCTGCTGGGTATGTATGGACGTGAGAAGCTTTTGAGACCCGCTTCCATAGGAAGTACTTCCCCCTCACTTACCGTAATGAAAAGGAGGGAGAGTTTCTTCGCCTCCGACAGGGAGGGATGACCGTGTTAGAATATGAGAACATGTTCACGGAGCTAGCTAGATATGTTCCTTTGATACTAGCGGATGAGCCGATGTGAATGCAGCGATTTTCTGAGGGTCTGCGGCCTAAAATATGTACGAAGATGTGTTGCGCTAGCATTCCCAACTATGCTGAGCTAGTGAACATGTCCTTGCGAGCTGAGCAGGATGGGGATAGACTGTCCTGTACAAGTGTACCCATGGGTCCGAGGCCTCGACCTGATTTGCTGAGTAGACTGTTCCTTGGCAAGAGGCCATGTGCAGATTCGCCTCCCAGACTTACGGCTCCATTGACCTAGTTGAGGCGATCAGATTTGTGGTGCACCTACTATAAGAGGTCGGGCAATACAGATACTTACTACTTTACCAAGATGAGGGACAATGGCTTCTCGCCGCCTTAAAAGATCAATCGTCAGATGCCACAACCTATCTCAGCTCCACCTATATGATCAACACTGCTTGCACAGCCATCTTATCGGACACCCACACCTCGATTTAGGCCACCTCGACAAACTACGGCAGTACCACTGAACCGTCCTCAATAGGCACGAGTACATATGCTTGCAGCTGAAGCATCTGAGTCAGCAACTACAGTGTCTTTAACCTTTGAAGTCACTTCCCACTCCAACGTACACCCGTATTTCTGTTGGTGGATACTGGGTCCACTATTTCGATGATATCATGTTCTACGGTCAAGCGCTTAGGACTGAGTACGACCCTTATAGCTGGGGTGAGAGTTATCGCAGCAGCAGGAACTTTTACAGATGCCACTAAGTTATGTGAGGGTTGCTTGACAGACTTAGGGAGCAGAACGATACGCATTGACCTAATAGTCAACCAGCTGTATCATTACGATGTCATTCTCGGCATGGACTGGCTCACCGAGATAAAAGTAGATATCGATTGCGATACCCGATTGGTGACAGCTCGTGGACCTGAGGGCACGACTTTTACTTTCCCTGTTCAGGTCAGTTACCCTTTCCACGTCCTTTTTTACGCTTCCTTATTGAAAGAGGTTCAGGGTCGGATACTGGTGAACACGCCAGTAGTTCAGGATTTCATGGATGTGTTGAGAAAGATACCTAGATTACCTCCTCAGCGCGAGATCAATTTTACCATCGACCTGGTGCCAAGTGCGACACCATATTTCTACCGACATATCGCATGCCTCCATGTAAGATGGAGGAACTGAGGAGACAAATCGATGACCTGATGGATGCAGGTTTCATACGACCAAGTGTGTCTCTTTGGGGAGCACCGGTGTTGTTTGTAAAGAAGAAGGATGGATTGTTGTGATTGTGTATTGATTATTGCAGGTTGAACCAAGTGACAGTGAAGAACAAGTATCCTTTGCCCAGGATAGATGATCTGTTTGACCAGTTGAAAGGGGCACAATACTTCACTAAGATCGACTTACAGTCAGCGTATCACCAGTTGCGCGTCAGGGATGAGGAGGTGCAGAAAACAACATTTAGAACCAGCTTTGGGTACTATGAGTTCCTTATGATGTCGTTTGGACTCACGAATGTACCAGCCGTGTTCATGGACCTTATAAACTGGGTATTTCGGTCGTATCTCTACTGATTTGTTATTGTATTTATAGATGACATTCTGATATACTCCAAGAGTCGGAAGGATCACGAGGAGCACCTGTGAGCAGTCTTGGATACTCTCATGAAGAACTAGTTATTTGCTTAGTATAAGAAATGTGACTTCTAGAAAGAAGAAGCCAAGTTCCTAGGACATGTGGTGTCCAAAGAAGGAATAGCTATGGACCCTGCTAAGGTGACCGCAGTTCAGGACCGGGAGCAGCCCGGTTCAGTTACTGAAGTGAGGAGTTTCTTCGGCCTGGCAGGTTACTATCATCGATTCATTAGGGACTTTTCCAAGATAGTCAGTGTAACGACTCAAAAAATTCCGTACAAAGACCCGAGTACCACCTCAGGCAGAAATCACTCAGGACCAAATCCTTTAGAAATTAGACAAGTTTAACCAGGTGCTAAGCTAGATTAGCTACGAAATCCGCTTGATCCACTTTAAATACGAACTGCAAGACCTAAAACTTGTAGAATCATTAATGTTACATTACCCTGAAATCTAAGATCAATCTCATTACCTAGTTGCTCTCAAGAGCACATTGAAACTTCGTATCGGACCTAGACCGCACGTCGAAAGTCTAATTACTACGAAATTATATAATTAAGACCGCCTTACTAGACTTGACCACCACCTTGGAAATCAAGTCCAGATAGTGTCCCAAAGCTATTCGCTTGAGCCCGGAGTGAAGTGTGTGAGAAACGTGGATATCTTAGAAATAAAAATCTAAATTTAAGTAATCTGAGACTTGTCGCTTGCGGTCCAAATATAAGGATTCTGACCGTCAAAATCTGACCCAAATACACACTCGGAACATGGTACATTTCATACACAGGTCAGTGTACTTATGGCCCTGATCGGTGATCGTGGACCATTGAACTAAAGCTGGTCCACCATGGGCGATCTGTAAACCCGATAGGACAGAAAACTCAACTTGACCTAGATCCAACATAAGGGAGCTTAAGTCCGACCTTAGGCTCAAGGGGGGGGCTTCGGAAGTGCTCCGTTGAGCTGAAACTGACGCTCATTGGACATAACCTAAGTATACCTTAGCCATGGGGTCATTCCCATCAGTTCTGGGCCTATATAAGGACCTTAAATGCTCTCCCTCTCACTTCACACAAATTTTCTAAACCCTAAAAAAGAGAAAAAAGAAAGGAGAGAGAAAGAGAGAGAGAAGTGGGGATTCTTCCTGGGATTCGATCCTGCTACTCCACGTGCCTTACCATCACTTCTGTATCGCTCTACCGGCGATACCTATCCCACTCTTAGGTAAGAAAACCTAACCCTAATCTGTTCTAGGGTTTTAATTGTTGCAAGCTGTGAAGTAGCTGACTTAACTCGTGCTATAGGTTGTCATTCCATCGTTGACAAAGACTTAACGTCTAAAACGACTCCGTTACGCGTTTATCGGCATAAGGTACGGACTATAGACGTATGGGTTATGGTTTTCAAAGCTTTCAATGTCGGATAATGATAGATTCCTGATGTGGATGTTATTTCACATGCAAAATACGATGTTTGTTTGCGTTTCAATTATATATGAAATTTATGGAGTTTAGCGTATTCTGTGTATTTGTAGAAAATACCGTATACGTACGAAATATGAAAGTATGTTTTCTATGATTAACTACTATGTGTATATGCTAGTTATTTGTGTAACAACTCCTCGGCGAAAGGATTCGCCCTAATACATGTTTTGGCCAACATACGTTATGTATGTTAATAAGTATAGTCTCAGTGTTTTTAAAAATGCTTGTATGAGTAAGTACTTAGGAGATAGTGCTTTAGGTGGGTGTTGAGATAGGATTCTCAACTACCTTAGGGATGTGTATGATTTCCTCCATGCAAGTTGTTTAGTTTAACCGCTTACTTATGAAATGTATGTGTTTGGATTTCCTGTTTAAGTTGTACTTTATAAAATGCTTGTTAACATTTTTGAACTACTTGGTTAATTTTGCTCTGACTACTCCACATGCTTTCTGGTTAAGGATTGAATGTGATTGGGGCTATCTATAGTCCAGGCAATCGGTAATAGGCTTTGAGTTCGTGGTTGAGATTTATTCGCCACGTAGGACATGTTTGACGAACTCGAGCCGTACTAGACTTGTTGGCAGTGGTTAGGCCACACGGAGTATTTACGCACTTCATGTCGATCAACTTCAGGTGCGCTCGTAATAGTCTAGCTCGTCAAGTAACCCGATTGACCCGATGTATGTTTACCATGTTTGGACGCTCCTACTTGAACCTAAGGTACCAAACTCACCAATGGAAACCCCGTTAACCTTGGTACCTCGATCCGTTAAGACTCATGAGCCGGACATGGTGGTATAGGACACTGTGGTCGAGCTGTCGACCTACGCTGGGGCGATGAGTTCACCCGTAGTGACCAGTGAGCAACACCACCTTGTGAGCCGAATACGGTGGTATGAGACACTGTATTTGAGCTGTCGGCCTACACTAATAAGGTGACGAGCCCTTTACAGCGACCTAAAACCGTAACATCGTATGAAATTTGCTGGGACTGACGACCCTAGAATGGATCATTGTTTGGGAAATGATATAAGGGAGGTACCTTAGTTTCTCAATCTTGCTGTATGAAAAGGACTAATGAGAACTTGGTAATCACGCTCATAACATCGCACTGCATGTGCCCCGGGTTGAAGAGCACAGAGGAAAGAAAGCATGCCACGACCGTAAGATGGTATCGCACGAGGGCGTGTAGGCGAGGGCATGCATCATAAATACATTTCATCCTTGCATTAATAAGAGTATCTAGGAATGTTTGATATGTCTGCTTTATCTTTTCTGCTTGACTGAGTTGATAACATGTTAACCTTTGCTCTATAATTCCACTGAGTTGATCACTTACTCCCACGTTCTGGGACGGTGTTCCGAACACCCACCAGACTCCGTCTTAGATGCAAATGACGATGCGACTCTGAAGGCAGAGCCGGATTACGATGGCGATCAGAATGCGTTCTCGTATATGTAGTTCTTCGGCGGTTTCACTTAGGCCGTCCTGATTGACGGAGCTACAGGGCTTATCATTGTAGTCGAACTATTTTTGACATTTTGACTCCTGAACTATTACATATCTATGGTGACTCAGTGATGTGTTCATACTCTGGAGACCGACAGTGATCTTTTTGGCTCAGATACGTTTATATACATCTTTCAGTCTTCCGCTTGCATTGTATAAACTGATCTGGAGTATGAATGACTGTTTTGGTATAATCTCACTCATGATTAATGCACTAACACAGACAACATTTTAATTATAAGCATATATGTTACATAAGTGATGTTTTGGAAATCGGGAGTTGAGTTGTTACTCGACCCCCAATTTTTAGGGCGTTACAGTCAGACTGTTGTCTCAGCTCGCTCGGAAAGATCTCAAGTTTACCTGAAATGAGAAGGCAGAAGCAGCCTTTCTAGAACTGAAGGACAAGTTGAAGTCCGCACCCGTGCTAGTATTGCCAGAGCAGGGGGTCAAGTATACCATATACACTGACGCCTCTCGTGTTGGTTTGGATTGTGTTCTTATGCAGAAGGATAAAGTGATTGCTTATGTATCACGACAGTTGAGGAAGCACGAGGAGAACTACCCTACGCATGACATAGAGTTAGCGGTTGTCATCTTTGCATTAAAGCTCTAGAGACTTTACCTCTATAGGGAGGAGTTTGAGCTCTTTTGCGACCACAAGAGCTTCAGGTACATATTCACGCAGAGAGACCTAAATATGAGGCAACGACGATGGATGGAAACCATGAAGGACTTCAAGTTTGAGGTCTCCTATCATTCTAGCAAGGTTAACCTTGTGGCAGACACGTTGAGCCGTAAGAAGATAGCATTTGTAGCTCCGCTGATGATAAAGGAATGGAATATGGTAGAATGTGTGCGAGACTTCGAACAGAGGCTTACAGTAGAGGAGCCGTTCGAGAGCGTCGCACATATTCGTGTGTAACCACTTATCGATGACTGAATCATTGTGGCTCAGAGGGAAGATGAATGGTTACTGGAGTTGAGAAAATGAGCTAGCGACGATGCAGACTCTGAATGGAGAGTTGGTTCAGATGGGGGTTTACGTTATCGTGGCCGCCTATGCGTCCCAAATCTTCATGACTTGAGAAGAGAAGTTCTCGAAGCTTCTCACAATTCGAAGATGGCGATGCATACTGGTAGTACAAAGATGTATCGAGATATGAAACATTCATACCAGTGAGATAACATGAAGGCCCATATAGCAGATTTTGTGTCCCGTTGTCTTACATGCCAGTAGGTCAAGGCCGAACATTGCCGACCTCCTGGTTTACTTCAGCCCATGCCTATAGCTGAATGGAAATGGGATTTCATCTCTATGGATTTCATTTCAGGGTTGCCGAAGATGAGGAAGGGATATGACTCCATTTGGGTGATTGTGGACCGATTGACAAAATCGGTTCATTTCCTCCCGATTAGAGTTTCAAACTTAGTAGTTGATTTAGCCAGGCTGTACATCAAGGGGATAGTACGTCTGCATGGAGTACCTATGAAGATTGTGTTGGATCGAGACACATGATTCACATCTATCTTTTGGACTTGTATCCAGGAAGCAATGGGTGTGAAACCGAAGTTTAGTACCGGGTTCCACCCATAGACGGATGGGCAGACAGAACTGGTAAATTAGGTATTAAAGATATGTTGCGGGCATGTGTGCTTGATTTTAAGGATAGTTGGGATGACTGTCTTCCCAATGTTGAGTTCGCTTATAATAACAGCTTTCAACGTCTTCCCTATGCTGAGTTCGCTTATAACAACGTTTCGAAAAAATTCGTACAAAGACCCGAGTACCACCTCTGGCAGAAATCACTAAGGATCGAAATCTGTAGAAATTAGGTAAAAATTAATAAAGTCCTAAACTAAATTAATTGGTGGATTAGCTTGGACCGCTATCTATATGAACTGTAAGACCCAAAACTATTAGAATCACTAACTCAATATTACCCGAGAACATAGGATCAGTCTCAAAACCCAATTGTTCCCGGAAATACATTAAAACTCCGTATCGGACTTGGACCATGCGTTGAAAGTCCGATGACTGCGAAACTATAAGGTTATGACCACCTTGCTGGGCTTGACAACCATCACGGGAATCGAGTCCAAATAGTATCCAGAAACGTACAACTTGAGCCTGGAGCGAAGCGGTTGAGAAACGTGAATATCATTTGAAAATGAACTGAAACTTAAGTGAATTGGGCCGTTCGCTTGTGGGTGAAATTTAAGGTTTCAAACCGTCAGTTTCTAACCAAACTATACCCGTGGATCTGGGAAATTTCCCTGCACTTGTAAATATACTTGTGGCCCTGATCGAGTAACGATGACCGTCGAACAGAAACAGGTCCTCCACGATCGATCCACTAATCTGATCGGACCGAAATCTTAACCTGGCATTGATCCATTGTCAGGGAACTTTTTATAGACCGTATATGAGCAATGAACCTCCAAATGAGCTCCGTTGGCCCGAAATAGACACCCTTTGGCTATACCCTAAGTATACCATGGCCCTGGGGCCATTGACATCACTTCTTGGCCTATATAATGCCCTTAACCCACCCCTCTCTCATTCCATACGAATTTCTCTAACCCTAGGAGATAGAAGAGAGAAAAGAGGAGAAAAGAGTGAGGAGAAGAGTGAGAGATCAGGAGATCATTGCTGGGATTCACTCCCTTTACTCCACACACCGATCGCCTCCCCACCATCGTTCCATAAGCGATTCCAACTCCAATTTGAGTAAGAAATCCCAAACCTAATCTCGTTCTTGGAATTTAAATAGAGAAATCAGCGAAATAGCTAACCTATTTCGTGATTTAGGTAGCCATTGTGCTGTAGACAGAAATATAAGATTCGAACCAAGTTCGAAATGAGCAAACCGACGAAAGGTGCGGATTATGAATGTTTAGGTTATGGTTTTCAAGGCTTTCAATGTCAGTTAATGATTTATGACTGATTTGATTGTTGCCACATGTACTTAGATACGATATTTTTCATGTATTAACATATATGAACTATGTTGAAATATAATGCATTCCATGTGTTTGTCGAAATGTTTGAATAAAAGTAAAATCATGACTTGTGTTTGCCATGACTATTAATCTAGAATACGTGAATGTTATATGTATGACAACTCCTTTGTGAAAGGATTTGTCCTAATATATGTCATAACTAATTTATTTCATGCATGTTGAAATGTGTTTGATAAAATGTTTGAATGAGTAATTGTTGATGAAATGCATTTATTAAGGGTGTTAAGATAAGATTCTCAACTACCTTAGTTATATGAATGGATTCCTTCATTTAATTTAAATTCAACTACGTGATTTATGTATGAAATACAAATGTATGATAATATGTTCACTGTGTTTGTTAAAATGCTCAAATGAGATTTATATTTGAATTGGTTATTAAATGCTATTTTGACTATCACATATGCATGCCTATTGTATTTGTGTATGATTGAGACTAATACGTAGTCCAGGCAATCAGTAATGGTTTCCGATCAAGTGGTCGAACTAGTCTCGCCACAACGGATACGTTCGATGAAACCGAGTCGTACGGTGATTATCGGCAGTTGTTAAGCCACGAGGAGTGTGCATGCGCTCCATGTCGATTAATTTAGCATGCGCTTGTACTAATCGAACTTATCAAGTAACCTGATTGGCGTAATGTGTGTTTACCATGTATGGACGCTACTGCTTAAATCTAAGGTAGCATTAACCAATGTAAAGCCCGTCTAACCTTGGTACCATGATCTACTAAGACTCATGAGCTGGGCATGGTAATATAGGACACTGTGGTCGAGCTATCGGCCTACGTTGGGGTGACGAGCCTCTCCGTAGTGACCAGTGAGCAACCCAAACTCGTGAGTAGAGTACGGTGGTATGGGACACTGTATTTGAGCTGTCAGCCTACGATCAGGTGACGAGCCTCTCATAGTGACCTTGAGTATAAAATAGGCCTATGCGGATGGTGACAAGCCTCTCGTAGTGACCTGGAGTGTAAACTCGCGAACTTGCCTATCCACTGCTTTTTAAATTAGGGGTGATGTTGCCCTATAACTTACCTATCATATGTGATTTACTAGGATTGATGACCCTAAATGGATCATCGTTTGGGTAAATGATATAAAGGGAGGTACCTTAGCTTTCCGAATCTGCTATACGAATAAGCCTAATTAATTACTTGGCTAACACGACCATGTACCGCATTGCATGTGCTTTGGCGAGGAAGCACACGTTTAGGGAGTTTGCCATGCTTGACCGTGAGATGATGTCGCTGAGGGATTGCTGGCGAGGGCATGCATCATTACAGTTACCATTCCTGCATTAACAAGAGTACCTAGGACATGATTGTTATACTGCTTTATCATTACGGCTTGATTAAATTGATAACATGTTAACCTTTGCCTTATAGCTCCACTGAGTTGATCACTCACTCCCACTCTGGGATGGTGTTTTAAAATACCAACCAGACTCTGTTTTAACTGCAGATGATGGCGCCCCTTACGAGGCGAGGCCAGACTTTTATGATGATGAGGAGTTCTCCTA
This sequence comes from Magnolia changhungtana, assembly GCA_030180095.1. Classification (NCBI taxonomy): domain Eukaryota; kingdom Viridiplantae; phylum Streptophyta; class Magnoliopsida; order Magnoliales; family Magnoliaceae; genus Magnolia; species Magnolia changhungtana. The sequence goes on along the minus strand of JASAUF010000612.1, from coordinate 5,215,145 downwards.
TGTACAATTATCAAGCGGTTCTATGTAGACCATGTACTGATCGACGGGATTATAAGGATTATATGATTTAGTTGGACATTCACATTTTATCATTTGTATATTTTGGAACAAAACATGTATATATTCAACCCAGTGACACACTCATACTCTGGAGGTTGTGAAACACTCATATACTTTATATATCTATCACAGTCTTCCTCTTGCTTAATTTATCTCTCTCTGGCATATGATATGCTGATTTAGTGTAATCTCATTCATGTTTAATGCACTAATATGGATAACATTTAAATATCATTATCTATGTTGCGTAAGTGATGCGACATATCTTGGGAGTTGAGCCTTTGCTCGACCCTCAATTTTTGGGGCGTTACAGCACCTAAGGCAACTAAGGCAACCTTATGTAGGTCCCTTAGTTAATCTTTTGTACATTGTGAAGGTTCATGCTTAACCTGATTTAAAACCATTGGATAATGAAATTCAGTACACTCTAAGAGAGTGTGTGGGCCAGGAGTGGAGTAGGCAAGTAGCCGAACCACTATATATAATTGTGTTTGGATTACTTTTTGTGCATTAATCTAATTATGCTTATGTCTATAAAATGATTATTATGATGCATGATTTAGTGAATGCATAAGTATTGATAGAAATCACATCCCACACACTATCACATACACTATCCTTATAAGCTTGTCTCTTTTCATGTAAATCTTGTGTAGCCTATATGTTTGGACCCTCTATTGGCATGGATGTCATAGAGTTACTTTGACTTACTCATTTTGATTAAAGTTAGGCATTGTTTGTTGTTATAGGAAAACAATTTTAAAAAAAAAAAAAATCCTATTCACCCCCTTCTAGGACACTTGGACATACTTCCATACTTCAACTATAACGGTTCTACCGCAATTTCACTATAATCTGATTCTTTGTTAGAAATTTTGAGTCAATGGATGGTTTGGGAATACATCATTTAGGTTGTATATAAGTTCTCAACCATACAGAGCCTTAGATCCATCTGGACCACACATAATAATTCAAGGTTTATCCTTAAGAAAGTATCTGTTGGTCTAGAATTTCTAAAATTCTATCATGAAAGAATTTGACCATAGTGACTATACATATGATTATTAATATCTTAAGTATGTTAAAAAAAAATATCAAATATATATGACCATTGGAATCACGAATTTGTCCCACACAATATATTGTCACAACAAGTTCTCAGATACATTTTAATACATCGCTAAGATCTCTGTCATCCGAATTCTAATCAAGGCATATTATATATCGTTGGAAAGCTACTTCAATTTTTTACGAAGCTAATGGAATATATCTTTCTATTAGGTTTAATAAAGGGATAAAAAATGAGTCATTTTCTGGAAAATCGGAACCCTCTGTGTGCTGCTGGACATTAACCAAGTAAAGTTAATGCCACGGATGATTGGACCGTTGGATGGCTACGAAATTTCTCCCAGAGTTAGCTCATATTGTGGTTCATATTATTCATAAGTTTTAACTTAGATCGTAGTATAGTTGATTTTATACGATTTTTACAAGTTATTATTCAGATACAAAAATGGGATTACATGTTAAGGGTGTTGATATAATGTTCATCATGGTGGCCCATACTGACGTGGGTCAATTTGTTGACCACCATGACCAGTAATATATGCACCCATGAGGCTCCACACCAGTGGTCCATACTGACGTGGGCTACTTTGCTGACCACCATGGCCAGTTATATATGCACCCATGGAGCTCCACACCAGTGGGTCATCAAGAAAAGAAAAAAGGAAGAAAGAGGAGGATGAGGAGGATGGAAGGAGGGGTTTAGACTCACCTCAAATAGATGGATGAATTAATGATGATGGGTGGTACACTCCCTCTAGGTTTGATGATGGGCCATACCTTGGCCCCACTCTCTCTCACTCTCTTTTAAAATCTTAGAATTTTCTAAGTATAGCAAAAGTATGAGTGTAAGAGAGCTCTTACTCTTATATAGGAAATTAGGGGTTGAGGTGGTAAGATGATGTGGTAAGTTTATGGGGTCTTATTGGTGCTGAAAGTGAAGATGGTGTATGAGACAAAAATGATGTATAATTGAATTCAGTGTCTCACAAGTAGGGGCGGTGGTCATGGTCAATGTTCAATCTGTGAATCATTACTTCTGGGTTAACGCCGAGCATATCTTGGTGAGACCATGCAAAGACGTCAGAGTGCTGCTTCAGTAAGATGATAACATTGTCTCTTTGGTCTGGGGCTAGCAACGAGTTGACCTGAACTGTGCCGACTGGGTTAGTCTTGAAGAGTGGGACAGCCACCTAGTCTTTCACAAGAGACGCTCTTTTGACGGATTCTTCTCGAGCGTCTAGAGAGGTGATGGTCATTGTCTCCTGCAGCACTTTCATCCTAAGCAATGTTGAATAACATTGTTAGGCCTAGTGTTGATCACCTCTGATTTGATTGGCGTTGTGCTCATTCGGGAACTTCATCGCGATGTGGTATGTAGACACTGCTGCCCTTATGACATTGAGGGATGATTGTCCCAATATTATGTCGTAGACAGAGGAGCAGTTAACCGCAAGAAAGTTGATCATGACAATCGTCTGGTTACGACCTTTCACGGGCAACAATATACTCCTCTTAGTGGTGACCCTTTCTCCTACAAACCCGAGCAAAGGGGTGCGGATGGGTTGTAGTCTAGATCTCCCGATCCCCATCTTATCAAAGGCATCGATAAAGAGGATGTTGGTCGAGTTGCCGGTGTCCACCAATATACAATGCACCTTGTGGTTGCCCACAGTCATGGTGACCACTAGGGCATCATCTTGTGGGTGATGAATTCCTCGAACATCTTCCCCTTTGAAGTTTAGACTGTAGGGGTCTACCTTCTACTCTTTCGCAGCCTTGCTAGCAAGGTATACATGATGATCCTTGTACTGCTGCTAATGTTTTAAGCATGAGCCCTGCATGTTCTGTTCAAATCTCCACTTCCAGCCATTCTTTCGAATATGGTACATATCTCTCTAGTCGCTTCGTTGTTGTTTCTATTGCCTTGTTGCTCGCCCCATTTATCTTTTTGGTCATCCCTCCTTATGTGGACATACTCCTACAGATGCCTGCCTCGAATGAGGGATTCGATCTCCTCCTTGAGGTTAAAACATTTGGTGGTAGTGTGGCCATGGTCATGGTGGAAATGACAGTACTTCCTGTTGTCCCTCTTGTCGGCGTTGGCCTTCATCCTGCTTGGCCACTTCAGGATCCTTTTGTCATGTATCTTCATGAGCACCTGCTCGGGAGTCACGTTCAGTGAGGTGTATGAATGGAACCGACTCTCCAGATATTGGCTTGGGCACTGGCCTCTGCTTTGATCGTCCTCCTTTCTCTTCTTACTATCGATTGTGGGCGGCTCCCTATCATCTTTGCGCTTCTCTCCTTGGCCGAGCTACCTAATATTCTAGTAGTCTTTTGTGAGCTGAAGAGCTCTTCTGTGTTTAGGTACTTCTGGGCTCGGTTAAGGAGATTAGCCAGGGTAGTTAGGAGTTCTTGCCAATTGAGAAGAGGAACTTCCCTTCTCTTAAATCGGATATCATGGTGGCCAGAGTTATATAGTCGGAATAGTCATCCACTTGTACCGCTTCCTTAGTGAAGCAGATGTAGTCCTTTAGCAGCTCGTCTTCCCTTTGGGTGATAGTGAGGTGGTGTGTTGCCTTCCCACCGATGAATTGTGTGATAAAGACCTTGCTGAGCTGGGAGAAGGAGCTGATAGACTTCGGTTTCAAGTGTGTACCATTTTTGCACCGCTCCTGATAAAGTCAGAGAGAATGCTTGACACATCACCAAGGTTGAAGCTTCGTGAAGTTCCATCCAGGCTCTAAAAGACTCAAGATGCTCGGCTGGGTCTCCAGATCCAGAGTAAGGGGTGATTTGAGGCATTCGAAACCTTGACGGGAGTTGAGACTTCATGATGTCGTTGGTAAACGGTGGTTTCGCTTCCTCCAACATGACTTCAACGGAGGTCGGGGCCCGGGCGTGACGAGCTTGTTCAATGTCACCGAGCTGTCCTTGGATTTCTTTGAGCACGGCCTCTCATGGGACCTCACTTTTTGTGATAACCTCAGTGGCCTTCCCAAGCCTCCTTTTCTCTAGAGTGTGGCGTAGGTCGGAGTCAGCGAGCATAACGGTTCCCGCGATATATGTGGGAGCTGGACTATGTTGCCCTGGTCGCTGCTTTACAATATGAGAGTCGTGGGGTACCTAGGGAGGTCGGGACAGTTTGGTCGACGCACCCACTTCTTCACGATGATTAGGAAGTGGTTGTTGTCTCTCTAGTATCTGCATTATCCGATCGACGTTGTTGGCTAGGGCTTCAACTTGATATTTCAAGGAGATGAGCCAACCTCCCCTGTTGCAGGACCTTTATGTGACCACCGCAGGAGGGTCAGTATGATGTTTCGAAGGAAGATTATAGAGATTTTCACGTTGTTCTTCTAGTGCAGGAATTGGCGCAATCATTGCGACCAATGCCCTCCTCCTTCCTTTAGCCATGGTAGGGCAGACGAAGACACGATAGGTGATCTTTAATGGCTTCATCATCGTTCCCACAGATGATGCTAAACTGTTGATGCAGTAATCTGGTTGTCCTTACTAGATTGTTGATGCAGCAATTTGGTCGTCCCTGTTAGCTCCTTAGCACTTGCAAAACAGAGAGACACTAGGGGTGCCTATTGTAGCTGGGGGCCCTCCGATGCCTAAGGCTAGGCACACAATGGGAGTAATAGAGTTAAGGCAATTGAGCATACCCTTCTGTTAAAGTAGGGTCCCCATTTATAACCCTTGAGACCACTTACGTATATGGCAGTGAATCTGTTAGATAGGTGCGTATCCCAAGGTAAGTCCGTTTATGAGTATACCAAACCTTTCTTGGCGTGAACCTTGGCAGAGATATCGGAAGGCAATCCACGCGTATATGAAGAGGATTCTCCCATCTATGCTGAGGTAGTGGGCGGCACCCGAGGTTGTGTTGAGATCCAACCCTTCATAATTCACAATCAGGGCGTTTCCCCGTTCCACTCCAGGCGTTTGGTCAGTCCGATTTTACTTATAACATCTTTTATTAACCTTAGACTTGCATGAGTGTAATAATGGTCCATTAGTGTATAATCCTTAATAGGTCTTAGATTAACTTAGTTGATTCATTTAGATACATCACTTATATGAATAGTTACTACACTAAGTAAGCCTACTTTAAGTTATTGCGTTGGGTTCATAAGGTGGTTTATATTAGTCCATAAATCTAGAGTGTTCACTTACACAAGTAGTCCACTTCACATGACAATTATAATTTATATGAGAGGGAATAACACATATACTAGTCTTAGGTTGGTTCGTTGGGCCATTGGTGAGCTTTCATTAGAAAAGTAACCCAAGTGTACATTTAGCCCATTTATTCGGGTTTTCTTCCTATTTGGAGTTTCAAGTGGGCTGCATACATGTTGCATTAGGTTATTAATGTCCCGTTGCCAAATACTCCACTTAGGTGGGGAATTCCTCATAAATCTACTAAAAGCGCAACACATTCACACCAAGCACAAAAGGTAGGCAATTTTCCAACGGTTATAGACCAAGATCCAAAATATAGCATAGTTAAGGGTTTTTCATTGGGCTATTCATTTATATATGTAGCAGGGCTGAAAGTCGGGTGGGTTCAACCTGACAGATCCAACATTGGGTTGGGCTCGCGCAGGATGTATCGGGTTCAATCTCAGGCTTGAGCTATATAAACACCAACCCGATAAAACTTGGGTTAGGCTCAGGTGGCCCAGCCCAATCCGAACCCGAACCTGATGGATATATAAGTTACTTATAAATTGTAATTAAGTGTGAATCATCTATGTTGAAGGCACAGGAAATTCGAGTGCCGTCGAGTCTCATTGGTCTACATCATTTTCGATGGCTCAATCTAATAAGATATGCTGGATTTCTCTCTCCCAAATAGATTGGTGCTACACAACACTACTTTTAAAGGAGTAATTGTCCTATATTTTAGCTTGTTCGTTTAGAAAAAATGAAGTTTTTAATGATAAATAACTACATTTAGAATTAATAAAATCATATGTACCAAAAATAAGATGTGTATAGAAATATAATAGACTAATGTAATAATGAAAATATTAGCATGTATCCACCCAACCAACCCAACCAACCTGACCGAGCTTGCTTGGGTTGAGAATTGCCAACCCTAGGTTGGGTTGGGTTGGGTTAGGGTTGAGCAGCAACCTGACCCGACCCATCCGACTTTTAACCCTAATATGTAGCAAAACTCATTATTATTGGGACATCAGTGACTAGGTTCTGCTCCAGTCCATAAAATTTTTAAGGCCCGTTTTCTAGTTAGCCCAGGGTGACCTAAATTGCTCTTTTTAGAAGATATTTAGTGGGCTCCATGTTTAGCCAATTAAATGGCAGTTGGGCCCCCATTTGCTGATCCACAAAGGGTCCTATATTACCAGATATGTCCTTCTAGATGTGGCCCACTATTGTGCCTAATTAATCAACAAATATAGTGAGTGAAAAGTTCTCTTTGATTAGTCGGTAATGGGTTAAACTTCCCATAGAGCCCAATAAGATGACAAATCAAAAGCTTGGCCTAAAATTGAGTTCATGGGGGGTTTTTTAGGCTTATAGGTGGGCCTCACATTAGGCCATCAGTGATTCTCTCAATTAAGCCCAAAATCACCTTGATGGTGCTAGAAACCGTTTAAGGATCTTTTTAATGGTGATGGCAAATGGATTCCATTCATATGGCTAAAATCATGATCCCATAGTCCACTTGCTGGCCTATACTCATGGTTATTATGGTGGGATTCCACTCATATGGCCAAAATCATGATCCCATGGTCCACTTGCTTACCTATACTCATGGTCATTATGGTGGGATCCACATCGATAAGTGGGGCTCACATTAGTCTCATATACACCCAAAAACTCAATTTTGCAAAGGTAACAATTTCAACGGTCTTTACATCAACAAGACTAATCAAAATGTCAATATAGAGAGAGTTGTATCGCTGGATTTTTAGCGATTAAAGGGGTCCTTGGTGGGCCCCACATTCCACATGCTCTATGGCCACAAGGGCCTTTGACTCCCCACGTACAGGGACCCCAAACTGGTCCAAATTAGTACATAAACCGGTCCCATGTGAGACCTTTTTTGAGCCCCACATGCTGTCCTCTATGGAAAATGTGGGCCCCACTCACGGTCCACTTTAGGACCATGGTCCTTGAACATTTTGTAGATGAAGGTGGGTCCCACTCCAACCCTCGCGCGATCTACTACTTCCAAGACTACGATTAAGCATTTTTGCACAAAACAATTCATAATGAAAGGATTCCCCAACCGTTGATTTCTTGGGCCAAAAATCCTCATCCAAACATGTTTAAAGGCATATGTCAAGCCTTGGATAGCTCAAAACAATGATTCTCACTTATCAACCCATGAATCAATCTGTTGAGTAAAAATAGAAATTCATAGATTTTTTTTCTAGCCATTACTTACAAGGACAAAAAGAAAAAGGATAAGCTCTCAATAATGAGTTATTTATGTCCAAATTTAGAGAGAATCTAGATTTTTTTCCCCTAATTTTAGAAAGAGAACATGGTTTGATAAAAAAAATATCTTTTTAGTGGTAAGGGACCTTAAACCCTTGTATAACATCTCAAAATTTTGCCAACTGAAAATTGGACGTCCTAGGCCGTTGCCTTTGATTTTTTAACTTGAGTGCATATCCGTGTGTGTATTCGCACGTGTTTGGGACCAAAAGGAGTGACCTTGGATCCACCAAACTACCCGACCAAGTGATTTGTTCCAGATGCCTTCAAAACCTCTGTCATGTGGACCGCGTCGTCGTTGCAGTCGCCACGGTGAAAACTGTGAGTCAATTTGATGCTCCGTTAGTAAGATATGACCCATCGAATCTACGACCAAAATTACGTATCCTGTGACATGAGCAACATTTATTGTGTTAGGTCCATTGTACTTGGGTCCATGAGGGCTTAAAGCCCAATTTCTAGAACATAGAAATTATCACAAAATAAGACAATTACTACATGATAAAAAAATGAGCTATCACATATAAGACAACGCACATGAGACAAAAATGGGTTTTACCCCAAAATCTATCATTAGTCCTCTCCCGATGCCTTAGAAACTAATCATGGCCATGTCCACCTCATCGTATACATGCATCCAATGCACGCCTTGTTTTGTGCCATATCACTTCAAACAACCAATTGTAACACTTCACTTCATCATCCACCATACATCACCTACAACCCACAACCCTTATACATACATTAGCCAATGTATGTATAGATTTCTTTCACCTTGGCCAATGTATGATTAACACCATCCACTTCATCCATCCACTACCTATACCATACACCACCTTCCACCTCACTTTTAGCACTAATAAAACCCCATAAACTTGTTACATCATCTTGCCACCTCAACCTCCAATTCCCTATATAAGGGTAGGAGCTCTCTTACACTCATCATTTTGCTATATTTAAAATTTTTTTAAGATTTTAAGAGAGAGTGAGAGATGGTGGGACCAAGGTGTGGCCCATCATCAATCTAGAGGGAGTGGACCACACATCATAATCAAGCCATCCATCCATTTGAGGTGAGTCACACCCCACCTTCCATCCTTCTCTTTCCACCTTTTATATTTTCTTGATGCATGTGAGGCCTATTAGTGTAGAGCCCCATGGGTGCATGTATTAATGGCTATGGTAGTCAACATGGTGGCCCACGTTAGTATGGTCAACCATGATGAACTTTGTAACAACATTCTTCACTTGTAATCCCATTTTTGTATATGGACAACAACTTGTAAAAATCATATAAAATCAACCATGCTACGATCGGAATTGAAACTTAGAAGTAATATGAAACACAATATGAGATAAATTTGGACTAAATTTCGTAGCCATCTAACGGTTCAATCATCAGTAGAATCAACTTTACTTGGATGTTGTCCAACAGCACATGCAGGATTCCGATTTGCCAAAAATGGAACCATTTTTACTTCCTTTATTGAATACAATAAAAATATACGCTCCGTTGGATTCGTAGAAAATAGAAGCAGCTTTTCAATGATATATAATAAGCCTTGATTGGAGTTTGGACGACTGAGATCTTGGCCTTATACGAAAATGTATTTGAGAGCTTGTTATGACCATTCTTGTGTGGGCCATATTCGTGATTTTAACGGTCTAATATATTTGATATTTATTCTTAACTTACTTGTGATAGTTAATAATCATATATATGGTCCCTATGGTTAGATTCTTTCATAATAAAATTTAGGAAATTCTGGACCGATAGATACTTCTGTAAGGATAAACCTTGAATTGTTTTGTATGGTCCAGATGAATTTAAGGCTCTGTATGGTTGGAAACCTATAAAAAGTATAAATTACTTATTTCAAAACCATCTATTAGATGAGATTTTTCCAATAGAGGATCTGGTCATAGAGATTTGATCAATACATTTCATGTGCTACTTGATGTGTATGTTGGATCTATGTTGTATATAACATTCATCCTCTTATTGACCCACTTGGGTTTGGGACCACTTGTGATTAATACATTTTATTAGTTCATCCAATCTGGACACCCATATACATTGTTTTGTGTCTCTTATCTATGGTTTGCTAATGTATGGGCCTCACTTGCTATTGGATCTATTTTATTTCCTTTGCACTCTGTTTGTTATAAAAATTTTGAAGTACTTAACTGTATTGTATGTAGGCCTCTTTGACACCTATTAGTGGGCCCCATGCTCTCTAGTTAAGGGTACCACTATAGGAGATGTTTAATTCTTATATCAATGAGATGAGATGTCCCACCTTTTTGTCTGGAATAATCTCTAAGTGTTTGAAAATTGGGCCCTAAGTTGTGACAGACCCCATTGCTGAAAAGTGTCTGATAATTTTTGTGTTTTGTACCAACTTTGGGCCTCTGTAGTGGGCCCCACGCACAAGATATATATGAGTAGGCCACCACTTGGAACCTTTAAGCTATACCAATGAATAGAAAAATTATATTTTACTTAGGCCAAATAAGATCCCACATGACTAGGGAGTAGATCTCAAAATGGGGTAAGGCATAGTTGTGCAGAAAATTAAAATACCCATATTTGGCCCTATACCGAATATTTTGTGTTACAACCAGTTGGTCCCAGCTTATACTTTTTGAAGTACATATATAGTAATCCCAAGGTCACCTCACGACACACTGAAAGGTGGTCCCTTGTGATCATGGGATATACTCAAAATTGGGCCAAAACTAATTATGTTCTTTATTTCATGCACATTTCTTCCAAGCACCCAAGTTTGAGTCTTCACCAAAAATTGTATATGTATGATTAAGTAGGGTTACCTTGTGGGTTTGAAGTACATATATAACTCTAATAAATTGCTTTTTTCCTTTGAAATTAGTGGACCCCATATAATTGGGGAGTAGACCTCAAATAGGACCGGGCGTAGTTGTGAAAAAAATCCTGCGCAGAAAAATTGAAATGCCTATGTTTGACCTTATGCCAAAACTCGTATGCGCAAATCCAATGAACCGCACTATTTGTATTTTGAAGGCCACACATAGTGCTACCAAATGAACCTAATGGCATGCCAAAAGTTGACCCCACCTGATCATGGGACACACCCAAAAATGGCGAAGGGTCATTTCTGCACAGTTTTTTTGCACATCTCTCTCAAGCACCCATATTTGGGCTTTCACAAATACTTGTACATGCATGATTAATGAGAACCGAATTTTAGTTTTTAATGTCTATATATAGAACTATCATATGGATATTTTTCTCCTTTGAAAGTGGGCCCCCGAAAGGAAATAACCCGGCAACAAGAGAGAGGGCACCGACACACTAATCAACAGACCATAACCCTAGGAGTGACACTAAAATTCGATGAACCACTTCTAGGTGCGGACCATTACCCTTAGGTTGTCAATTATCAAACTCATGCTGCAATTAATGGTCTATGTAGTGAATAGATGAATGCATGGCAGTTAGTGTTGATTTGTGAATGAGAAGTGTGAAGACAGATGCATGCTAATCAGTGTTGATTATTGATTTGGGTAATGTATGGGCCAATGCATGATAATTCGTATCGATTTATGATTGTGTAGTGCGTAGACATATGCATGCTAACCAGTGCTAGTTATTATTGGTTGCGCGTGGATGTACGTGTGCTAATCAGTGCTGATTGATGATTGAAATACTATGTAGATGAATGCTTGCTAACAAGTGCACTTGTATGCCACTCACTTACCATAAATTGTTAGCATAGTGTAATACCACGTACATATTCGATAAAACGCCTGATAGAGTGAAATTCTCTAAATTACCATTTACATCCCTCCATGTAGTCACGTTAGTCAATTTATTAGTGTGGTTGATTGACTGAGACTACCTGGATTGTCGAGTTAGTCGATAAACCACACAACTACGAGGGCGACCCCGATTGGGTTGGCCGTCCCAGACTAGCACAACTGATCCGGGTTGAATACGAATAACCGACAGTAGTTGGACTACACGGGATGCTTGCACCCAATGCTGGTTATGTCAGAGTTTGTTTGAGTCAACCGAATTAGCCTAACAGTCGACCAACCGTGTGTGTTCACCATGTATGATCACGCTTGCCTAAATCTGAAGCACCTCATACCTTTGAGAGGCCCACTATTAATCGTTAGTGATACGATCCCCAAGTCTCGGGAGCCGGGCATGGTGGTATGGGGCATTGTGTTCGTGCTGTCGGCCTACAATGGGGAGACGAGCCTCCCCGTAGTGCGGCTAGCACAATGAGGTGATAGGTACTTGTTCGAACGACCCCAATCAAATTACCTGGCTGATGGTTCTGTACCAGAGTATTGTTCGAACGACCCGGGCATGAATGAAATTGGGCGACGATCTTTTTTCCTTATGGTAATTTGGCTATGTGACAAGCCCGTACATCGGAACTGAGTAATCATACTCAATGTTTGGGTGACGACCCATACCGAGTTGATCTTCATACCTTTGTGTATCATGCCTTACCTTTGGAATTATTAATCTGTGAGACAAATGGGTGATACCTAAATTTGGATCATGGATCGCAGGCTTAGAGCCAGTATAGCCGCCCTGGGCCAAGTGATCTAGATAAGGCCATTGATTAAATGGAGGTGTTTCATCTTCCCAATATTGCTGGATGAATGGACTTAATTAAATACTCGACTAACATAAACATTCATAGCATTGCACTAGCACAAGTCGGCGATTCGGCAGTCGAGGTCGCATTGAGGGAGTGTTGGTCAGATGCAAACGTATAGATGGTGTTGCTTAAGAGAGTGCTGGATGGTGATGGCATGCATCATATCGTAATAGCAATGCATGTGCATTAACAAAAGTATCTAGGGACTGTACGCTTAAATTACTTTTCGTTAATTGTGCATGTGGATTTGATAGCTTGTGTAACTTAATGTTAATGGAACTATTGAGTTGATCACTCACTCCCAATTTGAGACAGTGTTTTAAAACACCAATCAGGTGATATTATCGATGCAGGTACTATTGAGATTTCAGAAAGATAGGCTTACGTTGTATTTTAGAGGATTAGACCAAACCGAAAACTTGCACTTTAATCATTTTTGGTATGTATATTATGTCTTGTATAATCTTTATTTGGGCGGACATCATAGTTTAATTGTATTATTGTTGTTAGCCTCATATTTATTTATCTTTGTTATCTTTACCTCGCTTTGGGTCCGCTAATTTGAATAGCTCTACTCTGATTGCTCGTGTGAAAAATGAGTATGAATATGAACGAGGTCATACGTGTATTTTATTTGGTTAACACCCAGAAACTCGGGATCGGGGTCTCTATACTCGAGTGCCGATTTTTTGGGTGTTATGCCTTGGCTTTCTATCCCTACTTAACTCACTAGCCACATGAGCTAATATATATTTTTAAAAGAGAGTTGAAAACAATTAAGTTAATTCTCATAATTTAAGACATTATATAAGAAGATTAAAAGAAAAATGTCATAACTAAGACTTCAAGGCATGACCTTCAACACATTACTCAAGCCCTTAACCAAGTAACTAGTGAGATGATTTCAATTAATATTTTAACAATTAAAATAGTTATTCAAGGAATGGCATGCTTTCTATACATCACAAAATATCTACTACTAAAGGAAACTATCTACACATTCATCAAGAAGTCATAGGCATGAAGTGTAACAACACTGAATTTTGGTGCACCTGATTGTCATAATTAATAGTTACAAATTTAATTTTTAGAATGATAACAAAACAAGTCACTTTTATGGTTGGTAGAAATACACGTAGTTGAAAGAGATTAGAGGATCAACTCATGCTACTGTGACCCTTGATTGCAGGTGAAGTCGAAGGATGTGCTCATCCTAGCTAATCTAGAAAGGAGTCTCTCTTTAAGAGGATTCTACCTCACTTAAAGAAAACCCAGACTATCGATCAATCGATCAATTGAATCAAACTTCTGGGGCCCACAGGGTGCGTTACATGCCGTCCAGGCAGCGTATCCTTCCACCGTTGAAAGTTGTTCAGGGCCACTGCAATGTGGGGATTTTACCCTAGGCCTGCGCGTGGGTGGGGGGCCCACACATGAGGCATAACTTAAACTCAAGCGGGCCCCACCGGCAACCCGTGGAGATGGAAGGCCATACCGTTGAAACCTCTCCTGGCTCATCGTGCAATAGCCTAATGTACGTGTTATACCTGCACCGTCCATCCATTTTCCAGCCAGAAAATGGGGCAGACCTAAGCATTAGATGGGCCCACCATGTATGGATGTGATGTACATCCATGCCGCTCATTTAGTGGGCCCCACTACTGGAAAGAGTGAAGACAAAGACATCAACCATTGAAAGTGTCCAAGGCCTATCTGGCCACCCATTTTGCTAGCTCATTCCTGGGCATGTGCCCAGTAATGAAGCAGATTCAAATCTCAGTGGACCAAGTCAGGGAACCGTGGGTTGAATTTCCACCGTGGCCCACCCTACTGTTGAAACCTTCCTGGGTCCAGCACGTGGACCCCACAGTAAGGAACAATGGGTATGATGCAAACCGTTGAAACCTTTTTTGGTTCCACACCGTTCATCCAATTTTCCCTTGGGCCCACACTATCTAGACACCCGGTGCTAAAACCTTCTCGGGGCCACTATCTCATGTTGTGTCATATTGACACTGTCCATCCAGCTGACGTGCCATTAGATGATGCAGATCTAAATTTTAGTGGGCCACTTTACCTTGTAATGATATGATGAATGTGTGACCACTCAACGCTGTGAAATTGTAATGTCTTGGTGGCCACTTAATTTTATGAACTCGTGATGTGTTTATTGTACCCACGACATCCAACGTAGGGCCATATCTTAGTATATGTGCTATATACACACATTGTCCCGCAGTGGGACCCACCTGTCGCATGTGCTTATACATATTTCCATTCATTAGAACCCACTTGAGGGATATGTCATATCCGTGATGTCCTTTTATTTAGTTTTGGGCCCACCTTACATTTATATGAGGCTTACTATGGGGGGACCAGCGAACCTAAAACATGATGTGTAGAATCGTTACTAGGATTTGCCATTTAAATCATGAAAATGACACGTAAACCTTGTAACCATTAAAAATAAGTTTACTGAAGAGCACACTAAGTCATTAGTTAGTGCCTAATATGACCCATGCTCAAGTGCGCTCCTGAGAAAACATTAGTCAGATGAATATGCACAATAGTACATGCACACAAACTATTGTTTGGGTAGCACATTTGACTTATGCGATGCATTTTAACATGACGTATAAGTAGCATCGCGCACTCTAGGATTCTAGCAAATATCCCTCATAAATTGCCAACTGACCATTGTGTCAAAATGGTCTAACACTAGACTAGAGCTGAGCACAGGATGACTCGACTCACCAGACTTAACTCGTCTAACTCGTTCAGACCTGACTCGACCGAAACCAAATGGGTGAGTCGGTCCGAACTGAGTAGGCTTTGCCCAATCTGAACTCAAACATAGTTGAATTTAAGTTACCTATTAACTCGACCTGACCTAACCTGAAACTCAATTCAGTCATTCTTGACTCGATCCAAAGCCGACTCGACTCGGATTCGGATATATATATATATATACAAAACCCTAATTTCTAAGTATCTCTAAACCTATACGCCACACTCAGCCCCGACCCTGATCCCAAATTCTCTCTCTCCCTCCTTCACCCTCCTCTTCCAAGCTCAACAACCACCTGTCACCATCACCACCCTCCTCTCATCTCCACTCCCTCCCTCCCTCTTCCAAACTCGACAGCCACCCACCACCATCACCACCATCCTCCTCTCTCTCCCTCCCTCATCTCTCGATCCGAATTGGTGTCAACTCGAACCGACTAGGTACTTTTGACCGGGTCGGACTCTGTCCAGATTAGTTTAGGCCAAACTCGGACTTGGATCAATTCAAGCATGCTGGACTCGGTAGTCGAATACTGAGGATAATGTCGTAGTACTATAGTGGGGCGACAATGAGGTCAACGAATACTGTCCTGCTACCCAAGTCTACTGAGTAACCCTCACACGTCCGTGTGACATCCGAAAAAGTCCCAGTAGCAGTAGTGAGTCTCACTCCCTTCGTGGGAGTAGTATGTAAAGCTAGACGCTTAACTGCCGCACATGAAATGATGGAGGTAGTGGACCCAGTGTCCACTAATAAGAAGACAGGAGTACCTTGAACATGTGCAGTGACCTCGAAGGCCATAAGTGCTGAAGGTGCTGTCTCTAGATCTTCTGCTGTAAGCGCATGAATGCATGCCTGCTGAGGTCGGTTGGGTTGAGGCACCATAGGTCGCTGAGGCAGCCTGAATCGAGGTGCAAGGGGTCAGAATGATGGATGTGTAGGGATAGTACGCAGGGGTGGTGTAGAAATGGTCTGAGGGCGAGTGCAGTCGATCCTCTGCAGCGGTAAGAACCCACTGTCTCTCATACACATGAAAAAACTCTCCGCTGGGTGGCTTGGCCTCCCACAGTAGGTACAAGTCACCCCTGGTCGCCGCATCGGAACTGGTGGCGCTGAAATTCTAGGAGGAGAGTCTGTGTGAGGCCTCTTGCCAAGGAATGGCCTGCTCAGCATATCTGGTAGAGGCTTAGGGACCATAGGCCCACCAGTACGTGCCAACCGATCCCCGTCCTGCTCTGCCCGCATAGACATATGTACTATCTCAGCATAGGAGGGTATGCTAGCACAACACATCTTCGAGCAAATGTCAGGGCACAGGCCCTCAGAAAAGTGTCACATCCGCATCTGTGAGTCGGCAAGTATCGTAGGAACATATCAGCCCAACTCTATAAACTGATGCTCATACTCTGTCACTGTCATGCCTCCCTATCTGAGGGGATAAAACTCATTCTTCTTTTCGTATCGGTACGTCTGGGGATAGTACTTCTCATGAAAGCGGAACTCAAAATCTGCCCAGGTCCATATATAGCCAACCACAACTGTCCGCAATACATTATCCCACCACAAGCTAGCCTCCTTTTCAAACATAAAGGTGGCCTGACAGCCCTAGACGTGCCCTTTGTAGTAACTTCGAGCATACTCTGAGTCTACGTGGAGGCGACAACCCTTCCATAACATCTAGAGTATAAACTAGGCCTGTAATGATTTGGCGACGAGCCCATTGCAGCGACCTAGAACCATAACAGCGTATAATATTTCTTAAGATTGAGGACCCTAGAATGGATTATCGTTTGGGAAATGACATAAGGGAGGTACCTTAGTTTCCCAATCCTGCTGTATGAAAAGGACTAATAAGAACTTGGTAATCATATGCATGCATTACATTACGCATGCCTTCAGGCGTAGCAGGTCAAGCATTGAGGCAGTATTGTCATGCGCGAACGTGAGATGAAGTCACTGAGGGAGCGTAGGCGAGGGCATGCATCATACATTCATACCATTCTTGCATTAACAAGAGTACTTAGGGATGTGTGATTTATTGCTTTATCATTACTGCTTGACTGAATTGATAACATGCTAACCTATGCTTTATTGTTCCACTGAGTTGATCACTCACTCCCACGTTACGGGACGGTGTTTTAAACACCAACCAGACTCTGTCTTAATTTCAGATGATGGCGTGACCCCTGAGGCGGAGCCTGATTATTACGACGATCAGGACGAGTACTTTTACATGCAGTTCTCCGATGGCTTTGCTTAGGCTATCCGAATTGACGGGGCTACAGGGTTTTATTTCAGTTGAACCATTTTTGATATTTTTGACTTTTGTAATATAACATGTAGTATTTCATGTTCACAGTGACTCAGTGTTATATTCATACTCTGAAGACCGATCGTGATCTTTGACTTATATACGTGTATTTATGTCTTTCAGTCTTCCGCTTGCGTTTTACAACTGATCTGGAGTATGAATTACTGTTTTGGTATAATCCCACTCATGATTAATGCACTAACACAAACAACATTGAATCATAAGCATATATGTTGCATAAGTGATGTTTTGGAACTCGGGAGTTGAGTTGCTACTGGACTCCCGATTTTCAGGGCATTACAAGTTAGTATCAAAGCATGATTTGGATTAAACCGGACCTAGGTTATAGTCACACAATGTACGCTGACTCAAATTCAACTTAGGTGGGTGCGAGAAAATGTAGAAACAGTCGTAAGAGTCCCGGTTTCGCTAATTGGCGAAGTTCACCAAAAACGATCGCCGAGATCGACTCTGTACACCTCCGTGATCGCATGAGGCGACCCCGGATCACTCCTAGGTCGTCAAACGACCGGTCTAAACCACAGATTACCCCTTCCCAGCCTTAAAAAATCCTTATCTACAGCTGTATCTCAGTAACATACCCGAAGGCCCCGAAACGACTCGAATCGGAGTCGGGGGGCCGAAATGATCAATTCGATAAGGCCCAAGGTGGGGCCCACATGTTTTTGGACCAAGGGAGAGGGGAGGACCTCGCCCAGGGGACGAGCCCTCCCCAAAACCTCCAGAGGTCGACGAGGCTTTGCCGACTAACGGGCCGAGTCGGGCGGGTCGCTCGGGCCGATCGCCTTTGAGGGGTAGTGTGGCCCACTGATCTAGGGTTTTTTTATTAAAACCCTTCCAAACCCTCCTTCCCTTCACAAATCACCCTCTCAAGCTCTCATTTCTCTCCCAAACTTCTGATTTTGCACAAAAATCGCCCCTCTAACCTCTTCCTCTCTCATTTTTGTGCACCACACCCACCACCCTGCTATAAACTCATCTTCATTGCTGCCTACCCTCTCCATTCCCTCCGATTTGAGCTCTTGAATCCCTCATTTGAGGCTCAATTTCGTGTACCCCCACTACCCACACTCTTTCTTCATTTTTCCTCTTCATTCCCTTCCGTTTGAGCCTTTACACGCCCCTTGGAGGCTCTAATCTGTGGAGACCTAACGACTCCATCCCTTTCTTCCCTTTTCTTCACTTTCTCCATGGCTCTCTTTGAAGTTATTGTGGCCATTTTCTCATTTTCCACTGTTCTTTCTCTCATGGGAAAGAGAAAGGGCGTCGCGGATGAAGCAGGGCCTAACCGCCCTACTCGTTCACGAAGACCGAGAGGCACCACCGCAAGCACGGGTGTTGAGCGTGGGATACGGATGAAACGAGACCTCGATCCCCAGGCTCCTCTCCCACGTGCTCTACTGGCGGAGTTGTCCCATGGAGTTTATGAGGGTCGTAGGGTCCTTTTTGGATGGGTGGCTCTTTGGAGATGCGGTCGAGCCAATATTCAGCCTCCTCGGGTCTGTGAGAACCCATAAAGGTAGGAGGCATCAAGCGCTGGAATCGCTCGAGGAGACCACACGTACCCAGATTCCCCGTAAGGTATGTAGCAGGTGCAGGGGAAGGCACACCCTCATCCTGATCAGAAGGCCCTACAGTCTCGGCAGGGCGTACCAATGGTGAAGGTGGAGTAGCACTTCCACCTTGGGTAAGGACCCCTGCAATTGTAGCCAAGAGCTGCTGGTGCTGGTGCTGCATTATTATCATCAACTGCTCCATCCTATCGGCAAGTGGGGCAGACTCAGGCACATGCTGCGTCGAAGATGACGTACGATTCTGCTCAAGAACCGGTGGCGTGTACGGTGGCGGTCCAACTGCAGGACCAAGAGAAGGCTGAGACTCAAGTATCGTCCCACGAACAGGGCCCAATCCGGGGTCCGTATGACCATCCCTCTGGGGAGGTGCCTGATCCATCGTATAAGTAAGTACGAGGCGTGCCGTGCTCCGCGTGACCTTCCGTGGCATGCCCTATATGACATAGGGTGCAATTTGTGTAAGATGTAGCATAACAATACACAATCCTTTAAGCATTCTACACACTTCATAACAAAAGGGACTGCATGCATTTCATTCACCAAAATTTGTCATAATACATGGAATACAGAGTACATGAATCATGACAAAAGATGCATGTGAGCTATAACAACCAAAACTTCAAACACTGAAAACATTCGACTACTACTACACTACTAGGCCCAACAACACGAACACAAATATAACCTAAAGCAGTAACCAAAATAAGTTGCAAGACAACGACAGGAATGACTAGGCATCCGAGTCCAGTGAAGGAGGAGGGGTGTCCTTATCCTGCAGATAGCATACGATAGTCTTCAGCGCACGAGTCACTTTCTTGAACTTGTGTTTCACAAGGCCTCAAAGATCCATAATATCCCGTCGTAGGACCGCCTAACCCTGTCGTAGGACAGCATGATCCTCCTCAAGTCGAGCTATACGAGCTTTCCTAGCAGCTCGATCAGTGTCTTGCTCCGGTGGCGTAGGAGGGGAGCTCTCCTCCGTATCCTGGGCCTCTTCTTCTTCCTCGCTCTCTTCCTCTTCTATTTCAGCTTTGCCTTCCTCCTCACTCTGTTCTTCTTCACTCTCAGTCTCATCCTCACTCTCCTCAAGTCGGGCTTGTCGCTGTCGTGGTCCGATTTCCATCTGATTGAGAGTGGTCTCATTGATGAAATGTTGCGGCACTAGAAGTTTTGCGCCAAGACTGTAGCCGAACTCGCATGCAATCTTGTATATAAGCTGGCCGAAGGAGAGTGAATCAGTCCTTCTGTTTGAGCATGCGGTCAGAACGATCTGTCGTAAAACATATGTAGGCACGTACAACTTCTCACCCAGCCCCGCTTAGTATAGAAAATCTACCATCAAGTGCGTACACTCACTGCGATTGCTCCACCTGGGATAGACGTTAAACGTGCAGATATGGTGGAGTAGGTGGAAATCATCCTTCATGTTAGATGTCAGGAGGCTATTATTCGGCTGCCACTGAACCAGTCGACCGCAGAGGAAACGGGTATGGCGATCTCTTTCACGTGCACTCTTCAAATTCGTCTCTGTAACAACCCAAATCTTCAGGACCCGAGTATGCAACCCGTGTCCCAAAAACCCGAGTGTTAACCTTAAAGGATGGTCAGACATGATATTTTTCTTTTATCAGAGTAAGCAAATGAGCGTAGTGTAGACAAATCGACATAAAGAAAATTTTTATTATTATTTAAATATACAAGAAGCTGCCCATAATGACTTATACAAACTAATGTCTTTGAATTTAACAAGTATAAGATTTACAAGATTTAATATATGAAGAATAGCAGAAAGCATATAAATATAAGCCGTAAGATCACGCAGCTCCTCCAGGCAAATACGGCCATGCATCTCTGGCGATCGTACCCTGCTCCTCATCAAATCTGCACATGCACATCACTAAAGCCACCTGTACTACCTGTACGGTTATATATTTGATGGATGAGTGGCCAACTCAGTGTGAATTCCCTTCAAGATTACACACCGCAGCATTAGGTAAGCATAGTTATAAAACATCCAGACAACCAAAACAGAGTAAATGCAGTCTTTTTAAATGCATGGATGCGTGAATGCAATCATCGCCCCGAGGATGCTCATCCGTGCGGACAGTGGGCCGTCACCCATGCAATCATCGAACCTGGGAAACATCAACCAGCCGGAATCATCGAACCTGAAAAATATCAACCAGTCGGAACGTGCCATGTATGCATGATTAGCCAAGTCATTATTAGTCCATTTACAATCAACCAATTTAGATAAGCTCAAAGGTCACTACGGGGAGCACGTGGCCCAGCGTAGGCCGACAGCTCAGGCATAGTGTCCCATTCCACCATCCCTGGCTCATGAGGCTACCACCTTAGGATGTGTAATGGTACCCCATCGACTAGTGGCCAATCATATTACAATATATAGGGCTTACCATCGCATGGCTGCACGGTGTAAAACGTCGAACCCATATAGGAAAAATATCAAATAAAACCATGTAGGGCGAGTATCAAAATATTCCACATAGGGCGAATATCAAAAGCATACGATAAAGACCATCCTTAAAAACCATTGGGCACAACAATCCTGGATGGTAGGCCCACATCAATGATCCATCTAGACCACCACTCAATAACCACCAAGTCGAAGGTCCATTACGATCACAACTAGTCGGGTTACATCCCAAGTATGGGTGTACATTTATATGTGGGAATTTTTCACTAATGTACTAGTTTAAAGTCCATAAGCAATACACAATTAATCTATGAGCATGAACAAGTATACATGATTAACATTAAGCAGGCAATATAGCAATTCAATTTCCACCAGCTAACACATGTGATTATAAGAGAGATATCAATTATAATTTTTTAATAAAAGCTATAACTTAAGCTAATGAGAAGATGGAAAGCTTAAGGGGAAGAATCATCACCTCATATGTCGACTTGCCTTCTAATGTTATTGAGAAGTGTGCACGCCCTTACACTTGGATCCTACCATAAGTTATGAAATTGTGCCATTAGATCCAACTTAACTCACTGTTCATGTTCAAGGTATCAACCTAGGGTTTAGATTGCCTAGGTTTTAGGGTTTTAACCTAGATTTTAAGTCTAGGCTAGGTGTTTAGGGTTTAAACCCTAGTTGTGCATAATTAATTATAATGTTAATTTAATAGTTATAAATTATTTATTAACATCAATGTTACACTTAATGTCAGCTATCGCAACAACGATAATTATCATGATGATATCAAATTGTACAATCTGCTATCAAAGATAATATTTAAGCATGATAAATAAAATGCCAATGTTTAATAATCGTAAAATTCCTTATTTATTCATAATAACTAATATAGGCATGGATAATCTCCTCATAGTTAATCCTACTACATAATGATAATAAATAAATATCAAGACCTATTACCTATGGTGACAAAATACTAATTGTCTATTAATGCTAACAATACTAGTGTTATAACTAATGACGAAATAAGAGTAGCATTAATAATAAAAATTGTTAATATTAAGTTTCTGTAATAACTATTACTTACCAAAATTATCCTACTAATAGTTAGCCATATTGTCATAATCATAGTAACACCAATGATGATGGTAAATCGTGAAACTTACTTAGGGAGAGGAAGTTTACTCACATCGAGTCGGTCGACTCAGTAGTTCAGTCCGACTCACCACCACTCGCCTCATCCTACTTTCTCTCAACCACCTTCTTCACTCAGCCCATACACCTGCAAGCTTGCTGGACCAAATCAGGCCCAAACATGACTCGATTCGACTGAGTCAAACTCGGTTTCAGCCAAGTCAACTCAAAGCAGAACATACTCCCCTTCATATCCTTTCCTCTTTTTTTTTTCTTCTTCTTACCTACCCTTTCTTTTCCTGCTTTCATTTTCCATCACTGGGAATGCCCAGCAACTAGCCTAGACTGAACCAGACCCAAGCCAACTCGGCTCAGCAGTGAGTCGGGTTGCTACCCGAACCCACCATCTCTCTCTCTCTCTCTCTCTCTCTCTCTCTCTCTCTCTCTTTTCTTTCATTTTCTTCCTTTCTTGTTCTTTCTTCCTTCTTCTTTTCTCTCCTTCTTCTTTCTCTGTGTGTGTGCATGTGCTGGAACTCCAGCAGTGCAGGCCAAGCCCGTCCTGACTCGGCCTAAGCTCCGGTTGGTCTCAGTGCAGGTGGTGCGGTAGCCATAATAACAGCCACCACCCGATCTTCCTCCTTCTATATTTTCTTTCTTCCTCTCACTGCCCTTCTCCTTTTCTTTCTTGCTATCTTATTTTCTTCTGCTGCAAGGATCAGTAGCCCCGCCCTACAACTCGACCAAGTCGAGCTGCCAGATAATGGGTCACCTTAGCAATGACGAGGCGTGCCACAAATGCTTCTTGAACACCTCTCCCTCGTTCTCTTTCTTTCCCCTTCTTTTCTAACACCTCCTTTCTCTCTGAACCATGCTCAGCAGCATGAAACAATGAGCCTGCTTCGGTGCAGGTTGCGACAGCAGCGGGGCAGAGCTTATGCTCTCGAGGAAGAAGCTCCGAGCTCCAATGGCAGATCGCCATCCGATGGGTTTTTCTCCAATCTGAGCCGTGGGGATGGTAGGAATCAGTCCAGGGAGGCTAGTAGTAGGGGGATTTTGAAGATCAGAGTTGGTTTTAGTGGTGGGTTCATGCTTGGAAGTTGGCTTCTATTAATGGCAGATTGGAAGTGGGGCTTAGTTCCTTCGCTCTGGAGGTGTTGGACGATTTGATTCAGCTCAAGGGAGCTTGTGGACGTGGATTTCCAAAGGTTGAGTGGAGCTAGGATGTTGGGTTCATTTTGGAGGAAGAGCGGCTGTTCCCTCCCTCTTATTCTTTTCTTTTCTAAAACCTAACTTTGAAGGCTAGGATCGGTTCTCCATGGACGGTTAAGATAAGCAGATCTGGCGTTACACGGATCGCTGAGCTGGAAGGAAGGAAAGGAGCAGACAGTTTCCATATTTAGAATTTTTGTGTTTGTAGGCCTGTTTGCGGCAAGGGTTGTGCGCACGTGGGTGCCTTTCAACGTGTGGTACGAGATGGGTTTTGATGGGACCCAAACCCTAGACAAGATGGATGGTTTGGATCAGCCAAAGGATTGCTGATGGTGGGCCACAGATCGACGCATGGGGATGGCTCTTTTAAAAGATGCGTGGGCGGTGTTGGCTGTACTAGCCAGAAATTCTCTTGGCTTTACAAAGCCTTAGAACCAAACACACCACAAATATATAGAAAATAATTTTACTTGCTGCACTTGCTGCACTCTCTTACTTGTAATCGGACATACAAGGTGCCTTTTATAGGCTTTTGCACCAACTATGAAATGACTACACTACCCTAGGCTCTTTAATATTCTTAGAAATACCGACATTTGGCCATTCATCTTCCAAAACAGACTCCTTTAGAGCTCCAATCATATGCATGGGGAGTTCAATGGTCACCTATTTCTTTGAAACTATTTGTTTTGGGTTTCTTTGTTTTCAACACTCCCCTTCAAACCAAAACAGGTTTCATTCCAAGCATTGATCTTAGTCGTCTGAATGTATCAATCGGTAATGCCTTGGTGAATATGTCCGCGACCTGTTCAGTGGTGTGACAATACTCCAATTTCACCACTTTCTGCTTCACTTGATCTCTGAGAAAATGGTATCGAGTATCGATGTGCTTGCTCCTTCCATGCTGCACCGGATTTTTGGCTAACTCGATTGCCGACTTGTTATCCACATATATGACTGTGGATTCTTCCTGCGGATGCTTCAGCTCCTTTAGCAAGTTTTTCAACCAAATCGCCTCACAGACTGTGGACGATGCTGCCACATACTCTGCTTCACATGTGGACAAAGCAACAACACTTTGCTTCTTTGAGTTCCATGTGAAAGCAGTTGACCCGAGATAGAATACATATCCAGTGGTGCTTTTCCTTTCATCTTGATCACCTCCCCAATCACTGTCTGAGTATCCATACAACATTGCTTCATTATCGTATGGATAGAAAAGACCGAATTCCATTGTTCCTTTGACGTACCTGAGGATTCTTTTTGCAGCTAGCCAATGTGATTCTTTTGGTGCTTCCATGTACCTGCTTAGAAGCCCAACACTATAGACGATATCCGGCCTTGTGATTGTGAGATACCTTAGGCTTCCAATCGACTCTTGAATGAGTCGAGTCCACGCTTCTTCCTTCTCCTTCTTTTGTCGCTTCAAGGTTTGCTACAGGCGTGTTCACGGCATTGCAGTCTGCCATCTTGAACTTTTTAAGCAACTCCTTGGCATACTTTTTCTGTGATATGTAAATGCCGCCAACTTGTTGTTTTACTTCGATGCCCAAGAAGAAGGACATCAATCCACCATCAGTCATCTCGAATTCATTGAACATAGCATGCTTGAATTCTTCAAACATCGCCTGATTGTTTCCTGTAAATAGCAGATCATCAACATATAGGCATGCTATGAGGATGTCGCCATGAGCATTTTTCTTGATGTAGACAGCATGCTCATATGGACATTGAGCGAAGCCGTTCTCTTGAAGATAATTGTCGATGCGTGCATTCCAGGCACGAGGAGCTTGCTTCAACCCATAAAGAGCTTTCTTTAGTCGATACACTTTGTGTTCCTCCCCTTGAACAACAAAACCTTCAGGCTGGTCAACATAGACCTCTTCTTCCAAATTTCATTCAGGAATGCAGATTTCACATCCAGTTGGTAAATCATCCAACTGTGATGAAGTCATGAAGGAGATAATCATTCTCAC
Organism: Magnolia changhungtana; assembly: GCA_030180095.1. Classification (NCBI taxonomy): domain Eukaryota; kingdom Viridiplantae; phylum Streptophyta; class Magnoliopsida; order Magnoliales; family Magnoliaceae; genus Magnolia; species Magnolia changhungtana. The sequence goes on along the minus strand of JASAUF010000612.1, from coordinate 5,189,420 downwards.
AAGTGTCAGGCGAGCAACGGGAGCGAAGACTTCTTCATAGTCCACTCGTACTTCTCATGTTTGTAACCCTTTGCTACGAGCCTTGCCTTGTAGCGATCTATTTCACCATCGCATTTCGCTTGATCTTGTACACCCATTTGACGCCAATAGTTCTTTGGCCTTGAGGGAGTGAGATCGGCTCCCATGTTTGATTCTTCTCGATAGCATGGATCTCTTCTTCCATAGCCTTTCTCCAACATTCTTCGTGCACGGCCTCCTCGAATGTGAGAGGCTCATGGTCCGCATACAAGCGACGAACAAATTTACTTCCTCGGTTTGGCGTATATATCATTGAGGCTCCTCATTTTGATCGAGCCATGGGTGAGGGAGAACTGGATGATGACGTCTTGGCTGAATTTTGATTTGATGAAATACTTCCAGGAGGAGATGGAACGTATCGCTGGACTTCTGCGTGCAGACGGTTCGGCGAAAGAGGGTGTTGCAGGTGTCTGTTCCTGATTTTCATGCTTATCTTCTTCATGTTCTTCAACCTCGACTTGATTTTCTTTGGCCGAATCTTCCTCGTTCCATTTCCATGCTTCTTCCTCGCAGAATACAACATCTCTACTTACCACCACCTTGTTAGTTAGTGGGTTGTAGAGCTTGTATGCCTTCGATACTTCACTGTAGCCGATGAAGATGCACTTCTCACCACGATCATCAAGCTTCTTTCTTCTTGCTTCTGGAACTTGAGCGTAGGCGACACACCCAAAGATCCTTAGGTGCGCCACACTCGGTTTGTAGCCACTCCATGCCTCCTGTGGTGTCATGTTTCTTACGCTTTTGGTTGGACACCGATTGAGCAGGTAGGCAGTACATGCAACTGCCTCTGCCCAGAAACTCTTTGGCAGGCCTTTCTCTTTGAGCATGGTTCTTGTCATGTCGAGGATGGTGCGGTTCTTTCGTTCCGCAATGCCATTCTGCTGTGGTGTGTAGGCTGCAGTGTGTTGCTGTTTGATGCCTTGTTCCCTGCAATACTCTCGAAAGGCATTTGAGGTGTACTCTCCACCTCTCGTCAGATCTAAGAGTTTTGATTTTAAGACCACTTTCTTTTTCTACAAGGGCCTTAAAATTTTTAAAAATAGTAAAAACGGCAGACTTTTCTTTGATTACATACAACCACAATTTTCTACTGAAATCAATCAAAGGTAGGTAAAGTATTTATTACCTCCAAGAGATTGGCTCCAATGGTCCACGGATGTCGGTGAACCAACCGCAATGGTTCTCTTGCTCTTCTGATACTCCACTCGAAAGGAGTTCCTTTGTTGCTTGCCAAGTGTGCACGCCTCGCACACATGTTCTGGAACTTCAATAGCCGGCAAGCCATGCACCATGCTTGATGAGGATAAGAGTCTCGAGGCCACTGAAATGGAGATGCCCAAAGCGAAGATGCCATCTCCATGAATCATTCTTCACAAGTCCGTAGAGGCACTTCTCAGCTTTTGTGTAAATATGGAGTGGAAACATGCGATTCTTCGCCATTTGGACTTGAGCCACAAGTCTCTCGTGTGCATCTCTTATAGAGAGAATGGTTTTCCATGTGTATGACATACCCCTTCTCAAGGAGTTGGCCGATACTGAGGATGTTACTTTTCATGTTTGGTACGTAATACACATTGGAGATAAAATTCGGCACACCATTCTTCTGATAGATTTTGACTTTTCCTTTACCTTTCACAGGAACTTTTGATGAGTCTCCTAGACTGACATTGCCACGAGCATCGTCTGCCAGTTCCACGAACAGCTCCTTCTTTCCACACATGTGGTTACTCGCACCAGAGTCGAGATACCACACGTCATGTTGATCACATGTTTCTTCCTGTGCAAGAAGAAGTGTGGAGTCTTCTTTTTCCTAATTTGATGCTTCTGCATAATTAGAATACTCATCTTGATCTACTGGTTTGCTCCAACAGTTTGAAGCATAATGGCCGAACTTGTTGCAATTGTAACATTGAATATTTTTTGAATTTCCACGTCCACGCATGGAACGACCTCTACCATTTCCTCTTCCACGGAAATTGATAGTCTTTTGTTGATTTTGTGATTGGCTTGGATAATATCCACGCCCTCTGCCTCTTGCACGATTGCTGCCACATGCCGCCTTTGTGTATGACCATTCTTTTGTTCATTTAGAGTCAACTTAGACTCTAAAGCATGTTCAAGCGTTGAACCGGCATTCTTTTGCATTCGTTGCTCATGCACTTGCAACGAGCCCATCAATTCTTCAATGGACAGATTTTCTAAGTCCTTTGATTCTTCTATGGCAACAATCACATGTTCAAATTTGGTTGTGAGGGATCGAAGTACTTTTTCAACAACCCGTACATCTTCGATCTTTTCACCATTTCTTTTTAAGTTGTTAACAATAACAAGTAACCTTGAAAAGAAATCAGAAATGGTCTCACCTTCCTTCATGTGTGAGGTCTCGAATTCGGCTCTAAAAGTTTGGAGACGAACCTTCTTCACACGATCAACTCCTTTGAAGATTGTGCGAAGAATCTCCCATGCTTGTTTGCATGTTGTCGCTTCAGCGATCCGTTCAAAGGTGGACTCATCCAACCCTTGATAGACAAGAAACAGAGCCTTCTTGTCCTTCTTTCTTTGATCTTTGAGGACCGCCCTTTGATCGCGGTGTAGAGAGCTTCTTCTTCCGTTGTGGGTTCTACATACCCATCGGTAACAATATCCCATAGATCTTGCGACCGAATAGTGCTTTCATTTGGATGCACTGTTTTCATAGTTATCCTTGGATAACTTTGGAATCAATGTGGTGGATCGAGGATGCCATCTCTTCTTTTTAAGAGAAGGAATGATTGATTTTTTATGAAGGGAGAGATGAAATAGAAAACAGATTTTTTTACATGATTTGTTTGGTCAAAAACAAAAATGTTTGGAATCTGATTTTTTTGAACGTAAATTTTCTTTTCTAAAATTGTCGACAACTTCAACAGGGAACTCAAAAAAAAACTTTCCTTCGCAAATGATTTTTTCGTAAAACTCGGACTTGGTGTATCTTGAAACTTTTGTAGAAAAAGAACCTGGCTCGCTATCGATTTTTTCAAATAGATTTTTCTTCACTTCGATTTTTCAAACAGATTTTTCAAACTTTGGCTCAAGAAAATGGATTTTTAAACAGATTTTTTCTTCTCGGAGAAAAAATCTGTACTTGGTCAAAAACCTCTTGGATGCTTCTTCCAGGAAAACAACGAGGCTCGATACGGTTTGTTGGTCAGACAGCAAAATTCTCTTGGCTTTACAAAGCCTTAGAACCAAACACACCACAAATATATAGAAAATAATTTTACTTGTCAGCACTTCACTTGCACTCTTCATCTTGTAATCGGACATACAAGGTGCCTTTTATAGGCTTTTGCACCAACTATGAAATGACTACACTACCCTAGGCTCTTTAATATTCTTAGAACCGACATTTGGCCATTCATCTTCCAAAATGTCCTTTAGAGCTCCAACCGTATGCATGGGGAGTTCAATGGTCACCTATTTTATTCTTTGAAGCAAACTATTTGGGTTCTTGTTTTCAACAAAGTGAACGCTCGGAGAAAAACTTCCTGTTTTTGGAAAGTTTCGCATCAGACGTGGTTTGACCACGTGACTGCCTCGGTGCACCTCGGTTGAATCAGTGTACACACTCCTCATGTGGGGTCCACAGTGATGTCTGTGATCTGATCCACACCATTCATCAGTTTTGTTAGCCCAACCTAGGGTCTAGCCCAAAGAACGAGGTAGATCTATGGCTTAGATGGGCCATACGTGCCACATTTGCATTCGATTGGCGGTTAGTGCGGCCCATGGTAATCTTAGGTGGGATCTGGCCCATCCAACAGTTTCAACATTAGTATAAAAGTAATATATCATGTAGTGCTAATTATATTAACATATATTATAGTATGTATTATAAATATCTACACAACTTAAAATGCATTGTATTTATTTTACATTTTATATTAATAACTAGTTATCAATTAATAAAGTATTTAATTTGAAATATTATATGTATGTGTATATGTATTATATATATATATATATATATATATATAATATATATATATATATATATATAAGTATTAAGTATTCTAAGTGATGTATATATTTTATATATATGGTATAATACAATAATATGTAGTTTAAATTATAAAATGAAATTATTAGTTGATATACATCAATTACATGATAATGTGTTGGCATAAAATTTATTTTATTTATAGTTTAAATAATATACATAATTTAAATAACTTGAGTAACATATGTATCATTACAAATAATTATAAAATTACATTGTATTATTATATATACATATTCAATTACATCCCATTAAAATGAATTATTTGGTCTTCCTGGTAAGACCCGAGTACTGAAAAGTACGGGGTGTTACAGTCTCACTCGCGTGAACTTGGCCTAGAGGTATTCCCATGAGTCGAGCTATCAGGTCAGCGTCAATTATGGCCTCCTGACCTCATCCCGAGGGAATCTTGAACTGCAAGGGCTCCAGCGTCGGCTCTTGAATATGGGCATAGAAAGCTCGGACAGTACCCAAGTTCGCATGATATGTTCCCTCAAACACAGGGTCCCAACCGGCCTCATCCAGGCGCTCCAACAACAAATACACTCCAAAGAGCCGCCCATCCACCACGGTGTCCCATACCACCATGTCCGGCTCATGAGTCTTAGCGGATCGAGGTACCAAGGTTAAATGGGATTTCACTGGTGAGTTTGGTACCTTGGGTTGAAGCAGTAACATCCATATATGGTGAACATATAAGGGCACATTGGGTTACTTGACGGGCTCGACTAATACGAGCGCACATTGCATCGATCGACATGAAGTGCATAAGCACTTCATGTGGCCTAACCATTGCCGATGACCAACACACAACTCGGGTTTGTCAAACATGTCCTACGTGGTGAAGGAATCTCAGCCACGACTTCCAAGCCTGTTACCGATTTCCTTGACTATAACATAGCCCCAATCACATTCAATCCTTAACCAGAAGGCATGTATAGTCAAAGCAGAATTAACAAGTAAGTCAAACATGTGAATAAGCATGTTATAAAGCACAATATAAACAGGAAATACAAACACATACATTTCATAAGTAAGCGATTAAACTAAACAACTTGCATGGAGGAAATCATATACATCTCTAAGGTAGTTGAGAATCCTATCTCAACACCTACCCTAAGCACTATCATCTAAGTACTTACTCTTACAAGCATTTTCACAAACACTTAGAATACACTTAGTAACATACATAACGCATATTAGCCAAAACATGTATTAGTGCGAATTCTTTCGCTGAGTAAGTATTACACATATATATATATATATATAGCATATACACACAATAATTAATCATGGCAAACACACTTTCATATTTTGTACATATACGGTATTTTCTACAAATATACAGAATACACTAAACGCCATAATTTGCATATGTAACTGAATCGCAAAATGCACATCGCATTTTGCATGTGAAATAACACCCAGATCATGAATTTATCAATATATGACATTGAAAGCTTTGAAAACCTTGACCTATACGTTTATATTCTGCACCTTATGCCGTAGAAGTGAGTAACAGACTCAGTTTAAACACTAAGTCTTTATCAATGGTAGAATGGCAACCTATGACATGAAATAGGTTAACTATTTCATCACTTACTCTAGTTGAATCTCTATAACTAATTAGGGTTAGGATTTCTTACTTGAAAGAGGAATCAGAATCGCCGGAAAAGCGATACAGTAGTGATGGATAGGCACGGAGAATAGCAGGGATTGATTCCCAAGAATGACTCCAACTTCTCTCTCTCTTTCTCTCACTTTACTCTCTTCTCTCTCCTAGGGTTTTCTCAAATTCGGATGGAGTGAATGAGAGAGGGTTTAAGGTCCTTATATAGGCTTAAAACTGATGGAAATGACCCCGCCAAGGTATACTTAGGTTATGTCCAAAGGACATCTGTTTCAGCTCAACGGAGCACTTCCAGAGCCCCCCTTGAGCCAAAGGTCTGACTTAAGCTCACTGACTATGGATCTAGGTTGAGTTAAATTTCCAATCGGGTTTCCAGATCACACGTGGCAGACCAGTTTCAGTTCAACAGTAACCACAACTCGATCAGGGTTACAAGTACACTGCCATGTATGGGAAATGTTTCCTAATCCGAGGGTGTATTTGGGTCAGATTCTGACGGTCTGATTGCTTATATCAGGCCCACAAGTGACAAGTCTCAGATTACTTAAATTAGATTGAATTTCTAAAGAAAACCACTTTTTCTCACACTCTTCACTCCGGGCTCAAGCGAATAGCCCCAGGACACAATCTGGATTTGATTTTCGAGATAGTTGTCAAGCCCAGCAAGGCGGTCCTAAACGCTTAAACTCGTGGTCATCAGACTTTCGACGTGCGGTCTAGGTCCGATACGGAGTTTCAATGTGCTCCCGAGAGCAACTAGGTAATGAGATTGATCCTAAATTTTAGGGTAACCTAGCGTCACTAATTCTACAAGTTTTGGGTCTTGCAGATTGTATTTAAAGTAGATCAAGCGGATTTCGCAGCTAATCTAGTTTAGCACTTAGTTAACTTTGTCTAATTCCTAAAGGATTTGATCCTGAGTGATTTATGCCTGAGATGGTACTCGGGTCTTTGTACGAAATTTTCCGAGACGTTAGATGGATGTTGTTGGTTATGAAGAAGGACATATGGAATAGTATGGTTGAACTCATGTTCGCTTGTTGTTGGTTATAAAGAAGAACATAGGGAATAATAAAGTCAAACCCATGTCCGCCTATTATTAGTTGTGAAGAAAGACACGGGGAATGGTAGGGTCAAACCCATGTTCGTTTGTCATTGGTTGTGAAGAAGAACATAGGGAATAGTAAGGTCGAACTCATATCCATCCGGTGTCTACGAGGAAGCGATCTGGTATTAGATGTTGTGGGGCTTGGGCATGTGGAGATTGTGAGGCCCATATCTTCTTAGGACCCTCCGCACGCTTCGTTTCTAGTTCTAACATACTTGGAATGGACCATATTAGTGAGCACCGATTGAATGACCTATTTTATTACTGCAACGACCTGAGACCTATATGTTGGCGACCGTGCAAGTGTTGTGAATCAAACGCCACACAACACACCCCGATGCAATATCCAATCTGGGAGATACAATCATTTACACAATCCAAGGTAAGCCACTCAACACATGAGTGGCGCAGCCTCACTTGCACAAATTCTGAGGAAATCTTGTCAAATCAATTATCAGTCAAACAATTCATCAATTTTCTCATCATTTTTTTTTCTTTTTCTCTTTTAACCCTCTCTTCCTTTCTAAAATTCCTTTCCTATCTCAAATTCTCTACCACAAAAGCTTTGCTAGATATGGGTCTTTCCCATTCTCATTTGTTAGATAGATAGAGAGAGAGAGAGAGAGAGAGAGAGAGAGAGAGAGAGAGAGAGAGAGAGAGAGAGAAGAAGAAGAAGAAGAAGAAGAAGATGAAAGAAAAGAAAAGAGAAATTAGAAAAAGATTAAAGAGAAAAGAAGAGAGATTAGGGAAAGAGAATAGAAGAGAGAAAAGAGATTAAGAGAGTTTGAAGAGAATTGTGAGAGAGTAAAGGGTGGAGGCGTGGTTGGATGATGATTCAAGCTGTCCGAACGACGATCAGGCCCAATCCAACCGTTCATCTTTGATGTGAGTGCAGGGGAGGATGAAATCCCCCTTTTCATTATTTTCTTTCATTTGTGGTGGGTGCACAAGGGTGGGACCCACCTTTTGTATGTATGTTATGAATGGTGGACTCCGTGATGGCAGGGGGCCACCCAAATGGTCGGATCCTTCTTCCCCTTGCATTTTCCTCTTCTTTTCCCTTTCTTCTTCTTGCTTTTCATGAGCTGTTAATCACAGCGTGCCCCGCACGTTGTCACAGCATGGACCACCTTGTGTGGCCCACCGTGATGTTTATTTTCCATCTAACCTATTGATTCGATTACATAGATCTGAATGAAGGAAAACACAAAAAAAAAAAATAATCAGTTCGATCAAGCTTTTGGGCCCACTATGAGCTGACCAATCTGATGGACGGAGTAGATCTCTCGTGTAGACCACCTTGCTGTTAAATCTGATGGACTCTAAATAAAAAGGAGAAGGAAAGAAACAACGTTCCAAGGACGCTGGATGCGTCCAAGATGCTGGTGGTTCCAAAGAGCAGAGGTGCTAGTCTTTTTTGTGCATTGGGAGGTGGCCCCACTAGTGGAACCCACCATGATCTATGTGTTTAATCACCACCGTCCATCTATTTTTCCAGATCATTTTATGCCTTACCTAAAAATTGAAGAAGATCCAGATCTCAGGTGGACCACACTGCTGGATGTAGTGGAGACAATGACTTCTACCGTTGAAGCCTTTTGAAGGCACCACAATAATTATTGTGCCTTCTTACTCTAGCCACACATGTGAGATCCTACAGACATTGACGAAGAGAAAATACAAATATCCGCTCGATTTCAAAACTGTGGGGTCCACGGTGGACCACGCTGCAAGGCAGCGTACTTTGGCACGCTGCTAGCAGGTGGCCTACTCGTGGGGCCACCATGGTGCACGCGTTTTATCTACACCATCTACCCATTTATCCAGGTCATTTTAGGCATTATACTGAACAATGAGACAAATCTAAATCTCAGGTGGACCACACCACAGAAAGCAATAAGGGCGATGACGTCCACTGTTGAAACCTTCCTAGGGCCTACCCCTGACGTTTGTTTTTTCCCTCCATCAAACCCATTAATACGGTCATGTAGACTCAGGTGAAATGAAAACACAAATATCATTCTAGTCCAAAGGTCTAGTGGACCCACCATTCATGGTGCAGTGGGGAGATTACCACCATCCAAAACCCCCCTGGGCTAGTGTACGGGCTATATTTTAACCACACCGCCCATCTGTTTTGGCCAGCCTTTGTTAGCGGGCCCACTGAACAGTGGGGCCCACATGCCATGTGCATGAAATCCACACCGTCCAGCCATTTGCACTAGCCCATTCAAGATGCGTGATTCCAAATGAAGCGGATCTAAATCTTAGATGGGAGGCATGTTAGAAACAGTGATGATTGAATGCCTACCGTTGCAAGGTTCCTAGGGCCTGCCGTGGGGTTTCATTTGCCATCCATCCAGTGGATCATGCCACGTGGGTAAGAGACAGGGAAACCACAAATCCCAGCTTGCCCCAAAACCTTGTGGGCCCCACAAGAACGTCCAGCGTTGAAGGGGAAGCGGATTGCGTACTGAGTAACAGTGTGAATTGAACTTATACCATTGCGTACTGAGTAACTCAGTATGCTCTAATCGTACTGAGTAAACTCAGTTGGGCCCACCGTGAAAATAAGTGGTTTATCCACTCCGTCCATACGATTTTTTCAGCTCATTTAAGGGGTTTGAGCCCAAAGTTGAAGCTTATCTAACTCTCAAATGGATCATATCACAGGAAACAGTGGGAATAATGATTTCCACCATTGAAACCTTCCTAGGCCCTACAGTGATGTATATTTGTCATCCAAGCTGTTAATAATATCACAAAGACGTGGATGAAGGGAAAAAAATAAATATAAGATTAATACAAAAATTCTGTGACACTCAAGAATTTTGCAACGGTATAAGTTCAATTCACACTGTTTCATGTGGTGTGGTGCATTTGAGCTTTGAATATCCTTCAATTTTGGACCCATGTCATAAAATTATCTAATAAAATAGATGAACGGAGTGGATAAAATACATAGATCATGGTGAACCCCACAGAGTTTACTCAGTACGCAATCTGCTTCCCGTTTAGACTGCCGTTCTCCAGCCCGTGTTAAGGATGCGAGTCCAAAAAGGACGCGGATTTCCTGCGAAAGCCTTTCGCAGGAAGTTCCTGCGCAAGGATCTGGGTGGGGCCCACTACAATGTATGTGAGAAATCCATTCCACCCATCCGTTTTGAGATCTCATTTTAGGGCGTTCGTCAAAAAACGAGGCGGATAAAAAACTCAAGTGGGTCACACGAGAGGGAAAATTAGGGAAAGAAATTTCTGCCGTTGAAATCTTCCCAGGCTCCACCTTGATGTTTATATGTTATCTAAACCGTTTATAAAGTCATTGTGAATGGAATGAAGTGAAAAAACCAAAAATATAGACTGATACAGTAATTTTTTGGCATAAGAATGCTTTAACGGTGCTCACTGAATGATCACTGTTTCCTCTTGTGTGTCCCACTTTAGTTCTATATACACCTAACTTTTTTTAATCTCGAGTCCTTAAATCATCTCGAAAAAAGAATGGACGGATTGGATTTATCAAAAACATGTCGGTGGGCCCTACCAGCTTCCTTGCGCAGGAACTTCCTGCGAAAGGTTTTAGCAGGAAATCCGTGTCCGTTGTATAGCTGGGTGTGAGGTATCCCATCCAATCAGTTCCCACCGTCTATGGATTGGACGGTGTGGATACGACACATACTAAGGTGGGTCCATGTCAGCGTGGCCCACAGCATCAGATCAAGCTGAGGTTTGTGTTTTCCCACGTCTAGGCCTGTGCAGGAGGGACGGCTAGGATCCACAACGTATATATGGTGGTGGGTCCCACGTGGATGGGCCACCCTCCATACTTCTATATATATATAATATTATTATACATATTGTATTTATTTATTTATTTTTTATTATTTTTTTTAACAACAGCCTCAGCGTCCTACTGTCCAGCAGCACGCTGCAGATGGACGACTCGAGTTATCGCCTGCATCAAGTGGGGTCCACGCACACGTGGCCCCCTGTTGAACTAAACTGATATTTGTGTTCTCCTTCGTCCATGCCCACATCTAGATGGTCAAGATGAAACATGTCCATCATGGTGGGCCCGAAGATGGATGGCGTGGGAGAGAGAGAGAGAGAGAGAGAGAGAGAGAGAGAGAGAGAGAGAGAGAGAGAGACGTGTGGGATGGAGGGACCCCGGTATTATGAGCCCTCCCTTCCATGCATTACAACATACATCAAGTGGGTCCCATTACATGTGTGCCCACCAATCAAAATCAACGGTGGAGATCCCTTCTCCACCAAAATGTAAGGTCTAGATGACCCTTTTCATACAAAGAAATTAAACATTATGATGGGGTCCATGGAGAATAGCCTCATCGTGGGATGGATATATGAATCATGGTGGGCCATCGGCTATACCTAGGGTCCAAAGTGAGATCTAAACCATCAATCGGTAGGCCCCACTTGGCCCATCATCAAAAACAAAAACCTAAACCTATAAGAACACCAGCCGTTGGATCTTCTTAGTTCGATGGAATGCCAAACTCCTTAGCTCTCTCGTTGTTGGAAGATGATGAAGATTGAAGGGCTAGGATGTGGGATTTTGGGTAGGAAGTGGGCCACACACAAAGCTCTTCTCTCATTAGGAAGCTTGGACATTTCCCTCCTTTGGGTTGCTTGGAAAGAGTGAGAAATGAGAAAGATGAGTGATGGGTGATGGGTGTAAGGAAGGGATGAGTGGAAAGAGAGAGAGAGAGAGAGAGAGAGAGAGAGAGAGAGAGAGAGAGAGAGATTGACTTTAGGGATGGGTTGTACTTGGGGATGAGATAGAGTGATAGGTTGAGATGGGATGTGTACTTGACATGTGATTGATTGATTGATGTGATGGGTTGTAGAAATTCTCTCGGGATTACAAATGCGCAGCATTTCTTCGAAATAAATGAGGGCCCACAACTTTTGGCCTGGGTATCGCATCGGTCCGCAAGTCGTGACGTTGGAACCACGGTGACGGCGCGGTTGTAAGGGTACAAGTCTTGGGTCGAGTCGACTCGGGTTGACAGGGTGTGACTCAGGGTCGCGTGCAAATGCTATCTACGCATCGTTGGTCGCCGGAATTCGACAGGGATGACCGTGAAAGTCTACGGAATGGTACAGACTAGGATATGGGCCTTATAGATTCGATGGAGGAAAATGATAGGCCAGGACTTTGGTTGGAGGAGACCGATGAAAGGAAGCACCAAAACCTCCAACTCCTATCTCAATCTTCTTTTTCTTCTTCTTTCTCTTTCTCTTTCTCTCTCTCTCTCCTTTAGAAAATGCAAATTCGTATGGAAAGATGGGGTGCCTAAATAAAGCCCTTATATAGTGCCAGATTTGGTGTAAATGGCCCTAAGGGTTGAGTTTTTACTATACTAACCCTATTAGAGGGTTTTTCTAATCTCTAGGGCCCACTATGGGGTATACATATTGATATACACCGTAGGATAGTTAGCCCTAATGATGATCTACGTATGGATATGATCGGCCTACCATTTAGATCGTCGATCGACAGATATGATTAAAAGTCTAGATGGACGGCGCAAATGTAATAAATACATCCAGGTGTGCTCCACTTGCCACCGTCCAGATGGACGGTGAATAAAACACATACATCAACGTGAGGAGGTGGGGCCCACAGATTCGCTGACGTAATCCAGCAACTGGATGTTGTTGGGGTCCCCACCGTCCCTCTGAATTATGGAAATCACAGTGGGTCACACCCATGTCCAGAATGCTGACGTGAATACAGTAGTAGCTACACGCTGCGTGGGACCCACAATGGATGGATGGTCTAGGTTTCATGCACGTGGCATGTGGGCCCCATCTAACAGCCGACCGACCGAAAGGAACATACACGAAAGGTACCATTGTGGGTAGCAAGGTGGCTGCCACAATGGATGGTGTAGATCTATTCCATCATTCAAGGTGGGCCACACGCATTATCAACATAAAAATAGGAAAAAGGGAGAGAGAGAGAGAGAAGGAGAAATCGTGGAGATGAGAGGGACCCTGCCATTATGGGTCCCTCTGAATACAATGCATACATTAAGTGGGTCCCATTACAAGTGGGCCCTAAATCACAAAAAAATCAAAGGATAAAAACACCCACCTTTGATCTTCTCCTCCTTTTTTCGCCAAAGCTTCGGAGAGCTCCAATGGACAACTTTAACGGTCAAGATTGGATCATGGATGGTGGAGATGGGAGTTAGTAAGGTGGGCCACACTAGCTCTCTCATGGGAGCCATGGACGTGGGTTGCTTGGAGATGTGGAGTTTGAAAATGAGAGAGAGGTGAGAGAGAGAGAGGGAGTTGTAAGAGAGAGAGAGAGATGTGTGAGTGATGGGTGTAAGAACTTTTTGAATTTGGGATAGTGGTGTAAGAACTTTTTGACTTTTGGGGTTGCTTGGGAATGGGTGTGAGGTGATGGTGTACTTGGTTGAGGTGATTGATTGGTGGATTGATGGATGTGACAAGTTGTAGAGATTCTCTCGGAATTCACACGTGCGGTGTTTTCCTCGAGCAGAACACGGGCTCACATCTCCTGGCCTGAGTATCGCTTCGGTGTGTAATACGCGGCGTTGGAACTACGGCGACGGCGTGGTCGCAATGATAAATGTCTCGGGTAGAGCCGACTCTGGAATACGGAATACCACTCAGGGTTATGCGCAAATGCCAGTTACAAATCGTGGGTCACCAGAGTTCGACCGGGAGGACCGCGAAAGTCTAAGGAATAGTACGGTTTGGGATACCGGTCTTACAAGTCTCCCCTCCTAATAAAAATTTCGTCCTCAAAATTTAAACCACAACACAACCAATACAGAGCTCACAAAGAGAGGGGATACCTATCGCAAAACATACCAACATAATCTAACACTTACGAGATGGGGATAATGCCCACAAATCTCAAGCTCTTGCTCCCAAGATGCCTCATCTATACTACGATAACCTCACTAATCCTCAGATCCTAGATCAGAAACGATCAAAACTGAAATACTATGCAGCCTCACAATCTCAATAGTAGGGATCTATAAAAAAATCTCTAAGTTATTCGAACTCAGAGATCTAATCATTCTAAGTTCTCAACAATCATAGAGTGCATGGTAGCTATCAACAAATATGTGATGTCATCTTCAGGTATTTCCAAGTTATGCTCTGACACCATCTTTTGTCACACCTCAAATCCAGAATCGGATTCACCGGAATCCCGATCGCCGAATCCGGTGCCGACAACCTCCGTAGTACCCCATTCTCAACTCCTAGCGTCCATACACCAGATTCTGATCCTGGGATCATACAAGGAGGACTTTCCAATGTACATTTAACTCATAATAAGCATAACCACAAGTATACCCAAATCATAAGAACAACATCATCACCACATATCCACTAATATATAATCCTATGAGTACAATACTGAAAAGGAAATACATGCATATAATAAAATCTCCAGAAGTTCTATCGCACACTCCTGCCCTAACTCGACTGCGTCCTATCGTCACCTGCACGCATCTATCGTGCATAAGCTTATAGAAAGCTTAAGAGGGTGGTGTAAGTGTGTGCACAAGATAAGTGCCACATATTCAACACAATGCCTTAATCATACAATATTGGAATTATTAGCATGAATAATACGTTATTAGAGTAAGCGAAAAAACTGCAAGTCCATAAAAATATCATCAACCTCATCTAGGATATGCGATGAAATGACATAGCAAGCCAATGTCATATACCGAGAAAGTAGTATAAATCGGTTATGTAATGAAGAAACATAATGAATCAGATATCAGATATCGAGGATGCAATACAATATGCAATTCGGAAGAGTTACTAATACCATTGGCGTTATCTAGGTCATATAAATGTAGAAATATAGTAACTCAAAATGCTAAATGCTATGGATGCAATGCAATATGTGATACGAATGAAATGACCAAGCTGAAGTGAAGTTGGGATGATAGTGCGTAATATCGCAGGCTACGGGGTCCATTATAAGGGACTTTTATTCAAACCAGTCCCATACCTAAATTTGGATAGGTAGGCTTAATGTGGTAAACTCCTGATCTCAGGTTAGTCGCGCGCCCAAATAGAAATTTTGGCCATTGCAAAGGTATACGTAACAAATAGTTACGCACCACCAGCCCGAGTGGATAGTGAATGAATGGATGAATGAGTATGCAACTCATGCTCAACAAGTCTACATATCAGTACAGTTCCTCTCTGGGAAAATCATCGGGGTCTATTACATTCTAAACCAGATTGCCACCCCATCGTGCACAATAAGGTGAGTGGAAGATACCTCACTATCTGCCTGGCAATATCAAGCCCGGCTCGTCGATAGTGAACCCATTCCTTGAGCTAGTCAGACTCAGCCTAGCATTACCCCCTCCTCTCGGGCAGGTAAGGTCGTACCCCCTTCCAATTGACTACGACACAGTGGGAGACGCGGCCTAACGGTATATGACCCTTATGCGCTCTTGCATTCACTCGATCAAGACGTTGGAGCAACCTCTGGAACCAAGAGGGTTCTGGGACTTTCTCCCAAGGATATCTATAACACCCCATATAGAACAGATTTTCGGTGTCCCATCTAGCCACTCACGATATGCCTGTGGAGGCTACAGCCCTAATGTCGCTAGGGCGTACAGTAATCATAGCACACAATGCAAGATGCATGAGTCATACAATCCAATCACACATTAATCCTGCGCATACCGTGTGCTCATGTGAGACAATCTCCGCCTATCAGAGAGTCTCATGACAACCGACACTATGGCATATGTAATGGTCAATCATATCTCATAACAAACATGCAGATGATGCGTATGGGCATGTATCATGATGTGATGCTGTCACATACTCATAATCGGTATCAATAACCGGCATCGACAATCAACCTCGACAATGTGGACATTCAACCAACATTGCCCCCAAGGAACGGCTCACATAGAGCCTAACATATAGTGGACCCATGGCCTCACACAAGGGCCAAATATACAACACCATAGACCTCACTCAAGAGCTTTTCACATCACGTTGGGCCTCTCACATGGGTCTAATATACATCACACGGCAAATCAAAATCAGCCTTGATAATCGGTCTTGACAATCAAGAACGGAATCGGCCTCAACAATCGGCGTGACAATCGGAATCGACCTCGATAATCAAAATCGACTGATTATTGGAATCGATAAATCAGTCACATCAATCAGAATCGGTAATCGGCCACGACAATCAGGATCGATCAATAATCAGAATCGGCAATTGGTCACGACAATCGGGATCGATCGATAATTAGAATCGGTAAATCGGTTACGTCAATAGGAATCTGTAATCGGTTACGACAATCAGGATCGATCGATAATCAGAATCGACAAATCGGTCACGTCGATCGGAATCGGTAATCGGCCATGACAATCGGGATCGATCAATAATCAGAATCGGTAAATTGGTCATGTCAATCGGAATTGGTAATCAGTCACGATAATCGGGATCGATCGACAATCAAAATTGGTAAATCGGTCACGTTAATCGAAATCGGTAATCGTTCACGACAATCGGGATCGATCGATAATCGACCTCGACAATCGGGATCGGTAAGAATGGACCTAACAGGGCCTAATGGAAGGTCACGATGTGGACATTCAACCATCATTGCCCATTAATGCGTACATTTAACCAACATTGCTCCCAAGGAGGGACCCACATAAACATCATTACATACATCGTGACAAAATCACATATCTCAATGGGCCTTGAATATACAGCAGGTGGGCCCTGCACCTAGGCCTCAAATACATGACATTGGCCCATCATCACACGGGCCTCAAATACACAACAGGTGGGCCTTGCACTTGGGCCTCAAATACATACAATGGGCCTCGTCAATGGGCTGCACCATGGGCCTCATACATCAAGTGGGCCACATCAATGGGTCGTACCAATGCCCTGGAAATACATCAAAATGGACCGCGCCCATGGGCCTTGGATACATCGCAATAGGCCTCATATACAACAAGTGAGCTTCAAATTTGGAATAGGTGGGCCTGCACCTTTGAAATGGGCCCACCAAATGATCGGCATGGATGAACAACACGTATAACAGTGGGTCGCACGTCCAGTGGACTGGATGACGTGGTTATAACACATACATCAAGATGGGCCCCACCCCCAAAATAGATGGACGACGTAGATCAAAATATACATCATGGTGGGCCTCAAATATACATCATAGGTGGGTCTTAAATATACATCATAGGTGGGCCTCATCACATGGGCCAAAAATACAAACCGGTGGGCCCTGTACATGGGCCACGCCAATGGGCCTCAAATGGGCTTGGACCACACCAAAAATCATTTTACCAATTGTAGGTGTAACATGTGTATCACTGTACACTGTCGTTCCACGGGGCACATGGCCCACTAATGATGATCAGCACTGTCTCAACATTGTCCAGGTAAATCAGCACCATCTAAGCATGGTCTATGTAAATCAGCACCATCCAAACACTTCCCATGCAAATCAACACCATCCAAACACTTCCCATGCAAATCAGCACCGCCCAAACATTGTGGACAGAGTGGATATGGAACATACATCGAGGTGGGGTCCACAGCACCACCTAAACATGATCCGCCACCGTCCAAACATTGTCCAGCATCGTCCAGCGCAATCTGGACGGTGTGGATGAAATAAATACATCATGGTGGGTATCCACATCCCTCACCAGGGATGGTGCGAATACATAAAACATGAATCAAAGTGGGTCCCACCTGCCACACGTGTCACACGTGTGGCGTGGGTCCACCCTCTCAACAGATGGACGACATGAATAATACGCATATATCATGCGACCCACGGAACTAGGTGACGTCATTACACCAGCTATATAACTGATGTGAGGCACGTCAGCCAATCAGCTTCTACAACTGGTGGGTCCCACGTAGGGCCTACCACATATATAATGTATTATATTATTATAATACTTCTATTATTATTATTATTATTATTATTATTATTATTATTATTATTATTATATGATCCAGCGTCTAGATAAACGGAGGACTGGATAGAATACATATATCAATGTGGCCCACCGTCCAAGCGATGGACGGTGAGGATCCACACGCACATCACGGTGGGCTGCTGAACTTGTGGACGTGATGTAGCAGTGGGACCCACAGATCTTGCTGTCGTTAATATAGCAGCGGCTGCAGCTGCTGGGGTCCATGTGGATGGACGGAGTGAATACCACACATTCATCAAGCTGGTTCCATCGTCCAGATGAACGGTGCAGATGTAATAAATACATCCAGGTGTGCTCCACGAATAAAACACATACATCAACGTGAGGAGGTGGGGCCTACAAATCTGCTAACGTAATCCAGCAGCTGGATGTTGTTGGGGTCCCCACCGTCCCTCTGAAATACGGAAATCACGGTGGGTCACACCCACGTCCAGAATGCTGACGTGAATGCAGCAGTAGCTGCACGCCGCGTGGGACCCACAATGGATGGACGGTCTGGGTTTCATACACGTGGCATGTGGGCCCCACTGCCGCTGACCAGCAAGGAACATACACAGGCGGTTACCATTGTGGGTAGCAAGGTGGCTGCCACAATGGACGATGTAGATCTATTCCATCATTCAAGGTGGGCCACACGCATTATCAACATAAAAAGAGAGAGAGAGAGAAATTGTGGAGATGGGAGGGACCCCGCCACTATGGGTCCCTCTAATTACAATGTATACATCAAGTGGGTCCCATTACAAGTGGGCCCTAAATCACAAAAAAAATCAAATGATTAAAACACTCACCTTTGATCTTCTCCTCCTTTTTCCGCCAAAGCATTGTAGAGCTCCAATGGACAACTTTAATGGTCAAGATTGGATCCTGGATGGTGGAGATGGGAGTTAGGTTTGTGGGCCACACTAGCTCCTTCATGGGAGCCATGGATGTGGGTTGCTTTGAGAGGTGGAGTTTGAAAATGAGAGAGAGGTGAGAGAGAGAGGAAGTTGTAGAGAGAGAGAGAGAGAGAGAGAGAGAGAGAGAGAGAGAGAGAGAGAGAGAGAGAGAGAGATGTGTAGTGATGGATGTGGTGAGTGATGGGTGTAAGAACTTTTTGACTTTGGGGTGGTGGTGTAAGAACTTTTTGATTTTTGGGGTTGCTTAGGGATGGGTGTGAGGTGATGGTGTACTTGATTGAGGTGATTGATTGGTGGATTGATGGATGTGATAAGTTGTAGAGATTCTCTTGGAATTCACATGCATGGTGTTTTCCTCGAACAGAACGCGGGCCCACATCTCCTGACCTGGGTATCACCTCGATGCGTAATACACAGCGTTGGAACCACGGCGACGGCACGGTCGCAATGATAGAAGTCTCGGGTAGAGCTGACTCTGGAATATGGGATATGACTCAGGGTTACGCGTAAATGCCGGTTAATGATCGCGGGTCGCCGGAGTTCTACCTAGAGGACCGTGGAAGTCTAAGGAATGGTACGGGTTGGGATATGGGTCTTACAATAAAGAATTGAGATTCTATCCTTAGGATAACAACCACATTTAAAGTGAGAACTAAGACCCCTTCCATTTGGATAATAGAGAACCGAGACCTTGCTGGAAAAAATCTTGATTCTCACTTTGAAGGTGGCTGTTGTCCCAATGACAATGTCTTATTTCTTTGTTGACTTCGGATTGCATTTTGTAGTTGCCCTTATAAGGTCAAAGTCTCAGTTCTCTATTGATTGTCAGAGGCTTAGTTTTTAGAAAAAAAAGAAGATGAATGAAAAGACAAAAGTACAATATTTTATTTATTTGATATTTTTATTTTCATTTTTTGTAATTTAAGAAAATTGAGAATAGGTTTTCTATTTATTAGTTAATCTTCTAATTTATTTATATTTATTTTTCCTGAAAAAATGAAGAAGAAGAAAAAGAAAAGAAAAAAAGTAAGTTATTTTATTTGTTTGTTGGTTCATAGGTATGTTTTTGAAATAACAAAAGATAGAGAGAGGAAGTTTGGGGCCGGGCTTGGGCTTGGGCTTGTTTACATGATCCCTTTTATTTTTCTGTTGTTTTGTTTTCCTTTGACTGAGTCTTTTGTAGCTATTTGGGGCATTTCATGACAATGTTCATGAATGTTTGTAAAATGGATATTTACGTTAGCTAACACCTAAGCAACATGTGTCCGCCATGTCAGCCCTTTAATTACTATACAGTAATTTTGGAAAAACCTAAAGGATTAAGCAGCCGCGTAGTCTTCTTTCCAAAAAAGATTTTTTTTTTTCTCTTCCTTTTTTATTGAAAAAACCCCATTAATTTTATCCAGAGGAGGTATTGTGAGCATCAACTACTTAGTGTTTGAATCGGTCATTCTAGACCGATTAATGCTTGTATCCTAAAGACTTTTCATTATAGGAGATATGGATCGTTCATCCAGGCCATCAAAATGGTGTGAATAGTCTTCAGGAAAACGACATGGATCCACGCCTCTACTGAATTTACTGATGCTGCTATCATTTAAGTCTTTCCTTCATTCATTAATTCAGGTGCTTTCCTTCCATTTTTATTTTGTGAATTCAAATCTTATAACCTAGTATTAGATTCATACATCTTTAATTTTGCTTATTTATTTTTGTGCATCAAAATATCATTATTTTCATTCTCTTTTTTATTTTCTCATTTTTTTAGTTAAGAAGATTAAAAATACTTTCATTTATTTATTCGTTAATTTTTTTAATTTATTTATCATTTTTTCAGTGAAAGGAGGAAGAAGAAAAAGAAGAAGAATGAAAAGAAGAATTTAAGTTGTTTTATTTTCTAAAAAGAAAAAAAGAAGATATTAAAGATAATTATAAGTACTTTTTCTGATTTATTTATTTTTTCAAGAAAAAAGAGTAAGAAGAAAAAAAGAAGAATTAGAATAAGAAGCAGGGACATTTTCAGCCGTAGCTTTTTCCAAAAGCTGTTGGAGATCTAAAAAAGTTTTAAAAAAGATTGCCTGTGTAATCAGGAGGAATTTTCATGGTGTATTTACATATCTTCGGGATATACAGAGAAAATCCCGAGGTGATTGCTGAGGGTCAAATATTGCATATTAGACCCCAGTTATTACCTGATTTTACAAACATGATAATGCTTAACGTTATATTTCAATCATGTTTTTGTTGCAAGGGTGAATTTAAGATCTTGGACTAAAAAGGATGCTAAAAGCATAGATTTAATGCTCAAGAATCACCAAAGCCAGTGGGCAAATCATCCAATTAGCCGATAATCACTGATTTGGGGCCCACCTGATCTTTGGATCCCAAACGGGCCACACGAATATTATGGTAAACCGACCATCATGGAGATCTTAGGGAATAGGTCTAAACTACTCAGTAACTCGTCAATCAGAGATGTACAAATGTTGTTTCGTAGTACGGAGCGTGTTAGCCACTAAAGGAGCATCTCGGCCATCCTTAGTAGATCGGTGCCCAAATTTAACAAGTTGAGAGATCTTGAAAAATAAATATTGGTGGTAAAATTTCACTTCTTTTGGATGGTACGGTAGGGAGGAACGAACGATAAAAGTTACTATAAGGGAGAATGACAAATTTGTAAATAAACAAATTTCACATGCATGCACGTAAGTGGAATAGAGGTTTGCTTCCATGGTGGGCATTGCCTCATTATCGGTGGATGGTGTGACCCACCTAGAGCTTAGATCTACTTCATAATTTGGCCCACGGGCCAACACATTATGACAAAGGTGGTGAAGGTTGTGGATCTTTCAGAAAATAACCACATCGGGTCCACCATCACTAGCATTTGGAGAAAATAAAAGGGAGTTTTGCATGTTATAACAGTGGACGAAGAAGACGTGTTACAAAAAGGAGTTTCTAACGTAAACTTCACTCCACGCTTCGACAATGTGGCCCAATTAGAACTCGGATCAACCTCATATTTTAGCTTTTGGGCTAGCACGAGGTGAGAAAAATGATGAAGGGAGTGGATTTCTTTACCAACATCAAGGTGGACCCCACCTACGAACATGAAGTAAGAGCCTTATACATGTTGTAATAGAGTCTAAGAAAAGCTGGATCCTTCCACCAAGACGTTCGAGTTCGACTCTGGCTGTGATACTGAACAGTTTCGCTAAATTATGAAACCCATCTCCAATAATCACAGAGATGATCTGTAACGTCTATCTTACAAGGAGCTCTAATTAAACCTCATGGTGGTCAACACGGCTAGGGAGGCGTGGTTATGTGGACGTGTAGAAGAGAGAGAGCAATTGGCCGGTCTAAAGAGTTCCTTCTTTCCTTAGTTGTTTTTCTTCCTACTTTTAAGAGATTTTTAGTTTGATCATGTCTATGATAGGCTAAACCTCTTAGCTAGGGCTAAGAGGTGAAGCTTGTAGCGTGATGGGATCTTTTCTATAGCTTTGATTCATGTTTATTGAACTCTCTTTGATTTTAGTTTGATTATAAGGAATACTCTTAGTTTTTAATGGTTGGTTGTGACTTAAATTACAATGGATTTGCGATAGCTTTAAGTATGTTCTTTTCATTATTGTGATTCTAAAATTAGGAACCCTGTTGTTCACCATTGTCTCATGGACATAGTTGGATGATGGAATTCTTCCTAACGTTCATAATTCTCCTAGATTGGTTGTGGATTGGTTGCATTCTGTTGTTTGCTTTGTCTCATGGGCATGGTTTTGTGATGGAATCAATATTAGTTCTCATACCTCTCATCTATTGAGGACTAGGTCAAAGGAGGTTCATAATTGATTTTTAATGATATATCTTCCAATTGGATGAAAATGGGACTCTGATTCTAGTTGTGTTCTTGAATCAAGCATAGATCTCCCTGATCTCTACAAGTGGATCCTTAGAAACCCTAGTTTCCTACCTTTGAATTTTACAAGTTTAAGTTAAATAATTCACCATTAGTCTTCTACATTTTCCTAATTTAGATTATATATTCTTCTAGTTCTAGTTCTGGTTACTTTCAGAATACGTACAGGGTTCAGTCCCTGTGGATTCAACCTCGGTCTTATCGATATTATCACTACATCATGACCCTACACTTGGGGTTGTGAACAGTGATACAATTGATGTTTATTGGAAAATGTCACATCATCCATTAAACGATCGAGCGAAGAGTAATCATGCTGAAGTGGTTATAGGACATATGACAAGTTTAGAAATGAAAAAAAGTAAGTAGTCCAAATTGTTATAACAACCGTTAGAACGTGAGAAACATCTAGAGAGTCTTCTTAAGGCTATAAATAGCAAAAGAATTCAATAGAAGGAACTATCTCATACCAACCAAACAAACCAAATCAAACTTATCTTTCAATTATCATATGCTCTTTAGCATTATCCTCATCATTACCACTAAATTGCATTCCATAGCGCAATCAGCTTTTCACATTCCTTAGTGTAATCTGTAGCAGTAATCAAGTAATTGTTAAACTTTGGCTGTAATTCGAGTCTACGCTCATACATGGATTTAGTTCAAGTATCAAGTAGAGTTCTCTATCTAGAAAAGTGTTTTACAATTGTTCTTCGTGACTGACTGTAAGAATTTTCTTTTTGTTTTTCTTTTATCTGTATTGAAAAGTCTTTTTGTATGGAAGGTAAAGGTGTAACCCATTTTTAGAGGACAAACCATACCTTGACTATCGTTTAATCATCATTTAAAACACTGTGCGAGTAGCTAAATACGCGACTGATCTTATTTGGTCTTGCTCACATACTACATATTCTCCTATCTTGGTGGTTGGGGTTATAGTTCTTAGGTTTGAATTGAGCTACACATTTAATTTTGGCATGCTTGCATTTATCACATGACCAAATCTGAAATTGAAAATGCATGAAAACTGTTTTTGGCAAGCTCAATGGAATCCTGTCTCTAGTTTATTGATGTGACATTACCAATTAAAAATATGAATAGAAGGAGCAATCAACTTGGTGGGGTTGAGCTCTCCACATCGCCTGTAATACCTCCGACCAAGGATGTACCGGTTTAAGCGGCCCCTAAGTCATTAAATTTAAATAGTAGTCCAATACTCAGTACTAGAAATCAAGAATAGGCCTCAACCTCTCGGACCGTTTCTCCTTAAGAGATAACTGTCATATTTTGAGATATGCAACTAAATATCTAACGTCTTTAGGAAAATGGGAGAGCTCTGGCGAAGTTAGTGCACACCGAAACTGAGCAGTTTCATATTCAAACTGAGAATGTTAATAGATACATGGCTAACCAGACTGAGGCCATGCTGAAAGGATGAGCTATAGATGTCCTAGAGGGGGGTGAATAGGACAATGCTAAATAATTCGATACAATGTGGAATAATGAATCAATTAAATATAAAATCACAAAGTATTGAATTCTTGATACTAAATAGTTTATAGTACAACCTTTCACCTAAAAGATTTAGGTAGGACAACCTTATGTCACGACGTTTTTGAAATAAAAAACTCAAACTAATCGCAATGAATAAATAAAGCACAATAACTCAAATAATAATATCCAATTACCACAATGCACAAAAGAGTTATAGTGGTTTAGTGCCTCTCCACTCCCCAAAATTACTGCCCTCATAATTTTAGCTATCCACTATTTCAAGCTTTTCCAGGTTCACCTAACAACCTTATACAGTTATTACGATTTTCATAGGCTATCACAATCAAACCTACTTTGTGATTTTACGGGGTTACCACAAACAAACTCGCTTTGTGATTTTATGGGATCACCACAAACAAACCTGCTGAGATTTTCGGGCTATCTCAGAAAAATCCAAAGCTGAAGTAATTTAAACAAACAGTACTTATCTTCGATTTGGCAAGTCGAAGTCGTAGTTGTAGCTTTGAGTGTGGCGATCTCCTTCTTGGGATATTGATGAAGCCGATGTATGAGTTCAACCTAAAGAGATACAAAGGGATTTAATAATTTTTCGATTAAATGAATGAAACCCTATTGCCGTAGATTCAATTCTCTTTATTCTCAAAGTAGAGTATAGATTACTCTTATCAAAACAATTAAAACTAACTTTGAAAAGGAGAATAGAATAAGCTAAAAAAAAATATGAATTACAACACAAATAACTTAAAGAGGCTTGAGAGATCTTTCTTTACAACATAGTAAAAGTATATGAATTTTTGTGATTTAGAATGTAAGAGAAAACATCTATTTATAGCCAAGGATCTGTATAGTTCGACTGGCCAAGATCACATTTCAATTAAAATCTGAAAATCATGGGATAAAATCTTTCAAACTTCAGCTAGCCTAAGCCCAGGTTCGGTTGGCCTAAGCTCAAGTTTGTTTGGCCTAAGTAGCCTAGATTCTGAAATCATTCCATTATTGGAAACTTGACCGAACTTCTTTAGGCTGGCTGAAGTCAGGTTCGACTGGCTGAGACCCATCTTGGGCTAACCGAACCTACCGTAAATTTTGATCTTATGATATTTGATTTTTATCCGAATGTTGTATGGTTGGTCCAAGTAGTTAGGCTGGCCGAACCAGACCTTGAGCTGGCCTAACTAGTGTGTATTTAACATAAAATGTGGTTCAAGATATGCATGAGTAAAATACACCTAACCTATAGTCCAACTAGGTTTATACCACTTATAGGTTGACTCATACGAAGTGTTTTGAACTTCGAACCATTGCTTTGACCTTGCATTGAGATGTTGAATCTTCTTTCCAAGTACTTAATTGAGTTGATAACTTGTCTTCAGTCGAGCTTGCGATCGTAACTGAACTACAAAATTTAATAAACTAATATGTGCTTTAATTATAAGCACTTACACATGCATTTGTTGATGGCCATTATTACTGAAAGAACACTTACGGTGACACAATATAACACCAAAGGAATTTCTATTGGTAACTCGATTGAGTCGCCATCTATGCCTCCCTTGCAATGGAATCCAGTTCTGATTCCAATTCAGGAAGTACAGAATATTTTGCTACCTGCCAAGTTGAGGCGACCAAGTGGGAGGCTAGGAATTTTGTTCTTGAGATTTGGAATCAATGTATGTTGGGAGGACAACCTTTCCAGTAATTCCTTAAGAACCCGTTGTTTCATAAGGGACAAAACCAAGTAGGTCTTGACCCACCGGTAATGGTTGAACCTTAGTGAGTGGATTGCGACCATATCATGCAGATGGTCCAAAAGATAACAAGCCAAGTTATCGGCCACAATACTATCCCGATCTATCATAAGCCATATCCTAAGTGGATTGATTGACAACACCCGTTGCCAAGGAACTATTGATTGGAATTTTCCATATTTTTAGGTGATCCTAGTCAATCGACCATCGAACACGTTGGTCGATTCACTATGCAGTGTGGTGAATTAGCTAATAACGACTATCATAAACTACAATTATTTGGTCATTCACTCATGACAATGGCCTTTACGTGGTATTCCAATTTATTGTCAAACGCAATCCATACCTAGCAAAAGATGGAAGAAAAATTCCATGCTCAGTTCCTTTATAAGGATAGAGAAATTACCATGGCCGATCTTGCATGTTTTTGACAGTTACCAGGGAATCTTACGAGAGTACATTACCCAGTTCAAGAGAGCGAAGAGCCGGTATAAGGTTGTCATAATTAAGGTTAAATTTGTGTAACTTGCATAAGATGGTCTGGAATACAAATTCTGTAAGAAATTTATCAGAACGGAGTTCATGGACCTTTATGACCTGACTAGGAAGGTCTCTAGATATGAAGAACTTCAGCAGGAAGGGGCTAGGTAAAAGAATTCGTCAATTAGGACATATTATCATTACCCTAATTATGAGGTCATGATTATTAAAGTAGTGGCAAAGAAGCCACTCATATGTTCAGCGTTAGTCAAGGAAGGATTGATTAAATTGGCCACACAAAAGGCCTAAAAAGTATATACTTTTGATATTACTTAGGTTGATGAAATATTCAATATTCTATTAGCCGGAAAGTTTATCAAAGTTCCTGTTAACCACAAGATACCTTCGGTTAATGAATTGAAAAAGATCAAATGTTGTAAATGGCATGAAACTCATTCAAATTCAACTAACAAATGTATTTTAACATCGTTTATGATAATATCGATAAGGGATTATTGAAGTTCTCTGAAAAGGGTGAAAAAACAATGTTGATTAATACTGATCCATTCTCGCCTAACCTTGACGTTAATATGGCCACAATAAATCTATGGAAGGCCGATCAACTGTGATAGAGGGTCGATCTTGGTCCAAATAACCATGATGTTGCATCGTGACATCTAAGATCAAGGTAATATCAACCTTCCATTTTGACTGCTAGGTGGCCAAACACGGCATGATAGGATGGTTGAAGCTCACAATTATGCAACCGATGTGCCAGAATGATCATCCAAGGTTGGGGGAACTGCCTCGACCAGTGAGGCAAGTTCGACACGTAACTTCGAGGATGGCTAAAAAAGGAGGTCTTCATTGATTGTAGGGAATATTTTCACCGCTTGATTGCCAGCCTCAGCAGAGAGTTCTAAGTCAAAGGATGGTAAAACCCCCATCAACTCAGAAAGGAGTTTGGAAGTGGGTCATGAATACCAAGTTCCTAGCCATTCCTGAAGTAATGACCCGAACTCAGAAATGCCATTAGCAATGGCGTAAAGCATCCATGAAGAAGGAATTGATAGAGGTTGAGGATGCATCTCGGTTAAAAACCATGTAGCTAGATCATTCTAGAGAATTCTTCAGTCAGAGGAATAGTGGACCATGAACACAGTCGAGGTAGTTTTACAGGTTGTTTCGTATGACAGGACATGGAGGATGCTCCCCAGCCTAATGGGTCAACAGGACCAGTGAATAGTGATAACTGCGATAATTTGTTTGATTATCTTAGTGGTGAATGCTTCTTAGGTGATGATTGGATGATAAAAGCACTAATATCATGAAGCATTTCATGTATCTTCACCTACCTCCAAACTGCTAGATGAACTGTCGACGAAAATGTTGCACGCACCGATATGAATTCTAATGCGCAAGTCAATTCAGAAACACTAGGGGGGCAATGTTTGAGTTTGGAGATTGTGTTTGGGACATTGCCACCCGTAGTATTTCATTGTAATATGGTACATACTTTACCATCTAGTTTTCAAGCTAAGCTAGCCTAACCGAGTGAGATGGTGGGTGATGTAGAGGAACTCGATCCTCCTGTGGTAATTTAACATGCTTCCCTTTCCAAAAATGCAAGTGAAGGAGCACCAGGAGTAAACGAAGTACTGGAGGTAAACATCGTCATAGTGGAATCGGGAGCAACATCTGAAAGGGTGGTCATAGAAAGGCCCACCCATGGCATGACACAACATCTCAAACCGTTGTATATCAGCTCATCTTAAAGGTTGCCCAATCAACAGGATTCTATTCGACAATGGGGCTACTGTCAAATTTCTCCCACTAAGAATGATGTCAAAATTGGGAAAGACCCCATCCCACTTAATTCCATTTGAGTAATTCCATTTGAGGTGACAACCAGTAACTTCGTTGGGCACGTCAGAAATATGCAATGTCTTACTGGTTGACTTGATCATGGGAACAAAAAGGGTGTTAGCTCTATTCTTCATGGTCAACACCTCATCCAGTTATAATGCTTTGCTTGGAAAGTGCATTCCATCATCCCTACATCAGTTCATAAGCCTTTTCAACCAAAATAAAGTTGACCTGGTCCTGGTAGATAATAAACCCTTTTTGTCCATTTCAAACACAAATGAGGCCTACTACTATGGGGACGAGGTAGGGCCGATTTCATTTACTAGGAGGAACAAGCATAGCCGTCCGATCAGGACATCGGTCTAGAAGAATCTAGATAGAATTGTGTAGGACATCATAAAAACAATTCATCTAGTTAATAACCTACCGAGGGATATTATTCATTTTTTATCGGTTCCACATTGCACCATCAAAGAAATCTCATGATTAGTACGCCAAAATATAAGCAATGAATGTCTGACTTCACGACTAGAATAAAAACAATTGAGAAAAGCCTGAAGGATATCGATGATGGGAATTTGGTCGACACAGATGTTCTAATTGACGAAGAAAAGATGGACTTAGAATTGAAGGAAGCACATGATAAGTTAAAAGACTCTCAAGCTTAGGTTCAAGATCCCTTGGTTGAGGTGAGTTTAGGAACCACGAAAAATCCTAAGCCAACTTTTATCAATGGGCTGCTGAGGCCGTAAGACAAATTTGAGCTTACTAGTTTGCTCAGGAAGTTCACCAACTGCTTTGCATGGGACTATCAAGAGATGCCTAGGCTAGAACGAAGTCTAGTCGAGTATAGATTTCCAATAAAAGAAGGATATCGATGGCACAAGAAATTGCCAAGGCGAATGATAATAAAAGTAACTTATAAAATAAAGGAAGAGATCAAACGATTATTAAAGGTTGGTTTCATTAAGCCTATTAAGTATGACAAATGGATCTCGAATGTGGTTCCAATTAAAAAAAAATGATAAGTCGCGGGTTTGCATTTATTTTAGAAATTTAAATTTGGCAACACCAAAGGATGAATATCTGATGCCTGTGGCTGATCAATTGATTGATAGAGCAGTCAGACATCGGATGGTGTCCTTCATGGATGACCATTTTGGGTATAATCAGATTTATATCGCTTTGGATGATGTGCCGAAAATGGCATTCATATGTCATGCACATTTGGGAACTTATTATTTTGGGGTGACGTCATTCGGGCTCAAGAATGTAGGGGTTGCATATCAGAGGGAGATGAACCTTATGGCCGACGAATAAATTAGAATTGTAATGTTTTCTTGGCCAGGTCAATTTTATCTGGAATTTTATATCTAATTGTATAGGAAAAACTAATATATTTTCTCCATTGATAAAAATAAAGTAGGGCATTGATTTCAAGTTGGAGGCAGAACATCATAGACTTTTAAAAAGATTAAAGAATATCTGATGAAGCCACTAGTGTTAATGCCCCAACTCGCGGCATCGACAGAATCGATTGTAGCCTTTCTAACCTAAGATGACAATAATAAAAAAGAGCTTGCAATATACTATTTAAGTCAGACAATCCTTGATACCAAAAACTTTTATTTTACAATAGAAAGGTCATGTTTATCTCTATACTTTGTGGCATCAAACTAAGGAATTATTTGTTGGACGAAGGAGTTAATGTAATAGCGTTGACCGATCTGATGAAATATATGTTAAATCAACCGATTCTGAATGAAGGAATTGGCAAATGGGTTTTAGATTTATCTAAATTCGATCCTTGTTATTTTCCCCAAAAGGCAGTAAAAGGTTAGGTTATAGCCACCCATCCATCTAACCTAAAAGGTCACTTTTTCAAAGGTTTTAGATATGTATAGTACACATTTAACTCCATGGAAGTTGATTTTTTATGGTTCAATGACCCATAAATCCTCAAGAGTTGGGGTTATTTTGATTGCACTGAATAGAAATAGGTTGAAATTTGAATTTCTATTAGAATTTGAGTGTACCAATAATCAGGCAGAATATGAGGCTATGTTAATCGGCCTGGAATTACTAATGGAGCTGGGTGCACGAAATGTAACGATCGTGGGCAATTCATAGCTAGTAATAAATCAGATGGCAAGATTGTTCACGTGCATTAGCCCAGCACTACTGCCATATTAGGTCTTGGCTTCCCAAATGCTAGATGGTTTTGATTAGGTGGAATTGATGCATGTTACTCGGGATTACAATATAGATCTCAATGAAATGGTACAACTGGCCGCAAGGCTGGATATCCTAAAGGGATCAACCAAGAGAATGCTCACTGTGCAAAGGAGGTCTTTGTCTTCAGTCTTCGAAAGAGAAACAACTATGAAAGTATGTCAAGTTGAAATAGATGAAAATGATTTGAAGAGATCAGCTATTAATTATGTCATGATCGATAATGAATTATACTAAAAATGGATTGATGATGTATTAATAAGGTGCTTAGCCAAATGGGAAGCCATGTTAGCAATGGGTGAGATTCACAAATGATTATGTGGAGCCCACGAGGTGTAGACACCCCATCCCAGGCTTATAAGCTAAATGAGTTTGAACCAATGGATGGTCAACCCAAACCCCAATCTTTAACCCCTATCTTAGAGGCCTAAACCCTAGGAACCCCAATCCTAAACCCTAAACTATACTCAGTCAACCCAGTCAGCCTAATCCTTAACCCTATGAACCTTAAACCCTAGATCCTTGAGTCAGCTCACCCACTCAACTTGCTGAGTCAATTCACCCGGTCAGCTTACCCAACACAACAATTGTAAGCCCGTTATCTTAGACCGTACTGTTCCATAGACTTTCACGGTCCTCCCAGTCAAATTCTGGCAACCTTCGACCCTTAACCGACCTTTGAGCGCAACCCTAATTCACACGTCGTCAACCCGAATTGACTTAACCCGAGACTGGTGCCCTTATGACTGCAACGTCGCCACAGTTCCGATGCCGCGACTCGCGCGCGGAGGCGATACTCTGACCAGGAGATGTGGGCCAGCGTTCAGTGTGAGGAAAACGCCGCGCGTATAAATTTCGAGAGAATCTTTACAACTTGTCACATCAATCCATCAATCCATCAATCTCAACATATCAAGTACATGTCAAGTACACATCACCTTTCACCCTTTCCCAAATAAGCCCCAAAAGTTAAAAAGTTCTTACAAAGCCCATACCTTTCTTACACCAAGCAACCATAAAAGTAAAAAAAAGTCTCTTACACCCATCACCACCACATCAAACATCCATCACCCATCTCTCTCCCTTTACAAGTCTCTCTCTCTCTCTCTCTCTCTCTCTCTCTCTCTCTCTCATTTTCAAACCACTCTCCCAAGCAGCCCAAGAGCATCACACGTCCAACCTCTCCAACTCTCCTAAGCAACAAATGTGACCCACTTCCTACCCCCCTCATCTCCCATCTCAACCATCCAAACCCCATCTCCTTTGTTGGAATCGAAGCTAAGGAGTAAAGGAAGCCTATGGAGCAAGAAGGAGCGGTGGGTGATTTTTAGGTTTTTGTTTTCATCCATTTGTTTGATTTAAGGGCCACATGTAGTGGGACCCACCTTGATGTATACTCATGTTCAAGAGGGGCCCATAGTGGTGGGGCCCCTCCGATATTGCCGATGTCTCCCTCTTTCTCTCTCTTTCTATGTGTATGGCCCACCTAATGTGTGTATTTCATCCATGCCATCTACCGGTGGCCCCCATCCATGTGGGACACACCATGATGTTTATGTGCCATCCCAACCACTCATTGGGGGCCCATCTTTGAGGTGGCTATTAGTGGGTGTGGCTGCCAGTGGAGTGTGATCTGAAGTGGGCCCCAACTCCATGGCTCACATGGTAGGTCGAGTGAAAGATACCCTGTTTCAACGCTGGACCCACCCAACTCCACTGCCCAAGTGGTAGACCGAGTGGAAATACCTCGTTTCAACATATGAGGTCTTGGTGTCAGTCCCTGTGAGGGGTTGCCAACAAAAAAAAGATTTTAGTGGGCCTCCCATATAGGCCCCACCTAATCCAACAAAAAAAATATTTTAGTGGGCCACCCATATAGGCCCCACCTAATCCATGCCGTCCATCTCATTCTCCCTATCATTTTAGGTGTTGAGCCAAAAAATGAAGTCAATTCGATAACCATGCGGGCCATACCATAGAAAACTATATTTTTCTACCGTTTAAAGCTGTTAGGACCCACCTTGTTGTACCTACGCACCAAACATGATGTATATTGGATTTGTTTGGTGCGTTTTGAGCCTTAAAATCCATTGGACGGAGTGGATTCTCAGGTAGCGGGCCCCACATGCGATTTTCCTCAGAAAAACTCTATTTCAGAAAAAAATAAAATAATTGAGAAGGGCAGCAGCATACTGTCTTTTGTAGAGGGCGTAGACGGCACCTGTGCTGCCTACGAATGGTGAGTGGACAGCAGCCACCCACGACTCCAGCCGTGGGCTCCACCATGATGTATATCTGTCATCCAACCCGTTCACTAGGTGGGCCGCTCCCTGGAGTGGGCCCACCCCAAAAATTAGGCCCATCCAGTGCTCTGGTGGCCCACATAAAAGGAAACGGTGTGAATTGAACTATCTACCATTGGAACTTGTTTTGGGCCCACAGAAGTTTTGGATCAAGATGAAATTTATTTTTCCCCTCTATCTAGGCCTATGTGACCTTATGGACAGCCTGGATGGCTTATAAATATTAAGGTGGGCCCCACGTGGGACCCACAGTGATTTATGTATTTTATTCCACCGTCCGCCCACTGTGATGCATGTGTTCTATCCCCACCATCCAGGGGATGGTGGGTGCGTGCATGTGCATACGTGTGTGTACGTGTGTGTGCGTGTGCACGTGTGGCTATGTGTGTATATATATATATATATTATATTGTATATATATATTATGTATATATATTATATTATGTAATATATATATACCTGATGGTGGGCCTTCATGGGACCCACCATGATGCATGTGTTGCGTCCAAGCTGTCCATCTATTTTGCAAGCTCATTTCATGGCATGAGCTAAAGAATGAGTTAGATCTGTAGTTCAAGTGGACCCCGCTTTGACATAAGTATGAGGCCCATCTTGGGTTATTTGTGGCCCATCCGTTGAGGCCTACCTTGATATACATGAGGTCCATATGATTAGGCCCATCTTGATGTAGTTAGGGCCCAACCATTGAGGCCCACCTGATATATTTAAGGCCATGTTACGAGGCCCATGGTGATGTACTCAAAGGCCTAGGGGTTATGGCCCATTGCAATGTACATAATGCCCATTGATGTGGCTCACTTGATTTATATAAGGCCCATATGATGTGGCCCATTTGATGTATCCAAGGCTCAAGGATCAAGGCCCAACGGGGTATCCTTAGGGTCCATTGTAATGTGTGATTTTCCCATGGCTTGTGTGTTGATATTAGGGGGCCATGCCTTGGGAGCAATGTTGGTTTGACATCCACATTATAAGAATAATATTGGTTAAATGTCCGCATTATGATTCTCCCTAGGGCCCATTGTTAGGCCCATACTTGTAGGCCGTCTAGGCCCACCTTCGTTATGAACAACATTCATCACCATATAACATGTTTAGTATAGTTCCATGATTCATGATCATACGCATCATATGTATACTTGATATAAGAAGTGACTGATCATAGCATATGCCTTCAGGTAGATTGTTTAGGGGCTCTCAGTTAGACGGTGTTGTCCCACTTGAGCACACGATATGCGCAGGATTGTTGCATGACTGGATAGTGTGATTGATGCATTTCGCATTGTGTGACATGGTTACCATACGCCTTAGCGACATCAAGGTCGTAGCCTCCACAGGCTTATCGTGGTTGGTAGGATTGGATACCGAAAATCTTATTCTACATGGGTGCTATAGATATCCCTGGGTGAAAGTCCCTAAACCCTTATGGTACCAAGATGCTGCTCCAACGTCTAAACCGAGTGGGTGCATGAGAGCCTAGGGATGATTACCAGAAGGCCGTACTTTCCACTGTGTTGTGGTTGGTTGGAAGGGAGTGCGACCTTACCCGCCTGAAAGGAGGGGGCAATGCTAGCCTGAGTTTGACTAGCTCGAGAAATGGGTCCGCTATTGACGAGTTGAGCCCATATTGGCAGGCATATAGTGAGGTCTCTTCCACTTACCTTATTACGCGCGATGAGGCGACAATCTGGTTAGAGTGTACTAGACCCTGGTGATATCCCAGATTTGGGCTATACTGATATGTGGACTTAGATGAGGCTTTGTATGCTTGAGTTGCACTTTGCATCGCATGGCCTTGGTATGGCCGACATCATTCATGCCTTGTATCGCATAGCCTTGGTATGGCTAACAGTATTTGTAACGACCCGTAAATTTTCGTACTTTGGCTCGAGTACTATCTCGACCAGAAATCAATTAGGATTAAATCCTTTAGAAATTTAATAAAGTTAACTAAGTGCAAAACTCGATTAGCCATGAAATCCGTTGGGATCGCTTTAAATACGATCTGCAAGACCCAAAACTTGTAGAATCATTGACGCTAGGTTACCCTAAAGATTAGGATCAAACTCATTACCCGGCTATTCTCGGGAATGACTTGAAACTTTGTATTAGGTCTAGACCGCACATCGAAAATTCGATTAACGCAAAGTTAAGGACTTAGGACCGCCTCGCTGGGCTTGACTATCATCTCAAAAATCAGGTCCAGCCGATGTCCCACAGCCATTCGTTTAGATCCGGAGCGAGGGAGTGTGAAAAACACTATTCCCTTTACAAAATAAATATCTGGAATAGTGATCTGGCACCATTCGCTTGCATCAGTATTAAGCAACCAGACCGTCAGAATCAGACTAAATTACACCCTCGGATTAAGAAAAAATTCAGGAACATTTACATGTGCTTGGAATTTCGGATCGTAGCCCACTGACCGTTGAACTGAAAGTGGTCCGCCGCGTGCGATCTGGGAATCCGATCGAGTCGAAAACGTAATCCCACATAGATCCATGTGTGGTGAGCTTAAGTCTGACATTTGGCTCAAAGAGGGCCACCAGAACCTCTCTTTTGAGCTGGAAAAGTGACGAAATACCTATATTAGCAGTAACCATTGAACCTGAGTCTATTTTGGGGAGGTTTTTGGCTATAAAAGAGGCTTAGAACAACCCCTCTCACAGTCATACGAATTTGGGATAAAACCCTAGAGAGAGAGAGAGAAAAGAGAGAGAAGAGCTTGGGATTTGTGGGAGAACTTCCTCCTGCTGCTTTGGATTATCGCACGGCCTACACCGCCTCTTTCCAGGCGCTTTCCCAGCGGTATCCACTCCATTTGAAGGTGAGAAACCCTAACCCTAGGTCTGATTTGAAGTAGATAGGCTATAGGTTGTGAAAAGGCTAATTGATTCCGCTCTTTAGGCAAGAAAACTCCCGAATACGGAAGCTCACCAAACCTTACAAATCCGTTGTGATTCCAAGGGCAAAGGTGAGGACTTTAGGTGTATAGGTTACGGTTTTCAACGCTTTCAATGTCAGTTAATGGTAGATTCATGATCTGCATGCAAATGCACATGTACAAAGTGCTTTCCGTTTTCTGTTTCGATTAACGTTGTAGAATATGGAATTTCACATACTCTTGGTATACGTAGAAATACCGTATACGTATTTTTTTTAGAAAAATGTTTGACATGTTTATTTAATGTATGATTATACAACATATGGATAAAATACTAGTTTGGCGAAAGGAATTGCCGTAATACCTACTCGCTTGTAAATACTACGTATGTAGAAATTGTGTATTCTAAAAATACCGTATATGTGTAAATTTTGGAAATGCATTTTCGTGATTATTTGCTGTATGATTATGGTATACATGGATAAAACAACCGCTTGGCGAAAGGATAGCCCTAAGACGTATTTTGCTAACATACGTCATGTATGTTGGAATGGTGTACTCTAAGTGTTTGTGTAAACACTTGTGAGTGTAAATGTTTAAGTGTTAGTGCCTTAAGTAGGTGCCGATATGAAATTCCTGATTACCTTAGAGACATGTAGGATACCCTCCATGTGGTGGTTTACTTTAGCCACTCACTTGTGATGTATACGTAATTGTGTCCCTATTTGTATAGTACTCTACAACATGCTTTACAACATGCTTTATATCATGCTTCATAACATGCTCTATGATATGCTTCCTAACATGTTGTATTACTTTGTTTATCATGCTTAACTCCACATGCTATTGATGAGAACTGTATGAGTTTGGGACTATGTTTATAGTCCAGGCATTCGGTACCAGATTGGACATTGTGGCTGAGATTCATGTCGCCACAAGGAATGTGTCTGGCGAACCCGAGTCGTACTTCGGTTGGCGATAGTGGTTGGCCACACGCAGTGCTTTTGCGCTTCATATCGCCCAACTTGTTGTGCGCTCGAGCTAGTCAGGCTCGTCAAGTAACCCGATTGTCGAATGTGTGTTCACCATGTTTGGTCATTACTGTTTGAACCTAGGGTACCAAACTTACCAGTGGCGATCCCGTTAACCATGGTACCTCGATCCGCTAAGACTCATGAGCCGGTCATGGTGGTATGGGACACCGTGGCCGAGCTGTCGGCCTATGCTGGGGCCAAGTGCCTCCCCATAGTGACCATTGAGCAACCAAACCTCATGAGCCGAATACGGTGGTATGAGACACTGTATTCGAGCTGTCGATACTTACGGCGAGAGCCGAGTACGGTGAGACCTGTGCTCGTGCTGACGGGCGACGAGTCCTCCGTAGTATCTTCGAGTATACTCCAAGGGTCTGTGATTGGCGACGAGTCTTTCACAGCAACTAGAGTATGAGTTGAGCCGAGTACGGTGAGACCTGTACTCGAGCTGACGGCTAGTGATTGAGCCGAGTACGGTGAGACCTGTACTTGAGCTGACGGCCAGCAATTGAGCCGCATACGCTGAGATCTGTATCCGCGCTGACAGGTGACGAGCCCTTTGCGATGCCTTCGCTATGTTTCTCGAACCATAATATCGTATGAGATTAACTAGGATTGACGACCCTAGAATGGATCATGTTTGGGAATGATACAAGGGAGGTACCTTAGTTTCCCAATACTGCTGTTTGAAATGGACTAATAATAACTCGGTAATCATGATCATCATCGCACCGCATGTGCCTAGTAGATGTGGCGCACTGAGGGAGTTAAGCATTCGCGAACGTAAGATGATGTCGCATGAGGGTGGTTTGGCAAGGGCATACAGCATCATGTCATTTCATCCTCGCACTTAATAAGAGTAGTTGAATTGTTTGATTTGTACTGCTTTATCATTACTGCTTGATTGAATTGATAACATGTTAACCTATGCTTTATTGTTCCACTGAGTTAGCTACTCACTCCCACGTTACGGGACGGTGTTTGCAACACCAACCAGACTCTGTCGCAGGTATAGATGGCACGACGGTTCAGGAGCCGGAGCCCGATTTCGACGAGGACCAGGACGAGTTCTCGTTTATGCAGTATTCGGACGGCTTTGCTTAGGCCGATTGCACCCCGGGGATTACAGGATACACTTTAGATTGTATTTTGATTTTTGACTCTAAAAACATTACATGTATATGGGTACTCAGTTAGCGATCATACTCTGATGTTTCATAAAAATTTTGTTTCCTTACATACTTTAAATATACAATTTCAGACTTCCGCTTGCCTTTATAGAATTGAACTGGAGTATGATTTACTGTTTTGGTATAATCTCATTCATGTTTATTGCTCTAACTCAGACAACATTTAACCATCATTGTGTATGTTGCATAAGTGATGCGTTGGAACTCGGGAGTTGAGTTCATACTCGACCCCCGATTTTCAGGGTGTTACAAGTTGGTATCAGAGCATGATTTTGATTAAACCGGACTTGAGTTATGTCCCCACTACGTACGCTGACGCGTTACAACCTAGGAGGGTGAGCAAAAAAATATAGAAACAGTCTTAGGGTCTCCCGACTTCGCCGTTCGGCGAAGTTCTTTAAAAACGGACATGTTGATTGAGTCTGTACTCGATCCTGACTGCACATATGGATTCCAAATCACTCCTATACCGTCTATTGACGTGTCCAGATCACCATCCACCCAAAACCAGTCGTTAAAAATCAGGAAAAAATCAGTTTAGTTCAGAAATTTTTCAGGACCACCCGTTCTGGAGCTGAACTGATTCGGGGGCCTCCCCACTTAAACCCACTAAGCCTCAAGATCGAACTAGGGTGCATTTGGCACCCTGGGCATGTAGCAAATAGGGCCCCACTGCGGCGGCGCGGTTCCGGCCAAGGCTGGCCGTGGAGGAGCGGCGGTTCCGGCGGCGGACCGCAGTCCGGTGGGCCATCTGGAGTGGGGCCAGGGCTGGGGTTGGTTGGCCCGACCTCTCCTACCCCCTGGCACGTGACATTTTGGCAAATGTTTGAGATTTTAAGGGCTGGAGCACCCCTCTCCCTTATTTCACCCTTTCCAAACGCCCAAACCCCCATTTTCGTTTTCTCCCTCAACCCATTCTCCCAAATCTTGCAAATCCTTCATTTTCTTCCATAAACCACCCATTCCAACCGTCCACAACAGCTCTAACCTCCTCATTTTCCCATTTTCTCATGTTGGAGCTCTCATACCCCTCATTTGAAGCTCAAAATCGGGTAATCTCCTAACCCATTCCATTTTCTTTTTGTTCCTCCTTCATTTCCTACCTCTAGTGCCCCTTCCACACCTATTGGATTATTGCTTGTGGAGGATCAAAGAGATCAGCCCCTTTTCCCTCATTTTGGCATTTTTTCATGGCCCTCTTTGGTGTGGTGGCGACTATTTTCTCCATTTCCTCCATCCTATCTCTCATAGGAAAGAGGAAGACTGTGGCTGATGACGCCGGCCCAAGTAGGCCAGCCTAATCCCGAAGAAGATCTGACGTTGGGGCCGGCACTAGCACCGTTCGGGAGTATAGGTCGAAGCGAGACCTGGATCCCCGACTGCCGCTCAGGGAAGCACTACCGATCGGTTTCAAATACGGTCGTTTTACCAACCGTAAGGTCGTGTTTGAAGCTCACGTGGA
Source organism: Magnolia changhungtana (assembly GCA_030180095.1). Taxonomy (NCBI): domain Eukaryota; kingdom Viridiplantae; phylum Streptophyta; class Magnoliopsida; order Magnoliales; family Magnoliaceae; genus Magnolia; species Magnolia changhungtana. Next base: position 5,149,972 of record JASAUF010000612.1, on the reverse strand, counting down.
TGAAGGGATGTTTGGAACACACCCGATGATGGACCATTTAGTGGATGTTGTTAGATGGGGTCCTATATTTTAAGGCGAGTCTCTCACATGTGAGAACACGGTTCGCGCCTTCTACGCTCATATCATAGACCCATCGTTGGAGCCGCTCCAATTCACGGTCTCTGTAAGAGGCATAAGGCGTATGATTACTGTGGCTGAGGTGGCGCGGCTCCTGAACATCTCGCGTGGTCAAGTACTTCCTAGTGACGACTTCTCCAGGAGTGCACGGGAAAGGGATCGCCGCACGTGATACCTTTGTGGTCGCCGAGTTACTTGGACGCGAGGAAATTGTATTGCGGCGACAAAGATGGCCGAAGACTTCCGTTTACTCCATCACATTTTCACATACAATGTATACCCACGGTGGGGTAACCGCACGGAGTGTACTCGGTTGATGGTGGACTTTCTGTACAAGATGGGACGCGGGGACAACATATGCCTGCCCACATTCATCCTATTTCAGATAGTTCAGGTTGTTCGATCTACCAGGAACGACCTTTCGCTCCCATTTGGCCGCCTGATATGTAGGATGGCTCGTGATGTCGGCTATAGGCTCAACATGGAAGACCTTGCACCAGTCCGAGTCATAAGCGAGGCGACACTTAAGAATATGAAGATCGGCCCTCGCCAGCGGCAAGCCCGGCTCGACGAGTCTGGCGATGAGTCGGATAGTGCCGGTGAGGAGAGTGTTGACCTTGAGGCAGAAAGTGATGAGGAGGGCGGTGATGACATACAAGAAGAGGAGGAGGAGGCTCAGGATACTGAGGAGAGCTCTCATTCTGGTGCACCTGAGTCGGACGCTGCTCAGGCAGTGAGAGAGGCTCGTATGGATCGCATTGAGGAGAACCAGGCTGCTCTGCGGTAAGAGATTGGACAAGTTCGGGCTGAGCTTGGTGAGACCCGAGCCAAGCTTAAAGAGACCGAAGCCTACATGAAGAGGAGCTTTAAGAAGGTGTCTCGTACGTTGAAGGCCATTCTGTGCTGTGTGCAGGACAAGAACGCTCCTCCTCCATCGCCTGACTCGGATGCCTAGGCATCCACGTTGTTGTGTGTGGTTGTTTGTTTTGGTTACCGCGATAGGCGGTTTATGTTTTCATGTAGTTGATGTAATAGATAGTAGCGTGTTCTACGTGTTTGATGTTGTGGATGTATTGGCTATCATGTGATTTCTGTCATGATTCATGTAACTCTGTATTCCATGTATTATGACAATTTTGGGTAAATGAAAGGCATGTAGCCTCTTTTGTTTTGATGATGTGTGTTATGCTGTATCTCACAAATGTTGTACCCTATGTTGTATAGGGCATGCCGCGACAGTATACGCGGAGCACGGCACATCTCCGTCTGACTGGCTCTATGGACCAGACTCCTTCTGGTAGTAGCGGTCCTGCGGACCGAGGGTTGGGTTCTGATCAGCCTCCTGCTGGTCCTACCGGTGGACTGCCACCTTACACGCCCCTAGCCGGTCGTGAGCGATGGTCTTCTTCTCGCCCATGACTCCCGTGTCGCTCCGCCGACTGATAGGTTTGAGCAGCTGATGTTGATGATGCATCGACGAATGAGATGCACAACACGAGATGCAAGAAGCGCTGTACATCAGCAAGAAGAAGAAGCTGAAGGCGGCCTTATGGCCACTATCGCTGAGGCCTTGTCCCATGGTGGTAGTGCGACTCTACCTACGACATCTGCACATCCTGATGAGCCTTCTGAGCCACCTGCTCGGTTTAAGGATGTGCCTCTGCCCACATCCGTCGCACCTCCTACTGGAGATGTAGGTACACGTGGTTTACTTGAGCGATTTCAGCGCTTGAGGCCTCCCTCATTTATGGGTTCTCACAGACCCGAGGAGGCAGAGTTCTGGCTAGACCGCATCTCCAAGATGCTACGGATGCTTCACTGTTCAGAGGCAGAGCAAGTCGAGCTGGCTTCCTTCATGTTTGAGAGGGAGGCCAGTTTATGGTGGGACAGTGTGCTACGGACGGTCGCAGTGGATTATGTGTGGACCTGGGAGGCCTTCGAGTTTCGGTTCAACGAGAAATACTACCCGCAGACTTATCGACACGAGCGGGAGGAGGAGTTCCTGCGCCTCAGGCAGGGAGGCATGACGGTGACGGAGTATGAGCACCGCTTCACTGAGTTGGGCCGCTTTGTCCCAACTATCCTCGTTAATGAGCAGATGAGGATGCGTCGCTTCTCTGGAGGCTTGCGACCCGACATACGGTCGAGGATATGCTGCCTCAGTATCCCCACCTACGCTGCATTGGTCCACATGTCTATGACGGCCGAGCAGGATGTGGACCGATTGGCTAGATCGCGTGGTGCTATAGTTGCGAGGCCACGACAGGATTTACAGAGTAGGCTTATTCTAGGCAAGAGGCCTCGTGCTGATTCGCCTCCTAGGGCCGCGACACCAGTAGCTCCTGTGAGACGCCCGATGGTGACCTGCACGTTTTGCGTGAAACCGGGACATCTTGCTAAGAGTTGCTTCTCGTGCATGAGGGCTAGTAGCTTTGCGCCATCACAGAGGTTGGATCGCCCTTACCCACAGGCCATATCAGCTCCACCGCTATAGACTGCTCCTGCACATCCTTCCTTCCGACCTCCTGTGTCGCGCTTCAGGCCGCCACAGCGACCCTTGGCTCCTCAGCCGAACCGTCAGCAGCAGGCGCGCGTGCATACGCTTGTGGCTGAGGCACCTGAGACGTCACTTGCGGCCCCGACAGCTTTTGAGGGTACGGCTTACATCCATGGTACTTCCGTTTCCTTATTGGTGGACACTGGGTCCACTACTTCTATTGTTTCTTGTGGGGCGGTTAAACGTCTATCTTTGCATACTATTCCCACTAAGGGAACGAGACTCACTACGGCCACTGGGACCTTCTCGGATGTCACACGGTTATGCGAGGGTTGCTCGATAGTTTTGGGTAGCAGCACAGTGCTCGTCGACCTCATTGTTGCTCCACTATGGCACTACGACGTTATCCTTGGTATGGATTGGCTCGCCAAGATGAGGGCGGAGATAGATTGCGATACTCGGATCGTGACTGCCTATGGACCTGATGGCACAGCTTTCACGTTTCCAGTACAGGTCAGTTGGCCCTGCCGTGTTGATTGTTATACTGCTTTGTTGGCACCGATTGATGGTCCGACGTTGAGGAATACGCCGGTGGTTCGAGAATTTGCAGGCGTGTTTGAGACTATTCCTGGTTTACCTCCTCGACGCGAGATCGATTTTACAATTGATCTCACGCCGGGTGCGACACCCATCTCACTGCCGACTTATCGTATGCCTCCATGTGAGATGGAGGAGCTGCGGAAACAAATTGACGATCTGGTAGACAAGGGTTTTATACGACCTAGTGTGTCTCCTTGGGGAGCACCTGTGTTATTTGTGAAGAAGAAGGATGGGTCGCTACGGTTGTGTATTGATTACCGTAGGTTGAACCAGGTCACGGTGAAGAACAAGTATCCTTTGCCTAGGATAGATGATCTGTTCGATCAGTTGAGGGGGACGAAGTATTTCTCGAAGATTGATCTTCAGTCAGGGTACCACCAGTTGCGCGTGAGGGAGGAGGACGTGCAGAAGACAGCCTTCAGGACGTGCTTTGGGCATTATGAGTTCCTGGTGATGTCGTTCGGCCTTACGAATGCACCAGCCGTGTTCATGGATCTGATGAACAGGGTATTTCGGCCTTTTCTGTACCGATTCGTCATCGTCTTTATTGATGACATCTTGATATACTCTACGAGTCGGGAGGAGCACGAGGAGCACTTGAGAGCGGTGTTGGATACACTGAAGAAGAACCAGTTGTTCGCACAGTACAAGAAGTGCGACTTCTGGCAGGAGGAAGTCAAGTTCCTCGGACATGTAGTGTCCAAGGATGGGATAGCAGTGGACCTTGCTAAGGTAGCCGCGGTTCAGGATTGGCAGCAGCCTGAATCGGTTACTGAGGTGAGGAGTTTCCTTGGTCTGGCTGGGTATTACAGACGCTTCATTCGGGATTTCTCGAAGATCGCCAGGCCATTGTCTCAGTTGACTCGGAAGGACCTGAAGTTCGCCTGGAATGAGAAGGCGGAGGCAGCTTTTAAGGAGCTGAAGGACAAGTTGACGTCCGCCCCTGTGCTAGTATTGCCAGAGCAAGGGGAGAAATACACGATATATACTGACGCGTCTCGCGTTGGTTTGGGTTGTGTTCTGATGCAGAAGGATAGGGTGATTTCGTATGCCTCGAGACAATTAAGGAAGCACGAGGAGAATTACCCTACACACGACCTGGAGTTGGCAGCTGTCATCTTTGCATTGAAGCTCTAGAGACATTACCTCTACGGAGAGGAGTTCGAGCTTTTCTGCGACCACAAGAGCCTTAAGTACATATTCACACAGTAAGACTTGAATATGAGACAACGCCGACGGATGGAGACCTTGAAGGACTTCAAGTTTGAGGTTTCCTACCATCCTAGCAAGGCGAACCTTATGGCAGACGCGTTGAGCGGCAAGAAGGCGATTGCATTTGCGGCACCGCTGATGATAGCTGAGTGGGACATGGTTGAGTTCGTGCGGGACTTCAAGCAGAGACTCACTGTGGAGGAGCCATTTGAGCGTGTTGCGCACGTTCGGGTGCGACCACTTATTGACGACAGAGTTATTGAGGCCCAGAAGGGCGATGTGCGGCTGTCTGAGCTTCGAGAGCAAGCTAGCGACGCCGAGGACTCCGAGTGGAGAGTTGGTTCTGATGGGGGTCTACGATTCCGTGGCCGCCTATGCGTTCCTGATGTGCCTGACTTGAGACGCGAGCTTCTCGAGTCTGCCCATAACTCGAAGCTTGCGATGCATCCTGGTAGCACGAAGATGTACCAGGATATGAGACGGACGTATTGGTGGGATAACATGAAGGCCCACATCGCTGAGTATGTGTCGCGATGTTTGACGTGCCAGCAGGTCAAGGCAGAACATCGCCGACCTCCTGGACTGCTTCAGCCCATGCCCATAGCAGAGTGGAAGTGGGACTTCATCTCCATGGATTTCATATCCGGGCTGCCGAAGACAAGGAAGGGACACGATTCCATTTGGGTGATTGTGGACCGGTTGACCAAATCGGCCCATTTCCTCCCTATCAGAGTTACGAACTCTGCAGACGAGCTGGCTAGATTGTACATCAGAGAGATCGTCCGTCTGCACGGGGTTCCTTTAGAGATCGTGTCGGACAGAGACACGCGGTTCACATCCATCTTCTGGACTCGTATCCAGGAGGCGATGGGTGTGAAGTTGAAGTTCGATGGAGGCGTTTCATCCTCAGACTGATGGGCAGACAGAGCGGGTGAATCAGATTCTGGAGGATATGTTGCGAGCATGTGTGTTGGACTTCAAGGACAGCTGGGATGACTGTCTTCCGTACGCAGAGTTCGCCTACAACAACAGCTTCTAGGCGACTATTGACATGGCGCCATATAAGGCTCTATATGGTCGTCCTTGTAGAGCACCGCATTATTGGACCGAGGTTGGCGAGTGTAGTCTGATTGGCCCGGAGTTGGTACAGGCGACTACAGAGAAGGTCGACATTATCAGGCGTCGATTACTTACGTCACAGAGCGAGCGGCGTAGAGAGTTACGCCGATACGAGGCGGCGACCGCCGGAGTTCGAGGTCGGGATCATGTGTTCCTTCGAGTTTCCCCTATGAAGGAGTCCTTCGGTTTGGGAAGAAGGGGAAGCTCACACCGAGGTTTATCGGCCCCTTTCAGATACTGGATCGAGTGGGTGATGTGGCGTATCGTCTCGCTCTGCCCACACCACTTGCGTCGGTACACAACGTATTTCATGTGTCTATGCTGAAGAAGTACGTTCCCGATCCTTCGCATATCATCAGATGGGAGCAGGTACAGCTGAGCGAGGATGCTACGTATGAGTTGCGCCCGACACGTATCCTTGACAGGAAGGAGCAGGTACTACGTAGCAAGGTCATTCCACTTGTGAAGGTGCTATGGACACATCATTCCGAGGAGGAAGCTACTTGGGAGACTGAGGCCGAGGTCAGGAAGAACTACCCTCAGATTCTCAAGGAATACGAAAAGGTATAAATTTCGAGGACGAAATTTTTTGTTTAAGGGGGGTAGATTGTAACGACCCGTAAATTTCCGTACTTTGGCTCGAGTACCATCTCGACCAGAAATCAATTAGGATTAAATCCTTTAGAAATTTAACAAAGTTAACTAAGTGCAAAACTCGATTAGCCATGAAATCCGTTGGGATCGCTTTAAATACGATCTGCAAGACCCAAAACTTGTAGAATCATTGACGCTAGGTTACCCTAAAGATTAGGATCAAACTCATTACCCGACTATTCTCGGGAATGACTTGAAACTTTGTATTAGGTCTAGACCGCACATCGAAAATCCGATTAACGCAAAGTTAAGGACTTAGGACCGCCTCGCTGGGCTTGACTATCATCTCAAAAATTAGGTCCAGCCAATGTCCCACGACCATTCGTTTGGATCCGGAGCGAGGGAATGTGAAAAACACTATTCCCTTTACAAAATAAATATCTGGAATAGTGATCTGGCACCATTCACTTGCGCATCGTATGATAAGCAACTGACCGTCGACGTAATCGACTAAATTACACCCTCGGATTAAGAAAATTTTAGGAACATTTACATGTGCTTGAATTTCGATCGTGGACCGTTGAACGAAAGTGGTCCGCCACGTACGATCCGGGAATCCAATCGAGTCGAAAAACATAATCCCACATAGATCCATGTGTGGTGAGCTTAAGTCGACGTTTGGCTCAAAGAGGGCCACCGAACCTCTCTTTTGAGCCGAAAAGTGACGAAATACCTATATTAGCAAGAACCCTTGAACTCGAGTCTATTTTGGGAGGTTTTTGGCTATAAAAGAGGCTTAGAACAGCCCCTCTCACAGCCATACAATTTGGGATAAAACCCTAGAGAGAGAGAGAGAGAGAGAGAGAGAGAGAGAAGAGAGCTTGGGATTTGTGGGAGAACTTCCTCCTGCCGCTTTTGATTATCGCACGGCCTACACCGCCTCTTTCCAGGCGCTTTTCCGGCGGTATCCACTCCGTTTGAAGGTGAGAAACCCTAACCCTAGGTCTGATTTGAAGTAGATAGGTTATAGGTTGTGAAAAGGCTAACCGATTCTGCTCTTTAGGCAAGAAAACTCCCGAATACGGAAGCTCACCAAACCTTACAAATCCGTTGTAATTCCAAGGGCAAAGGTGAGGACTTTAGGTGTATAGGTTACGGTTTTCAACGCTTTCAATGTCAGTTAATGGTAGATTCATGATCTGCATGCAAATGCACATGTACAAAGTGCTTTCCGTTTTCTGTTTCGATTAACGTTGTAGAATATGGAATTTCACATACTCTTGGTATACGTAGAAATACCGTATACTTTGGAAAAATGTTTGACATGTTTATTTAATGTATGATTATACAACATATGGATAAAATACTAGTTTGGCGAAAGGAATTGCAGTAATACCTGCTCGCTTGTAAATACTACGTATGTAGAAATTGTGTATTCTAAAAATACCGTATATGTGTAAATTTTGGAAATGCATTTGTCGTGATTATTTGCTGTATGATTATGGTATACATGGGTAAAACAACCGCTTGGCGAAAGGATAGCCCTAAGACGTATTTTGCTAACATACGTCATGTATGTTGGAATGGTGTACTCTAAGTGTTTGTGTAAACACTTGTGAGTGTAAATGTTTAAGTGTTAGTGCCTTAAGTAGGTGCCGATATGAAATTCCCGACACCTTAGAGACATGTAGGATACCCTCCATGTGGTGGTTTACTTTAGCCACTCACTTGTGATGTATACGTAATTGTGTCCCTATTTGTATAGTACTCTACAACATGCTTTACAACATGCTTTATATCATGCTTCATAACATGCTCTATGATATGCTTCCTAACATGTTGTATTACTTTGTTTATCATGCTTAACTCCACATGCTATTGATGAGAATCTGTATGAGTTTGGGACTATGTTTATAGTCCAGGCATTCGACTGATTGGACATTGTGGCTGAGATTCATGTCGCCACAAGGAATGTGTCTGGCGAACCCGAGTCGTACTTCGGTTGGCGATAGTGGTTGGCCACACGCAGTGCTTTTGCGCTTCATATCGCCCAACTTGTTGTGCGCTCGAGCTAGTCAGGCTCGTCAAGTAACCCGATTGTCGAATGTGTGTTCACCATGTTTGGTCATTACTGTTTGAACCTAGGGTACCAAACTTACCAGTGGCGATCCCGTTAACCATGGTACCTCGATCCGCTAAGACTCATGAGCCGGTCATGGTGGTATGGGACACCGTGGCCGAGCTGTCGGCCTATGCTGGGGCCAAGTGCCTCCCCATAGTGACCATTGAGCAACCAAACCTCATGAGCCGAATACGGTGGTATGAGACACTGTATTCGAGCTGTCGATACTTACGGCGAGAGCCGAGTACGGTGAGACCTGTGCTCGTGCTGACGGGCGACGAGTCCTCCGTAGTATCTTCGAGTATACTCCAAGGGTCTGTGATTGGCGACGAGTCTTTCACAAAGAACTAGAGTATGAGTTGAGCCGAGTAGCGGTGAGACCTGTACTGAGCCGACGGCTAGTGATTGAGCCGAGTACGGTGAGAGACTGTACTTGAGCCGACGGCCGAAGAATTGAGCCGCATACGGTGAGATCTCAGATCCGCGCCGACGGTGTGACGAGCCCTTTGCGATGCCTTCGCTATGTTTCTCGAACCATAATATCGTATGAGATTAACTAGGATTGACGACCCTAGAATGGATCATGTTTGGGAATGATACAAGGGAGGTACCTTAGTTTCCCAATACTGCTATTTAAAATGGACTAATAATAACTCGGTAATCATGATCATCATGGCACCGCATGTGCCTAGTAGATGTGGCGCACTGAGGGAGTTAAGCATTCGCGAACGTAAGATGATGTCGCATGAGGGTGGTTTGGCAAGGGCATACAGCATCATGTCATTTCATCCTCGCACTTAATAAGAGTAGTTAGAATTGTTTGATTTGTACTGCTTTATATTACTGCTTGATTGAATTAATAACATGTTAACCTATGCTTTATTGTTCCACTGAGTTAGCTACTCACTCCCACGTTACGGGACGGTGTTTGCAACACCAACCAGACTCGCAGGTATAGACGGCGCGACGGTTCAGTAGCCGGAGCCCGATTTCGATGAGGACCAGGACGAGTTCTCGTTTATGCAGTATTCAGACGGCTTTGCTTAGGCTGATTGCACCACGGGGATTGCAGGACACATCTTTAGATTGTATTTTGATTTTTGACTCTAAAAACAGTACATGTATATGGGTACTCAGTTAGCTATCATACACTGATGTTTCATAAAAATTTTGTTTCCTTACATACTTTAAATATACAATTTCAGACTTCCGCTTGCCTTTATACAATTGAACTGGAGTATGATTTACTGTTTTGGTATAATCTCATTCATGTTTATTGCTCTAACTCAGACAACATTTAACCATCATTGTGTATATTGCATAAGTGATGCGTTGGAACTCGGGAGTTGAGTTCATACTCGACCCCCGATTTTCTGGGCGTTACAGTATTCATGGATTCATTAGCATGTTCCACATTACTCTGATACTTCATTACTACCTTGCGCACACATTTTCACCGCCCTTTAAGATTTCTATAAGCTTATGCATGACCATTGCATGCAGGTGACGTTGGGACGCAGCAGCGCTAAGGTTAGAGCACAAAGCAAATCATTTTGGAGCTTTTTGTTTACTATCATTGTATTTTCCTTTATACTCATTATACTTGTAAAGTTTTTTATCATAGTAGAAATGTGATGGAGTTTTTGGTTGTTGTTTGTGGGTTATGCCTTTAGTTATGTTTATTACGAATTAAACTAATATTGAAAATCCTCCTTGTAGCATCCCAGGATCGGAACCTGGCGTAGGGGCACTGGGAGCTGAGAATGGGGTTTTACGGAGGCTGTCGGCGCCAGATTCGGCGATCGTGAATTTTGTGAGCCTAGTTTTCGAGTTTGGGGCGTGACAGAAGTTGGTATCAGAGCATAAGTCGGGAATAACTAAGAACAACATTACATGTCTACTGTCACCGCCCTTAACGTGCGTGCCTTCGAGAGTTTTCAAGTTGATAGGCGCCTTTGCTCTTTCCTGTAGGATGAGATGCCTAGGAGAGTGACCCGATCTACTCCCGCACCACCACCTGATACTCCTGCACCACCACCTAAGACTCCGTACTACCACCGACAATCTCCGCTCCACCACCAGAGATTCCTACTGCCTAGCATATGGATGCAGCTCATCTACCAGAGATTCCACTGCCCAGCCTAGGGATGCAGCTCCTCTACCAGAGACCGGTGCAGATCTAACCATATCCGTAAGTGCTTCCTAGTTATAGCAGATGTTGCAGGTTGTGACCGTCGCACTACAGGGGCAGGGCAGACACCCTGTTGTTTCACCGAAGCAGGCCGAGCAGGATCGCGCGAGTGCCCTTCTTCGGGAGTTTTGACGACTCGAACCCCCACGTTTCCAGGGCGAGCCCTACCCAACAGTAGCTGAGAGATGGCGCACCGATGTGGAGAAGATATTCGATATGATGGGATGCACGACCGAGCGACGAGTCCAATTAGCTGTATTTCTTCTCCATGGCGAGGCTGAGCATTGGTGGACGTTAGTTTCCCGAGCAGCGGGCACCAATTTTGTGTGGACCTGGGAGGACTTTGTTGATCGGTTTGACCGATAGAACTTTCCTGATCACATTCGATGATATTGAGCGTTGGAGTTCGAGGCCCTGGTACAGGGTGATATGACTGTGGCGTAGTATGCGGCCCGTTTTGTAGCGCTATCCAAATTTGCACCATACCTGGTAAATGATGAGGAGTGGAGAGCCAGCCGATTTAAGGACGGCTTGCGTTACGGTCTTCGAGGCCATGTTATTGGACATAAGCTCCCGACTTTTGAGGGGGTGATACGGAGGCACATATTTTTGAGGCTGAGTGGGCCGGTTCTCAGTCTGATCACGGTCAGAGGAGAGACCGGAAGAGGCACGCTCCTTTCGGTGACTCACAGCAGCATCGACCGCAGCAGTAGAGGAGCACAGGTCGCCCAGCCTTCCAAGCACCAGCAGCACCTCCAGCACCACCTCCGAGGTAGTTCACCGGCACCTGTTTTGGGTGCGGTGTGATGGGGCACCGTATGTGGGAGTGTCCCCATCCCCATCAGCAGTAGCAAAGGCCTTCACAGCAGCAGTAGCAGCCGAGAGATCCACAATAGCCTCCACCACAGTAGCAGAGACCCCCACAGCAGTAGCGATAGTAGTCCCCACCACCGAGGCCACCTCAGCAGCAACATCAACACCAGCCTTCGAGGCCACAGCAGCAGAGGCAGCAGTTTTGACCGCCTTAGCGACCCCAACGGCAGCAGCAACACACTTAGAGGGGACAGGTACCTCCCCAGCTAGCTTAGGCTAGGTTCTACGTAGCTCAGCAGGATCCGCAGTCATCTGGAGGGGTTGTCGAGGGTATGCTTTTAGTTTCTGCGTGCGTTGCATGTGTGTTGTTTGATTCTGGTGCATCGCATTCTTTTGTGGCCGAAAGTTTCTGCCGATCAACTGGCCTATCGTTGGAGTCTACTCTTGAGAGTCTGTCAATATTAACTCCCTTGGGGAAGACTGCAGTGTTTGACCGATTTTGCTCGTGTTGCCCCATTCTAGTTGGGGATACTTTTTTGCCTACTGATCTGTTTGCATTGCAGATATCTGAGTTTGATGTTATCTTGGGCATGGATTGGCTTACCGAGTATCACGCCATATTGGACTGCTCCACGAGGACCGTCACTTTCTATATACCAGGCTTGCCACAGTTTCAGTTCGTTGCAGAGTCCCATGGAGAGTCGTTGTCTTGCTTAATGTCCTGTACCTTTAAGGAGCTGGTTGCCGCTTGTATTGATCAGAAGCCGATTGTTTGCAATTTTCCCGATGTGTTTCTGGAGATTCCGGGATTACCGCCTTGCCGACTCATCGAGTTTCAGATTGATCTCGTGCCTGGTACCACGCCTATTTCGAAGGCCCCGTATCATATGGCACCGTTGGAGTTGCGGGAACTGCAGAAGCAGTTGGATGAGTTGCGTGAGTTGGGCTTTATCTGTCTGAGCAGTTCACTATGGGGAGTGCCGATACTCTTTGTGAAGAATAAGGATGGCTCGTTGAGGCTCTACGTAGACTACCGTGAGCTCAACAAGGTCACGGTCAATAACAAGTACCCGCTCCCGAGTATTGATGATTTGTTTGATCAGCTGCAGGTTGCACAGTTCTTTTCGAAGATTGACATGCGTTCCGGTTATCATCAAATTCAGGTCCAAGAGGAGGACATTTCGAAGATAGCTTTCAGGACACGTTATGGTTATTTCGAGTTTTAGGTCATGTCCTTCGGACTGACCAATGCACCCGTGGTCTTCATGCAGTTGATGAATGAGGTCTTTCGCCCTTATCTCGATTAGTTTGTTGTAGTCTTCATCGAAGATATTCTGATCTATTCGAGGACTTGTGAGGAGCACGAGTAGCATGTGGAAGTTACATTGCAGACCCTCCGCGCACACCAGCTGTATGCGAAGCTGGAGAAGTGCGAGCTCTGGCAAGAGGTGAAGTTCCTCGGTCACGTGGTGATGAGGGAGGGTATCGCAATGGACCCCTCAAAGGTTGAGGCAGTGCTTCAGTGGGGCCAACCCACGATCGCGTCCGAGATCCGTAGTTTCCTTAGTTTAGTGGGCTATTACCAGCGTTTCATTGAGGGCTTCTCCCGTATTGCAGCCCCGCTGACCAGGTTGACTCGAAAGGGCGCAAAGTTTATTTGGAGCGACGCCTGCGAGTGAGCATTTACGGAGTTGAAGGACTGTCTGACGTCCTCTCCTGTCCTCACTCTTCCCTCTGGGAGTGATGGATTTATTATATTCACCGATGTCTCGCATATTGGTTCGGGTGTTATCTTGATGCAGCACGGGAGACCAGTAGCCTTTGCATCTCGCCAGCTCAAGATCCATGAGCTGAACTACCCCACGTATGATTTGGAGCTGGCTGCAGTTGTCTTCGTACTGAAGGTGTGGAGGCATTATCTTTATGGGGTTAGGTTCGAGCTCTTCTCCGACCATAAGATCTTGAAGTATCTCTTCTCGCAGTCCGAGTTGAACATGAGGCAGAGGCGCTAGATGGAGCTCCTGAAGGACTATGACTTCGATCTTCAGTACCACCCTGGCAAGGCGAACGTGGTGGTGGATGCCCTCAGCTGTCAGCCACAAGGCCTGGTGGCTCATATGATGATTCAGGAGTGGCGGATGCTTGAGGATGTAGCAGAGTATGATTTTGAGTTTGGCCTGCAGTCTTCTATCATGCAGTTATCGAGCCTGTTGATTCAACCCTCTCTTATCGCAAGGGTGATCGAGGCTCAGCAGGCTGATGAGTCGTTGCAGAGTTATATGACTGAGGTGACATCTGAGAGTCAGGCAGATTGGCAGATTGGTAAGATGGTGAACTTCGCTTCAGAAGCCAATTATGTGTCCCGGATATTCCTGGGTTACGCAGAGATCTTATGACCGAAGCACATTGATCGCGGTTTTCTATCCATCCTGGCTAGACGAAGATATACCGTGATATGAGGCGACAATATTTTTGGACGGGGTTGAAGCGCTAGATTGCCAGTTTTATGGTCAAGTGTGACACGTGCCAGCATATCAAGGCCGATCATCAGAGACCCCCTGGTCTATTGCAGTCGTTGAGTATCCCGATGTGGAAGTGGGAGTACGTGTCGGTAGATTTCATTATGGTTTACTGAGGACTCAGCGTGGTCATGATGCCATTTGCGTTGTTGTGGATCGTCTGACGAAGTCTGCAAATTTTCTTGCGATTCGTGCTACTTTGGCTTTGGACCAGCTTGTGAGGTTGTTCGTCGAGGAGATTGTGAGACTGCATGGCGTTCCAGTCTCGATCGTTTCTAACTGAGACCCGAGGTTCATGTCTTAGTTTTGGGGGAGCTTCCAGAGAACGATGGGGACTGATTTGCAGCTCAGCACTGTGTACCATCCCCAAATCGATGGCCAGACCGAGAGGGTCAACCAAATCCTTGAGGATATGCTTCGGGCCTGCGCGATTGATTTCGGGGGTAGCTGGGATGAGCATTTGCGATTGGCTGAGTTCGCATATAATAACAGCTATCAGGCGACCATCGGCATGGCTCCTTTTGAGGCACTATATGGTAGACCATGCAGATCACCGAGTTATTGGATCGAGGTTGGAGAGCGTTGTCTCCTAGGTCCCAAGCTTGTATAGGAGATGTCAGAGGTTATCGATATTATCAGGCAGAGGATGTGCACAGCTCACAGCCAACAGAAGAGTTTTGCTGATCGTCGGCATCATCTCTTGGAGTTTGATGTAGGGGATTATGTATATCTTAAGGTCTCGCCCATGAAGGGTGCAGTTCGATTTGGAGCAAAGGGCAAGCTTGTCCCGAGATTCATAGGACCTTTTGAGATCACTGAGCGCGTTGGCTCCACGGCCTATCAGTTTACCTTGTCATCTCAGTTGTCTGGTGTCCATAACATTTTTCATGTCTCTATGTTGAGGAAGTGTGGGTCAGACATAGTTCCCATTTTTGATTGGCAGCCGCTGGAGGTTCGTGAGGACGCTTCTTACATCAAGCAGTCAGTCTGTATCCTTGATCGGAAGGAGCAGGTCTTCAAGACCAAGGTCATTCCGTTGGTGAAGGTTCAGTGGGGTCACCATTCTGTAGAAAAGGCTTCTTGGGAGTGCGAGCCCAAGATTCGAGAGCATTATCCCCATCTCTTTGATGACTAATCATGTGTTGTATTTTATATGCTGTCTCTGATTTTATATGATGATGTTATGTTCCTTCTCCCTCATGAGTTATATCTAGTTGCGATTATTGTGTAAATTTCGAGGATGAAATTTTTATTAGGAGGGGAGAGTTGTAAGCCCCGTATCCTAGATCGTACCGTTCCATAGACTTCCGCGGTCCACCCGGTCGAATTCCAGCAACCTTCGACCCTTCAACTAAGATAAAATCGACCTGGTCCTGGTAGATAATAAACCCTTTTTGTCCATTTTAAACACAAATGAGGCCTACTACTATGGGGACAAAGTAGGGCCGATTTCATTTACTAGGAGGAACAAGCATAGCCGTCCGATCAGGACATCGGTCTAGAAGAATCTAGATAGAATTGTGTAGGACATCATAAAAACAATTAATCTAGTCAATAACCTGCTGAGGGATATTATTCATTTTTTACCGGTTCCACATTGCACTATCAAAGAAATCTCATGATTAGTACGCCAAAATATAAGCAATGAATG
Source organism: Magnolia changhungtana (assembly GCA_030180095.1). Lineage (NCBI taxonomy): Eukaryota > Viridiplantae > Streptophyta > Magnoliopsida > Magnoliales > Magnoliaceae > Magnolia > Magnolia changhungtana. The sequence goes on along the minus strand of JASAUF010000612.1, from coordinate 5,134,537 downwards.
TCTGACTTCAAGACTAGAATAAAAACAATTGAGAAAAGCCTGAAGGATATCGACGATAGGAATTTGGTCGACACAGATGTTCTGACTGACGAAGAAAAGATGGACTTAGAATTGAAGGAAGCACATGATAAGCTAAAAGACTCTCAAGCTCAGGTTCAAGATCCCTTGGTTGAGGTGAGTTTAGGAACCACGAAAAATCCTAAGCCAACTTTTATCAGTGGGCTGCTGAGGCCGTAAGACAAATTTGAGCTTACTAGTTTGCTCAGGAAGTTTGCCAACTGCTTTGCATGGGACTATCAAGAGATGCCTGGGCTAGATCGAAGTCTAGTTAAGTATAGATTACCAATAAAAGAAGGATATCGATGGCACGAGAAACTGCCAAGGCGAATGATAATAAAAGTAACTTATAAAATAAAGGAAGAGATCAAACGATTATTAAAGGTTGGTTTCATTAAGCCTATTAAGTATGACAAATGGATCTCGAATGTGGTTCCAATTATAAAAAAAAATGATAAGTTGCGGGTTTGCATTTATTTTAGAAATTTAAATTTGGCAACACCAAAGGATGAATATCTGATGCCTGTGGCTGATCAACTGATCAATAGAGCAGTCAGACATCGGATGGTGTCCTTCATGGATGACCATTTTGGGTATAATCAGATTTATATCGCTTTGGATGATGTGCCAAAAATGGCATTCATATGTCATGCACATTTGGGAACTTATTATTTTGAGGTGATGTCATTCGGGCTCAAGAATGTAGGGGCCGCATATCAGAGGGAGATGAACCTTATGGCCGAGGAACAAATTAGAATTGCAATGTTTTCTTAGCCAGGTCAATTTTATGTGGAATTTTATATCTAATTGTATAGGAAAAACTAATATATTTTCTCCATTGATAAAAATAAAGTAGGGAATTGATTTCAAGTTAGAGGCAGAACATCATAGGCTTTTAAAAAGATTAAAGAATATCTGATGAAGCCACCAGTGTTAATGTCCCAACTCGCGGCATCGACAGAGTCGGTTGTAGCCTTTCTAACCTAAGATGACAACAATAAAAAAGAGCTTGCAATATACTATTTAAGTCAGACAATCCTCGATACCGAAATTTTTTATTTTACAATAGAAAAGTTGTGTTTATCTCTGTACTTTGTGGCATCAAACCAAGGAATTATTTGTTGGACGAAAGAGTTAATGTAATAGCGTTGACCGATCTGATGAAATATATATTAAATCAACCGATTCTGAATGACTGAATTGGCAAATGGGTTTTAGATTTATCTAAATTCGATCCTTGTTATTTTCCCCAAAAGGCAGTAAAAGGTTAAGTTATAGCCACCCATCCATCTAACCTAAAAGGTCACTTTTTCAAAGGTTTTAGATATGTATAGTACACATTTAACTCCGTGGAAGCTGATTTTTTATGGTTCAATGACCCATAAATCCTCAAGAGTTGGGGTTATCTTGATTGCACCAAATAGAAATAGGTCAAAATTTGCATTTCAATTAGAATTTGAGTGTACCAATAATCAGGCAGAATATGAGGTTATGTTAATCGACTTGGAATTACTAATGGAGCTGGGTGCACGAAATGTAACGATCGTGGGCAATTCGTAGCTGGTAATAAATCAGATGGTAAGATTGTTCAAGTGCATTAGCCCAACACTTCTGCCATATTACGTCTTGGCTTCCCAAATGCTAGATGGTTTTGATTAGGTGGAATTGATGCATGTTACTCAGGATTACAATATGGATCTCAATAAAATGGTACAACTGGCCGCAAGGCTGGATATCCTAAAGGGATCAACCGAGAGAATGCTCACTGTGCAAAGGAGGTCTTTGTCTTCAGTCTTCAAAAGAGAAACAACTATGAAAGTATGTCAAGTTGAAATAGATGAAAATAACTGGAGAGCTCCTCTCATGGGTTATCTTCAAATTCAATGGACCAAATCCAATAGAGATTTGAAGAGATCGGCTATTAATTATGTCATGATCGATAATGAATTATACCGAAAATGGATTGATGATGTATTAATAAGGTGCTTAGCCAAATGGGAAGCCATGTTAGCAATAGGTGAGATTCACAAATGATTATGTGGAGCTCACACGTCCAACCTCTCCAACTCTCCTAAGCAACAAATGTGACCCACTTCCTACCCCCCTCATCTCCCATCTCAACCATCCAAACCCCATCTCCTTTGTTGGAATCGAAGCTAAGGAGCAAAGGACGCCTAAGGAGCAAGAAGGAGCGGTGGGTGATTTTTGGGTTTTCGTTTTCATCCATTTGTTTGATTTAAGGGCCACATGTAGTGGGACCCACCTTGATGTATACTCATGTTCAAGAGAGGCCCATAGTGGCGAGGCCCCTCTGATATTGCTGATGTCTCCCTCTTTCTCTCTCTTTCTATGTGTATGGCCCACCTAATGTGTGTATTTCATCCATGCCATCTACCGGTGGGCCCTGTCCATGTGGGACACACCATGATGTTTATGTGCCATCCCAACCACTCATTGGGGGCCCATCTTTGAGGTGGCTATTAGTGGGTGTGGCTGCCAGTAGAGTGTGATCTGAAGTGGGCCCCAACTCCATGGCTCACGTGGTAGGCCGAGTGAAAGATATCCTGTTTCAAAGCTGGACCCACCCAACTCCATCGCCCAAGTGGCAGACCGAGTGGAAATACCTCGTTTCAACACATGAGGTCCTGGCGTCAGTCCCTGTGAGGGGTTGCCAATAAAAAAAAAAGAGATTTTGGTGGGCCACCCATATAGGCCCCACCTTGATGTATCCATCTAATCCATGCTGTCCATCCCATTCTCCCTATCATTTTAAGCGTTGAGCTGAAAAATGAAGTCAATTCGATAACCTAGTGGGCCATACCATAGAAAACTATATTTTTCTACCGTTCAAAGCTGTTAGGACCCACCTTGCTATACTTACACACCAAACATGATGTATATTGGACTTGTTTGGTGCATTTCGAGCCCTAGAATCTATTGGACGGAATTGATTCTCAGGTAGCGGGCCCCACATGCGATTTTCCTCAGAAAAACTCTATTTAAAAATAAAATAAAATAAATGAGAAGGGCAGCAACATCTGTTGCTGCCATTGTCTTTTGGCAGAGGGCGCAGGCGGCACCTACACTGCCTACGGACGGTGGGCCGACAACAGCCACCCACGGCTCCAGCCGTGGCCCCACCATGATGTATATCTGTCATCCAACCCGTTCACTAGGTAGGCCCCTCCCTGGAGTGGGGCCCCTCCAAAAATTAGGCCCATCCAGTGCTCTGGTGGCCCACATCAAAGGAAACAGTGTGAATTGAATTGTCTACCTGTAACGCCCTGAAAATCGGGGGTCGAGCATAAACTCAACTCTCGAGTTCCAGAACATCACTTATGCAACAAAATAAATGATGATTGAATGTTGACTGTATTCGTGCATTGAACATGAGTGAGATTAAGCCAAAACAACATATCATACTCCGGAGACAAGTTAAATTGCAAGCGGAAGACTGTGATAGACATATAAAATATATAAACTATGATGAGTCTCCAGAGTGTGATGATGTTACCAGGTTAATTAATTACAAGTACAATTCTAAAATATACCTAATGTGAGGATATGTAATGTCTTCTATACCAAGTACCATAACCCCGTCAATACAATATTAGGTCTTCATAGACCTGCCAGAGAGATACAGATAGGAGAACTCCTCCTCGTCATCATAGAAGTAGTCTGGCTTTGCTTCATAAGCATCGCCATCACCTGAAACTCAACAAATCTGGTTGGTGTGTACAACACCGTCCCGTAACGTGGGAGTGAGTGATCAACTCAGTGGAACAGTAAAGCATAGGTTAACATGTTATCAACTCAGTCAAGCAGTAATGATAAAACAGTACAATCAAACAATGTTAAGTACTCTTATTAATGCAAGTATGAAATGACATGATGAATGCCCTTGCCAAACCACCCTCATGCGACATCATCTTACGTTCGCGAATGCGTCCATCCCTCAATGCTCCACATCTACCAGGCACATGCAGTGCGATGATGAGCATGATTACCTAGTAATTATTAGTTCATTTCAAACAGCAGTATTGGGAAACTAAGGTACCTCCCTTGTATCATTCCCAAACATGATCCATTCTAGGGTCGTCAGTCCTAGTTAATCCTATACGATATTATGGTTTGAGAGGCGTAGCGAAGGCATCACAAAGGGCTCGTCACCCGTCAGCACGGATACAGATCTCACTGTATGCGGCTCAATTGCTGACTGTCAGCTCGAGTACAGGTCTCACCGTACTCGGCTCAATCACTAGCCGTCAGCTCGAATACAAGTCTCACCGTACTCGGCTCAACTCCTGCTCTAGTTGCTGTGAAGGGCTCGTTGCCAATCACAGACCTTAGAGAATGCTCGAAGACACTACAGAGGACTCATCGCCTGTCAGCACGAGTACAGGTCTCACGGTACTCGGCTCTCGCCGTAGGTGTCGACAGCTCGAATATAGTGTCCCATACCACCATAATCGGCTCACGAGTTTGGTTGCTCACTGGTCACTACGGGGAGGCACGTGGCCCCGCCAGTAGGCCGACAAATTTGACCACGGTGTCCCAGACCACCATGCCCGGCTCATGAGTCTTAGCGGATCGAGGTACCATGGTTAAAAGGGATTTCACTGGTAAGTTTGGTACCCTAGGTTCAGGCAGTAGCGACCAAACATGGTGAACATACATAAGACAGATCGGGTTGCCTGACGAGCTCGGCTAGCTCGAGCGCATAATAAGTTAAAAGACATGAAGTGCATAAGCACTTCGCGTGGCCAACCACTATCGCCAACCAAAGTACGACTCGGGTTCGTCGAATACATCTCACGTGGCAAATGAATCACAGCCACGAATTCAATTCGTTATTGTCCGGACTACAATTATAGCCCCAAACATGATAATTTGCGATAGATAAAGCAAGAATGGATCAAGATTCAACTCATACTATCAAGGTATGGTATTATCCGTTTAGGGTCGCCAGGTCATTGACGCACTCGTTGCTCCGCTCCCCCATCACCCATGACGGATCATACAACGTAAATATAAATTTAAACATATGCATTACATAGTTATAATCATAAAGCAGTTGAGCATGTTATGAACCACAACACAAACATGAGTTTATACATGTTCAATTCCTAATCACACAACAATCCAAGGAAATCATACACATAGTTAAAAGAGGTTGAGAATCATATCTCAACACCCTTATACATTACAATTTGCTAACTACTACTCATTCAGACATTTCAAGAAACACTTAAACAAACATACATCAACATACATGACATATGTCGATCACATAGGCATTAGGCCAAATCCTTTCACTAGGGAGTTGCCCCAATCATAACACACGTACACCCACGACGGATAGTCATGGTAAGCAGGAATCCAAGTTCCATATTCATTCAGTCATTTCCGCAAACACTTGGGCCACACATTTTAGCATATATAGTGTATATTGGCCGTGGCGTGATTTAGGGAAAATCCTTTCGTCAAAAGGGTATCGCCAATACAACAATCATGAATCCATGACAATTAGTCATGGCGAGTACGAATGAGGATTCTATACTCATTCAGTCATTTTCACAAACACTTAGAATACACTATTACAACATACATGGTGTATGTTAGCAAAACATGTATTAGGGCTATCCTTTAGCCAAGTGAGTATTTTATCCATGTATAATATATTACTACAGCAAATAATCATGATTAATACATCTCCAAAATTTATACGTATACAGTATTTTCTAAAATACGCATTTTCAACATACATAGAGTATACAAGCAAACATGTATTACGGCGATTCCTTTCGCCAAATAAGTAATTTATCCATATATTATATAATCATACGACAAATAATCATGGCAAACACATTTCCAAAATATACATGTATACGACACTCCTTACAATACAGTATTTCTACATACATAGTGTATATTAGTAAAACATGTATTTCGGCGAATCCTTTCGCCATATAAGTATTTTATCCATATATCATATATCCATACAACAAATAAATATGTTAAACAAATTTCTAAAAAAATACGTATACGGTATTTTATACGAATACCTAGAGTATGTGAAATTCCATATTCTTCAATTCTAATCGAAACAGAAAACGGAAAGCACTTTGTACATGTGCAATTGCATACAGATCATGAATCTATCATTATCTGACATTGAAAGCGTTGAAAACCATAACCTATACACCTAAAGTCCGCACCTTTTGTCGTAGAATCGTAACGGATCGACAAGGGTTGAGGAGCTTCCGTATTCGGGAGTTTTTTAGCCTAAAGAGTGAAATCGGTTAGCTATTTCATAACCTGCAGCCTATACACCTCAAAACAGGTCTAGGGTTAGGGTTTATTACCTTAAAACGGAGTCGGATCGCCGAAAAGCGTCCTGGAAAGAGGCGGTGCACCGTGGAGCGGGGGAAGTACGAGGGGAGAAGCTCCCACTTCTCCCTCACTTTCTCTCTCTTTTCTCTCTCTCAATCTCAAATTCGTATGGCTGCCATGAGAGAGGGTTTAAGGTCCTTATATAGCCTAAGAATTCCCAAAACAGACTCTGTGTCAAAGTATACTTATGTTATAACCAAAGCGGACTGTTTCACCAACGGAGGACTTCTCGCGGGCCTCCTTGAGCCAAAGGTTGGACTTAAGCTCACTAACGCCGGATCTACGTTCTATTAAGTTTTCATTTCGGTCGGGATTCCAGATCACGCGTGGCGGACCAGTTTCAGTTCAACGGTCAGCGGATCTCGATCGGAGATTCCGAGTACATGTAAATGTGTATGAAATTTTTCCTGATCCGAGGGTGTAATTTGGTCAGATTCTGACGGTCTGGTTGCTTAATACTGATCCGCAAATAAATGATGCCAGATCACTATTCAAGATATTTATTTTGTAAAGGAAATGGTGGTTTTCATAGTCCCTCGCTCCGGACACGATCGAATGGCCATGGGACATTGTCTGGACTTGATTTTCGAGATGGTTGTCGAGCCCAGTGAGGCGGTCCTAATTCCTTAACTTCGAGTTATTCGAACTTCCGATGTGCGGTCCAGATCTGATACGGAGTTTCGATGTGCTCCCGAGAGCAGCCGGGTAATGAGATTGATCCTAGATTTTAGGGTAACCTAGCGTCAATGATTCTACAAGTTTTGGGTCTTGCAGATCGTATTTAAAGTGATTCAAACGGATTTCGTAGCTAATCTGGTTTCACACCTAGTTACTTTGTCTCATTTCTAAAGGATTTAGTCCTAAGTGATTTCTGGTCGAGGTGGTACTCAGGCCTTTGTAGTTTGTATATAAAGTGATCCAAGTTATACTACATAGCTAGTTTAAGATAGTGTCTAGGGCGAAAGTGCTTTGAAAAATTGAAAGAACAAGGTAGTGAAGGGTGGGATTTGTGAAGGAAATGGGTTAAGGAGCGATTTTAGACTGTGGGATTCAGTTCTGACAAGTTAATAAAGTGTTAGGATCGACCCATCGCCTAAGGACGTCTAATCCTAGGTTGGGAAAAATCCGGGATGTTACACTGCCATTGGAACTTGTTTTGGGCCCACAGAAGTTTTGGATCAAGATGAAATTTGTTTTTCCCCTCATCTAGGCCTGCGTGACCTTATAGATGGCTTGGATGGCTTATAAATATTAAGGTGGGCCCCACGTGGGACCCACAGTGATTTATGTGGACGGTGGAGCCCATTGTGATGCATGTGTTCTATCCTCACCGTCTAGGGGACGGTGGGTGCGTGAAAAGGCCAAGCTATATGTCCTAGAGGGGGGGTGAATAAGACTATGCCAAATTAAAAATAAAATCAGCGGAATAAAATTAAACAATAGCCTTACAATTATAAATTAATTATCAATGTTGAAATCAAATCACCTTAATACATAAGTATTGAGATGTTGATACAAATTCAGTTCTAAGGACAACCTTACACCATAATAAACAAGGGCTTATGGTAGGACAACCTTATTTCTAGAACTTCTTTTGGATCAAGAACTCAATTTTAATAAAGATAAATGAATAGCAGAGAATTGAAATTAAATGCAGAAATGTAGATCTAATTTATTACAACAATCTCCACACTTGCTTGAAATGTAAATCGTTACAACATTCACATCCACATGTACATTCCATACAAATGAATGATAAAAGATATGAGAATTAAGCAAGCATTCAATCCACAAGACAGAGTTATAGTGGTTTGCCTGTGTGTACACCAACTGTTCTTCAACAGCCACACAGAATGCTACTCCACTCCTAATATCCTCACACAGGGGATATTAGAGTTCACTATCAAATAGGTTTTCACAGGTTCACCCAAAATCTTTACAATTGTGTCTTTTTAACTTGGGCTTACACAATCCAAAAACCCACACTTCTGAGTTTTCTGGCTCTCCTCAGATAACCACACAATTTGATATTTTTCTGGTGAATCCCAAATAAAAACCAAAAAGGAATGGAATTTACAGAATTGTAAAATACCTGGATTTCTCCTCTTGTAGTCTTGCCCGAAGAACCAATTGGAGTAGACGTTCGAATATAGAAGTTTAATGTCCACAACTCACTTTAATATGGTTCTAAGTTCTAATTGATTTTAGATTTAAACCAGTTAGGCGTAGCTATATTTGATTTTGATTCCAAGAAGAAGGAATAAGTCAATTCCTCTTTTCAAATCAGATTGGAATGCAGAAACAAAATCAAATTAAATAAGCTATAAAAAAGAGAAAGGAATTATGCACAAAATAGTTTAAAAATAAACACAAACTTATCTCAGAGTGGAGCCTTGAATTCACCTAATTATTCAATAAAAAACTCTGAAATTCGTGTGCTATTTATAGCAGAAGAAATTCGTCTTCGATTGGTCCTAGGGTCACCACGACTGGTCTTGAAATAAACTGATTTTTGAATTTTTGGGCGCGATCACATCAGACCGTTTCACGACCGGTCGTAGGTAGTCCACGACTGGTCGAAGACAGTCCACGACCGGTCGTGACCCCTCTACGACTGGTGGTGCGATACTTGATTTAGTCGTTGGACTTTGAGTCGTAGCTTTATGACTGGTAGAAGGTCGAGTCGAGACATCTCACGACCGGTCGAGCAGACTCCAGGACTGGTCATAGGCGAACCAAAAAATCTGATAAATTGCAACCATTTTAGGACTGGTCTTGGAACTTCTTAGACTGGTCGAGACAAGATTAGGGCCCCAGGTCGAATGTGTCTAGGACTGGTCTTAGAGTAGACTAAAATCATGTAATAATATTCATTTGGATTATGTATCCAAAGTGACCTACCCTAAGGTCAATCTAATGGTCTATCAAACTTGGAACATGAAGTATGGACATTAAACACTTCATTTGCTTAGACTTTGATCTTTACGAAGCTTGATTTCTTCTCGATGTAGCTTGACTACTTCAGAGGCTTCAATGTAACTTTAAGTTGTACTTGAGTTCTGCATTTTGAATCTTGAACTTGCACTTGAACTTGAGTCTTGACCCGGAGTTCTCTCTTAATATTGTATCTTGAATTATCATGAAGCTTGAAGAATTCTTTGAGCTAGACTTCAAGTGTTGACGAGGTGTCTCGAACAAATTTATCAAGATATAAACACACAACATACGGAGTCGTTTTGCACACAAAATTTGACAATCAAAGAGGAATCAAATTATAGCACTTAAAATCTCCCCCTTTGTCAAATTTGTGATAAAATACATCTCATACTTTAATAAGATAAGCATCACATTATATAATAACGAATCATGCACCAGTTGTTAACTGAGACAACTCAACTGTCAACGCAACTCAACTCCCCCTGAGTTAATACACCTCAACACACCTCAAATCCCTCTGAGTAGGTATACATCATATCAATCATACCTCATAAATAAAATGTACACATTCTCTCCCTTTTTGTCAAAATATGACAAAGGAAGAAGCAAAAATAGGACATGAAAGACAGAATTAGAGATATCAACTCAGAAAGATAGAATAATAAAAAGTGCAGAGTGAATAACAAAACAAGAGAAGTTTGCAAGGTGAGTCAGAGTACATATTAAAAGAAGTAACAAGTGATGTTTTAAGATAGTAATCCACACAACCAAGGAATGAAATTTAGTAAACTTGTTACAGACCAAAGATTAAACATTCTCAATCAGAACTAGACAATGGAGCAGGAATGTTAGGATCACTTTGGTGAAGGCTCTTTTGTAAGCGCCTAAAATATTTGCGCATATTTTTAAATTGTTGATTGTGGCCAACATTCATTTGTTCTACTTTTTCCTATAGCGCACTAAGACGTGCGTTGAAATCAGATGGTTCAAAGTCTGGATCATTTCCAGAATCAGAATCAATTTTATTAAAAATATCATTCATGTCAATATCATCGGCCGGCAACTCGTCACCTTCGACACCCATCTCAGCTTCAGCAGCAGCATCACCCGCATCAAATTGACCATGATCCAACTCCAACTTCATCTTATTCAGGTTGGAATTGTTAAATATGAGGTGTCTGATAGGAGCCTCACCGACGGGCATAGCGACTAACATGTGAGTGGCTAATACATTTAACAGATATCCAAAAGGAATGTCACCATGACCAGGATTACTACGAATTTATATGATAGAAGAACAAATCAAGGCGGGCAGACAGATGTTAGCACCAGTAATGATCGAGTACAAAATACGAACCATAAATAAAGTCAACTCAGTCTTGTTTCCAGAGCGAGGATACAGATTAGAAGTAAAGATACGATACAAAACTCTGTATTTGGGTAACAAGTATCTGGTTTTAAGGGCATTTTCATTTGCAGTCCATGGAGCATTCATGTTGCACAAAGCTCTAGTAAAAATACGTTTTTCAGATTCTGACACTCTCTCAGCAAGTGCACTAGGATGAACACTATCATCATTTACTTCAATATCCATAAGGCCAGAAATTAAATGTCGATCAACATGAAACTGCCCTTCTCTAGTATCAATAGTAAAAGTCAGTTGCTCAGTAGAGAAGTCAGATATGCATGCAACCATGGCTTGTGCTATGGACTGATATGCCGGTCCCCCCCCAACGTAAAATGTTTTCCCAACCTACAGAATGAAGGCGAGGAAGGAGACCATATGGAGTAATATGATTTAAATCAACAGCTTTTTCAACAATAATATTGCGCATACGCAGGTCACGTACATGCGGAGGATCATCTTCAGGATCCCTAAGATGATGTTTAGTGATTGCATTTGAACGAGAAGAAGATGCACCTCTATGAATTTTCTTTTTACCTCTAGATTCCATATTCTTGAAGAAATGAAAGAAAGTTCAAGAAAATAGAGATGGGTTTCTCTAGATTTAACAAAAAGGAAGAAGAACCCAAAAGGTTGAAGATTTATATGAAAAAGACAACAATGATCAAGAAAATTAAGAGTTAAGATTAAGATTCTCCAAGATAACAAGAAAAAATCACTCTAACCTGGAGGAATCGAACACAAGGGTTCCACTAGTCGACGCTCGGCTCGTTGGTGATGAAGGTTAGAATGGAGAAGAAACAAGTTTTTTCCAAATTAAAAAGGGCATCGCGCGCACAACCGATTTTGGGATATACTCCATCGGTCGTATCAAGACTGGTCGAGCACGTTCTCGACCGGTCTTAGACCAGAGAGAAAAAAAAATGTAATTTTCACAAAATTTTAAAATTTAAATTAATAACATATTAATATCATATACAATATGATATAAAAATGCATGATCAATCATTTAAATTTGCACATACCAAGATCAAATTTCAATTTGTTAAACCTGCTTTTGTCGAGCAGTTTAGTGAAAATGTCTACAAGTTGAGTCTCGGTAGGATTATATTCTAAAGATATTATTTTTTCTTCTACTAATTCACGAATGTAATGAAATCGAATGTCAATGTGCTTAGTACGTGAATGCTTGATTGGGTTTTTTGAAATGTTTATCGCACTGAAATTATCACAGCATAAAACCATAGAGTCTTGTGCGATTCCATAATCACTCAGCATACATTTCATCTAGACCAACTGAGTACAAGCATTTCCTGCTGCAATATATTCTGTCTCAGCAGTTGAGAGTGATATGGAACTTTGTTTCTTGCTAAACCAAGAAACCAGACAGTTTCCAATGTAAAAACAACCACCGCTGGTTGATTTTCTATCATCTATATTTCCTGCCCAATCAGCATCCAAATACCCAGCCAATTGAACACTAGAATCATAGGGATACCAAAGACCCAGATTAACAGAGCTTGCGACATATCGAATAATTCATTTAACAGTAGTTAAGTATGATTCTTTAGGATTAGACTGATATCTAGCACAAATTCCAACACTTAAAGCAATATCAGGTCTACTTGCAGTTAGGCAAAGTAAGCTACCTATCATACTATGATACAATTTAGGATCTACATCTTTACCTGTAGAGTCTTTTGAGAGTCTTAGAGTTGTACTCATAGGAGTATCAAAGTTCTTACCATTTTCAAATCTGAATCTTTTAATCAAGTTTAATGCATACTTAGTTTGTGAAATAACAATTTCATCAGATTGTTGTTTTACTTGCAACCCTAGGAAATAATTTAATTCACCAACCATGCTCATTTCGAATTCAGATTTCATTAGATCTGCAAACTCAATAGTCAAGTTAGTACAAGTTGATCCATAAATTATATTATCAACATAGATTTGAACCATTAAGATATCATCGTTATGTTTCTTAACAAAGAACGTCTTATCGACACTACCTATCTGAAACTTGTGACTTAGTAAGAACTTAGTCAATTTTTCATACCATGCTCTAGGAGCTTGTTTCAGACCATAGAGAGCCTTTTTAAGGTGGTATACATGATTGGTAAGCTTAGGGTCTTCAAACCCAGTCGGTTGTTTAACATATACCTCTTCATGTAGGTCGTCATTTAAAAAGGCGCTCTTTACATCCATTTGAAAAATTCTAAACTTTCTAAAAACATGCAATAGATATGAAAAGTTTGATAGATTCAAGGCGAGCAACTGGGGCAAAAGTTTCATCATAATCAATCCCTTCAATTTGCGTGTACCCTTACACAACTAGTCTTGCCTTGTTTCTAATGATATTTCCCAATTCATCAGACTTATTTTTGAAAATCCATTTTATACCAATAATATATTTATCTTTAGGTCTAGGAACAAGGTGTCAGACATCATTTCTGACAAACTGATTAAGTTCTTCTTGCATAGCAACTGTCCAGTTTTCATCAGAAAGTGCTTCTTTCACGTTAACCGGTTCTATCTGGGATGTAAAGCATACGTAGTTACATATGTCCTCTAATTGTCTACGAGTGCGCACACCAGTGAGAGGGTTTTCAAGTATTTGATCAGTTGGATGATCTTTAACAGTTCTTAATTCAGAATTAGTTTTACTTGATGAAGTATCTGGTTTTTCATATATAAGAGCTTCATCATTATTTGAACTAGGGGCAGGTGTGTTCAAGTGATCGTCAATTACTACATTTATTGACTCTTGAATCACACCGGTCCTGTTGTTCAGAATATGATATGCATGACTGTTTAAAGAGTATCCTAAGAAGATCCCTTCATACTTTTAGTGTCGAATTTTTCCAGATTTTCATGATCATGTAAAATATAGCACTTGCTGCCAAAAATTTGAAAATATTTGACAGTAGGCTTTTCTCAAACCACATTTCATAAGCCGTTTTATTATTAGATTTGTAGATATAAACACGGTTGATAATGTAGCAGGCGGTATTCACTACTTCAGCCCATAAATTTCTAGGGAGCTTCATGCTATTTAACATAACATTTTCCATTTTTTGAAGCACTCTATTTTTTCTTTCCACAATACCATTTTGTTGTGGAGTTTTAGGTGCAGAGAATTCATGTGATATTCCCTGATCACTATAGAGTTTCTCAAAACCGCTATTTTCAAACTCGGATCTATGATCACTATGGATCTTACTAACTTGAGAACATTTTTCAGTTTGGATTCGTTTTATAATCTTTTTCACTTCATCGAGGGTTTTTGATTTGTCCCTCAAGAATGAAACCCAAGTGTATCTTGTATAATCATCTACAATAACCAAGATGTATTTTTTGCCGCCTCGACTTTCCGTTCTGGTTGGTCCTATAAGATCCATATGGAGAAGCTCAAGTGGTCTAGATGTGGTATTGGAGTTCACCTTTTTGTGAGAGCTCCTCATTTGTTTACCATACTGGCATTCACCACATATTTTGTCTACTTTTTGTACTTTGGGTAGACCTCTAATTAGTTCTCCTTTGCTCAATCTATACAAATTTCGGTAGTGTACGTGTCCAAGACGTTTATGCCACAATTCTATCTCATCTGTATGGACCATGTAACACGTTTGATTAAATGAGCTTCCATTACATACTATATAGCAGTTTTCAGAAGTTCTGTGACCAGTTAATATTACAGAACCCTTTTTATCTATAATCTCACAACCTTGATTAGAAATTTTAACACTATGGTTGTTGTCACATATTTGAGATATGCTTAACAGGTGGTGTTTTAATCCCTCAACATATAAAACATTCTTAAATAAGGAAAGTTGAACCATACCTTGGCCAATAATCTTGTAGTTGCTACCATCACCAAATGTGTTTGATCCATCAGTCATATCTTTTAGATCGGTGAATAAAGCCTTGTCACCTGTCATGTGCCTGGAACATCCACTGTCTAGGTACCATTTTGAATGGCTTGTTGCTTTGAATGCAGTGTGGGCAACCAAGTAGGTAACTTTAGGAACCCATTTCAAAACAGTTTTGTGTTTAGAAACATGGTTGGTCTTCTTTTGTCTGATGTTGTAAGAATGACCTATTGAGTTAGATTTTAAGAGCTCCTTAAGTAAATCAATTATTTTTTCAGCAAGAAGATTTCTGTTCTGATTTTTAAAATTTATATAGTTGCATTTAGGTTTATGAAAAGTTTTTGTATTTTTAGAAAAAACTTGACTAGTACCTTTTCCTTTTGAGTTAGAAGTTTCTCCTTTCACAAAGTTGGGAAAAGTATACTTCTGTTTAGGAGATGTATTTTTCTCATAGCCCAACCCGGATCTATCGCCACATTTTCTTGATCCGGATAATAATTTTTCTAACTTTGGATCACCCTGGGCATATCTCCATGTATCCTTCAAACTCAGAAGAGAAGATACTTCATTTTTAAGTTTCTCATTTTCAGATTTCAAATCATCAATCAACGAGGTTTTGAATTCCAAATCACATTTTGATTTTTTCAAATAATCTGAAATATGCGATTTTTTAAAAACAAGAGTTTCCAAACATTCTTTGAGTTTAGAAAACTTTTCTTTTTGAAGCTTAAGTTTGACAACAATTTTACAACTTTCCTTATATAAGGCATTATAAGCATCTTGAAGATCTTCTTCATTTTCATAATCACTATTCAAATTTTTTTTACTTGTTGAATCATCATGATTTGAAAAAGTAAACTTAGCTAGAGTCATAAGGGCTTTAACTTCACTGCCCGACTCGGTTTCAGAATTTTTTGATTCAGAAGATGCTTCAGAATCAGACAATTCATCCCAAGTAGCCAACATACCCTTCCTTCTGGGTCTGTCCTTTTTAGGACATTTGTTTGCTAAATGCCCATACTCTTAGCAATTGTAACACTGACTGTCTTTTAAAGACTTCCAAGTTTTGGACTTAGGTTTAGATCGTTTCTTTTCATTTCCCTTTTGAAAGTCGACCCTTTTCTTGCTTTTGAAAATTTTGTAAAACTTTTTCGTCAAAAGAGCCATATCGTCTTCAGAATTTTCTAAATCTGAGTTTTCTTGGGAAATACCTTTAGAAAATTTCAAAGCTATAGATTTACCTTTAGGAGCTTTAAAATTTAATTCATAGGTTTGTAAAGAACTAACTAGTTCTTCTACCCTCATATTATCCGTATCACGAAGTTCCTGAATCGCAGTTACTTTAGAATTGAACCGTTCAGGAAGTGAGCGTAGTATCTTTGCACACACTTTACTTTCTGGAATTTTATCGCCAACACCCCACATAAAGTTTACAATGTCATTAAAAGTCCATAAACATTTCATTTTCCTCCATATGAATTTCTTCAAATTTGGTTGTGAGGAGTTGGACTTTAGACCTTTTGACAATTGATGTACCCTCGTGTGTCATTTCTAGTATATCCCAGGCTTGCTTTGCAGTATCACAGGATATAATTCTTTTGAACTCATCCAGTGATAGTGCACAAGTGATTGCATTTAGTGCTTTAGCATTGGCATTATACTCACTTTTCTGAAGGGTGGTCCATAAATAATAAGCAGGACAGACATAGTTTTTGAACCGTCAGATTCAGTTACTTCAATGGTAAGAGAGTTCCATTCGGTCACTGTGGCTCGCCACACACTCTCATCCATTGATTTGAGGAAGATCCTCATTCTGGCTTTCCAATAGGCATAGTTGGAGCCATCAAAGGGTGAAGGCCTAGTGACTGATAGGCTATCAAAATTTGACATCTTATAGCTTAGATCGTTAGCTCAGGAAATAAATCCAAAAAACAAACAATAAGAATGAGCTATTAGGCTCTGATACCACTTGAAAAGGCCAAGCTATATGTCCTGAGGGGGGGGGGGGGGTGAATAGGACTATGCCAAATTAAAAATAAAATCAGTGGAATAAAATCAAACAATAGCCTTACAATTATAAATTAATTATTAATGCTGAAATCAAATCACCTTAATACATAGGTAATGAGAGGTTGATACAAATTCAGTTCTAAGGACAACCTTACACCATAATAAACAAGGGCTTATGGTAGGACAACCTTATTTCTAGAACTTCTTTTGGATCAAGAACTCAATTTTAATAAAGATATATGAATAGCAGAGAATTGAAATTAAATGCAGAAATGTAGATCTAATTTATTACAACAATCTCCACACTTGCTTGAAATGTAAATCGTTACAACATTCACATCCACATGTACATTCCACACAAATAAATGATAAAAGATATGAGAATTAAGCAAGCATTCAATCCACAAGACAAAGAGTTATAGTGGTTTGCTTGTGTGTACACCAACTGTTCTTCAACAGCCACACAGAATGCTACTCCACTCGTAATATCCTCACACAGGGGATATTAACGTTCACTATCAAATAGGTTTTCATAGGTTCACCCAAAACCTTTACAATTGTGTCTTTTTAACTTGGGCTTACACAATCCAAAAACCCACACTTCTGAGTTTTCTGGCTCTCCTCAGATAATCACACAATTTGAGATTTTTCTGGTGAATCCCAAACAAAAACCAAAAAGGAATGGAATTTACAGAATTGTAAAATACCTGAATTTCTCCTCTTGTAGCTGCCCGGAAGAACCAATTGGAGTAGACGTTCGAATATAGAAGTTTAATGTCCACAACTCACTTTAATATGGTTCTAAGTTCTAATTGATTTTAGATTTAAACCAGTTAGGCGTAGCTATATTTGATTTTGATTCCAAGAAGAAGGAATAAGTCAATTCCTCTTTTCAAATCAGATTGGAATGCAGAAACAAAATCAAATTAAATAAGCTATCAAAAAGAGAAAGGAATTATGCACAAAATAGCTTAAAATGAACACAAACTTATCTCAGAGTGGAGCCTTGAATTCACTTAATTATTCAATGAAAAACTCTGAAATTCGTGTGCTATTTATAACAGAAGAAATTCGTCTTCGACTGGTCCTAGGGTCACCACGACTGGTCTTGAAATAAACTGATTTTTGAATTTTTGGGCGCGATCACATCAGACCGTTTCACGACCGGTCGTAGGTAGTCCACGACTGGTCGAAGGCAGTCCACGACCGGTCGTGACCCCTCTACGACTGGTGGTGCGATACTTGATTTAGTCACTGGACTTTGAGTCGTAGCTTTATGACTGGTCGAAGGTCGAGTCGAGACCATCTCACGACCGGTCGAGCAGACTCCAGGACTGGTCGTAGGTGAACCAAAAAATCTGATAAATTGCAACCATTTTAGGACTGGTCTTGGAACTTCTTAGACTAGTTGAGACAGTACTAGGACTGGTCTAATAGGGTCTAGGACTGGTCTTAGAGTAGACTAAAATCATGTAATAATATTCATTTGGATTATATATCCAAAGTGACCTACCCTAAGGTCAATCTAATGGTCTATCAAACCTGGAACATGAAGTATGGACATTGAATACTTCATTTGCTTAGACTTTGATCTTTACGAAGCTTGATTTCTTCTCGATGTAGCTTGACTACTTCAGAGGCTTCAATGTAACTTTAAGTTGTACTTGAGTTCCGCATTTTGAATCTTGAACTTGCACTTGAACTTGAGTCTTGACCCGGAGTTCTCTCTTAATATTGTATCTTGAATTATCATGAAGCTTGAAGAATTCTTTGAGCTAGACTTTAAGTATTGACGAGGTGTCTCGAACAAATTTATCAAGATATAAACACACAACATACGGAGACATTTTGACACATAAAATTTGACAATCAAAGAGGAATCAAATCATAGCACTTACAGTGCGTGCATGTGCATGCGTGTGTGTGCGTGTGGTGTGTGTGCACGTGTGGCTGTGTGTGTGTATATATATATATTGTATTGTATATATTATATATATATATTATGTATATATATATATATTATATTATGTAATATATATATACCTGATGGTGGGTCTTCATGGGACCCACCATGATGCATGTGTTGCGTCCAAGCTGTCCATCTATTTTGCAAGCTTATTTCATGGCGTGAGCTAAAGAATGAGTCAGATCTATAGTTCAAGTGGACCCCACTTTGACATAAGTATGAGGCCCATCTTGGGTTATTTGTGGCCCATCCGTTGAGGCCCACCTTGATATGCATGAGGTCCATATGATTAGGCCCATCTTGATGTAGTTAGGGCCCAACCATTGAGTTCTACCTGATATATTTAAGGCCATGTTACAAGGCCCATTGTGATGTACTCAAAGGCCCAGGGGTTATGGCCCATTGCAATGTACATAATGCCCATTGATGTGGCTCACTTGATTTATATAAGGCCCATATGATGTGGCCCATTTGATGTATCCAAGGCTCAGGGATCGAGGCCCAACGGGGTATCCTTAGGGTCCATTGCAATGTGTGATTTCCCCATGGCTTGTGTGTTGATATTAGGGGGGCCATGCCTTGGGAGTAATGTTGGTTTGACATCCACATTATAAGAATAATGTTGTTTAAATGTCCGCATTATGATTCTCCCTAGGGCCCAATGTTAGGCCCATACTTGTAGGCCGTCTAGGCCCACCTTCATTATGAACAACATTCATCACCATATAACATGTTTAGTATAGTTTCATGATTCATGATCATACACATTATATGTATGCTTGATATGAGAAGTGACTGGTCATAGCATATGCTTTCAGGCAGATTGTTTAGGGGCTCCCGGTTAGGTGGTGTTGTCCCACATGAGCGCATGATACGCGCAGGATTGTTGCATGACTGGATAGTGTGATTAATGCATTTCACATTGTGTGATATGGCTACCATACGCCCTAGCGACATCAAGGTCGTAGCCTCCACAGGCTATCATGGTTGGCAGGATTAGATACCGAAAATCTTGTTCTACATGGGGTGCTATCGATATCCCTAGGTGAAAGTCCCTAAACCCTTATGGTACCAAGAGGTTGCTCCAACGTCTAGATCGAGTCGGTGCATGAGCCCCGAGGGCCGATTACCAGAAGGCCACGCTTTTCACTGTGTCGTGGTTGGTTGGAAGGGGGTGCGGCCTTACCCCCCCCCCCCCCGAGAGGAGGGGGCAATGTTAGGCTGAGTTTGACTGGCTCATGAAATGGGTTCGCTATCGACGAGCCGAGCCCGATATTGGCAGGTGGATAGTGAGGTCTCTTCCACTTACCTTATTGCGCGTGATGTGGCGACAATCTGGTTATAGTGTACTAGACCCCGGTGATATTCCAGATTTGAGTTGTATTGATATGTAGACTTAGATGAGGATTTGTATGCTTGAGTTGCACTTTACATCGCATGACCTTGGTATGACCGACATCATTCATGCCTGGTACGACTAACAGTATTCATGGATTCATTAGCATGTTCCGCATTCCTCTGATACTTTATTACTACCTTGCACACACACTTTCACTGTCCTCTAAGCTTTCTATAAGCTTATGCACAACCGTTGCATGCAGGTGATGTTAGGACTCAGCAGCGCTGAGGTTGGAGCGCATACCAGATCATTTTGGAGTTTTTTGTCCATTATCATTGTATTTCCCTTTATGCTCATTGTACTTGTAAAGTTTTTAATCATAGTGGAAATGTGATGGAGTTTTTGGTTATTGTTTGTGGGTTATGCCTTTGGTTATGCTTATTACGAATTAAACAAATGTTGAAAATCCTCCTTGTAGCATCCTAGGATCGGAAGCTGGCATATGGGCATTGGGAACCAAGAATAGGGTTCTATAGAGGTTGTCGGCGCCGGATTCGGCGATTGAGAATTTTGTGAGTCTGGTTTCTGAGTTTGGGGCATGACAATAATCCAATCAACTCACCTAGTTAAGCCTATAACCAAGCCCAAAATTAAACCCAATCGGAGTACCATGCAAAACCTTAACACAATATCCTTCATAGAAGAGCCTCCACACGCTTAGAGGAGGCAGCCTGTAACATCCCAAATTTTCACAGCCAGAGTTTATACTCGTGCCTGAGAAAATCGGGTGTTAATAATGTATAAACTTGGATGCTTTAAAAATAACACCTTATTTTTTTTTATTTGGATCATATCTAGATACATTCATGAAGGCAACCATTCATGAGAATAAAATCAATCATTATTATTATTAAAAGAATTCAATAAAACATCAAGTGTCCTCTTAATGGGAGTGTATTACAATATCAAAGTTCATAGCGGAAGTATAAAGCTAAATCATAAAGTTATCTTCTTATTCTTTCAGTATAATCTTTTATGAGGAGATTGTTCTCTAGGTCTTCAATCTGTATGTCACTTGCATAATCTGTATGGTTGGGAGAGTGTCATTGCCCTACTTATAGTGATGGTTATCCTTTAAGATTAACAAAAAATCAAGAGATTCATAAAAGTAATGTAAGGGTTCTGATACGTCTCGTACTCCACTAATATATGAGATATCAGTATGTACAAACAACCTACATGAGATGCATGCCTAACATAGTGTGTGCAGCTCATCATACGTAGTGATCATCACAATGTGATATATAATTCATAGAAAATTTAACTTGACCTGCATCCCATAATTATGGATATTTGCCAGCATGGCTAACGCTAACGTGGATTTAAGTGAACATCTTAAGGTAACACAACATGCAGTTGGGAGATTTACGTAATACGATGTGTTCATAGAGTGACTATTTGTGACATCTAATCCCGAAAAGGTGATGTAGCACGCATGGCAATTTACATATATTGATTATGCACCACGCTAACCAACCCACAGAATTACATGCCGACCAAGAAGCCCACTACCCGTAGCGCATTACGTCCATGATAAATATTGAGTTACTAGTTGTGATACCTTCAATACATCACTTGAATTGATAGAAAACGTAATCTAAATCATGGAGGTTTTGAAATATCAAGACACATGCCCAAGCCTTAAAGATAAATAACACAAGACCAATATAATAAAGAGAAGAGTTATAATGGTCAACTCAACAGAGATAGAAGTGGCTATGGCCAATATAATAAAGAGGAGAGTGACAATGGTCAACTCAATAAAAGGAGAGTCGTAATGACTAACTCAACAAATAGAAGAGTGGCAAGGACCAACTCAATAATAAGAAGAGACGAGTGGCAGGGCCAACTCAAATAAAGAGACAAGTGACAGGGCCAACTCAATAAATTTGATAAGGCAAGGGAAAGGCTTGTATCCATGACCCTACATAAATTCATAAGGATCACTTGTAATCAACATTATACTGTAAGTCAAAGGCAAATAATTGATGGTAAAACATATAATTGCATGAAAAATTCAAAGTAATATGAAGGCATGTAAAAGGCAAGATAAAATAACATGAAGATATATAAAAGGTGGGATAAATATAGCAACTTAAATTAATGTAAGCTTAAAGGATAAAACCCTCATCTCTAACATCATATCTTCCCCGAGGGTTGGTAGAGTTTTGTGTACACTTCGTGGGATTGAATTCTATCACAATTAGAGTGGTTAGTCTCACATGGTTAATACCAACGACTAGGATTTGGTATAAGATCTAGGCTTAGGACTTGGCTCACGAAGGCAACCCATGGGTATGATTTTAGTAGATGGAAGGATTACCATGTTTAGCAATTTGCCTTAACTTGATTTATTCCTAATCTTTAGAATTTTCTCACCTAG
This sequence comes from Magnolia changhungtana, assembly GCA_030180095.1. Taxonomy (NCBI): domain Eukaryota; kingdom Viridiplantae; phylum Streptophyta; class Magnoliopsida; order Magnoliales; family Magnoliaceae; genus Magnolia; species Magnolia changhungtana. The sequence goes on along the minus strand of JASAUF010000612.1, from coordinate 5,112,115 downwards.
TTGACTCGGTTAGACTTAATAACATGCCCATGATTGTTGAAAACCTGGATCTTAGCGTGAAGGTGGACGTAAGAGCTTACCTGGGATGTCAGAGGGATCCATCCCGGTCCAGGCAACTCAACGAGTTGTTGTCAATTGCCGGTTTCTTCTACCCTTCTCTCCCTTTGTTTCTCCTTGTTTCTCTCGTTTCTTCCTTTCTCCTTTTCCTTTCTTCCTCTCTCTTTCCTGTGGTGTGTGTTTCCCTCACCTGAGGGCCTGGTTTTATAGTGCCTAGACAACGTTCTAGAGATTTCTTACGTGACTTGTATGCTGGATGAGTGTGCGAAAGGAAAGAGGTGCGAGAGCTACTCGTGTTTCGGCGTGGATCCGTCCTCCTAGAAACTTCTTTCAATTCGAGGTGTCCCGATCTATGTGGTTCCTGCTGGCGTTCTGATTCATTCTTCAGATGACTGATCAGATGGTCCGTGAGCATTGGTCGCTAGATCTTCTTGCTAGGGTAATCACCCTGGTTTAATGGTGGGCCTTTCCCTTAGCTATCTTCCTTCGGAGTGGTTCTTTTAGGAGGTCCAGGATTTTCGTCCGATGCTCCCTGGCCCACATAATTCATGGCCCGGACGCTATGGAGTGATTTATGGGACGCTGGTTTCGTATGTTGCGGTTAGTCTCCAAGAAGAACAACAGAGCAATATGATCCTCTTCCTCTCCTTTCTTTTCAGACACCTTGGGAGGATCAGAATCCCCTTCTCCTTATTTTGGATGGCTTGGATTTAAGGTAGGTTCCCAAGTCCGATCGTCCTATGACGTGGAGGGTTAGGGTGCGTCCAGTTTTATCGTTCGGTAGTGTTTCTGCGTAAGGAATTGGCCTCGAGTTGTTGTGGGGTTAGTGGGACCCACTTGTGGGGGATCTTTGGGCAGATCTACACCGTTCATTTACCTCGTGCGATGGTGTTAGGTTGTGAGCCAAGATTTGGGATGGATCTAAGTCCTAGGTGGGCCACATGTTGTAGGGACATGGGAGTGAAAGCCATTATCATGTCTGGTTGCGTCGTCCGCTGTTACTGCATGTAGATGAATGTCCTTTCCATATTGTTGTTCAAAACAGGTGGGGTCCACTTGTGATGTCCGTCCAAGAAATCCATTCTCTTCATTAGCTCCTACATGTCGTGTTGGCCCATGGCATCAAGTATGAACTGGATCCAATATGTAAGTGGGCCATAAGCTCAACCAATGTGCGGACGACACTCACCATTGAAAAAACCCACTTCCCACGTGTGCTTGGTGCCATGCATGACATATCTATTTACAAATTTACCCTTTATTTTGTCTAAATTAACTTCTATTGTCCGTAACTCACAACTTTATTGTCCAAATGAGGTGAAATTTGACAGGTGATCATTATTTTTCACGCCCTTTCAACACGTTAAATTTGGGCCTTGATCCATCGAGGATGACCAAGATGCTCCTTTATTGCTAACACAGTCCATAATTCAAAATAACATTTGTATACCTCTAATTGATAAGTTACCGAGTGGTTTCGACCTAGACCCTAAGATCTTCATGATGATCAGTTTACCATGATGTTTACGTGGCCCGTCTGGTGGATCTAAATATGACAGATGGTCATATGACTTGCTAAAAATAAGGGGACTTGATGGTTAGCACTCTGATCATATATGTAGGTGGATGTACAGTTAGTTTTGTAAATGGATGGACATAAAGCATGTTTCTGGAGTAATTAGGGGTAGAACATGTACACTGTTAAATTTAAGTGACTTTTTCACATGTATAAATTTCTCAGAATGCAGTTCTAAGGGTGGATTAAGCAGATTCAACAGATTCATATGGGGTGAACTAGATGAACGGATCAAAATCTTAATATGATAAGTGTACGACGGATGTAGAGGTTAAGTAGCTAGTTTACTATAATCTAAGGGTTGAAATTCGACGTGTATGGTTAATTTATGATAATTAGGCATGGTATAAAATTTCATATGAAACGGATCATGAGAACCATGTGATTTGGAATTCTGGGGTATAAGTTAATGACATTTTCGTAATTATTGTTGATCTGAGAGTTTTGCGAAATCTAATGAGTCTACATGGTAGTAGGCATGTTTCTAAGTAATTCTTATAAGAGAACTTATATCTAAATCATCATGGATGAATGGTTATTTGTCATTTCATTTAAGGGAAAGTGCTTACGTCAAATCACGTGATGGGTGGTCTTGTCTTGAAATTAACGGTCAAATGGCTTGATCTATTGAATGGGGATCATTTTCAATTGTTAGATTCGCGTTAGGGTATAGATGTAAGGTTAAAGTAGTTATATTTGTATCCTACACATGTACATATTAAGTAAATTTCTTAGTAATACTCGAAAACTTTCAATACTTAGGTATTGAAATGTTTGGGGCATTACATTGCCTACTAAAGCAAGGAGTCCAGGTGAGGGCTGACGGTAACCAGCTTACCGCCGACCACATGACACTCCCCCTCTTTAGGGTTGTTTCCCTCAAGCATGAGGGGTCTCCCTTTTCTAGACCCTACGTGTGTGGTTGGGGTGTATTTACTCTGACGTCCATCTCTTAACTGGAAATTATCCTTTTACCACCACATACAATTTATGAGATGATATCATGTGGCGATCTCCAATCCTAGCCCTTTAATAACCCCTTACCCCTAGCATTACCAAGAATTACCAAAAAATTGAGTTTGGAGGCTAAAACTAGCTTCCTCCCCTTCCCGTTTCAAGAATTCATAAAATCTAGAGGCATTTAGGGAGCATCCACCACATCCCTCCATCCCTCCAACAAGGAGAGAGAGAGAGAGAGAGAGAGAGAGAGAGAGAGAGAGAGAGAGAGAGAGAGAGAGAGAGAGAGATCTTAGCCCTGGTCTAGCCTTGCCAAGCTAAAACTTGAGTCACCTAAGCTATCTAAGTCTTAATCCAAGCCACTTGATCTAGCCTTGAGATACTACCATCCATCTAACTATTCAAGCTTCAATTAGTTTCCTTAAATTAAAGAATTAGCATTGTGCAACACTCATTCCCTTCTTAACCCCCTTGCTCCTCATATACATCATCACTGCATTGCATTTCATTGTTTTCTCATATATAACTGGAGAGCATATGCTTTAGGGCTTGTCGATATAACCAAAGTTGGCCCACTAGAAACCTTATCCAGTTAACCATTGTTTTGTCATATACATTAACATTACATCGCAGTCCATCATTTTCTTGTACCTAACTAGTGGGCGGATGATTTGTGGCTTGCCAATATAATCGAAGCATGCCAATCAAAAACCTTAGCTAGTTAGCTATCATTTTATCATAAGTATCAATACAACATCAAACATCCCATATATCACATTTCTACGTACTTTGCACCTTGCACTCGGTCGGTTCGAACGTATGCTTTACGACTTGCCGGCTTAATCAGATCATTCCCATTAGAAATTTAGACTGATTAACCACTATCATTGCCATTGCATCACATTACATTTTCTACACAAGAGAATTAATCTTATTTGCAAAAAAAATTATTCAGATCTTGTGAAGTAAAGATCGTACATCTGTACAGGCAAAGATGATTCCTAACACCCTCCCTCTATGTAATCCCAGTCCCTTACTTGAAATCTTTGTAGCACAAACCTAAGAGTCATCTTATGGTTAATGATATTCAGAATCTCGATCTTAAGCGTTTCTACAAGGTCTAACTGACTGTAGGATCAAAATAATTGGTTAGTGGCGACTATGGTCAAATATAACACCCTCCTCCCCCAAACGAAGGCCCTTAAATGAGGCAACCCATGGAAAAGTAAGCTGATTTCCCATTCCCTCAGAAATCATCCCTCTAACGTCCAAAGAATGGTGACTTTGCTGGGGACAAACTAGTCACACTAGTCGCAACTTGACTTGAAAAATAAGATCTTACGTATTCCTGAAGAATAACGGTTCTCACAAATTTGCATCTACATCAACATTCATTCTAAAAAAAAAAAAGAAAAAGAAAAAAAATATTACGCCTCTACAAGTCAGGCATCCTCAAAAAAATCTCCTTTATCGCAGCATAATTTACACTAGATTACATGTGTCTAGGAATAACCACGAGGAAGATGCTCAACCCTTCCACATTCTCGATCTCGCAGAAGCTCATCCTGCCATCTACACCAGGCAGAAGCCACACCAATGGCCTACATCTAGGAATTGTTACAAGGCATACAAGTAATGCATGACATGTTCTAGGAATTCATGCAGGCGCAAGCCGCCGTTGCGAACAACCAAGTTGGTCCAATTTAACAGCAACAACAATAAGTTCATTGGCTCTTTCCAATCTCTAGTTCAAATCAAGCATAGCCATTGGAGTCCGCATAGGACCATGGACACCATCCAGCGCATCCCTCAACCACGGGGCACTTCTTTCAATACCCTACCGCAGCCGGGAGTCAATCTCAAAACAATCCCACAACATGAAGTTTAAATCAATTTCATATTGATCCTGCAAACAGGGTCTCTAGTCAATTTCCAATACATCCCGCGAGAGGGGTCTTAAGTCAATTTTAAACTGATTTTGTAAATAGGGTCTCCAATCAATTTCCAAGACATCCAACAATAGGGATTTCAAGTCAATTTTAAACCAATCTTGCAAATAGGATCTCCAGTCAATTTCAAAATAGCTTCACAGCTAAGGCTTCTAGTGAATTTCCAATAGATCCTATAACAAGGATTTTAAATCAATTTTAAATTCATCCTACAAACAAGCTCTCCAGTTAATTTTCAACACATCCCACAATAGGGATTTCAAATTAATTTCTAGTAGAAACTTCCCTGATCTGAACCCTAGTGACAACACTGGCGAATGCCCACAATAAGGGTTAGTGTCAAGCCTTGCTCAACCAATGGATCGTGGAAAATACCGAACAAAGGGATCACTTCTCATCATCTCAGCCTCCCCTGACTGGAAGTGCTTTTCAATTTCAATTTCTCACAGATGGGAACACAATTACATTTCAACAAGCTCCCCCTCACGAGAGCCATAGGATCGAAGAAATCGATCACTATACCCAAAAAGTGAGATAAGCCTTGTCATGAGAGACGTCGATCCCTCAAATGAGCCGCACATAAATAGAGAAGTTATAGGAGCAACTATAAACTGTGCAGAATCAGCTTCAAAGACAACAAGGGGTCGATATCCCCTTAATAAATTTTAGGATTAGAGACTTATGTCCCTTCCTAGATGTGCAAGTACCTCAGAACTTTGAGGTGCCCAAATTCAAGAGATACGACGATAGTCGATGTCTTATGGCACATGTTAAATCATTATGTGGGGAGATAATGCAATAACAGGGAATGAGGGAGCTCTTAACCACCTATTCTAAAAATCTCTAAAGGGCGATGCCTTGTACTGGTACAATTCCCTGAATTGTCACCGGATCAAGACCTGGGAGCAAATCTCACAAGCATTTGTTGAAAATTTTTCATACAACCTCAACATGGCTCATAGAAGAGCGAACTTAGCACAGCCTTGAGATACAAAGGCAATGAAACATTATTTGCATAAGTTGGATGATGGCGAGCAATGGCTTCTAGAATGTGCACCCCAATTGACAATGTAGAAAAATCTTCATGATTGTCTATTCAAAAACTCTTGGCATATTTGAATATCTAATCTCACATCCCTATGCGAACTTCACTCAACTCATTTGTGGAAGTAGGAATACGCACGGGGGCAATCTTCCCATTGCCTCATCAAGCTACTACTGTCAAATGCAATAGAGTCGAAGGAAGAACCATGGGATATGGCAATGGAAACGGTAACAGTTCTGCCCATCGCCCAACAGAAGCAAACAACATCATTGCCATAGTTTAAGGCACCTAGCATGCACCATAACAAGGGCTCCAACAGTACCAGCAGTACCGTCCTCAGCATCAACAATAGGCATATGAACCATCACCACAACCATAGCAAAACCCATAGCCACAGCCTAAGCAATAACAATAAAAATAATAACAACAACGCAGAGAAAATGTCCATTACACCTATCAGAATAGGCAAACAAACAGGAAATTCAAGAGGTTCACTCCACCCACATAAATGTACAACCAAATCATGACAACGTTAGTACAAAAACAACTCCTCACTCCCCTACAACACAGATCACCTTCAAATCCTCTACTGCTGAACTACAATGAGAACGAGTACTGTGCATTCCACCAGGGTTGAGGTCACTCGACAAAGAGATGCTTCTCCTTGAAGCATGCAATCTAGGTTCTCATTGACAGTCGGAAGATCTCCATCTCAACCCCTGGGACTGCTCCAGCGGCTCCCACAAACATTCTTGAGAATACCCTGTCATAACATTAATCAGACCTTAACTCATCAAGCAGCCTAGCCATAAACTTCGTCGAAAAGGAAAGCATAATTTTTTTTTTCCACTCCTCTACGGTCTATCCACGTCATCTTGGTGGATCACTTAAATACACCATTAGTCTTGCAAGGGGTACCCTAGACCCCTCTCCCAACAACCTAGCTAGTAATACTTCAAGGAGGAAACACTCCCTATTTCCCTGCACTGTCTCCTATCAACAATCAGCCATGGGAACCAGTGGTATTGGAAGGTGCACCCTCTAACTCTAAACCATTCATCCCACAAGGGGCCCCCCCAAGTCATGCACTAGTAGTCCTGGAGGGGGCTTTCTCCCCAATCCATTGACACTCCCAACAATTCGATAAGAGGTAGCTCACAAAGGAGCATATCAGGAGCCGGTAGTCTTGGAAGAAGTGCCCTCAGGTTATGAGCCAGTTGTGTTAAAAGGGGGATCTCAAGCAACCACTAACATATCACTTGGGTCACCTTTTCTCTTGACGCATTAGCTAGCTCATGATAGGAGACCTTCCCGCCAATCGTTGCTAATGGAGAGGAGAACCTTCTTCATCCCATGGCAGCCTCCGACCACAAGTGCAATCCAGCCAAAGCCTAATCCTCATATCATATATGAGGATGAGCCTCACCATATCCCATTTAGCGTAGGCAACAGAGTGGTCCTACACGCAACAGCTCCATACGAAGAGCAAACAATGATCATCCCCACAACGCTAGCACAACTGTCAGCTCCCAAAGAACCAGTGACACTGGAGGAAAATGAGCCTCTATGTTACAAGTCGATTCCTTAGCACTATTCGGAGTGTGACGAAGTGAAGAGCTTGAACCTTAATGGACGTTATGCTCGAAAAGACAATCGGGATTCCAAAGGCACACTGTCAAGGTCAGGACAAGAGACAACATACGATGTAGCAACACAACTCAAGACGATTCGAGCATAAATACTATATGGGAACTGTTTGCACATCACAGATGCATCAGGATCTATGTACCAAAACATTGAGTGATGCTCATATCGCCTTAGACACTCCTTCGAAAATGATTGCACTATTGATTGGGCAACTCCTCGGTCCCAGGGTCACCACCTTCACATATGATAAACATCCTCTTGAAGGCCAAAATCATGGAAGGTCTCTCAATATCACCCCACAGTATATGAACCTATGAGTTCCACTGGTCCTCCTTGAAAATGGCTCGAGACTAAACGTGTGCCCACTCAAAATTGCAATCCACCTTAGAATAGAGCCATCATCTTTTTGGCCAAGTAACATAAGCGTCATAGCCTTCGACAACTCTTGCCAAACTATGGAATAAGAAATAGACATTGAGGTGCAGATTGGTCCAGATATCTCGGTTATCACTTTCTAAGTCTTAGATATATCCGCGTCTTTCAATATGCTACTGGGAAGCTCATGGGTTCATAAGATTAGGGTTATCCATTCCACTCTCCATCAATGAGTAAAATATATCCTCGACAGCAAGGAAATCTCTATCCTAGATTAATCTGGGTTTATCATTCTAAGCGACTATAGTACACAAGAACAAGACGTTCCAGTCATCGACATCTAACATTCAGGAAAAGACATTTATTACCACAACCTTAAGATCGAGATGATAAATACAATTGCCAATTCATCACCAATTAATACAAATTATGTCTTCTCATTGGTAGAGCAATAGAGCTTTACGCTCCATGTAAAGAATCACTTCAGGACAAGGGCAGTAGAAACAACCTACAATAAAAGGAAGTGGGGTTGGTGTTTCGACCAGAAACGAAAAGCATTTAATTTAGGGAATTATCTCACTCAATAACGATAAAAAGAAAGAACTAAGAGAATAATCATCGAATTTATTCATTTTGAGTTCATTACATCCTTTTGATCCACTGATTCTGAGATAGAATTTCTAGAAAATACAAAAGTTCAAGTATTGAATAGGCTCAAATATAAATTTCGATAGCATTCTAGCTCATATCAGTCATGTCTCCAAGGGAGATGAGTTGTGCAGGCATTCTGTGCACTTTGTCCCTCATTAACATGGTAAAGGAGTGCCTGAATCACTTTGAAACACCTAGAATGGCCTAAGGACTTGAGAAAACGCAACATAGTGTTGCCTCAAAGAGTACCCACGCAACTCCACCATGAGTTGCACGAGCTGAGGAGTTGCGTGGGCCAGTGTAACTCACAAGGAGTGGTGCGGCCCAACTTCTGCACTCTACACTCCCTCTCCTTCTCTCCATCTCCAATACCTGTCAGAGGCACTAGTCTTCCGAATATCCGATCCTGCAAATGAGGGGGGTAGGGGTATTTATAGGCTTCCATACGTGTAAGCCCTCGAACCCTGTGCCATGGACCCCACTTCACATCACCGATTTAACATATCCTGTGAAGGGTAGCGCGGCACGGTGCAACTTCGGCGAGTTGAACGAACCCGCATAACTTAGGTCCCGCGCAACTTGGGTCCCGCGCAACTCATGACCCACACAACTTAGGTCCCACACAACTTGGGTCCCGTGCAACTCATGACCGGCGTAACTCATCTTATCTTCACTTATATGCTCTATTTCTTTCTCTAATTCTTCTTCTTGAAGCTTCTTTCCTTAACCAAATTTTATGCTTCAACATATGCCCCCTTGATCCGAGATTTGACTACTCTAAGTCAATTTGAAGGATCAATTTCCTTCTCTGAGACTTGAGTTGCACCGGACTGCGCAACTCCAACCCACACAACTTATAGCAATTCCCACTGGTCTATAAATATCAGAACTCCCAGCCATTCATCACTTCAGAAAATTTTCTTTCTCCTTGCTTAACCCCTTTCCTAACAAACCATCAACTTGCGGCATCACTAGTCAATTCTTCAAGTGAATCATTCGATCAACAAAATATCTTTGTCTCCGTGAACAATTAGATCATAAAAGAACTACGAATTCTGACAAGTTATCTGGAAAAGAATGAGCCCCATCAGAGAGTAGGCAGGATTCACAAAATGAGATTTTTACGTCAGAGCATTTTCATGGGGATGCTGCTATCTTCAGAGGCTTCCTTAACAATTGGTCTCCAATCACCAACTCATTTCATCTTCCTTCAGGCAACATGAGTTTCACCTTATGGGATCTTCTTCGCATAACAGGTCTTCCCATTATGGGTAATATCTTCGATGCCTATGTACCCTCTAATAGAGAGGTTGCTCTAGCTTCTGCAAGAGACAACAAATCTAAAATTTCGAAAACCACTCACGAACTCTTTAGTGCACCAGCCAACTTCCCTCAACCTGATCACATTACTTCTCTCGAATGGCTAGCTTGCTTTTCTAAAAAAATACGGTATATTTTCTCCTTTCTACTTTCTTTCTTCATAACTTCAATCTTGTACGGTCTAATTTTTATGATTATTTCTTCACCCTGATAGCTTTATAGGCCATAATCACCAGGAACTTAAGACCATTCATAAGAATACTAAGAGCACTGTTGAATACAGTTCCTCTTGCGAACTGGCTACCATCTTAGCCTACTGGCTAAGTGTAGTGATATTCTCGGATTTCTATTAGATAAGCATTATCAGGCCATCCTTCTTCGTGGTTGCAGGTGCAACTGGCTCCCCCAGTCCTGTGTTCCTTGTACCATGATTTCGGAGACACCATTTCTGGTTGCGAATTTTTTTTCCGACTCTTTTGCTGTCAGTGCTCCATGACATTTCTTTGTGGGTTGGCTAGGAGTTTATTTCCCATGGATATTTGCTAATTCCGATAGAGCGTACTTACATCCTGATCGACTCCCTCTCCATCATTATCAACTGAGAGAGATGATCAATAAGTTGAACGGTTGGGTCACCAGAAAAATAAAGAGTAATGATCCTATTGATTTCTATCAATTCCCTTTTGCTAGTTATTCTGACGATGTAGCAGTCGTTGATGATGATTCCATTTCATTTGGCGAACATTCATTTCTTGTCTCCATTAGGTCCAGCACCCTTCCTTGGAGAGAAGGCGATATATTCTGGTGCGAGCCATACTATCCTAACAGGTTTGCTTATCAGTTTGGGTTCAATCAAACGGTACCAAAGAATCTCGATATCGTTACTAGAGCAATGAGAAGCTACGACATCGGACCATGTAATTGGGATTTGGAATGAAAGTAGCCCTTGATCGTTCGTACCGAATCACATTTCATAATTCCCGGCTATGATTACCCTTTCAGTGCTTCTTACTGCTAGATGCGGTGGTGGGTTTATTAGTATCATTTAGTAAAGCATTGTTATCTAGTTGATCATACTGTATGGATTCTCCCTCCTTGCCTAAGGAGTTTCCAAAGAGACGAGGGCATCAGCTATTTTGAAGAGGTAGATTGCGTCCCCTCTCTAGGTTGACTCTGCATGAAAATTTCTTTTGTAGATAACAACTTTGAAATGAAACTGGTTGATACCCTTGAGGAATGGGTAACCTTTGGTACGCCTTTGAAGAATACTCATGAATCTTCAGATTTTCCAGAAGAGAATGATGATTCTTTACAATTCTATCCTCCTCCTCCCTTGCAAATTATAAGAGACAATACTTCATAGTATCAGAAAGATGAGACAGAAAGACATTGTCATTTTCCTCAAAAGGACAAACATATCATCATTGAAAATTCATCCCCTTCAGAGTAGAAAACAGCAAATGTACTGATCAAACTTGACATTGTTGTATTTGAACAGGAAATATAACATTTTGCCTTTCTTACATCTATTTTTGATAACACATTTCTATATGAAACGTATGAACATACGCATCTTCGGAATTATATGCTGATTTAGGATTCATAGTATTTCTAAGCTTGAGCAATTCTTATAAGCATATTTGATAGACACATTCTGATCAAAGTAACAATCTATTTATAGTTATTAGCATAACATTTCTTATGTGGCATTTTAAAATGGGTGAAACTAAGTTTCGGTTCCAATTAGTTGCACACACAGTTTAAGCTCGTAAGTAGTTGAACAAATCATAGTTTAGACTCGTAAGTAGTTGGAGTTGGTCTTACATGAATGACTGTTGTAACTCTCTAGAGTTCACGAGGCTTATCGTGGCCGGGGAGTTCACAAACCAAGATCCATCAGAAGGGCCCAGTGAAGCTATCGTGGCAGTGAGCTCGATAGGATTTATGTGCAGGGTTGGCCACAGTAACTCTCTAGAGTTCGTGGGGCATACAAGGCTACCGTGGGTACCAAATTTAAGGCTGCCAGTCCATTAATGAGGGGTCATCTTGCTTCAGAGACCTGTCCTCACGCGTTACTACTAAATTCAAACCAGGGATCTGGGGAGTCATCTTACTTAAGAGACTCACTTTTCCTTAGTATGCAAGGTTGGACCCATTCATGAGGGGGCGCTCTCTAGCCGCCCACGTGACGCTGTCTGAAGCTGCATAGACGACATAGGTCACCACCCGCATGGGTGCGCGTGATGCTCTTTTCGGGCTTTTTAAGGCCACAGGTGACACTGTTACCCATATAGTTCTGCCATATCGCCATTGCCAATAATGATAAGTCTTATGCGTGTTTGGCTTCATGACAGCATCTTTCTCACCATCATATGTGATAAGTCACCATTATTGTCATGATTCTCGTACATAATTGTTGTCACGATTCTCATAATTATCTTTATAAGCTTATTTTGCCACCTGTAAATGATGAATTGGCCTTGCTGAAATAATAAATCGAAATTAATATACCGCATTCGCTAATGATATGAAATAAAATTTTATAGTATATCAGCCTGATGGTGCTATTGATTTCGATAGCTTTAAATGGCCTTGTGCTAGTAAGATAATAATAGTAATAAAAGTTTTAGCAATTCGGCAATAATCATTGCCACATTGGCGATTTGCATTTGGCGATATGCGTTTGGCGATTGGCGATAACATTGGCGATTTGCATTTGGCGATGTGGCAACAATCATTGGTGCTTTTCATTGACTCGCTTGGATTCAATATGCTTTAAAGGCCTACATTTCATTATTATTCAAAGAGAAATACAATGTTAGAAAGAAATACAGAGTTCTGCCTTTGTATGCTTTTGTCTGCTGTTCACAACCCCAAGTGTAGGGCTGTGATGTAGTAATAATCTTGGTAAGTCCGAGGTCGAATCCACAGGGACTAATCTCGTGTGTTTTCTGAAAGCAACTAGAAATAGAACTAGAAGAAGATGAAAACCTAAGTTTGGAAGTATAGAGAGTAATTATGAGAGATTTAATGAAAAACTTAAGAAATTCAAAGGTGAGAAACGAGGGTTTCCAAGGATCCACTTGTAGAGATCAGGGAGATCTATGCTTGATTCAATGACAATTGGAATCAGAATCCCATCTTATCCAATTGGAAGATATCTCAGTAAAATCAAATCTGAACTTCCTTTGACCTAATTCTAAATAAATGAGAGGTGTGAGAATTGGAAGTGATTCCATCACAAAACCATGCCCATGAGACAAGGTAAATAACAGGATTAACCAATCCCACAACCAATCATAAGAGAATCATGAAGATTAAAAGGATTCTATCACCCAATCATTCCCATGAGACGATGGTGAACAACGAGATTTCCTAATTTCACAATCTTAATACATGAAAAGAACATACTTAAAGCTATCGCAGATCTATTGTAATTTAAGTCGCAACAAACCATTAAAAACTGAAAATATTTCTTATAATCAAACTAGAATCAAAGATAGTTGTAACGTCTTGGGAAAATCCATACAAAGACCTGAGTACCACCTCAGGTAGAAATCCTTAAGGACCAAATCCTTTAGAAATTAGGTAAGGATTAACTAAGTGCTAAACTAGATTATTTGTGAAATTAGCTCTAACCACTTTAAATATGATCTGTAAGACCCAAATTGAGTAGAACCATTAACGCTACATTACCTAAAAACTTAAGATCCATCTCAAAAGCTAGTTGCTCTCGGGAGCACATTGAAACTCCATATCGGACCTGGACTGCGCGTCGAAAGTCTGATTACTGTGAAATCATACGGTTATGACCGCCTTACTGGGCTTGACAACTATCTCGAAAATCAAGTCCAGATAGTATCCTGAAACATACAACTTGAGCCCGGAGCGAAGCATGTGAGAAACGGGAATATCTTTAGAAAATAAACTGAAACTTAAGTGAATTGAGCCGTTTGCTTGCAGGCCAAATCTAAAGTTTTAGACCGTCAGATTCTGACCCAACTACACCCTCGGATTAGGAAACATTTTCAATACATGTCAGTGTACTCGTGACCCTGATCGAGTAACGATGACCGTTGAACTAAAACTAGTCCGCCACGGTCGATCTGTAAATTCGTTTGGATCAAAAACTTATCCTAGCATAGATCCATCATCTAAGATCGGACCGTATGCAGAAAAAGAGCCTCCAGATATGCTTCGTTGGACCGAAACAACCAACTTTTGGCTGTAACCTAAGTATACCATGGCCCTGGGGCCATTCCTATCAGTTCTGGGCCTATATAAAGACCTTAAACCCTCTCTCTCCCTTGCTATACGAATTTTCTAAACCCTAGGAGAGAGGAGAGAGAAAGGAAAAGGAAAGAGTGAGGAAAAGAGAGAGTGGGAGATCGTTCCTAAGATTCGATCCCATCACTCTACGTGCTTAACCACCGCTTCCATGTCGCTATACCGGTGATTCTGATTTCATTTTTAGGTAAGAAATCCTAACCCTAACCTGTTTTAGGGATTCAAATAGAGTAGATGGTGGAATAACTAACCTAATTTATGATATAGGTTGTCGTTGTGTCGTAAACCAAGACTTAGTGTTTAAACTGAGTTCATTACGAGTCTATAGGCGAAAGGTGTGGACAATAAATATTTACGTTATGGTTTTCAAGGCTTTCAATGTTAGTTAATAATTTATGTCTGACTTGATTGCTATCACATATGCTTAGATACGATGTTTCCTGTATATTGCACATATATGTAAACTATGTTGATTTTAATACTTTTCAAGTGTTTGTTGAAATGTCTGAATAGATATGGAATTATGATTTGTACTTGCCATGATTATTGAATGTAAATACATGATTGTTGTGTATGTGACAACTCCTTGGTGAAAGGATTTGTCCTAATATATGTTATAATCAACATACGTCATGTATGTTGAAAGGTGTAGTCTAAGTGTTTGATAAAATGTTTGAGTGAGTAAATGTTGGGTAATTCGTACTTTACTAGGGTGTCCAGATAAGATTCCCAACTACCTTAACTACGTGTATAAATTCCTTCATGTAACTTAAATCTAATTATGCGATTTATGTATGAAATGCATATGTGTGAGAATATGATTATTCCGTGTTTCGTGAAATGCTAAAATGCTTGAAATGTTTGGATTGTTGTTCAATGCTGCTATGCATATCATATGTGATGTATAAATTACAACTGAGTGTGATTAGGACAATGAATTAGTCCAGGCAATCGGTAATGGTTCCTGATTAAGTGGCAGAACTACTTACGCCACAACAGATGATTTCGATGAATCTGAATCGTACGCTGATTGTCGACAGTGGTTAGGCCACGTGAAGTGCTTACGTGTTTCATGTCAATCAACCCAATGTGTGCTCGTACCAGTCGAGCTGGTTAAGTAACCCGATTGACCCCATGTATGTTCACCATGTATGGGACGTTACTGCTTGAATCTAAGGTATCAATTACCAGAGGAAAGCCCATTTAACCTTGGTACCACGATCCACTAGGACTCATGAGCTGGGCATGGTGGTATGGGACACCGTGGTGGAGCTGTCGGCCTACGCTGGGGTGATGAGCCTCACTGTAGTGTCCAGTGAGCAACCCAGACTTGTGAACCGAATACGATGGTATGGGACACTGTATTCGAGCTGTCGGCCTACGATTAGGTGACGAGCCATTCGTAGTGACCTCGAGCATATACATGGTCTACATTAAGGTAACGAGCCTTTCCGTAGTAACCTCAAGTATAAACCAGGCCTGCACTGAGGTGACCAGCCTCTCCGTAGCGACTTGGAACTGCCCATTGTATGAGACTAACTAGGATTGACGACTTTAAATGGATCATTGTTTGGGAAATGATATAAGGGTGGTATCTTAGCTTCCCGAATCTGCTGTGTGAATAAATCTAATTAAGGATTTGGCAAACACGACCATGCATTGCATTGCACGATGCTTTGGTGAGGAAGCGCACATTTACCGGGAGTGTAGTATGTCCGATCGTGAGATGATGTCACTGAGGGAGTGCAGGTGAGGGCATGCATCATTATCATATACCATCATTGCATTAATAAGAGTACTTAGGACTTGATTGTTGTATTACTTTATCATTATTGCTTGACTGAATTGATAACTATTAGCCTTTGCCTTATAGCTCCACTGAGTTGATCACACACTCCCACTCTGGGACAGTGTTTTAAAATACCAACCAGACTCTGTTGTAGTTGCAGGTGACGTCGCAGCTTACAAGATGGAGCCTGACTTTTATGATGATGAGGATTTCTCCTATATGCAGCTATCAGGCGGGTCTATGGACACCATGTTCTGATCGACGGGGTTTACAAGGATGCTGACTAGATGTCATTACACATGTTATTATGTATTTTGGAACACACATGTATATTCATTTTATCCATTTTGGGAGTATACATGTGTAAATATTTAACCTGCTATCATGTTCATACTTTGGGGACTTACTACACTTATATGCCTCATATATCTATCACAGTCTTCTGCTTACATAATCTAATCATCTCTGGAGTATGATATGTTGTTTTGGTGTAATCCCACTCATGTTTAATGCACTAATACGGACAACATTCAATCATCATTATCCATGTTGCATAAGTGATGTTTTGGAACTCAGGAGTTGAGCTTTTGCTCGACCCCAGATTTTTAGGGCATTACAATAGTTCAACTTAAACATGAATCAAAGTAATAGAAAACATCTTATCATACTACAAGCTTCACCTCTTAGCCCTAGCTAAGAGGTTTAGCCAACCATAGATATGATTGAACTAAAATCTCTTAAGAAAAGCATAAAAACAACTAAGAAAATGGAAGAAAAACTCTTGGTGACGACTTCTACACACTTTTTCTCCACTTCACAAACCCTAAAAGATGCCTAGGAACATCATAAGAAGTCCTATTTATAGTTGTGGAACTCCAATTTTCGCATCTAGTTGGAAAACTCTAAACATCGCCTCAAAATTACGTAGTTTTCCAAAATAGGCTTCACTCTGCGCAATTTCACAGAATGCCCCAAAGTTTCAGAATATGCTTCTTCAGGACACTTTTAAGAATATGTTTATGAAATGGCGGTAAAGACCGCACTAGTTGAAGAAGGAATATGCCAATATGTCCTAGAGGGAGGTGAATAGGACTTTTTAAAGTTTTTATGATTTATTTACAAATCCTACTTCACTAATCTTGTGATCATGCAATTATCAGGATTACTCAAATGTAACTCTACTGGCTTCTAAGCCTGGTAGAGGATCCAATCACAAACTATCTTAGAGATAAGCAGTATGCAAGCTAGCTTATGATGGATATGACTGTGTAGGTGTGTGTGGTGTGATCAAATGTTCAGATATGGAAGTATTAAAGAAAATCACACAATCATAAGAATAACAATCTTAAACACAGTCATTTTTATAGTGGTTCGATGATAAGTCTACTCCACTCCCGGCAACTGCACTCAACCTTGAGTGTACTGGATTTCACTAAGGAGGTTTCACAGCGGTTCACCTCTAACCTAAGGTTTTAAATCAGGTTCACCTTCAACCTTTACAACCTACACTGAGGCTGACTGTTTATGCTCTCACAAGCAAGGGTCAATACAACACACCCACTTTTAGGCACACTGGCCAAGGATCTTCCATAAGACCCTATTGGAGGTTTCTACATGGTTGACCTCAAACCCTAAGGTTTTACACGGTTCACCTTAAACCCAAGGTTTTACGCGGTTCACCTCAAACCCAAAGTTTTACTAGTTCACTCCTAACCAGATGTTTATGCTCTCCACAGAGCAAGGGTCTACACAATGCACCCACCACATATACTCTTGCCGGATGCCTCCCTGAGGACTTCAAAGGGTGAGAACCACTTAAGACCCAATCCTACAAAAGGAATGATCACAAGTGTCCTCTTGGACTCTGGATACTTACAAATAAGCTGATGAGTGTCATTTAGTACAATGCCGAAGATTTCCTCATCCTTGCTGACGAAGAGTCTTCTGCTCCCTTGATCGACAATACAAAATGATGTACCAATACTCGGCTTTGAGTTGGGTCAAGGTGAAGATGGAATCTTACACTCAAAATATTTTTCTATCAGGAAGATAGAGCGATTCCAATCTTATGCATTCAAGGCATCCCAGCTTAAAGATTTGTCATTAAGGTAGTAGCTGAAGGATCCTTGAATGCAGAAGTTCATTCCCCAATCCACTCTATTGAATGTCAATGATAAGGGTGGATTGGAGGATGAACTCCCTTGAGAGAAAGGGCTTTGGATATAAGATATACGTTGAAACACACAAAAGCTCTCTCTACTTTCTCTCACAGCAACAAAAGACAAGTCCTCTATATATAAGCAAAAAGTTCCAACGGATATAAAATGGTCACATTTATGACAGAGTTCGATATCATCGAGCAGGTTCGATATCATCGAGCGTATACTCTCGTAGCATTGATGGTCTGCTCGATGACTCGAACTCAATGTCATACGCTTTTGAAACTTTTGCCAATTGGTCGATGAATCGAAACTATTGTCGATGTCATCAAATTTCGAACTCTGATTCCATCAATGACAGGTTCGATCCATCAACGCTTGAGAAATGAGAGAGACTTGACTTTAAAATATTTCAGGATTTCATGAATGATCAGGGAGCCATTGAGATCATCAGTATTTGAATGTCGATGATATCGAGATCAGAGTCAAGGCATCGATAAATCTAGTGGATTTGTCTTTAAGCTTGCTGGACGGTTTATGACCTTGTTCGATGCAATCGACCTGGTGCTGATATCATCGATATTTGAATATCGATTCTATCGAAGGGCCCCCGATCATAGTTAAAAATAACCTGAAATATCTGTTGTAAGAAATACGCGCCCACGATCGATATCATCGATGGACTTCCGATGTTATCGATATTTGATTTCAGATCATATCGAAAGAGCATCGATATATCGAAGGAATTTGAGATTTTCATTAAAAAAACAGGGGCGCCAAAAATCTGCCTGTCGATCTTATCAAGCCATTTTCGATGGACTTGAGATTTGTATATCAATGATATCGATGGTGTATCGATACATCAATAATTCTTCAAGATATGATGTGAAGTTGCTAGACATTTTTAGTTCTTGTATCGATAGGTGTATCGATACATCGATAAATCCATCCAGATGAATATTTAGTTGCTGGACACTTTTGGTCCCCCACATCGATAATATCGTTAAGGTATCGAGGACATCGACAAGCGGGTCGATCATATCGAGGGTGTTCTGATAAAATCGACTAGGCAAGAAAAACTTAGAGATTTTCCTATTTTGAAAAAAGTTTTCTCACCTTAAAACACTATGATTTCTAACTTATTTTTAAGGGTTTTATTGACCTGTTGTTTTGGGTTATGGGATGTGAGGCTTTAGGTTTACCTGTGGCGAGCTTGCACACATCGGGTTGAGGCAGACGCTTGAATTGATCTTCTTATCAGGCTATGTAGACAATCTGACTCAACACTCACCTAACTTGACAAACCAGGGCACTTTCAATCTCCCCCTCTGTCAATTACGTGATGAAATACCCAGAACACCCTAGAACTCTTTAGACAAACACACCTTAAATTGTGTGTACATGCTTTTACCCAATTTTACAATTTCTATCCCATGTACACAACCAGTAGCTGCTCCCCCTTTCTTGTAAACTCCCCCTTACTTGATGCAGCTGCTCCCCCTAACACCTGCAACAACATCTAACAGATACACAATTTCCATTCGGGGTGTTTGTAAATGTTCTCCCTCTTTTTTTTTAGTCATTGACAAAGATATCTCAAGTGATATTGACTGAAGCTTGAAATACTTGGGAGAACCAATTAGGTAGAAGCAAAACATTGATGTAAAATAGTTAACTCAATTCAATCAAACATCAATTTCCGAATTCATGAATGCATATTAGATAAGATAGAGCAGTTATAACAATTACAATCTTCATTCATGACAACATATGCAATCTATAGCCGATGGAATATTCGTTAGAGATATCACATGCATTCCATATCAGAAGCTTGATAAACTAGGAGAACTCAAGACATAATTATGGCAAAAAAATATGAATTCTATTTAGCCATATCCCAAAATAAAACCAAAGTATCCAACTATCTAAAATAAACTACCCAATATTGGAAGCAAATTAACAGTTGTGCCAGTAAAAACACCAAGCACACGCATAGGTACCAAAAAAAAAATATAGTGATATAGAACTTGCACAATCAGCTTCTACTGACTCTGAGAATCACCACGTGTGAGTAAGTCAACCACTTGCTGATTTGTTTGCTGGAGAGAATCGACTTTTTCTTCAATCATGGTGAGACGTCTCTCACAATTGTGAAGTTGCTCCTCCATGCTCGCCATACCATTAAGTAGGTGACGTTCGAGGTGATGAGTTTGACGATTTGTAATAGATTTCGGACTTAGTAGTGGTGTTCGGTTGGATCCCCATGGATATGACGGATGAGCATATGGAGCAGCCAACTACAGGGGAGCACTGTTCTCAGGAAGAACTGAAGGAAGACACAACTGTTGAGCCACCTAAGTCGAATCACTATCAAACCATCTCTCTGGATAGACTGTATCAGATGTGGCAGGAATACCAACATGGTGAAATAATTTACAGATGAGTACATGAAAAGCTAGTGTATCTTGATAGTTGCCTTGAATGACACGAATTAGCTGCTTAAGAAGAAGTGTTGGGAGGCACACTTAGACTTCTTAATACACATCATACAACACATTTAGTACAAAAGGAGAGAGATGATTTCCATTCATATCGCAAGGATATACACTGGTCCCAAAAATGCTGTGGAGGATTTTAAAAGTGGGTCCAAGATGATTAATGTGAAGGAAATTATCATCGTTTCGAGAAATAGTTGTTCCCTGACACAGTGCGCGGGTTACCTCGCCCCAAACACCAAGACCATTTAGATTCCGATTGGTAACAGGAATGCGAGTGACTTTGGAGGTCTAAAAGGTTACTCAAGGTGATGGGAGTGATGTTCTTGGAGTAATGCAATAATTCTACTTGAATGTAAGGTGGATCGACACAAATAACATGACTTTTACTGAGGAAGTCATGGACCACTCCAATTTGATAAGTACCACCAAGATTTAGAATATTTTGCCATCCAGTTACTTCTAGAAAAAGGTCGACACCAAAAGCCATAATGACACTGTTAAGAACCAGACGTTCAACAATAGTAGCTAGATGTCTCCCCGATGGAATGAGTTACCTACTGGGTTGTTTCGCTTTTCGTTTTAAAGACTGAGAAAGTGACTTTCCTTTCCCTTTGTTCATGATTTTTCAGTGTAGGAAACAGGCAAAGGTAAGGATGATCAAGCAAAAGAATAGAAAATACCCGACCAAAAGTGAGGTTAGACTCTGGAGTGGAAGAAATGAAAAGAAAAAACCTATTTCTTTTGAAGCTTCTGGGACCCGTCCATGGTCTTCTGGTTGAGGATTCAAGCAGAGAGCAAAACAGAAAATTTTTCAGAGAAATAAGATTTTTCTCTCGATCACCTTTTATCGGGCCGGAGTCTTCGATTTTATCAAACTTACTTTCGATTATATCGATGATCCACATTTGATGTTATCGGCAATTGCTTCGATAGTAGTTCCGATCATATGACTTTCCACATTCTGAAGAGATGTCGATGATATCGACCTATGATCGATTAATCGGGGATGACAGATCGATAGGCATATCGAAGGGGAATATTTTTCTTTTTTGACCCTTCAAGTATACTTTTTAGTATTTTTGTGAATCAATAGCATACTCAGCAAAATTATGTACAATTACTGTACACATAAACATTTGAATGTTTATACACAAAAGATTGAGGTGAGGAACCTCAGATATATCATTTGACGCTCAACTAAATTGCATAATTTCAGCAAATATCCAGATCTAGATGCATGATCTGGACTTGTCTTTCTCTGCTCAGTACTTCTAGGCATTAGTCCTTTCATGCCTCTGATAATGTAGCAGTGGTTACTTGTGCGATGACCCTTCATTACTGATTTCCCTGATTGATTTAGGATTTCGCATTCTTGTCTGTTGAATTTGATCACATGCCCATTATCACAGATTTGAGATATGCTTAGAAGATTATGTGTCAGACCTTTTATGCAAAAAGCTTTTTCATTTTCAAGCAACTGTATTCCTTTTATGATTCCCTGTCTAGTTACTTTAGCAGTGGTTCCATCATCGTAGGTGACTATCCCATTATGAAGATTCTTATATTTAGAAAGAATGGACATGTCACCTATTACATGTCTTGAGCAACCACTGTCAAGGTACCACTTAGTGTCATTGCCTGTTAAGTGATTTGAGTGAGTAGTAAGATGGTTCTTCTTTTCTCTAATTATCCATTCTGTGACAGGGATCTTACTTGTAGTAGATTTAATTTTCTTATCTGATTCAACTACTTGATTAGTTTTTGTGTTGCTACTGGAGGCATTAGGGTTTTCAAGCATTTGTTTTCCATACCCAGTTATAGCTCTACCTTTCTCATATCCTATGCCATTTTTGTTACTTCCGAATTTTCCCATCCCTAAAAGTTTTTCTAACTTCTCACTACTCTGAGAAAACTTACAGTTTTTCTTGGCAATTTTTCTGGACTCTTCTAGATTAAACAGGAATGTATGATTTTCATTTCGAAGAAGCATATTTTTGTCTTTTAATTTCTCAACCTGTTTGTTTAGTTTCTCGGTCTCAGATTTAAGGAAGGAGTTAACTCTCTCAAGTCTATCATTGTCAGAGTGATATTATTGTAAGTCATTGATTAGATGTGTATTAATTTCTAGAGTTTTATCCAAATCTTTTTGCAGCAATTCCAAATTGTTCTTAGATATTATAAGTCTTTTAACCACTTTGATGCTATGGATATATAGTTGATTGGAAGCATCTCGTAGCTTGTCTACTTTTTTTTTGTTTCTTCTTCTTCAGTTCCCTCATTATCAGATGAAAATGATTTAGTGGCTTGCTGTTCTATCTCATTCTCAAATTCAGTGGGAATGATTGAAGTAGTGGAGACTATAAGTATTTTCAATGATTTCTGATCTCCATCGCTTTCTGAGTCACTAGATTCTGAATTTGACTCCTCAGTATCGTCCCACGTGGCATCCATAGCCTTGCCCTTAATTTTTCTATTTGGGCATTCAGTAGACAGGTGTCCATACTCATGACAGGCATAGCATTGTGGTTCTTTGGTTCTTTTACCAAATTTGCCAGCAGAAGGTTTGTAGTTCACCTTTCTCCCTCTAGAGGGACGACCGCGATTCTTCTGAAAGAATCTCCTGAATTTTTGTGCCAGCAAGGCCACTTCTTCATCTTCATCTTCCTTTTCACTTTCACTGTTCTCATGAATTATTTTCTTTGAAGTTTTTAGTACAGTGTTTTTAGATTTTTGGGATTGTTTGAAGTGTAATTCAAAAGTTTGTAGAGAACCTACCAGTTCTTCTACTTTCATTTCATCTATGTTCCTACACTTCTCAATTGTTGTAACCTTAGGATTAAATCGTTCCGGTAGGGATCTTAGAATTTTCCTACAAATTTTCGGTACTGGAACTTTCTCTCCCAATCCACCCATGGAGTTGCAAATTATATTTAACTTTCTGAAAAACTCCATAAATGTCTCATGCTCTTCCATTCTGAGACTTTCAAACTGTGAAGTCAGGAGTTGAAGTTTGGATTGCTTCACAGTGCTTGTGCCTTCATGGGTTGTTTCCAATAAATCTCATGCTTCCTAGGATGTCCCACACATACTTATCTGATTGAATATATCCTGGTACACGGCATGGTAGATAGCATTCATAGCCTTGGCTTTAGATGTTTACCTTTCTTTATCGAATACTGTCCACTTTTCTTATGGTTTGGGCTTTGTGATTGTTGTGCCACTATCAAGTATGATTTGTTCAATTGGTGGTACGTATCCGCTTTCAACTATGTCCCAAACGTCATGATCCAAAGATCTCAGAAAGTAGTGCATCCTAACCTTCCAGTATGCATAGTTTGAGCTATCAAATACTGGAGGTCTAGTGACTGATGAGCCCTCTCCTTTGGCCATATTCCCAACTTCAGTCAAGATCACTCTCTAGGCAGTGAAGCCCTTAAAGAGAGACCTGCTCTGATACCAATTGAAATGGCGGCAAAGACCATACTAGTTGAAGAAGGAATATGCCAATATGTCCTAGAGGGGGGTGAATAGGACTTTTTAAAGTTTTTATGATTTATTTACAAATCCTACTTCACTAATCCTATGATCATGCAATTATCAGGATTACTTAAATATAACTCTACTGGCTTCCAAGCCTGGTAGAGGATCCAATCACAAACTATCTTAGAGATAGCAGTATGCAAGCTAGCTTATGATGGATATGACTGTGTAGGTGTGTGTGGTGTGATCAAATGTTCAGATATGAAAGTAATAAAGTAAATCACACAATCATAAAAATAACAATATTAAACACAGTCATTTTTATAGTGGTTCGACGATAAGTCTACTCCACTCCCGGTAACCGCACTTAACCCTTGAGTGTACTGGATTTCATTAAGGAGGTTTCACAGCGGTTCACCTCTAACCTAAGGTTTTAAATCAGGTTCACCTTCAACCTTTACAACCTACACTGAGGCTGACGGTTTATGCTCTCACGAGTAAGGGTCAACACAACGCACCCACTTTTAGGCACACTGGCCAAGGATCTTCCATAAGATCCTACTGGAGGTTTCTACACGGTTGACCTCAAACCCTAAGGTTTTACATGGTTCACCTCAAACCCAAGGTTTTACGCGGTCCACCTCAAACCCAGAGTTTTACTGGTTAACTCCTAACCAGATGTTTATGCTCTCTACAGAGCAAGGGTTTACACAATGCACCCACCACGTACACTCCCGCCGGAGGCCTCCTTGAGGACTTCAAAGGGTGAGAACCACTTAAGACCCAATCCTACAAAAGGAATGATCACAAGTGTCCTCTTGGACTCTAAATACTTACAAATAAGCTGATGAGTCCCGTTTAGCACAATGCCAGAGATCTCCTCCTCCTTGTTGACGAAGAGTCTTCTGCTCCCTTGATCCGTAACACAAAATGATGTACCAATACTCGACTTCGGGTTGGGTCAAGGTGAAGATGGAATCATATTCTCAAAATATTTTCCTATCAGGAAGATAGAGCGATTCCAATCTTATGCATTCAAGACATCCTAGCTTAAAGATTTGTCATTAAGGTAGTAGCTGGAGGATCCTTGAATGCGGAAGTTCATTCCCCAATCTACTCTATTGAATGTCAATGATGAGGGTGGATTGGAGGAGGAACTCCCTTGAGAGAAAGGGCTTTGGATATAAGATATAAGTTAAAACACACAAAAGCTCTCTCTACTTTCTCTCATAGCAACAAAAGACAAGTCCTCTATATATAGGCAAAAAGTTCCAATGGATATAAAATGGTCACATTTATGACAGAGTTCGATATCATCGAGCGTATACTCTCAATAGCATCGATACGCTTTTGAAACTTTTGCCAATTAGTTGATGAATTGAAACTATTGTCGATGTCATCGGATTTCAAACTTCGATTCCATCGATGATAGGTTTAATCCATCGACACTTGAAAAATGAGAGAGACTTGACTTTGAAATATTTCAGGATTTCATGAATAATCAGAGAACCATCGAAATCATTAGAATTTGAATGTCGATGATATTGAGATCAGAGTCAAGGCATCGATAAATCCAGCGGATTTATCTTTAAGCTTGCTGGACGGTTTATGACCTTGTTCGATGCAATCGACCTGGTGCCGATATCATCGATATTTGAATAGTGATTCCATTGAAGGGCACTCGATCATAGTTAAAAATAACTTGAAATATCTGCTGTAAGAAATGCCCACCCACGATCGATATCATCGATGGACTTCCGATGTTATCGATATTTGATTTCAGATCGTATCGGAAGAGCATCGATATATCGAAGGAATTTGAGATTTTCATTAAAAAAATAGGGATGCCGAAAATCTGCTTGTCGATTTTATCGAGCCATTTTCGATGGACGCGAGATTTGTATATCGATGATATCGATAGGTGTATCGATACATCGATAATTCGTCAAGATATGTTGTGAAGTTGCTGGACATTTTTAGTTCTTATATTGATGATATCAATAGGTATATCGATACATCGATAAATCCGTCCAGATGAATATTTAGTTGTTGGACACTTTTGCTCCCCCACATCGATAATATTGTTAAGGTATCGAGGACATCGACAAAGCAAGTCGATCATATCGAGGGTGTTCCGATAAAATCGACAAGGCGAGAAAAACTTAGAGATTTTCCTATTTTGAAAAAAGCTTTCTCACCTTAAAACCCTATGATTTCTAACTTGTTTTTAAGAGTTTTATTCACCTGGTGTTTTGGGTTATGGGATGTGAGGCTTTAGGTTTACCTGTGGCGAGCTTGCACACATCCGGTTGAGGCAGACGCTTGAATTGATCTTCCTATCAGGCCCTGTAGACAATCTGACTCAACACTCACGTAACTTGACAAACTAGGGCAGTTTCAGTTTATTTTCAGGACAATTTTAAGATTCTCTTTTTTCACTTCAAATATTTAATTCTCTTCATTCTTCACTTGAATTTCTTGGATCTTTAGCATGTGAATTCTTCAATATTGGTCTCTTAAGTTCCATCCCTTGCCTTGTTGATTCTTGAGCATCAAATCTGTCATGCCCCAAAGCCAAGGACGGACAACTTCCGTGCTGCCCCGAATCCGACACTCGACTTCCATACACTAAGTCCCAAGTTCGGCGCACCATAAGGAAGATTTTTGACTGAAAATTTTCTTATATATATGTATATAATAATAATAATACCTAAGCATGAAGATCCATGATCAAAATACCAAGCAACACTCTCCATTATAAATCCTGATGGTTACAAGTACAATGTTTTTCAAAAGGTACACAACGTCAACATTGCCAAATCGAGAAATAGATACAATGCATCGAGAAAGCTAAGTCTTCCAAGCTACTCTTTCTATGAAAAACATGGGAAATAGGAAGCTTAGGCAAAAAGCCTAGTGAGTACACACGTGTGTGTAGTATGTCCTACATGCAAGGAAGATAAATATGCCACGAAGAAATCATATATGGTGAAAGGCATGTAGTACATAAGGTATGATGCCGATGCCAATGCCAATGTAATGCATATGCATCATAGTAATACTCCGAGTCAATGCTAGCAGCATCACCAAGTCATATTTTCATTTATCCTATGCCACAGTCATAACCATATTACAAGCACCCGTAATCACATCTTCATTATCATATTGTTATGTCATATCATAACTGTATATCTCGGGAAAATACCATGGTCGACACCTATGCACCAGACACCAACAATCGACCTTGCTAACCACTAATGGGGTTACAACCTCCATTTGGTATACTAGTAGCAGACCTCGTTTGCGCTTCTCCATGCCAATGGGTCAGACCGGTCCGTGTTTGCACCTTAGCCCTTAAGCAAGTTGAACCCACCTCTTCTCAACCCGACCTTGTCAGTGGGAGTCAAATCCATGACCCATGTATCCACTCGGCCCGACAGTGAGGCATCCCTAGCTAGCATCAGGGTTTAGGGACTTTCAACCCAAGGGGCACATCATCCTCTACTATTTCCACACTTCCGGTGTCCCGTTCATTTTCAAAGATAACCCAAGTCATCATCATAGATGTACATTTCATGATTATCATGTACGACATGATTGTGGTATTTCAATCATCATGTTTGTCATGATTATGCATGAATTCAAGCAATTATGATAAGGCATATATTCAAGGGCATGTGGTATGCAAATAATGCCATGAGTTTAGGGTCTGCTTAAACTTTAAGCTAAAAATGACATATAATCATCATGTGCCACTATCAACTATATCAATCCATGGTCATATGACTAAACTGAAGAGGACATATCTTACACATGAACAAATGTATTGAAGTACACTTGCACATACCATCATTCCATGGTGCATGAGTATGATCAATATCAACATGGTTAAGTAGATGAATTTAGTATGCTAGGAAGTGGAACAACATTAATCAAGATATTAAATTACATACTTCTATTAACTATAATTACTACCATCACTAATATCATCCATAGTTATCATAATCACGTGCATTAATTGTATTCAGAGTTACACCATATCCTTTGCAAGATAGATATTCCATTAGTGGCTTTGGCCCAACATGATTTTCTTCTATTGGGACCACATAGTTATACCCTAATTGGGCCTTATAGTTAATGAGTGGTGGTGACGCAAAGTACATGCACCAAGTAGTTATGAGATGAAAGGCATAAATATAACATATACTAAATGAGCCACAGGATGGATGGTGCTGGTGAAACTCATATAATGTAGTGGGCTTCACCTTCAAGTGGGTTGTTGGTAGGTTAGATTTGCAAATAATTATCATAGTAGTTTTACAATGGTTTGGAAGGAACAGGTAAACCTCATAAGATACAGTGAGCCCTAAGTTGAACAACTTGGGTATATAATATACACATAAAAGTTAGTCACAGTTAGATGACGTGGGTTTGTCTCATACAACGTAGTGGGTCCTACTTCCAAGTGGTACTGTAAGTAAATGGGTCCACACACAAACATTACGGTGGGTCCCAATAAGTAGATAATATAAGTAACTCACATACATTAAGGTAGTACAAGAAGGAATAGTTCAGATGCACAAGGCACAAGTCAGCAGGCTCCATGATCGAACTGTTAGGTTGGCAAAACAATTGAACAGTGCGGATAAAATTTGTACATTGAGTGGGTTCACAAGTGTTCAAAAGTTATACGTTTAATTAACACTATTTCATATTGTCTGACTTATTTAGGAATTGAATCTAAGTCATTTTGGAATCATGTTCTAGAATTAGCTAGCCTAATGGATAAATGGTGAAACATGTAATACTTACATCAAGGTAGGGTCCATAATCAATCTGACACACATACTAAGTTCACATTCCTAAGAGGTTACACCATCAACATAGTCCACGAGTCTGAGTAATCACACAATTCTCATATGCCCACATGGTCTTATGGCCACTCCATTATTAAAAGTCCATATAGTTGAGTGGCCATAAAAATGTCACTCTACTTGCCATAATAAAGGATTTAAGGTCACATGGTTACTTATTTTTACTACACCATAACTCATACATCTATGGGCAACCACTTTATTAAGCTCCCACATGGTTAGGTTGTCAATGCCATAATCTCACTTGGTTGAGTGGACGTACAATTAGTATCATGGTCTAGTGACCGCATCTCAAAGCACCCAAGGTACAATCACAAGCATGCCCACCATACTCGGTTACACTATGCTACACTAACTCTTAAACTATGACCACCCAATACTTCATACAAAGAATGACTTAGATTCGGTGTCACCTGATCACGAGGTCAAGAACTAGCTTCCATCACATCAGATATAGTTTAGTGGTCCCCGCATTTGGCTCCTATGAGCATAATGTAAGGGTTGTATTTATGTCGCATGACACCGAATTGAGGGACACTCCATTATCAAGTTATATAATCCAACCTATATCATAATTCTCATGACTAAGAAAATCTGCACGTACAACCCGATTGTTCATGGTTTAGGTGACTATAGTTATACCCATAAGCACGTGGTCATATCATTGGGTGGTCACCAATGCCACCTGATTTCATGTAGTTGGTTGGCCTTGTGTGGATTTCGCAATCATACGGTTAGACGACCACATATACTCCACAATTGCATTTGATTAGGTGGCCATACATACGTCACATGCCCACATGATTTAAGGGCCAAACACATATATTACACCCTTACACTGAATTAAGTGGTCATCACACATCTTACAAACATAAGATTAGAAGCCAAAAATCACCATTTTTGTACAGGCAAGTGGGCTATACAAGATCATAAGGTTGCATAAGTAAGTAGGCTGCACAAAATCAGCAGTTCATTGGTTTAAGTGGGCCAAGGAATTTTAGCTCAAGCGATATCTTCATGTTTTTAGTTTATCTAATAGGGATGACTTTTATATGGTTTGGATGGTATATAAACATAAAAGTTAGGCACATAACAGCCCCCAACAAACTTCGATGGCAAATAAACTTTATAGTGGGTCCCACATGGTGGGCTCACTTAGTTTTGGTTGATAAATAAACATTAAAGTGACCGTAAGAAGATTGGTAATGGTAGAGGGTCACCATCTGTGCAACACAAATGAACAGTTTGGATATCTCCTAAACATCATCGTGGATCATTGAAGGTTTCAACTATGGGCATTTTGGGCTTGTCCAAGTGGGTGGGCCCCACTGATGTGGCAGGGCCACCTCTATAAGGTCTGTAAAAGCCGATAGATGGTGTGGATCTAACACACATATTATGGTAAAATTCTAGGAGGTTTTAATGGCGGACATTACAACAACATTGTTTCTTGTGCCGTTAAAATAGACAGATGGTTTAGATGTAGCCTATACATCATAGTGGGCCCCATGGTCTGGAGGGCACTACATGGGTATCAAAGAAGCACCTACTTATCCCCCTTAAAACATTCATAATTATTTGTTGGGTCATTAAGGCGTGGTTCACAAATCCAGCCCATCCATTATGTGTGTCCCACTTGGTTAAGGGGTCAAACCAAGTTTTAAATGTATCAAAATTTCAAGTGGACCCCAATAAGTGTTTTTATATGCTCGAGCTCCGAGTTGTACGAACTGTACAAGGAGATCAAAGTTACATAGGTCCTAAAGTGAGGTATTTATTATAGCATTATCAAGAAAAAAGAATCATATCCAAAGATTATCTGGACCGCACCACAAATAGTAGTGGAGATAATGATTTCACCTTTAAACAATTTACAAGGCCCAGCATAATGTTTATTTTCCATCTAATTTGTTCATAAGGTCGCAAAGACCTGAATTAAGAGGAATAAAAAAATTCATATTGGTCCAAAACTTCTATAACCCAAAAAGAGTTTTAATAGCAGACGTTCAATCCCTCACTGCTTTTTGTAGTGTGGACCACGCGATAGTTAGATCTGTCTTATTTTTCTTCTCAAACCTTAAGATGAGTTCGCCAAATGGATGGACGGTTTGCATATAAGACATAGTTCATGATTAGAGCCACAATTCTTGCTAATTTATCCGACTTCATATGTTTTTAGATGGTGTGGGCCACCTGAGTTCCATGTATGGCTGATTTTTGGGATGTCCCATAATCTAAAGGGAACCCATTAAATACACAGTGTAGATGGTTGACATACATCAAGGTGGGACCAGTGGTGGGACCCACCGTTCCTCCAACGTCCAGCAGCAGGACACTAACATCAAGTGGCGTATATGTATATATATATATATATATATATAGTTTTATCATGGTTTTTCATATGTGGGGCCCACATTAAGATAATTCAATCCATCTGTTGCATTCTATGGCTCATAATAGATCCAACGAGCGCCATATTCAGTATGTTTTCACGCACAGAAGCATCATAGCAGGCCCTAACAGTTTATCACTATTAAAATAACCTTTTTGATGGTGTATCCTACCAGAGATTTGGATTAGCTTCATTTTTTGGCTCAAGGGCTAAAATGAGTTGGAAAATTGAATGGACGGTGTGGATTAAATACATACATCATGCGGAGGGGCCTGCTATGGTCCCACAACCCCTGCCTGGTTGAAGCAGCTGGGACGCTGCTTGCTGCAACGTCCTCTGGACGTTAGCAGCAACAACATCCATCCTCTTTTTATTTTATTTTATTTATTCATTTATTTATTATTATTATTATTTGTGATGGTGTGGTGTGCACATGTGTGCATGGGTGTGTGTGTGTGTGTGTGTGTGGCCAGCCTAATGGGCCACAATGGACTGTTTAGATGGTATACAAAGGTTCTGGTGGGGCCCACTATCAATGGGTCCCACATAAAGTCTATAACAAATTATTATTATTATTTTTTGTATGAATCCTCCCATGCATCCACACCGTTAATCACATCATTATCATCATATCATCACAACTATTAGTCATCTTTTTATATGTATTCTCCTATACATCTACACCATTAATCATATCATTATCATTAAATCATCACCATTATTACTCATCCAAATAATCAAAAAGAAAACAAACCATAAGAGTGGAGGGGGTGTACTCACCTTAATGGACTAGATGGATCGTTGAGATGGATGGAAGGGATGGGATTGATGGCCCACCAAGATCACTCCTCTCTCTCTCTATTTCTCTCTCTCTCTCTATTGTAGGAAATGGTGAAAATGCTAAGGGATGGAGGGGTATTTGTAGAGAAATGGATGAAAATTTGGTTAGGTTAGGCTAATGTGATTAATGTTAGCTTAGGCTAGGATTATGGGAATTTATGCATGATTAAGAATTAATGGTGGATGGGATGACATGGTGTGATGATCTCATGCATAGGATATGATATGGAGAGAAGTTGACTTTGGGGAGCACATGAGAGAGGGATGGCATGGGAGGGTGACATCACACACATGGGTAGAGATTCTCTCACCCATGTGTGGCATGTACATGTGTGCATGACATGTGTTGTGCGCATGTGTGAAATGGAGTATGTGGCGACATGCTCACATGATACATGAATGATTCTTCTTGGATCTCACTAACGGAGCGTCATACAGATGCACGGGTTGTACCTCCATGATCGCAGCGACGAAGCGGTCAATATGAAATAGGTTTTAAGGTCTTGAGGTTCCGGTCAGTTGGGTGTGCACTATGAACGGAACGGCCAATCCAGGTCTAGCTAAGAGCGTTGATCATCATGCACATAAGTATAGAAAATGGTACAGAATGGATGGGGTCTTACAAAATCCATGCTTTTAGCACCATTTTCAATCCAAGCTCTTAAATTCACCATGTAACACAAATATGATTAAAATAGAATATTAACCATTATAATGTTCATAAAACGAAGTAATAAATGAGGCCTAATATGCAATATTTGACCCTCAACACAATCTCCAACTAGCATTTTGTTAGTCCCAAGCAAAGTATGCAAAAAATATTTTGAGAACCATAAGTTAATTTCTAAAAGCTCAAGTAGTTTTAAAACAATCCAGATAATAGAGTTTCAAAATACATCGATGTTGAGCATTATTTTCTCCTAAACTGTAGCACTCAGAAAATTTCATAGTTAAGTTCAAAGAATTAATCCACAAATTAGAACAATTCTAAACATTGAGTTCCACAGGTGCATAGTGAAATATGGACTTATCACAATTAAAGGTTCAATTCTTAATTTTTATGATAACATTGATAATCAAAAGAACATTCAGGACAACCAAAACTTGTCTTACATTTCATCTTTTCATTCTTCCAGATTTTACTTTTCCATAGATGGCTTTCACGCTATGTCAACCTTTTTAAAGATTTTTAATAGGTAGCCGTTTTTTATGATAGCTATTTTTTTAAGCTCAATATTTATTATTTATTATTGTTATTAATTTTATTTTAATTTTCAATTCTTCTCATTGAACATGATGGACAAATTCCCCAGGTTGGTTCCTTCCATGCTTAAAAAATCACTAAGTTAGTAATTCAATATCAAACTAACACCTTAATGTGTAAGCTAGATGTGACATGTGTAATCATGACTCAATCAATGTTTAAAACTTCTAATCATGGATTAATAATTCAAACTTAACTGTGAAATCTAACAAGTAACTGAACCCAAGAGTCATAAATCACCAACAGTAAGTATCTTGTACTTCTAAATTATGGATGAACTTCAAAATCGCTAGAATTTACAAAATTTTCAGAAACATTTTCACAAATTTTGCTTAAAGACTAGGAAAACACTAATTAGCTTGCCTAATCCACACCCCAACCTAAAATCTACATTGTCCTCAATGTTAAAGATATAAGCATGCAATGCACATGAAACA
Source organism: Magnolia changhungtana (assembly GCA_030180095.1). NCBI lineage: Eukaryota > Viridiplantae > Streptophyta > Magnoliopsida > Magnoliales > Magnoliaceae > Magnolia > Magnolia changhungtana. The sequence continues at coordinate 5,078,518 of JASAUF010000612.1, read as the reverse complement.
ACGAAAGTAAAGGAGAAGTGATGGAAAAGTAGAACCTGAAGAAGGAATCTAGAGGCTTTTCCAATTGTCTCAGTGTGAAGATGGGTTAGCATAAGAGTTAAACCAACAAAAAACAAACTATCCTAAAATAAATGGAAAGCAAACTATCCTAAATAGCATAAAGCTGACTATCTTAGACATAACATGAAAGCAATAAACTAATCCTAAACTAGGAAAGCAAGGGAAAAGCTACTTAGTTATGCTGCAAGGTTCCTCCTCCAGCCAATATCTTGATAAATTTCTCAGTAAGTTTCTCAACAAGATCATCCAAAAGCCCTTTTTACAATAAGTTTGGATGCCCTGGAGCATGAATTTTCAGAGAAATTTATGGACCTCAGCAAAAAATTGTCGTTGAATCGCTTGAGATATCCAAAGTATATATGATTCACCTGTGACCAAAAAAGTTTCAATGTTAGTACTCCATGGTGAATCAGAGACTACAAGTAGATAAAATTTAGAAAAATTCTCAGCAGATGATGTAGTCTCAACACATTATGAAGTTTCAGACTTCGGTTCAATTATCAGCTCTTCCTCCTGTGATAGTAAACATTCAAGATCTGTGTAGGGAAATGTTTCAGAATAAGGGTTCTCTCGGTCAGTAACAACTACAGAGGTGTTGTCATGCAAGGCATTCACTACGTCTTATATCATGGGATTATCTGAATCTGCAAAATGTGCCAAGCAATCGTCTGAAGAGTTGGGAAATTTAGCTGAGAATGACTCATTTTTCTCATTGAAATTTGTGATAATTTGCCCAAGGATTCCATTGAAAGTGCACACGCTAGTGCCCTGGTTTGTCAAGATACGTGAGTGGTGAGTCAGACTGGCTACAGAACTTGATAGGAAGATTATTTCAAGCGTCTGCCTCAACCGGAGGTGTGGAAGCTCGCAATAGGTAAATCATAGCCTCACATCACATGTCTCAAAACACCAGGTGATTAAAACCCTTAAAACAAGATAGACATCGACATCTTAGGGTTTTTGAGGTGAGAAATCTTTTTCAAAATAGGAAAATCTCTATGTCTTTCTCGCCTTGTCGATCTTATCGAAACACCCTCAATATGATCAACCTATTTTGTCGATGTCCTCTATACCTTAATGATATTATCGATGAGAGGATTAAAAGTGTCCAGCAAGTAAATATTCATCTGGACGGATTTATCGATGTATCGATACACATCGATATCATCGATATAAGTACAAATATGTCCAACAACTTCATAACATATCTGGACGAATTATCAATGTATCGATACACCTATCGATTTCATCGATATTCAAATCTCGAGTCCATCGAGAGTGGCTCGATAAGATCGACAGACAGTTTTTCGACGCCCCTGTTTTTTAAAGAAAATCTCAAAAGTCTTCAATAGCATCGATGTTCTTCTGATATGATCTGAATTCAAATGTCGATAGCATCAAAGTCCATCGATGATACTGATCGTGGGTGCACATATCTTACAGCGGATATTTTATGTTGTTTTTAACTATGATCGCGGGCCCTTCGATAGAATCGATATTCAAATATCGATGATATCGGCACCAGGTCGATTGCATCAAACAAGGACACAAATCGTCTAGCAATCTTAATGACAAATCTGCTGGATTTATCGATGCATCGACTTTGATGTCGATATCATCGACATTCAAATTTCGATGATCTCGATGGTTCCCCCGATCATTCATGAAATCCTGAAATATTTCAAAGTCAAGTCTCTCTCATTTTTTAAATGTTGATGGATCGATCCTGTCCTCGATGGAATCAGAGTTTGAAATCCGATGACATCGACAATAGCTTCGATTCATCGACCAATTGGTAAGAAGTTTCAAAAGCATATGAGATCAAGTCCGAGTCATCGAGCAAACCATTGATGCTATCGAGAGTATACGCTTGATGATATTGAACCTTGTAACATCCTGAAAATTGGGGGTCGAGTAGTAACTCAACTCCCGAGTTCTAGAACTTCACTTATGCAACAAAATGAATGATGATTGAATGTTGACTGTATTCGTGCATTGAACATGAGTGAGATTAAGCCAAAACAACATATCATAGTCCAAAGACAGTTAAATTATAAGCGGAAGACTGTGATAGACATATAGAATATAAAAAACTGTGGTGAGTCTCCAGAATGTGATAAAGTTACCAGGTTAAATAAATACAAGTACAATTCTAAAATTTACCAAATGTGAGGAAGTGTAATGTCTTCTATCCCAAGTACCATAGCCCCGTCAATACAATACCAGGTCTTCATAGACCTGACAGAGAATTATATGTAGGAGAACTTCTCCTCAACATCGTAGTAGTAGTCCGGCTCTGCTTCATAAGCATCGCCATCACCTGAAACTCAACAAATCTGGTTGGTGTGTACAACACCGTCCCGTAATGTGGGAGTGAGTAGCTAACTTAGTGGAACAATAAAGCATAGGTTAACATGTTATCGACTCAGTTAAGCAGTAATGATAAAGCAGTACAATCAAACACTCTTAACTACTCTTATTAATGCAAGTATGGATGCAGTCATGATGTATGCCCTCACCGACATACTCCCTCATGCGACACCCTCTTCGTTCGCGGCATGTTTTCATCCCTCAGTGCTCCACATCTTCCAGGCACATGCAATGCATGATGAGAATGATTACCGAGTTGTTATTATTCCATTTCAAACAGCAGGATTGGGAAACTAAGGTACCTCCCTTGTATCATTCCCAAACATGATCCATTCTAGGGTCTCAGTCCTAGACAATCTCATACGATGGTGTGTTTTTAGGTCACTGCAAGAGCTGTCAGGGCTGTTACGCAGAATCGTTGCACCACTCCCCCATCACCTTATCAATATAGGCCTAGCTTATACTCTATTACTACGAGAAGGCTAGTCGCCTCACCACAGATTTAAAGTATGCTCGAGGTCACTCCACTGACACCCTACCAACTAGCAGTCTATTTTCGAAGCCCGATCGGTCCAGTTATTGAGAATGGAACCCGGATGCAACCCGACTGGGGACCACAGCGAGGCTGTTCCAGCGTAGGCCGACAGCTCGAATATAATGTCCCATACCACCATAATCGGTTCACGAGTCTGGTTGCTCAATGGTCACTACGGGGAGGCATGTGGCCCCAGCGTAGGCCGACAGCTCGACCACGGTATCCCATACCACCATGCCCGGCTCATGAGTCTTAGCGGATCGAGGTACCATGGTTACGGGTTCCACTGGTAAGTTCGGTACCCTAAGTTCAAGCAATGGCGTCCAAACATGGTTAACATACAATGGGCCAATCGGTTTATTAGACTAGTTCGACTAGTACGAGCGTACGCTAGAGTAGCCGACAGGGTACCGCTGTTGTCAACCATCGTACGACTCGGATTCACCGAACGCATCAAATTTGGCGAGACGAAATCATCCACTTAGGCAGGAATTGTTACCGATTGCCTGGACTATAATCATAGCCCCAATCACATTCAATTACAGATAAGTAAAGCAGTAAATGATCAAGATTCAAATCATACAATCAAAGTCTGGTATCATCCATTTAGGGCTGCTAGGGCTGTTGTACGGAATCGTTACACCACTCCCCCATCACCCATGACGGATCATACAACATAAACATGAATTTAAACATACGCATTACATAAATAAAATCATACAATCAGTTGAGCATGTTAACAAGCATATCATAAAGCATGTTATGAAGCACTATATAAATAGGAATACAAACACATATATTTCATAAGTAAGTGGTTAAAGTAAACAACCACATGGAGGAAATCATACATGTCTCTAAGGTGGTTGAGAATCTCATCTCAACACCATACCTAAGGCAACATCATCCAAACACTTACTCACATAAGCATTTTCACAAACACTTAACATACACTATTTCAACATACTTAGTGTATGTTAGCAAACATGTATTAGGGCGAGTCCTTTTGCCAAGCAAGTATTTTACGCACATATAATATATTTATACAACAAATAATCATGGCAAACACATCTCTAAAATCTATATGTATATAGTACTTTCTACAATACAGTATTTCTACGTACATAGTGTATATTAGTAGAACATGTATTTGGGCGAACCCATTCGCCAAATAAGTATTTTATCCATATATCGTATATTCATACAACAATTAATCATGTCAAACATATTTCCAAAATTTATACGTATACGGTATTTTTTACGAATACCTAGAATATGTAAAATTCCATATTCTTCTTCTTTAATCAAAACAGAAAACAGACAGCACTTTGTACATGTGCATTTGCATGCAGATCATGAATCTATCATTATCTGACATTGAAAGCATTGAAAACCATACCCTATACACCTAAAGTACGCACCTTTTGTCGTAGAATTGCAACGAAGTCGATAGGTTTGCTAGGCTTTCATATACGGCAATTTGGTAACCTATAGCATATTTTCTGTTAGCTATTTCATAATCTACAACTATCAAAACCCCAAATTAGTTTAGGGTTAGGGTTTCTTACCTAGAAACGGAGCCGGAATCGCTGGGAAAGCGATTAGAATGGAGTGGTGGAGCTCGTGGAGCGGTAGGGAAGCATGGCAGGGAGATTCTCCCACATCTCCCACACTTTCTCTCTCTTTTCTCTCTTCTCTCTCAAATTCGTATGGCTGCAATGAGAGAGGGTTTATGGTCCTTATATAGTCTAAAAACTCACCGAAATAGACTCCAGGTCAAGGTATACTTGGGTTATAACCAAAGCGGACCTGTTTCAGCTCAATGGAGGACTTCTAGAGGGCCTCCTTGAGCCAAAGGTCGGACTTAAGCTCATTAACACCGGATCTACATTTAGTTAAGTTTTCATTTCAGTCGGATTTCCAGATCACGCGTGACGGACCAGTTTCAGTTCGACGGTCAGTGGGTCTCGATCGGATATTCCGAGTACATGTAAATGTTTATGAAATTTTTCCTGATCCGAGGGTGTAATTTGGTCAGATTCTGATGGTCAGGTTGCTTAATATTGATCCGCAAGTGACGAGTCTCAGATTACTATTCAAGATATTTATTTTGTAAAGAAACAGGTGTTCTCACACACTCTCGCTCCGGACTCAAGCGAACAGCCGTGGGACACTATCTGGATTTGATTTCCAAGATGGTTGTCAAGCCCAGCGAGGCGGTCCTAAGTCCTTAACCTCGAATTATTCAGACTCACAATATGCGGTCTAGACCTGATACGGAGTTTCAATGCGTTCCCGAGAGCAGTCGGGTAATGCGTTTGATCCAAGATTTTAGGGTAACCTAGTGTCAATGATTATACAAGTTTTGGGTCTTGCAAATCGTATTTAAAGTGATTCAAATGGATTTCGTAGCTAATCTAGTCTAGCATTTAGTTACTTTATCTCATTTCTAAAGGATTTAATCCTAAGTGATTTCTGTCGGAGGTGGTACTTAGTCCTTTGCAGTTTGTATATAAAGTGATCCAAGTCATACTACTTGGCTAGTTTAAGATAGTGTTTAGGGTGAAAGTACTTAGGAAAATTGAAAGAACAAGGTGGTGAAGGGTGGGGTTTGTGAAGGAAAATGGGTTCAAAAGCGGTTTTAGACTGTGGGATTCAATTCTGACAAGTTAATAAGGTATTAGGATCGATCCATTGCCTAAGGACGTCTAATTCCAGGTTGGAAAAAATCCGGGCTGTTACAATCTACCCCCCTCAAAACAAAACTTCGTCCCCAAAATTACCTAAGGGTAATAAGGAAGGAATTTTATTATTTCATTTACCTAAGATTATTGATTTCGAGTTTCTACATGTAGTATGGTATATACAAGCCTGGTTCATTTTAGTCTACCCCCTTAAAACTTATTTCTTTATCCATTTCTCATACCCTGATGGTTTGCTACAATTTATTTCTTTACCTATTTGGAGTCTTGACGATAATTCCCACTTATTTAGAGTAAGATATCTATTCTCATTGTTTGACCAACGCGGAGAGATGTTTATAGTGGGCTTGATCCTGATACATCGATCATCTACCTGACCAGGGTAGAAGGCTCATCGTATCCCTTCCAAGTCCTGGTAGATCCTAGTCTTCTGCTCGGTCAAGCAGTGAGTCCGTTGGTAGTCACCCAGGATTGAGAATTGGGTCAAGCCGTGAATGCTTCGCAGTTGTATTTTAGTAACTCCGTAGACCAATCACTCGAAAAACGCAGGGAATGTCCATCATCGAAAGGCTCAAATTATCTATTTCTAAGGTTTCCCTTTAGGTCTTAGTTTAAGAGAGTCCTCGTTATTATCTATGTCCAAGGAAAGGTGAATCAATCTTACTAGATCATCCAAAAACGGTTTCTCCTAGTAGAACTTGCTAGGGCTCCTATTATATTCATATTTAACGAGTACAGTTTCGATCCTGGGCCAGTGGGGTAGGGTCCACCACACTTCCGCTGCGCCACCCAGATCAAAGAGGTGTATTAGGTGACCTAACTACATCTATCGGTCTTTGGTATCTCTAATGTAACCGGTAGTCTAATCTTAATTTAGGAGTAACAGAAAACCATAGGTGTAGTCCAAAGTCTATGCTCATACGCTAGATGATGTCACATAATTTCTAATACAAGGAAGAGTTTTATCACTTAGGGTCAAAGTTGTCGAATTGGAATTGAGTTGCCTGCACTTGACGCTCGAGCATTCCACACATGTTCATACTTGTTAAGAAGATCCTGGGGTTCACATTATTAATTTGTTGGATTTCCTATACGGTCAGGTCTGTCGAATTCTAGGAGCACCGCTCTAGATTCAAAACTCTAGGGTCTATTTGTCAAACAACCATTTACTCTAAAAGCTTAAACTGTCAGAGTGTGGTAGGTTAAAGTATATCAAGGGACTTTATCACTTCAACACTATTTGGCCAGTGGTCTTAAGTTGTATTAAATGGGACTATATTGCTAATCCACCTCGGGATTGGGTATGGCATGTTCGGTAGGAGGGTGGGAGGGGATTAAAATTAATGGTATAGGCTTTGGAAAATGAGTCTGGTGTTGAAAACATGTGAGATGGGATTTCCAAACCCCACGATGATGAACTTCTAAGTGTAATAGGAAAAACCTGGGATATACTTTTCATTGTATACATTCCAAACATGGCATTAGAAAATATGGGATACACCCAATCTAGGGACCATATCTACACATACATTTATTTTTACTTATACAATTCTATCCACCAATGCAGTTTGGCCAAACGGGCCCTAAAGGGAGAAAAGGAGCTGGAGTTTTGGTTCTCCACAGATTTAGGGCCTAACAGATCTTGTAGGGGCCCAAAAGAGAGGGGTTTAAGAAGGAGAATGGAGAGAACAGGTGGGTGAGGAAGCTCCCACGAGTTTTGAGCTCCAAGTGGGCATGTGGGGGTCCAAATGAGAGAAACGAAGAGGGAAAGGAGAGGAGGGCTGCAATGCACGATGGAAGTGGGTAAGCTGTGGTCGAAATCAGTAAGGAGGATGATCGGAAGGGCGTTTTTGTAGAGAAACCGCAATGTTAGAGAGAGAAAATGACCTAAAGGGGAGGTTTGTGAAGGAGGTAGTCTTTTAGGTGATGGAAATGGGACGGGATGAGTACCAGGGGGTTTATAAGACCCCCAAAGACGAACGACCCAAGCCGCGGGCCCAGCTCAATCAGGAAAGTGGCGAGGCCTCGCCGAAACTTTTTTGATTTTTGAAAGGGAGGCCCCATGGTCATATTCGTCCAGTCCCCTAGGCTCCAAAAAAGTATGGGGCCCACCCTGGTTCCCTCCGGAAGTGCTCCGTTTGGCCCCCAACCCCATTTTGAGCCGTATCGGGGCCAAAATGCAAACCAGAATGATTTTATATGACATGTAGCATATGATTTTGGGGTAGGAGGAGCTAATCTATCCAACTAACCTATTTATTTGGTTATATTCAAAAATTTGAATGGTCAAAAGTCTAATTTATACATATATTTATTATTTATAGTAACTTTTTATTTAAGTATTATTCTTCATCATTTATACGTTAGAACTTATACCTAGTGTGAAAGGACTTAGAAAAAAATAAAGGATGAAGTGGTGCAAGGAGAGTTTGAAGGAATTTGATAGAAAGGGGTTTTAGGCTTTGGTGTTGTGGTTGACCCACAACTTAAGGACATTCGTCTCTAAGGAACGACTCAAACCCGTCGACTGACAGCCTAGAAGTGATTCGGGATTGTTTCGCTTGATCATGGGTATGTACGGCCCAATCTCAGTGGTCGATTTCAGTCAGTTTCGTCGTTCGGCGAATTTGGAAATCCTAAGTCAGTTTCTACATTTCGTCCCTCCCTCCTAAGTCAGAGTGCATCAGTGTGTGTCGTGTGACCATAACCCAGGTCCGGTTTAATCCAAATCATGCTCCGATACCATCTGTAACATCCCGAAAATCAGGGGTCGAGTAGTAACTCAACTCCCGAGTTTCAGAACATCACTTATGCAACAAAATGAATGATGATTGAATGTTAGCTGTATTCGTGCATTAAACATGAGTGAGATTAAGCCAAAACAACATATCATACTCTAGAGACAGTTAAATTGTAAGCGAAAGACTGTGATAGACATATAGAATATAAAAAACTGTGGTGAGTCTCCGGAGTGTGATAAAGTTACCAGGTTAAATAAATACAAGTACAATTCTAAAATTTACCAAATGTAAGGAAGTGTAATGTCTTCTATCCCAAGTACCATAGCCCCGTCAATACAATACCAGGTCTTCATAGACCTGACAGAGAATTATATGTAGGAGAACTTCTCCTCAACATCATAGTAGTAGTCTGGCTCTGCTTCATAAGCATCGCATCACCTGAAACTCAACAAATCTGGTTGGTGTGTACAACACCGTCCCGTAACGTGGGAGTGAGTAGCTAACTCAGTGGAACAATAAAGCATAGGTTAACATGTTATCGACTCAGTCAAGCAGTAATGATAAAGCAGTACAATCAAACACTCCTAACTACTCTTATTAATGCAAGTATGGATGCAGTCATGATGTATGCCCTCACCGACATACTCCCTCATGCGACACCCTCTTCGTTCGTGGCATGCTTTCATCCCTCAGTGCTCCACATCTTCCAGGCACATGCAATGCATGATGAGCATGATTACCGAGTTGTTATTATTCCATTTCAAACAGCAGGATTGGGAAACTAAGGTACCTCCTTGTATCATTCCCAAACATGATCCATTCTAGGGTCTTCAGTCCTAGACAATCTCATATGATGGTGTGTTTCTAGGTCATTGCAAGGGCTGCCAGGGCTGTTACACAGAATCGTTGCACACTCCCCCATCACCTTATCAATACAGGCCTAGCTTATACTTTGTTACTACAAGAAGGCTAGTCGCCTCACCGCAGATTTAGAGTATGCTCGAGGTCACTCCACTGACACCCTACCAACTGGCAGTCTATTTTCGAAGCCCGACCGGTCCGCTTATTGAGAATGGAACCCGGATGTAACCCGATTGGGGACCGCAGCCAGGCTGTGCTAGCGTAGACCGACAGCTCGATTATAGTGTCCCATACCACCATAATCGGCTCACGAGTCTGGTTGCTCAATGGTCACTACGGGGAGGCACGTGGCCCCAACGTAAGCCGACAGATCAACCACGGTGTCCCATACCACCATGCCCGACTCATGAGTCTTAGCGGATCGAGGTACTATAGTTACGGGATTCCACTGGTAAGTTTGGTACCCTAGGTTCAAGCAATGACGTCCAAACATGGTTAACATACAATGGGCCAATCGGTTTATTAGACTAGTTCGACTAGTACGAGTGTACGCTAGAGTAGCCGACAAGGTACCACTGTCGTCAACCATCGTACGACTCGGATTCACCGAACGCTTCAAATGTGGCAAGACGAAATCGCCCACTTAGACAGGAATTGTTACCGATTGCCTGGACTATAATCATAGCCCCAATCACATTCAATTACAGATAAGTAAAGCAGTAAATGATCAAGATTCAAATCATACAATCAAAGTCTGGTATCATCCGTTTAGGGCTGCTAGGGCTATTGCACGGAATCGTTGCACCACTCCCCCATCACTCATGATGGATCATACAACATAAACATGAATTTAAACATGCGCATTACATAAATAAAATCATACAATCAGTTGAGCATATTAACAAGCATGTCATAAAACATATTACAAAGCATGTTATAAAGCATGTTATGAAGCACTATATAAATAGGAATACAAACACATATATTTCATAAGTAAGTGGTTAAAGTGAACAACCACATGGAGGAAATCATACATGTCTCTAAGGTGGTTGAGAATCCCATCTCAACACCATACCTAAGGCAACATCATCCAAACACTTACTCACACAAGCATTTTCACAAACACTTAACATACACTATTTCTACATACTTAGTGTATGTTAGCAAACATGTATTAGGGCGAGTCCTTTCACCAAGCAAGTATTTTACGCATATATAATATATTTATACAACAAATAATCATGGCAAATACATCTTTAAAATCTATATGTATATAGTACTTTCTACAATACAATATTTCTACATACATAGTGTATATTAGTAAAATATGTATTTGGGCGAAACCATTCGTCAAATAAATATTTTATCCATATATCGTATATTCATACAGCAATTAATCATGTCAAACACATTTTCAAAATTTATACGTATACGGTATTTTCTACGAATACCTAGAATATGTAAAATTCCATATTCTTTATCTTTAATCAAAATAGAAAACAGACAGCACTTTGTACATGTGCAATTGCATACAGATCATGAATCTATCATTATCTGACATTGAAAGCATTAAAAACCATAACCTATACACCTAAAGTCCACACCTTTTGTCGTAGAATCGCAACGAAGTCGATAGGTTTGCTAGGCTTTCGTATACGGCAGTTTGGTAACCTATAGCATGTTTTCTGTTAGCTATTTCATAACCTACAACTATCAAAACCCCAAATCAGTTTAGGGTTAGGGTTTCTTACCTAGAAACGGAGCCAGAATCGCCGGAAAAACGATTAGAACGGAGTGGTGGAGCTCGTGGAGCGGCATGGAAGCATGGCAGGGAGATTCTCCCACATCTCCCACACTTTCTCTCTCTTTTCTCTCTTCTCTCTCAAATTCGTATGCCTGCAATGAGAGAGGGTTTATGGTCCTTATATAGTCTAAAAACTCACCGAAATAGACTCCAGGTCAAGGTATACTTGGGTTATAACCAAAGCAGACCTGTTTCAGCTCAACGGAGGACTTCTAGAGGGCCTCCTTGAGCCAAAGGTCGGACTTAAGCTCACTAACACCGGATCTATGTTTAGTTAAGTTTTCGTTTTAGTCAAATTTCCATATCACGCGTGGCAGACCAGTTTCAGTTCGACGGTCAGTGGGTCTTGATCGGAGATTCTGAGTACATGTAAATGTTTATGAAATTTTTCTTGATCCGAGGGTGTAATTTGGTCAGATTCTGATGGTCAGGTTGCTTAATACTGATCCGCAAGCGACGAGTCTCATATTACTATTCAAGATATTTATTTTGTAAAGAAACAAGTGTTCTCACACTGTCTCGCTCCGGACTCAAGCGAACAGCCATAGGACACTATTTGGATTTGATTTCTGAGATGGTTGTCAAGCCAGCGAGGCGGTCCTAAGTCCTTAACCTTGAATTATTCAGACTCATGATGTGCGGTCTAGACCTGATACGGAGTTTCAATGCGTTCCCGAGAGCAGTCGGGTAATGAGTTTGATCCAAGATTTTAGGGTAACCTAGCGTCAATGATTCTACAAGTTTTAAGTCTTGCAGATCGTATTTAAAGCGATTCAAATGGATTTCGTAGCTAATCTAGTTTAACACTTAGTTACTTTGTCTCATTTCTAAAGGATTTAATCCTAAGTGATTTCTGTCTGAGGTGGTACTTAGTCCTTTGTAGTTTGTATATAAAGTGATCCAAGTTATACTACTTGGCTAGTTTAAGATAGTGTCTAGGGTGAAAGTACTTAGAAAAATTGAAAGAACAAGGTGGTGAAGGGTGGGGTTTGTGAAGGAAAATGGGTTCAAAAGCGGTTTTAGACTGTGGGATTCAATTCTGACAAGTTAATAAGGTATTAGGATCGATCCATTGCCTAAGGACGTCTAATTCCAGGTTGGGAAAAATCCGCGCTATTACAAACCTGCTCGATGATATAGAACTTTGTCATAAATGTGACCATTTTATATCCATTGGAACTTTTTGCCTATATATAGAGGACTTGTCTTTTGTTGCTGTAAGAGATAAAAGAGAGAGCTTTTGTGTGTTTCAACTTACATCTTATACCCTAAGCCCTTTCTCTCGAGGGAGTTCATCCTCCAATCCACCCTCACCATTGATATTCAATAGAGTGGATTGGGGAATGAACTTCTGCATTCAAGGATCCTTCAGCTACTACCTGATTGGCAAATCATTATGCTGGGATGCTTTGAATGCATAAGATTGGAACTACTCTACCTTCCTTATAGGTAAACCTTTAGAGAATAGGATTCCATCTTAACCTTGACCCAACCCTGAGCCTAGTCTTGCTATATCTTTTGTGTTGCAAATCAAGGGAGCAGAAGACTCTCTGTCAACAAGGAGGAGGAGATCTTCGGCGTTGCACTTAACGGGACTCATCAACTTATCTGTAAGTATCTAGAGTCTAAGAGGACACTTGCGATCATTCCTTTCTAAGATTGGGTCTTAAGTGGTTCTCACCCTTTGAAGTCCTCAAGGAGGCCTCCGGCGGGAGTGTACATGGTGGGTGCATTGTGTGGACCCTTGCTCTGTGGAGAGCATAAACATCTGGTTAGGAGTGAACCAGTGAAACTCCAGGGTTAGAGGTGAACCGAGTAGAAACCTCTGGGTGCGTTGTGTGGACCCTTGCTTTATAGAGAGCATAAACATCTGGTTAGGAGTGAACCAGTAAAACTCCAGGGTTAAAGGTGAACCGAGTAGAAACCTCTGTGTAAAGGTCGAAGGTGAACCTGATTTAAAACCTTAGGTTTGAGGTGAACCCTTGGAAACCTCCTTAGTGAAATCCGGTACACTCAAGGGTTGAGTGCGGCAGCCGCGAGTGGAGTAGACTTATCGTCAAACCACTATAAAATGACTGTGTTTGTGATTGCTTTTCTATATGTGTGATTCATGACAATGCATTCATATTCATATATCTGATCACATCTCACACACATATACAGTCACATCCAACATAGACTAAGTTGCGTATTGCTATATCTTGATTAGTTTGTGATTGGATCCTTTACCTGGCTTGGAAGCTAGTAGAGTTACATTTGAGTAATTCTGAAAATTGCATACATGATAGGATTAGAGTGATAAGATTTTTAACATAACTCATAAATCTTTAAAAAGTCCTATTCACCCCCCTCTAGGAGATATTGGTATATTCCGACTTCAACTCAAGCAGTCTTCACCACTATTTCATCCATCATCTCTGGAAGTGGATGGAAGCATGATCTCTTGCTCTTCATCACGATGAGAATAAATCGTCACCGGGTGTATCTTGTCTTGCCTTTCATAGGTAGATTGAGAATCAACAGGTGAAGAATTTATTTGAAGACTTTGTTCATCGGTACTGCTCAGTAAAGGCATTGTATTGTAAAAAATGTACAACTCAGAAGGTGGCCTCAACTGGGTGGTTTCAACTTTCAAAGTCATATCGAGTAACTCGTCCATCTCCTCAATCATATCATCATTCAATTCAAGGGAGTGGTCTAAACGTGTCTCACATGAGTTAGAAGGGTCGGTTGAAAGGGTCTCATCCTCCACATTTAAATCAGTCATGTCAGATGAGTGGAGTAGCTCATTATGACCGATCACTTCGTGTACTTCTTGATCATTGACCTGGATCAAAGTTGAGATTGATTCTAGGGAAATTTGGGCTGCACATTCATGATCATCATCCCAATACTCATCATTTTCCAATTCAGTACAGTACACACTTGGGATGGGATCGCTTTCCTTACATTCTGTTCCTAAATTGGGTTGAGGTTCGAATAAACTAACATATCCCACATCATTGAAACTAAGTGTGTTATGTGAGTGGAGTGTGTCATTATCATTATATTTGAAAGACACCCACGTCTCTTGATCATTCCTTTGGACTGTCATCGAGATCGACTCTTTAGAAAATTGAACCATATGCTCATTAACACAATCCAACTCTTTATTCTCAACTTCAGTATTCTCCATAATCGCATCACGTGAACCCCATTGTTGTATATCTTTTATAAGTTTTTGAAATCTCTGGAGTATGTTTTGCTGATTGAGCTCTAGAGTTTGTATGAAATTTTAAAGTGAATTCTCTTGGATCGTTTCTTGTTGGATATCAGAGGTATAAGACCCAAGAGAATTATCATTATGTTGCTTTGTTGATTCAGCTTCCCAATCTCGATGTTTCCACTGATCATAAGTAGGGAGTTGGAATGAACAATTAGGTTGGCTTGAGGCTGGGGTGAAGTAGCCTCCATTAGCTTATCGAGGCACGATTGAAGCACTTCTATCGTTCTTTTGTTGCCAACAAAATTGTCTATGTAACCCTGAAGTGACTCATCTTGGATCGTTTCTGATTGAGTTTCAAAGGTAGAGGACCAAAGAGAATGTTCACTATGATGTTTTACTGGTTCATTTCCCCAACATTAATGTTTCCATTGATTATAGTCATACGGGTCATAGGTGGGAGAATCTGATGGTTGTTGATACATATTATCACCCATATATAATCTCTCATTGTTTTCTTCTTGTCTGATGGGTGATAATAATTCTCACTCCCATAGTTATGATAACCCCAACACTTACGTACTGTTTTCTTAATCCATGGAGTGTAATTGTTCTCCCGTATATGATCGCATGAGGATTTCTTAACTGGTGGAGCATTGTATTCTGCTCGGTTCTCGATAATGGTTTTAGAAAATTTTTGAGACACAGGTTGTTTCCTCATATAATTATCTGACAACCCTTCACAATTTTTCGCATTCTCTAAAACTAGCTTAGCATATTGACGTTCCCACTCTTGCATGGTGAAACCCTAATCATGAACCTAATCCTAAAAGAAAATAAAAGAAAAATCCTACAACAATATGGAAAGTAAGTAGAAGAGAAGTTAGAAGGAAGTAACCAGATTGGAGGAGATCTATGTTAGGATCCTGCAAAAGAAAAAGGAAAGTGAATTAGTTTCTTAAAAAAAGAAATAAGAAAGTTTCTAAAAATAAAAATAGAAAGATGGGTTAGTGTCTAAAATTAAAAAGGAAAAAAAAAAGCCTAGTTTCTAAAAACGAAAAAAGGAAAGTTTCTAAACCTAGAAAACTAAGTTAGTTTCTAAAAACAAATTAGAAATAATCCTTATCTTATCTAATCATATCCTATCTTATCTTATGTCACGCTCCAAACTTGAAAATCGGGCTCAAAAAATTCTCGATTGTCGAATCCGGTGCTGACAACCTTCGTAGTACCCCATTCTCGGCTCCCAGCGTTCATACGCCAGATTCGGATCCTCGGATCCTACAAGGAGGATTTTCAACATAAATTTGTCTCATAAGAAGCATAACCACAAGTATACCTAAATCACAAGAACAACATCATTACCACATATCCACTAATATAATCATTTGAGTACAATGTTGAAAGGTAAATACATGTATATAATAGAATCTCCAGAAGCTCTGTCGCACGCTCCTGCCTCACTTCGACTGCGTCCTATCTTCACCTGCACGTATATATCATGCATAAGCTTATAGAAAGCTTAGAGGATGGTGTAAGTGTGTGAGCAGTATATGTGTGCTCAGAATGTAATATCAGAGTAAACAGAAATACTGGTAAGTCCACGAACCACACAATATCAAAGTAAGCAGAAATACTAACAAGTCCATAAAAATGTCATCAATCTCATCCAAGATATGCGATGAAAAGACATTGTATGCCAATGTCATATCCTGAGAAAGTAATATAGGTCAGCTATGCAATCGGAGACATAATGAGTCAAATATCAGATATCAAGGATGCAACATAATATACAATTCATCAGTCTCATCTAGGTCATATAAATGAAGAAACATAGCAACCTAAAATGACATATGCCGAGGATGTAATGCAATAAACAATATGTGGTGCGAATGAAATGACCAAGCTGAAATGTGAAGTCAGGATGATAGTACATGGTATCACAGGCTATGGGGTCTATCACAAAGGACTTCTATTCAAACCAGTCTCATACCTAAATTTGGATAGATAGACTCAATGTGGTAAACTCCTGATCTAAGGTTAGTTGTGCACCCCAACCGAAATCCTGGCCATTGTGAAGGTACACAACAATTAGTTGCACACCACTAGCCTGAGTGGATAGTAAATGAATGAATGAGTATAATGCTGAGTATGCAACTCCTGCGTAATAAGTTCACATATCAGTACCGTACATCTCTAGGATCATCACCGGGGTCTAGTACACTCTAAGCTAGCTACCTCCCCAACCGGTTATATAGCCCAGCAAGTGGAAAAGACCTCACTACCCAACTGCCAGTAGTATACTAATGCCTACCCGGCTCGTCGATAACAGACCCATTTGGGAGTTGGTGAAACTTAGTCTAGCTTACAGCCCCCTCACTCGAGCAGATAAGGCCACACCCCCTCCCAACCAACTATGACACAGTGGAAGATGCGGCGTACTGGTATTTGGCACTCGGGCGCTCATGTATCCACTCGGTCTAGACGTTGGGGCATCTCCTGGCCTCGGAGGTTTAGGGACTTTCACCCACGGACATTCAAAGTGCCCAGATGCTCAAACCAAACATTTTCAGTATCCCATCTGGCCATCCACAACATACCTGTGGAGGTCACAACCTCGATGTTGCTAGGGCGTATAGTAATCATAATCACACAATGCAAGATGCATGAGTCATGTAGTCTAATCATGCATCAATTCCATGCATACCGTGCGCTCATGTGAGATAACTCTGCCTATCAGGGAGTCCCATAAACCACCTGCACTATGACACATGCAATAGTCAATCACATCTCATAACAAACATGCAGATGATGCATATGGACATGTATTATAATTCTATGCTGTCACGTACTCATAATCGGTATCAATAACCGGCATCAATAATCCACATCGATAATCGGCATCAACAATAGCCTTGACAATCGGCCTAAAAAAGGGCCTAAGGGAAGGTCACAATGTAGACATCCAACCATTGTTGCCCATTAATGTTGACATTTAACCAACATTGCTGCCAAGGAGTGGCCCAGATAGAACCTAACATATAGTGGACCCATGACCTCACACAAGGGCTTAATATACAACACCGTGGGCCTCACTCAAGGGCTTAATACACATCATGATGGGAATCTCACACAGGCTTAATATACATTATAATGGGCTTCATCGCCTGACCCTCAAATGCATCACAATGGGCCTCATCACATAGGTCTCATATACATCACATTGGGCCTTAAACACGGGCTGAATACATATCACAATGGGCCTCGAATACGGGCTGCATATATATCACATTGGGCCTCAAACACGGACCGAATACACATCACAATGGGACTCAAATACGAGCTGCATATACATCACATTGGGCCTCAACAATCGGCCTCGGTAATCAGCCTCGACAATCGGCTTCGACAATAAGAATTAGCTTCGACAATCAGAATTGGCTTTGATAATCGGAATCGGCCTCGACAATCGACCTCGACAATCGGAATCGGCCTTGACAATCATAATCGGAATTGACAATCGGCCTCGACAATCGGCCTTGACAATCGAAATCGACCTCGACAATCGGAATCGGCCTCGATAATTAGAATCGACAATCGGAATCAGTCTCGATAGTCAGAATCGACAATCGGAATTGGCATCGACAATCGGAACCGGCCTCGACAATCAGAATCGGCCTCGACAATCAGAATCGGCCTCGATAATCAGAATCGACAATTAGAATCAGCCTCAACAATCGGAATTGGCCTCGATAATCAGAATTGACAATAGGAATCGGTAAGAATGGGCCTAACAGGGCCTAAGGGAAGGTCACAATGTGGACATTCAACCATCATTGCCCATCAATGTGGACATTTAACCAACATTGCCCCCAAGGAGGCAGACATAGAGCCTAACATATAGTGGACCCATGGCTTCACACAAGGGCCTCATACACAACATAGTGGGCCACATACAATTTCAATGGGCCTCATCATGGTGGGCCATATACAGTCTCCAAGGGGCACATCCCTTGGGCCTCAAATATATCACAATGGACCTCTACCCATGGGTCCCAAATACATCACAATGGGCCTCAACCCATGGGCCCCAAATGTACACATCTCAATGGGCCGCACCAAATGGCCGCATATACATCAACTTGGGCCGTAACAATGGGCCTCATATATATCAAGTGGGCTGCATCAACGGGCCGCACTAATAAGCCTCATATACATCAAATGGGCTGCATCAACGGGTCACACAATCTACACCATTCATCGCTTGCAACTTCTCATCTCAATCGCGCTTATTTCCTACTACTGTTTTCTTTAATACCTTTACAATCGTTTTATTGAATACTTTAGCCAACCCATTAGCCTACAGATAGTAGGGTGTCGAGAATGAATGCTGGATATCGAACTTTTGGCATAATTTCTCCATTCCTCTGTTCTTAAATGGAGTCCCGTTATCAGTGATTATCTTCTTAGGATTATCATAGCGGTATATTATTACATGCCGTATGAAACTCACGACATCTTTCTCTTTGACATTCTTAGCACAATAGCTTCAGTCCACTTTGAAAAACAATTTGCGGCTGCCAAAATGTACTGTTTTCCTCTAGATGACGATGGATTTATAGGACCAATAACATCAATCCCCCAAGCTACGAAGGACTAAGAAGCCATTGACTGATACAAGTCTTCAGGAGGTACATGTATGGCATCGCCATGTATCTGACATTTATGACACCACTGTGTGTAATCAATCACATCTTTGAACATTGAAGGCCAATAATACCCCATTCAATGTACTCGATGGAACAATTTCCACCGGCCTGATGAGCCCCACATTCCCCTGAATATGCTTCTCGCAATATCTGATTCGCCTCTTTCGTATCCAAGCATCTTAACAACACCTCGTTATAGGACTTTTTGTAAAGCTCTTCATTACACATAATAAATTTCTTCGCCCTTTGCTTTATTTGCAACTTTTGCACTAGATCCTCCAACAAAATATCATATTTGAGATAATCCACAAAAGGCTGGCACTAATCATCAATTGAAATCTCCTAACATGACATGGGAAATGCTTCAAAGACTTCGGTATCTTCAGCAAGCGGCAAAAACCTTCTTTCTTCGATTGTTACTTGAAGAGGGGTTCGATTAGGACAAGCCAAAGCTACAACCAAGCTAGCTAAAGAATCTTCCCTTACATTCTCTGATCTCAATATATGCCTGATTTCAACATCCTGAAATTGCTCCAACTTCGAATTTTGTAGTATGCTAGTTTATCACTAGCTTAGAATCGCCAAAAATTCGTAGCGCTTTTATCTTCATTTCTTAGGCTATTTCCATCCCTATAATGAGATATTGATATTTGACTTCGTTATTAGTGCATGTCGCACCTAATGTAAAGGAATATGGCAGCAAGTCACCTTGTGAACTGATAAATATCACTCCGGCACCTGTTTCTAAAGTTCTAGAAGTGGTGTCGAAGTACATTTGCCACAAACCAGGCAATTCTGTCATCATTACCTGCTCGTCCGGAAAGTCATCACTGATCATTTCATTATCCGGGACAGGGTGAACTGCCAAGAAATCCGCCACTGCTTGTCCCTTTACTACTTTCGCCGGTTCATAAGTGATCATGTATTCTGACAATAAGAGCATCCATTTAGCCAGTCTTCCTGATAGTATTGGCCTTGTCATCAAGAACTTCATGGGATCCACTCGCGAGATTAAGATTATATCATAGGAGAGACAGTAATGCCTTAATTTTTGTACTGCGAAGATTAGAGCTAAGCACACTTTGTTGATGGGTGAATAGTTACATTCAGCTCCTATCAGAGTTCTGCTTAGATAATACAGCGCAGCCTCCTTCCCTTGCTCATTTGTTTGCGCTAACAAGGCTCCCAAGGAATTTTCTACCGCAGAAATATAAAGGATGAGGGGTCTACCTTTCACAGGTGCTGCTAGTACTGGGGGCTGTTTCAGCAATTCTTTGATCGAATTAAATGCGTTTTGACACCATTGGTCCCATACAAATTCCGCCCCTTTCTTCATTAGATGGAAAAATGGCTGACATCTTCTTGCAAGATTAGAGATAAAGCGACAAATATATGCCAACTTTTCTTGCAAACTCTTCAACTCTTTTAGTGTTTTTGGAGGTGACTGTTGAGGGTCAAATATTACATATTAGACCCCATTTATTACCAGGATTTACGGGTATGATACTGTTTAACGGCCGGTTTTAATTGTGTTTTGTTGCAGGATGCAATCAGGAGCTTAAACTGAAATTGGGTATTAAAAGCGTGGATTTGGCACTCCGATGTCACAAAAGCAGGGGATGGACTCTTGGGGATTGGGATCGACGATTTTACACAGCCGAGATCCAAAAAAATCGAGAAACTGAAGCTCAAGTGGCCCAAAAGTCAGCCAGAATGCAAGATCACAGGTTTCCCACCATCCGTTTGTCCCGAAATTTCATACACGACCTGAGGATCATAAATTAACCGTATACGTCGAATTTCAGCCTTTGGATCACTGAGAAAGTGGCCCAACGGTCAGATCAGCCCCATAATTCATTTCGTGGGGCCCCCAAGATATCTGGAACTGCATCAAATTCGGTCTCAACCCTTTATATGAGGTTACACAACAAATGAATGGCTCAGATCTTTGGAATACATTAATGTGGGACCCACACACGCTATGCATGTGCATAGTCTGTACAAGACTCACCGCGCACCATAAGAATCCAAGTCGGTCAGCGTTGCGCTGACCAACGAATTCTCAAAAAATCCAAAGACGCAACAGCGTCTTTAACGCGATTGGCCGGACGATGCTTGTGGACCCCACCCATCAGCCATGTCGAGGATCCAAGCCGTCCATTCACTCAGGGGCATGGCCACGACCCACCTCAAGCTTTCCTTTTGACACCATGCAAGCGATCGGAGAATCCTGGCTATTAAACGTAGGTCGGACGACAGAAAAGAAAACAACTCTGGACCGCACCAAGTTGGATCCAAATTTGACCATTTCCAAATGGTTTTTCGAGGTGAATAAAATGGACGGAGTGAATTCCATAGACGCCGAAAGGAGTGGGCCCCACCGACAACCAGCGCAAGAAACGCTGGCTCTGTTTCGCAGTCCGTGAAAACCGGACGCTGTGGAACCTTGTGTGCTTCTGATCACCATCGGATTGATGATCCAGACCATCCACATGCTTCAACTGATGGCAAAGATCCTAGCCTAGGTGACGAAATGAGATAAAACAGCGAGGATGGGTCCCTATTAGTTCAAACGCAGAAACGGACGGTAGAGCAGAAAGCCTTGTGGGCCACGCTGAAATCAATCGGGTCTTAGGCTCTCCAAACGGTTTTTTGTCTTGAAGACAATGAACGGAGTGGATCTTACATACATCATCGTTTTTTAAACTCACCGATCGTCAGAGCTTGCGGTCCGTAACTCTGTTTCGCAACAGGGACTTGCGGACGGGATCTGTGGGTCACCATCAGGGCTGAAAGTGGTCAATCCGGACCATTCATCCTCTCTAGAAGGTCGAATCGACCATAAAAAGTAAGTTTCACTAAACCCATGCACGCACACTCAAGAGAGTCGTGGTCAAATGCAGTCGGACGGTGAATCGAAACAATCAGGTGGACCGCACCAAACGCAAGATAAATTCACTTCCTTGGCTGGTTTTTCGTTCTACATTGAATAGACGGTTTGGATTGCTCTGGGGACGTCAATTTTGGGACTCACAGTTGATGTAGTCTGGCTCTGTTACGAAGGAGTGCGTTTTCTAGAAGTTTGGCTCTGTTACGGACGAGCTAGGGACCCTCCCTTCCACGGTCCCTTGCTGTTGTTATAAAAGAGAGAGAGAGAGAGAGAGAGAGAGAGAGAGAGAGATTGGAGGGGTATCAAACTGGGAGGATCTGAAGATCATGGCTTGGGAGGAGATACAGGGAGCAAGGACGTGGAGGAGAGAGAGAGAGACAGAGACACTGGAAGGTCTTCAAAAGCTTATTTTTTCCTTCTTTTTCCTTTATACTTTGTTCTTCTTATGAGTTTTAGCGTCATCATGTCGATGATCGGCTAAACCTCTTAGCTAGGGCTAAGAGGTGAAGCTTGTAGCGTGATGGGAGGCCTCTTTGCTTGTGCCTTTGTTTAGACTGAATTGATGTTGATTTGAGTTTTTATTAAGGGAATGTTTTCAGTCTTTAATGGTCTGTTGTGACTGAAATTACAATGGGTCTGCAATGGCTTTGAGCATGTTCTTTTCCTCTTTATGTTTATGACGTCAGGAAGCCCTGTTGTTCACCATCATCTCCTGGGCATGGTCGGATGACGGTACCCTTTCCTAGCCTTCACACACTGTTGATTGGTTGGTAATTAGTTTAATTCTGTTGTTTGCTTTGTCTCCTGGGCATGGTTTGGTGATGGAATCCATTCTAATTTTCTATACCTTTCATCTTTTCAAAACTACATCAAAGGAAGTTCAGTTAATTTCCATGATTCATGAAGCAGGCGTAAGATCTCCCTGATCTCTACAAGTGGATCCTTGGCACCCTAGTTTCCCTTTTTCTGAATTTTTCCTAATTTTTAGATTCTAAATTCATCATTATTCCTTCCATCTTTATATGATTTAGATTTCATCTCATTCTAGTTCTAGTCCTAGTTAGTCTCAAATTACGTACAGGTTTCAGTCCCTGTGGATTCGACCTCGGTCTTACCGAGTTTATTACTACATCACAACCCTATACTTGGGGAGTGAACAAGTTTTTGGCGCCGTTGCCGGGGACTGACGGCTACGATTTTCTGAAATTAATTGAATTTAGAGTTAGTTTAAGATTAGGATTTTACTAATTTTAATTTTTGATTTTGTTTTCCATTTTGATTCATAGAGCTAACTTATTTTCTATTCTGTAGGTTGTTAAGATAGAACTTCTAATTTGGTAAACTCTCTCTGATTTTCTAGATTTTCTAACTCTTTAGATTTGATTTGCTTTAGAAACTTCTTCTATTTAGAACTAACTTATTTTGTTTTATTTTGCAGGTCTTTAGCTTAGGGACTCCAATTTGGTAATCTCTTTCCAAACCTCTCTTTCTTTCTTAGGATTAGGTTTAGGATTTGATTGAGGGCTGCGAGTGTTTCATGCCCAAGTGGGCCCGTGACGACACTCGATGTCTCTTGACTGAAGGAGGATTAGTTGAGGGGTTGACTGTCCATCGCAGGATTAGACACCGCTCGAATTTCTCTGAGTTAATTGAGGTTATGGCTGCAAATCAACCTCAAGCACTACCTTAACAGATGGATGAGGAAGTACATGATGAGAATGAGGTACTTCAAGCACCCCCGCCTCGTACCTTACGAGATTATTTACAACCAGCGGGGGTGAGCACTCCCTCATGCATGATTTTTCCTGAAAACACGGATGGATGGACATCAAGCCGAGTTATCCAACTCCTTCCTAAATTCCATGGGCTTGAATCAGAAAGTCCATACTTACATTTGAAAGAGTTCGATGAGATTATAGCCACTTTATACTTTCCCAATGTATCCGAGGATACAATCAGGCTGAAACTCTTTCCTTTTCCTTGAAAGAAAAGGCTAAGACGTGGTTACATTCACTGCGTCCTAGATCCATTGGCACATGGAATGATTTGCAGAGGGAATTCATAAAGAAATTTTTCCCACACCATAAAACGATTACCCTCAGAAAAGCAATCATGAACTTCGCCCAAAAGGAAGATGAAACATTCTACCAATGTTGGGAAAGGTTCAAGGATCTTGTCAGTTCATGCCCACAACACGGTTTTGAAATGTGGCGCATTACAAATTTTTTCTATGATGGACTGACATCTTCCATGCGCCAACTGGTCGAGACAATGTGTAATGGAGAATTCATGAATAAAGAAGTCGATGAGGTATGAGATTACTTCGATAGACTTGCCGAGAATGCACAATCATGGGACCATTACCCAAAATTAAACACTACACCTAGGCCAACTCAATCTAAGGAGAAAGGTGGAGTATATCTCCTGAAAGAAGAGGACGATGTAAATTTTAAAGTGACTAATCTCATGCGAATAGTCGAGGCCATGGAAGGAAAGAAGGATAAGGTTAATGAAATTGTTTGTGGCATCTGTGATCGCAACATTCACACAACTGAAAATTGTCCTACCATATCTGCCTTTCGAGGAGTGTTGAATGAGCAAGCTAATGTCGTAAATAACTATCAAAGACCTTTCAATGGATCTACCTCCAATACATACAATCCTGGTTGGAAAAATCATCCAAATTTTAGTTGGAGGAATGGACAAACTGCTACCCCTCAAAGTTTCTTCAATCAAAATCCAAATCAGGGGAAACCTCAAGAAGAACCGGTTCAAAATTTCATACAAGAGTTGGCTCAGGCAGTGCGTGGACTTACAGACTTATGCAAAAAATAGATTCACGTATGACGGTTATAGAAAAGGGGATGCTTCCTGCACAACCGCTCCCCAATCCTAAACCGCAATACGAGATAAATGATCCCAGCTCTTCAAATCAAATGGGGCACGCTAAATCCATCACCACTCTTAGGAGTGGGAAGATCATTGATAAAACCCTTCCGGTTAGGCCCGAAAAGCCTCAAGAACCAGAAGAGGACAATAATGATGGATCTCGTGATGTCCCACAAAAATTAGAACCGGAACTTCTAGAGAAGCCAGTTGCTCCGTTCCCCCAACGGTTGGTTGCACCAAAACGTCTTTCTAACTCTCAGGATATTCTGGAGGTGTTGAAACAAGTGAAAGTCAACATTCCTCTACTTGATGTCGTAAAACAGGTTCCTCTATATGCAAAATTTCTGAAAGACCTATGCACGACCAAAAGACGGCAGAGTATTCAAAAGAAGATTTTCTTAACTGAGAAAGTGAGTGCCATCCTGAAGTAAAACGTGCTGTAGAAATTTAAGGATCTCGGTAGCCCAACCATATCATGTGTAATCGGGAACCATCGAATTGATCACACACTTCTTGACTTAGGAGCGAGCCTTAATTTGATCCCCTACTCGGTATACAAACAGTTAGGATTGGGTGAGTTAAAACCCACCCTAACCACACTACAACTTGCCGATCGAACTGTTCGTGTACCAAGAGGGATTATTGAGGATGTGTTAGTCCAAGTCGATAGATTTTACTATCCTTTAGATTTTATCATCTTGGACACCAAACCCATCAATAACATGAGCACTCAGATTCCCGTCATTCTTGGTCGCCCATTCCTTGCCACGTCAAATACAATTATCAATTGCAGGAATGGTGTCATGACTATGTCTTTTGAAAATTTGACTTTGGAGTCAAACATCTTTTTCAATAACGGCAGCAACGCAGAGGATGATGACGATGTCCACGACATTAACATGATCGATACTTTCGTGGAAGATAGGACACCCCTTACCTTATCCTCTGATCCTCTAGAGACGTGCTTGGCCCACTCCCATGAGTTTGATGATAAGATGATTAGGGAGACGTGTGCCTTGCTTGATACTGTACCGGTACTTGAAGTTAACTGGTGGAGGCCACAATTTGAAGAATTGCCACAAACTAATGTAGTGCCTCTACCGTCTAACCTCAAGGCACCGAAGTTTGACCTAAAACCTTTGCCCTCTGATTTGAAATATGCCTATTTAGGTTAAAATTAAGACATACCCGGTGGTGATCTCTGCCCACCTGGAGAAAGAACAGGAGAGTATGCTCATATCTACTCTCATTGAGCATAAAGGAGCCCTAGGATGGACGATCGCGGACCTCAAGGGAATCGACCCCTCGATTTGTACTCACCACATATATCTTGAGGATAATGCGAGGACCGCCCGGCAACCACAACGTAGACTAAATCCAAACATGAAGGAAGTGGTTAAGGCCGAGGTTCTCAAACTATTAGATGTGGGTATCATATACCCTATATCTGATAGTCAATGGGTGAGTCCAACTCAGGTGGTTCCTAAGAAGTCCGGAATCACCATCATAGCCAATGTTAATAATGAACTCGTGCCGACTAGAGTCACTACTGGTTGGAGGATGTGCATTGACTACAGGAAGTTGAATACCGTCACAAGGAAGGATCACTTTCCTTTGCCCTTCATCGATCAAATCTTGGAAAGGCTAGCTGGTCATTCCTATTACTGTTTCCTTGACGGGTATTCGGGCTATAATCAGATTGAAATCACCCATGAGGACCAGGAAAAGACCACATTTACATGTCCCTATGACACCTTTACTTACCGAAGGATGCCATTTGGACTATGTAATGCCCCTGCCACCTTTCAGCTATGTATGTTGAGTATCTTTTCTGATATGGTGGGGCAATATCTAGAGGTCTTCATGGACGATTTCTCTGTCTATGGTTCATCTTTCAGCAATTGCTTGGAAAGTCTTAAATGTGTGCTGAAAAGATGTGAAGAAAAGAACTTGGTACTTAATTGGGAGAAGTGTCATTTCATGGTTCATAAGGGAATTGTCCTTGAACATATCATCTCGTCCAAGGGAATTGAGGTAGATAAGGCAAAAATCGATCTTATCTCTAACCTACCTCCACCTAAGAACATCAGGGACGTGCGATCCTTCTTAGGACACGCAAGATTTTACAGGCGATTCATAAAGGACTTTAGTCTCCTCTCTCGTCCTTTATGTAATCTTCTTCAAAAGGATGTTCCATACGAGTGGACTGAGCAATGCCAGGAAGCTTTCACCAAGCTTAAAGGCATGTTAACCACTGCACCTATCATGCAGCCACCCGACTGGAGCCTTCCTTTTGAGATTATGTGCGACGCTTCTGATTATGCTCTTGGAGCGGTGCTAGGCCAGAGAAAAGATAAGAGGCCCTACGTCATCCATTATGCGAGTAGGACTTTAAATCCTGCCCAAGTGAACTACTCGACTACGAAAAAGGAACTCTTAGCCGTGGTGTTCGCCTTGGACAAATTTAGGTCCTACCTGATCGGATCCAAGATCATTATCTATACGGATCATGCGGCCTTTGAAGTATCTTCTTTCTAAGAATGATTCTAAGCCCCACTTGATACGATGGATCCTTCTACTCCAAGAATTTGATTTGGAAAATAAAGATAAAAAAGGGAGTAGAGAACGTAGTGGCCGATCACCTTTCTCGCCTTAATACCTCTGATTCCCTTGAGGCGACCCATATCAATGACATGTTCCCTGATGAACAACTATTCAGAGTCTCCCATTCACCTTGGTTCACTGATATTGCTAATTATCTTACTACAGGTTCCATACCGACACATTGGACTGCGCGAGATAAGAAGAAATTTTTCACCGAGGTGCACAACTTCTTCTAGGATGATCCATACTTGTTTAAATATTGCCCAGACCAAATCTTGAGGAGATGTGTGCCAGACGATGAGCATCAGAGTGTCATCTCCTTTTGTCACTCACAGACCTGTGGTGGTCACTTTTAAAAAAAAGACCATGGCCAAGATTACTGCAGTGTGGCTTCTATTGGCCCACTATGTTCAGGGATACTCATGAGTTTTGCAAAGCTTGTGAGCGTTGTCAGAAATTGGGAGCATTGTCCCGTCGAAATATGATGCCCTTGAATCCCATTCTTATCATAGAGGCATTTGATTGCTGGGGCATCGATTTCATGGGACCATTCCCCCAATCGTATGGGAATTTATATATTTTGTTTGCCGTAGACTATGTCACTAAATGGGTCGAAGCGATTCCATGTCGAACTAATGACCATCGCACGGTCATTAAATTCTTAAAAGAAAACATCCTTTCCCGATTTGGAACGCCTCGAGCCATTATTAGTGATGGGGGCTCACACTTTTGTAATAGGCCATTCGAGAGTTTAATGAAGAAATACGGAGACAAGTGGGCAAGCTGAGATTTCTAATAGGGAGATCAAACACATTTTGGAGAAAACGGTTAACCCTGACCGTAAGGATTGGTCAATTCGATTGACCGATGCCTTATGGGCTTACCGTACTGCTTTTAAAACTCCTATTGGAATGTCTCCCTTTAGACTCGTCTATGGGAAGGCTTGCCACTTGCCGGTGGAGTTGGAACATAGAGCCTACTGGGCGATCAAAAATCTGAATTTCAATCTGAACAACGCTGGCTCGCTACGCAAACTTCAATTAAATGAACTTGAAGAAATCCGGAACGACGCATACGAGAACTCGAGAATTTACAAGGACAGGATGAAGGCGTTTCATGACCAACATATTCTACGTAAATCATTCACGCCAGGTCAGAAAGTCCTTTTGTATAATTCTCGATTACATCTCTTTCCGGGTGAGCTTCGATCTCGTTCGACCGGCCCTTACATTGTTGTTACTGCTTATCCTCATGGGGCCGTTGAGATAAGAGATCCCGACAATGGTAAGGAATTCAAAGTAAATGGACATCGATTAAAACCATTTGTCGAGAAATTTGATTCAGAGGACATGTCCATGCCTCTGACTGATCCTATTTACCAGGACTGATCTCCTAGTCTGATGGAGGTATAGGTAGGTTTCCTGTTTGCATAGGACTAGGGTAGTTGCTTTGGTCTGGCTGAAGACGTTAAACTTAGCGCTCCTGGGAGGCAACCCAGCTTTTCAACTTATTTCATTTTCCTAGCTAGTTCAATGTTTGTGGGTAACATTACTGCAAACCCTCACGAGACTACAACTCGTCCACTAGGGGCAACCTAGGGGTTTAAAGGCTTGTTGCATACGCTAAATGCAATCGAGAGCACCTGCGAAAGTGGTATAGGTAGGATTTTATTTTTTTGTTCTGCTTTCTCTCTCGTGCTGACTGGATTCCATGCTGCGATCTCTTGGAAAGTCTCTCACGATTCATCATCCAGGTACTGTCTTCCCATCATTTCACATTTACTTTTGTTGTCCCATGTGCATTGAATGTTTACATCTTTTTACATTGAGGACAATGTAGATTTTATGTTGGGGGTGGCTGATTAGGTAACCTAATCAGTGTTTTTCTTAGTCTTGAGCAAAAATTGTGAAAATTTTTAAATTTTTTTGGACTTTCTGGTGAATTTGAACTGATTTGATGACCATCTTTGATTTAGAATTACAGGATATGGAATGTTGGTGATTTACTACTCTTGGATTCAGTTGCTCATTAGATTTCACAGTTAAGTTTGAATTATTAATCCCTAATTAGAAGTTGTAAACATTGATTCAGTCATGATTTCACATGTCACATCTCGCTTACACATTAAGATTTCAGTTTGAAACTGAAGGGTTAATTTGGTAATCACTGAGCATGAAAGAAACCAGCCTAAAAGATTTGG
Organism: Magnolia changhungtana; assembly: GCA_030180095.1. Classification (NCBI taxonomy): domain Eukaryota; kingdom Viridiplantae; phylum Streptophyta; class Magnoliopsida; order Magnoliales; family Magnoliaceae; genus Magnolia; species Magnolia changhungtana. The sequence goes on along the minus strand of JASAUF010000612.1, from coordinate 5,048,954 downwards.
CCATCAGGGTATAAAAAAGAGTTGCACCATGGGTTTGCTCCCTATAAGTGTGGATTCAATTTTTCATGATTAACAGTTGGAAAGAGTTGGGCGTACGGTCTTCATCATAGGTTTGCTCCCTATAGGTGAGGATTGGACTCCCCTTCTTGGCGTTACCTTTAATGAAAAAAAAATAAAAATCAAAGGCTGAAAGAAAGAAAAAGAATGATCTATAAGGGACCTTTTAGTTTAGGTTTTGGTTGTCCTGGATGCTCTTGTGGTTACCAACGTTATCATGAAATAGAGAATTGAATATTAATGTTGAAAGTCGGGATTACACTCTACACACATGGAACTCAATGTTTATTATTCTAGTTTATGGATTAATATTTGAACTTGATTATGAAATTCACCGTGCATGAGAGGCCAAGAGAAATTGATAATCAGCATTTATGAATCTTAAGATTTCTCATATCTGGATTGTTTTTCAAAATATCACTCGGCTTCACAAGAATTATCTCGTAATTCTCAATTTAATTTTCGCATATTTTGCTCGGGACTAGCAAAATGCTGGTTGGGGGTTGTGTTGAGGGTCAAATATTACATATTAGACCCCATTTATTACTAGGATTTACGGGTATGATACTGTTTAACGGCCGATTTTAATTGTGTTTTGTTGCAGGATGCAATCAAGAGCTTAAACTGAAATTGGGTATTAAAAGCGTGGATTTGGCACTCCGATGTCACAAAAGCAGGGGACGGACTCTTGGGGATTGAGATCGACGATTTTACACAGCCAAGATCCGAAAAAATCGAGAAACTGAAGCTCAAGTGGCCCAAAAGTCAACCAGAATGCAAGATCACAGGTTTCCCACCATCCGTTTGTCCCGAAATTTCATACACGGCCTGAGGATCATAAATTAACCGTACATGTCAAATTTCAGCCTTTGGATCACTGAGAAAGTGGCCCAAAGGTCAGATCAGCCCCATAATTCATTTCGTGGGGCCCACAAGATATCTGGAACTACATCAAATTCGGTCTCAACCCTTTATATGAGGTTACACAACAAATGAACGGCTCAGATCTTTGGAATACATTAATGTGGGACCCACACACGCTATGCATGTGCATAGTCTGTACAAGACTCGCCGTGCACCACAAGAATCCAAGTCGGTCAGCGTTGCGCTGACCGACGAATTCTCAAAAAATCCAAAGACGCAACAGCGTCTTTAACGCGATTGGAAGGACAATGCTTGTGGACCCCACCCATCAGCCATGTCGAGGATCCAAGCCGTCCATTCACTCAGGGGCATGGCCACGACCCACCTCAAGCTTTCCTTTTGGCACCATGTAAGCGATCGGAGAATCCTGGCCGTTAAACGTAGGTCGGACGGCAGAAAAGAAAACAACTCTGGACCGCACCAAGTTGGATCCAAATTTGACCATTTTCAAGTGGTTTTTCGAGGTGAATAAAATGGACGGAGTGGATTCCATAGACGCCGAAAGGAGTGGGCCCCACCGACAGCCAGCGCAAGAAGTGCTGCCTCTGTTTCGCAGTCCGTGAAAACCGGACTTGTGTGCTTCTGATCACCGTCGGATTGATGATCCAGACCATCCACATGCTTCAACTGATGGCAAAGATCCTAGCCTAGGTGACGAAATGAGATAAAACAGCGAGGATGGGTCCCTATCAGTTTAAACGCAGAAACGGACGGTAGAGCAGAAAGCCTTGTGGGCCACGCTGAAATCAATCGGGTCTTAGGCTCTCTAAACAGTTTTTTGTCTTGAAGACAATGAACGGAGTGGATCTTACATACATCATCGTTTTTGAAACTCACCGATCATCAGAGCTTGCGGTCCGTAACTCCGTTTCGCAACAGGGACTTGCGGACAGGATATGTGGGTCACCATCAGGGCTGAAAGTGGTCAATCCGGACCGTTCATCCTCTCCAGAAGGTCGAATCGACCATAAAAAGTAAGTTTCACTAAACCCATGCACGCGCACTCAAGAGAGTCGTAGTCAAATGCAGTCGGACGGTGAATCGAAACAATCAGGTGGACCGCACCAAACGCAAGATAAATTCACTTCCTTGACTGGTTTTTCGTTCTGCATTGAATAGACGGTTTGGATTGCTCTGGGGACGTCAATTTTGGGACTCACAGTTGATGCAGTCCGGCTCTGTTACGAAGGAGTGCGTTTTCTAGAAGTTTGGCTATGTTACGGACGAGCTGGGGACTCTCCCTTCCACGGTCCCTTGCTGTTGTTATAAGAGAGAGAGAGAGAGAGAGAGAGAGAGAGAGAGAGAGAGAGAGAGAGATTGGAGGGGTATCAAACTGGGAGGCTCTGAAGATCGTGGCTTAGGAGGAGATACAGGGAGCAAGGACGTGGAGGAGAGAGAGAGAGACAGAGACACTGGAAGGTCTTCAAAAGCTTATTTTTTCCTTCTTTTTCCTTTATACTTTGTTCTTCTTATGAGTTTTAGCGTCATCATGTCGATGATCGGCTAAACCTCTTAGCTAGGGCTAAGAGGTGAAGCTTGTAGCGTGATGGGAGGCCTCTTTGCTTGTGCCTTTGTTTAGACTGAATTGATGTTGATTTGGGTTTTTATTAAGGGAATGTTTTCAGTCTTTAATGGTCTGTTGTGACTGAAATTACAATGGGTCTGCAATGGCTTTGAACATGTTCTTTTCCTCTTTATGTTTATGACGTCAGGAAGCCTGCTTTGTTCACCATCGTCTCTGGGCATGGTCGGATGACGGTACCCTTTCCTAGCCTTCATACACTGTTGATTGGTTGGTAATTAGTTTAATTCTGTTGTTTGCTTTGTCTCCTGAGCATGGTTTGGTGATGGAATCCATTCTAATTCATATACCTTTCATCTTTTCAAAACTACATCAAAGGAAGTTCAGTTAATTTCCATGATTCGTGAAGTAGGCGTAAGATCTCCCTGATCTCTACAAGTGGATCCTTGGCACCCTAGTTTCCCTTTTTCTGAATTTTTCCTAATTTTTAGATTCTAAATTCATCATTATTCCTTCCATCTTTATCTGATTTAGATTTCATCTCATTCTAGTTGTAGTCCTAGTTAGTCTCAGATTACGTACAGGTTTCAGTCCCTGTGGATTCGACCTCGGTCTTACCGAGTTTATTACTACATCACAACCCTATACTTGGGGAATGAACAGCGACATTTCTTAAATAGCTCTGATCTTTCCCGGATCGACTTTAATTCCCGTGTGACTGACAACAAAACTGAGAAACTTTCCTGATGAAACACCGAACGCACATTTAGATGGATTCATCCTCAGTTGCTTCTTTCTGAGCCAATGAAATACTGAAACTAGATGTTCACAATGTTCCTCATGGTCATTTGTCCTGACCACTAAATCATCCACGTAACTTTAACATGCTTGTGCATCATGTCTTGGAATATATATATTCTGCATTGCCCTCTGATATATCATGCCAACATTCTTGAGACCAAATGACATAACCTTATAATAATAAATTTCCAACGACGTTTTGAATGTCGTAGCTTCCTCATCTTTCAAGGTCATTCTTATTTAGTTATACCCAGCATAACCATCCATAAAGGACATAATGGCGTACTTAGTCATACTGTCAATTAATAGCTTAGTAATTGGTAGTGGGAAATCATCCTTCGAACATACTTCATTTAAGTCTCTAAATTCAATACATACTCTAATTTGTCTGCTTTTCTTCTTTACTAGGACAATGTTTAATATCTACTTAGGATACTTGACTTCTCTGATAAACCCAACTTTAATTAACTTATTTACTTCTTCTTCGATCAAGGGAATCAGATCTGGGTGGAATCGTCTCTACGCTTATTTAATCGGTCTCTTGTCTTTAGAAATATTTAATCGATGCATCGCCACTGATGGTTCCAGGCCTGGCATTTCTGCATCTGTCTAAGCAAACACATTTTTATTTTCTTTCAACAGTTTAATATACCAGTTAACCTCTTATTCAGGGAGACTGACACTTATAAATGTATTTCAGGGTTCTTCTTTTGTCCGTAAATTTATTTCTCGCAAGCTGTTGATCGTCGGTTGCCCCCCATCTTCTATTTGCTTCGGAGCCACCTCAGGATGCTGATCATTTCAACTTCCGTCTCTTCTACTGATTCTACAGTAATCATATTTACCGAAGATTCTCCTCCCAATCCGCAGAACTTCTCTCGTTTTTCTTCATTGACTCCAATTGGGGTCAATATACCTTTTCCACTATTCAACCCAGTCGGCTCCTCATAATCGAAACCCATATTCTTCATTACCTTTCTACTAGCAGAGATGTATCTTTCTAGATCCTCAGATGTCAACTTTGCGATGTTCATCTTGTTATCTATCTTCTCATCTATCTCTGCATCTGAGACAGCATAAAATTCAATGGGTTCAGGGTGTTTCAGACTAGCTTTAACATAGAACCTCTTAGGCATAACTGGGAATGGTTTCTTCCTTTCCGTGGGTAGTAGCAACATCATGTAATTTGAATACAAAATTTCTAATTGCTTAGGCGATAATAATGTTAGCGGAGGCTACCCCGGTTGTCTCAGGTGTCTTCGCACGAAATAAAATTTCTGCTTCACATTCTCTTTCTCAGGCAACTATATTTTGGCGACTTCGTTTTGCATTGTGCTCGTTTCACCTCTTGTTGTTTTATTCTCACTGTTCTCCTTTCTATTTCCTGCAGCGAACTCGTCATAATAGCCGACATCGGTGAAGAAAGACTTTGCTTTCATATACGGCTTTACATCTGCCATCACCTTATATTGAATCCCATCCTTACAATATTTAAAGCATTGATGGAGGGTCGAAGGTATAATGCCATATTGATGCATCCAAGGTCTTTTCATGAGGAGATTATACATTGTTATCGCGTTGATCACATGACAAACAACATCTGTCGTTAGCTCCCCAATCTCCAATGTTAATGTAATTTTGTCAAGCGTCCACTGTCCATCTTGATTAAACCCTTGTATCATCATCCCACTAGGGTGCAAATGAGAATGACGATATCCCAATTTGTTTAGCATTATTAATGGTAGCAAGTTCACTGCAGACCCATTATCCAACATTATCCGTTTTATCTGCTTACCGCCGACATGGCCTACAACCATCAACGGTTTGTTATGTTCTTCACCGCAAACTAGATCATCGTTGGAGAAGAAAATGAGTGGCATGCAATTATTTCGTTCTTTGTGTTCCATCTCTGTGAGCAATGCCTTTCTGACATTGTTATCGGATAGAGCTTGAATTAGGTTGTATCGAGAATCTTCTAACAGTCGTACACGCTTAGTAGAGCTAGTATGCCTTTCAGATGACTCACCACATCATACGTTACTTTTTCAACCTTATTTTTTCCTTTTCCTCTAATACTGTCATAACATTCTTCAGATGTTTCTCTTCTTGTTACTTCGGTGTTTTGTTTATGGGGACTTTTTATCCTTTTACCCAAGCGTAATGGGACTACTGCGGCTTTGCCCGTCTGTCTCAATGAATGACCGTCATCCATATCTCCTATCCTTTTATTCTTTTACTGGTGTTTTCTTGAATGATCTATACACTCATTGTCAATTTGTTGCTCTTGTATCTGTTAGAGATCAACAATAGAACTTAATTAACATTAATTTGTAAATATATTTTATCCCGAAGATGAGAGGAAGGACATTCCCGCTAAGAGTCACCATTTTGGCGCCTTATAGGACGCCAAACAATGATAAAATTCTCTAAGTTATTCTTAAGTCAATATTAAGTAAGATAGAAAATCCTCAGCAGAGTAGCCATTTTGTTTCGACTAGAAACGAAAAGCATTTGATTTGGGGAGTTATCTCACTCAATAATGACAAAAAGAAAGAACTAAGAGAATAATCATCGAATTTATTCATTCTAAGTTCATTACATCCTTTTGATCTTCTGATTCTGAGATAAAATTTCTCGAAAATACAAAAGTACAAGTATTGAATAAGCTCAAATATAAATTTCGACAGCATTCCGGCTCATATCAGTCATGTCTCCAGGGGCGGGTTTTTCGTGCACTTCGTCCCTCATTGACATGGTAAAGGAGTGCTTGGATCACTTTAAAACACCTGGAATGGCTTAAAGACTTGAGAAAATTCAACATAGTGTTTCCTCAAAGAATACCCGTGCAACTCCTCCATGAATTGCACGGGCCCGTAAAACTCACAAGAAGTGGCGCAGCCCGGCCTTTTAGACTCTACACTCTCTCCTTCTCTTCATCTCCAATACCTGTCAGAGGCACTGGTCTTCCGAATGTCCGATCCTGCAAATGAGGGGGGTATGGGGTATTTATAGGCTTTCGCACGTGTAAGCCCTCGAACCCCATGCAGTGGACATATCCTACGAAGGGTAGTGCGGCATGACGCAACTTCCGCGAGTTGCATGGACCCGCACAACTTAGGTTGTAACGTCTCAAAAATTTTTGTACAAAGACCCAAGTATCAACTCAAGTAGAAATTACCAAGGATCGAATTCTGTAGAAATTAGACAAAAATTAATTAAGTACTAAACTAAATAATCACTGGATTTAGTTAGAACCACTATCTATATGAACTGTAAGACCCAAAACCATTAGAATCGCTAACTCAACATTACCTAAAAACCTCGGGGAAATCTCAAAACCCAGTTGCTCTCGGGAGCACATTGAAACTCTGTATCGGACTTGGACCACGCGTCAAAAGTTCGATTACCGCGAAACTATAAGGTTATGACCATCTTACTGAGCTTGACAATCATCGCGAGAATCGAGCCCGAATAGTATCTAGAAACGCACAACTTGAGCCTTGAACAAAGTGTGTGAGAAGCGCGAATATCTTTAGAAAAAAGACTCAAACTTAAGTAAATTAGACCATTCGCTTACAGGCAAAATTGAAGACTTCAAACCGTCAGTTTTTGACCAAACTTTACCCATGGATCAGGGAAATTTTTCTGCACATGTCAGTATACTTATGGCCCTGATCGAGTAACATGATCGTTGAACTGATACAGGTCCTCCACGGTCGATCCACAAATTTGATCAGATCGAAATCATAACCTGGCTTAGATCCATGGTCAGGGAACTTACTCCATGATGTAGGCGAGTAATGGGCCTCCAGATGAGTCCCGTTTGCCCGAAACAAACACCCTTTTTGCTATAACCTAAGTATACCATGGCCATGGGGCTATTGACATCAGTTTTGAGCCTATTTAAGGACCTTAAACCACCCCTCTCTCATCCCATACGAATTCTCTAACCTTAGGAGATAAAGGAGAAAAAAGAGTGAGAAGAAGAGAGAAAGTTTGGGAGATCGAGGCGGTGTTTCTCTCTTACGACTACACGCACTAGATCGTCTTTACATCTACTTATACGAGCTATTCCAACTCCGATTTGGGTAAGAAATCCTAACCCTAATCTTGTTTTAGGAATCTAAATAGAGGAATCAGTGAAATAGCTAACCTATTTCATGATTTAGGTAGTCGTTGTGCTGTAGATGGGGACGTAATGTACGAACCGAGTTCGTAACGGGCGTACCGAAAAAAGGTGTGGACTATAAATGTTTAGGTTATGGTTTTCAAGGCTTTCAATGTCAACAATAATTTATATTTGACTTGATTGCTGCCATATGATCTTAGTTACGATATATTCAATAAATTATACATGTGTGTGAACTATGTGAATATATAATGCATTCCACGTGTTTGTTGAAATATTTGAATGAATTTACAATTATGATTTGTACTAGCCATGACTATTAATTTAGAATACATGTTTGTTGTATGTATGACAACTCCTTTACGAAAGGATTTGCTATAGTATATGCTATAACTAAGTTAGGTCATGTATGTAGTAATGTGTAGGCTAAGCGTTTGATAAAATATTTGAATGAGTAATTATTTAATGAATTATAATTATTAAGGGTGTTGATATAGGATTCTCAATTACCTTATCTATATGTATAAATTCCTTCATGTAACCTTTATTTCATATACCTGATTTTTGTATAAAATGCCTATGTATAATAACATGTTCTATATGTTTAATAAAATGCTCAATGATTATTGTATTTGAATTATTTGTAAAATGCTGTTATGATTAACATGTGTATAATAACATGTTCTATGTGATTCCAAGCAATCAGTAATGACTCCTGATTGAGTGGCCGAACTAATTTTCGCCACATTAGATACGTTCGAAGAATCCGAGTTGTACGGTTATTGTCGATAGTGGTTACGCTATGCAGAGTGCTTACGCGCTCTATGTCGACCAATTCAACGTACGCTCATACCAATCGCACTTGTCAAATAACCCAATTAGCCTATTGTATGTTTACCATGTACGGACACTACTGTTTGAATCTAAGGTACTGCTTACCAATGTAAAACCCGTTTCAACCATGGTACCAAGATCTACTAAGACTCATGAGCCATGGATAGTGGTGTATGGGACACCGTGTTGAGCTGTCGGCCTACGCTAGGGTGACGAGCCTTCCCGTAGTGACCGGTGAGTAACCCAAACTCGTGAGTCAAATATGGTGGTGTATGGGACACCGTATTTGAGCTGTCGGCCTATGTTCAGGTGATGAGCCTCCTGTAGTGACCTTGAGTATAAACTAGGCCTACGCTGAGGTGACGAGCCTCTCCGTAGTAACCTCGAGTGTAAACTCATGAACTTACCTATCCACTGCTTTCATCAGGGGTGATGCCCTACAACTTGCCTATCATATGTGATTAACTAGGATTGACAACCCTAAATAGATTCTTGCTTGGGTAAATGATATAAAGGGAGGTACCTTAGCTTTCCGAATCTGCTGTATGAATAAACCTAATTAAGTATTGGCTAACACGACCATGCACCGCATTGCATGTGCTTTGGCGAGGAAGCGTACGTTTAAGGAGTTTTTCATAAGCGATTGTGAGATGATGTTATTAAGGAAGTGCAGGCGAGGGCATGCATCATTACAAATATCATTCCTGCATTAACAAGAGTACTTAGAATATGATTGTTATATTGCTTTATCATTACTGCTTAACTGAATTGATAACATGTTAACCTTTGCCTTATAGTACCACTGAGTTAATCACTCACTCCCACTCTGGGACGGTATTTTAAAACATCAACCAAACTCTATTTTAGATGCAGATTATGGTGAGACTTATGCAACAGAGTCGGATTTCTTCGACGAGGAGGAGAAGTTCTCCTACATGTAACTCTCAGGCGGGTCTATGTAGACCTAGAGTTGTGTCGCCGGGATTACGGGACTATGGATTAGTTGAACTTTTACATTTGATATTTTATAAATTTTGGAACTATACATGTATTTATTTAGCCTAGTAACATACTCATACTCTGGAGATTGATAAACACTTACATACTTTATATATTTATCTCAGTTTTCCGCTTGCTCAATTTAAGTATCTCTGGAGTATGATATGTTGTTTTAGTGTAATCTCATTCATGTTTAATGCACTAATATGGACAACATATAATCATCATTATCTATGTTGTATAAGTGATGTGTTGGAACTTGGGAGTTGAGCTTAGCTCAACCCTCGATTTTCGGGGCGTTACATAGGTCCTACGCAACTTGGGTCCTGCACAACTCATCTTGTCTTCATTTCTATGCTATATTTATTTCTCCAATTCTTCTTCTCGAAGCTTCTTTCCTTAACCAAATTTTATGCTTGAACAGTTGAGATACAGGCCTACTCTCAACGAGAAATAGAGAAAGTGGAAGTTTTAATGCACGCCAATCAACTTCATCAGACCCGAGACTTCTTATAAGAAGGAAACATCAAAAGGATTGACCATTAAAGGCCTCCTTTTATGCTTTAGTAATTGACAAATAAAATACATAAAAATAAGTGCACTAATACATGTGACCAAGATTGAAATAACAACATCACATCCATGGACTCATATGACTTTCTGAATAAATTAGATTGAAAATAAACACGGTGGTATGTCCTGAAAAGTTTTCAATATTAAACGTTCAATCCCCACTGTTTTGGTGTGGTTCACCTAAGCCTTTGATCTGCTTCATATTTGGGCTCACGCCCTAAAGTGAGATGGCAAAATGGGTGGACGGTGTGGATAAAACACATACATCGCGGTGGCCCACATAGCTTTTCCAGCCGTTACCTGGCTGGGGGAGGGGTCACCAGCCAATTCGCGTCCATTCGCGTGGGGGTAGGCCTTCATTGAATTACCACCCTTCTCAAAACGTCGGCGAGCCATAATTGGAGTCTGCACCCCACATTTCCATGAACTTCAACGAGTCTCTCTCTCATAAAAAGATTGCCAGATCTTAGCGTATGCACTGTCCAATCTCCACTACACTCCATCATCTTCCCTACTTTTCCTTTTTTATCTAAAGCAGCAATCATCTCTCCCCACCTCTTTCTTCCCTCCTACGCCATTCCCCACCACCTTCACTCCCTCTCTCTCTCTCTCAAATATATATGAAAAACAAATCAACCCAAATCACCCATCACCTACATTCGAAACTAACAACATGCCCAACAACAATGCAAGTACAAACCATGGATACAAAACATGTTGCTTTTTTGTTGCACCTATAGCAATTGCACTCATTTCCATTCTCCTTGCTCTTATTACCTTCCCTTCTCCTCCCTCTCCTGAGACCAGTGCAAGCATCTCTACTTATGATAATGGTATTGTTAGGTGGGGCACACAAGAGAGTGTGCTCGCCGAGTTCATCTCTCTCATTAGACGTATCGCTCGGAGAGCATCTAGAGGCCACCATTCACATCATCACCGGAGGAAGCGCAGGACCGAGTGCAACGATGCCAGGTGGACGTCCATGATCACGTCTGGTTATGCGAAACCGTCGCTCGTCTTGACCGTTGATCCCAAGGGATGCGCCAACTTCAGCAGTGTCCAGAAGGCTCTGGATGCCGTTCCTGATGGAAGTTCCACTTGGACCCTCATCCTAATCGCGGCCAGTGTTTACAGGTTATTCATTCTATCTTACTTTTTCTTGATTTGCATTTGTTTTCCTTATGCAGCCCACATGATGAGACCGTCAGGTCATTAGAATCGTCCATGTTCTGGTGCAGTGTTTTATGGGGTCATAAGAAACTTAAGCTGAATGGACGATTCTGAACAAGATGGACGGTTCTGATCATAAGATCATGTACCATGTGGGGTGGAAACTCATGATGGAGATCATCAGTGGCAATATAGGTAAAACGAACTCGGACTCGGAATTGTTATTGCCACTCATCTGATTGTGCCATTCATCAGGTGGGGTACACATTCAACATGCCATGTCCTAATATCAGGCTTCTGCTCCACTAAACTGAATGGAAGAATATGGACCGTTGGTTAGTTTTTCGGTAACCATCTATTTTTCCAATACAGATGTGGTCTGAGTGGACCAGCCTGATTTTTCCATACCCATGGTGAGGCTTATCGGATATTTATTTATTTTTTAATCTAAGAATCCTTTCACATATAATGAAGACTTTACATCACCTTGTACACATTCGAGTAACCTCCCGAAAAACAAGGATCCGGAGGTCTATCGTAAGGAACCTGAAAATAGAGACTATCTACGCAGCAAGACTCCACATCCCAGAAGGGACCGCCTAATGGAACCCAGCCTACTCTCTCAAACAGAATCAGACCATGAATCTGCGGCGGGAGGTTTCTACTGTCGGAAAAGGGAAGGGGCGCACATATTCGGAGTGTCGCACACATATTCGGAGTTGTCACACGTGCTGCAATCTTACCTCGTGCATAGTAGCCTCAGCATTTTGGAGCTAAAAATCGCAGGAGTGGGCCAGAGTCATGGTTTAGAAACTTGGACGAGTCAGATGCGATGAGTCGACTCAGTCTCTAGGGGACCCGACCTTAGTCAATGCCAATTCAGCCCTGACTCTGGCCAGTCCTGACTTGTTCTGAGTCACCGAGTCTTTAACCATGGAAGGAATTGTATTGATTCGAATTGGGCACAGGGAGAAAGTCAGTGTGGGTGTGAACAAGACGAACATAACCATCCAAGGACAAGGTTATCTCAATACATCCATTGCTTGGAACGATACAGCCAATTCCACGGGAGGGACTTTCTACAGCGCATCTGTTTCCATCTTCGCTTCCAACTTCGTAGCTTACAACATCAGTTTTCAGGTGTGCACTTCCGAGCATTTACCTTATCTTTTTTTCTTTAGATATTCTCCAGTGCTCTCAATCAATCTGTAACTGTTTATTAAGTCCAGAACACATTTCATGAGCTATGATGCAAAATTCCCATTGATTGAATGATCCAATCCATCCTTGATTTGGCCTTAATTTCCATCGCCATCAGGTTTTAATTCCATGGATCGGATTATTATGATTGCCTAACAAAAGTGATACTTCGTAATGGATGGCACCTTTTTTTTTTTTTTTTTTTAAATCAATATTGACCATTCATTTTAATTGCCATCGATTAAATGGTTAATATTTGTCATATTGCTCTAATGCTTGCGTGGGTAGTCAATGGAACGTGCATTGGACGACTGTCTTCTCCCAATGTAATTAGGGGCATGACTTAGAAAGTTCTCTGAGAGCAATCATTGCTCTTTTATTTCTAGGCTGTCTCTATGGGTGTACATCGAGCTGAACCGAGTCGAGCTGGCCTCAGCTTGACTCGGCTCTGCCACTAGCTGACCTCAGCTCGAGCACGATCCGCTCGGCTCAGTCCTCAAGCCTGACTGGCCAGCTCGGCTTGATTCGGTCAGCAGCTTGGGCCAGTTCGAACCGAGTTTGCTTGTGCAGCATTTCCACAAACACCTGTACTGCACCTTCAAAATCTCATTGTATGTAAAACAACAGTAATGGTTTTACAGGGATTTTATCAAACACCTAAGCAATATAAAAATTAAGAAAAAAAAAAAGGTATTTGTTTCATATACATACCTTCCTTGCCACCGGTCACACTTCATTGAGTCATTTCATCAAACACTTGGTGAGCAACATCAATATCAAAGTAATTGAGTCACCGAACTGCTTCGATCCGAGTTCGATTCGAGCCGGGTTCGATCCGAGTTGAGTCGAGCTGGGGCCAGCTCGAACTCATTTTCGAGCTTAAAAATTAGCTCCACTCGGCTCGAACTCAGCTTCGAACTGAGTCGAATCAAGCATTTTTGAGTCGAGTCGAGTGAACTAACCGAGCTAGCTCAGTTCGTGTACACCCCTAGCTGTCTCTAACCTCCATCCATGTTGGTGAAGTTTGTTTGTGTGTTCCCCAGACATCCTGCTAATCCATCTGGACCGTCCAATGTTCAGTTCTAGTGTAGGATAGGAGTGAACCCAATATTCACCGACCAGAGGATATTTATGACCACTATTAAAAGCAGACGAGTTGGGTGATTAATTGAGGTGGGGCTATGCTCTACTCAAGAGGTGAACTATCAATTAGACGGTCTAGCATAGACATATATTCAACAAGAGTGGATTGTTCCAATTCAGCATGTGTGTTGCGTTGTGATTGGACGACAAGTCACTTGACGGTTGAAATGCCTTTGTGGTAGGCCTTTATGCCTGCATATGATGTTAAACCCATGGCAACTTCTAGTTTTGTGCCGCTTGGTGCAGCTTGTTCGGGAAGCACAAGCACTATTGGTGTCATTCCGGAGTCAGTATCCAACGTCTAGTTCTTTGGTAAGGGTCCTGTGCCTAAATCGACATGCACTATTTGCTGATTGAACGTGTAGTGACACTCGCTCATATGTTAATTGTCCCAAGCTAAATTAGGATTTTCGAAATGCACCATATATGGTTTAGGTTTTTATTTTTATCTTTATTATTATTTTTAAAAATCCGGATTTAAAATATTAAGCCTACGATCCCCTTTTAGACATTATCAAGTTTTTAGAAAAGATAAAATACAAATTGCTATGACTAGGTTTACCTTGATTGAGACATTGAGAAATCGATGTTTTTGTTAATGTCAATCCTCGAAACCAGAAGGGCTCTCCTTGACATATCCTGTACAAAAGAGAAGATGAGAGTCACCACGATCAGCTCCTAAGCACGGCTAGGGGATACACAAAGCCATCCAAGAGTGGGCCCCACAAGTGTTAGATGTGTATGTGTGAAGGGTGGAAGAAGGAAAGAGGGTTTCCTCTCTGTCTCTCTCTCTCTCTCTCTCTCGTGATGCCAAGGGAGTTAGGGATGTACAAGGCTCTTTCTCTATTTCATAACGGATAAGATCTATTTATAATGAGTTAAGGTTTTAAGTAGAGTGATCAACGGCCAGGCCTAGGTTACGTCTCGTCCCGGATTTTGAGCTGTTTCGGGCCGAGCCGTTGGGCTGGCTCTATTCAAAATTCTGATTTTTAGGCCTGAGCCTGGCCCATTGACATCCCTAGTTTTAAGGAGATAACATAAGTATGGTGCTCTACTATTTTACAGACTTCAGTATGCCCATTACATCTACAACATGCGATCTTGCCTATCCATGTATATAATATTGATCTAATTTCCTCACTGCGATGCCCATCAATCACTGATCTAACTCCCATGCAAATCAATAGATGGAGCATAAGATTTAAACTATCAGAGTATCATCAAGTATGGTTAAAACATTTTTAATATATATAGTTAAAATAAAACTTTAATAATTGAAAAGATTGACTTAGTAGAAAAACAAACAACTTGATGAATACCTAATCTCAAAGATCTCACCATAAGATAGTTCATAGAAAATTAGTGGATCATTTGTTTAACACATGTGAGCCTTAATTGGACCTTGATGTATGTAACCAACTATACTTATTTTTGTTTGCCACAAGATGCCTTGTAAAGCAAGTCAAAGCACATGTAATCAAGGCCTTGAAATGGGTCTGGCATGTAAAACATCCCCCAAAAATATCTATGTTTGTTTGGAAAGTCCTAATGAAGACAGTTTCGGTGGATGGTGTAGTGCAATCAAGGGGTATACGGCTGGCGTCCACATGTGTGTGCTGCTATGGCAGTTCTTCTCAAGGCCTCTCGGGCCACTCGGGAGAGTCCATTGAGCATCTCTTCCTAAAGGGCAGCCTTGTGAAATCCTCCTGGTCTTTCTTCGGGGGAATGTTCAGTATCAATGTCCTGGGAGCCTCATCAGTAGAGCAGAGGCTAGCCTAATGGTGGACTATCCCAGCCACCAGGATGAGATCATCCACTACCCAGAAACTAGTCCCCTGCCTCATTATCTAGGAGACTTGGAAGGCCAGAAATGCGGTAGTTTTTTTATGGGAAATCTCCCTCGCTTTCTCAGTTGATTTCTCATGTTTGTTGGTGGCTTTTCTTCATCAGTGGCCAAGGAAAGGGAGTGAATCAGAGCCCCACCTCTTCAACTCGTTTCTCCCTGGAGTTGAGCATCAACCAGCTCCATCCGGCGGCTCCTCTTTATCTGGCGCTTCTGATCTTGCAGCCCCCAGTGTGTCTTCAAGCTTGGCCCAGTTTCGGTTTTCTTATTTGGTTGTGAAATGGCAGAAGCCATCCAACGACGGGGTTAAAATCAGTGTGGATGGGTCGGCTAGGGGAAACCCAAGTTTACCCGGGGGGGGGGGGGTTTGTTGAAGGCTATGGTGTAGGATCCAATATCTATGCTGAGCTAAGGGCTATTCATGATGGGTTGTGTTTCTATCTCAATAGAGGTTAGGTGAAGGTGATTGTGGAATTGAATTCCAAACTAGTAGTAAATTTTCTGTCAGAGACTGCTACCTCAGGTTGGAAGTGAAGATTTTGGCTGTCCATAATTGAGAATCTAAAATCCAGAGGTCAAGTGGTGTTGTCACACATTTTCAAGGAGGGAAATGGTCTGGCCGATGCCATGGCCCCCCTGGGCAGTGCCAACTAAGAGTCTTCATTGCATTGGTAGGCTGTGTTGCAGACCTCCCTTCCCAAGTCAGAGGTCTTCTCTTTCTAGATAAGGTGGGGTTGGGTACGATTAGAGCAGTTTAACCTAGCGCTCCATTTCATTTTTCAGCCCCGTTTTGAACTTCTCCGCAGTCCTGGGTTGTCTTCGTGGCTGTTCACCCCTCCTTGTAGGATGTTGTCCCCATGGGTCTCCTTGGCTCCCCTTTACTCTTAGTCATGATAGGCTCTCCCCAGGTCTTTTTACTCTTGGGAAGCCCGAATTGTAAATTTTGGTGATATATATGAAAAGATTAGCATATGAGTTTCTTTTTTTTTTTTTTTTTTTTTTTTTTTTTTTTTTTGTTGTAAGCCTTGAAATCTTCACATCTCCTCGAACCTAAGGATTAATAAAGCTTGGTATATCCACCAATTAGTTATAGTTTAAGCATGATAGGTCTCTTGATTTGCAAACTCGAATTGATCTACCAATGAAAGTTCTCATTTGGTCCAACAATAGAAGCATATTTCCATAGCACACTCACACTACTCATATATAAGGTAGGGCAAAGCAACTACTCATCATAGAAACCAATGGTGAAGACGTTATATCCTGACTTGTCATGATCATTTCCCTTACAAAGGATGACTATACAATAACAATAACCACGTGTTTATCCTTTAACATACTAGTTGGTCATAAAATAGCATGGTATTGACATCCATAGCCCACAACTCTTCCTTATTCAGTTACCATTTGACAATTAGAGGAATCCCTAGTTCCCAAGGACAATTAGAAGAAGCTCTTCCCTTTAGCTCATATTCCCATATGTTTATGACACACCCACATGGCATATCCATGACCTATGGATATCATAATCTATAGATAAAATCTCAATATTGCATTCATGTCATCAATGAACAAATTCACATTGGTTTTCAGGACACAACTCCAACATTTGGTCCATCTGCTTCTAACATCAAACATAACTCATCATATCACCCTAATACATCGAGCATCTAATGGTTAAGAGGGTGTAAAGCTAGAGTTGACAACGTAAAGGCTAAGTGCCTCTTGGGCTTCTATCATCTTAGCATTGCTGCTGGCATAAATTGTTAACGTATAGTCTTGTCATGTAATGCCCACTTGAGGAGTTAGTGCCAATATGAAACATGTTCAGCATATCAATGATGCATGTTGCATAGATCTGTGTAACTCTAGAGCTTAAGTACACGTAGTGTTTGTGGCCTAGGAAATATGTTGGAAAAAGCTTAATTGGCCATGCCAAAAGTGCATAAAGGATGACCTAAAATTTGGTATTATTGCAAGGAGATCCAAAGAGTTGAACCATGGCTACCAATAAGCTTCATTACTGTCAGAAATGAATGTGGATGATCTTTGCATTTTGAATTGATGCCCCTTTTGAGATGGCTATGGTTGTTATTCTTCACAGGTGTATGTTGATCATCAAACTCAACATGTCGAAGGTACACATCTAAACATTTTATCCTCATGTGAAGAGGTCAAAATGTTGCTTATCCCACACAAGGAGACTAGAAAGTATGGGCTAAAGTTTATGCCCTTGCGAGGAGGTTGATGGATGTGGGAGCAGTTTATCATCTTAAGGGAGATTGTGCGTGTATGCTTATGGTGCTAAGGGTCATGTACTAGGGGTGTGATGCACCTGTGAGGTTAGGTGGAACACACGTACAAAGATGCATTTTACATGGGTCAAGGTGATACATATACATTTAAGAAACTTATCCTCATTTAAGGAGATTGAAGGTGATCTCATAAGGAAAGATGCTACACTCATAAGATGTAAAGTAGTTTATCCTCATTTCAATTCTCTTTTCAGCCATCATCGGGACATGCCAAAGGGGGTATTGCATTATCTATACTTTGAGCTTATGGCAAGGGAATCTTGTAGCTTGAACCGTGGCTTATAATTAGCTTCAATGTTATCAGAAAGTCCTATGGATAATCTGTTCATTCTTAACAATGTGGTACCTCTTTAATAAACGATGGCCTTCCATTTATGAGAATGATGAGGGACATATATCACTTGCCAAAAGCTCTCTCCTTATTTTTATAGCAACCTTGCGGCCCATAAGGGGAACCTTGGTCAAAATGGTGTTGTGGCAGTGGAAGATGATGTCTCTCAGTGGGAGACATCTCTCTCTCTCTCTCTCTCTCTCTCTCTCTCTCTCTCTTCGTACATCCTTACAACTACATAGTGAAGCCTATTTCTCTAGGTTTTTCCATGGCTCTTTCTCGTGGGTGTGGTCTATATTAAGAGAGTACTTTGTAAAGACATGTGTTCCATTAATTCATCTTATGGGGTATTCCTTGGTATAGAATTCATTATATATGTGGGAAAGAGGTAAGCCTTATATTTCTATTTCTCTTATTTCTAGTGAAGAAGAGAGTTCTATTGTTGCCCCGTGGAGTAGGCATATTTTCGAACCACATAAATATTTGTGTCTTTTATCTCTTATTTTGGTTTGACCCTTTTGGCTTTTGTTTGGTCATTTTCATTTGTGCCTTAGCCTCGCTTACATTGGTCATGTGTAGGCATTTTCCCACAATAGATGGGACTTCGACTAATTAAGTATCATCATGTTTCCTCTTAAGGTTCCCTAAAGGAAATCTCTTTGGCTAACTTAATGGAAGTGAGGCCATTAGATGAAGGAGCCCAAAATCTTTCATCATTTTCCAAATAAAACCAATGTTGGACAATCATTGAAGTATAATGGTGTGTCTTAGATGATGTTTACCAAATTGGTATTCCATGATTTTAATTTAGACTTAACAAATGGTTGTTTTATGTTAAATTTGAAGGTTTGGATTAAAATGTCATCATACATTACACCAACCATTAGTTCAAATTTTTTATATGGATTGATTTCTAATGATCTAAAAGGAACCATTAGTTAGCTATTTTCTAACTGCCAACATGTTCCTTTAAATAAAGGAAATTGCTTATCATTTATGGTGTTTCAGAGGTATTCATTCTTCATCATTCAAATTTAGAGATTCTGGCCATTGGTTTGGTTTTGACATTAAAATTAACATCCCAATTCTATAATAAAGGTTTAGTTCGCGTCTTTCATATTATGAATTCAAAGCCCTTCTCCTCAATTGGCTTGCATATCGACCCTCAATTCACAATTTTTATGTCTCACGTGGTTTGATGGCACATAATTTAAGAGGAAATATTAATAAGATTAATCAATTTCGTTTACTAACTTATAGAGTAGTTAATCTATATACATGAATTGGTAATAAAGATATAGTACCTTTTATAAGGGTTAGTATAATAGCAAATGGTAGAGAGTTGGCTATTTCCTTGGCCAATCAGGCATTAAGTATATAAATTAGGGATTGGTAGTCAAGCCACAATAATCATTGAGTGATAATAGGAACACCTAATTATTTTAAAGGTAGAAAGTGGAGTTGTAATGAGTCAAGTTAGCTTGGTCAACTCGCTCAATTCAACTCGGAAAAGCTTGACTCGCCTCAACTTGAAATTGGATTCGGACCGAGTTAAGCTTGGTTTTTGGATCTCGAAAGAATTTCAAGCCGAGTTTGAGCTTACCCGAGCTTGACTCGACTCGGATCGAACCTCAACTTGAATTGACCCAGATCGAATAAGCTCGGTGACTCGGTTACTTTCATATGAATGCTGCTCGTTGAGTGTTTGATGAAATGACTCAACGAAGTGTTGGCGATAAAGGAATGGATATGTCAGCTGTTTGATTTTGATGCTGCTCACTCGGGTATTTGATTTTGATGCTACTGTTTAGGTGATGAAATATCTGTGAAATATTGTTACTGTTTTACATTATATGAGAATTTGAAGATGCATTCTACCAGTTTGAGAAAATAGAAAACATGCTCGAACTTGGCTCGAGCTGCTAACCGAACCGAGCCGAGCTAGTAAGACATGATCGAGGACCAAACCGAGTTGAGTTCGAGATGGGGTTAACTACCGGCCAAGCTGAGTTATGCTAAACTCGACTCAGTTTGACTCATGTACAATACTAGTAGAAAACCATGTCTAAGCCCCTATCATATCAAGATCGAATATATTTAAATATGAATAACGAGGAAAAGTATAAATTCAAATATAAGAAAATGTGTGCAAATTTTGGAATGGACATAAGTGTGCCAAATTTGGAGGCATAGTAATAACATGTTTAATCTCATACTCTACAAAAGATAGAAATTGAGACAATATGGGCAAATATGACAAATTTCTAATTTTTAGATATTTGTAGTTTGTGTTTTACCAAACACATTTTTTATGAAAAAAGTGCTCATTTTCATATACCAGGACTTTTCTTAGACAAATTACTAAACAAGTTTTTCAGTACTTTAAGTACTAAAGTTCACCACTTAAATTAATTTTTAGACCTTATTTTTGAATATAGCAAATGACACCTATGTCTCTACCTAAGATCATTAATCCAACAAACAGAATGCCATCACTATTTTTATAGTTCCTTAAGGTCTTCACAAGTTTGGAACTCTTTAATGCAAGTACACATGATATCTATTCCTCCTCTTCATCATCACCGTACCATAAGATGGATTAGGCCTCAAATTGAGCCTCGCCTATTGAAACTTGAAGAAAATTGTTAATTGATCAATTGGAAACAACCACTTATTATTAAATAAAAATATATTATTTTTTTTAGAAAGACTATTTTTAAAACACCTTTTACATAAAAATAAAAATAAAAATGGCATGCTAGTCTGATTGACTTAGCCAATTATAATGATTATCCTTCATGCTTATTAGTCTTGAATTAAGAGATTGGATCTTCTATGGAATATACTATTTCTATTTTAGAAAATTCAAGCACACCTAGGTGTTGTGCCTCATCGAGACCCACGTTGTATGCCTTAAAGCCTCCATAGGAGATAGTAGAAAGCTTGAATAAAACCTTTAAGAAAAAGATAAATATATTCAAACTTAGAGAACTGGAGGCGAGTTGGTGATGATAGAATTCGGTCCAACATGGCATGTAATGAAGGGGCAACTAGTTGGTCTTTTATACCCCAGAAAAACTTTAATACTCTAGCATAATGTGATGGATGATATATTAGGCACATGAAATTTACTTAGAAATTGCATATTTGGTATACAAGTATTGTAAATTAAACTATCAAAATTATGGGCTTAACTTAGGTATATTTGTTTACACTCGACCTGTCGTAGCTAGATCCGACGAGTAGAATGTCGTGACATGTCGACACACTCATACATAGGTAAAGAAAAGGTACTCATGAAGTACGAAAGGGGGATCATGAGGATTCCAAGCTCCTCGCTTTAAAAGACGCGTGTCACGCAAGGAAGACTAAGATATTTAGAGATATATGCATGACTAAAACTCAAAAGGTGATCATCCTCTCAGCAACATGTGGTAGGCAAACAAAGGCTATACATATGCAAGACACTCAGAGATCATGCATAAAACAGCAAGTGAACATAAGCAATGATATACGATGACACATGGCTAGATCTAATTGGCTATATGTAGCTATATACTCATAAACGAAGCACTAAGAAGAGAAAGCTATTTAGAAATAGAAATATGACTATACACGGTATCATAATGTCTAATTGGACCTATCTCAAAATAAAAGCATATCGAGTCAAGGAATGTCAATCCTAAAAGCCAAGGAACCATACACAAGGCCACTCCCTCACCCAAGCCTATAAAAGTAGCATAGAATGAAGAGTTTCGGGCCCTCGCTAGTCCAAATCAAACAATCACTTTTTAGTTCAACTTGCCTGTCAATCTTTCATCTTTCATGGACACTTATCTTAGCATAGCTTAGCCTATTGTAGTTCTCCACTTTTGTACAATGCATCATGACAACAAGTTGATTTAGTTTAGATAAATATCCACGACCTCGTCATCAGATCCCCTTCAAATCCCTAAGTCCCTAATCAGTAATTCCTTAGTCACATCCTGTCGATCAAACTGTAACCATCTCATGATCATCCAAGTTCCCACAACCGTCTCATGACAGTCCATGTCCAGAAGCCTGTCCAACCCATGATTGTCTTACTTGCTGAAATTATTGTTGATAATTTATTTTACTTTCTTTTACTTTTATGTGCCAAATGTACTACACTTATACTCAGATAAATAAAATTGACATTTAACTTTAATTTTCTATTTTCTTTCTTTATATTATTTTTATAGATGAACACGACCAAGCTATCATAGTGTGATAAAAGTTCTTATTTTTAAGGAAAAAAAGAATCCATCTGAAGGACTAACGATCCCCTTCATAAATCACCTTCTCTCCTTATCAATCAGTGGCTGAGTAGTCAGGCTAATTGGTCACACCCCAAGTATACGGTTGCAATGTAGTAATAATCTCGGTAAGACTGAGGTCGAATCCACAGGGACTGAACCTTGTACGTAATCTGAAAGTAACTAGAACTAGAAATAGGCGAAGATAATCTAAATCAGGAAAATTTTAAGGGAATAATAGTGAAATCTTAAACTAAAACTTGTAGAATTCAAAGGTGGGAAACTAGGGTGCCAAGGATCCAGTTGTAGAGATTAGGGAGATCTACGCTTGACTCAAGAACACAACTGGATTTAGAGTCCTATCTTTATCCAGTTAGAAGATAATCTATTAAAACACAAATATGAACTTCCTTTTGATCTAGTTTTCAAGAGATGAGAAGGATGGGAATTCGGCTTGATTCCATCATAAAACCATGCCCATGAGACAAAGCAAATAACAGAAGTTAGCCAATCCACAATCAATCTAAGGGAATTATGAACATTAGGAAGGATTCCATCACCCAACCATGGCCATGAGACGACGGTGAACAACAGGGTTCCTAAGTTCCTAATTCCTAAAATGAAAAGTGCATACTCAAAGCTATCGCAGATCTATTGTAATTTAAGTCATAACAAACCATTAAAAACTAAAAGTATCTCTTATAATCAAACTAAAATAAAAAAAGCATTCAACTTAAACATGAATCAAACCGTAGAAAACATCTCATCACGCTACAAGCTTCACCTCTTAGCCCTAGCTAAGAGGTTTATCTAGACATGGATATGATCAAACTAAATCTCTTAAAAACATCCAAGGAAGAAAAAAAGAAACTAAAGAGAAAATATAAGACAAACTCATTGTCGGCCCGCTTCACACGTGTCTCTCTCTCTCTCTCTCTCTCTCTCTCTCTCTCTCTCTCTCTCTCTCTCTCCTCTTCTCTTCATGTCCTTCCTTCCAAAGATGATCCATGCTCTCTCTTTCTCTCTCCCTTTTATAAAGATAAGGCCAGTCGGTAGTTCGAAAGTCAGT
Source organism: Magnolia changhungtana (assembly GCA_030180095.1). Lineage (NCBI taxonomy): Eukaryota > Viridiplantae > Streptophyta > Magnoliopsida > Magnoliales > Magnoliaceae > Magnolia > Magnolia changhungtana. The sequence continues at coordinate 5,025,767 of JASAUF010000612.1, read as the reverse complement.
TGGTGTGCATACGTCCTATTTATGCAGCCAAGAACTCCTCTGCATAAGTCTTGTTATGCAGTCAAGAAGAGAGTGCCCCCAACTCCCCACTTTCCTTGCTGATCGAGGAATAATCTCCCAAATCTTAATCGAATTTTCCATCCCTACAGGATGGACGATGTGGATTTTCTATCACCTTCAAGACAGAGGCCCACAACTCGTCCCATTGGAGGCCAGCGCGTGTATGCGGTTCGCACTTCTTGTTCGCGATCCATCCTTCACTTGAATGATAGCTTGGAAGCACGGGAATAAGACTAAGGCCTGGACCGTTTTGCCCTATGATCCTAGTGGACGACTCAGATCATCCTTTCAGACAATCAGAGTGGCCCACCTGGATCGCCAGTTCCATTCGTAAAACAGAGTTCGCACAGCCTTTTCTTGCGCTGACGATTGGTGGGGCCGATGATCGAAGCCGGCCAGGAAATACATTCCGTCCATTGGATTTCTTTCGAAAAACCAGTCAGAAATGACATGGTATGGCTTGAATTTTGTGTGGCCCATCGGGCTTTTTACTCTACCGTCCATCCTCCATTTGGATTCTTCAAGTACATGAAACAACTGAGGAAATCAAGCCGCAGATCAGGGTATGGTCGGTTTGACCTCCTGAATTTAATGAACGGTATGAATCATCGAAATGTATAATGATAGTGGCCCACTTGAATCTGTCCATAAGTCCCTGTCTGTTTACGCGGCTGATATTTGAATTTGAGCAGGAGTCGGGTCAGCGCACATTGACCAACTCCGCTCGTTCGGTGTTTTGCCCATGCGTACAATACACGTGCACACGCTCCTGCAAGTGGGCCTATTTTTTATGTTTTCTTAGAAATTCTACACCGCTCATCCATTTCTCCACCTAATTTTAAAGGGGCTGAGACCAATAATGAAGCATATCCAGAGATCAGGTGGGCTCCAAATCAGTGATTTGGTGGCTGATCTGTCCATTGGGCCACTTCCATAGAGATCCAACAGCTGAAATTTTACTTGTACGGTTACTTTATGGTCCTCAAGCCAGATATAAAGTTTCGAGCCAAACGGATGGTGGGAACCTTGTGATCTTGCATTCAGGACTATTTTAAGCCACTTGAACTTCAATCACTTGATTTTCTCGGATCTTTGGCATGTAAATTCTTTGTTCATGGTCCTCTAAGGTCCGTCCCTTTCCTTGGTGATTTCTGAGCATTAAATTCATGCTTTTAGTACCCTTTTTCAGTCCAAGCTCCTAAATTCACCTTGCAACACAAACACGATTAAAATAGGCCGTTAAACAGTATCATGTTCGTAAAATCAGGTAATAACTGGGGTCTAATATGCAATATTTGACCCTCAACACAATCCCCAACCAACATTTTGCTAGTCCCAAGCAAAGTATGCAAAAAATAATTTAAGAATTATGGGACAATTTCTATAAACCTGAGTGAATTTTGAAAAACAATTCAGATACTATAATTCTATGATTCATGAATGTTGGGCATTACTTTGTCCTAGACTCAAGCACATTGTAAACTTCATAGTCAAGTTCAAAGTATTAATCCATCGATTAGAACAATTCTAAATATTAAGTTTCATGGGTGTATAGTGTAATCTTGGCTTCTCAACATTAAGAGTCCAATTGTCAATTTTCATGATTACATTAATAATCAAACAGAGCATTCCTGGATATCCCAACCTAAACCGAAACTTGCCTTCCAGCTTTTGATTTTTCCATCGATGGCTTCACACTGTGTCAACCTTTTTAAAGATCTTTAATAGGTAGCCGTGTTCGAATAAAACTATTTTTTAGCTGGGTATTTTCTCTCTCTCTCTCTCTCTCTCTCTTTCAATGAACATGATGGACAAATTCCCCAGGCTGGTTCCTTCCATACTTAGTGATTACCAGGTAAATAATTCAATATCGAACTGAAACCTTGATGTGTAAGCTAGATGTGACATGTGAAATCATGACTCAATCAATGTTTAAAACTTCGAATGTTGAATCCAAGAGTCATAAATTACCAAAATTACGTATCTTATACTTCTAAAATCAAGATGGCCATCAAAATCACTTCGAATTCATAAGATTTTTCTAAAAAAATTCTTCAATTTTCACAATTTTTGCTCAAGACTAAGAAAACACTGATTAGGTAACCTAATCTCCCATCCCCAACCTAAAATCTACATTGTCCTCTATGTAAAAAATAATAATAATAATAAGCATGCAATGCATGTGAAACAACAAAAGTAAAGGAGAAGTGATGGAAAGATAGTACCTGATGATGGAGTTAAGCGGCTTTTTCTCAAAGAGATTTCAGCGTGAAGGCGGCTCGGCACAAGAGTTAATCCAACGAAAGCAAACTATCCTAAAATAACGGGAAAGCAAACTAACTTAATGGCATAAAGCTGATTAACCTAGAATGACAAAAAATAAACTACCCTAGTCCTATGAAAGCAATAAACCTACCTATACCTCTATTAGACTAGGAGATCAATCCTGGTAAACAGGATCATTCAGGGGCATGGCCATGTCCTCTGAATCCAATTTCTCGACAAATGACTTTAATCGATGTCCATTTACTTTAAAGTCATTGCCATTGTCTAGATTCCAAATCTCGACAGCCCTATGAGGATAAACATTGATAACGGTGAAAGGGTCGGTTCAATGAGATCGGAGCTTACCCAAAAAGAGATGTAACCGAGAATTATACAAAAGGGCTTTCTGATCTGAAGTGAATGATTTTCACAAAATGTGTTGGTCATGAAATGCTTTCATCCTGTCCTTGTAAATTCTCAAGTTCTCATACGCATCGTTCTGGATTTCTTCAAGTTCATTCAACTAAAGTTTGTGTAATGGGCCAGTGTTGTCCAGATTGAAATTCATATTTTTGATCGCTCACTAGGCTCTATGTTCAAACTCCACAGGCAAGTGACAAGTCTTCCCATAGACAAGTCTAAAGGGAGACATTCCAATAAGGGTCTTAAATGCAGTATGGTAAGCCCATAAGGCATCGGTCAATCGGATTGACCAATCCTTATGGTCAGGGTTAACTCTTTTCTTCAGGATGTGTTTGATCTCCCTATTCGAAATCTCAGCTTGCCCACTTATCTGTGGGTGGTATGGGGTGCACACCTTGTGAGAGATACCATATTTCTTCATTAAACTCTCGAATGGTCTATTACAAAAGTGTGAGCCCCCATCACTAATGATCGCTTGAGGCGTTCTGAACTGGGAAAGAATGTTCTCATTTAAGAATTTAATGACTGTGCAATGGTCATTGTTCCGGCATGGAATCGCTTCAACCCATTTAGTGACATAGTCTACGACGAGCAAAATGTATAGGTTTCCAAAGGATTGAGGGAATGTTCCCCTGAAATTGATGCTCCAACAATCAAATGCCTCTATAATAAGAATGGGGTTCAAGGGCATCATATTTCGACGGGACAATGCTCCTAATTTCTGACAACGCTCACAAGCCTTGCAAAACTCATGAGTGTCTCTGAACATAGTGGGCCAATAAAAGCCACACTGCAGAATCTTGGACATGGTCTTTTTAGCAGAAAAGTGACCACCACAGGCCTGTGAGTGATAAAAGGAGATGTCACTCTGATGCTCATCGTCTGACACACGTCTCCTTAAGATTTGGTCTGGGCAATATTTAAATAAATATGGATCATCTCAGAAAAAGTTGCGCACCTCGGTGAAAAATTTCTTCTTATTTTGTGCAGTCCAATGTGTCGGTATGAAACCTGTGGCAAGATAATTAGCAATATCAGCGAACCAAGGTGAATGGGAGACTCTGAATAATTGTTCGTCAGGGAACATGTCATTGATATGTGCTATCTCAAGAGAATCAGAGGGATTAAGGCGGGAAAGATGGGCAGCCACTACGTTCTCTACTCATTTTTTATCTTTAATTTCTAAATCAAATTCTTGGAGTAGAAGTATCCATCTTATCAGGCGGGGCTTAGCTTCATTCTTAGTAAGAAGATATTGAGTGTCGCATGATCTGTGTAAATGATAATCTTGGATCCGATTAAGTAGGACTTAAATTTGTCCAAAGCAAACACTACGGCTATGAGTTCCTTTTCTGTAGTCGAGTAGTTCACTTGGGCATGATTTAGAGTCTTACTTGCATAATAAATAACATAGTACTTCTTTTCTTTTCTCTGGCCTAAAACGGCCCCAAGTGCATAATCAGACGCGACGCACATAATTTCAAAAGGAAGACTCCATTCGGGTGGCTGTATGATAGGTGCAGTAGTTTACATGCCCTTAAGCTTAGTGAAAGCTTCCTCGCATGGATCAGTTCACTCATATGGTGCATCCTTTTGAAGTAGATTACATAAAGGGCAAGAGATGAGACTAAAGTCCTTTATGAATCGTCTGTAAAACCTGGCGTGTCCTAAGAAGGATCGCACGTCCCGTATGTTCTTAGTGGAGGTAGGTTAGAGATAAGATCGATTTTAACCTTATCTACCTCGATTCCTTTGGACGAGATGATATATCCAAGGATAATTCCCTTACAAACCATGAAATGACACTTCTCCCAATTAAGTACCAAGTTCTTTTCTTCACATCTTTTTAGCACACATTTAAGACTCTTTAAGCACTCGCTGAAAGATGGACCGAAGATGGAGAAATCGTTCATAAAGACCTCTAGATATTGCCCCACCATATTAGAAAAGATACTCATCATACATCGCTGAAAGGTGGCAAGGGCATTACATAGTCCGAATGGCATCCTTCGGTAAACAAAGGTGTCATAAGGACATGTAAACGTAGTCTTTTCCTGATCTTCAGTGGCTATCTCTATTTGATTATAGCCCGAATACCTGTCAAGGAAACAATAATATGAATGGCCAACTAGCCTTTCCAAGAACTGATCAATAAAGGGCAAATGAAAGTGGTCCTTCCTCATGACGATATTTAACTACCTATAGTCAATGCACATTCTCCAACTAGTAACTCTAGTTGGTACGAGTTCATTATTCGCATTGGCTACGATGGTGATTTCAGACTTCTTAAGAACCACTTGAGTTGGATTCACCCATTGACTATCAGATATAGGGTATATGATACCCACATCCAACAGTTTAAGAACCTCGGCCTTAACCACTTCCTTCATGTTTGGATTTAGTCTACGTTGTGGTTGCCAAGAAGTCTACACATTATCCTCAAGATAAATGTGGTGAGTACAAATCCAATGGTCAATTCCCTTGAGGTCCCCGATCGTCCATCCAAGGGCTCCCTTATGCTTAATGAGAGTGGATATGATCATACTTTCTTGTTCTTTCTCCAGGTGGGCAGTGATCACCACCGAGAATGTCTCATCTTGACCTAAATAAAAATATTTCAAATCAGAGGACAAAAGTTTTAGGTCAAGCTTTGGTGCCTTGAGGTTAGACGGTAGAGGCACTTCTTTAGTTTGAGGCAATTCTTCAAATTGTGGCCTCCACTGGTTAACTTCAAGTACTGGCGCAGTATCAAGTATGGCAACCATCTCCCTAATCATGTCAGCATCGAAATCATGGGAGTGGACCAGGCACGTGTCTAGAGGGTCAGAGGATAAGGTCAAAGTGTCCTATCTTCCACGAAAGAGTCAATCTTGTTAATCGTAGAAATCGTCATCATCCTCTAACGGTCTGCCCGTGTTGAAAAAGATGTTTAACTCCAATGTCATATTCTAGAAATACATACTCATGACACCATTCCTGCAATTGATAATTGCGTTTGAAGTTGCAGGGAATGGGTGACCAAGAATGATGAGAATTTGAGTGCTCATATTACTGATGGGTTCGGTATCCAGGATGATAAAATCTACAGGGTAGTAGAATCTATCAACTTGGACCAACACATCCTCAATTATCCCTCTTTGTACACGAACAGAGTGATCAGCAAGTTGTAATGTGGTTAAGGTGGGTTTTAATTCACCCAATTCTAACTGCTTGTACACCGAGTAGCGAATCAGATTGACGCTCACTCCTAAGTTAAGAAGTGCGTGCTCAATTCGATAGTTCCCGATTACACATGATATGGTTGGGCTACCGGAATCTTTGAATTTCTGCGACACATCTTGCTTTAGGATGATACTCACTTTCTCAGTCAAGAAGATTTTCTTTTAAATATTTTACCGTCTTTTTGTCATGCACAAGTCTTTCAGAAATTTGGCATATGAAGGTATTTATTTTACGGCATCGAGTAGAGGAATATTGACCTTTACTTGTTTTAACACCTTTAGAATGTCTTGAGAGTTAGAGAGAGGTTTTGGTGTAACCAACCGTTGGGGAAATGGAACAATCGGCTTCCCTTGAGGTTTCGGGTCCAATTCTTGTGGAGCAATACTAGGTCTATCATTGTTATCCTCTTCCAGATCCATAGGCTTTTTAGCCCTTACCAGAATAGATTTGTCAATTATCTTCCCACTCCTAAGAGTGGTGATAGACTTAGCTTGCTCCATCTGATTTGAAAAGCTTGGATCACTTATCTCATATTGTGGTTTAGGATTAGGGAGAGGCTGAGCAAGAAGTATCCCTTTTCCCCCAATTGTTAATTGCGACTCTATTCTTTGAATAGATGTCGTAAGTGATCCCAAAGCCGCTATGATGTCCTGGTTGAGTAGCTCTTGGTCTCAAATATATTTTTGAACTGGATCCTCTTGAGGTTTCACTTGATTTGGAATTTGATTGAAGAAATCTTGAGGGGTAACCATTTGTCCATTCCTCTAACTGAAGTTTGGATGATTTCTCCAACTAGGATTGTATGTATTGGAGGTAGGTCCATTGAAAGGTCTTTGATAATTATTTACGGCATTAGATTCCTCATTCAGCAACCTTCGGAAGGCAGGTATTGTTGGACAATTTTCAGTTGCGTAAATGTTACCATGACAAATACTGCAAACAGTTTCATTAACCTTATTCTTCTTTAATTGCATGGCCTCGAATTTCCTTATGAGATTAGTCATTTTAGAATTGATATCATCATCCTCTTTTAGGAGATACATTCCACCCCTCTCCTTAGATTGAGTCGGCCTAGACATGGTACTTGATTTGGGGTATGTGTCCCATGATTGTGCATTTTCCACATTTCTATCCAAGTAGTCCCACACATCATCGACATTTTTATTCATGAATTCCCCACTGCACATCGTCTCAACCAATTGGCATATGGAAGATGTCAGTCCATCATAGAAAAAGTGTGTAATGCGACACGTTTCAAAACCATGTTGTGGGCATGAACTGACAAGATCCTTGAACCTTTCCCAACATTAGAAGAATGTTTCATCCTCCTTTTGGGTGAAGTTCATGATTGATTTTCTAAGGGTGTTTGTTTTATGATGTGGAAATTTTTTTTTTTATAAACTCCCTTTGCATATCATTCCATGTGCCAATAGATCTAGGATGTAGTGAATGCGACCACATCTTTGCTTTCTCTTTCAAAGAAAAGGGAAAGAATTTCAGCCTAACTGTATCCTCAGACACGTTTGGAAAATATAAAGTGGCTATAATCTCATCAAACTCTTTCAGGTGTAAATATGGATTTTCTGACTGAAGCTCATGACATTTAGGATGGAGTTGGATCACCCCTGGTTTGATATCCATGTGTCCCGTATTTTTTGAAAAAACCATGCATGAGGGCATACTCACCCCTGCCGGTTATAAATAATCTCAGAAAGTACGAGGTGGGGGTGCTTGATGCATCTCATTCTCATCCTGGATGTCCTCCACCCTAGGTTGGGGTAAAAGAGGTTAGTTTGCAGCCATTACTTTAATTAACTCTAGGGATCTCGAGTGGTGTCTAGTCCTTCGATGGATAATCAACCCCTCAACCAATCATCCTTCAGTCACGAGACGTCGAGTGTTGTCATGGATCCACTTGGGCATGAAACACTTGTAGCCCTCAATTTAGATTCTAGACTAAACCTAAAATATAAGAATGTAAATAGAAATATAGAAATAAAGAGAAAAGAGTTGAAAAGAAGTTACCAAATTCGAAGTTCCTAGGTTAAAAACTTGCAAAACAAAACAAAACAAGTTGGTTTCTAAAAATAGAAAGTCTAAAATTAGAAAGTTCTTAAAATAGAAAGTAAACTAGTTTCTAAAAAGGGAAAAATTCCTAAAAGAAAATAGAAAATTTCTAAAACAAGTTAGGAAAGTTCTAAACCTAAATTAGAGGGTAAGTTAGTTTCTAAAAAAAAAAGTTCTAAAATAAGAAAGTTTCTAAAAAATTAAAAATTAAAAAGATGAGTTATTTTCTAAGAATAGAAAAAGTTCTAAAAAAAAGAAATAACTAACCTAGTTTCTAAAAGTTAATTAGGAAGGTTCTAAACCTAAATTAGAAAACAAGTTAGTTTCTAAAAACAAAAGAGAACCTAAAAAAAAAAAAAGTTTCTAAAAATAGAAATAAAACCTAATCCTAAAAATAAAAAGGAAGAAAAATTAAATAGAGATTACCAATTTAGAAAGGCTATATCAGGGTCCTACAAAACATGAAAATTAGGTTAGTTTCTAGAAATCAAATAGAAAAACCTAGATGTAGAAAAACCCTAATCTTAACCTAATTCTAAAGTGTTAGCTAATCCCAGAAAAATTGTAACCGTCAATCCCCGGCAACGGCGCCAAAAACTTGTTCAATCACAAGTATAGGATTGCGATGTAGTAATAATCTCGGTAAGACCGAGGTCGAATCCACAGGGACTGAACCTTGTACGTAATCTGAAAGTAACTAGAACTAGAACTAGGTAAAAATGTAATCAAAATCAGGAAATTTTAAGGGAATAATAGTGAAATCTTAAACGAAAACTTGTAGAATTCAAAGGTGGGAAACTAGGGTGCCAAGGATCCACTTGTAGAGATCAGGGAGATCAACGCTTGATTCAAGAACACAACTAGATTTAGAGTCCTATCTTCATCCAGTTGGAAAATAATCCATTAAAACACAAATATGAACTTCCTTTTGATCTAGTTTTCAAGAGATGAGAAGGATGGGAATTCAGCTTGATTCCATCACAAAACCATGCCCATGAGACAAAGCAAACAATAGAAGTTATCCAATCCACAATCAATCCAAGGGAATTATGAACATTAGGAAGGATTCCATCACCCAACCATGCCCATGAGACGATGGTGAACAACAGGGTTCCCAAGTTTCCAATTCCTATAATGAAAAGAGCATACTCAAAGCTATCACGGATCTATTGTAATTTAAGTCATAACAAACCATTAAAAACTAAAAGTATCTCTTATAATCAAACTAAAATCAAAGAGCATTTAACTTAAACATGAATCAAACCGTAGAAAACATCACATTACGCTACAAGCTTCACCTCTTAGCCCTAGCTAAGAGGTTTATCTAGACATGGATATGATCAAACTAAATCTCTTAAAAACATCCAGGGAAGAAAAAAAAAAAAGAAACTAAAGAGAAAAGATAAAACAATTTCGTTGCCGGCCCACTTCACATCTCTCTCTCTCTCTCTCTCTCTCTCTCTCTCTCTCTCTCTCTCTCTCTCTCTCTCTCTTCTCTTCACGTCCTTCCTTCCAAAGATGATCCATGCTCTCTCTTTCTCTCTCCTTTTATAGAGATAAGGCAGGTCGGTCGTTTGGAAGTCGGTTGGAGTGCATATGTCCTGTTTACGCAGCCAAGAACTCCTCTTCGTAAATCTTGTTACACAGTCAAGAAGACAGCGTCCCCAACTCCCCACTTTCCTTGCTGATCAGCGAATAATATCCTAGATCTTAATCGAATTTTCCATCCCTACAATATGGACGGTGTGGATTTTCTATCCCCTTCAAGACAGAGGCCCATAACTCGTCCCATCGGAGGCCAGCGCGTGCATGCGGTTCGCACTTCTTGTTCGCGATCCGTCCTTCATTTGAATGATAGCTTAGAAGCACGGGAATAAGACTAAGGCCTGGACGGTTTTTCCCTACGATCCCAGTGGACGGATCAGATCATCCTTTCGGACAATCAGAGTGGCCCACTTGGATCGCCAGTTTCGTTTGCAAAACAGAGTTCGCATAGCTTTTTCTTACGCTGACGATTGGTTGGGCTCATGATCGATGCTGGCCAGGAAATCCATTTTGTCCATTGGATTTCTTTCAAAAAACCATTCGGAAATGACGTGCTATGGCTCGAATTCGGTGTGGCCCTTCAGGCTTTTTACTCTATCGTCCGTCCTCTGTTTGGATTCTTCAAGGACATGAAACAACTGAGGAAATCAGGCCGCAGATCAGGGTATGGTCAGTTTGATCTCCTGAATTTAATGAACGGTATGAATCATCGAAATGTATGATGATGATGGCCCACCTGAATCCGTCCGTAAGTCCCTGTCTATTTACGCGGCCGATATTTGAATTTGAGCAGGAGTCGGGTCAGCGCAGGCTGACCAACTCCCGCTCGTTTGGTGTTTTGCCCGTGCGTACAATACATGTGCACACGCTCCTGCAAGTGGGGCCTAATTTTGATGTTTTCTTAGAAAATCTACACCGCCCATCCGTTTCTCCACCTAATTTTAAAGGGGCTGAGACCAATAGTGAGGCATATCCAGAGATCAAGTGGGCTCCAAATCAGTGATTTGGTGGCTGATCTGTCCATTGGGCCACTTCCATAGAGATCTAATGGCTGAAATTTTACGTGTATGGTTACTTTATGGTATTTAGGCCAAATATAAAGTTCAAACCAAACGGATGATAGGAACCCTGTGATCTTGCATTCGGGATAATTTCAGGCCACTCGAACTTCAATCACTTGATTTTCTTCGATCATTGGCATGTAAATTCTCCATTTTCGGTCCTCTAAGGTCTGTCCCTTTCCTTGGTAATTTCTGAGCATTAAATCCATGCTTTTAGTACCATTTTTCATTATAGGCTCCCAAATTCACCTTGCAACACAAATGCGATTAAAATAGGCCCTTAAACAGTATCATGTTCATAAAATTAAGTAATAACTGGGGTCTAATATGCAATATTTGACACTCAATACCAATATTCACAGATCTAGTCCTAATCCAGCTACTTCGGTGCCTGGGTCACGAGGTGTTCAACTCGATTCGAGTCGAACATGACTCTGATATGCCCGACACATACATACTTACACATGTTTGAAATTGAGCCATTCACTATATTTGTGGCCGGGTGTCCAAATTGAATAACAACAATATCATAACCCAAAAGGTACTATTATTTGATTATCTAACTACAAAATTAGTTATCATTTATCAAACCGTTAGTGATGAGAACTATCCAATGGTCCTAATTCAATAGGCAGGTAGGAATGTACTAATCTTACTTTAGACGGTGACTTAGTGACATTAGATTTTACAACTTAAGTTGGTTTAGCTTGAGTTAATACATACTACGTGTATAGCTTCTAACTTCCTATTTATTGTACTTTTCTAAAGTATCAAATGATTCCCTTTTATACCTAGGTATATTAGGCCGAATCCACTCCCTATGGATGTATCCAAGTAGGATGGATGGACACCCCAAAAATCATGCCAATCTAAAAGTTAGGTAGCTAGGAAACAACATAATGTTAGAGGATTTGGGGGAAAACCTCTAAAATTATGTTGTAGCCCACCTAAGTTTTTGGGTCAGCCTCATTTTTGGGCACCAAGGAGAACACCATGGGCCGCACATGATAGAAGGATTGGAACTTGATTTTGTATTCTTATCCTACAAATCTTTGTAGTGGATCCAATTCTTTGCAGGTTCCTCCTCAGTACACGTGACAAACATGAGGAGTTATTGAGACTGTTAATTTTGTGGGCTATTGCATGGATGAGATATAGTTTATTCAACTGCATTTCTAAGGTGAGTGGTTTTTGAATAATTGAATGATTGTTGATGAAGAATACAGCTCCTATGGCGTCTCCTGGCGATGTTGGGAATCAAGCAGTAGCACTTAGGATCGCAGGGGATCAGGTTGCATTTTATGGTTGTGGCTTTTATGGAGGCCAGGATACACTTCATGATGATCGTGGACGGCATTATTTCAGGGAGTGTTTCATCCAAGGGTCCATTGATTTTATCTTTGGAAACGGGCGGTCGCTTTACCAGGTATTTCAACTAAAAATTCTAGGCTAATGTGGCACATGTGTGGAAACCAAGACATTCATCGTGCAAATCCTGCACTGAATATTCCTTAGCCTAAAAATTAGGTTGATCGCATGCACGTGTGCACTAAATATAAATCATGGTCATTGATTTTTCTCGCAGGTGTGAGACCCACCTGATTATTTTGGGTCAAGGTTTGTTCATAGTAATCATGATGTGATGAAAGGTTGTGATCTTGCACGCGTGTACAAAGTTAGAATTTGTGTTGTACATGCTTCTTCAAAAGGAAGACCCAAAGTTCTTCTAGATTGAAGGTTTCAAGCCATCTACATCTTGATTTTTTTATTGCATTTTTCTCTAACATCTATTCTCATAACAATGGTAATTAAAGGGTTAGGATCTTCTAGTTTAGGAGATTTTCTAGGCATCTCTGATATGCAATGCAATGGGTTCTATAAGCTAGCGGTCTGGATAACTTAACCATGGGCCTCATAGTGTGAGCTGAACTCATCTTATACTTAATATGGTCTGATGCAACAAGACCTATAATTTCTTTGTTAAAATAGGAAAAATTACCATCAAACATTTGTATTCACAGTATAAATACAGTTACCGGCCTAGTAATTGTCTAATTACAGTTGTAGCTTAAGAATTTTATTATATATTTTTTATATACTTGGTCAAAGAGTCAACAAAGATAATTTATATAAATGACCAAAATACCTTCTTAATAAAACCCCGTCTATCTTGTGACCAAAGAGGGAAAAAGGTTTATGTAAACACTTACTCATAAGTTTGAGGCGCATGAATATTTGGTGCTGTGGATGGATGCCTTCACGTTAATGAGATCCACCCTGTCCATCAGGTACCACCAATATTAGGCCTCGATCACACCAATTCAAAACTCAAGTGGGTCTCATCATAGGAGATAGTGTAAGAATTTGCATAAAACCTCTTAATTCACATGGTGTGGTCTAATAATTTTTAAAATGTAGTTATTTTTTAAAATACATTCATCTTGGTGAGAAGAGTCACGTGAATGCATTGGATAGCATATATAAACCACAGTGCCCCAAAAATAAGTAATGTTGGGTGTCCCATTCCAACTCTTTCTTATGGTGTTGCCTACTTGAGTTTCGAATTGACCCTTTTGTTTTTTTTTTTTTTTTTTTTGTAAATTTTAAAGATGAATAAAGGTAGTGTGCCTAATGGATGATGGGGATCTAATGCACATTCCCCATGTGGTGCTTGTTTGTCACACCCATGCATGTAGGGATTACATAAAATTCACATCCAACAATCACCATTAAATGTTTCTTTATAGTACTTTTTTAAAAATTTTTTTATCTCAACTAATGGTACAACATATGCAATGCAATTGGACTAAGGATATAATATATACATATATGTTGGATTTCATGAAACATTGTAGAATAAAAGTTTTAGAAACTCCATATTTTAATTGAGACATGATGGATCCCATATAGGCTAATGTTATGTTTCAATAAATACAAAAACATTCAATACAAATGCATACATGTGCTCAGAGAATCCACCATGTTTTTTGCCGTTATCGGTCTTGGTATCAATTCCCTAAAGGGGTGGCTAACAGTGAAGTGTGAACTAACAGTGGGTGTACTAACAAGCTAACAAAAAAACAAAAAAAAAAACATAGGAAGTTTCTTTCCAATTATCTCAAATGTAGGAGAGGTAGAGAATTACCATCAAATTCCACTGGTAGGGGTGTGGGCTAACCTGAGCAGTCCACTAGGATGGACCCCCACATGCTTGGGGTGTGCACATGTGCAAAGACAAAGTGGGGCATCCCACCTACAACTCCCATCTTGGGAGCTTCCCATGAGGTCGAGCTCTATTGGCTTGACCATGATGTGTGTCAAACATGCACACCGTGCATTAGTGGGTCCCATCTAGCTTGTGGGATGTCCCAAAAATCATTCGTATTCAGAACTTAGGTTGGTCACACCATCTAAAACCATGTGAAATCTTGCAAAAAACATCTAAAAGCACTTGGTGAGGGCGACTTGAGTTTTGGAAATACCTTAAATTTGGTATGACACCTCATCCAAGTGGGACACACACAATAGATGGGTTGGATGTTTGAACAACATGTTAATGGGCCCTATAAACAATCAAGAAGGTTTTAATGAGTGGGCAGCCACTCTCAACTATTGTCTGTTATGTGGCCCACCTAAGTTGCATATGATTGATGGGGGTGGATGTTTCGATGCACATTAGTGTGGGGCCCATAAAGCTTGGCCTCATGGGAAGCTTGACCTAATAATACATTTTCCACATTAGAGAGAGAGAGAGAGAGAGAGAGAGAGAGAGAGAGAGAGAGAGTAACGTTTAATGAAAATTTTATTCTTGGTCATTCATGCTGTCTTTGGAAGTAAAATATGAACAATTATTTACCAAATAAATATATTTTTAATGATAATTTTATCCTATAATAACTAAAGTTTAAAAATAATTTCAAGGAAAAAAGTCTAAAACTATTAATATCATATAGTATGCATATAGATGTAGATGCTCCTTCTAGTCTCTAGATCTCAATGATCTATGTTGATATAAAGGTCCTATCTCACTAGTACCATGAGGCTTATGTATGGAGAAGCCCATCTCCATCTCACTTTTGTGGCCCACCATCTCTTTCCTCATGAAAATTATGTGATAAACATACTGATATATAGTTTTGGCTATGGGCAGGACTGCACTATCAATTCGATAGCAAATCAAGTTCCAATTGGGGTACAGACGATAACTGGAGCCATCACAGCCCATGGCAGGCAATCAATAGCTGAGAGAACAGGATTTTCATTTGTCAATTGCAGCATTGGAGGATCAGGGAGGGTTTGGCTCGGCCGAGCATGGGGTCCATATGCTTCTGTCGTCTTCGCCAGAACCTACATGTCTAACATCATAGCGTCAGATGGATGGAATGATTGGAGTGACCCCTCTAGAGACCAGTCTGTGGTTGATCCTTAGTACTGCCTTCTTTTTTCTTGTTTTATAATTTCCTAATTTAATTTAAGGAATGGATCTGAACCAGATCGTTCATCTAGTTAGCATACCATGGATGGGATGTGACCAAAGTTAGTGGACTTTCACCTTTCGAATGTGGATCGTAGGCTGAATATTGTTTTACCGGCCAATTCATAGCCATTGAAAGCCCTTCAATTGGATGCTATAATAGTTTGTGTTTGATTTCAGGCTATGGCCCATCTACATGGTGCCCACTGGATGAACAAGCATAATCTTTTATGTTCAGTGCCACTTTCATAGGCATATCTGAGTAATTCAATCTTTTCTTTATAATGCATTTTGTTGCACCAAATATCATGATATTTCATTATTAATCAATTTGATTTGGTGTTAAATGTTATATTTCATGATTTTTTTTGTTGCAACCAAATGCACCTCTAGAGGACTCATCTGCACCAACCTTAAAAATGGAAATTGGGTGCATTTCAAATCAGTGAAGGGTGAGTGAAAATAGCTACACCTTTGCTTAAAGATAACTAATAAGGTATAGCTTGAAGAATGCTAGTTTGTTCTCCAAGCGTGTCTTTCTCTCCAACATGGTAGCGCACCATGCCAACTGTAGCATCCATCATGAAGATCATCCGGCACAAAAATCAGACCTGTCAGTGGATCAGCTGGACCACATTTTGAGAAATTGAACAATCGATGGTCTGACTCTGTTTATAGGTTTGACCCACCTGATGAGTAGACCGGTCTGGTTTTTGTGTCAAGTGATCTTTATCGTGGCTCCTACCGTTTGCATGGTAAGGATGTCCTACAAAGTTTGCATGTCAGTAGGAAATTTTAGTGTCCTTCTTGCTGTAAGTGATTAGTTCAATTGCTTAAAAATGGCTTTGATAGAACACGAGTCCACATTAAAACTACCATATCTCTAACCATGGATGTGACACATGTTGGAGGTCCGAACATTCATCAGGTAGAATACACAGTGGACATGAGAAAAATGGGTGGTTAAGAAACAAAGTCAGTAGGAAATGTTTGTGGCTTATTTAATAAAATACACCACCCTGATATTTAGTATAACATGTTCAAAATGTGCACTTCTTAATGAATGATCCTGATTGATCACATGCACAGTTCTGGAACTCATTGACTTATCTTGAAAAATGGATGAGTCAACTCGTCTCGACAAGATTACAAGCCAAGTCTCTTAGGAACTCGGTGAGTGTCACTTGGTTCAGACTCAACTAGACATTTCAAATTGGCTTGACAACTTGGCGTGACTCAAACCAAGTAAGTTGCCCTATAAAAATGCCTTCTAGTGATTGAAAGTAACTACTACCGTTAAGAATCATACCCGACCTACGACCTCATTCGAATCAAATTAAGACTTGTTTGAGTCTTCAAGTCAACCTAAGTTGACTGGACACCGAGTCGAGTTGAGGTTTGGGATTTCTAAAGTATGATCATGCATGTTTCAGTTCCACTTATAATGCGTCCATACATTCTTTTAAAATCATGCATAAAATAATGTGAATTTACTTCTAAGTATGCATGCATTTTGCAGGACCATATACTTCGGGGAATTTGAGTGCATGGGACCAGGAGCCACCTACACATTAAGAGCATCGTACTCCAAGCAATTGAGTCATACTGAAGCAATTCCATTCATGGACATTTCATATATAGATGGGAACGATTGGCTTTTTCTTCCAAATAACTCCTCGGATCCTCCCATTCACTATCGACATCATCGACGACACAGAGGATACGTTCAAGTGCAGTGATAGCACAAGCAAAGGAGGCTGAAACTCAGGTCTTAGAAATGATTCCTCGTAATATTTAGACCATCTAACATTGCTTGAGGAGAAAATAAAGAACTCATTATGGTTTTATCAGGAGACTTACATATCTAAGTATAAGAGGACAAATAAATGTAAAAGGAACATATGGACTTTGTTGGGTGTGTTTGTATACACTATTAAATTCTATTCCAATTGTTATTTGAATAAAGTAGAAATGATCATACTATAATTCCCTCCCTTATTATTCATGTTGCGTATCTAGGCTATGAAATTTTAATGATTAAAAGGAGCGTTAACAATTCAAGTCACTTATGCAAACTTCGCCTTTTATTTGGGTGGCACCATAGTTTTAAAACTCATTGTGTCAACTAAAAACTCGACCAAGTCAACTCAATACTGACCTTTTTAGTAGAGTCAAAGGGAAACTTGCTCATGTGTATGACTAGGACCCAACTTGATCTCTTGGTAAGCTTAAAGAGAGACATCTGGTAAATTATATGGTGTACATTAATAAAATATATGTAAGGGAGGCAATGAATCAAATCCACAATCTCTAATACAGGAAAGATGAACTTAACATGTGCACTCGTTGTAAGACTTCTATTAGGTGGGTCTACATGATTAATGTCTCAAATTGATCAAATATGTTTACCTTTGGATATTTGGGCTGAGCATATACATGTCGGCCCCATATAAGTTGTGCTTAGCTCATATATGTAATAGGTGATGAGCTTGGACTCTACTATGCATACAAAGTTCTTTGTATAGAATGGACTCTAGAGTAATTAAGTGAAACATGAACTATTAATATAGTGTGGAGATTATTAGAGGAGGAGTTGTAATGGGTTAAATTACTCCAGTACTCTTTTATAAATATAGGTCTTAGTCTCTTTACCTATATGTACAAGAAAACCAATCGTTCATCTCAGGTTTCTTGAAGGGTGGAAGGTGCAGAGGATTAAAGTACAACATTATCATTGACATCAGCATAAATGAATTTTCATTCATGTGATTAGGTTATGTGTGAAATTTGAGATTATCAAAATGGGGATCCTTGGCTCAATGTGTTTTATTAAATTTTCAAAACATTTCTTTTTCTCCACTGTGTTTCGAACCTAGAGCGGTCCCTTTTCACAATAAGCATCAATTTTATTTTATTTTCTCAACAATGTGATCGATGTCCATTTGATGATTGGACTATCCAGATGATATTTCTCTAAACGAGGATCAAATAAAAAACTGAGCACAAATGGACTCTTGGATTAGGAGATTCATCTGTTTCAATTTTACCATGTTGTCAATGGTGTAGAGTAAAGGATGGATTATTTTTGGGCATGTGGTCTAATTTAAGCCATTATTTTCTGTTAATGTTTTTTTTTTTTTTTTTTCTTGTGTTTATATGATGAGTGGTGTGTGTTGATTCATTTTATGGCCTTAATCGATGATGTTTTAATGATTTCATGTTCATCACATGATTGTACGCCTGTGAGAAACGACTAGTTTTGGGTCATTCTTGTTGTGCTTGAAATTGCGATTGAGTCGGTAGTACTAAAGTATGAAGTATGACTAAATGTCATAGAGTATGACTAAATGTCATAGAGGAAGGTGAATAGGACTTTTCAAAACTTGTTATCTATTAATAACAAAATATGCCTAACTTCTAAAACAAGGAAGTAAGGTAAAGTAACTCTATGAGTTCTAACCCAATAGAGAGTCCAATTCACATAGGCTTATACAAGATTTATATGTAAAAGCAAAGCCTATAAGGGTAATGTATATTGTGTGTAGGATGTGACTTCTATCAACACTTATACATTAACTAAATCATGCATCATTATGAACATATAATGAACATAAGCATAACCAGATAAATGTACTCAAGGTAATCGCAAACACAATCATGTACAGTGGTTCAGCTACTTGCCTACTCCACTCCCGGCGGACGCACTCTCTCCTAAAGTGTACTGGATTTCGTTATCCAATGGTTTTAAATTAGGTTAACCATGAACCTTCACAACCTACATAAGGTCAACTAAGGGACCTACACAAGGTCCCCTTAAATGCCTACACAAGGTGACTCGTCCTACCTAAGGACACAACATCGGGAGCCTACACAAGGCACAACCTATGCAAGGCTACACGTCCTACATAGGGACACAACATATTCTCCCGTCGGAGGCCTACAACTAGGACTTGGCGAGTTTGACACTCAAACTCCGAATCCCAATCCTACACAAGGAAAGGTTTTCAGACACAGTAGATTTTGAATACTTACAAATAAGTGGATGAGTCTCTTTTTCGCACAAAGTGAAGATCTTCAATGATAATAAAGAATCTTCAGTTCCCTTTAAACCGCAACCTACTGATGATGCTTTCGCGAATACTCCGAGGTTGTGAGGTTTAGGGTTGTTAATCTTCTCTATTTAAAAAATAAGATTTAAATTAATAGAGAAGGTTCCCATGAGCTATGCATTCAGGAGTTTCAAAGATATGAATTTTTAGTTGGAAGCTCCGTGAATGCTGGAGTTCATAATTCAATCCAAGCATATAAGATTATGAGTTAATGCTTAAGCAAGGGATTGAATGATGAACTCTAATGGGAAAGAGAGAGTGAGTAAGAGGGTATGTAGATCTTGGAATCACAGGTTCAAACTCTCTTGGATTCTAGCTCATTTTTACAAGGAGCAACACTAGTGTATATATAGAGTAAAATCCCAATGGTAAAAAAATGGGCAAAATTTTGGAATCGTTGATGCTATCGAAAGGTGTTCGATGTTATCGAAATTTGAATTTTGATACCATTAAACCACCTTCTATTACATCGACTCTCTACTCAATATATTTATTTGAGAGTAGAATAGATTTTGACTGTTTTTAATCGAGCATCTTTCGATGATATCAATGTGCACTTTGATTCATCGAGGGACACTCAATTCCATCGAGATTTCTTTGTTAAAATACATAAATGTTGTTAGAAAGTTTTGTCTCATGTTCGATTCTATCAAAGAGCACTTTGATCCATCGAAGTTTGAATTTCGATGATATCGAATGGTCTTCGATGAACTCGAACAAAATAGGTTTTCTTTAAAAAACTTGTTAGACAAAACTGACTAAGTTTTGATGCTATCGAATAGACTTCGATTCTATCGACAACTTACTCTCGATTAACATCGAGGAGGTTTTGATGTCATTGAGGAACATTTAGAGTATATTCTGTTTCTTAGGAAGAATTTCAAGGTCGAAGTAATTAAGGGTCATTCGATATTATCGAAGTATGGACTTCGATTGTGGGATCCCAATCTTTTGCAACATCGCTCATGTGCACACGGGTCCCAACTCGCACCATTGATAGACCATACACTGCACCCTAGTGCACCTAGAAAACTCGCCCAAGTAATTTATTTTGAATGATCTTAAGACCTCTATCATGTGGACCGCATCGTTGTTGCGATCGCAATGGTGAAAATCGCGCATCAATTCGATACTCCGTTAGTGAGATATGACACATTGAATGTAAGACCCAAATTATGTATCCAATAACATAAGCAACCTTTATTATGCTAGGCCCATTGGACTTAAGCTCATGTGGGCCTAAAGCTCACTTTTAGAACATGAAAATTACCAACAAATAGGACAATTGCTACATGACAAAAAAGAAGCTAGCACATATAAGACAAGCACTATAAGATAAAATTTGATTATATCTCAAAACTCATCATTAGCTCTCTCCCCATGCCTTAGAAACCAATCATAGCTCATGTCCACCTCATCTTATACATGCATCCAATGCATATCTTGATTTGTACCACATCACTTCAAACAATGAATTACAACACTCTACTTCATCATCCACCATACATCACCTACAACCCATAACCCTAATCCATCCATTAGCCAATGCATGTCTAGATTTCTTCCACCTTGGCTAATACATGCTTAGCAACATCCACCTCATCCATCTACTACCCATACCATACATCACATTCCACCTCACTTTTAGCACTAATAAGATCATATAAACTTGCCACATCATCTTCTCACCTGAACCCCCTAATTTCCTATATAAGAGTAGGAGCTCTCTTGCACTTAATTCTTTTCCTATACTTAGAAAAATTCTGAGATTTTTAGGGAGAGTGAGAGAGAGTAGGGCCAAGTGTGGCCCACCATTGATTAAGAGGGAGTGGACCATACATCATCATCCAACCATCCATCCATTAAGGTGAGTCTACACCCTCCTTCCTTCCTCCTCATCCTCTTCTTTCTTCCTCTTTTTATTTTCTTGATATATGTGGGTCCCACTAGTGTGGAGCTCTTATGTGCATGTATTTATGGCTATGGTGGCCAGTAAAGTGGCCCATGTCAGTATGGTCCACCATGATGAACATTATATCTATACCCTTCACATGTAATCCCGTTTTTGTATCTAGACAACAACTTGTAAATTTCGTATAAAATCAACTATGCTAAGATCGGAGTTGAAACTTAGAAATAATATTAACCATAATATGAACTAACTCTGGACCCAATTTTGTAGCCATTCAACGGTCCAATCATCCGTAACATCAAGTTTATTTGGCTGTTGTCTAGTAGCATATGTAGGAATATGATTTGCCTAAAACAGACCCATTTTTAATTCTTTAATGACTGTATTAAATATATATGTGTGTGTGTGTATATATATATATATATATATATATTTCATTAGATTAGTAGAAAATCGAACTAGTTTTTCAATGGTATATAATAAGCTTCAATTGGAGTTCGGACGGCTGAGATCTTGGCCTTATACGAAAGATGTATTTGGGGGCTTGTTATGACCATTCTTGTTTGGGTCATACCTATGATTCCAACGCTTAGGTGCATTTGATATTTATTCTTAACATACTTGAGATAACTAATAATCATATGTATGGTCCCTATGGTTAGATTATGTCACACCCCAAACTCGAAAACCGGGCTCACAAAATTTTCGATCACCGAATCCGACACCGACAGCCTCCGTAGAACCCCATTCTCGGCTCCCAGGACCCATTCGTTTGGTTCCGATCCTGGGATGTTACGAGGAGGATTTTCAACATCAGTTCAATTCGTAATAAGCATAACCAAAGGCATAACCTACAAACAACAACCAAAAACTCTATTACATTTCCACTATGATAAAAAACTTTACAAGTATAATGAGCATAAAGGGAAATACAATAATGATGAACAAAAAACTCCAAGATGATCTGCAAAGCGCTCCTACCTCAGCGCTGTTGTGCCCCAACGTCACCTGCACGCAACGGTCGTGCATAATCTTATAGAAAGCTTAGAGGGTGGTGAAAGTGTGTGCGTAAGGTATTAATATGATTATGCAGTAATAGAGTAATACAGAACATGTTGGTGTATCCATGAATACCATTAGCTGTATCAAGGCTATGTGATGCAAGGCGTGAATGATATCGGTCATACCAAGGTCATGCAATGCGAGATGCAACTCAAGCATATGAATCCTCGCCTAAGTCCACATATCTATACAGCTCAAATCTGGAATATCACCGGGGTCTAGTACACTCTAAATCAGATTGTCACCCCATTGCACGCAATAAAGTAAGTGGAAGAGACCTCACTATCCGCCTGCCAATATCGAGCTTGACTCATCGATAGCAGATCCATTCCTCGAGCTGGTTAAACTCAACCTAGCTTTACGCCCTCCTCTCGGGCGGGTAAGGCCGTACCCCCTTCCAACCAACCATGACACAGTGAAAAGCGCGGTCATCTGGTAATCGGCACTCGATGCTCATGTACCCACTCGGTCTAGACGTTGGAGCAACTTCTTGGTACCATAAGGGTTTAGGGACTTTCACCCAGGGATATCTATAGCACCCCATGTAGAACAAGATTTCCAGTATCTAATTCTGCCAACCACGATACGCTTGTGGAGGCTACGACCTTGATGTTGCTAGGGCGTATGGTAACCATGTCACACAATGCGAAATGCATGAATCACACTATCCAGTCATGCAGCAATCCTGTGTGTATCGTGCGCTCATGTGAGGCAACACCACCTAATTGGGAGCCTCTAGACAATCTTCCCGAAGGCATATACTATGATCAGTCACTCCTCATATCAAGCATACATATGATGTGTATGATCATGAATCATGAAACTATACTAAACATGTTATATGGTGATGGATGTTGTTCATAATGAAGATAGGCCTAGACGGTTTATAAATATGGCCTAACAATGGGCCCTAGGGAGAATTATAATGCGGACGTTTAACCAACATTTTCTTACAATGTGGACGTCAAACCAACATTGCTCCCAAGGCATGGCTGTCATAAACATCATTACATAAACCATGTTGGGATCACACATTGCAATGGACCTTAGGTACATCCCATTGGGCCTTAAATACAAAAAAAACAATATCACATGGGCATTATATTCATCAAGTGGGCCACATAAATGGGCCGCATAAATGGGCCTTATGTACATTGTAATGGGCCATAACCCGTGGGCCTTATAATGCATCAAAATGAGCCTCGTAACATGGGCCTTACATCCACATCAAAGTGGGCCCTAATGAACTACCACAGATAAATCAAGATGGGCCTCATAACATACCAAGGTGGGGTCCACTTGAACTATGGATCTGGCTCATTCTTTAGCTCATACCATAAAATGAGCTTTTAAAATGGATGGACAGATTGGATGCAGCACCTGCATCATGGTGGGTCCCACCGTCTAGGTGTGGATGGTGTGAATAAGACACATGAATCATGGTAGGTTCCACCGTCCACTGCTGTGGATGGTGTGGCTAGGACACATACACCATGGGTCCCACGTGGGGCCCACCATAATGTTTATATGTTGTCCAGCCTGTTGATAAGGTCACACTAACCTGGATGAAGGAAAAACAAATTTCATATTGAATCCAAAACTTTTGTAATACCCACTGTAACACCCCGGATTTTTGCCAACCTGGAATTAGACGTCCTTAGGTAATGGGTCGATCCTAACACTTTATTAACTTATCAGAACTGAATCCCACAGTCTAAAATCGCTCCTTAACCCATTTCCTTCACAAATCCCACCCTTCACTACCTTGTTCTTTCAATTTTTCAAAGCACTTTCGCCCTAGACACTATCTTAAACTAGCTAAGTAGTATAACTTGGATCACTTTAGATACAAACTGCAAAGGACTAAATACTATCGGATCTGGACCGCACGTCGGGAGTCCGAATAATACGAAGTTAAGGAATTACGACCGCCTCGCTGGGCTTGACAACCATCTCGGAAATCAAATCCAGATAGTGTCCACTTTGTGAGAGTCCGAGCGAGAGAGTGTGAAAACACTTTTTTCTTTCCAAAATAAATATCTTGAATAATGTCTGAGACTGTCGCTTGGATCGGTTTTAAGCAACTGATCGTTAGAATCGACCAAATTACACCCTCCGATCAGGAAAAATTTCATATACATTTACATGTACTCGGAATCTCCGATCGAGATCCACTGACCGTTGAACTGAAACTGGTCCGCCACGCGTGATCTGTAAATCCGACTGAAACGAAAACTTAATAAAACATAGATCCGGTGTCGGTGAGCTTAAGTCCGACCTTTGGCTCAAGGAGGCCCGCCAGAAGTCCTTCGTTGAGCTGAAAAAGTTCCGCTTTGGTTATAACCTAGGTGAACCTTGTCTAGAAGTCTATTTTGGTGAAGTTTTAGACTATATAAGGACCTTAAACCCTCTCCCATTTCAGCCATACGAATTTGGATTTGAGAGAGGGAAAAGAGAGAGAAAGTGTGGGAGATGTGGGAGGAACTCCCTGCTGCTGTTCCCTGCCGCTATTCGGGCTCCACCGCCTGATTCTTATCGCTTTCCCGGCGATTCCGGCGTCGTTTCTAGGTAAGAAACCCTAACCCTAACCTGTTTTAGGGTTGTATAGGTTGTAGGTTATGAAATAGCTAACCTGTTTCGTTCTCTAGGTTGCCAAACTCCCGTATACGGAAGCTTAGCGAACCTATCGACTTCGTTACGATTCTACGACAAAAGGTGAGGACTTTAGGTGTATAGGTTGCGGTTTTCAACGCTTTCAATGTCAGATAATGGTAGATTCATGATCTGCATGCAATTGCACATGTACAAAGTGCTTTCCGTTTTCTGTTTCGATTAAAATTGTAGAATTTGGAATTTCACATACTCTAGGTATTCGTATAAAATACCGTATATGTATTTTTTATGGAAATGTATTTGACATGTTTATTTGTCGTATGGATATATGATGTATGGATAAAATACTCATTTGGCGAAAGGGTTCAAAAATACATGTTTACTAATATACACCATGTATGTAGAAATACGGTATTGTAAGAAGTACCGTATACGTGTATATTTTAGCGATGTGTTTGTCATGATTAATTGTTGTATAAATATATTATGTGCGTATAAATTAATTTCTTGGCGAAAAGAATCGCCGTAATACATGTTCACTTGTAAATACTACGTATGTTGAAATTGTGTATTCTAGAAATATCGTATACGTGTAAATTTTGGAAACGCAATTGTCATGATTATTTGCTGTATGATTACGATATACGCGGATAAAATGCTAGCTTAGCGAAAGAATAGCCCTAATACATGTTTTACTAATATACGTCATGTAAGTGTTTGTGTAAATGCTTATGAGAGTGAATGTTTGGATGTTTGCACCGTAGGTCGGTGCTGAGATGGAATTCTCGACTACCTTAGAGACATGTAGGATTTCCTCCATGTGGTTGTTTACTACAACCACTCATATATGATGTATATGTATTTGTATCCCTATCTGTGTAGTGCTCTATTACATGCTTTATAACATGCTTTATATCATGCTTTATAACATGCTTTATGACATGCCTCCTAGCATGTTTGTGTTACTTTGTTTATCATGCTTAACTCCACATTCTCATCAATAGTGGTTGGCCACACGGAGTGCTCTTGCGCTTCACATCGCCCAACTTGTTGTGCGTTGGAGCTAGTCAGGCTCGTCAATTAACCCGATATGTCGAATGTGTGTTCACCATGTCTGGTCATTACTGTTTGAACCTAGGGTACCAAACTTACCAGTGGCAATCCCGTTAACCATGGTACCTCGATCCGCTAAGACTCATGAGCCGAACATGGTGGTATGGGACACCGTGGCGGAGCTGTCGGCCTATCTTTGGGGCCATGTGCCTCCTCAGTGTGACCATTGAGCAACCCAAACTCGTGAGCCGAATACGGCATGGGACATCAGTATTAGGTGTCGATACTCTGAGAGACACGTACTCGTCTTGTGACGAGTACTGGTATCTTCGAGTATACTCGAGGTGTGATTGGCGATGAGTCTTTCACAAAGAGAGTATGAGTTGATGAATGAGACATTCGGTAGGATCCAGCCGAGCACGTGAGACACCACTGTACTCGAGTGCGGTCGACAATTGAGCCGCATACGGTGAGATCTGTATCCATGCTGACGGGTGACGAGCTCTTTGTGATGCCTTCGCTATGCCTCTCAAACCATAATATCGTATGAGATTAACTAGGACTGACGACCCTAGAATGGATCATGTTTGGGAATGATACAAGGGAGGTACCTTAGTTTCCCAATACTACTATTTGAAATGAACTAATAATTACTCGGTAATCATGCTCATCATCGTACTGCATGTGCCTGGTGGATGTGGAGCACTGAGGAATGGACGCATTCGCGAACGTAAGATGATGTTGCATGAGGGTGGTTTGGCAAGGGCATACATCATGTCATTTCATACTTGCATTAAATAAGAGTAGTTAAAATTGTTTGATTGTACTTCTTGCTTTATCATTACTGCTTGACTGAATTGATAACATGTTAACCTATGCTTTATTGTTCCACCGAGTTGATCACTCACTCCCACGATACGGGACTGTTCCGAACACCACCCTGACTTTGTCGATTGCGGGCGACACTTAGGCGAGGCGGAGCCGGACTTCTATGACGACGAGAATGCTTCCTCATATATGTTGTTTTGGTGGCTTCGTGAGAGCCGTGCCTTGATTGTCGGGGCTACTGAGGATGTTGACTAGATCACACTACACAACTTGGTATAATTTAAAATCATACTTGTAATTATTTAACCAGGTAACTTTATCACACTCGAGACCCACCACAGTTTATATATTTTATCTATCTATCACGCTTCTCTTGCAAATTTAATCTTGTCTCTGGAGTATGATATGCTGTTTTGGCTTAATCTCACTCATGTTCATTGCACTAATACCGATCACATTCAATCATCATTCATTTTGTTGCATAAGTGATGCGTTGGAACTCGAGAGTTGAGTTTATGCTCGACCCCCGATTTTCAGGGCGTTACACCCATAAATGGGTTCCAATGGCAGACATTTAATCACCGCTGTTTCCTATGATGTGGGCCATCTGAGACTCAGATCAGCTTAATCTTTGGAGGGGGCCCACTTCAGGGAGGGGCCCATCAAATAAAATGTTTGGATGACAAATAAGCATCATGGTAGGGCCCACGACTGGGGCTGTGGGTTCTGTCCTTCCCAAGCGCCGTGCGCACGTGGTAATCGCCTTCACCTCTAACTGGCCGAGCGGCGTCTGCTGCTTATATGTTATTATTTTTTTTTATTTTTGGGGGTTTCTGAGGTTTTTCCTCAGTGGGGCCCGCATCAGGTAAATCCGACCCAACCGTTGGGTCCCATGGCACAATACAAGCCAATCAAGCCCAATATTGAATATATTTTGGTGAATAGAAATAACAGGTGATTTTTCAACATAAACACCATAGTTTCCTATGCTATGGCCCACCAGAAAGTCGGATCAGCTTCATTTTTTGGCTCAACGCCTAAAATGAGTTGAGGAATGGAATAGACAGTGTGGATCGGATCAACGCATTAGGGTGGGGCTTGTGTGAGAGGTCCACTCCAAGTTCTATATCAAACTGATATTTCTGTTTTCATTTCAGCGTCCAGCGTCAGGGACGCTGGACAGTTTGGGTGCACACATTTCTAAGGTGGGCCCTGCTCAGGTGGGCCACCAAATGATGGATGGTGTGGGTGCAACACATATAAGGTGGGCCCCACTTATAAATGGCTTGGATAAAAGTCATGCCTCATGGTGGGGTCCACCCTGATGGGCCACATGGCCACATTATCATAAGAAAAGAAAATGAAAAAGAGAGGGAGGGAGAGAGAGTGGGACACGCGTGATGGAGGGACCCCAACACTCTAGGCCCTCCCTTGAATTCAATCATACATCAAGTGGGTCTCAATACATGTGGGCCCATTAAATCACAATTCAACGGTGGAGATTCCTTCTCCACAAAAATAAATGGTCTAGATGACCCTTATCAACTAGAAAGTAAACATTATGATGGAGTCCATGGAGATTGGCCTCATCATGGAATGATCATGATGATCAAAGTGGGCCATCGACTACATCTTAGGGTCCCAAGTGAGATCCAAACCATTGATCAGTTGACCTCACTTAGCCCATCATAAACACATGAAAATCTAGCCTATAACGCACCCACCGTTCGATCTTCTTACTCTCTTGGCTTTCTTAGCTCTTTAGTTTAGATTCCAACGGAGGAGATGAGGTTTGGATGGTTGAGATGGGAGATAAGAGGGTAGGAAGGAAGGTGGGCCACACTTGTGGCTCTGTAACACCCCGAACTTTTCAATACCTCAGTATTGAAAGTTCTCGATCATTACTAAGTAATCTACTTAGTATGTGCACGTGTATGATACCAATCCAACTATGTGGGCCCTACATCCTTGCCCTGACACAAACTTAACCATTGGGAGTTACCTCCATTCAATAAATTCAACCATCTGATAATTGATTTCAAGACGAGACTATCCATCACATGATTTGACGTAAGTACTTTTCCCATGAATGACACGACGAATAGCTCCCTATCCGTAATGATTTAAATATATGTTCTTTTGTAAGAACTTCTTAAAAACATGCCTATAACCATGTAGAGCCGTTGGATTTTCCAAAACTCACATATCAACAACAATTAGGAAAATGACATTGACCTAGACCCCTGAATCCTTAATCACATGGTTCACACAATCCGTTTCATGTGAAACTTTATACCAGGCATAATTATCATAAATTAATCGTACACATCAAATTTTAGCCATTAGATTACATTAATTTAGTTACTTGATCCCTACATCCGTCCATTTGATGGGTTCCCTTTATATATGGGGTGCCCCTAAAAATCAGCCATACACACAACTCAGGTGGCCCACACCATCTACAATCTTGTGAAGACATGTTAAACCATATAAAAGAACTTGCTAAGGTCCATATGAGATTAGGGTACACCTGAAACTTGGTTTGACCCCTTAACCTAGTGGGACACACATAATGGATGGGTTGGATTGGTGAACCACAACTTGGTGGGCCCAACAAATGATTATGAATACTTTAATGGCAAGTTTTAGTATATATTATCATGATTGAATCCACTATTGATACTTGATAACTATTATTATTATCATTAGTATTACGATAATAATTACGGTTATTAAACACAACTAACCATTAATTACGATAATAATTAGTGCTTACAAACAAAACTATCATTACTACATATTAGTAATTTAATTATCATTCTTAGGTACAATCATTAATAGTAGATCATACCATTACTAGCATTATAATGATTATTATTAATAAATTGACTAACGTTAATTATAACATTAATGTTAACAATTACTCTTTAATTATTAAAATTATCATACTCCAACTACAATCCAAATCCTAAAAACCTATCATAGACCTAAATTCTAGGATAAAAACCTAATTCTACATTAAAACCCTAAAACCAAGGTAATCCAAACCTTAGGTTAAGACCTTGACCAAGAATAGCGTATAAAGCTTGAATTTAATAGTGTAACTTTACAATTGATGATAGGGTTTGGTTCTAAGGAAACACGCATTCTCTAGCAAACACGGCTAGGCGGTTCAAAATATAAGGTGATGATTCTTCCCCTTGAGCTTTCCATTTTCCCATTAGCTTAAGTTATAGTTTTTATTTTAACTTGTAATTGATATCTCCATTTCATAGTCACATGTGATAATTGTTGGAATTAAATTGCTATATTACATGCTTAATGTGTATCCTGTATATTTATTCATGCTTGTGGATTATTTGTGGATTGCTTATGGAACTTAAACTGGTACACCAGTGGGAAATCCCCACCTATATGTGTACACCTATACTTGGGATGTAACTTGAATGGTTGTGATAGTAATGGGCTTTCAGCTTAGTGGTTATTGAATGATGATTTAAATTAACCATTGATGTGGGCCTACCATCCAGGGTTGTTGTGTCCAATGGTTTTCAAGGATGGTCTTTTATCGCATGGTTTTGATACTAGCTTTATGTGGCTTATTTTGATATCTATCTATGTGGTTTGTTTCGATATCGCCCTATGTGTCTTTATTTTGGTATTTGCCCTATATGGGTCTGATGTTTTATATCGTGCAACCATGCGATGGTAAGCACCATATACTGAATATAATTGGCCACTAGTCGATTGAGTTCCATTAAACATCCTAAGGTGGTAGCCTCATGAGCTGGGGATAGTGATAATGTGACACTATGCCCGAGCTGTTGGCCTACACTGGGCCAGGTGCTCCCCGTAGTGACCTTGAGCTTATCCAAATTGGCTGATTGCAACTGGACTAATAATGGTTTGGCTAATCATGCATTCATGGCATATTGGCGATGATGTGTGGCTAATTCTGGATGCTGTAGCATGTACCCTAGAGTTATTGGGATACTGTTTCGCTAGCTCCCAGACCTCTAACTATCGACCCTTGTCCGACTGGATGATTTGCCCAGGTCGATGATTTACATGGGCGAGGAGCCTAAGTCCGACTGGATGTGCATCCCCAGGTCGATGTGCATTCACGCATCCATACATTTAAAAAAGACTGCATCATGTATTGTTTTGATTGCCTTGTTGTTTATAACTATGCTTATCTAATGAGGTGGTGTGTAATCTTGAGGAGAATTCACACTGAGGTGGCCACTCATCCATCAAATATACAACCGTACAGGTAGAACAGGTGGCCCAGATGATGTACATGATTAGACTTGATGAGGAGCTGTGCAGGTGCCATGGATGTACGGTCGTATTGCCTAGAGAAGCTGCGCAATTTTGTGGCTCTCATTTATATGTTTTATATGTTTCAAGTTTCTCATGTATGTAATCTTGCAATTGACAGTGTAGAGACATTGGTTTGTATAAGTCATTATGGGCAACCACTTGTATATTCTAAATGAAATGAAAATTTTCCTTTACATTGATTTGTCCACTCTATGCTCATCTACTTACTCTGATAGTTGAAAAAAATACACTCGAATTTGACCATCCTTTAAGGTTAACACTCGAATTTTTGAGAAATGAGTCATATACTCGAGTCCTGAAAACACGGGGTGTTACAGGCTCTCTTGGAGTGGAAGAGCTTGGACGTATGGAGGTTTTTGGGTTGCTTGGAATGTGATTTGAAAACGAAGGAGAGAGAGGGTTATAAAGAGAGAGAGAGAGCGAGAGAGAGAGAGAGATATGGGTGATGGAGTGATAGATGTGGTGAGTGATGGGTGTAAGAGCTTTTTGACTTTTGTGGTTGCTTGGTGTAAGAAAGGCATGGGTGTGTAAGAAACATTTTAACTTTGGGGGTTGCTCAGGGAAGGGTGAAAGGTGATGTGTACTTGACATGATGAGATTGATCAATTAATTGATTGATGTGACAAGCCATAGAGATTCTCTTGAAATTCGCATGCGCGGTATTTCCTTGCACTGAACGCTGGGCCACATCTCCCGGCTAGAGTATCGGATCGGCACGCGAGATGCGGCATCGGAACCACGGCGACAGTGCTGTCGCTAGAGTACAAGTCTCGGGTTGAGTCGATTCAGGTTGATGGCATGTGACTCAGGGTTGCGCGCAAATACCGGTTAAGGGTCGGAGGTTGCCGGAATTCGACCGCGGAAGCCTATGGAATGGTACAGTCTAGGATACGGGTCTTACAGATTATTTCATGATAAAATTTAGAAAATTCTGGACTGATAGATACCTCTGCAAGGACAAATCTTTAATTTCTATACATGGTCCGGATGGATCAAAGGCTCTGTATGGTTGGAAACCTATAAATGGCCTGAATGACTTCTTCCCAAACCATCTATTGCATCAGATCTTCCAACAGAGAATCTGATCATAAAGATTTCATCAATATATTTCATGTGTGATGAATATGTTGGATCTATCTTATACATAACAATTATCCTCTCATTAACCCACTTGGGTGTGGGATCACTTGTGATTTATACATTTTAAATGGATACTCATGCATATTGTTGGTGTTCCTAATATATGCTTCGCTAGCGTGTGGCCCCCACTTGCCATTGGATCTATTTCATTTGCTTTGCATTTTCCATTTGCTGAAATTTTACAAGTACTTAACTGTATTGCATGTAAGCCTCTTTGACACTTTGTAGTGGACCCCACACTTTGTAGTTAAGGGTCTCACTTTGGGGATGTTTAATCATTATATAAGTGAGCTAGGATGTCCCGCCTTTTTGTCAAGAATGATTCCCTAAGTGTTTGGAAATTGGGCCCTAAGTTGTGACTGACCCCATTGCTGAAAACTATTCGATTATTTGTGTTTTGTACCAACTTTGGGCCTCTGTAGTGAACCACACACTGTAGATATGAGTAAACCACCACTTGGAACCTTTAACCTATACCAAGGAATATATAAATAATATTTTACTTGGGCCAAATCAAACCCCACATGATCAGGGAGTGAATCCCAAAATGGGGTAAGGCACAATTGTGCAGAAAATTCTATGCAGAGAATTAAAGTACCTATGTTTGGCCCCTTACCAAATATTATGTGTTCATAAACAGTTGGTCCCAGCTTTTAGTTTTTGAAGTACATATATAGTACAACCAAGGGCACCTGATGGGACACTGAAAGGTGGTCCCCTGTGATCATAGGACGTACTCGAATCGAGTCAAAACTAATTCTGTACTATATTTCCTGCACAGTTTATCTAAGTAACCATGTTTGGGACATCATTGTAAATTGTACTCACCCAACCAATGAGGACTGCCTTATAATTTGTAAATCTCATACATAGACTTACTAGATAGATCATTCCTGTCACCAAATGTGGGTCCCACATGATCATAAATTTGAATTGAAAATTACCCAGAACCAACATTGCACCAAAAATCTATTTGATATAAAATTTATGTGGGGCCACGTTGGTAGGGTCCACCACATTCCCAAAGCATTTAATGTAGCATCTAAACTCTGAAAAATAACTCTCAGATATTATTGGGCTTAAAAACCTAAAGTGGTCATCTAGTATGGGCTATCTTGTATGGGCCTTACCTTTCATGTAATGAGGTCCACCTGACGTGTTTTGTAAATGAGTGTTATATAACTTGTAAAATATTTAGTGGACAGATCTTGCTGTCCAAATGTTCTCTTAAGACATAGGGGGCCTTGGGTCCATCTAAATGATGCAACCATAAGGCCCATGAGGGCCCAACACTAAGAGAAATTGTTGGGAGTGAGAAGCCCACAATGGTAGCCTTCCTTGAGCCCGTTGGGCAGGCCCATTGCCTACTAGGCAGTGTGCCTTTCATACTACCTCTCGTCAAGTGGACCACGCTTAGAGATACCTATTTTACAATGCTCTAACTAGATAATTGGGCTTTTCTTAGTTTGTTGTGTATTTAGCTAGTGGGCCCTCTAGTTGGTGGAATGCGTGAGGCCCGCTTAGTTGTACAACTAGATCCACATCATTGAAAGTGTTGTGGTTGGACATTTATGCCTTTGAGTTGGCTTATTGATTCACCAAGTGGGACTCACACTTGACCTATACGACCCCATGTTTTACTGTAAGTGCTAAGGTTTTTAGGTCCTATATTGTCAAATTTTGTAGTGCCAAAACCTCTTTAAATTTGTGTCTTGTGTAGCGTTACTACATGTTTCAAGACAGTGCATTTCATGTACAAGAACAAAGGTCCTTATTTCAAGAACGTCAAAGGCAAGTGTAGTTGTTTATGTTCAAGTACAACATCAAGCGTGTGTTCAAGGTTCAAGATTCATAGTTCAAGCTCCAAGTCAAGACAAAGTTCCTATACTTTGAATCTCAAGCTCAAGATTCAAGATATCTCAAGAACAAGCTTCTTAAAGTTACAAATTCAAGGTTGAATATATTTCAAGTTGAAGCTTCAAAAGGTTTCAAGTTCAAGGTTCATCATGTGTAATGATCACAAGTTTCATGAACTTCAAAGATCATCTATCAACCGAAGGAAAAGAAGTTTCAATGTTCATACTTCATCTATAAGGTGTGATTGACCTTAGATTGACCTTAGGGTAGGTCATTTTGAATACATAACTCAATTGACTCATTTTATAAGTGAATAGACTGTTTCTCGACTAGTTCTGGACTATGTTCGACTAGTCCTAACACTGGCTCGACCAGTCTAAGAAATTCCACGACCAGTCCTAAGTTTGTGCAAAATTTTAAAATTTTTTTGTTAAACCACGACTAGTCCTAAAGACTGCTCGACCGGTTGTGTGAACAGTGCTCAACTCGTTCTCGACCAGTCCTGTAGCCACGACTCAAAGTCCACAACTAAATCTGGCTCCACACGACTAGTCGTGGACAGGTAACGACCAGTTGTGGAGGTCCCTCGACCGGTCATGAAGGGACTACGACCAGTCATGAAACGACTTTATCCGATCACACTCAAAATTTCAAAAATTTGTTAGTCCTACGACCAATCGTGCAGACCGCAGGACTAGTCGTGAATGTGATTTCTTCACCTATAAATAGAGGACGAATTTCAAAGTTTTTCATTGAATTTAAGCAAAATCAATACGCCACTCTGAGAGATAAGTTAGTAATTTTTTAAACCTATATTGTGCTCATTTAATATTCTCTTTTATTAGCTTTCTTTGCATTTGATTTTGAATTTCCGTATTTCAATTTTATTTGAAAGAGGATTGAAGTATTCCCATTTCTTGGAATTAAAATCAAATCAAGCTAGCCCAAGGTGCTTTAAATATAAAATCAATTTAAAACCTAGAACCATTTCATAAGTGAGTTTGGACATTGAACTTCAACGTTGAACTTCTACTCCGACTTGGTTCTTCTGGGCTGCATCTAAAGGAGAATATCCAGGTATTTTACATTATTGTAAATTTCTATTTTTGGTTTCATTGAAATTGTGCCAGAAAAATCTCTCTATTTTGGTTTGTCTGAGGTGATCCAGAAAACTCAGAGTGTGGTCTTTTTGATTTGTGTAAGCCCACTTGAAAGACATAATTGTGAGGGTTTTAGGTGAACCTAGAAAAACCTATTTTCATAGTGAACGATAATATCCAGTGTGTGAGGATATTAGGAGTGGAGTAGTTATGTGGGTGTTATTTAACAGTTGGTGTACACACAAGCGAACCACTATAATTCTTTGTGTCTTGTGAATTGATTATTTATTTCTTTTGTGGATGATTGTAATTTCCATTTTTACATTTGTGGAGAATGTTGTAATCCTTATGTGGATGTATGGGAATGTTGTAATAGCTTAAATTTCTTTCATTGCTATTTATTTCTTTATTCCTCTGTATCAGTTTGAGTTTTTGATACACAGACCGTTCTAGTAAGGTTGTCCAGCCATAAACCCTTGGTTTTTATGGTGTAAGGTTGTCCTTAGAACAACATCTGTATCGACCTCTCAATACTCGTACATTTGAGGTGGTATTTAATTTCGGCATTGTGAGATTGTCTATTGTTATCTGTATTTAATTTATTTAAATTCTACTATTATTTTTTCAATTTGGCATAGTCCTATTCAACCCCCCCCCTTTAGGACATATAGCTCGGCCTTTTCACTTGCATGTAGTTCAAGTCCAGTGTGGAAGTCACACTAGGTAGGACACACCTAGTGATGGGTAAGATGATGATACATGTATGATAACATGATAATGATGATTGTGAGTTGTTGGTTGAAATGATAGATATGATTTAATGGATGGTGAATTAGAACATATGCATTGATGATGGATGAGTAATTATTTATAGCACTTATGACATTGTTTATGTTAATTATGAAGTGAAAATGATCTTCATGGTAATGATGACGATATTTTATATATGCATGATGACAAAACATGCTAGTTGACTACCATGCTTGATATCTAAGTAATAATAATTCACGTATTGATTGTCGTAA
The DNA here is from genome assembly GCA_030180095.1 of Magnolia changhungtana. NCBI lineage: Eukaryota > Viridiplantae > Streptophyta > Magnoliopsida > Magnoliales > Magnoliaceae > Magnolia > Magnolia changhungtana. Next base: position 4,989,607 of record JASAUF010000612.1, on the reverse strand, counting down.
TGATAATGTGGATTAGAATTCCATATTTTACTTTATGCATGGATAATGATAAATAAATGATGTTAGTGGACGTAAGGATAACCTTATGCATGATAGATAACTAATGCCTAGGGCATGTATAATGATAGTATTAGACAATGGCCATAATATTGATGATGCATGTGAATCCCTATATGTTATGTACTCTATGCACATGATTGCATGATATATGTTATGAGGATATATTTGATGTTGAATGATGTCTATGATAATGATGATACATGTTAGAACTTGGGTACCATCATAACCTATGCACCTTATGTATGTGCGTGTTATAGGGGCCTTGGTGGCCATTTGTTAAGTATTCATAAGAGGTATAGGGCCTCAGTGTGCTATTGAAGATACTTAAATATATGGACCCTCACATCACATTGGTTATTCTTATGTTTATGTCGATTATTGTTTATATCTGATAGTCATAATAGTGTACCTAGTCTAGTAGGATAGACTGAGAATACGCTTAGTATAGCATCATGATACATTCTCATACACATCATTTGCATGCTTGTTATGAGGAGTGATTAATTATAACATATGCCATTGAGCAGATTGTTTATAGGACTCCCTGATAGGCGGAGTTGTCTCACATGAGCACACGTTATGCACAGGATTGATGCATGACTGGATTATGTGACTCATGCATCTTGTATTGTGTAATTATGATTACTATACGCCCTAGTGACATCAGGGTTGTAGCCTCTGCAGATATAGTGTGGATAGTAGGATTGGATACTAGGAATTCTTGTTAAGCACGGTGGATCGAAAGATGTCCCAGGGTGAAAGTCCTCAAACCCTTATGGTACTATAGAGGATGCTCCAATGCCTAGACCGAGTGGATGTATCAGTGCATGAGGGCCGAATACCAGGAGGCCGCGTCTCCTACTGTGTCGTGGTCTGTTAGAAGGGGGTGTGGCCTTACCCACCCGAGGGTAGGGGCAATTACTAGGCTGAGTCTGACCAGCTCGTAAATGGATCCGCTATCGACGTGCCGGATAAATATTGGTAGACTACTGGCCAGGCGGATAGTGAGGTCTCTTTCGCTTATATGGTCGTGTGCATCCGGTATGGGGTGACAATCTGGTGTATAGTGTATTAGACCCCGGTGATATCTAGAGAGGAACTGTATTGATATGTGGACATACTGAGCAGGGGTTGTGTACTCAACATCTGACTCATTCATTCATTCATTCGCTATCCACTTGGGCTAGTGGTGCGCAACCAAATTATTATGTATACCTTCGCAATGGACAAGATTTTGGTTGGGCGCGCGACCAACCTAAGATCAGGAGTTTACCACATTGAGTCTAGCTATCCAAATTTAGGTATGAGACTGGTTTGGATAGAAGTCCCTTGTGATGAACCTCATAGCTTACGATACCACATACTATCACCCCGACTACACACTCTAGCTTTGTCATTTCTTTTGCATTGCATACTGCATTATATCCTCTGCATATGACATATTGTGACACCCCGTCACTGCGGTCACATGTAGGTGGATGCTGATGTGGTGGGGCCTAGCGGGCCTGGGCGAGCTACTAGTGGTTGGCAGGCTACTGTACTGGCTGGCTACTATGTACACAGTGAAGGCAGGACCTTATCCCACATATTTGTGGATTCGTCAGGATTTGCATATTGCATTGCATCCTCAGCATATGACATTTGGTTTATTATATCCTTATACTTAAATGATTACACGTCAACCTTACCATTGCCTTTCCATCGTATGCCATATAGTAGAAAATGAAATTTGATTATCTTGTTCATGATGATTGACTATTCTAATGGTTCATGGTCACTTGTTGAGTGACATGCCTATTATTGATGTCATGTTTATGATAACCTGTATAGTTATACGACATGCTTGATTGATAACCTACTCACCTATGATAACATGATTAGTTGATAACATGCCTATGGCTGTTTTGGATGTCTTTACAGGAGAGCCCTGATAAGACGTGTTTTACTCCCGCCACGCAGTAGACTCATGAGCTATGGTTTGCTCATATGTATAACTTACATTTTTTCAAGATGCATACAAGAGCTGTTGGAGTTTGCTATTGTTTCCTTCATTACTATTGAGCTAGTACACCATATTATGTGTGACATGTCAAACAAGTTCGTCTCTTCGATATGCGTTGATACCATATACAAAATGTGTAACCGCCTAAACAGATTAACCGTTAAAAAAATCACTCTAAAAATCCTCCTTGTAGGACCCCAGGATTGGAATATGGCATATGAGTAACGGGAACCAAGAATGGGATACTACGGAGGCTGTCAGTGTCAGAGTCGGCAATCAGAAATTTTGTGAGCCCGATTTCTAAGTTTAGGGCATGACATCGATGATATCAAACAACAATTGATGCTATTAAGATTTTTAGAATTTCTTTCATTTTATTGTTGGAAAGAATAGGCAATCGTTCGATAATATCAAACGAGGTTCGATGTATCAAAGATACCTTTGATTGCAGTTCGATGTACTCGACCAGGACTTGTCATTTTTCAGGTTTTGTTTCTTTCTTCCATTTATACTCTTGGTGCATTATACCAACTATACAAGAAGATTTAAGTTGGGATTATATGGGGTCATATACCTTCTAGTGTTTGTTGTAGGATGATGAGGCTATATGGATGACAGGTTTAAGCTTGATCATGGCCTTCATCTTTTGTTGAGGCTTGGTCTTGATGTCTTCTTCTAAGGACTCACTTAGACTAACAGACTCAACACTCACGTATATTGACAAACAAGGGCACTTTCAGTGCTATTTGGAATCTCACATCCAATGATTAATCTTACATTACCTTTTGAATTGGATCTCTAGGATGTAATAGGATCTTGATGCACAATGTAGATCTAGTCAATGCATTTTAAGTTACTGAAATTGGATCATGGACACCATTCAGAAATTAGATATACATATGGGGCTTGTTAGAAACGTCATGAGGAGAGTAAAATAAAGGACAATTCAAATAATCTAATCGTGGGCCACGTCGGGCCTATTGAATAGGCAAATGTTTCATTTCTTATGTGCAAGAGGTCATTCGGCCTTAGGCATGAGAGGGAGAAGGGTGACGTTGTTACCCTCTTTCCCTCATTTTTCTCTCCTCCTCCCTTGATTAGTTTAATCAAGTAGGTTTTCATTATTAGGGTTTTCCTAAAGTCTTATAAAATTAAAAAATATAAATTCGGTAGCTAGAATTTTGAAGGGATTAAAATTTATGGAAACTTCTAAATCTAAAGGCTCACATGTCCCCACGCATTCCACATCATTCATTGTAATCCGATTGTGTGTATGTAATGTTTGTGTTCAAACATGATCATCCTTCCTTGGATCTAATTGTAAGACCACTTGAGGATGTAGGACCCACCCTTTACTTGTTATGGATCGAACCCCATAGCCATTGGGTTGCTGGAGCAGCACATAGGGCCAAGAAATACATGTGTGTGTCGGCCCATGTGTACTGCCCATGATGTTAGTAGATTGTGGGCCTTTTCTTACAAGTTCTCATCTTCTTTCTGGAAATATAATTAATTCGTGTCACCGAAATCATCAAGAGCTTCATTATGAATGGTTACTCATCCAGATCAAAGTTCGAATTGCAAAGTTCTTAGACATTTAAGATCGATTATACATTGAGTGGGCCTTATCTCATGACTCACTAATCAAAATGAGACGAAATTCAATTTGGGTGATGTTCTCGATTCTCTTTGAGATTAACCTGCCGGATTAAACATATCCTTCCCAAATATGGTGAAATGAATCGTAGTTATTACGGGATGTTTTGAATGGATTTGATTCATTTCAAAACAAATTAAGTTAAAATTCACTTCCTAGCCTAATTGACGTGTTCTGGAAACATCTATAGGCTCATCTTGACTAAAGAATAGGCCCATCATGTAGATATGATCAAAACAATCCATGAAAATAAACTTGAATATTATGGACATACCCAAAACATACTCAAGTTCTTAGACCGCAATAAAAGTGGGTCCATATGAAAGAAAATTGTTAGCTGGAATTAAGAAAAATGACTAACCATTCTTTTATATTCCTATATTAAGTCTTGATTAGTTATAAAACTTTTAGGTCGTTACGCATGCTTTAAGAGCTAATATGAAGCCTTGGTTGAAGTAAAGGGAAGATAAAATCTAATCATTTGTTTTACTCAAAATGTCCACAACTTATCAATGGTCAATATTAGATATAAGCTGGTTTAAATCATACTTTTTTAATGTGGCTTGTTAAGGATAGGATCACAATACGGTCCTTGAGTAGTTGTGCTATGTAAAACCCGTATCCTAGACCGTACCGTTCCGTAGACTCCCACGGTCCTCCCTGTCGAATTCCAGAGACCCGCAATCTGTAATCGAAGTTTACGCATGACCCTGATTCACACCCTGTCAACCCTAGTTGACTGACCCGAGACTTGTACTCTTATGACCACGTCGTCGCCGCGGTTCCAATGTCGAATCTCGCGTGCCGATGCGAAACTTAGGCCAGGAGTTGTGGGCCTACGCATATTTCGTAAAAATGTCGCGCATTTGTAAAACCCAAGAGAATCTATCAAATCAATCACATCATCAAGTCAAGTACATCCCATCACAACCTATCACTCACCCATACCTCTCCCTTCACCAAGTCAAAGTAACCCATGCTTAGCCCACTCCTCTCATCCCAAAAGTCAACAAGCACCATACCTTTCATGTCATCTCTCCTTACAACACCGCTCCTCTCTCTCCTCTCATTTCTCACTCCATTCCAAGCTACCAAAGAGAGGAAACATCCAAGCTCTCCATGAGAAGAGCCATGTGTGGCCCACTTCCTACCCTAAGATCTCCCATCTCCACCCTTCAATCTTCATCTTCCACCATCAAAGGGAAAGCCAAGGAGTTTAGGAGTCCAAGGAGTCAAGAAGGAGTGAAATCGGTGGCTGTTCATAGCCTTAGATCTTGATTTTGATGTAAGGCCCATTTTGATGGGACCCATTTTTATGTATGTGTTGTAAGGCGTGGAGGGGAGCTCATAGTGGCAGAGCTCCTCTCTCACACAATGATCTCTCTCTTTCCTTATTGATGACCCACCTTAATGAATGTGTTATAAACCACACCGTCCCTAGATGTGGTGGTCCACCACGATGTATGTTTTGACCCACATCGTCCACCGTCTAGCTGGACGGTGAGACCCACGTAATGTATAGGTTTCATCTACACGTCTAACGTCTGGACATGAGGCCCAGGTGATGCATGTGTCTTGCGACCACACCATCCAGTCTGGACGGTGGTCGCTGGACGTGGGCAGACTAATATATATATATCTGGTGGGCCCCACGTGGGACCCACCTCTGTGAAATGAATTGGCTAGTGTACGATTACACCAGCAATATAGCTGCTGTCTTAATGACAGCAAGTTCTATCCGTCTGATCATAAGGTATGTATTATATCCAGACTGTCCATATGGGGACAGCCTGATCATGAGGTATAGGTTATATCCCAACCGTCCATCTGGACGGTGGGGACCCATGAGCAACAACAGCTACTGGCTTCATGTTAGCAAGTTCTATGGGCCAAGCATGAGGCATGTGTATATCCAAACCGTCTGTCCACTTGGCTGAATGTGGGGCCCACCCCACACGTGCTGCACTTGTGGGGGTGGGGCCCACCTTGCTGTATGTATCCTGTATTCACACCATCCATCTGCACGGTGCTTTTTGGAGACTACCATGATGTATTTGTCAGGCCCAGACTCGCTGACCGGACTCACAAGGAACCCGATAGCTGGTTCCAGCCGCAATAGCTTCCGTGGCACCCCATTCTCAGCTCCTGGAACCCATTCATCAGCTTCCGATCTTGAGATCCCACAAGGAGAATTTATAACATAAGTCTGAATCCAATCAGAGCATCCTCAAGACCATAACATAGTAACCATAGGAACACATCACAAATCCACTAGGAATTAAAACTTAATACAGGTACATGGCTCAAAGGGGAAATACATAAGTAGAATAAGGGAAACTTTAACCCCTCGGCATGCTCCGAAAGCTCCTCAGCTACTGTAGTTGCCTAGAATCACCTGCACGCATCAATTGTGCATAACCTTATAGAAAGCTTAGAGGGCAGTGTAAGTGTGTGTAATACCAGTGCCGGAAAGAAATATCAGAGAATGCAGAAGCTCGGCATGAACCATGAACACTATCAATGACACTAGCCATACCAAGGCTAAGCTATGACAATCATGAATGCAACAAGCCATACCAAGGCTATGCAAAGAAATACATGAGTACTGGGCACCATATTGAGGGGATACACAAAAGGGCTATATAGCCAATGTCAATGCAATGCAATACATGTCAGTCCTCATATCAAGTCCACAAATCATATACAGTTTCACTATAGGGAAACCACTAGGGTCAAGTACACTAGTGGCTAACTGCCGCTCTCCAAGACCCGCACAGTCAAGCGAGCGTAAGAGACCTTACTACCCGCTTATGGACACCAATCACCAAGAGGCTCGACGGTAGTAAACTCACTCACGAGCTGGTCAGACTCAGCCAAGCTATGCCCACTCACTCAGGCGGATAAGGCCACATCCCATCTCAACCGACCTCGTGACAATGGGAGATGTGGCCTGACGGTATAAGGCACTCAGGTGCTCATGTTTTCAACTAGGTCTCAGCATTGAGGCGTCTTCTTAGTACCATGAAGGTTTAGGGGCTTTCACCTGAGGACATCATAAGTGCCCTATATGCTCAAGAGATATTTCTGGTGTCCAATATGGCCATTCACGATAATCCTATGGAGGCTACGACCCTGATGAAGCAAGGGCGAATATATATCATGTAATGAAATGCCAGATGCATGAACACCCATACCAGTCATGCATCAGCTCCAAGCATCTTATGTGCTCAAGAGGGGAACTCCATCCCTCTGGGAAGTCATAATATCTTGCCCAATGGCACAACCATAACCACACACACACAATGCTAACCAAGCACACAATGACGTATATGGGTCATGAAGATGAACAAGATGCGTCATGCGGTGATTTATGATGTCGTACTCTCTGCCTATCCAAGAAGGGACTAGGTCTAGGTACTTAGATGAATTTTCATAAGGAATCAACCTCTAGTGGGGGCCCAATAGTCTGGGGTAGCCCACAAGGCTAAGGAAGGACAATGACATGGGCCTAAGTAAATGAAATGGGCCTAGCTAGGGTCTATGGTGGACCTTTAACCACTCATAGAAGCAAGTGGACCTACCTTGGAGCCACCAATGTGGACGTTCAACCACTATTGTCCCAAGAAGGTAGCCCATCACTAATTGATCACAGATTAAGACCCATGGTTGAAACATCACCATGAATAAGAAATGAATAGCCATAACATTCCACACACATTCATATTGGGCCTCAAATAAATGGCCCAAGGCCTATTCAATACATAGGTCCAAAGGGCAACATACATAGCCCAACCCATATGCAATACTACGGGCCCATAAGGGAGGTTAGGGCCCAGCATAAGGGTCACCAGATCCATATATTTTGGTGGGCCTAGTGGGCAGTCCATTACCCTAACCACATGGGCAATAATCATGTTCTAGCCAAGCAAGTTGGGCCTACATTCTAGCCTAAGGACATAGTTGATTTGGTGGGCAACCAAGGGCCTAACCACTCATATAATCCAGCCCACTAACCCAACACAATATCATAGGGAATATAGCCTAAGAGTCCACTGGGCCTATTTAGAAAGTTCTAGCCCATTTGGGCCTACAGAGTCCAAAAATTTTATTACATACATGGACCCAAATAACCTAATTATGGTGGGCCTCAAGAGTGCATTAATTAAGCCCAAAATTAGGGGATTAAGGGCATGAATTAATCCCTCCAAGGTCTTTACAATGTGGTGGGCTTCACTTCTAAAAACTCAGCCCAAAGGCAATGTACATTTACTATATTACTGAATTTTTGTTCCACCAACTTTATGGGCCCGCTGGAGCTCAAAAAAATGCTCATCTGATTAGGACTCAAGTCCAAGTGGCCTAGCAAGCAGGCCAAAGGGTCCCAGAACATAGGAGTATACTAAGAGAAACAAAGAATTAGGTGGGCCATACTGCTGGACTAGTGTCTAGCATGCAGCCCACATGGGGCGTCCCACAATGGGTTGGGCAGTCCAATATGCTGGACATCCAGCCCTATGCAATGTACATGGTGGGCCCCTACCTTGGACGTTCCACACCAAGGTGGGCCACATCCAAGTGGGTCCCACAATGGATGGACAAGTGGATAAAACATACATCATGGTGGGCCATAAATAGGTGGGGACGACCAGCCTTGCTTGACGTCCAGCCAGGTGGGCCAGTCCAGCCACCACACTTTGATTTCCAGTTATCCAAATGGCCCCAAATATTGTAGGTGGGTCCCAGCAAGGGTGGGCCACCTCAAGAATAAATTTCAGATTTTTATAAGTATGATAATATTTTAAAATAAAATGGTAACCATACATGTTACAAAAATCTGGTTGTTGCAGAAATCTTGTTGTCCATATGTTTGGGACCACATGGAGTGGGCCTAAATGTACCCAAACCCTTGGAAAATTTATGTGAATGGTGGTCCTACTCATGGATAATATGTGGGGTCTACTGGGGTGGCCTACTTATTCCAGAAAATTAGGTAAACAAGCACAATTCCACCTTGTTGTGTTGTTGAACTGTTCAGAAATTTCTGGGCAGTTAGCCTATTTTGGCCCATCCTATGGGCCTCAATCATGGGAGATAGGGTGTGGGCCCCATTCCACATCAAAGTGGGATCCACACACAACAAAATTCCTAATGAAATTTGGGATAGAATGGCCTACAAACAGGTCTAAACAGTAGCTCAATCCTTATGCTCCAGTTGGACCCGAAATCTAGACAACAATATAGGCTGTCCATATTTCAACCCATAAAAATTAATCAAAGGGTTTATAGCCCTAATTCAACATGTGGGGTCCACCTTCATAAGTTAATAAAATTTTAGACCCATGAGTTCACTCAGAACTCCCATGAAAAAGCCATTTTGGAGGCCACCCAAACCATGCATGCATGGTAGGCTTGGACGTCCAATCAAGGTGGGCTTGGATGTCCCATCTAGCTGAAGGTCTGAAATGTTGTTGACCTCTCCTTGGTGGGCCACACATTATCAAAATACATAGGAGAAAAATAGAGAGAAAGGGAGAGAGAAGAAGTAAATTGGCCATTGATGGAAGGTCCTGCCACTAATGGACCTCCTAAACCTAAATCCACACCGTCCACTACGTTGTATGATACATGCATGCTATAATATATCAAAGAAACTTGCTGAAGGGTAGAGATATTTTTTTCCCACATGCATGCAAGGCCTAGATGGCCCATGAGGTGCAAGAAATGAGAAGAAGAAAGCATTATGGTGGGTCCATGGAGAATGGCCCACCATGGATGGAAATATGGACGATCTAGGCCCATGGCCTCATCTTAGGAGCCATGTAGGATCTCCACCATGGATTGGTGGGTCCTACATGCCTCCATGCATGTAGAAAAAAGAAAAGAGGAAAGGGAAGAAGAAGAAGGATGAAACTTGATGGGGCACTCACCTTGAAGAAGGCCTTTAAAACACAAATATCCAAGTTCTAGACTTTAAGAGGAAGATGATTGAAGGGTGTAGATGGGTTGCTAATGGGTAGATGGAGGGGAGATTGGGGAAGAAGGAGTTAGAGGAGAGGAGAATGCTTGGACATTTTTTTTTTTTTTGCAAGGATTAGAGGAAGAATGGAAGAATGAGAAGGAGAGAGAGAGAGAGAGAGAGAGAGAGAGAGAGAGAGAGAGAGAGAGAGAGAGAAGGGAGAGTATATCCATGTCATGATTTCTCTCCTTGTTAGGGAAGAGAAATCTCATGATGTATAATAGGGGGTAGGGATCAAGGCAAATGATTACTATCTAGAAAAGCAAACCTAAGCTAGCTATGATAAGTGTAGCTAGGTTAGGTAGAGGCTAGATATAGGCTTTTAAAGAAATTACAGCTAGGTGGGTCCACCTTGAAAAGCGTGTAGGGCTAGGAAGTGGGCCCCACCACATGATGAATGGCCAAGAAATGCTCGAGTTGAAATCACAAGATGTACATGTCAGATTTATGCATGAGACATGATGTTGGAACCATGGTGTAGATGCTGATGCAATGGCATAGGTTTCAGGTCGATCCAGGTCGGGTCTACATGACACGACTCAAGGATGACCACAAATGCTATCATAGGTCACGGGTTGCCGGAATTCGACTAGTAGGACTGCGAGACCTAGGGGAATGAAATGGATACTCGGGGTAGGGTCTTACAGTTTTATTCGGTCGTCCATTGCTGGTGGGACCCACCTGGATGTAGTATTGTATCCACTCCGTGCTTCCATGGTCCCATATGAGGCCACACGATGTATGTGCTACTCCAAGCCATCCATCTAGACGGTACTGCTGGAGAGCCTAACCGTGATGCATTTGTTACATCCTAACCGTCCATTCAGCAAATGTGTGGGGCCCACCCCACACGTGCAACACGTGTGGAATGGGACCCACCTTGATGTCTGTATTTTATATCTCCACCGTTTAGAGTCTCTGAACGGTGCTGTGGGAACCCATATGATATATGTGGTTTATACCCACGCTGTCCATCTTTTTGACGTGGGGTGGGTGAGGCCCACTTTGAGGAATGTGTTGTATTCACTGTCCATCCATCTAGTTGTCCAGATGGTGGAGCCCACTGTAATGTTATATTTTACTCACGCTGCCCAGTAAATGCGGACCCCACTGTGATATATTTTTTCTACACGGTCCATATGTTGCTCGTGTACAGCCCACCTGCTGCTCGTGTGCGGCCCATCTACTGTACGTGTGAAGCCCACATACTGCTTGTACAGGGCCTACCTTGTTGTATATACTCATTATCCATCCCTTTTCCAGCAATTGTTAAGGTCGTGGGCCCCATTGTCTTGTGAGGCCCACCATGATGTATGTGTTATATACATTGTTCATTCATTTTCTACTAGGCCTTGGGCTGTCCATGAGGTCCACTATGATGTATGTGTTATACACACTACCTACCTCATGTGATGCAACCCGTGTATGAGGCCCATTGTGATGTATTCAGGGCCCAGATGGTTAGGCCCAATGTGAAGTAATTGAGGCCCAAGTATGAGACCCAATGTGACCTATATGAGGCCCAATGCGATGTATATAAAGCCCTTGTGTGGGGCCCAATGTGATGTATACGAGCCCCATTGTTGTGGCCTATGTGATGCGGCCCACTTAATGTATATGAGGCCCATGTGATGCGGCCCACTTGATGTATATGAGGCCCATTGTTCCAGCTCGTGTGAGCGACCCATTGTGACGTATATTAGGCCCGTGTGAGCGGCCCATTGTAATGTATATTAGGCCCGTGTGAGTGGCCCATTGTGATTTATATTAGGCCCGTGTGAGTGGCCCATTGTGATGTATATTAGGCCCGTGTGAGTGGCCCATTGTGATGTATATTAGGCTCATGTGAGCGGCCCATTGTGATGTATATTAGGCTCGTGTGGCGAGGCCCATTGTAATGTATATGTGGCCCATGTGTGAGGCCCATTGTGATGTATTTAAGGCCCATATGATGAGGCCCATTGTGGTGTATTTGAGGCCCTTGTGTGAGGCATGGGCCCCACTATATGTTTGGTCCTATGAGGGCCACTCCTTGGGAATAATGTTGGTTGAATGTCCATATTGATGGGCAATGATGGTTAAATGTCCACATAATGACCTTCCCTTAGGCCCATTCTTGATATGGGTAGGCCGTCTAGGCCCATCCTTGACATGAGGAGAGTATATCATCATCATATAACATGCTTAGTATAGTTCCATGATCCATGCCTATGAACATCATATGTATGTTTGATATGAGGAGTGATTGATCATAGCACATGCTATTGGGCATATTATTATGGGACTCCTTGAGAGACGGAGTTGCCCCACATGATCGCTCAGCACACGCAGGTTTGATGCTTGACTTAATGGTATAACTCATGCATCTCGCATTTGTGACATGATCACTAGGCGCCCTAGTGATATCAGGGTTGTGGCCTCCACAGGTCTCATGCCCCAAACTCAGAAATCGGATTCACAGGAATCCCGATCGCCGAATCCGGTGCCGACAACCTTTGTAGTACCCCATTCTCATCTCGTAGCATCCATACGCCAGATTTTGATCCTGAGATCTTACAAGGAGGATTTTTTTTATACATTTAACTTGTAATAAACATAACCACAAGATTACCCAATTCACAAAGGCAACAACATCATCACATATCCAATAATATAATTATTTGAGTACAATGCTGAAAGGGAAATACATAAATCGAAAATCAAGCCCCAGAAGACCGCTGCTCACTCCAAGCTCAACACTGCTGTAACCTAACATCACCTGCACGCATATATCGTGCATAAGCTTATAGAAAGCTTAGAGGGTGGTGTAAGTGTGTGCACAAGGTAAGTGCCAAGTATTCAATGTAATGTCATAATCATACAATGTCGAAATAAGCACAAGGTCATGAATTATATGTTATCAGAGTAAGCGAAAATACTTACAAGTCCATGAGGCAAGCAATATCAGAATATGCAATACAGATTAACTATACAAATGAGGAACAATATCAAAATTCACGATACAATTCAACTATATAAATGAGGAACAATATCAGAATACACGATACAAATCAATTATACAAATGAGGAACAATATCAGAATACGCGATACAATTCAACTATACAAATGAGGAACAATATCAGAATACGCAATACAGATCAACTATACAAATGAGGAACAATATCAGAATACGTGATACAAATCAACTATACAAATGAGGAACAATATCAGAATACGCGATACAAATCAACTATACAAATGAGGAATCATAAAGAGTCAAATATCAGATGCCGTATCTAAACCATATAAATGCAGAAACACAGGTAACCCAAAATGTCATATGCCGTGAATGTAATACAATATGCAGTGTGAATGGAATGACCATGCTGGAGTGTGAAGTCGGGATGATAGTACGTAGTATCGTGGGCTATGGGGTCCATCACAAGGGACTTCTATCCAAACCAGTCCCATACCTAAATTTGGATAGTCAGACTTAATGTGGTAAACTCCTGATCTCAGGTTAGTCGCACACCCCAACCGAAATCCTGGTCATTGCGAAGGTACACGTAACAAGTAGTTGCGCACCACCAGCTCGAGTAGATAGTGAATGAATGAATGAATGAGTATGCAATTTCTGCTCAATAACTCCATATATCAGTACGGTTCCTCTCTGTGATCATTACCAGGGTCTATACACTCTACACCAGCTTGCCGCCCCTATCCGAGCGCACAACTGGGTAAGTGAAAGAGACCTCACTATCCGCCGGCCAATATCGGGCTCAGCTCGTCGATAGCGGACCCATTCCTCAAGCTGGTTAATCTCAACCTAGATATTGCCCCCTCACTCAGGCGGGTAAGGTCACACCCCCTCCCAACCGACCACGACACAGTGGGAGACGCAGCCTACTGGTATACGACCCTCATGCGCTCATATCTATCCACTCGGTTTAGACGTTGGGGCATCTCCTGGCCACAGAGGTTTAGAGATTTTCACCCAGGGACATCTATGGTGCCCATATGCTAAAACCAAACATTTCCGGTGTCCCATCTAGCCATCCACGATATGCCTGTGGAGGCTACGGCCCTGATGTCGCTAGGGCATATAGTAATTATAATGAAAGATGCATGAATCATACAATCCAGTCATGCATCAATCCTGCACATATCGTGCACTCATGTGAGATAACCTCCTCCTATCAGGGAGTCTCATAACAACATGCTCGATGACATATGCAATGATCAACCACATCTCATAACAAACATACAAATGATGCGTATGGGCATGTATCATGATGTTATGCTATCATATACTCATAATCAGTATCAATGACCAGCATCAACAATCGACCTCGATAATGTGGACATTTAACCAACATTGTCCCCAAGGAATGGCCCTCATAGATCCTAACATATAGTGGACCCATAACCTCACACAAGGGCTGCATATACAATACCATGGGCCTCACTCAAGAGCTTAATACACATCACGATGGGCGCGTTTTACATGGGCCTAAGACACATTATAGTGAGCTCCATTGCCTGACGCTCAAATGCATCACAATGGGCCTCATCACATAGATCTCATATTCATCACATTAGGCCTTAAACATGGGCAGAATACACATCACAACAGGCCTCAAATACGAGCCGCATATATATCACATTGGGCCTCGACATTCGGAATCGACAATCAGCTACGATCATTGCCCTCGATCGATAATCGGCCAATCGGCCACGACAATCATAATCGACAATCGGCCTCGATCGATAATCGGTCAACCGACCATGACAATCATAATCGGTCGATAATCAGAATCGATCAAAAATCAGAATCGGTAAATTGGTCAAGTTAATCGGAATCAGCAATCAGTCATGATAATCGGCCAAATAAGGCCCAAGGGAAGGTCACAATGTGGACAATAAACCATCATTGCCTAACGATGTGGACATTTAACCATCATTGCTCTCAAGGAGCGGTCCTCATAGGACCAAACATATAGTGGGCCCATGGTCTCACACAAGGGCCTAACACATATCATCATGGGTCTCGCTTATGGGGCATATACACATCACATTGGGCCTCAGTCCTGGGCCATATATAACATCGGGCCGTATCAACGGGTCGAATTAAATGGGTCAAGTAAACGGGCTGAATCAAATGGGCTAAGTCGAATGGGCTGGAAATACGTCTCAATGGGCCTCATCATATGGGCCATAAACACATCACATCTGGCCTTGCCCATGGGCCTTGAATACCTCACAACAGGCCACAACCCATGGGCTCTAAATACACAATAGGTGGGCCTCAAATTTACGTCACAATGGGCTACGACCCATGGGCCTTAATATCCATCAATTGGACCGTATCAATGGTTGCACCAATGGGCCTAATACATATCACAATGAGCCTTGCCCATAGGCCTAAGATTCAAGTAGGTGGGCCCATCATACGGACCTTAAATACGAGGCAGGTGAGCCCTACCACATGGGCCAAAACACATCATGATAGGACTCATACACGTCACAACGGGCCGCATCACGGTGGGCCACCTACATCATAATGGGCCTCATACACATCAAGTGGGTTGCATCAATAGGTCGTACTAATGGGCCTTATACACATCAAGTGGGTTGCATCAATAGGCCGCACAATGGGCCTCATACACATTATGTGGGTTGCATCAATAGGCCGCACTAATGGGCCTCATACACATCAAGTGGGTTGTATCAATAGGCCGCACTAATGGGCCTCATGTATATCAAAGTAGACCTTATCACATAATCCTCACATGCATCACATTAGTCCTCACGCAAGGCCATATGTAACATCATAATGGTCCCCATATACGGGCCACATGTACATTACAATGGACCATATCCCATGGGCCCCGAACACATTGGGCCACATCCCATGGGCTTCGAATACACCACATTGGGCTACGTTCCATGCGTCTTAAATATATCACAATCGGCCACGAAATACATCAAGGTGGGCCTGACAAATGGGCCACAAAGTACATCAAGGTTGGCTTAATAAATGGGCCACCAAATACATCAAAGTGGGCCTCACAGGTGGGCCACAAGTATATCAAGGTGGGCCTCTTGAATGGGCCACGAAATGCATCAAAGTGGGCCCACGTAACACTACTCAAATGGACGGGCTGGATCAAATACATCAGGGCGTGGTCCACGCGTGTGGACAGTGTAGATCAACAACACATACACCATGCATGGGACCCACAAAACTTGCTGACGTAAAAAAAAAAAACAGCCACACTGTTGCTGGGTGGCCCCTAGCCCACCGTCCAAGAGATGGACAGCTGGGATCTAAAACAGGTGGACGGCCTAGATATAACACGGACATCAAGGTGGTCCCCACCCTCACACGTGCAGGGTGGGTCCCACAGAACTTGTTGTCGTCAGCATCAGGTGGGTCCCACAACATTATATATAATATAATATAATATTATAATATACATTACATGGTACATATATATATATTAATATAGATTACATAGGGTCCAGTGTCCAGCGTCCTAGACAGATGGCCTAGATGCAAGGTAGGGATGGTGTGGATAATTACATGCACCATGGTGGAGCACGTGCTGATCAGCACTAATCCAGATGGGTCCCACCATCTGAACAGCCAGATGGATGGACGGCTCAGATAAAACACATATATGTGGTGTCCACCGTTAGTGGACGGTGTAAATAAAACACATACATCACTGTGGGTCCCATGTGGGGCCCACCATAATGTTTACTTTCCATCCAATCCGTTGAGAAGGTCACACGGACCCATATGAATAGGAAAAACAAATTTCATGGTGATCCAAAACTTTTGTAACCCAGAAAAGGGGTTTCAATGGCTTACGTTCAATCTCGTTGTTTCCTATGATGTGGGCCACCTGAGCTTCTGATAGGGCCAATTTTTAGGGGACCCATTGTCCCAAAGGGGACCCAACATATGCATGGTGTTGATGTTTAAAACACATCATGGTGGGGTCCACGTATGGGACCCACGTCCTTGGCTGTCTCGCCTACGTGCC
This sequence comes from Magnolia changhungtana, assembly GCA_030180095.1. Lineage (NCBI taxonomy): Eukaryota > Viridiplantae > Streptophyta > Magnoliopsida > Magnoliales > Magnoliaceae > Magnolia > Magnolia changhungtana. Next base: position 4,972,843 of record JASAUF010000612.1, on the reverse strand, counting down.
AGGACGCCGCTGGCATCCTCTGACGGTAAGCAGCAGCAGCTATTGTTGTTATTATTATTATTTTTTTGAAAAACCCTGTATTTTTAAAATTTTTCCTAGGTGGGGTCCGCACCGAGTGAATCCGGCCCAACCATTGCATTCCCTGGCTCAAGTCCCACAAAACAAGCCCAATATTGGGTATGTTTCGGTGCGTAGAATCATCAGGTGGGTTTTAACGGTCAACACCACTATTTCCTATGGCATGGCCCACCAAAAAAGTGGGATCGGCTTAATTTTTTTGGCTCAACGCCTAAACTGTGCTGGGGAATGGAATGGATGAGTTAGATTAATCCCATACATCAAGGTAAGGCCTGTAGGAGGGGTCCACACATCACCCTTAGCCACTCCCACACATTAATTCACATTTCACTATTAGCCGCACCCATGTCTGGGCACGTCCAGCATCCCTGGACGCTGGACACTCTCACACGTGAAGCATGGTGGTCCCCACATGGACGTGGACCACCTAATTGGATCAATCAAATATTTATGTTTTCTCCACGCTCGACCTTTGGGTTATGGGATGTCAGGTGGGCCCACTTGTTAGACAACATAAATAAGATGTATACTTCATGGTGAGGTCCATTCAGGTGGGCCACACGACCAAATCAACTCAAAATGAAAGAAAGAGAGAGATAGAAAGGAGCACCCACCTTTGATTTCTTCTTCCTTTCGTCAACACGATTAAGACCACCAAGGAGATGATTTCAACGGTCAAGATGGTCTTTGGATGGTGGAGATGGGAGGTCGGAAGTGGGTCACACAAGGTCCTCTCATGGAGCTCTCATGAACGTGTTGACGTGGGTTGCTCCCATGAGAGTTACTTGGAATGAGAGAGAAATGAGAGAGAGATGAGTGGTGAGGTAGAGTGATGGGATGAGAGTGAGTGATGGAGTGATGAGAAGTGATGGATGGGTGTACTTGTGTAAGGGAGAGAGTTGACTTTATGAGAGACGTGGTTGTACTTAAGGATGGTTGCTTGTACTTGACTTGATTTGATTGATGATGTGATTAATGTGACATATTATAGAGATTCTATCGAAATTCGCAACGCGCAGCATTTTTTTCGAATTGAATGCTGGCCCACATCTCCTGGCCCGGGCATCACCTCACTATGCAAGATGTGGCGTCGGAACCGCGACGACGGTGCGGTCGCACTGGTACAAGTCTCGGGTCGAGCTGACTCTGATATGCGGGACACGTATCTTGATCACACGCAAACGATGATAACAGATCGCAGGTCACCGAAATTCGACTAGGAGGACCGCGGAAGCCTACGAAACGGTACGAGCTAGGTTACAGGTCTTACAACAGGTTCATCGTGGATGACTAGATAGAATACCAAAAATATTTGGTTCTAGCACTGTGGGCACAGAGGATGTCCTTGGGTGAGAGTCCGTGAATCCTCTTGGTACAGGAGGATAATGCAATGTCTAGACCAAGTGGATACATGAGCACTCGAGTGCCGAATACCAATAGGCGGCATCTCCCACTATATCGTGGTCGGCTAAGAGGGGGTGTGGCCTTATCCGCCCGAGTGAGGGGGTTGTAAGCTTGGCTGAGTATGACCAGCTCATAAATGGGTCCACTATTTGTGAGCCGGGTAGGTATTGACAGACTACTGGCTAGGCGGATAGTGAGGTCTTTTCCACTCGCTGGTTGTGCGGATAGGGAGGCGGCAGTCATTGTGGAGTATACTAGACCCCGGTGATATCCCAGAGATGAGCTATATCGATATGTGGACTTACTAAGTAGGACTTGTGTACTTAGCATTTGACTCATTCATTCATTCATTTACTATCCACTAGGGCTGGTGGTGTGTAATCAAATCATCGTGTGTACCTTCATAGTGGCCAGGATTTCGGTTGGGAGCGCGACCAACCTGAGATCTTTACAACATTGAGTTTGGCTATCTAAATTTAGGTATGTGACTGGTTTGGATAAAAGTCCCTTGTGATGGACCCCATAGCCTACGATACTATGTACTATTATTCCGATTTCATACTCCAGCTTGGTTATTTCATTCACACTGTATATTGCATTTCATCCTCAGCACATAGTATTTGGTTTACTATCCTTCTATTTTGCATAGTCTGAATAAGGTTGATGGTATTATGGACTCGTCCGGATTTGCATATTTCATTGCATCCTCAGTATATGATATTTGGCTTACTATGTCTCCGCATTGCATAGCTGATCTACATTATTTCCTCAGTATATGTATTTAGCTTACTATGTCTCTGCATTACATAGCTGATCTACATTGTTTCGTCAGTATATGATATTTGGTTTATTATGTCTCCGCATTGTATAGCTGATCTACATTATTTCCTCACTATATGATATTGGCTTATTATGTTTTTGTATCGCATAGCCTGGTAAGGCTGATGGTATTTATGGACTTACCAGTATGTTTTCGCATTGCTCTAATATTGCATACTTGGCACTTACCTTGTGCACACACTTACAACACCCTCTAAGATTTCTATAAGCTTATGCATAATAGATGCGTGCAGGTGGCGTTAGGTCACAACAGTGTTTAGCTTGGAGCGTGCAGTTATCTTCTGGAGCTTTGATTTTCGATATATGTATTTCCTTTTCAGCACTGTATTCAACTGTTTATATTAGTGGATATGTGATGATGATGTTGCCTTTGTGATTTGGATAAACTTGTGGTTATGCTCCTTATAAGATAAATGTTCATTGGAAAATCCTCCTTGTAAGATCCCAGGATTTGAATATGGTGTATGAGCACTGGAAGCTAAGAATGGGGTACTATGGAGGCTGTCGGCACCAGATTCGGTGATCGGAAATTTTGTGAGCCCAGTTTTCGAGTTTGGGGTGTGACATGCTAGCCACCAAAATGACCTCAATTGGTGATTTTTAAAAAAAAAAAAAAAAACCTTAAACTCATGTGTGTGAAATTAAATAATCTACATATACGTTTAGGATTGCATGAGGTTACATTTAGGTCCATTGTGATTGAAACAAAAAAGGTCATTGTTTGGTAAACCATGAGTAGTGCAGAGTGAATGGTGCTAGTAACATAAGTTTAAGAGATCCATCTCATGTAAAGGCATTCGATGCCTTATGTAATCAACCTTGATTGGCTTCATGTTCAGTAGAGCCACTTGTTTATTGTGATTTTATCCAAAAGAGAAATCACAATGATATGCCAAGCTCTTGCCAGAATTGAAAAAGTGGGCCCGTTATCATTTTATGTAATTCCACTAAAGTCCTTAATCAATTGCATGATGGTACATTGTGTGATGTTTTTTAAAGCACATATAGTTTGTATTCATAAATTACTTAGATAGGATATTTTTTTAATTTACATGTGTGTCTATTTTGCACATTCAGCTATGAACTTTTTTAACATTCCAACTTAATACAATTCCATAATGTCTCTAACTAAAACCAATTATTCCAAATGGAAATAATCTGTTGAGATTTTCTGAAGTTACATTGACTTATACCTTGCCCTAGAAGATGACGAACCTCGTAAGCCATCTGACACTAGTATAGAGTTAAAAAGATTATACGTTATGGGACTTAGGATTGAAATTGTGTGGTGGGATACCATGGCTATATGCAGAAGCTTATAAAAGTTATAGAATGAATGGTTGTCCTTGAGAGGGGGGGGGGGGGGGGGGGTGGTTAATGAGGACCAAATAAAAATTATACCAATTCAACATAATTTCCTAACTTAAATCAATTTGCAAATTAAACTAAGTAAGAAAAATTAACACTAAGGCTTCCAAGCCAATAGTGGTTCCAATTAATCACAGAGTACAATATATATGCTAATGAAGCAACTTATCTAAAAGAGATAGTGAGCTTGTGTGTGCTTTGCAAGTCAAGTGCCTTGCATCTAACCTAATTCAAGCATTCATATGATTTAACTACTCAAGCATAATCATGAATAGAAAGGTACGTATTTCAAAATCATAAACACAACCATATATAGTGGTTCGGTTTCCCTATTCTACTCTCGATGGATGCACTCTCCTTGAGTGTAACAGTATTCACTATCGTAGGTTTTAAATCAGGTTTACCTCTAACCTTTACAACCCTACATAAGGACCGATGTCCTATACAAGAATCTATCAAGCATACACTCCCATCAGAGGTTCCCATTAGAGACTTTAGTTGTTTTTCTATCGGCTAAGCAACAACTTTGGTCTTGGTCTAAGGACTTATGTTTACTCCCGGCGAAGGCTCCTATAAAGACTAACACGTACACACTCGTGTCCAGTGAATTCAGCCTTACAATCGAAAACTAATATTTTTGGGCTGAAATTATTATGAAAACTTTGCACTTCTTTTAGCCTTATTTTATTCCAATTAGGCTTTTAAGGCTAAGAGATGATAAGTTTAGGATCATCTAGAGGTATAGGATATTTTGGGTCAAGGGTTAGGGTTATCAAGGTGAAATTGCAAGTGGTGGTGGCCACGGGCTATATGTGGGAGCTTGACAGGGCTATAAGATGAAGGTTGTGTCCTAGAAGGGGGTGATTAGGACCAAATAAAATTTTAGACAATTAAATCTACAATTTCTTACTTAAACTAATATGCAAATTAAATTAAATAGAGCAATTTACAATTAAGGCTTCCAAGCCAATGGTGCGTCCAATCACATAGAATACAAATCATAAACTAAAGAAGCAACTAGTTTATATATGATAGTGTACATGAGTGTATGAGATGTGCTAACTATCAAATCTTAACATTTGTCTAATCATGCATACATATAATTCATCAACCAATCACATAAGCATAACTAGAAAAGTGCTCAAATAACAATTCCAAATATAAGCGTGTATAGTGGTTCGGTTTTCTTACTCCACTCATGACAGACGCACTCAACCCATGGGTGTATCGAATTTCACTATCAGAGGTTTTAAATCAGGTTCACCTCTAACCTTTACAATCTTACACAAGGACCGGCTAACCTTAGAGACTTACATGATTTTCATAAGTTAGATATGAACCTCGGTTTTAGTCTAATGACCTATGTTTACTCTCGCCGAAGGTTCCCATAGAGATTAATATGTATATACCCTTGTCCGGTTAATTTGGCCCTACACAAGAGCTTAGGTCCTATACAAGAACCTATCGAGTTTGGGTTATAAACTCTTACCCTCAATCTTACATAGGGAAAGAGTGCATGGACTCATATATGACCCTTGTCGAAATGAGCCCCTTTTATGTGTTTTCTTGGGTTGCTAGATCGATGTCCTCCCGTACTTTAATAAGATCCCCCTTTGATCCCCCAATTATTGATGTTGATGCGCTGCCAATGCTTTAGCTCCATGATTAAACACTTTATATGCGATTCTCCTTTATAGTGACAAAGGTGATGGGAGGTTGGGTGAATCTTATATAACTAATGAAAGGTTGTAATCTTAGGAGATTCACATAGATGTGTGTTCTAGAGTATTTAGATAAATAGTATACCATGAAAATGTTGGAGATTGAGTTTATCTTCAATATTGAGGTTGTAATCCTCATTAGAGTGCTAAAGCTCAAGAAGATAAATCAAATCTCATGGGATTTAATGCTTAGGGTATGAGATATGAGTGGAGATTCACCTAAGCTTTTATTACACCAAAAACCCATAAAAATGATCAAAGATCGGATGCTCTATATAAAGAAATCAAGTTTTAACAGTAATAAAATGGACAGAAATAGCTAGTCTTCAGTTCAATCGAATTGAACTTCGGTCGCACTGAATTAGATAGGAAGGTTGTTAGACAAATTTTAGCACTTTTGGTGGCACCAAATATGGCCATTGGTCAGACTGACCATAGTCTTTGGTAGGACCAAATGTGGCATTTGGTTGCAGCTATCGTCGATTTTGGTGGGATGGAAGGTGGGTTCAGTGGTATGGAAGGTTGCTAAAATTGTATAGATTTTCCTACAACTCGATAGTTCTAAAGACAATATAAGTATGTTTAATTAAGGGTCCTAAGGCAAAGGGATGATCAATAGGGTATACCTATTAAGGTTGAGATCATCTAGTGGTTTAAGTGTTATATTGAGTCAAGGTTAGTATCACCAATGCACCTCATTTACCTGTTTTTTGCTCCTTGATGTTGCTCCTCCACTTGTGACTTTGGTCTTAAGCTTCTAAAGGCTCAATCAAATCCTTTACACAATGACCCTAAACCTTAGACAAATAAGGTGCACAAATCAGTGCATTAACACAATGAACCTCATATACTTGTTATTTGCTCCTTCATGCTTTATGTCCTCTTGTGTCTTCGGTCTTCAACTTCCAATGGTTCAACTAACTCCCTGACACATGGACTCATGTGATTGACAAAAAAGGTGCACAAATAAGTGCACTAATAGTTAGGGCGAGTATAATAAATTTTGACTTCAAATTATGAAGCATTTGATTTTTGAAACAATGAAGGATACGATGCCCGACATTAAGAATACAAAAAAATTCATGAAAAAAAAAAAAGAAACCTGATTTTAAAAAAGTAGAGGAGAGTTCACTTCTGTACAATTAACTAACACATGTTGTAATAGCCAAGAAAATATTTGAGAGTACATCTTAAAGTTATTCGATGTGGCTTCGAAAATTCATGCATTGGCCCTAAAGATATAAGATGAAACTCTTGGTCTTTTTAGTTTTGAACTTTCACCCTTAATTTCAAAAATTAACTATAATACTCCAAAGAAAAAGTGAACATTAAATGAGCTAATCTCATGATGCATTAAAAAGGAAAATAGGTTAAATAAGCAGGGAAAGGTACATAGTGAACATCTTATAACCTCTAGAAAAGAATACAATGGAAATAAGAAAACGAAATGAAATATTGAAAAATAAGCTTTAAGTTTTCTAACTACCAATGTCATGCCCCAAATCCGGTTTCCAATGCCCATTCATCTTAACCTAAATCCAGAGGTGACAACCTCCACAGTACCTCGATTTCAACTCCTACCTCGCATACGCCAAGTTTCAAAAGTGTGATCCCACAAGGAGGATTTTCAAGGGAAACTTAATAACTGAGTATAACCAATGAATTCCACAAGCAATATACATCTCCACTAAACAATGGTTCAAGGTACAATGCTGATAAAGTAAATACATGATATAACAAAAATTCAAAAGATCAGGTGCACGCTCCAGTCTCAATATTGTAGGTATGCTCTAGCATAGGCCGCAATGTAGAAAAATGCGTATAAGCTCATATGAAGCTTAGTAGAGTGTTTGTGTGCGCGCACGATGCATACTACACATATAGTGTATTAATATGAGAGTAAGTACCAAAGATGGAGGGCCAATCATGCTAATGTCCATGCGTGCAACTAGCCATACTAAGGCTATGCGAAAGACCAACTGGGTCGAATGTCACATGCAGTTATGTGTGTAAGCATGCCAATCCTGATGTCTAATACACATCTTAATATGGTTTCATCTGGAATCACCGAATACTCAAGCACTGGTTCGCATAGCACAACCGTTGTAATAGTAAGAGACCTCACTACTCGTCTCATCAATGGTAATGCCAATACCCAACTGGTTTGTTAGTAGCAGACCCATTTTCAAGCTAGTCAGACTTGACCTCATTACCACCACATAGTCTAGGAAGGAGGGGTCGAACCCCTTTCTAATCGACTACACAACAAGGGAGATACAACTTACTAGTATTCGACACTCACGCGCTCATTTATCCACTTAGTCTTAACATTAGAGCATCATGTGACCACCACATAGTCTAGGAAGGAGGGGTCGAACCCCTTTCTAACCGACTACACAACAAGGGAGATACAACTTACTAGTATTCGACACTCACGCGCTCATTTATCCACTTAGTCTTAACATTAGAGCATCATGTGACCATACGTTTAGGGCCTTTCACCTGTGGACATCCCATGTGCTCAATATATTTAGAACATATTTCTGGTGTCCATAATCATTTACGCCAACCACGGTATAGCCATAGAAGCTATAACCTTGATGTCGCTAGGGTGTTTACTACAACCTTGATGTTCCTAGGGTATAGATGCAAGTGCCTCATGTAAAATGCATGAATGTATGAGTCTATAATCTAAGTCATGTAACCATGTCATGCAAGCCATGCATTTATACAGGGCGGCCCCATCTCATATGTATCCCCTAAAAAGCCCTAAACCTTAGGGTCATCAATTTAACATTGTCGCGCATAAGCAAGCCAAAACCATGTCATGAATTCCAACCACGGTCCATTGGGTAGCAGGAGCGCCACCTCCTAGACAACGTCCCTAATTCGATTGTATTCAACCATAATCAACCATTATCCAATGTCATACACACATGATACAGATCGAGTATAATGATGTACAACCATATAGCCAACCATACATGTGGCGTGTAATGCCATGCCGCATCAAGTATAATGGTAATGTTATCTTAATCATAAGAGTAAAGATAAAACAAGCATAAGAGTAATGCTACGTCTAACATAGAGTAAGCAACGTATTAATCTCAAAGGAAGTACCATAGTAATACAATGTAAACATCCATCCAACATAAAGCGTAACACTAAACCATCCCACAAGGTAGACATACCATTCACAAGTGGTGGGGCCCGCTTGGAATCTAAATCTAATGAGCCCTATAAGGCTATACTTGAGTGGGCTTTCATGGCAATGGGCCCACTCCAAGTAAACATGTATGGAAACAAGCCTAAACATACTAATAACAATATTTAAAGATGGTGACATAATAGAGTCCATAAGCAATCATGGTAGGCAATGGAAATGTTCCACTCGATGGCCTTTCAGATTGGAACATTTCTCACACACACACACACATGTGTGTGTGTGTGTGAGAGAGAGAGAGAGAGAGAGAGAGAGAGAGAGAGAGAGAGAGAGAGAGAGAGAGAGAGAGAGAGAGAGAAATGCTCACACACAACTAGTTGGACTATTCAAATTGGTCCAACTAGCTAATGTTCATAAAATATGAAAAATACTTCTCTTTATTCACATGTTCATGTGACATCTAGTATTACATAAGTACGATGAGAATATGTGTCACAAATCTAGTTTGTTCATCAAATAGAGTTCACTAATTAAATTTTATGTTTAAAAAATTAATAAATGAATCTCATCATTAGAGCCACACATGCCAGTTGAATTTGGACAGATTGAATGAATTTTTAACATCTCATGTTTCTTGTAAAAGAATATCTTACTATTAATTACAAAAAAAAATAACATGTTATATTATTTACATACTTACAAAGTAACCTACCTGATTAACAGACCAGATTTCTTACACATGTGGTTCATCATATAAATACATCGCACATGTATGACATGTCCAATTATCTCATTTTATTTGAAAACAAACCTCCCTCTCCTCCAGCACTTCCTTTAATAGCTTCTCTCTCCTTATTCAATAATATCTTTCCCTATTTTGGGGGGTGTACATTGAGTCGAACGAGTCGAACTGGCCTCAGCTCGAACTCGACTCGGCCACTAGCTAACCTCATCTCGAACTTAACTCGGCCACTGACTAACCTCAGCTCGAACTCAGCTCGGCCACTAGCTAACCTCAGCTTGAACTCAGCTTGGGTCGGTCCTCGAGCTTACTAGCTAGCTCGACTCAGTTTGGTCAGTAACTCGGGCCTACTCGGGCAGAGTTCGAGCCAAGATTGAGCCGAGCTCACCATTGAAGCATTGCCACAAACATCTGAGCTGCAACTTCAAAATCCCACTGTTTTACAAATAGAAGCAATGATTTTATAGGTATTTTATCAGACACCTTCTAAGCAACATAAAAACCAAGAAAAACAAAGAGAAAAAGGGTATTTGTTTCATGTACATACCTTCCTTGCAACCAGCCACATTTCGTTGAGTCATTTTATCAAATAGTTCATGAGCAACATCAATGGCAAAGTAACCGAGTCAGCGAACTGGTTCGATCCGAGTTCGATTCGAGCTAGATTTGATCTGAGTCGAGTCAAGCTGGCGCCTGCTCGAACTTAGATCAAACTCATTTTCGAGCTAAAAAAATCAGCTCGACTCGGCTCGAACTCAGCTTCCAACCGAGTCTAATCGAGCTTTTTTTAGTCAAGTTGAGCGAGCTAACCGAGCTAGCTCGGTTCTTGTACACCCCTACCTATTCTATTGGAAAATGGGGAATTGCCTCCAAAAGCTAGGTGGGCTTTCTGTGATGTTTATGATAAATCTAAGCCCTTTATCAATTTTTATAAGATAAGTTAGGACATGGGTAAAAATGAGTTAGCTCTAAAAATCAAGTGGGTCACATAAGAGAAGGTAAGAATTGAACGTTTACAGTGAAACATTTATGAGGCCATAGAAGTTCTTGATTAGGTTAACATTTTTGTATTTTTAATTCATCCTATGTTGGAAGGACCTTTTGAACGATATAGATGGTATATAAACATCACGATCGTAGAACCCAGGGAGGTTTAAATAGTAGCATTCCCACTTTTTTCATCTTGCAGCCCACATGATTTTTGGATCTTCCTCATTGTTTTGTCCATTTCCTAGCATGATCAGCAAAAACATGCGGTGTGTATTTGACATAAACATCACTGTGGTCCCTCTTAGCTTGCTGTCGCTAAAAGTTCTAGCCAAAGGCGATGATTGGCATTCTGCATCCACTGGATACAGATGGAGTTTTAACCCAGATGGGGAGTCGGGTTTGAGAATGACTCATCTACTATCGACGTATGTGTTGTTCGGTGATCTATGGCCATCCTCATGATGCAAGTGTTTTATCCATGTCATTCATTAATTTTTATATCTCATAGTATAGCTTGTGCCCAAAATCGAGATAGATTAAAATCCCAGGTGGACTACACCATAAGAAATAATGGTGATTGAATGCTTACCATTGAGAACTTCATTTGGTCTACTATAATGTTTAATTTCCATCCAACCTGCTCATTAGGTCACACTAACCTGGATGAAAGGAAAACACATATGTGGGGCCAGAACTTATTTTCTATTTATCACTATTTGAATGTTATTTTAAAGGGTGTGGGGCATTTGATGTGTAGATATTAATGATCATTTAAAAATACAATCCAAATTATGGGGCCGAAATTTTGAAAGGGTTGGATTAAATATAAACATCATACTTTATAAGTTATCATATGATGGGCGTAATGTTTAGTCCAACCAGTTGAACTTAAAGGTTTCCTGGGAATGTAACCACAAATAGGGGTGTACATCGAGCCGAACCGAGTCGAGCTGGCCTCATCTCAGCTCGGCTAGGTCACCAGGCACACCCTACTCGAACTTGGCTTGGCTCGGTGACCGAGCCAACATTTCTAGCTTGGCTCGGCTAGGTCACCAGGCACACCCTACTCGAACTTGGCTCGGCTCGGTGACCGAGCCAACATCTCTAGCTTGGCTCGGCTCGGTCAGCAATCGAACCAGTTTGAGCCGAGTTCGAGCCATCTTCGAGCTTTCAAGCTTTCAAGCCGAGTTCGAGCCAGCTTCGAGCTTTCAAGCATTCAAGCCGAGTTCAATCAAGATCGTTGAAATCCTCAAATCCTATTATCTATCAATTTTCGGTACAACAAGAAAGGCACAAACCTCTTGATCCTGCAGAGCTTGGTTCCTTCTTCTTCTTTTTTTTGTTAGCTTGTTAATACACCCTCTGTCAGTTCACACGTCATTGTTTGCCACCCTTACTTAGGGAATTGATACCAAGACCTCAGTATTGAAATGAGGTATCTTTCACTCAGTCTACCACTTAAGTAATGGATTTGGGTGTTGCAGAACTTGGTTCCTTGAACGAGCATTTTAGAGTGGATTCTTCTAGCTCATGCTACAAAGATCATCTAGAAGAACAAGATCTGCAAGCGAAAGATGATTGCAGAAGGATCGTCACCAACGGTCTTTTACCTCTCGGATATGATGCCATCTGTAAATCTCACTGGGAGAAATCCCCTTCGTTTCTGGCAGGTCTCTCTCTCCCCCTCTCTCTCTCTCCATCCATTATCTAGAAAATCAAAAACTCGAAAAGAAGATTAGAGGTGTGCCGGACAGGGCAAGCTAGAGAAGAGGGAGAGACTAGAGAGAGAGGGATGAAAAGGAGTAGTAGAGATTAGGGGTGCTGGGTAGCAAGGGAAATGGGTTAAGGTTTAAGGGCGCCGATCCTGCAGGTAAGGAAAATGGGTTAGAGCAGTAGGGTTTTTTTTTTAAAGGGTATATATACCCCTACATCGAGTCGAGCAGAGTTCGAGCTAGATTCGATCTGAGTCGAGTCGAGCTGGGGCAAGCTTGAACTCGGCTCGAACTAGTTTTCGAGCTCCAAAAATCAGCTCGACTTGATTCGAACTCAGGTTTAAGTCGAGTTGATTTGAGCTTTTTCAAGTCAAGTCAAGCGAGCCAACCGAGCTAGCTCGATTCATGTACACCCCTAACCACAAATATAAGTTGTTACGTAATCTGAGTAGCAAAAGGATTAGTGTGTAACCCGTGTAACATAGAACTTGGTGTTCCCTAGCCGTGGGGTTCGCCCTTCCTGTGCTGATATTTGAGTTTTCCCTTCATACAGATTTGTGTTACCTTATCAATAGGTTAGATGGCAAATAAACATAACAATGGACCTTAGGAGCTTTTAATGGTTGGCATTTAACGTCCACTATTTCCTATAATGTGGTTCACTTGATATTTGGATTTTCTTCATTTATAGAATCATGCACTAAAATGATCTGTGAAAAAATAATGGACGGCATGGATATATAATATATGCTTTAAGGTGGGCCTCGTGGTCAAGGAGTCACCCCTGTTACGAGTAACACCTAATACAGTCTCCACCATTTTTTGTAAGGCAATTAAGAGGGATTAACATGCGGTGGAAGCCTTAACTTTCATTAATTAAGTGGGATTGCTTTCATTAAATGCATGCCTAGTTGGACAAAAATGCAATGTCCAACTAGTTGTGTGTGAGCATTACTCTCTCTCTCTCTCTCTCTCTATATATATATATATATATATATATATATATATATATCAACTAATGATGACGCTCAATGATGATGCTCAATATACTCCACTAGAACCTCGTCTAGCTCCTCAACTACTGTAACACCTCGGATTTTTGCCAACCTGGGATTAGACGTCCTTAGGCAATGGATCAATCCTAATACAGGTTTAACTTCTTAAACGCTCAATTAAAGCCTCAAATCTCTTTTCAAACCATTTTCTTCACAAATCCCACCCTTCACCACCTTGTGCTTTCAATTTCTCAAAGCACCTTCACCCTAGACACTATCTTAAACTAGCTAAGTAGTATAACTTGGATCACTTTATATACAAACTACAAAGGCTTAAGTACCACCTCGACCAGAAATCACTTAGGACTAAATCCTTTAGAAATGAGACAAAGTAACTAGGTGTGAAACCGACATTAGACGCCAATCGCTTTAAATACGATCCGCAAGACCCAAAACTTGTAAAATCATTGACGCTTAGGTTACCCTAAAATCTAGATCGAACTCATTACCCGGCTGCTCTCGGGAGCATCTTGAAACTCCGTATCGGATCTGGACCGCACGTCGGAAGTCCGATTAACACAAAGTTAAGGAACTAGGACCGCCTCACTGGGCTTGACAATCATCTCAAAAATCGTTCGGCCCTATGTCCCACTCTCATTCGTTTGGATCTCTCGAGGAGTGTGAAAAACACTATTCCCTTTACAAAATAAATATCCGGAATAGTGATCTCACCATTCGCTTGCGCATCGTGATTAAGCAACCAGATCTCTCCATCCACCAAATTACACCCTCGGATCGGAAAAATTTCATACACATTTACATGTACTCGGAATCTCCGATCGAGACTCGATCATTGAACCGAAATCGGTCCGCCACGCGTGATCTCGGAATCCCACCGAAATGAAAACTTAATAGAACGTAGATCCAACGTGTAGTGAGCTTAAGTCCAACCTTTGGCTCAAGGAGGCCAGTCCTCCTCCGTTGAAAAAAGCAGTCCGCTTTGGTTATAACATAAGTATACTTTGACCTGAAGTCTATTTTGGTGAGTTTTGAGACTATATAAGGACCTTAAACCCTCTCCCATTCCAGCCATACGAATTTGGATTTGAGAGAGAGAAAAGAGAGAGAAAGTGAGGGAGATGTGGGAGGAACTCCCTGCTGCTGTTCCCTGCCGCAATTCGGGCTCTACCGCCTGATTCTCATCGCTTTCCTAGCGATTCCGGCGTCATTTCTAGGTAAGAAACCCTAACCCTAATCTGGGTTGTATAGGTTGTAGGTTATGAAATAGCTAACCTGCGCCTTTAGATCCGCCGAATACGGAGCTTAGCAAACCTATCAACCTCCTATTACGATTCTACGACTAAAGGTGCGGACTTTAGGTGTATAGGTTTTTTTCAACGCTTTCAATATCGAGATAATGGTAGATTCATGATCCGCATGCAATTGCACATGTACAAAGTGCTTTCCGTTTTCTGTTTCGATTAGAATTGTAGAATTTGGAATTTCACATACTCTAGGTATTCGTATAAAATACCGTATACGTATTTTTTATGGAAATGTATTTGACATGTTTATTTGTTGTAGGGATATATGATGTATGGATAAAATACTCATTTGGCGAAAGGGTTCGCCTAAATACATGTTTACTAAAATACACCATGTATGTAGAAATACTGATTGTAAGAAGTACAGATACGTGTATATTTTAGCGATGTGTTTGCCATGATTATTTGTCGTATGATTATATAATATATGGATAAATTACTTATTTGGCGAAAGGAATCGCCAGTAATACATGTTTATATTGTATACACTATGTATGTTGAAAATCGTATTCTAGAAAATACTAGTATACGTATAAATATTGGGAGATGTATTTATCATGATTATTTGTTTGTAGTAATATATTATACATGGATAAAATACCCACTTGGCTAAAGGATAGCCCTAATACATGTTTTGCTAACATACACCATGTATGTTGTAGCAAAGTATTCTAAGTGTTTGTGAAAATGATTGAATGAGTACCGAATTCTCATTATTCGTTTATGACTAATTGTCATGGATTCATGATTGTTGTATTGGCGATACCCTTTTGTGAAAAGGATTTCCCTTAAATCACGCCATACATTGACTATACACTATATATGCTAAAAGGTGTGGCCCAAGTGTTTGCGAAAATGACCAATGAATATGGAACTTGGATTCCTGCTTGCCATGACTATCCGTCGTGGGTGTACGCGTGTTATGATTGGGGCAACTCCCTAGTGAAAGGATTTGGCCTAATGTCTATCTCATCGACATATGTCATGTATGTTGATGTATGTTTGTTTAAGTGTTTCTTGAAATGTCCGAATGAGTAGTAGTTAGCAAATTGTAATGTATAAGGGTGTTGAGATATGATTCTCAACCTCTTTTAACTATGTGTAGGATCTCCTTGGATCGTTGTGTGATTAGGAATTGAACATGTATAAACTCATGCTTGTGTTGTGATTCATAACATGCTCAACTGCTTATGATTATAACTATGTTATGCATATGTTTAAATTTATATTTACGTTGTATGATCCGTCATGGGTGATGGGGGAGCGGAGCAACGAGTGCGTCTGTGATACAGTAGCCCTAACGGATAATACCATACCTTGATTGTATGAGTTGAATCTTGATCCATTCTTGCTTTATCTATACGTAAGTTATCATGTTTGGGGATATGATTATAGTCCGACAATCGGTACTGAATTGAATTCGTGGGTGCGATCCATTTGCCATGTGAGATGTGTTCGACGAACCCGAGTCGTACTTCGGTTGGCGATAGTGGTTGGCCACGCGAAGTGCTTATGCACTTCATGTCGTTCAACTTGTTGTGCGCTCGAGCTAGCCGAGCTTGTCAAGTAACCCGATCTGTCTTATGTATGTTCACCATGTTTGGTCAAATAAACATCCCTTTTAACCATGGTACCTCGATCCGCTAAGACTCATGAGCTTTTACACCGTGGTCGATTGCGCCTTTACGCCGGGGCCACGTGCCTCCCCGTAGTGACCGGTGAGCAACCAAACTCGTGAGCCGATTATGGTGGTATGGGACACTATATTCGAAATTGTCGATACTTACTTCGAGAGCCGAGTACGGTGAGACCCAGTTCGTGGTGACGGCGACGAGTCCTCCGTAGTATCTTCGAGTATACTCCAAGTGTCATTGCACGAGTCTTTCACAAAGAACTAGAGTATGAGTTGAGCCGAATGGTGAGACTCGTATTCGAGCCGACGGCTAGTGATTGAGCCGAGCACGGTGAGACCCGACTGAGCCGACGGTTAACAATTGAGCCGCATACGGTGAGATCTATATCCGTTTGATGGGTGATGAGCCCTTTGGATGCCTTCGCTACGCCTCTCGTAATATCGTATGAGATTAACTAGGAGTCACCCTAAGTGGATCATGTTTGGGAATGATACAAGGGAGGTACCTTAGTTTCCCAATAATCTTTGTTTGAAATGGACTAATAATAACTCTGGTAATCATGATCATCATCCCGCATGTGCTTAGTAGATGTGGCGCACTCGAGGGAGTTAAGCATTCGCGAACGTAAGATGATGCCGCATGAGGTGGTTTGGCAAGGGCATACTGATCATGTCATTTCATTCTCGCACTTAATAAGAGTAGTTAGAATTGTTTGATTTGTCTTGCTTTATCATTACTTGATTGAATTGATAACATGTTAACCTATGCTTTATTGTTCCAGAGTTGATCACTCACTCCCAATGGGACGATGTTTCAACACCCACCGACATTTTCGATTGTAGATGGCATGCTACTCTCTCTCTACTACTATGATGTCGAGGAGTTCTCCTACATGTAACACTCTCTCTCTTGTATATATATACATGGGATAGAAGACATTACACTTACACATTGGTATAATTTGAACTACTTGTAATTTATAACTTTGGTAATGTTATCACGCTCACGGAGACTCACCACAGATTTTATATATTTTATATATCTATCACGCCTTCCGCTTGCTAATTTATCAACTCGAGTATGATATTCTGTTTTGGCTTAATCTCACTCATGTTCAATGCACAAATACAGTCAACATTCAATCATCATTCATTTTGTTGCATAAGTGATGTTCTGGAACTCGGGAGTTGAGTTTATGCTCGACCCCCGATTTTCAGGGCGTTACAACTACCTGATCCTTTCCAGCAACCATGTGAATAGCGTCGGCTCACTCTACACGTGCATCAACTGATATGTTTTGATAGCATTAATGGCTATCGAAGTGAGAAATACCCTCTAAGATTTTACACCCAATATTCATAATCAAGTATAGTTTGCAGGACATAGAAAGAGATATATTCAACAATGAAATTCTAACTTATGATCATATACACAAAGAATATATCCAACCAACATAATTCCACCATTAAGAAAATGTGTTAGAAACCGCAATACGAGTGAACATACTAAGATAATCAAATAGATCAACATGTGATATTCTGCTTCACTCAAAGAATCACGTTATATGTGAACTCCGCAAGATGACTACAAAATCAACAAGTGAACTTCAACTTCACCTGAAAATCATATGGAACTCCGCTAGGTGACTAGAAAAACAACAAGTGAACTTTAGCTTCACCCAGAAATCATATGGAACTCCGCAAGGTGATTAGAAAATCAATAAGTGAACTTCAGCTTCAGTAGAAAATTACAATACAAGTGAACACTGCAAGGTGAATAGAAACTCAACATGTGAACTTTGGCGTCACTCGAAAATCATCAAGAACTCTGCCTAATAACTTGAAATTTAGCAAGCTTATACAAAATAAACCATCAAAGCCATAAAAAGGCACATATTCCATCAAAGTCACATAGGGAAAATAATCCATCCAAGGATGCAATAAAAATGATTATCCTCAAAAGCCACATAGACATGAATGATCCACAAGACGGTAAGTCTACAATAAATTCCATTTAATCTATTAGACAATCGAGGACCTCCAAAAATATCATCAACTAATCACAAGTGGCGTACATCTAATTGATTAACCAATTTTAACTTGAGATAACATGTGGCAATCAAATCATTCATGCTTACTAAAATTAAAGAGGCATGTCAATCATTCAATTCAAGAGTCAATTACACAAAAGATTGGCATATGCATGTAGTTAAACAAGTAGATTAATCAAGAACTCAAGAGATTCAAAATACATGAAATTAAAACATCATCCATAACAAGATTAACACACTTAAGTGGAAAGCTTAAAGGGGAAAACCTCACATTGGATTGGATTTTCTTCTTGCTTAACTTGAGATCACTACAGAATTAAAGCACTTGATTTTTCTACTTTGAGTAGCTTAATGTACTCCCGATCTAAATCCAATGGAACACCACCAACTAGACTTAAATGTTATTCTTTAGGGCAAGATCAAACACTTGAATCCAAGTTAACTTGGTAGGACTCTGTTTGACTCAACATGACTCCAACTCAATCTCAAGCACAATTGTGGATCAGTAAGACCTCGAATGTCACGAACTAACAACTATAAAGATGGGCTTAAACGAGTGACCTTAGATCAAACACTCAAATCCAAGTTAACTTGGTAGGACTCAGTTTGACTCAACATGACTCCAACTCAATCTCAAGCACAATTGTTGTAACGCCCTGAAAATCGGGGGTCGAGTGTAACTCAATTCTCGAGTTCCAATGCATCACTTATGCAACATATTTAATGATGTTTGAATGTTGTCTGTGTTAGAGCAATAAACATGAATAAGATATACCAAAACAGTAATTCATACTCCAGGAAGCAAGCGGAAGACTGAACTATATATATATGTATGTAAAGAACAAAATAAACGTTTCATTCTCTAGAGTATAAATCCATCTGAGTCACCATATACATGTCTGTTTTATAAACAACATATCAAAAATAAAACTAAGTACAATCCCTGCAAAACCCACCAGTCCTGACAGCCTAGTTGAAGCCGCTAGAGAACTTCATATATGAGAACTCCTCCTGGTCCTTGTCATAATCAGGCTCCGCCTCCAGAGTTGTCGGCTCGCCTAAACCTGAGACAAAGTCTGGTTGGTGTGCGCAACACCGTCCCGTAACGTGGGAGTGAGTAGCTAACTCAGTGGAACAATAAGGCATAAGTTATCATATTATCAATGCAAATCAAGTAGTAATGATAAAGCAGGAAGTCAAACACTCCTAGTTACTCTTATTAATGTAAGTATGTATGCATGATGGATGCCCTCACCGACATACTCCCTCATGCGACACCATCTCACGCTTCGGCACTTACATCCCACGTTGTTCCACATCTTCTTCACATGCGATGCATGATGAGCATGATTACTTTTTATTTATCCATTTCCAACAAATGTTGGGGAAACTAAGGTACCTCCCTCTCATTCCCAAACATGATCCATTCTAGTGTCGTCATCCTAGTTAATATCGAATGATGGTGTATTTTCTAGGTCACCGCAGCAGGATCGCTGTGGCACGCACAAAGGTTGCACCACTCCCCCATCACCCCTTAAACGATTCATCACAATACGTAAATGTGCCTAGTTCATACTCTATATATCGCGGCGAACCCTAAGGCGCACTGACTTGAGAATATGCTTGCATGGTCACTACAAAGGGCTCCTGTGAGCACAAAGGTTGCACCACTCCCCATCACCTTATCAATGTGGCCGACAACGCGAATATAGTCTCCCATACCACCATAATCTCACGAGTTAAGGTGCTCATCTGGTCCTTCACGTAGCCCCGGCGTAGGCCGACAAGCGACCACGGTGTCCCATACCACCATGCCCGGCTTCCTTAGCGGATCGAGGTACCATGGTTAACTTCTCACTGGTAAGTTTGGTACCCCAGGTTCAAACATTAGTGACCAAACATGGTGAACATACATAAGACACACGGGTTACTTGACGTGTTCGTTCTACCGGCTCGAGCGCACTACAAGTTGGGCGATATGAAGCGCAGAACCTCGTGTGGCCAACCACTATCGCTAACCGGCAATGTACGACGGTTCTAACACATCATGTGTGGCGAAATGAATCTCAACCACAACTCCAAGCCTGATACCGGATGTCTGGACTATAGACATAGTCCCAAGCTCAATCAATTCCCAACCATAGCATGTGAAGTAAAGCATGATAAACAAGGTAATTCAAATACACTAGCAATCATGTTATAAAGCATGTTATGAAACAAGTTACAAAGCATGTTAAAAAGCATGTTATAGAGCACTATACAAATAGGGATACAAATACATATATTTCATAAGTGAGTGGTTAGAGTAAACAACCACATGAAGGGTATCATACGTGACTCTAAGGTAGTTGAGAACCCCATCTCAGCACCTACCTAAGGCACTAACACTTAAGCACTTACACTCACGAGCAATTTCACCAACACTTGGAATGCACTTTTTCAAATACATGACGTATGTTAGAGGAAAGTGTACTAGGGTTGTCCCTTTACCAAACTAGTATTTTATATGTATATATCATATTCATACAGCAAATAATCATGATAATTACATCAGCAAAATTTATACGCATGGGGTATTTTCTAGATACCCAATTTCGACATACATAAATATTTACAAGGAACTTGTATTACGGCGATTCCTTTCGCCAAGCAATTATTTTATGCGACATAACATATTTATACAACAATTAATCATGACAAACACCTCGCTAAAATATACATGTATACTGGTACTTTTACAATACCGTATTTCTACATACATAGTGTTTATTAGTAAACATGTATTTAGGCGAATCCTTTCAAATAAGTATTTTATCCATACGTCATATATCCATACGACAAATAAACATGTCAAACACATTTCCGGAAAAACGTATACGGTATTTTATACGAATACCTAGAGTATGTGAAATTCCAAATTCTACAATTTTAATCGAAATGAAAAACGAAAAGCACTTTGTACATGTGCAATGCATGCAGATCATGAATCTACCATTATCCGACATTGAAAAAGCGTTGAAAACTCAGTAACCTATACACCTAAAGTCCTCACCTTGCTTCTTGGAATCTCAACGGATCGACAAGGGTTGAGGAGCTTCGTATTCGGGAGTTTTCTAGCCTAAAGAGTGAAATCGTTAGCTAGTTCATAACCGTAGCCTATACACCTCAAAACAGTCTAGGGTTAGGGTTTATTACCTTAAAACAGAGTCAAGATCACCTATGCTGTCTGGAAAGAGGCGGTGCAGACCGTGTGATGATCGAAAGCAGTAGGAGGAAGGTGCTCCCACAAATCCCAAGCTTTCTCTCTCTTTTTCTCTCTCTCTCTAGGGTTTATCCCAAATTTGTATGGCTATGAGAGGGGCTGTTCTAAGGCCCTTATATAGCCTAAAACCTCTTTGGAATAGACTCCGGTTCGAGAGGTACGTCTATTATAAGCATTTCGGCGTTGTTCAAGCTCAAAGGAGGGTTTCTGGCGGCCCCCCTTGAGCCAAACGTCAGACTTAAACTCACAACGGATCCACGTGGGATTACATTTTCGTCTCGGTCGGATTTTCAGATCACACGTGGCGGACCATTTTCAGTTCAACGGTCAGTGGGCCACGATCCAAAATTCCAAGTACATGTAAATGTTCCTCGAAATTTTTCCGATCCGAGGGTGTAATTTGGTCCGATTGATCGATCTGGTTGCTTATCACCGATCCATGCGAATGGTGCGAGATCACTATTTAAGATATTTATTTTGTAAAGGAAATAGTGGTTTTCACACTCCTCGCTCCGACTCAAGCGAATGGCCGTGGGACATCGTCTGGACTCGATTTCCGAGATGGTTATCGAGCCCAAAGTGAGGCGGTCCTAGTTCCTTAACCCTGTTAATCGGATTTCCATGTGCGGTCTAGACCTACGGTTCCAAGTCATTCCCGAGAATAGCTGGGTAATGAGTTTGATCCTAAACTTTAGGGTAACCTAGCGTCAATGATTCTATAAGTTTTGGGTCTTGCAGATCGTATTTAAAGCGATTCTAATGGATTTCATGGCTAACCTAGTTTAGCACTTAGTTAACTTTGTTAAATTTCTAAAGGATTTAATCCTAAGTGATTTCTGGTCGAGGTGATACTCGAACCCTTGTACGGAAATTTACGGGTCGTTACAATTGTGGATCAGTAAGACCTCGAATGTCACGAACCAACAACTATAAGGATGGGCTTAAACGAGTGACCTTAGATCAACCACAACCTTGGAGTCGATGGACTCAACTGAGCCAACTCAGTAAGACATTAAATTAACTAGGAAATACCACAAACTTGCATTGAATAAATGGAACATACAAGAGGCATTTACATGATGCAATGCTCCTAACCCAACCAAACTCGACCCGTAATTAACTTGACTCATCCCAGAGATGAGTGAGTCGACTAACTAAGTCAACATTGCCCTCAACTCTCTTCTCCTTCCACACTCTTTTTCTTCCTTTCTTTTACTTCCCTTCTTCCATGTTCTAATTTTTTTCTCTCTTTAACCCACGTCCAACAAGATAGCGGGATCAAAACTCAAACCAACTTATCCTAAGCGAGTCAAAACGCTCAACTTGACAACAACTAGAACCAGAACTCAGAGCACCTCCTCCCTCTCTTTCTTCTTCTACTTCTTCCTTCTTCTTCCTTTCCTCTATTTTCCTTTCCTTTCTCTTCTCTTCCTCCATAGCTTGAACAGGAAGGATGCTAGACCTAAACAGGTCCAAGCCAGGGTGAACTCAGCCCAATCTAAAGGTAGCGAGTCAGCAACTCAGCTCGACTCTCTGCTTCTGCTCTTCTTTTTCTTTTCTAATTCTCTTTCTTCTTCTTTTTTACTCTAATGGTCTCTCTCTCTCTCTCACTTATTTCTTTCTATCTGTAACGACCCTCGAATTTTTATGATGAATTTAAATTAGAATACTAAATAAATATATAAATAGTTGAATGAACAAACTGTTCAACTTGAGAACGATCAAACCCTTAGAAATCCCTAAATACATTAACAGCAGAAATGAAAGTAGATTGATCCCTAGCTCAGGAAATCCACAATAATGAACTCAAACCCTGGTTCAACCAGTCAAAACTTCCTAGAACTCCAGACGAAGGTGTTTGGGGACCTTTCAAGACTAACTGACGGTGTAGATTGGCCTAGAACGTAAGGTGGACCCCATGTCAAATCCTCGTGTGCATACAAATGAACTGCACACGCAACCTACCGAATTGGATATCGGGTCAAACTGCCTTTGACCTGATACAAACCCCAAAATTCAGAATTTCATCCATTTTTCCCGTGCACGCGGAATTTTGAAAGCGGTCGTCCGTCTGACCGTAAGTGGACCCTCATCGTGGGAAATCAGGGCCATTTGCGCCTGATCCGAACCATCTATCATGAGCAGCTGGTCCCATTGACCACAACCTACGTAGAAAATAGGATTGTATGTACCAGTAGAGTGTTCGAACAGTGGATCATCAGGTCTATCCCGACGCAACGTCTGGATGGGAGACCCTTCTAAGCCGCGCGTTTAGCTGGCTGTCCGGACGGTTGGATAAGAGCGGAATCACGTGCTCTCGTACCACGTTGGAGCTCAGTCACCACCCTTCTTCAGGTAATGCCATGTTAGCGACTGGATAAGGACGAAAATCATTCCGTTTTTTATAACGATCCATCCCGACTGTTTACGATCACCTGGAAGTTTCCCTTAAGTTGATCCTAGATGTCTAAAATAGGGTGACGTGAGATTTTCCTCTTAGCAGCGAAAATTTGGGGAGAAATTGAATCGGCTGTCAAAATCTCGTTTGCAACATAACCCTTTTAACCTACGGACCATCAGGCACCATGAATGGACCCCACAAGCCCTATAGACCCCATCTGAATCATCTAAACGACTCAGATCATGGAATCAACCGTCCAAAACAAAATCACCATTTTCGTTCAAATCATCTTCCTCAACTGACAGTGAAACCCATCTGCTCCGAATTAAATCATTTTGTTAATATAAATCGCTCGTCGGGTGGCCCATTGTATCCAAAACCCTTCCATGAATGCCACCTGGACCCATGCAACCGTTTAGAACCTTAAGCTTCAGTTCTCTCGGTCGAGTTAGGTTAAACCCACACTAATCCGAAGATCGGCAGAAGAGCTTTCCAGAAGAGGAAAGCCAATAAGAATGAGAGAGAAACAGATAGGAATAGGGGAGAAATGGATAAGAACAAGAGAGAAAAGAAAATAGAGAAAATGGGAAAAATGGGAAATCGCCATTCGAGCGGGTCATTGGCGACTCGACTCAACTGAGTCGACCAGCCCTGAGAATAGCAGAGAGGGAGAGGTTTGATTGAGAGAGAAAGGAGAGGAAATAGGGAAGAAAAGGAAGGGAAAAAAATGGAAGTTCCTGTGGGATTTCTGGAACTAGATTCCACCAGTTATCTCGACTCGTTTGAGTGGGCCGCGTATCTCTCCAAACAACAGCCAACCGCATCACATTCTGGGGTTATCCATCATCAAAATCCGTTCGTCAACAGTTAAGGATTCTCCCCGAATCAGGTAACTTTCATACTCCTCTTGCTGCTATAAACGCCCCAGTTGGACTGATTTATCTTATCGTCACCGTAACTCAGCTAGCAGTGGGCGATTCAGTCTTATTCCAGCACCATCCCTATGGAAAAAACCCGACCTGCCTCCATGGCAGGGGTCGGTTTCCTGTTAGAAATGGGATTAGCCCTATAACCATGGTTGGGGTTGCCTGTTGCTACTAAGTGTGATACAGACTGTTGATGCCTCTACTGAGTTAGCGATCCTGACTTGGTGCCGTTGATGGCAAGCTGACTCAGTTAGGTCTGGGTTGTGGCTCACCCAGTTGGACTTGAACCCAACCATGGGTGTCAAAGACTCACCAAGCTGAGCATGAACCCGGACTCGTTTCACCGTTGGGTCGACTCAATGCATTTCGTTGGACTGACTCAGTCAGTTTGCGGACTGAGTCAAAACGACTTCATCCAGTTGAAGGTAATGGTGGAGTGTATTAGGATCAACAGATCCATAAGCTAAACCTTGTAGCTTACACAGCCTTTTGGAGCCAAACTCAGCAAGACATAAGTTTTGGCTCCAAGCGAGTCAACTCAACCCGCTTTCTACATATGTTTTACCGATTTAAATCATCTGTTGACGAGCTCAGAGGCACAGGTTTGGTAAGTCTTAAATCCAACTGTGTAGTTAGTAAAAGAAAATGTTAGGACTACCCAACTCATTAAAAATCGAGAATCCCGACTGAGTCAACTCAGTCATGACTCATTAGTGTTTATGAAAATTTCATCAGGTACAATCAGCAGCTATTTCACATTAGGAATCACCCCTACGTGTAATCAAATCAAGCAAAATCATCGCACTCACGTCCCACGACAAGAGAAAATTCCAATCTAGGTGAGGGATATGCCCCCATAGCTTCTTTATGATATGGATTTCTCAAATAATGTTAAAGCTTGAATGATAGAAATGTTAATGGTGCATGTGTTATAGTCTTACTTTTGTTTGAAATGACTACACTAACTATGTATAAACACTCCTATCTTACTCTTGGCCTCATGGTTTGATGCGTTTAATTATAAATACATGAAGTGGCGAATATTGTCTTTTATTGTAAGGTTAACTTAATCCGAATTGTAAGGTTAACGTAATCCGTTTCATATGATAGAATTATTTTGCTTTGAAGTGAATGTATACGATCAAGCCTAGTATTGATTATGTTCTAGTTGTGATCAACATATAATTGGGATTGGCATTATACTCCCTAATGCATGATCAAAAGTTGAGTTAACGATATATAACACACTTTCAATGTTGCATGATGGAATCTAAGTATGACAAGTCACATTTGGGGGAAGTTATGAAAACTGGATACGATATGCTCCAATTAGGAGTTTCAGTTGACTGGTTACCATGTTTATGGAAATAACATCATATGTACATGAATATCATGATAGATGACATTCACGCATAACATTGGAGCTTTTCCGAATACTTAAGGTAAGACACGCTCTGCTCGACTGACTGTTAGATCAGTAGAACGGCCAGAATTGTGCATTTGAGTTACTTTGGGCGCTCTTATTTTACATGAGGACATTCCAGGATTAGACACTCCTTGGGCGTACCCTGAGTATCATTCCGGGAGTAAGATTGTTCTTGGGCACACTCACTTTCATGGCCTTTTCCTAGTAGTATACCTACTATGGACGGTCTTTTATTTTGACAGCTGGATGTGCATCACCAAATCTGTGTCTTGAACATACATTCATACATTCATACAATTGCATATGTATATGTATTACCTTATGAATTCAACATGGAATGTTAACCTATTTTGAAATGATGTGTTATAAATGAATCTATGAGGGAAATTCTCACTGAGTTTTCACTCACTCAATTGTGCAGTTGCACTAAATAGACACAGGTGTGAAGACCAAGGATGACGCCTATGACGGGACTCTTAGTGTTGCCAAGAAAGAGTAAGGCAAGGAAGGCCCAGATAATGATATAGTCAAGCTGCAGGAACTTCACTAAATGCTTAGGATTTACTACTTTTATATGCCAGACATTATATTTGCTTGCCTTTGAGTTTTGTAATTAAGTCCCCTACTGAGTGACCTCACTTTACTACTGGTTATTATTTCATGTATGTTGAACTTTGTTTGTTAATTTATATAGAGGTTGTGTTCTATCATTATGAATCATGTGGGAAATTTACTTAATTCCATTTATAATGTAACCCTCAGGTTCTCGTACTTGAGTTATGAGGATCAGGGTGTTACAAGATGGTATCAGAGCGAGAGTTTCGACAAACCTTGCCTTTGGGAAGAAATTGTATAAATTTTCTACATTCTACCGTAGAATTTCACAGGAGATTCCCTTGAAATAGAAAGTTGCACATAGGAAAGATTTTCCCTAGACTTAGGACATTTTGTGAACATAGTAACCCAAACTCAGGTTCCCAGTATTGAGTTCCCTAATTGCATCATTTCGATAGGTGCAATTATTCTTATCAACACCCTTATGTGACTACACTTAACTATAAAATACCTGTTCTTCTAGCTATCAAGTATTCTATATATGCTAGACCTACTGAAACTTGACATTTGAATTTAGTTAAGTGTATGGATTCCATATCGTGGAGCTGTAAATAACTCACTTGGTAAACTATCAATTTTCTTTATGATAATTTTGCAATTCTTATGAAGTATTGGAAATCATTCATTGATGGAGCTGCAATTATTAAATAAGAGTAAAAACTCAAATTTTGTTATCTATTATAACAAGTTTGACATTCGGCTCACTGTTAGTTATTGCATGCAATCATTTTTCAATATAGAAATGAAATTTAGGCCCTTATTCTAATCATCATGAACACAAATTCAAGGACTAGAAAAATAGTTTCCCTTAAAAGAAAAAATCCTTAACCAAGGAGAAACTGAGAACTCAAAAGCTTAGAATCCATTAGATTACTAAACTCTTAGTATAAAGTTGTTTAAGGTGTTATATATATAAAGTGCTACACCCTGACATCGCATTCCTAAACTACAGAATATAATGCCTCCTAAGACACGATCCCAACAAATTTAAGCCTCTTTGGTCATGCCGCAAGAACCAAAAGATTTGGGAAGAGAGGAGAGTCCTATATACACCCCGACACTCCCCGTGTAACCTGAAGAACCTGATTCAGAATCCAGGGCTAGGGCCACACCGACGCCTCACCCAACTCCTGCTGAAAGATCTTCATCATTTGAGACACCACCAGGGGCCCCGACGCCAGATGCTTGGGAATAAATGATGGCCTTGTTGAACCATCAACAAGCCTTTATGAGGGAACAACAGGTCACCATGGCAGCTGCAGTAGAAGCATTATATCAGAGGCCACACGGATCAACAACATGGACAGTTACAGTGAATGATGCCGAAGTATTTGAAAGATTTCAGAAACTGCGACCTCTGACTTTTTCTGGGACTACCAATCCCATAATAGTCGAACATTGGCTGAAACGCATGCTAAAACTTATAGAACCATTGGGATGTTCAGATACGTTGAAGGTGACTCTCAGCTCGCTACCTTTGCGCTCGAAGGGGAAGCCGATGAATGGTGGGAGTCTACACGTAGGCTTACTACAGCAGATTATCTGTGGACTTGGGAAAGATTCCAGACCAAGTTCAACGAAAAATATTTCCCAGAGTCATTCCGTGATGAGAAGGTGTCACAGTTTTTCAAGCTCGAGTAAGGAAATATGTCGGTTGCGCAATATGAAGCCCGTTTTACTGAACTCTCTCAGTATGTACTGACTATCATTAGTGAAGAGAGGGTCAGGTTGAGGAAATTTAGAGTTGGTTTACGACTGGGAATTAGGTCAAAATTGTGCTGCTTTGACTTTTCCCGATATCCACAAGTAGTAGACAAGGCCATCAGGGTGGAGAAAGACATCGACCAAATGATGAAAGCTCGAATTTCGTTCAAAGATCCTAGTGGCCGAGCCAGACCTGATTCTCCACCTCCTAGCCCCGCTGTAGTTGATAAGCAAGCCAAGACTTCTTCTCATTCAGCCGGGTATGTCGTGTAACTATTGTGGGAAGCTAGGACATGCCGCAAAGTTTTTCTTCCGAAGGATACGTGATGAAGGCAATAGGTCTAAGCCACTAGCAATTCAGCCCTGTTCACCGTAGCCCGCAGTTAGACCTCCTATCAATACCAGACCTCCATTTCAGAGATCTGTAGCTCCACTTCAGAATAGAGCCCCCACAGCTCGAGTATTTTCTATATCCGCGGAAGAACAGGAAGGGGACACTCCACGAGTTGTCCAAGGTACGGCTTACATTCAAGATGTTCCAATGTTTGTTCTGTTTGATTCGGGCTCCACTATATCTCTTGTTAGTTCATCCATAGTTAAGGAACTAAATCTAGAATTGAACTGCCTTGAAAGACCATTGGTCATAGCATCTCCAATGGGAGGGTTGGTAGAAACTGCAAAATTTTATCCTGCATGTCTGGTTGTCTTGGAAGGTCATAAAACTCATATGAACTTAGTAGTGATGAAGTTAAAACAGTTTGATATCATTGTTGGTATGGACTGGCTCACTCAGGCTCATGCAATATTAGATTGCTAAACCAAGACAGTTACTGTAACACTACCTGGGCAATTACCCTTCACTATACAAGGAAGGTGTTAACTTGAGACCGATGAAGGTCTATGGGCTTTGAAAGGGACCAAGGCAGTAGAGATCACCATTGATCAAATATTGGTAGTCAACGAATTCCCGAAAGTATTTCAAGACATTCCAGGACTACCTCCAAGGCGGGAAGTAGAATTCATGATTAAACTCCTTCCCGGTACCACCCCGATATCCATGGCTCAATATAGAATGCCGCCATGTGAGATGGAAGAATTGCGGATGTAAATCGATGAATTATTGGGGCAGGGCTTCATTTGCCCTAGTGTATCTCCTTGGGGCGTACCAGTACTATTTGTGAAAAAGAAAGACGGATTGCAATGCCTTTGTGTTGATTACAGGAGATTAAATCAGGCCACAGTGAAGAATAAGTACCTGCTACCACGTATCGACGACTTATTCGATCAGCTCAAGGGTGCTAAATATTTTTCCAAAATTGATCTTAGGTATGGATATCATCAGTTAAGAGTCAGAGAAGAAGACATTCCCAAGACGGCGTTCCGTACTAGATATGGGCACTACGAGTTTCTAGTAATGCCGTTTAGACTCACTAATGCACCTGCAATATTCATGGACTTGATGAATCGGGTCTTTATGCCATATCTAAACTGATTTATTATAGTCTTCATTGACGACATTTTAGTTTATTCCAAGAGTCGTGATGAACACGAAGCACATTTGAGGACTGTTCTGAAGACCCTCTAGGAAAGGCAGCTGTATGTAAAATTTTTGAAATGTGACTTCTGGAGAGAGGAAGTAAAATTTCTGGGCCACGTGATAAAGAAAGGTGTTGCGGTTAATCCAACCAAAGTCGAAGCTGTAGTAAAGTGGGAACGACCTGATACGGTTATGGAAGTCAGGAGCTTTTTAGGGATGGCTGGGTATTATCGGCGGTTCTTAAAGGAATTTTCTCGGATCGCGCGACCCCTAACCCAGTAACTAAGAAGAATGTGAAATTCAGTTGGAACACTGAAGCAGAAGCATCCTTTCAGGAATTGAAGAAGAGACTTACCACTGCCCCTGTGCTCACACTTCCAGAAGAAGGAGCCACGTACGTAGTCTATAGTGACGCATCACAGACAGGGCTAGGTTGCGTGCTCATGCAGAATGAGAAGGTAATTGCTTATGCTTCTAGGGAGCTAAAGAAACATGAAGAGAATTATCCTATCCATGACCTGGAACTCGCCGCGGTAATCTTCGCCTTGAAGATTTGGAGACACTACTTGTACGGGGAAGAGTTCGAATTGTTTTGCGATCACAAAAGTTTAAAGTATATTTTCACTCAAAAAGATCTGAACATACGACAACGCCGATGGATGGAAACGCTAAAAGATTTCAAATTTGAAGTGTCTTATCATCCTGGCAAGGCAAACCTTGTAACTGATGCTTTGAGTCGGAAGAGGAAGCACGATGTCATGGCTAGTCTCATGATTAGAGCAGATGAAATGATAGAATTCATCCAAGACTCTGATGCTCAGTATTCTTTTAAAGAACCTAGTATCCTAGTAGCTTCATTGGTTATAGAACCAGCCCTGATCTGTCGTATTATCGAATCTCAAAACCAGGATGAAACACTAAAGAAGTTAAGACTGAGGTGCGAAAAGGGGAAAATGTCGAACTAGTATATCAGTTCCGATGGCAGCCTGAGATATCGAGGTCGTATTTGTGTACCGGTTGTTGCAGAAATAAAGAAGGAAATTCTGAACGAAGCACACAAATCTCGTCTAACCATTCACCCTAGGAGCATAAAAATGTATCGGGACGTCAGGCAACAATACTGGTGGGAAAATATGAAACGAGATATTGCGAAACATGTCTCAAAATGTCTCACCTGTCAGTAAGTGAAGGTCGAGCATCGCAAGCCGCCAGGTCTTTTGCAACCACTACCCCTTATGGAATGGAAGTGGGATAGTATCAGCATAGACTTCATCGTGGGACTTTCGAAGACACGTAGGAATCATGACTCTATTTGGGTAATTGTTGACAGACTCACCAAGTCAGCCCGATTCCTCCATATACATGTAAATAATTCAGTTGATGACTTGGCTAAACTGTACATTCGGGAAATTATGTCGGATCACGACACCAGGTTTACTTCCACTTTTTAGAAAAAATTATAAGAAGAGTTGGGTACAGAACTAAAATTTAACACAGCGTTTCACCCCCAGACGGACGGGCAGACCGAGAAGGTGAACCAAGTATTGGAAGACATGTTGAGAGCCTGCATATTAGACTTCAAGGGTTATTAGGATGAGCATATCCATCTCGCAGAATTTGCTTATAACAACAGCTTTCAAACCAGTATTGGGATGACATCATTTGAAGCTTTATACGAGTGACCTTGTCGAGCACCGCATTGCTGGACTGAAGTCGGAGAAAGGAGTTTACTGGGACCAGAACTGGTTCAGGAGACAATGGAAAAAATAGACATAATATGAAGACGCTTACTTACGGCTCAGAGTAGGCAGAAGAGTTATGCGGACCATCGTAGGCGAGATCTCGAATTTACGGTCAGTGATCACGTATTCTTAAAAATCTCTCCTATGAGGGTCGTCATGCAATTTGGGAAGAAAGGAAAGCTCTCTCCCCGATTTATTGGACTTTTCGAGATTATGGACCGAATCGAAGCCATTGCTTATCATCTTGCTCTCCCACCAAAATTTGCCAACATCCATAATGTCTTTCATGTATCCATGTTGAAAAAGTATGTACCTGATACGTCTCACGTTATCAGTTGGGAAGAGGTCGAATTGAATGACGACGCTAGTTATGCTGAAGTCCCTGTTCGTATCTTGGATCACAAGGAGCAGATTCTTCACACAAAAACCATTCCATTAGTGAAAGTTTAGTGGGCTCGTCGAGGAGTTGACGAAGCAACGTGGGAACTTCAAGCGGAGATAGCAGAAAAGTACCCTCATCTTTTCAACAACCCCACTCAGGTACAATTTCGAGGACGAAATTTTCTTTTAGGAGGGGAGATTGTAACGACCCTCAAATTTTCATGATGAATTTAAATTAGAATACTAAATAAATATATAAATAGTGGAATGAACAAACTGTTCAACTTGAGAACGATCAAACCCTTAGAAATCCCTAAATACATTAACTGCAGAAATGAAAGTAGATTGATCCCTAGCTCAAGAAATCCACAATAATGAACTCAAACCCTGGTTCAACCAGTCAAAACTTCCTAGAACTCCAGATGGAGGTGTTTGGGGACCTTTCAAGACTAACTGACAGTGTAGATTGGCCTAGAACGTAAGGTAGACCCCACATCAAATTCTCGTGTGCATACAGATGAACTGCACACGTAACCTACCGAATTGGATATCGGGTCAAACTGCCTTTGACCCGATACAAACCCCAAAATTTGGAATTTCATCCGTTTTCCCGCGCACGCTGAATTTTGAAAGCTACCGTCCGTCTGACCACAAGTGGACCCTCATCGTGGGAAATCAGGGTCATTCGCGCCTGATTCGAACCATCTATCATGAGCGGCTGGTCCCATTAACCATAACCTACGTAGAAAATAGGATTGTATGTACCAGTAGAGTGTTCGAACAGTGGATCATCAGGTCTATCCCCACGCAATGTCTGGATGAGAGACCCTTCTAAGCCGCACATTTAGCTGGCTGTCCGGACGGTCGAATAAGAGCGGAATCACGTGCTCTCGCACCACGTAGGAGCTCAGTCACCACCCTTCTTTGGTTAATGCCATGTCAGCGATTGGATAAGGACAGAAATCATTCCATTTTTTATAACAATCCATCCCGACCGTTTACGATCACCTAGAAGTTTTCCTTAAGTTGATCCTGGACGTCCAAAATAGGGTAACGTGATATTTTCCTCTCAGCAGCGAAAATTTGGGGAGAACTTGAATCGGCTGTCAAAATCTCATTTGCAACGTAACCCTTTTAACCTACGGACCATCAGGCACCATGAATGGACCCCACAAGCCCTATAGACCTCATCTGAATCATCTGAACGACTCAGATCATGGAATCAACCGTCCAAAACAAAATCACCATTTTCGTTCAAATCATCTTCCTCAACTGACAGTGAAACCCATCCACTCCGAATCAAATCATTTTGTTAATCTAAATCGTTCGTCGGGTGGCCCATTGTATCCGAAACCCTTCTATGAATGCCACCGGGACCTATGCAACCATTTAGAACCTTAAGCTTCGGTTCTCTTGGTCGAGTTAGGTTAAACCCACACTAATCCGAAGATCAGCAGAAGAGCTTTCCAGAAGAGGAAAGCCTATAAGAATGAGAGAGAAACGGATAGGAATAGGGGAGAAATGGATAAGAACAAGAGAGAAAAGAAAATAGAGAAAATGGGAAAAATGGGAAACCGCCATTCGAGCGGGTCACTGGCGACTCAACTCAGCTGAGTTGACCAGCCCTAAGAATAGCAGAGAGGGAGAGGTTCGATTGAGAGAGAAAGGAGAGGAAATAGAGAAGAAAAGGAAGGGAAAAAAAATGGAAATTCCTGTGGGATTTCTGGAATTAGATTCCACCAGTTATCTCGACTCGTTTGAGTGGGCCGGGTATCTCTCCAAACAACAGCCAACTGTATCACGTTCTGGGATTATCCATCATCCCAATCCATCCATCAACAGCTGAGGATTCTCCCCGAATCATGTAACTTTCATACTACTTCTCTTGCTGCTGTAAACGCCCTAGTTGGACTGATTTATCTTACCGTCACTGTAACTCAGCTAGTAGTGGGCGACTCAGTCCTATTCCAGCACCATCCCTATGGTAAAAACCTGACCTGCCTCCATGGCAGGGGTCGGTTTCCTGCTAAAAATGGGATTAGCCCTATAACCATGGATGGGGTTACCTGTTGCTACTAAGTGTGATACCGAGTGTTGATGCCTCTACTAAGTCAGCGATCCTGACTCGGTGCTGTTGATGGCAACCTGACTCGGTTAGGTCTAGGTTATGGCTCACCCAGTTGGACTTGAACCCAGCCATGGGTGTTAAAGACTCACCCAGCTGAGCATGAACCCAGACTCATTTCACCGTTGGGTCGACTCAATGCATTTCGTTGGGCTGACTCAGTCAGTTTGCTGACTGAGTCAAAACGACTTCATCCAGTTGAAAGTAATGGTGGAGTGTATTAGGATCAATAGATCTATAAGCTAAACCCCGTAGCTTACACAGCCTTTTGGAGCCAAACTCAGTGAGTCATCAGTTTTGGCTCTAAGCAAGTCAACTCGACCCGCTTTCTAGATATGTTTTACCGATTTAAATCATCTGTTGACGAGCTCAGAGGCACAGGTTAGGTAAGTCTTAAATCCAACTGTGTAGTTAGTAAAAGAAAATGTTGGGACTACCCAACTCATTACAAATCGAGAATCTTGACTGAGTTAACTCAGTCACGACTCATTAGTGTTTATGGAAATTTCATTAGGTACAATCAGCAGCTATTTCACATTAGGAATCACCCCTATGTGCAATCAAATCAAGTAAAATCATTGCACTCACGTCCCATGACAAGAAAAAGTTCCAATCTAGGTGAGGGATATGCCCCCATAGCTTCTTTATGATATGGATTTCTCAAATAATGTTAAAGCTTGAATGATAGAAATGTTAATGGTGCATGTGTTATAGTCTTACTTTTGTTTGAAATGACTACACTAACTATGTATAAACACTCCTATCTTACTCTTGGCCTCATGGTTTGACGCGTTTAATTATAAATACATGAAGTGGCGAATATTGTCTTTAATTGTAAGGTTAACTTAATCCGAATTGTAAGGTTAACGTAATCCGTTTCATATGATAGAATTATTTTGCTTTGAAGCGAATGTATATGATCAAGCCTCGTATTGATTATGTTCTAGTTATGATCAACATATAATTGAGATTGGCATTATACTCCCTAATGCATGATCAAAAGTTGAGTTAACGATATATAACACACTTTCAATGTTGCATGATGGAATCTAAGTATGACAAGTCACATTTGGGGGAAGTTATGAAAACTGGATACGATATGCTCCAATTAGGAGTTTCAGTTGACTGGTTACCATGTTTATGGAAATAACATCATATGTACACGAATATCATGATACATGACATTCATGCATAACATTGGAACTTTTCCGAGTACTTAAGGTAAGACACGCTCTGCTCGACTGACTGTTAGATCAGTAGAACGGACAGAATTGTGCATTTGAGTTACTTTGGGCGCTCTTATTTTACATGAGGATATTCCAGGATTAGATACTCCTTGGGCATATCCTGAATATTATTCCGCGAGTAAGATTGTCCTTGGGCACACTCACTTTCATGGCCTTTTCCTGGTAGTATACCTACTATGGACGGTCTTTTATTTTGACAACTGGATGTGCATCACCAAATCTGTGTCTTGAACATACATTCATACATTCATACAATTGCATATGTATATCTATTACCTTATGAATTCAACATGGAATGTTAACTTATTTTGAAATGATGTGTTATGAATGAATCTATGAGAGAAATTCTCACTAAGTTTTCACTCTCTCAATTGTGCGGTTGCACCAATAGACACAGGTGTAAAGACCAACGATGATGCCTATGATGGGATTCTTAGTGTCGCCAAGAAAGAGTAAGGCGAGGAAGGCCCAGATAATGATATAGTCAAGCTGCAGGAACTTCACTAAATGCTTAGTATTTACTGCTTTTATATGCCAGACATTATATTTGCTTACCTTTGAGTTTTGTGATTAAGCCCCCTACTAAGGGACCTCACTTTACTACTGGTTATTATTTCACATATGTTGAACTTTGTTTGTTAATTTATACAGAGGTTATGTTCTATCATTATGAATCGTGTGGGAAATTTACTTAATTCCATTTATAATGTAACCCTCAGGTTCTCGTACTCGGGTTTTGAGGATCAGGGTGTTACACTATCTCTCTCTCCTTTCTCCTTTCTCTGTTCTGTCTTGCCTTCTCTAGAACAAACTTGAGTGGACCTCCTCCACAACCCAATGACTCGATGTGAGACTTGGTCGAGCCACTTAGTGCAACAAAAGGAGAAACAACGCTCACTAACTCTTTCTAACTTTCTATTTTGAAAGAGAAGCCCTAAAAGATGGCCTTTAATAAGGTTCTCTAATCCTTTTATAGTTGATTCAAACCCAACTAATTGTTGGATTAATTACACCCGATCGAGTGTAAAAATCGGTATATCTCTTGCCGAATAGCAATCAACGTGGCCTCATCTAACTGTATGGTTTTAAACAACTAACATGAAAGTTTTTCTGGAACTATGGGCCACCTAATGAATGTTCAAGATTAGTAAGTGGGCCTCACACCAGTTGATGGGTTTTTCGAATGAACGAAGAAGATAACCTCCTTATTAATGGTGTATTTGGATCTAATAGATAATCTTCTGATCCAATGGAAATGAGCGACATGGATTTACCTATTGATCATTATGGGACATACCATTTGAGGAAATATCACTAATATCTTGGTGGTGAGCGAGAATTTCAGCCGTGGGCGGTAATGCCTGACATAATGAGTCCTCCAATGAGAACTCACAGTTGACCTGGAGGGCTCACAAAAACCCTAAATCTGATGATATAAATGGTCTCAGAGATCTTCTAGAAGTCTTCAAATGGTCCAAATTCAATCTCAGATCTGACTTTACTAATAGAAAGAATTCCTCCAGCGGCAGCTCTTCTATTACAATGAAAACCTTAAAACCATCTTGGGCTATAAGGTTGAGATTTAGTAAGGAGGAGGGTCGAGATTTCAAGAGGAAAGCGCATGTGGATTTCCAGCTCGATACTCCAAAATGACTTTTCATTTTTGAAAACGCAACTCTGGCTTGCACAAAAAATTGTGTGCATGCACACATATGTCAGCATGAGAAAAAACCCAGAGTTTGGTCAGAACTCTATGCCCCACACGATGAACGGTTTGGATCATCTAAAAAATAGCAGATGGTGGGCCTTCTGATGATCAAATGGTCGTTTGTCCATTTGAATCTTCACTAGCGGGAATAGAGAAAGAGAGAAAATCTCTTTTCTTAGAATTCGTTGGGTCAACCCAAATTTGACTAGGTTCTAAGTAGAACTGGGCACAATCCGACCGGATCCGACTCGAATTGAAGGCCAGGATCAGGTCAGATTGAGTAGGCCCACTCAAATCCGACCGTACATCGAGTCAAGTTTGGGTCAATGGCCAATCCAGACCGATCCGATCTGATTCAGTTCAGTCCTATATATATTTAACTTTTTTTAAAAAACTTTTTTATTACCCTCTCTACTCGAATGAGCCATAAATCCCTAACCCCTCTTCTCTCCCCGATCGAGCGGCGCCTCACCCACCCATCTCGATCCGGCTGCTCAGCAACCCCAACCCGACAAGACATCTTGATCATTCATCCTCCTCCAAGTAGGTTCCATTTATTTATTTTTATTTTTATTATGTATTTTTGAGCGATGGCCACCCTGGCTCATTGGTGGACCGCACTGGCTCGCTGGTGGTCCGACCATAGCTTGATGTTGGTCCGGCCATGGCTCGCTCTTGGTCTGTGTAATAGCTCGACCAGCACAGTATGATATTGTCCGCTCTGGCCTCACGCCTGCACGGTTTGTTCTCAGGGTTTCCCCCAAAAGGCCTCATACTATGAAGGTACTAACTCCACATATAACCATCACAACTTCGGACAACACTTCTAATGTGGGACAAGTTACGCTACAGTCAACTACAATAGTAGCTCGCCCAGCGCGGTAGCTCACATAAGCCCTCAGGCCCCACCGACATCGCACTCACCCACATTGAAGAAGTGACCGGGGCGTCACAGTCCAGACCTGGCCAACTAGTGGTTCAACCCTGGCTCGTTGTTGGTCCAAACCTGGCTCACAGGTGGTCTGATCCTTGCTCGTTGTTGGTCCAGACTTTGATCACTGGTGGTCCAACCCTGGCTCACTGGATGACATATAAACATCATAATGGCAGTGAATAATTGAATATTGGTAGTGAATGATATATTACTCAATACACCAAATTTCAACCTTTAAATGTCATTATTACTTGATCCTATCCCATTTGATAAACATGTAAGGAATTTTGGTTAAAGCTGACATGCAATAAGTGTTATTAGTTTTGTTTATTGATTCTTGCTTAAAGTATGCATTATGATTTTGATCTTGCCTTGATAGCATGCATTGGCTGTTAGATTTTCTCTTCATATATAATGTACTAAAAATATATGATGGGCATTTTTGTTTTATTTTATTGGTTGGGTCGGGTTAGATTAAATCATTTGGACTCACCCATTGATGCATTATATGGGTCGTTTGGATAGGGTTGGGCTAAACCTAATCGTACCCCTTTATTTGAATGAGCTAAATTTTTTGCTTGAGCCCAACCAAACTAGAAGCGGGACAGGTCAATTGACTTGCAATTCGACCCAACCTATGCCAACCCTAGATATGTTTAACATAGATAACTGAAAATTGGAATCAGTGGAGGTTAATCCTAACCCTTAACCCTACCCTAACCCTAGCCCTAAACCCTCACCCTAAATCCTAACCATAAACCCTAAACCCTAATTCATAAATTGCAATTAGTAGTTAATCTGTTGGAATTACCATTTACATTGCTTTTTAGTATTACCATTTACGTTGCTTATTGCTTATTGCTTACTGCTTAATATACTTGTATAATTGTATTACACCAGCTTTTTTGCTTATCTTATTTTTGTGCATTGTATAATTAGCTTAATATGTATTACATTGCTTATTTTGCGTAGCTTATTATTTTAACTTGTGATTGTGAGTTAGATAATTAGTTGCACATTAGAGGATTTTTGTGGCCATACATAGATATAACTTGTTTTTAGTGGCATAGACATCACTCAGATTGTCCCATTTTGGATAGTTTAAGATTAGTGGATAGTATGCTTTCATATCATGCCTGATCTGTGGTCTATTTTCTCATTTCTCTTTGGATATTTTTCATCCTTTTCATTTCCAATGACAAATATCTTCACATTGCTTATATATTTGGTATTAGAATGTAACAGAAGATTAACTTATCTAGAGAGGCATGGGGAGATGCTGCTGGATTTTCGGCGTAGGCATTTAAATGGGAATATAAAAGTATTATAATCTATCCAACATTAGATGAGTAACTAATTTAAGATTTAGTATAACTATTTTAGTATTAGATTGCTAATGCTAACATGATTTAATATATTTCAACTATTAGATGGAAAGTGAGGGTCTTTCCAATACCCCAGACGGTTTGTCAGTTACATCACTGATGATCCTAGAAGATGAAGGATTAAGTTTAGAAGATGAAGAGGTGCCCATTGATACTAGTCCTCACAGTCACATATTGGGGTAAAAGCGAAAAGAAGATCGGTACTGTGGGACGATTTTGAAGAAGTAACCCTGAAGAACAGCACCGTAAAGATATAATGCAAGTACTGTCAGACTCATATGCTAAGCAAGCATATGGTTCGACCACAACTCTGAAGAAACATAGTTTGAAGTATTATAAAAAAAAGTAAGAACTCAAACCTCAGGGCAACAGACACTTTCATTTACCCAATCTTTAATGGGTTCATTGTAGGGTACATTGTCCATCTACAAGTATAACAAAGAGCTAGTGAGTGAGTTGACAACCTAATTAATTATTACCGATGAAATACCATTTCAATTGGTAGAGAGTCCTACTTTTGTCGAATTAGCCAGATGCCTTAACCCCAAATACAAGAAAGTCTCTCATATAACAATAAAAAGAGTATGTATGAAGATGTATGAAAGTGAGAAGCTCAAGTTGAAAGGAGAGTTGGAATTAATTTCCCAAATTAGCCCGACATCAGATTTGTGGATGACATCTAATCAATAAAAGGGGGTATATGTCACTAACTTCTCACTACGTTGATGCCGAATGGAGGCTCTGCAAGAGAATCATAAACTTTCGTTATCTTGTACTCCTCATACTGGATTGATGATTTTAGACTGCATGTACAAATGTCTTTTAGAGTGGGGAATTGAAAAGAAAATCTCCTTAATAACTTTAGACAATGCCTCTACAAATGATAGCGTGATAATGAATTTGCAGAACCAGTTTAGGGCCACCGATGACTTGTATTTTGGTGGAAAGATATTTCATGTTAGATGTTGTGCCCACATCCTAAACTTGATTATACTAGATGACCTTAAAACAACTGAGCCAATGATAAAGAACATAAGAGAAAGTGTAAAGTATATACAGGGGTCACCTTCACAATTACATACATGGAATGAGATCGTGAAGCGGTTGAACTTTTCAACTCAGAGAACGATGAAGCTGGACGTTATGACACATTGGAATTCAACTTTTAAAATGTTGGATTCAGCGATAGCTTTTAGACATGCATTCTCTCACTATGCGGAGCGTGATAGTGCGTATCTTTGGTTGCCTTCTGAAGATGATTGGTCAAGAGCTGAATCAGTTCACAAGTTCCTTACAGTTTTTTTACAACATTATGAAGAAATTTTCGGGAAGCAAGTATCCAATAACAAATATATTTTTTTCATAACTTTAGAAGGTAAAAGATACCTTGTGCAAAAGCAGTAGTTGACTTGACTTTTTACAATTAATGAACATGGATATGCAGGTAAAGTTTGATAAGTATTGGTCTGAGTTTAGTCTGGTAATGGCTGTTGCAGTCGTTCTTAATCCTCGATACAAGATGATCATGGTTGAATTCATATGTAGTAAGTTGTATGGTGCGATGAGTGCTCTTGAGGTTGATAAGATTTGTGATGCAGTCAATGATTTGTACAATTTCTCTGTGTGCGTCGCAAAAGACAAATCTCCTCAGATGAGTTCTAATTCTACTATTGATGAACCGCCAAAAGAAATGATAGATGATTTCATGTCTTTCGTAGCACAGCGGCATGAGACTCAAATGCAGACACCTGTATCAGAACTTAAAAACTATCTCAAGGAGATAAATTTAATGTTTTGGATTAGTGGAAGACAAAATCTCATTATTCACAGTACCTCATGCTCTCGTTAATGGCATGAGACATTTTATTAATTCCAATTTCAACCGTGGCTTTAGAATCTATTTTTGGTACATGGAGTAGGGTCGTGAACAAGTATCAAAACTGACTTATACCTGAATCGGTTGAAGTGCTTATTTGTACACAGGATCGGATGCGTCTGATATGGGGGGAAGGAAACTCTGTTGAGAAGGGGTTTAAGGAAGAGGAGAGTCACAAGCAAGATGAGACAGTACTTGCAGGATAAGACACGACATTCTATTTCTCTTGCATTTGCTTACAAGTTATATCAGGATATTTATAATTATTTTTTGATGGCTTAAATTGTAATATTTTATGGGTGGATGGATATTTATCTCTTTTCATTTGTACTATTCAATTAGTTAATATTGCTTAAATCTCATATTATTGTTAGGTAATTACGTTCATCAATCACTACAACTTATTTTTTATGTTGCCTTAACCTAACTAGATATACACTTGTAGATATGTCATTGAAAGATGATGCATCTATAAATATTTGGGATTATGGAATCCAAGTCTACTCCTAAGATATAGAAAGATAAAGTTACAATGTAAGTTGTGTGGAAAGTAATTTGTAAATAAAACAAATCAGCTGAAATTATATTTAGCTTATTGGGGAGGAGACGCCGCACCATGTAGCAAAGCTCCTCAGAAAGTCTGGGATTTATTTCGAGCCATTCTCGACTCAAATATAAAGACTTTCTACACCCCTCCCTCTACAACTACAACCAATACAACTAACCACATAATATATAGAAGTAGGCCTATTATAAATGAAAAAGGGTTAAGCATAGGAACTACTTACGGTTCCAAGCCTTCCACAGTTAGTAGAGAAGAAGAACGAGAGAGAATTTTAAGGGAATAAGAATAAGACGATTATAAAGAGACCATAAAAGAAAGCTTAAAAATGGCATCCAGATCAAGGAGTACTAGACAACAACATCCACCTCCAAGATAACATGATGCTAAAGTAGGCATGAGTAAACCATCAAAGTTTCTTAAAAGTTTTATAGTATTTTATAGGTGGTTGGGAACCCCGTACAAATCGGATCATAAAAAGCGGCTGAAAAAACTTATTGCATCTATGAATGAGGACAATGGGAAGACATCTCTACCATCCTATTTAATAGAGGTGAATGACCATCTTTTGGACACTTCCAGATCGGAGTTGGCCCAGAGTTCTCCTGCAGTTGAAGCCGTAAAAAAAAAAGAACAAAAGGATGATTCTGGCGACGAAGGTGAAGGTGGAGGAGGGGGTTACTGTTACAGTTACGGACAAGGTTTATCTGGTTACACACCACAAAGGCATTCATCATACAAAGGTTATTGAATGTATGAAAGTTTTACCTAATCTGTATGTGCATGTTAGGTTTATTTACTTTTGATTTTGGATAGGTTTATTTACTTTGTTCATTTTATGGACGTAGTTTATTTACTTTGGAATTAGATCTGTGATATTTAAAGTTTTTAACAGTTAAATGACCTATCTAAATCGTCTAACATATTGATATATACAAATATATGATCATGGCATATGTGATCTGACACAAATGCCATGCATATGCAATGTATGGACTCTTAATCTCTCTTTCTCTCTCTCTCTCTCTCTCTCTCTCTCTTATATTTCCACTTCAAGTGGTCTTAATCTCTCTCTTAATTTATTTTATTTCTCTTAAATATATTT
The DNA here is from genome assembly GCA_030180095.1 of Magnolia changhungtana. Classification (NCBI taxonomy): domain Eukaryota; kingdom Viridiplantae; phylum Streptophyta; class Magnoliopsida; order Magnoliales; family Magnoliaceae; genus Magnolia; species Magnolia changhungtana. The sequence goes on along the minus strand of JASAUF010000612.1, from coordinate 4,929,885 downwards.
TAAACATATGTAAAATTAGTTATTTAATAACTTAAGAAAGTTACCCTTAATTTCTTATTTTTATACAATTTTTGGAATTTTTTCATATATATATTTTTTTTTAAAATTAAAAAAAATAATAATAATAAAATAGAAGGCCCGATCCGAACATTACCCAATTCGATCCGACTCAGATCGGATGAGGCTAGTAATGCATCAGATCGGATCGAGCCAGATGACCCGAACTCAGTCCCAGATTGAATCGAGTTCGGGTTAGTTCATGGAAAATTTTGGACTTAGTCGAGTTGGACCCAATTCAGTCCGAGTCGACTCGATGCCCAGCTCTAGTTCTAGGTTCGCTATTCTGCAGGTGTACGCCTGTTGGTTCTATGTACAACCTTAAGGTGGGCAATATCAAGTGAATTTTGAGCTTTACGTGTTGATTCTTAACAATTTAACGGTCCGATTGATCTTCATTTGGTCCATAATGATGTTAGGGGTTTTAGTGATTGATTTAGGTAGTTGTATACTGTTAATTTGCATTTTAATTATCCGAATTAAGGTGAATTAGTGTCAGTTCGCATAAATGTAAGTTAGGGAGTCCGATGGACGATGGATCTAACTATTTAAGTCCTGAAAATGATGATATAAGATTTTATTTGTCTAGCAAGGTCACCGAAATCCTAAAAATAGGTTTCTCTGATGTTTTGATGATCCATTTTGGAAATCAACAGATGAATGGTTTGATCTATGGATGAATATTTTTACCAATGGTTAGATTTAGGTTAAAATAAATGTGAATATTGAATTAAGTTAGATTTGCATTTATAATAGGTTAGATCTTCATGGTAATAGCCAAGTACTGAAAACTACGAGCTACTATAAATCTGCACCCTAGTAGGAAGATTATCATCGATAAATCAAGTATGTAAATCATGTCCCATTAAAATTGCGAATATTGTTATGCCCGCAGACCTATTACTATTAGAGATGGAAGATTTCAAGGTTATCCTAGGGATGGATTGGCTAGTAGCAAATGGTGCCCAAATTTATTGTTTAAAGAAAACCATTACATTCCATGTACCTGGGCAACCATCATTTTAGTACTTAGAAAAGTAGAAAGAAGAAGCAAACAAAGCATTTCTACTGTCAATGGTAGAAGAAAAAGAAGAAGAAGAAGAAGAAGGGAAGGACTAGCTAAAGGATACCGTTGACTAAATTCATTTGGTTTTTGAGTTCTAGGACGTATATCAGGATATACCAAGACTACCTCCACATTAGATGGTTGATTTCTGTATTAAATTAATCCTTAGGAGTACACCAGTGTCTATGGCCCCATATCGAATCACATCAGTAGAACTGAAGGAACTGAAGTAGAAAATAGAGAAATTATTAGAGTAAGGATTCATTCGACCTGGTGCCTCACCCTGGGAACACCTTTTTTGTTTGTCAAGAAGAAAGATGGATCTATGAGACTACGTATAAATTACTGCCAACTTAACAAGGTGACCATTAAGAACAAGTATCCACTGTCAGTGCTTCGTTTTGTCAATGACGTGAGCTAGGGAGTCTTGTTTTGGTCGTGTAACAGCTCACGCCCACACTGTGTGATATTGTCCACTTTAGGCACCACCCGCACGGTTTTGTTCTCGGGGTCGCCCCCAAAAGGCCTCATACAGTATACGGTGGCAACTCTACATATAACCACCACAACTTCAGACGACACTTCTGATGTAGGACAAAGTTTCACCTTCACTGTGTGCACAGTAGCCTGCCAACCACCTTGGGGCCTACCCAATGTGACCACAGTGACGGGGCGTCACAATATCCCCTAGCGAGGGTAGAGCCGTCCTTGGCTCTGATAACATTTGTAACAGCTCATGCCCACACTGTATGATATTGTCCGCTCTGGGCACAGCCCGCACGGTTTTGTTCTCGGGGTCGCCCCCAAAAGTCCTCATACAGTATAGGGTGGCAACTCCACATATAACCACCACAACTTCAGATGACACTTCCGATATGGGACAAAGTTTCACCTTCACTATGTGCACAGTAGCCTGCCAGCCACCTTGGGGCCCGCCCACATGTGACCACAGTGACGGGGCGTCACAATATCCCCCACTGAGGGCAGAGCCGTCCTCGGCTCTAATACCATTTGTAACAACCCACGCCCACACTGTATGATATTGTTAGCTCTGGGCACAGCCCGTACAGTTTTGTTATCGGGGTTTTCCCCAAAAGGCCTCATATAGTATAGGGTAGCAACTCTACATATAACCATCACAACTTCAGACGACACTTCTGATGTGGGACAGTTTCACCTTCACTGTGTGCATAGTAGCTTGCCAGCCACCTTGGGGCCCTCCCACATGTGTGCCCACCCACGTGTGCCCGCCCACATGTGACCACAGTAACGGGGCGTCATAATATCCCCCACCGAAGGCAGAGTCATCCTCGGCTCTGATACCATTTATAACAGCCCATGCCCACATTGTATGATATTATCCGCTCTGGGCACAGCCCACACAGTTTTGTTATCGGGGTCGCCCCCAAAAGGCCTCATACAGTATAGGGTGGCAACTCCACATATAACCATCACAACTTCAGACGACACTTCTAATGTGGGACAAAGTTTCACCTTCACTGTGTGCACAGTAGCCTGCCAGCCACCTTAGGGCCAACCCACATGTGACAACAATGACGAGGCGTCACAGGTTGAGCCTCCTTAGAAAGACATTAAAGCATCAAGGCTTGAAGATAGGTAAAAGTGAGGTGCCTTGGAAATCCTAGCCCTAGACCCCGTTTAGTTCCAAAACAACCTACCTTTAGATGATACATTTCAAATAAGAAAACCTTGTATCTATCATCCCCAACCTTAGGCTTAAAATGATCATTATAAGCTACGCTCTAAGAGGTTTAGAGCTACTATAAAATAGAAACCCCAAATAGTAGTTTTATGAGAACTATCGACTGAATCGATAGCTCATCGATTGGACTCAATTCGATCGAAGGCTCTGATCGATCGATCGAAAGTTTCAATTGAAGATTATATGAAAAGCCTAACGAACAAATTATAATATCCTGAAATTTCTTGATCATATTGAAGATAAGGTTAGTTGAATTGACGTTACATTCGATCGATAATTATCTGCTATATATTTATTGGAAGTTTTTATCTATATATTTGGCATTCAGATCTTTGCAAAAATGATGGAATTTGGTGTTTTAGATACCCTAATGTATCCAAAGCCTTACCAACACTCCTAAGCTCTATCCTAAAGAGTTTCACGTCTCTCTTCTTGTGATTAATCACTCTAATGAGTATTCCAAGCTCTATTATGAAGATGTGGATGGACTTCATTTTCTAGAGATTATACAAATCTAATAGGTAAATCCTCGTCTACAATCTTTAGGATATCTGTTTTGACAAGAAACAAATGCATTTCGATTGGGGGAATTTATTCAATGATAATAAAGAAAGGATGAGAGAACAATGATCACAAAATGTTTTATTCAGTCTGAGTTCATTTACATCCTCGCATTTCCCTTGATTCTGAAAATAAAGTCCGATGAATCAACACAATGAATGAAAGAGAAGGTAGTCGCAATGGCAATTTGATGTCAATTTTAGCAGCATTTTGACGCTTTTGATGTTCATCGTAAAGGCAGGTGGGTTGTGCAGACTTGAAGCCCTTGATTTGGTTATACGATAAGCATTGATCTGGAAACTTCACAAACTTGGGTTGAGCAGGTGAACAATTGAGGAAATGACAGAGACGTCTCAAACTTGGGTTACACGAATCTTCCATCATACTTCACTTTTCTTCTCTCCTCTGGGAGCTCCTTGAAACTTTCCAACTTCTGTCTTCTCGCACTTCTCTTTCTCACTTCTCTCTCTTACTGCCTTTTCTAAATGAAGATGGGAACGCATAACCCAAAGTGAAGGTGAGAGCATACAACACTTCTCTAAAGGTGGGAGCGCATAAGGCCTTTCTAAATGTGGGAGCGCACAAGGCCTTCCTTCAGGACAAGACTCCATGTAAAGAGGCGCCCAAACTTATCCTTAGGACAAGAATCCATATAAAGAGGCATAAGAGCCTTGTCTTAGGACAAGTTTCCATAAGGCATGGCGCAGAGGACTTGCATTAGGACAAAGTCCCATGCAAAAGTGGTGCATGAACCATTCTTCGGGACATGTTCCCTTGAGAAATGGGACAAAGGCCTTCCCTCTGGAGAAGCTTCCACATGAAATGGCGCAAAGCCCTTGCTTCTAGATAAGCTTCCGCATGAAATGGTGCAAAGCCTCTCCTTCAGGACATCCTTCCACTAAAAATGGTGCATGAAGCCTTGCTTTAGGATAGGCTTCCACGCAAAGCGGCGCATGAGCCATCCTTCAGGAGGTTTACACGGTTGCGCACAAAGGCTTCTTTAGGACAAGATGGCACGGTGACACGGAAAAAGCCTGTCTTTAAGACATCCTACCACAAGAAGTGGCGTAAAAGGCATTCTTCAAGATATCCTTCCACAAGAAGTGGCACAAAAGGCATGTCTTAGGACATCCTTCCACAAGGAGTGGCGCAAAAGGCATTCTTCAAGAGGTTTGTGTGGTTGCGCGCAAGAGGATTCCTTCAAGACAGCTTCCACAAAGAGTGGCGTAAAGGCCTTCCTTAGGATAAAGTCCTCTTGAAAGTGGTGCAAAAGCCCTTCATCAAAGGGATTGCGCGGTTGCATGCAAGGGCTTCTCCAAGGGGGTTTGCGCGGTTGCGCTCAAGAGGGCTTCCCTCTCTCTTCCTTTCTTCTCTTCACTGCTCTTCACTTCTTATCTTGTCCAAATGAGGAGAGGAGGGGGTATTTATAGGCCTCCCGGGCTCCTCCCTCCTTAAATAGTGGTGATAACCACCACTTCTCTCTCTTTAATACAACTCCCAACCTTTCTTCCTTAAGTAGTGGTGTTCACTCACTTCTCCCTTCATACGAAGTAACATCCATCCCTCCTTTCCTTACCAGATGACACCCATGCATCCCTCCATTCCAGATGAGGTCCATGCACTCCTCTATATCAAAATGATATCCATCTATTCTTCTATATCAGAATGATATCCATCCATTTCTTTTATATTAGATGACATCCATTCTTCTATATCAGATGACATCCATTCTTCTATATCAGATGACATTCATTCTTCTATATCAGATAACATCCATTCTTCTTCTATCCCAGAATGTGGAGCGCACAACCTCTTCTAACATGGAGAAACGCTTCATAAGGCTTCTATACTGTTATGGGCACACAACCCTCGGAAGGATCTGCACAATGGAATTCCCCTGCTAATGCAATGAGCATGTAATGAGATTTCTAGAGAGAGAAAGATGGAATATTTTTTGTGCTTCAACAATATTTATCTAGGTGAATCTCCTTATTGGAACTAACTATCCATTTGTTGTAGGAGATTCCACATCCTCCCATTACCTTGGTAGCTTCATATGTACATCATATGCAAGGTAGCCAATCATAAGAGCTGAAGCATCTGCATCAAAGATCGATGGAGCACAAGAGAAGCAAATTCAATAATAGAAGACGCATCTGTTAGTGCACTAGTTTGTGTATAATGTTTTTCAATCACATGAGTCTATGTGTCATGTAGTTGGTTGGGCCCTTGGGAGCTGAAGATCGAAGACATAAGAGGACATGACCATCAAGGAGCAAAGGATAGGTAAATGAGGTGTCTTAGTGACCCCAACCCTTGACCCAAAATAACCCCTTCAACCTCTAGATAATCCTTAGCCTTATATGTAAACCTTGTTGATCATCCCTTAGCCTTAGAAGTTTAATTAGAACATAATAAGTAAGACTATAAGGGGTGATAAGCTACTGTGAAATCGTGTGCCCAAAACATCATACTTTCGAGTGGTGCTCGATCTCATCGACTAGTTATCGAGGGGTCTTCAATGCCATCGAAGACTACTCAGTGTAATCGAGTAGGTAACTCAGATCTGTCTTGCAAGATATGATTTTTTTTATCTGAGTTTCTCGATGGAATCGAGGAACATTCGATGACATCGAAGAGTGCCCTCAATCCCATCAAAGACCACTCGATGACATTGGGTAGCAGTATGTAAATTGTTTAATAATGATTTAACTAGAAACTTGATTTTCTTGATGTCATTGAAGCCACCCTCGATGCCATCGATAGAGTCATTACCTGTCCATTTTTTTACTATTGGAGCTCTAACTTCATATATAGGGCATTCAATTCTTGGGCATTTGGATGTGTTTTTGGTGTAATACAAGCTTAGGTGAATCCATGATCATATCCCTCATCTCAATCCTCTTAGTGAAATTATGTGTGGTGGGCCCACATGATATATGTGCAAAAGCTTAGAGGAGATAAGGAATGATGGCTATGTCCTAAGGGGGTGATTAGGATCAAATAAAATTTTTGCTTTTAAAACACAATTTCCTACTTAAACTGATATGCAAATTAAATGAAGGCAATTAACTCTAAGGTCGCTAAGCCAGTAGAGGGTCTAATCACATAGACTACAAAAGATATGACAATTAAGCAACTAGTTTATAAACATGATAGTGTACAATTTTGTATGGGATGTGCTACCTATCAACTTATAGCATTCATCTAATCATGCATACATGTGATTAAACATTCAATCACATAAGCATAATTCAATAAGTGCTTAAAGGCAATCCCAAACACGGGCATGTATAGTGGTTTGGTTTCCCTACTCCATTCCTGGTGAACACGCTTAACCCATTTGTGTACCGGATTTCACTATCGGATGTTTTAAATTAGGTTCAACTCTAACCTTTACCATCCTACATAGGGACTGACTTTCGGAAGAGTCTCTACGTGGTTTTCTAATGGCTCACCATGAACCCCGGTCATACACAAGAACCTACTGATGTACACTCCCACTGGAGGTTCCCGTAAGAGACTTGCGTTGGTTTTCTATATGTTAACCAAAAATATAGTCCTAGTCCAAGGACCAATATTTACTCCCACTGGATACTCTCACAGAGACTAACACATACACACTCATTTCTAGTGATTTCAACCTTACATAAGAGCCTAATTCCTACATAAGAACTTATCGAATTTAGATTATAATCTCTTACCCTCAATCTTACATAAGATAAGAGAGTATAGACTCACTCAATGACACTTACATATCGAATTGGGCCCCTTTGATCTATCGTTCTTGAGTAACTTCTTCAAAGCTCTCCCATGCTTGAATCCACTCCTCAATTTCACCCCCGATCATGACGCTGATGCGTTGCTAATGCTTCAACTCCAAGATAAAAAAAACCTTGCATGTGATGCTACGATGCAGTAATCAAGGTGATGAGAGGTTGGGTAAAATCTCCTATAACTAATGGAAGGTTATAATGCATAGGGCATTCACCTGGAAGAGTCTTTTAGAGGATTTAGACAAAGGGTATACCAATATGGTTAGGTCTAATCTCTAGAAAATAATGGAGTTTAAGCTCATCTTTAAGGTGGAGGTTGGAATCCTCATTAGAGAGTTAATCCTAAGGAATGTGACTTATAACTCATTGTTTTAAAGGCTTGGGATGAAGGATATGAACATGGAATCATCTAGACTTTTATTACACCAAAAATTCATCCAAATGCCCAAGTATGGAATGCCTTTTTGTAAGAAATCGTTTGCAATGGCTATAAAATGACTAGTTAATAGCTCTTTCGATAGGATCGAAAGGCCCTTCGATGGAATTGAAGCCCATTCGATATGATCGAACCTTATATCAATCCCATCAAGAAAATCTAGAATTATCTCTATTGGTTGTTGGACTCATTCTTCGATCTGATCGACTGAACCATTGATTGGATTGAGTCTCATCAATAACCTGTCAATGGGATCGAAGATCATTCGAAAACTATTATTTTGGGCACATTATTTCACAACAACATTACACCTCTTTTAACCTTACTTATTATCTTTCAATTAAGCTTCTAAGGCTAAGGGATGATCAACATGGTTTACCTATAAGGCTAAGGATTATCTAGAGTTTTAAGGGTTGTATTAGATCAAGGGTTATGATCACCAAGGCACCTCATTTACCTATTCTTTGTTCCTTGATGCTAATGTCCTTTTTTGTCGTCGGTCTTCAACTTTTAAGGGCTCAATCGACTATATGACCCATAAACTATTGTGATTGATAAACAAGATGCATAAATCAATGTATTAACACTTAGTCCATGAGATCTAAGTTATCTTCCTTATGATTTATCATTTGAAAGAGGATTCCATCCTCAATGATGAAGATGAACTTTGTCACGTTCTAAACTCAGAAATTAGATTCACAGGAATTCTGATCACCGAATCTGATGCCGACAGCCTCCGTAATACCCCATTCTCGGCTCCCAGCGCCCATATACCAGGTTCCGGTCCTGGGATCTTATAAGGGGAATTTTCCAATGTACATTTATCTCGTAAGAGGCGTAACCACAAGTTTACCCAAATCACAAAGGCAACATTATCATCACATATCCATTAATGTAAACATTTGAATACAATGCTGAAAGAGAAATACATATGTCAAAATCAAAGCTCCAGAAGTTAGCTACATGCTCTAAGCTCTACGATGCTGCAACCTAACATCACCTGCACGCATCTATCGTGCATAAGCTTATAAAAAGCTAAGAGGGTGGTGTACGTGTGTGAACAGTATATGCGTGCTCAGAATGTAATATCAGAGTAAATAAAAATACTAGTAAATCCATGAACCATATAATATCAAAGTAAGCAGAAATACTGACAAGTTCATAAAAATATTATCAATCTCATCTAGGATATACAATGAAAAGACATAGCAAGCCAATGTCATATATTGAGAAAGCAATGTAAATCGGCTATGTAATACAGAAATATAATGAACCAGATATTAGATATCGAGGATGCAATACAATATGCAATTCGAAAGAGCTATAAATACCATCAGCCTCATCTAGGTCATATAAATGTAGAAATTATAAGTGCCATGGTTTGATTCCTCTTTAGTTGTCAAATTTTGTGTGTCAAAACCTCTGTATGTGTCTTGTGTTTATATCTTCAAGCTATAATATAAAAGATATTAAAGAAGAGTTTAAGCTTAAGACTCAAGCTCAAGTTCACATGTAAGAACTCAAGCTCAAGTTCATGTGTACTCAAGGTCAAGACTCAAGCATAGTTTGGGACTCAAAGTGTAACTCAAAATGACATTGATTTCAAAGCTTATGAAGTGATGAAGCTACATCAAGAAAAACTCAAGCTTAGTAATGTTCAAAGTCTAAGCAAATGAAGTTTTCAATGTCCATACTTCTTGTCCCAGGTATGATAAACCTTAGATTGACCTTAGGGTCGGTCATTTTGGCTACATAATTCATTTGAATATTAATACATGAATTTGGTCTATTCTAAGTCTAGTCCTAGACCTTGTTCGACCAATCCTAGCACTGGTTCGACCAGTCTAAAAAGTTCCAGGACCAGTCCTAAGATTGTTATAATTTATCGAATTTTTTGGTTCGGCTTCGACCAGTCCTGGAATCTGCTCGACCGGTCGTGGGATGGTCTTGACCCGACCTTCGACCAGTCGTAAAGCTTCGAATCAAATTCCAGCGACTAAATCAAGTGTCACACGACCAGTCGTAAAGGGGTCTCGACCGGTCATGAACTGCCTTAGATCAGTCGTGGACTGCCTGCAACCGGTCATACAATGGTTTGATTCGATCGTGCTCAAAAATTCAAAAATTTGCTTATCCTTCGACCAGTCGTGATGTCCCTAGGACCAGTCAAAGACGAATTTTTGCAGCTATAAATAACACACGAACTTTAGAGTTTTTCATTGAAAATTAAGTGAATACAAGGCTCTACTCTGAGATAAGTTTGTGTTTGTTTTTAAGCTATACTGTACATAATTCTATTTCCTTTTTTAGCTTATTGTTATTCGATTTTTATTTGTATTCCAATCTGATTAGAAAAAGGGAAAATTCTTAATTCCTTCTCCATGGAATCAAAATCAAATACAGCTAGCCCTAAGTTGATTAAATCTAAAATCAATTAGAACTTAGAACCATTGTAAAGTGAATATTGGACATTGAACTTCCATATTCAAACTTCTACTCCGATTGGTTCTTTCGAGCTGCTATAAGAGGAGAAATCTAGGTATTTTACAACTCTGTAAAATTTCTATTTCTTTGGTTTTTGTTTGGGATTCGCCAGAAAAATTCCATTTATGTGGTTATCTGAGGAGAGCCAGAAAACTCAGAAAGAGAGGTTTTTGGATTGTGTAAGCCCAAGTTAAAAAGACACAATTGTGAAGGTTTTAGGTGAACTTGTGAAACCTATTTTGATAGTGAACGCTAATATCCCCTGTGCGAGGATATTAGGAGTGGAGTAGCTCTCTGTGTGGATATTGTTTAATAGTTGATGAACACACAGGCGAACCACTATAATTCTTTGTCTTGTGGACTGAATGCTTGCTTAATTTTTTACCTTTTATCATTCAAAGCAGTGGAATGTATGTGTGGATGTGAATGCTGTAAATATTTACATTTCAGGCAAGTGTGGGGAATGTTGTAATAATTTAGTTTTATATTTCTGCAATCTATTCCTTTATTTGTTTTGAGCTTTAGATTCTCTAATTATTCTAGTAAGGTTGCCCTGCCATTTTTATGGTGCATGGTTGTCCTTAGAACAATCAATATTTGAGATTGCATTCTATTCCTCAGTATAGTATCGATTTGTTTATTCCTCTAAAGTTTGAGTTCTTGATACAAAGACTTTTCTAGAAATCAGGTTATCCTACCATAAACTTTGGTTTTTGGTGTAAGGTTGTCCTTAGAACAACTTTTGTATCAATCTCTCAATACTTGTTTATTGAGGTTGCTATTCATTTAAGCATTGTGGATTGATTTACTTTATTTGGCTATCTTGTTATTTAAATTTTGCTATAATTATTTTAAATTTGGCATAGTCCTATTCACCCCCCCCCTCTCTCTAGGACATATAGCTTGGCCATTTCAAGTCGTATTAGAGCCTAATAGCTCACTCTTATTTCTTTTTTAGATTTAATTCATGAGCTAACGATCTAAGCTATATATATAAGATGTCAAATTTTGATAGCCTATCAGTCACTAGGCCTCCACCCTTTGATGGCTCCAACTATGCCTATTGGAAAGCCCGAATGAGGATCTTCCTCAAATCAATGGATGAGAGTGTGGCAAGCTACAATGACTGAATGGAGCCCTCCTACCATTGAAGTAACTGGTATCAATGAATCAAAATTAATGAGAATAACACCTTATACTTCTTGGTCCACTCTTCAGAAAAGTGAGAGTAGTGCCGTTGTAAAAGCACTAAATGCAATCACTTGCGCACTATCACCGGATGAGTTCAAAAGAATCACATCCTGTGATAATGCAAAGCAAGCCTGGGATATATTAAAAATGACACGCGAGGGTACAACAATTATAAAAAAATCTAAAGTTCAACTCCTCACAACCAAATTTAAAGAAATTCATATGGAGAAAAATGAAATATTTATGGACTTTTACACAAGATTAAATGACATTGTAAACTCAATGTGGGGTCTTGGCGATAAAATCCCAGAAAGTAAAGTGTGTGCAAAGATACTACGTTCACTTCCTGAACTATTCAACTCTAAAGTAACCGCGATCCATGAACTTCGTGATACGGACAATATGAGGGTAGAAGAACTAGTTAATTCTTTACAAACCTATGAGTTAAACTTTAAAGCTCCTAAAGGTAAATCTATAGCTTTGAAATCTTCTAAAAAATGTTTCTGAAGAAAACTCTGATTCTGAAGATGATATGGCTCTTTTAGTAAAGAAGTTTTACAAGATTTTCAAAAGTAAGAAAAGAGTTGATTTTCAATCAAATGATAAAAAGAAATTTAGACCTAAAATTCGAAAATCTTTGAAAGACAGTCAGTGTTACAACTGCCATGAATATGGGCATTTAGCAAACAAATGTCCTAAAAAGGATAAACCCAAAAGGAAGGGTATGTTGGCTACTTGGGATGAATCATCTGAGTCTAAAGCTACTTCTGATTCAGAAGATTCTAAAATCGAGTCGGACAATGAAGTTAAGGCCCTTATGACTCTAGCCAAGTTCACTTTTCAGATCATGATGATTCAACTAGTGAAGAAAATCTGAATAGTGATTATGAAAATGAAGAAGATCTTCAAGATGCTTACGATGCCCTATATAAGGAAAGTTGTAAAATTGCTGTGAAACTTAAACTTTAAAAAGAAAAGTTTTTTAAACTCAAAGAATGCTTCGACTTACTTGTTTTAGAAAAATCCCACATTTTAGGTAGTTTTGAAAAATCAAAATGTGATTTGAAATTTAAAGCCTCCCTGATTGGAGATTTGAAATCTGAAATTGAGAAACTCAAGAATGAAGTATCTTCTCTTTTAAGTTTGAAAGATACATGGAGGTATGCCCAAGGAGATCCAAAGTTAGAAAGACTTTTATCCGGATCTAGAAAATGTGGCGATCGATCTGGGTTAGGTTATGATAAAAACATACCTCATAAACAGAAGAGTACTCCTTCTAACTTTGTGAAAGGAGAAGCCTCTAACTCAAAAGAAAAAGGTATTTGTCAAGGTTTTTCTAAAAATACAAAAACTTTTCAAAAACCTAAACGTAGCTATATCAATTTCAAAAATCATAACAGAAACCCACTGGCTAAAAAATAGCTAATTTACTCAAGGAGCTCTTAAAATCTAACTCAGTCGATCATTCCCACAACTATAAACAGAAGAAGACCAACTATGTTTCTAAACCCAAAATGGTTCTGAAATGGGTTCCTAAAGTTGCCTGCTTGGTTGCTCACACTGCCTTCAAAGCAACAAGCCATTCAAAATGGTACCTAGACAGTGGATGTTCCAGGCACATAACAAGTGATAAGGCTTTATTCACCGATCTAAAAGATATGACTAATGGGTCAGTCACATTTGGTGATGGTAGCAACTGCAAGATTATTGGCCAAGGTACGGTTCAACTATATAATCTTCTTTTATTTAAGAATGTTTTATAAGTTGAAGGACTAAAACACAACCTGTTAAGCATATCTCAAATATGTGACAACAACCATAGTATTAAATTTTCTAATCAAGGTTGTGAGATTATATATAAAAAGGGTTCTGTAATATTAACTGGTTACAGAACTTCTGAAAATTGCTATATAGTAAGCAATGGTAGCTCATCTAATCAAACGTGATACATGGTCCATACTGATGAGACGGAATTATGGCATAAACTCCTTAGACATGTACACTACCGGAATTTATATAGATTGAGCAAAGGAGAACTTATTAAAGGTCTACCTAAGATTCAAAAAGTAGACAAGATATGTGGTGAATGTCAGTATGGTAAACGAACTAGGAGCTCTCACAAAAAGGTGAACTCCAATACCACATTAAGACCACCCGAACTTCTCCACATGGATCTTATAAGACCAACTAAAACGAAAAGTCGAGGTGGCAAAAAATACATCTTGGTTATTGTAAATGATTTTACAAGATTTACCTGTGTTTCATTTTTAAGAGACAAATCAGAAACCCTTGATGAAGTGAAAAAGATTATCAAATGGATCCAAACTGAAAAATGTTCTCAAGTCAGTAAGATCTGAAGTGATCATGGATCCGAGTTTGAAAATAGCGGTTTTGAGAAATTCTGTAGTGATCAGGGAATATCACATGAATTCTCTGCGCCCAAAACTCCACAACAAAATGGTATTGTGGAAAGAAAAAATAGAGTACTCCAAGAAATGGGAAATGTTATGTTGAATAATATGAAACTCCCTAGAAATTTATGGGTTGAAGCAATGAATTCCGCCTGCTACATTATTAACTGTGTCTATATTTGTAAATCTAATAATAAAATGGCTTATAAAATGTGGTTTGATAAGAAACCTACTGTCAAATACTTTCGCGTTTTTGGCAACAAATGTTATATTTTGCGTGACCGTGAAAATCTGGGAAAGTTTGACACAAAGAGTGATGAAGGAATCTTCTTAGGATATTCTTTAAACAATCATGCATATCGTGTATTGAACAACAGGACCGGTGTGATTCAAGAGTCAATTAATGTGGTCATTGATGATCACCTGAAAACACCTGCACCTAGTTCAGATAATGATGAAGTTCTTGTAATTGAAAAACTAGATACTTCATCAAGTGAAATTAATTCTGAATTAAGGACTGTTAAAGATCATCCAACTGATCAAATTCTTAAAAACCCTCTCACTGGTGTACGCACTCATAGACAACTAGAAGACATATGTAATTATATGTGCTTTACATCTCAGATTGAACCGGTAAACGTAAAAGCACTTTTTGATGAAAACTAGATAGTAGCAATGCAGGAAGAACTTAATCAGTTTGTTCGAAATAATGTTTGGTATATTATTCCTAGACCTAAAGATAAACACATTATAGAAACTAAGTGAATTTTCAAAAATAAGTCTGATGAACTTGGAAATATAATTCGAAACAAGGCAAGACTAGTTGTTCAAGGGTACACTCAAATAGAAGGTATTGATTACGATGAAACCTTTGCTCCAGTTGCTCGCCTTAAATCAATTAGATTTTTTATATCCATTGCTTGCTTTAGAAAGTTTAAAATTTATCAAATGGATGTAAAGAGTGCCTTCTTAAATGGTGATTTACATGAAGAGGTTTATGTTGAACAACCTACAGGGTTTGAAGACCCTAAGTTTACTAATCATGTATACCACCTTAAAAAGGCTCTCTATGGTTTGAAACAAGCTCCCAGGGCATGGTACGAAAAATTGACTAAATTTTTACTAAGTTATAATTTTCAAATGAGTAGTATCGATAAGACTCTCTTTGTTAAGAAATATAATGATGATATTTTAATGGTTCAAATCTATGTTGATGATATTATTTAAGGATCAACTTGTACTAACATGACTGTTGAGTTTGCAGATTTGATGAAATCTAAGTTTGAAATGAGCTTGGTTGGGAAATTAAATTATTTCTTAGGATTGCAAGTAAAACAGCAATCTGATGGAATTTTTATTTCACAATCTAAATATACTTTGAACTTGATTAAGAAGTTCGGATTTGAGAATGGTAAGAATTTTGATACTCCTATGAGTACAACTCTAAGACTCTCAAAAAACTCTACAAGTAAAGATGTAGATCCTAAATTGTATCGTAGCATGATAGGCAGTTTGCTTTACTTAACTACAAGTAGACCTGATATTGCTTTAAGTGTTAGAATCTGTGCTAGATATCAGTCTAATCCTAAAGAATATCACTTAACTGCTGTAAAGCGAATTATTCGATATGTCGCAAGTTCAGTTAATCTGGGTCTTTGGTATCCTTATGATATTAGTGTTCAATTAGCTGGGTATTCAGATGCTGATTGGGCAGGTAATATCGATGACAGAAAATCAACCAGTGGTGGTTGTTTTTACATTGGAAATTGTTTGGTTTCTTGGTTTAGCAAGAAGCAAAGTTCCATATCACTCTCAACTGAGGCTATATACATGGCAGCTGGTAATGCGTGTACTCAGCTAGTTTGGATGAAATGTATGTTAAGTGATTATGGAATCGCACAGGACTCTATGGTTTTATACTGTGATAATTCCAGTGTAATAAACATTTCGAAAAACCCAATCCAACATTCACGAACTAAGCACATTGACATCAGGTTTCATTATATCCGTGAATTAGTGGAAGAAAAAGAAATATCCTTAGAATATATTCCAACCTAGACTTAGCTTGCTGACATTTTCACTAAATCGCTCGACAAAAGCAGGTTTAATAAGTTGAAATTCAATCTCAGTATGTGCAATTTAAAATGATTAAGCATGCATCTCTGTATAATAGTGTAAATACTTTATTGGTTTATATTTCAAAATTTCTTGAAAAATGCATGTGTATTTATTTTTTTTGTACAGGACCAGTCGAGGACGTGCTCGACCAGTCGTCGCACGACCGGTCGAGGACGTTCCACGACCAGTCGTGTAGCGCGCTGATTGACTTTTTTGGGGAAAAACCACTTCTTCATTTCATTCCTCTTCTCCAACGAGCCGAGCTTCGACTAGTCGAACCCCACTGTTCGATTCACTCAGGTTAGAGTGTTTTCTCTTGATTTCTTGAAGAATCTTATTCTTTTCTCTTAAATTTCTTGATTGTAGTTGTCTATTTCAACTCGTTCTTCAAGTTGTTGGGTTTTTCTTCTCATTTGCTGAATCTAGAAAAATCCATCTCTATTTTCTTGATATTTCTTGTATTTCTTCAAGAAAATGGACTCTAGAGGTAAAAGAAAAATCCTAGAGGTGCTTCCTCTTCTAAATCAAATGTTATCATTAGACGCCATCTTAGGGATCCTGAAGATGATCTACCATTTGTGCGTGATTTGCGTATGCGCAATGTGATTGTTGAAAAAGATGTCAGTTTAAACCATATCGCTCCTTTTGGTCTCCTTCCTCTCCTTTAATCTGTACGATAGAAAAACATTTTACACTAGGGCGGGTTGGCATACCAGTCCATAGCGTAGGCCATGGTTGCATGTATAACTGATTTCTCTACTAAGCAATTGACTTTTACAATTACTACTGGAGAAAGGGCCTTTTCCTGTTGATCGACATTTAATTTCAGGCCGTATGGACATACCAGTTAATGATGAAGGTATTCATCTTAGTGCACTTGCTGAGAAAGTGTCAGAATCGAAAAAACGTGTTTATACTAGAGCATTGTGTAACATGGATAAACCATGGACTGCAAATGGGAATGCCCTCAAAATCAGATACTTGTTACCCAAATACAGAGTTTTGCATCGTATCTTCACTTCTAATCTGTATCCTCGGTCTGGAAACAAGACTGAGTTGACCTTGTTTATGGTTCGTATTATGTACTCAATCATTACTAGTGCTAATGTCTGTTTGCCCTCTTTGATTTGTTCCTCTATCATTCAAATCTGTAGTCATCCTGGTCATGGTGATATTCCATTTGGGTATCTGTTGAATGTATTAGCCACTCACATGTTAGTCGTTATGCTTGTCAGAGAGGCTCCTATCCAACATCTCATATTCAATAACTCCAACTTAAACAAAATGAAGTTAAAATTGGCTCCAGGCCAAGTTGATATTGGTGAAGGTGGAGTTGCTGCTGAGGCTGGGAATGATGAAGATGGTGATGATCTTCCTTCAGATGATATCAATATGGATGATATTTTTAATGAAATGGATTCTGACTCTGGGAATGATCTTGACTTTGTGCCATCTAATTTCAATGATCGTCTAAGTGCATTAGAGGAAAAGGTAGAGAATATGAATGTTGGCCACAATCAGCAATTCAAAAATATGCGCAAGTATTTTAGGCGCTTACAAAAAGGCCTTCATCAAATTGATCCTACCATACCTGGTCCTTCTTCTAGAACAGATAGAGATTTTAATCTTTGGTCTGTAATAACTATATTACTTTTTACTCACTCTGGGTGTGTTAAACTCTATCTGTCTTGACTTTATTACTCCTTAGCTATGTTCCGTACTCTTAACTTTCAATCTTTCTAACTTTATGACTTAATCATTACTTCCCTATCTTTTCAATCCTACTTTTGTTTCTTCCTTTGTCATATTTTGACAAAAAGGGGGAGTATTTGAGGTTATGATTGAATGGTTGAAGTATACTACTAAGGGGGAGTTACATAAGGAAAGTTTAGTGATTGTGCATGAGGTTGTATGTTGTATGCTAGTTCATGACAACTGGTGCATGATTCGTTAATATACATGTTGTGATTTTCTTATACATGTTGTGCTTTTCTTGTTGAAGTATGTTTTGTCACAAATTTGACAAAGGGGGAGATTGTAAGTGCTATGGTTTGATTCCTTTTTGGTTGTTAAATTTTGTGTATCAAAACCTCTATATGTGTCTTGTGTTTATATATTCAAGCTATAATATAGAAGATATTAAAGAAGAGTTCAAGCTCAAGACTCAAGCTCAAGTTCACATGTAAGAACTGAAGCTCAAGTTCACGTGTACTCAAGGTCAAGACTCAAGCATAGATTGAGACTCAAAGTGCAACTCAAAATGACATTGATTTCAAAGCTTATGAAGTGATCAACCTACATCAAGAAAAACTCAAGCTTCGTAATGTTCAAAGTCTAAGCAAATTAAGTTTTCAATGTCCATACTTCTTGTCCCAGGTATGATAAACCTTAGATTGACCTTAGGGTAGGTCATTTTGGCTACATAATTCATTTGAAAATTAATACATGAATTTGGTCTATTCTAAGACTAGTCCTAGACCTTGTTCGACCAGTCCTAGCACTGGTTCGACCAGTCTAAAAAGTTCTAGGACCAGTCCTAAAATTGTTGTAATTTATCGAATTTTCTGGTTCGGTTTGACCAGTCCTAGAGTTTGCTCGACCGGTCATGGGATGGTCTCGACTCGACCTTCGACTAGTCGTAAAGCTTCAAATCAAACTCCAGCGACTAAATCAAGTGTCACATGACCAGTCGTAGAGGGGTCTCGACCGGTCGTGGACTGCCTTTGACCAGTCGTGGACTGCCTACGACTGGTCATACAACGGTTTGATCTGATCGCACTCAAAAATTCAAAAATCTGTTTATCCTTCGACCAGTCATGGTGTCCTTAGGACCAGTCGAAGACGAATTTCTACAGCTATAAATAGCATACGAATTTTAGAGTTTTTCATTGAAAATTAAGTGAATACAAGGCTCCACTCTGAGATAAGTTTGTGTTTATTTTTAAGCTATATTGTGCATAATTCAATTTCCTTTTGTTACTTATTGTTATTTAATTTTTATTTGTATTCCAATCTGATTAGAAAAAGGGGAATTCTTAATTCCTTTTTCACGGAATCAAAATCAAATATAGCTAGCCCTAAGTTGATTAAATCTAAAATCAATTAGAACTTAGAACCATTATAAAGTGAGTATTGGACATTGAACTTCCATATTCGAACTTCTACTCCGATTGGTTCTTCCTTTCTATAAGAGGAGAAATCCGGTATTTTACAATTCTAGAAATTTCTATTTCTTTGTTTTTATTTGGGATTCGCTGTAAAAATTCCATTTGTGTGGTTATCTGAGGAGAGCCGAAAACTTAGAAAGAGGGGTTTTGGATTGTGTAAGCCAAGTTAAAAAGACACAATTGTGAAGGTTTTAGGTGAACCTGTGAAACCTATTTTGATAGTGAACGCTAATATCCCCTGTGTGAGGATATTAGGAGTGGAGTATCATTCTATGTGGCTGTTGTTTAACAGTTGGTGAACACACAGGCAAACCACTATAATTCTTTGTCTTGTGGATTGAATGCTTGCTTAATTTTTTACCTTTTATCATTCAAAGCTGTGGAATGTATGTGTGGATGTGAATGCTGTAAATATTTACATTTCAAGCAAGTGTGGGGAATGTTGTAATAATTTAGATTTATATTTCTGCAATCTATTCCTTTATTTGTTTTGAGCTTTAGATTCTCTAAATGTTCTAGTAAGGTTGCCCTGCCATTTTTATGGTGCATGGTTTTCCCTAGAACAATCAATATTTGAGATTGCATTCTATTCCTCAGTATAGTATCAATTTGATTATTCCTCTAAAGTTTGAGTTGTTGATATAAAGACTTTTCTATAAATCAGGTTGTCCTACCATAAACTTTGATTTTTGGTGTAAGGTTGTCCTTAGAACAACTTTTGTATCAATTTCTCAATACTTGTTCATTAAGTTTGCTATTCATTTAAGCATTATGGATTGATTTACTTTATTTGGCTATCTTGTTATTTAAATTTCGCTATAATTATTTTAAATTTGGTATAGTCCTATTCACCCCCCTGCCCCCTCTAAGACATATAGCTTGGCCATTTCAGAAACATAGCAACCCAAAATGCCATATGTTGAGGATTTAAAGCAATATGCAATATGTGGTGTGAATAAAATGACTAAGCTGCAGTGTGAAGTCGGGATGATAGTACATGGTATAGGAGGCTATGGGGCCTATCATAAAGAACTTCTATCCAAACTAGTCTCATACCTGAATTTGGATAGATAAACTCAACGTGGTAAGCTCCTGATCTCAGGTTAGTCGCCCTCCCCAACCGAAATCCTGGCCATTGCAAAAGTACACATAACAATTAGTTGTGCACTACCAGCTCGAGTGGATAGTGAATGAATGAATGAATATAATGCTAAGTATGTAACTCCTGCTCCACAAAACGGTACTGTACATCTCTGAAATCATCACTAGGGATCATCACCAGGGTCTAGTACACTCTACATGCAAATCGCCGCCCACTGACGTGCGACCATGCAAGTGGAAGAGACCTCACTATCTGCCTACCCAGTAATGAGTCAATATCTACCCAGCACGTCGATAGTGGACCCATTCACAAGCTTGTCAAACTCAGCCTAGCTATGCCCCCTACTCTCGGGCGGGTAAGGCCACACCCCCTTCAAACCGACCCCGACATAGTGGGAGACGCGGCCTCCTAGTATTTGGTACTCGGGCGCTCATGTATCCACTCGGTCTCGACGTTGGGGCGTCTCTTGGACACGGAGGTTCAGGGACTTTCACCCATGGACATCCAAAGTACCCAGATGCTCAAACCAAACATTTCTGGTATCCCATATAGCCATCCATGACATGCCGATGGAGGCTACGACCCTGATGTCGCTAGGGCGTACAATAATCACAACACACAATGCCAGATGCATGAGTTATACAATCTAATCATGCATTAACCCTGCGTATACCGTGCGTTCATGTGAGATAACCTCCACTTATCAAGGAGTCTCATAACAATCTGCCCAATGTCATATGCAATAGTCAACCACATCTCATAACAAATATAAAGATTATACGTATGGGCATGTATTATGATGTTATCTATCACATACTCATAATCGGTATTAATAACCGGCACTGACGATGTCTACATTTAACCAACACTGACCCCAAGGAATGGCCCACATAGAGCCTAACATATAGTGGACCCATGGCCTCATAAAAGGGCCTAATATACAACACCATGTGCCTCACTCGAGAGCATAATGCACATTACGATGAGCCTTTCACATGGGCCTAACATACATCACAATGGGCTCCATCGCCTGGCCCTCAAATGCATCATAATGGGCCTCATCCCATAGGCCTCATATACATCATATTGGGCCTCAAATACAGGCCGAATGTGCATCACAATGGGCCTCAAATACAGGCCGCACATTCATCACATTAGGCCTTGACAATCGGCCCCGATATCTAGCCTTCACAATTGGCTTATACAATCGACCTCAACAATCAGAATCAATCAATAATCGGCCTCGATGATCGGAATCAACAATCGGCCACAATAATCAGAATTGATCAATAATCAACCTCGATAATATAACGCCCTGAAAATCAGGGGTCAAGCATAAACTCAACTCCCGAGTTCCAACGCATCACATATGCAACAAAATGAATGATGATTGAATATTGTCTATATCAGTGTAGTGAACATGAGTGAGATTAAGCCAAAATAGCATATCATACCCCAGAGACAGTTAAATTTATAAGCGGAAGACTGTGATAGATATGTAAAATATATAAACTGTGGTGAGTCTCCAGAGTGTGATAATGTTACCAGGTTAATTCATTACAAGTACAATTTTAAATTATACCAAGTTGTGTAAGGTCATCTAGTCAATATCCCAGAAAGCCCCATCGATCAGGACACAGCTCATAGGAACCTGCGTGAAACTACATAAAGGAGGAATCCTCCTCATCCTCATAAAAGTCTGGCTCTGCTTCGCAGCATCGCTATCATCTGAAACTCAAACAAGTCTGGTTGGTGTGTATAATACCGTCCTGTAATGTGGGAGTGAGTGATCAACTCAGTGGAACAATAAAGCATAGGTTAATATGTTATCAATTCTATCAAGCAGTAATAATACAGCAGTACAATGAAACACTCCTAACTACTCTTATTAATGCAAGTATGAATGCAGTCATGATGCATGCCCTCACCGACATACTCCCTCGTGTGACACCATCTTACGTTCGCCACATGCTTACATTCCTCAGTGCTCCACATCTTCTAGGCACATGCAATGCGATGATGAGCATAATTACCAAGTTATTATTAGTCCATTTCAAACAGCAGGATTTGGAAACTAAGGTACCTCCCTTATATCATTCCCAAATATGATCCATTCTAGGGTCGTTAGTCCTAGTTAATCTCATACGATATTGTGTTTCTAGGTCGATGTAAGGGCTGTTACATGAAACCGTTACACCACTCCCCCATCACCCTTTTAATGGTTTATCACTAAATTGATACAGGCCTAGCTCATACTCTATTCACGGCGGTAAAACTCGTCGCCTCACCGCAAATTCAGAGTATGTTCGAGGTCATTACAAAAGGCTGTCAGGGCTGTTACATGCATTCGTTGCACCACTCCCCCATCACCTTATCAATGTAGGCTGACAGTATGAATATAGTGTCCCATACCACCATAATCGGCTCACGAGTCTAGTTGCTCAATGGACACTACGGGGAGGCACATGGCCCCAGCGTAGGCCGATAGCTCGACCACGGTATCCCATACCACCATGCCCAGCTCATGAGTCTTAGCAGATCGAGGTACCATGGTTAACAGGATTTCACTGGTAAGTTTGGTACCCTAGGTTCAAGCAGTAGCGTCCAAACATGGTGAACATACATAAGACAGATCGGGTTTCTTGACGAACTCGGCTAGCTTGAGCGTGCAACAAGTTGAACGATATGAAGCGCATAAGCACTTCATGTGGCCAACCACTATCGCCAACTGAAGTACGACTCGGGTTCATCAAACACATCTCACGTGGCAAATGAATCGCAGCCATGAATTCAATCCCATTACCGATTGCCTGGACTATACAATAGCCCCAAACACAATCAATCCATGACCAAAAACATGTAGAGTAAAGCAGAATAAACAAAGTAATTCAAGCATGTTGACAAGCATGTCATGAAGCATGTAATAAAGCACAATATAAATAGGAAATACAAACACATATTTCATAAGCGGTTAAATTAAACAAACAACATGGAGGACATCATATACATCTTTAAGGTAGTTAAGAATCCCATCTCAACACCCCTATTAATTTTAGTTCGTCACACAATTTCTCACACAGGCATTTTATCAAACACTTAAACTACACCACTCCAACATACATGACGTATGTTGATTTCAACATAGATTAGGACAAATCCTTATAGCAAGGAGTTGTCGCATACACATCAATCATGTTCTTACATTTATTACATATGGTAGGCATAAATCATTAATCCATATTTATTTAGTCATTTCAGCAAACGTTTAGACTACACACATCAACATACATGACGTATGTTGATCACATACGTGTAAGGCCAAATCCTTTCACTAGGGAGATGCCCAATTATAACACGCGTGCACCTACGATGGATAGTCATAGCAAGCAGGAATCCAAGTTCCATTTTCATTCAGTCATTTCCACAAATACTTGGGCTACACGTTTTAGCATATATAGTGTATATTGGCCATGGTGTGATTTAGGGCAAATCCTTTCGTCAAAGGGGTATCGCCAATACAACAATCATATATCCATGACAATTAGTCATGGCGAGCACGAATGCGAATTCTATACTCAATTGGTCATTTTCACAAACACTAGAATACACCCTTTTTACATACATAGTGTATATTAGCAAAAATATGTATTAGGGCGAGTACTTTCACCAAATAAGTAATTTACACATATATAATATGTTCATACAGCAAATAATCATGGCAAACACATTTCCAAAATTTATACGTATATGGTACTTTCTACAAATACTTAAAATATGTAAAATTTCATATTCTTCGTCTTTAATCGAAACGGAAAACAGACAGCACTTTGTACATGTGCAATTACATGCAGATCATGAATCTATCATTATCTGACATTGAAAGCGTTGAAAACCATAACCTATACACCTAAAGTCCGCACCTTTTGTCATAGAATTGTAACAGAGACGATAGGTTTGCTAAGCTTTCGTATACGGCAGTTTGGCAACCTATAGAATGAAATAGGTTAGCTATTTCATAACCTACAACTATCAAAACCCCAAAACAGATTAGGGTTAGGGTTTCTTACCTAGAAACGGAGCTGGAATCGCTGGAAAAGCGATGAGAATGGAGTGGTTAAGCTCGTGTAGTGGCAGGGAAGCATGGCAGGCAGATGCTCCCACTTCTCTCTCACTTTCTCTCTCTTTTCCTAGGGTTTTTCTCAAATTTGTATGGCTAAATGAGAGAGGGTTTTAAGGTCCTTATATAGCCCAAAAAGTCACCAAATTAGACTTCAGGTCAAGGTATACTTAGGTTATTAGCAAAGCGGGCCAGTTTCAGCTCAACGGAGGACTTCTGGTGGCCCTCCTTGAGCCAAAGGTCGGACTTAAGCCCATAGACATTGGATCAAGGTTCAGCTGAGGTTTCGTTCCAATCGGGTTCCCAGATCGCCCGTGGCAGACCAGTTTCAGTTCAACGGTCAGTGGATCTCGATCGGAGATTCTGAGTATATGGATATGTTTGGGAAAATATCCCTGATCCGAGGGTGTAATTTGGTCTGATTCTAACGGTCTGGTTGCTTAATACTGACCCGCAAGTGACAAGTCTCAGATTTATTTATTTTGAATTTAATTTAGAAATATTTTCACATTTCTCACACTCTCCGCTCCGAGCTTAAGCGAATAGCATTGGGACACTATCTGGATTTGATTTCCGAGATGGTTGTCAAGCCCAGCAAGGCGGTCCCAATTCCTTAACTTCGTGTTAATCGGACTTCCGACGTGCTGTCCAGATCTGATACGGAATTTCAATGTGCTCCCGAGAGCAGTCGGGTAATGAGTTTACTCCTAGATTTTGAGGTAACCTAGCGTCAATGATTCTACAAGTTTTAGGTCTTGCAGATCGTATTTAAAGTGGATCAAATGGATTTCGTAGCTAATCTAGTTTAGCACTTAGTTACTTTGTCTCATTTCTAAAGGATTTAGTCCTATAAGATTTCTGTCTGAGGTGGTACTTAGTCCTTTGTAGTTTGTATATAAAGTGATCCAAGTTATACTACTTAGCTAGTTTAAGATAGTGTCTAGGGTGAAAGTACTTAGAAAAATTGAAAGATAAAGGTGGTGAAGGGTGGGATTTGTGAAGGAAATGGGTTCAAAAGAGGTTTTAGACTGGGGGACTCAGTTCTGACAAGTTAATAAGGTGTCAGGAGCGACCCATTGCCTAAGGATGTCTAATTCTAGGTTGGAAAAAATCCGGGATGTTACAGATAATCAGAATCGCCAATCGGCCACAATGATCGGAATCGATCGATAATCGGCCTCGATGATCGGAATCAGCAATCGACCACAACAATCAGAATCGATCTAATTGGAATTGGCAATTTGGCCACAATGATCAGAATCGATCGATAATCGGCCTCGATGATCGGAATCGACAAATCGGTCACGTCAATCAGAATTAGCAATCGGTCAGGATAATCAGCCTCGATCGCTAATCGGCAATTGGCCACGACGATCAAAATCCATCGATAATCAGAATCGGCAAATCGGTGAGGTCAATCAGAATTGGCAATCGGTCATGATAATCGAAATCGGCAAATCGATCTCGTTAATCAAAATCGATAATCAGTCATAATAATAGAAATCGATTGATAATCAGAATCGACAAATCAGTCACTTTAATCAGAATCAGCAATCTGTCATGATAATCGGAATCGATTGATAATCGAAATCGACAATCAGCCACAACAATCGGAATCGATCGATAATCAGAATCGGTAAATCAGTCGCGTCAATCAGAATCGGCAATCGGTCATGATAATCAAAATCGATTGATAATCGGAATTGGCAAACCGGTCACGTCAATCGGAATCGGTAATCGCCCTAACAAAGGGCCTAAGGTAAGGTCACAATGTGGACATTTAACCATCATTACTCATCAATGTCGACCTTTAACCAACATTACTCCCAAGGAGTGCCCCATAGGGCCCATGGCCTTACACAAGGGCCTAATATACATTGCCATGTGCCTCACTCAAGGGCTTAATACACATCACAGTGGGCCTCACTCATGAGCCACATATGCATCACATTGGGCCTGATATCTAGGCCTCAAATACATCACAATGGGCGTCATACTTAGGCGGCTTAAACATCATAAAGGGCCTCTTTACATGGACCGCCAATATATCACAGTGGGCCTCATACACAAGCTGAATATGCAACACGATGGGCCCCATACACGAGCCACACCATAAGTAGCCACGGACATAATGATCGAAAGATCATCGGGACCCTTCCACAAATAGCAGTGGTGACAATGATCTCCACCGTTAAAACTCCACAGGGTCCACCATAGCGTTTATTTTCCATCCAATCTGTTCATACGGTCACAAAGACCTGGTTTAAGAGGAAAAATAAATATCATTTTGATCCAAAACTTCTGTGCTCCCAAGGAGTTTCAATTGTAGACGATCAATCGCACACTGATTATTACGGTGTGGTCCACCTGACAAATGGTTGGATGAAACATATACATCAAGGCATGGTCCATTGTAATATTAGATCCGTCTTATTTTTAGTCTCAAGCCTTGAGACAAGCTAGCTAAATGGATGGACAACTGGATAGTCCTCGGTATCAAGGTGGGCTGCTGGATGGCGTGACTAAAACATATACATTAAAGTGGAATCTCCACCGTCCTAGTCAGTGGACGGTGGAGATGGACGGTCTGGATATTACACATACCCCATGATCTGACCCTCTTGCTGGTGTCACCACAGCAAGTGGTGGGACCCACAGAGTTGTTGACGTCAGTGTAACAACCCCACAGCTGGTGCGAGGAACGCTAGTCAATCTTCTTCTAACCACGTCCTAGATTGGACGGTGTGCACAGCACATATCAAGGTGGGCTCCACTGTCCATAGCTGGACGGTGGATGAATGGATGAGAGACATGCATCTGGTGGGTTCCACGTGAAAGTGGCCCACCATCTCATCCCTTTAAATACAATATAATATATCATATAATATTTTATATATACTAACCCACCGTCCGGATGAATCTGGACGGTGCAAAATTCTTTTATATTAAAGGTGGGTTCCATGTGAAAGTGGCCCACCATCACAAGGTAATATAATAACTTACATTATATTATATAACAATATATTATATTATATTAATATATATGTACGCATGTGTATGAGAGGGAGGGAGACCAGCGCTGTCAGTGCCCAGCGTCTAGAGACGCTGGACGGACGGATGATGGTAGGCCCCACGTATATGGACGATTTTGATGCAACACATACATCATGTGGTGAGGCCCACAGTTCTTACTCATGTCAATATATATCAGCTGTTTAGCTAACGTGAGGTACACTATCGTATGTGCAGATACAACACATACGATCGAAGTGGGGTCTATTCGGGTGGGCCATGTAGCTTCATCATCACCCCAAGAAAATGAGAGAGAGAGAGAGAGAGAGAGAGAGAGAGAGAGAGAGAGAGAGAGAGAGAGAGAGAGAGAGAGAGAGAGAGAGAGAGAGAGAGAGAGACGAGATGGAGAGGAGGCACCCCGCCACTATGGGTCCTCCATTTCTTACATTACATACTCCAAACGAGTCCCACCACATGTGGTCCCAAAAATGAAATTTAACGGTGGATCACCCATCTATTACAATCCTCCTTGCTCTCTTAGCCTCCTTAGCTCTTATGCTTAAACTTTGACGGTGGATGATGGAGTTTTGATGGTGGGGATGAGAGATTGGGTGGTAAAGAAGTGGGCCACACTTAGCTTGCTCTTGGAAGGGTTGGACGTTTGGAATTATGTGGCTTGGA
Source organism: Magnolia changhungtana (assembly GCA_030180095.1). Taxonomy (NCBI): domain Eukaryota; kingdom Viridiplantae; phylum Streptophyta; class Magnoliopsida; order Magnoliales; family Magnoliaceae; genus Magnolia; species Magnolia changhungtana. The sequence continues at coordinate 4,901,983 of JASAUF010000612.1, read as the reverse complement.
AAATGAATTTTAAGAAATGAGAGAGGGAGAGGTGATAGATTGATAAGAGATGGTTCTTGTAAGGAAAGGGGATGGAGAGGTATGGGAGTGTTTGAATTTTTGTAAAAGAGGGATGGGTAGGGGAGAGAGGGAGTTGACTTGTGGAAAAAAAGGAGGGATGGGAGTTGGTACTTGTGGTAGGGTGAGGTGGCATGGGATATGGGTTTGTGTACTTGACTTGATTTGATGTAACATATTGTAGAGATTCTCTCGAAATTCACAACGCGCGGCGTTTCTTTAGAATGAACGCGGGCCCACATCTCCTAACCCGGGTATTAGATCGATGCGCGAGTCATGGTGTTAGAACCGCGGCGACGGTGATATCGCTAGGGTTCAAATTTTGGGTCGAGCCGACTTCGGTAAGCAGGTCTCAACTTAGGATCACGCGCAAATGTCGGATACAGGTCGAGGGTTGCTGAAATTCGACCGAGAGGATCGCGGAAGCCTACGGAATGGTACGGTCTAGGATACGGGTCTTACAACTCTCTCCTCTAAATAAAAATTTTGTCCTTGAAATTTACAGAACAGACAAGGGAGAGGAAACATCATATATAAGTCAAGGCACAATCTGTTTACATAAGGATGAGGATAGCGCTCTCTAATCTCAACCTTGCGCTCCCAAGACGCCTCACCAACACTCTGGTGACTCCTACTAAACCTCAGATCATGGATCAGAAACGATCGAAACTAGGATACCTTACAAACTCACCATCTCACCAATGACTAATCTAACAAGATGGTCCTAATAACTAGTTACGCAAATCGTCGGCGACTCTTGACGACTAAGGGTCCTTCAAAGCTGCATAAAACCCACCCTAGGTCTATTGGGGAGGTGTATGTCCCTGCTCCAAAGAGGTTGTTGCTGCTGAAAATGGGGGCACTCACGCTTACGATCCCCTGTCTCACCACATCTGAAGCAAACGTCCGTAAACGGTCTCTTTGGTGGTGCTGAAGGTGCTGCTGACACTCGAAATGATGGACGGTTCCTGTGTCCTGCAGCCGTCAATGCTGCTATTAAGGGTCAAATATTGCATATCAGACCCTATTTATTACCTGGATTTACGGGTATGATACTGTTTAAACGGCCGGTTTTAATTATGTTTTGTTGCAGGATGCAATCCAGAGCTAAAACTGAAATTGGGTACTAAAAGTGTGGATTTGGCCTCCGAATTCATCAGAGCAAGGGACGGACTCCTGGGGCTTGGGATCGACGATTTTACTGACCCAGAGATCCGCGAAAATCGAGAAACTGAAGCTCAAATGGCCCGAAATTGGTCCAGAATGCAAGATCACAGGGTTCCCACCATCCGTTTGGTTCGAAACTTCATACATGGCTTCAGGACAATAAATTAACCGTACACGTCGAAATTCATCCGTCGGTTCATCGCGGAAGCAGCCCAATGGACAAATCAGCCGTTAAACAGTCAATTCTGGGCCCACCTGATACCTGGATCTGCGTCAAAATTGGTATCAATGCGTTAAATGAGCTGAGGAAATGAATGGATGGAATGGATTTTAACCAAGCATCACAGTGGACCTCGCATGTACATCGCATGTACACGGGGTATCCGATGCTCGAGCTGCACCGGACGGTCAGCCCAGTCAAAGACGGGCTGACCCGTCGTCTTCCATTCGCGACGGCAATGACGGCCGATGCGTCTCGCGATTTTTAACAGTGGGCCACCATGGTCCACTTTATGGAGGATCTGAACCGTCCATCAGGTCCCTAGGGAGGTTCTTATCACTGCCTAGAGGGCAGAATTACAAACGATCTCGAGGATCAAAATCCATCCGTTCAAACGGACAACCGACGGTGGAGTGAGAAATCAAGTGGGCCACACTGAAATTAACAAATCTCGTCCTTCCCGGACGGTTTTAGTCCCCGAAGATAATGGAGGGCTTGGATTCTTCAAATGACGTCGAACGTGGACCCCACCATCGCCACGCCATCGAGTTCGCGGCCGCGTGCAGCGTCTTCCGCCGCGTTTGCGGAAATTAGTGGGCCCCGTACTTCATCTTTCCTAAGATCCGATCCGCCCATCGTGTAGATGGGTTCGAGAACTACAAAACCATGCTGAGATTCCACTCCCATGCGTACACACGTGTGCGGTACAGAGGCCACAAACAGGCGGTCTTGTGACGTTCAAAACTGATCTTTTTGTATTTTCTTCTGTGGGCTGCTCTAATGGACCTTCAAAACCACCCATTCTTGACTGAAATTTCGTCCTGAATCCAATGGATGGGGTGGATTTTCCAGAAAACACCTCTGTGGGGCCCACCGATCACGGCTGTGAAAATTTATACTCCGAGTCCTTCTACGACTCTGCCACCGATTCCAGCCATTCAGCAGCTATAAAAGGGAAGTTTTGGACATGGGAAATTCATTCAGAGCCAGGGAATTCGAGATCCAGAGCCAGGGAGAGAAGAGAGAGAGAAAGGAGTAGAGTTGTATTTTTTCTTTCCTTCTTTGCTTTTAATTTATTTATTTTATTTTGAGAGATCTAGTCCACTCATGTGTGGCTAAACCTCTTAGCTAGGGCTAAGAGGTGAAGCTTGTAGCATGATGGGAGGCCTCTTTGCTTGTGCCTTTTGTTTAGACTGATCTGATATTGATTTGGGTTTAATTAAGGGAATGTTTTCAGTCTTTAATGGTCTGTTGTGACTGAAATTACAATGGGTCTGCAATGGCTTTGAGCATGTTCTTTTCCTCTTAATGTTTATGACGTCAGGAAGCCCTGTTGTTCACCATCGTCTCCTGGGCATGGTTGGATGTCGGTACCCTTCCTAACCTTCATGGCATGTTGATTGGTTGGTAATTAGATTAATTACTTGTTTGCTTTGTCTCCAGGCATAGTTTGGTGATGGAATCCATTCTAATTCATACACCTTTCATCTCTTGAAATCCATATCAATGGCAGTTCAGTTAATTTTCCTGATTTGTAATACAGGCATAAGATCTCCCTGATCTCTACAAGTGGATCCTCTGAATCCCTAGTTTCCCTTCTCTGATTTTTCCTAAGTTTTAGATTAATATTTCATCATTATTCTTCAAATTATAATCGATTTAGATTTCATCTCATTCTAGTTCTATTTCTACTTAGTTTCAGATAACGTACAAGTTACAGTCCCTTGGGATTCGACCTCGGTCTTACCGAGTTTATTACTACATCTCATTCGTCCTAGATCCATTGGCACATGGAATGATTTGCAGAGGGAATTCATAAAGAAATTTTTCCCACACCATAAAACAATTACCCTCAGAAAAGCAATCATGAACTTCGCCCAAAAGGAAGATGAAACATTCTACCAATGTTGGGAAAGGTTCAAGGATCTTGTCAGTTCATGCCCACAACACGGTTTTGAAATGTGGCGCATTACAAATTTTTTCTATGATGGACTGACATCTTCCATGCGCCAACTGGTCGAGACAATGTGTAATGGTGAATTCATGAATAAAGAGGTCGACGAGGTATGGGATTACCTAGATAGACTTGCCGAGAATGCACAATCATGGGACCATTACCCAAAATCAAACACCACGCCTAAGCCAACTCAATCTAAGGAGAAAGGTGGAGTATATCTCCTGAAAGAAGAGGACAATCATGATGGATCTAGTGATGTCCCACAAAATTTAGAACCGGAACTTCTAGAGAAGCCAGTTGCTCCGTTCCCCCAACGGTTGGTTGCACCAAAACGTCTTTCTAACTCTCAGGATATTTTGGAGGTGTTGAAACAAGTGAAAGTCAATATTCCTCTACTTGATGTCGTAAAACAGATTCCTTCATATGCAAAATTTCTGAAAGACCTATGTACGACCAAAAGACTAAGCAGAGTATTCAAAAGAAGATTTTCTTAACCGAGAAAGTGAGTGCCATCTCGAAGCAAGACGTGCTGCGAAATTCAAGGATCCCGGTAGCCCAACCATATCATGTGTAATCGGGAACCATCGAATTGATCACGCACTTCTTGACTTGGGAGCGAGCGTCAATCTGATCCCCTACTCGGATACAAACGATAGGATTGGGTGAGTTAAAACCTACCCTAACTACACTACAACTTGCCGATCGAACTGTTCGTGTACCAAGAGGGATTATTGAGGATGTGTTAGTCCAAGTTGATAGATTTTACTACCCTGTAGATTTTATCATCCTGGACACTGAACCCATCATCAACATGAGCACTCAGATTCCCGTCATTCTTGGTCGCCCATTCCTTGCCACGTCAAATGCAATCATCAATTGCAGGAATGGTGTCATGACTATGTCTTTTGGAAATTTGACATTGGAGTCAAATATCTTTTTCAATAACGGCAAAAGAACGCAGAGGATGATGACGATGTCCACGACATTAATATGATCGATACTTTCGTGGAAGATAGGACACCCCTTACCTTATCCTCGATCCTCTGAGACGTGCTTGGCCCACTCCCATGAGTTTGATGATGATATGATTAGGGAGATGTGTGCCGCTTGCTTGATCTCGCACCCAGACTGGAAGTTAACCGGTGGAGGCCACAATTTGAAGAATTGCCACAACCGATGTAGTGCCTCTACTGCCTAACCTCAAGGCACCGAAGCTTGACCTAAAACCTTTGCCCTCGATTTGAAATATGCCTATTTAGGTCAAGATGAGACATACCCGGTGGTGATCTCTCGTCCACTGGAGAAAGAACAGAGAGTATGCTCATATCTACTCTCATTGAGCATAAAAGAGCCCTTGGATGGACGATAGCAGACCTCAAAGGAATCGATCCTCGATTTGTACTCACCACATATATCTTGAGGAAAATGCAAAGACGCTTCGGCAACCACAACGTAGACTAAATCCAAACATGAAGGAAGTGGTTAAGGCCGAGGTTCTTAAACTATTGGATGTAGGTATCATATACCCTATATCCGATAGTCAATGGGTGAGTCCAACTCATGTGGTTCCTAAGAAGTCCTGGAATCACCATCGTAGCCAATGCTAATAATGAACTCGTGCAACCAGAGTCACTACCGGTTGGAGAATGTGCATTGACTACGTGAAGTTGAATACCGTCACAAGGAAGGATCACTTTCCTTTGCCCTTCATCGATCAAATCTTGGAAAGGCTAGCGGTCATTCTATTATCTTGTTTTCTTGACGGGTATTCGCTACAATCGATTGAAATTGCCCCGAGGACCAGAAAAGACCACATTTACATGTCCCTATGGCACCTTTGCTTATCGAAGGATGCCATTTAGATTATGTAATGCCCCTGCCACCTTTCAGCGATGTATGTTGAGTATCTTTTCTGATATGGTGGGGCAATATCTTAAGGTCTTCATGGACGATTTCTCTGTCTATGGGTCATCTTTCAGCAAGTGCTTAGAAAGTCTTAAATGTGTGCTGAAAAGATGTGAAGAAAAGAACTTGGTACTTAATTGGGAGAAGTGCCATTTCATGGTTCATAAGGGGATTGTCCTTAGACATATCATCTAGTCCAAGGGAATTGAAGTAGATAAGGCAAAAATCGATCTTATCTCTAACCTACCTCCACCTAAGAACATCAGGGACGTGCGATCCTTCTTAGGACACGCAGGATTTTACAGGCGATTCATAAAGGACTTTAGTCTCCTCTCTCGTCCTTTATGTAATCTTCTTCAAAAGGATGTTCCATACGAGTGGTCTGAGCAATGCCAGGAAGCTTTCACCAAGCTTAAAGGCATGTTAACCACTGCACCTATCATGCAGCTACCCGACTGGAGCCTTCCTTTTGAGCTTATGTGCGACGCCTCTGATTATGCTCTTGGAGCGGTTCTAGGCCAGAGAAAAGATAAGAGGCCCTACGTCATCCATTACGCGAGTAGGACTTTAAATCATGCCCAAGTGAACTACTCAACTACAGAAAAGGAACTTTTAGCCGTAGTGTTCGCTTTGGACAAATTTAGGTCCTACTTGATCAGATCCAAGATCATTATCTATACGGATCATGCGGCACTGAAGTATCTTCTTTCTAAGAATGATTCTAAGCCCCGCTTGATACGATGGATCCTTCTACTCCAAGAATTTGATTTGGAAATTAAAGATAAAAAGGGAGTAGAGAACGTAGTGGCCGATCACCTTTCTCGCCTCAATACCTCTGATTCCCTTGAGGTGACCCATATCAATGACATGTTCCCTGATGAACAACTGTTCAGAGTCTCCCATTCACCTTGGTTCGCTGATATTGCTAATTATCTTGCTACAGGTTCCATACCGACACATTGATCACAAGAAGATAAGAAGAAATTTTTCACCGAGGTGTGCAAATTCTTCTGGGATGATCCATACTTGTTTAAATATTGCCCAGACCAAATCTTGAGGAGATGTGTGCCAGACGATGAGCATCAGAGAGTCATCTCCTTTTATCACTCACAGGCCTGTGGTGGTCACTTTTCTGCTAAAAAGACCATGACCAAGATTCCGCAGTGTGGCTTCTATTGGCCCACTATGTTCGTGGACACTCATGAGTTTTGCAAAGCTTGTGAGCGTTGTCGAAATTGGGAGCATTGTCCCGTCGAAATATGATGCCCTTGAATCTCATTCTTATCATGAGGCATTTGATTGTCAGGGGCATCGATTTCATGGGACCATTCCCCAATCTTTTGGGAATTTATATATTTTGCTTCTCATTGTAGACTATGTCACTAAATGGGTCGAAGCGATTCCGTGTCGGAATAATGACCATCGCACGGCCATTAAATTCCTAAAAGAAAACATCCTTTCCCGATTTGGAACGCCTCGAGCCATTATTAGTGATGGGGCTCACACTTTTGTAATAGGCCATTCGAGAGTTTAATGAAGAAATATGGTATCTCTCATAAGGTGAGCACTTATACCACCCACGACAAGTGGGCAAGCTGAGATTTCTAATAGGGAGATCAAACACATTTTGGAGAAAACGGTTAACCCTGACCGTAAGGATTGGTCAATTCGATTGACCGATGCCTTATGGGCTTACCGTACTGCTTTTAAAACCCCTATTGGAATGTCTCCCTTAGACTCGTCTATGGGAAAGCTTGCCACTTGCCTGTGGAATTGGAACATAGAGCCTACTGGGCAATCAAAAATTTAAATTTCAATCTGAACAACGCTGGCTCGCTACGCAAACTTCAGTTGAATGAACTTGAAGAAATCCGGAACGACGCATACGAGAACTCGAGAATTTACAAGGACAGGATGAAGGCGTTTCATGACCAACATATTCTACGAAAATCATTCACGCTGGGCCGTAAAGTCCTTTTGTATAATTCTCGATTACATCTCTTTCCGGGTAAGCTTCGATCTCGTTGGACCGGCCCTTACATTGTTGTTACTGCATATCCTTATGGGGCCGTCGAGATAAGAGATCCCGACAATGGCAAGGAGTTTAAAGTAAATGGACATCGCTTAAAGCCATTTGTCGAGCAATTTGATTCAGAGGACATGTCCATGCCTCTGACTGATCCTGTCTACCAGGACTGATCTCCTAGTCTGATGGAGGTATAGGTAGGTTTATCGCTTTCTTAGGACTAGGGTAGTTGCTGTAGTTGTCTGGCTGAAGACGTTAAACTTAGCGCTCCTGGGAGGCAACCCAACTTTTCTTTTCCATTTATTTCATTTTCCTAGTTAGTTCAATGTTTGTGGGTAACATTACTGCAAACCCTCACAAGACTACAACTCGTCCACTAGGGGCAACCTAGGGGTTTAAAGGCTTGTTGCATGTGCTAAATGCAATCGAGAGCACCTGCGAAAGTGGTATAGGTAGGATTTTATTTCTTGTTATTTATTTATTTATTTATTTATGTTGCTTTTTCTCTCGTGCTCACCCGCTCTCATGTTGAGATCTCTTGGAAAGCCTCTCACGATTCATCATTCAGGTACTATCTTCCCATCACTTCTCTTTTACTTTCGTTGTTCCGTCTGCATTCCATGCTCATATCTTTTATATTGAGGACAATGTAGCTTTTAGGTCGGGGGTGGGAGATTAGGTAACCTAATCAGTGTTTTTCTTGGTCTTGAGCAAAAATTGTGAAAATTTTTTAATTTTTTTCTGAAAATTCTTGTGAATTTGAAGTGATTTTGACGACCATCTTGGATTTATCATGTTAAGATACGTATTGTTGGTAATTCATTACTTTTGGATTCGATTATCTGTTGATTTCACAGTTAAGTTTGAATTATTAATCCATGATTAGAAGTTGTAAACATTAATTGAGTCATGATTTCACATACCACATCTCACTTACACATTGAGATTTCAGTTTGATATTGAATGATTAACTTGGTAATCACCGAGCATGAAAGAAACCAGCCTAAAAGATTTGGCCATCAGGGTATAAAAAGAGAATTACACCATGGGTTTGCTCCCTATAGGTGTGGATTTGATTTTCTATGATTAACAGTTAGACAGAGCTGGGCGACTATTTTCACCATAGGTTTGCTCCCTATAAGTGAAAAATTTGATTCCCATCTTGACATTAAAAAAAATAAAAAAATAAAAAAAATAAAAAAAAAAACTAGAAAAATGAAAGAATGATCTGTTAGGCAAGTTTTGGTTATCATGAATTCTCTTGTTGATTACCAACGAAATCCTGAAATAAAGAATTGAATATTAATGTTGAAAGTCGGGATTACACTCTACACCCATGGAACTTAATGTTTAAAATTATTCTAGTTTATGGATTAATCTTTGAACTTCATTATGAAATTCATCGTGCATAAGAGGCCAGGAGAAATTGATAATCAACATTCATGAATCTTAAGATTTCTCATATTTGGATTGTTTTTCAAAATATCACTCGGCTTCATAAGAATTGTCTCGTAATTCTCAACTTAATTTTCGCATATTTTGCTTTGGACTAGCAAAATGTCAGGTTGGGGTTGTGTTGAGGGTCAAATATTGCATATCGACCCTATTTATTACCTGGATTTACGGGTATGATACTGTTTAAACGGTCGGTTTAATTATGTTTTGTTGTAGGATGCAATCAGGAGCTAAAACTGAAATTGGGTACTAAAAGTGTGGATTTGACGCTCAGAATTCATCAGAGCAAGGGACGGACTCCTGGGGCTTGGGATCGACGATTTTACACAGCCAGAGATCCGCGAAAATCGAGAAACTGAAGCTCAAATGGCCCGAAATTGGTCCAGAATGCAAGATCACAGGGTTCCCACCATCCGTTTGGTTCAAAACTTCATACATGGCTTCAGGACAATAAATTAACCGTACACGTCGAAATTCATCCGTCGGTTCATCGCGGAAGCAGCCCAATGGACAAATCACCAATTAACAATACACCGGGCCACCGATACCGGATCTACGTCAAAATTGGTATCAATGCGTTAAATGAGCTGAGGAAATGAATGGATGGAATGGATTTTAACCAAGCATCACAGTGGACCTCGCATGTACATCGCATGTACACGGGGTATCCGATGCTCGAGCTGCACCGGACGGTCAGCCCAGTCAAAGACGGGCTGACCCGTCGTCTTCCATTCGCAGCGACAGCGGACGCTGATGCGTCCGCTGATTTTTAACAGTGGGCCACCACGGTCCACTTTATGGAGGATCTGAACCGTCCATCAGGTCCCTAGGGAGGTTCTTATCACTGCCTAGAGGGCAGAATTACAAACGATCTCGAGGATCAAAATCCATCCGTTCAAACGGACAACCGACGGTGGAGTGAGAAATCAAGTGGGCCACACTGAAATTAACAAATCTCGTCCTTCCTGGACGGTTTTTCGTCCTGAAGATAATGGAGGGCTTGGATTCTTCAAACGACGTCGAACGTGGACCCCACCATCGCCACAGCCATCGAGTTCGCGACCGCGTAGCGTCTTCCGCTGCTAGTTTTGTGAAAATTAGTGGGCCCCGTACTTCATCTTTTCGGAAGATCCGATCCGCCCATCGTGTAGATGGGTTCGAGAACTACAAAACCATGTTGAGATTCCACTCCCATGCGTACACACGTGTGCGGTACAGAGGCCACAAACAGGCGGTCTTGTGACGTTCAAAACTGATCTTTTTGTATTTTCTTCTGTGGGCCGCTCTAATGGACCTTCAAAACCACCCATTCTTGACTGAAATTTCGTCCTGAATCCAATGGACGGGGTGGATTTTCCAGAAAACACCTTTGTGGGGCCCACCGATCACGGCTGTGAAAATTTATACTCCGAGTCCTTCTACGACTCTGCCACCGATTCCAGCCATTCAGCAGCTATAAAAGGGAAGTTTTGGACATGGAAAATTCATTCGAGAGCAGGGGAATCGAGATCCAGAGCCAGGGAGAGAAGAGAGAGAGAAAGGAGTAGAGTTGTATTTTTTCTTTCCTTCTTTGCTTTTAATTAATTTATTTTATTTTAAGAGATCTAGTCCACTCATGTGTGGCTAAACCTCTTAGCTAGGGCTAAGAGGTGAAGCTTGTAGCATGATGGGAGGCCTCTTTGCTTGTGCCTTTTGTTTAGACTGATCTGATATTGATTTGGGTTTAATTAAGGGAATGTTTTCAGTCTTTAATGGTCTGTTGTGACTGAAATTACAATAGGTCTGCAATGGCTTTGAGCATGTTCTTTTTCTCTTAATGTTTATGACGTCAGGAAGCCCTGTTGTTCACCATCGTCTCTCCAGGCATGGTTGATGTCGGTACCCTTCCTAACCTTCATGGCATGTTGATTGGTTGGTAATTATATTAATTCTGTTGTTTGCTTTGTCTCCTGGGCATAGTTTAGTGATGGAATCCATTCTAATTCATACACCTTTCATCTCTTGAAATCCATATCAATGGCGCTCAGCTTAATTTTCCGATTTGTAATACAGCATAAGATCTCCCCATCTCTACAAGTGGATCCTCTCGAATCCCTAGTTTTCCTTCTCTGATTTTTCCTAAGTTTTAGATTAATATTTCATCATTATTCTTCAAATTATAATCGATTTAGATTTCATCTCATTCTAGTTCTATTTCTACTTAGTTTCAGATAACGTACAAGTTACAGTCCCTTGGGATTCGACCTCGGTCTTACCGAGTTTATTACTACATCACAACCCTGCACTTGGGGTGTGAACAGCTGCTGCTGTTGGAAACTACCAGAGGGAATCTTCCTCTTCCAGTCTCCTCTGTGGTCACGAACCCTCTGCGAATCGTTCCATTCTGCCTCGTAAATCTGGGCCCTCTGAACTACTTACTCAAAGGTCGGGAGCATGTGTCCGACGACATGGCTCCTGAGGTCAAAATGTAAGTCGTTCTCAAAACGGCGGGCCTTCCACCCCTCATCATCAACCAAATACGGCGTAAACCTTGATAGTGCCACAAAACCGGCCGCATACTGTGCCATAGACATGTCCCCCTCCACCAGAGTCTCGAACTCTAACGCTTTCTGACGATGAATGTGGTCGAGGAAGTACTGCTACTCGAATCGACTAATAAAATCCTCTCATGTTTAGACAAAATCAGGCCCTGCAATATGAGTAACGGAGGTCCACCAATGCTCGGCCTCACCCTGGAGAAGAAATACGGCCAACCGGACTCGCTGTTGGTTCGTACATGCTATCGTATAAAAAATCTTCTCTACCTCGGAGTGTCATCTCTCGGCTATTGTCGGGTCTGCTTCGCCTTCGAAACGCGGAACTCTTAAAGAAGGGAGCTCACGCGTTCCTGCTCTGCCTGGGTTAGCGAAACGACGGGGTGCCTACCCTGCCCTTGGAAGGTGGTTGTCACAACCTGCAACATCTGCTGTAAGTGGGAGGCACTCACGGGTATAGTTGGATCTGCACCAGTCTCAGGTGGAGGAACAACATCCTCAGTCTAGGGAGCTTGGATCTCTGGGGGTGGAGCGGGGGTTGCAAGTGGTAAAGCTGGAGCCTCATGTGGTGGAGCGGGATTTGCTCGAGTCACTCTTTTGGGTGGCATGTCCTATAGGGAAGAACAAAGGCGCCTATCAACCTTGAGAAATCTCGAAGGCACACACGTTAAGAGTTTATAACAGAAGATTGCTAAGTTATTCGAACTCGGGACCTACTCAGTCTAAGTTCTCGACAATCATAGAGTGTAGGGTAGCTATCAGTAGATATGTGATGTTATCCTCAGGTATTCCCAAGTTATGCTCTAATACTAACTTCTATCATGCCCCAAACTCGAAAATCGGATTCACAGGAATTTCGATCACTGAATCCGGTGCCGACAGCCTCCGTAGTACCCCATTCTCGGCTCCCAGCGCCCATATGCCATGTTCCGGTCCTGGGATCTTACAAGGAGGATTTTTCAACGTACATTTATCTTGTAAGAGGCATAACTACAAGTTTACCCAAATCACAAAGGCAACATTATCATCACATATCCACTAATATAAACATTTGAATACAATACTGAAAGGGAAATACATATGTCAAAATCAAAGCTCCAGAAGTTAGCTACATGATCCAAGCTCCAGGATGCTACAACCTAACATCACCTCCACGCCTCTATCATACATAAGCTTATAAAAAGCTTAGAGGGTGGTGTACATGTGTGAGCAGTATATGCATGCTCAAAATATAATATCAGAGTAGACAAAAATGCTAGTAAATCTACGAACCATATAATATCAAAGTAAGCAGAAATACTAACAAGTCCATAAAAATATCATCAACCTCATATAAGATATACGATGAAAAGACATAGCAATCCAATGTCATATACTGAGAAAGCAATGTAAATCGGCTATGTAATGCAGAAATATAATGAACCAGAAATCATATATCGAGGATGCAATACAATATGCAATTCGAAAGAGCTACAAATACCATCAGCCTCATCTAGGTCATATAATTGTAGAAACGTAGCAACCCAAAATGCCATATGCCGAGGATGTAATGTAAAATGCAATATGTGGTGCGAATAAAATGACCAAGTTGTAGTGTGAAGTCGGGATGATAGTATGTGGTATCGCAGGCTATGGGGCCTATCACAAAGAACTTCTATCCAAACCAATCTCATACCTGAATTTGGATAGATTGATTCAACGTGGTAAGCTCCTGGTCTCAGGTTAGTCACCCGCCCTAACCGAAATCCTGGCCATTACAAAAGTACACATAACAATTAGTTGCACACTACCAGCCCGAGTGGATAGTGAATGAATGAATGAATATAATGTTGAGTATGTAACACCTGCTCCACAAATCGATACTGCACATCTCTAGAATCATCATCGGGGTCTAGTACACTCTACATGCAAATTATCGCCCACTGACTTGTGACCATGCAAGTGGAAGAGACCTCACTATTCGCCTGACCAGTAGTTAGCCAATATTTACCCGGTACGTCGATAGTAGACCCATTCACGAGCTGGTCAAACTCAACCTAGCTATGCCCCCTACTCTCGGGTGGGTAAGGCCACACCCCCTCCTAACCGACCCTGACACAATGAGAAATGTGGCTTCCTAGTATTTGGCACTTCGGCGCTCATGTATCCACTCAGTCTCGATGTTGGGGCGTCTCCTGGCCACGGAGGTTTAGAGACTTTCACCCACGAACATCCAAAGTGCCCAGATGCTTGAACCAAACATTTTCGATGTCCCATCTACCATCCATGACATTCTGGTGGAGGCTACGACCCTAATGTCACTAGGACGTACAATAATCACAACACAATGCAAGATGCATGAGTCATACAATCTAGTTATGCATCAACCCTGCGCATACTGTGCGCTCATGTGAGATAGCCTCTGCCTATCAGGGAGTCTCATGACAATCTGCCCAATGACATATGCAATGGTTAACCACATCTCATAACAAACATAAAGATGATGCATATGGACATGTATCATGATGCTATGCCGTCACATACTCATAATCGGTATTAATAACCGGCATTGACAAAGTAGACATTTGACCAACATTACCCCCAAGGAATGGTCCACATAGAGCCTAACATATAGTGGACCCATGGCCTCACACAAGGGCCTAATGTACAACACCATGTGCCTCACTCAAGAGCATAATACACATTACGATGGGCCTTTCACATGGGCCTAACATACATCACAATGGGCTCCATCGCTTGGCCCTCAAATGCATCATAATGGGCCTCATCCCATAGGCCTCATATACATCATATTGGGGCTCAAATACGGGCCGAATGTGCATCACAATGGGCCTCAAATATAGGCCGCATATTCATCACATTGGTCCTCAACAATTGGCCTCAGTATCTGGCCTTAACAATCGGCCTATACAATCAGCCTCAACAATCGAAATTGATCAATAATCGGCCTCAATGATCAGAATCGACAATCGGCCACAACAATCAGAATCAATCAATAATCAGCCTCAATAATCGGAATCGACAATCGGCCACAACGATCAGAATCAATCGATAATCGGCCTCGATGATCGGAATCGGCAATTGGCCACAACAATCGAAATCGATCTAACCGGAATCGGTAATCGGCCACAACGATCGGAATTGATCGATAATCTGCCTCGATGATCAGAATCGACAATCGACCACAACAATCAAAATCGATCAATAATCAGAATCGGCAAATCGGTCACGTCAATCAGAATCAGCAATCGGTCATGATAATCAGCCTTGATCGCTAATCAGCAATTGCCCACGACAATCGGAATCGATCGATAATTAGAATCGACAAATCGGTCGTGTCAATCAGAATCGGCAATCGGTCGTGATAATCAGAATGGCAAATCAGTCACGTCATTCGAAATCGATGATCAGTCACGTCAATCAAAATCGATTGGTAATCAGAATCGGGAAATTGGTCACGTCAATCAAAATTAGCAATCTGTCATGATAATTGGAATTGACAATCAGCCATAACAATCAGAATCGATTGATAATCATAATTGGTAAATCAGTCACGTCAATTAGAATCGGTAATCGGTCATGATAATCAGAATCGATTGATAATCGAAATCGGCAAATCGGTCACGTCAATCGGAATCAGTAATCACCCTGACAAAGGGCCTAAGGGAAGGTCACAATGTGGACATTTAACCATCATTACCCATCAATGTGGACCTTTAACCAACATTGCTCCCAAGGAGTGGCCCACATAGAACGTATAGTGGGCCTATAGCCTTACACAAGGGCCTAATATACATCATCATATGCCTCACTCAAGGGCTTAATACACATCACAGTGGGCCTCACTCATGGGCCACATATACATGACATCAGGCCTGATATCTAGGCTTCAAATACATCACAATAGGCCTCATACTTGGGCTGCTCATACATCATAAAGGGCCTCTTTACATGGGCCGCCAATATATCACAGTGGGCCTCATATACAAGCTGAATATGCAACACAATGGGCCCCATATACGAGCCACACCATAAGTAGGCGCGAACATAATGATCGAAAGATCATCGGGGCCCTTCTACAAATAGCAGTGGTGACAATGATCTCCACCGTTAAAACTCCACAGGGTCCACCATAGCGTTTATTTTCCATCCAATCTATTCATACGGTCACAAAGACCTGGTTTAAGAGGAAAAATAAATATCATTTTGATCTAAAACTTCTGTGCTCCCAAGGAGTTTCAATGGTTGATGATCAATCCCACACTGATTATTGCGGTGTGGTCCACCTGACAAATGGTTGGATGAAACATATACATCAAGGCATGGTCCACTGTAATATTAGAGTTGTCTTATTTTTAGTCTTAAGCCTTGAGACAAGCTAGCTAAATGGATGGACAACTGGATAGTCCTCAGTATCAGGGTGAGCCGCTGGATGGCGTGGCTAAAACATATACATTAAAGTGGGATCTCCACTGTCCTAGTCAGTGGACGGTGGAGATGGACGGTCTGGATATTACACATACCCCATGATCAGACCCTCTTGCTGGTGTCACCACAGTAGGTAGGTGGGACCTACAGAGTTGTTAACGTCAGTGCAGCAACCCCATAGCTAGTGCGAGGTACACCAGTCAATCTGCTTCTAACCACGTCCTGAATTGGACGGTGTGCACAGCACATATCAAGGTGGGCTCCACCGTCCATAGCTGGACGGTGGATAAATGGATGAGAGACATGCATCCGGTGGGTTCCACGTGAAAATGGCCCACCATCTCATCCCTTTAAATATAATATAATATATTATATAATATTATATATATATGGTAACCCACCATCCAGATGAATGTGGACGGTGCAAAATTCTTTTATATTAAAGGTGGGTTCCACGTGAAAGTGGCCCACCATCATAAGGTAATATAATATCTTATATTATATTATATAACAATATATTATATTAATATATATGTCCGTGTGTGTATGAGATGGAGGGAGACCAGCGCTATCAGCACCCAGCGTCCAAAGACGCTGGACAGACAGTTGATGGTAGGCCCCACGTATATGGACGGTTTTGATGCAACACATACATCATGTGGTGAGGCCCACAGTTCTTACTCACGTCAATATATATCAGCTATTTAGCTGATGTGAGGTAAACTATCCAATCCTCTCCCACTGTCCATGGATTGGATAGTGCGGATACAACACATAAGAACGAGGTAGGGTCTATTTGGGTGGGCCATGTAGCTTCATCATCACCCCAAGAAAATGAAGGAGAGAGAGAGAGAGAGAGAGAGAGAGACACGAGATGAAGAGGAAGCACCCCGCCACTATGGGTCTTCCATTTCTTACATTACATACTCTAAACAGGTCCCACCACATGTGGTCCTAAAAATGAAATTTAACGATGGATCACCCACCTATTACACTCCTCCTTGCTCCCTTAGTCTCCTTAGCTCCTATGCTTAACCTTTGATAGTGGATGATGGAGTTTTAATGGTGGGGATGAGAGATTGAGTGGTAAAGAAGTGGGCCACACTTGGCTTGCTCTTAGAAGGATTGGACGTTTGGAATTTTGTGGCTTGGAAAATGAATTTTGAGAAATGAGAGAGGGAGAGGTGATAGATTGATAAGAGATGGGTGTTGTAAGGAAAGGGGATGGAGAGGTATGGGTGTGTTTGAATTTTTGTAAAAGAGGGATGAGTAGGGGAGAGAGGGAGTTGACTTGTGGAAAAAAGGAGAGCTGGGGGTTGGTACTTGTGGTAGGGTGAGGTGGCATGGGGTATGGGTTTGTGTACTTAACTTGATTTGATGTGACATGTCGTAGAGATTTTCTTAAAATTCGTAACGCACGACGTTTCTTCGAAATGAAAGTGGGCCTACATCTCCTGACCCTAGTATTGGATCGGTGCGTGAGTCACGGTGTTGGAACCACGGCGACGGTGCAGTCACTAGGGTACAAATTTTGGGTCGAGCCGACTTCGGTATGCAGGTCTCGGCTTAGGATCGCGTACAAATGTCAGATATAGGTCGAGGGTTGTCAAAATTCGACCTGGAGGACCGTGGAAGCCTACGGAACGGTACGGTCTAGGATACGGATCTTACAAACTTGATCTCCACCTTGTTCTAGAGATTAGACTTGAACTAATATTTAATTCTTTGTTTAAATCCTCTAGAACACCCATATAGGTGAACCTTTTAGGGATTACAACTTTTCATTAGTTATAGGAGATTCTACCTAACCTCCCATCACCTTGTTCACTGAAAGGAGCATCGCATATAAGGTGTTTGATCTTGGAGTTAAAGCATTGGCGAAGCATCGACATCATGATCACGGGAGTAAAGGGGCACTGATTGAACCATGTGAGAGTATCACGTGCTTCAATCAAGCAACCTAAGAAGGTGCTATAAAAGTAGCTCAATCCAACAAGTTATCATACGTAAGATTCTATGTACACTTCTTCCTTGTGTATGATTGAGTGTAGAGTTTGAATTACCAAACTCGGCTAAGTTCTTGTGTAGGACCTAAATTCAAGTCCTTATATAGGCCACCAGACATGGGTGTGTATGTGTTAATATCTGAGAGAGCCTCCAACGAGATTAAACGTAACTCCTTAGATTAGGACCGAGGTTGTTGGTTAACCTATATAAAGTCAACTTAAGTCTCCTCAAGGAGTATCCAATGGAAGTGTACGTTCATAGGTTCTTATGTAGGACCAAGGTTTGTGGCGAGCCTATAGAAAACCAAGTCTTTTGTGGGAGCTGATCCTTGTATAGGATTGTAAAGTTTAGAGGTGAACCTAGTTTAAAAACTCCGATAGTGAAATCCGGTACACTCATGGGTTGAGTACGTCTGCCAGAAGTAGAGTAGGAAAACTGAACTACTATACATGCTTGTATTTGGGATTGTCTTTGAGCACTTGTTTAATTATGCTTATGTGATGAATGTTTAATTATATGTATGCATGATTAGATGAGTGCTAAGAGTTGATAAATAACACATCCCACACACAAATTTACACTATCATATTTATGGCATGTTGCTTAATTGTCACATCTTTTATAGTTTATGTGATTGGACTCTCAATTGGCTTGGAAGCCTTAGAGTTAATTGCCTTAGTTTAATTTGCATAATAGTTTAAGTAGGCAATTGTGTTTAAAAGGTAAAAATTTTATTTGGTCCTAATCACCCCCATTCTAGGACATAACCATCATTCCTTAGCTTCACCAAGCTTCTGTGTATAACTTGTGAGCCGTCCATATACAATTTCGGTTGATATTAAAGCATGTGGCTCTTGAAGGGATTAAATGCCTTGAGTTGATCCAAGGAGCCTTAGAATGAAGTCTACCCAAGAGGGGTGTATCGTCACACGACTGTCATATTTTGACGGGTCTAACTATGCCTATTGGAAAGCTAGGATGAGGGTGTTTCTAATATCCATTGACTCTATGATTTGGGTTATTTCCGAACAAGGATGGATGATGCCCATGGAACAAATCGTGGTTGATGGTAGAACCATTAGCGTTCCTAAAGATAAATCTAAATAGAGTACCAATGAGAGAGCATAGTATACTTATGATGTCAAATCTTTCAATGATATTTACTTGTGGTTTCCCCCAATGAATTTAAACGTATATGCATATGTGAAATAGGGAAGGAAATGTGAGACATATTGGAAGTCTGCCATGAGGGAACTAACACAGTAAAGAGATTAAAACCTTAACTCTTAATGACAAATTTTTAAAATATTAAAATGGAAGAGTTTGAAACTTTCATGAAATTCTACTATAAATTGAATGATATTTATAATTTCATGTGGGGTTTAGAAGAGAGGATTCCAAAAGGGCATATATGTAGGAAAAATACTTAGATCCTTATTAGATAAGTTTACTCCCAAGATAACATTGATAAAAAAAAAAAGTGTAGAAATATAGATGAGATGAAAGTAGATGAACTCTTAGGTTTCCTACAAACATATGAACTACGATTTAAGGCTTTCTCTAGTGTAAAGAAATTAACCGTCTCAAAATATCTCATAACCATTCACATAGATATGAGATTGTTAAATCTAAAAGTGATAGTGATGATGAGGATGAGGAGGAGAAATTATCTAGAAAATTTAAGAAACTCATCAAGTTTAGTAGAGGGAAGAAATGTGATAAAAAGGATAAGAAAATTGAGAAACGAAAAGGAAAATCTGTTAAACAAGTTAAACTAATACAATGTCACAACTATGAGGGTTATGGACATCTTGCCACTGGTTTCCCTATCAAAATAAGATCTAAAGACAAAACTATCCAGGCGACATGGGATAATACGGAGGAGTCCAAATCTGCTTAAGAAGACTCCTCTAGTGTTAAATGTTAGTGCACTTATTTGCACCCATGTTTATCAATTACGTGACAAGTTGTGTCTTGTAGTCAGATGAGTTATTGGCAAGTGAAGACCGGCGACGCAACTGGTTAGAAGCATCAAAGCTACATTGAATATAAAGAACTGCTTTTACGATCTTAGACCTTGCATATAAATGATCTCAACCAAAATAGGAATACCTACTTAGGTCATCTATTCTAAGCCAATCCCAAGTCCATAGTTTATATCCTATAGTATTGACTTAAGAAAATCCCAAGTTGTTGAATGATTAAAAAGACAAAAATAGGAAAAACTGTCCACCTTCGGTAGGAAGAGGGTGTCACGGAATGTCACCTTCGATATCACCGAAGATACCTTCAGTGTTACCGAAAGGGATCAAAACTGTCCAGCAACCTCACATTAAAATTCGATATCACCGAAGATACCTTTGGTGTTACCGAAGGGGATTAAAATTGTCTAGCAATTTCACATTAAAATTCAGTATCACTGACTGGATAATTCAGTGACACCGATAGCCACCGACGAACAACGTTCAGTGCCACCGAAATGGACATATTTTGAACACAACTTAAGGGATAAATTCGGTACTACCTAATGATATTTTGGTACCACTGAAGTAAGTTCGGTGATACCGAAGTTGACTTCGGTAGCACCGTAAACTATCCATTTTATATTCGTTGGAACATTTCATCTATAAAAGCGGCTTGAAGAAACTTATAGAAATTGTGGATTAAGGCTATTCAGAGTCCCTATGTTGTCCTAAGCTCAATTATCTCATCGTAGACTCTATCCACATGAGATTCATGTTCTTTTCATTGTGATTCATCACTCATGAGCATTCAAAGCTCTTATTTATGAAGAACATGATCTCAAGACTTCACTATAGTATTAGACCAAACCCATAGATATATCCTTAGTCTCAATCATACTCTAGTGTATCCATCGGTTGAATCCCTTAAGAAATCCACTAATTATCCTAGAGAGGAGATTCGACCAACTCCCATAACCTTGGTCACCTTTTAGGTACATTGCATGCAAGGTTCTTGATCGTGAAGCTGAGCTAATAGGTAAATCTAAGCTACGCGATCGGGGGAGCATCGGGGAGCTGATTCAAGCATGTGAGCACGAAGATTAAGTAACCCAAGACAAGCTACAAAAGAGAACTCAATCCTACAAGTAAGCGTCAATTTAAGAGTTCAAGAGTTTAGTCTCCTTCCTCTTGTAGGATTGAGGCTAAGAGTTAGACATCCTCAAACTTGAATAGGTTCCTTGTGTGGGACATTGGCCGGTGGGCCTAAACATGAGGTGCCTTGTGTGGGACCTTAGCCAATGGGCCTAAATGTCAGGTGCCTTGTGTGGGACCTTAGCCGGTGGGCCTAAACTTGAGGTGCCTAGTGTGGCACCTTGGCCGTGGGTTCTAGGTGTAGGACCTTTGCTCTTGCGGAGAGCATAAATTGTGTGCTTGGTGTAAGACTGTAAAGGTTAATGGTGAACCTGTTTTAAAACCATTATAGTGACATTCGGTGCACTCTGGGATTGAAAGTAGAGGCCGGGAGTAGAGTAGGCATGTAAGCGAATCACTATAAATGCTTGTGTTTGAAATGATCATTTGTGCATCTTTTTAAATCATGCATATATATGCTTAAAGTTTAATTTTGTATACATGATTGAATGAATGTTATTCACTGATACGAAGCACATTCCACACACAAGCACACAACACTAGGTTGGTCATTATATATACATATCTTTGATAGCCTTTGTGATTGGATCCTCTAATTGGCTTGGAAGCCATGAGAGTTATATTGCCTTGCTTACTTAAAAGAGAATGATTATTTAAGTTAGGCAATTAAGATTTTTAAATAGAAAAATTATTTGAATTCTATTCACCCCCCTCTAGGACATTTGCTTCATATTCATTCTTCAGTATCAGCGATGTAAACCGCAATTTCAATTGGTATCAGAGTGAGGTTCCTTTGAAAAAGGTCTAATAACCTAGAGGAAGATCTTGACTAAAGAAAGAATTATGGACAAAGGAGAGGGACCATCTGTCTCACGACCACCCATCTTTAATGGAATAAACTATGCATACTAGAAGGCCAGAATGATATATTTTCTCCAAGCCTTAGATGATGATGTTTGGAAGATTATTGAAAACGGCTATATCGCACCAACAGAATAAATTGTTCTTGAGGATGGTACAACAATCACCAAACTAAAACCAAAGGCCACATGGACCCAATATGACAAGGAAATGAGGATGTGTGAAGCTAAAGCCATAATGCAATCTGCTGTGGAGTTTCACAAGAAGTATTTCATCAAATAAGTATGTGCGCAAACTTGAAGGCAGCATGGGAGTTATTAAAAACTACCCATGAAGGAACCAATATAGTGAAAATGTCAATGCTTCAGCTTCTAACATCTCAATTTGAAAACATAAAGATGGAAGAAGATGAGACATTCATGGACTTTTTCCCAAAAGTAAATAGTATATACAACTCCATGGGTGGACTTGGAGAGAGAATTTTGGTACCCAAAATATGTAGAAAAATTCTGAGATCCCTATCGGAATGCTTTAACTCCAAGGTCACCACCATTGAAGAGTGTAGAAATGTAGAAGAACTAGTAGGTTCCCTATAGACCTTTGAACTACACTTGAAATCACCCACAAAATCTAAAAATAGTATTCTCAAAACCTCTAAAAACCTGAATACAAAAGAGGAAGAAGATAGTGAGAATGAAGATGGAGATGAGGAAGTTACCCTCCTAGATAAAAAAAATTCAAAAGATTCTTTAATAAGAACCATGGAAGACCATACAACAACAAGGGATCTCAACCGGACCACAAGTGCCAAACTAGAAATTTCAACAAGTCCAATGAGCTTCAATGCTACAATTGTAAAAAGTTTGGTCACATCTCCATGGAATACCCTATAAAGAAATCCAAAGGAAAAGCCATGGCACCCACCGGGGATGACACTGATGACTCAAATTCAGATTCGGATAAGTCAAGTAGTGATGGAGATAAAAAATCATTAAAAATTCTCATGGCCTCCACCACTACAGTCAGTCTTAAAAAATCGGATGAAGAAAAAGAACTTGATCTTGAGGAAATTAAAAAGGGGAGAGGAATTAGAGTTAGGAGCATAACTTTTGACAATCTAATCAAGAAAATTGAACTTCTGGAATTAAAAGTTGAAAATTTTGAGAAACTTCTAGGCATGAGAAGAAAATCCAAAAATATGACAGGCCTAGGATATGAATCAGAATCCTCCTCTACCTCATCAATGATGACAAATTCAACTACTCAAAATCAGAAAAATTCGGTTGATTTCCATCACTGTGGAAAGATAGGACACTACAAATGGGAATGTCCTATGGTCAACAGATCTGATGCTAGTTCCAAGATAAATCACAAAGTCACATCTAAATCATTTGGAAGTCACTCAGAGAGATACTCCTCTAACTTAAAGAAAATGATTACCAAATGGGTAAAACAAAATAGATACAAGTGCCCTGAAAACATTTCGGGTCCTTGTAACACTTGGTCCATGTGAATCAACAAGTTACCTCGACCCATCTTTTGATATATATATATATATATATATATATATATATATATATATATATTATATATATATGGTAATGAGTCAAGAAATTTAAAAAGTAGAGGTGTTGATAAGAAAAGGTGTATATATATATAACATTTTTTTTAAAATCTAAAGATTCTTGTCTGTAAACATTTTAAATATTCCATAAAAGGCTTTCACTCTCAACTATATCTTAGAATTTTTAAAAATGTGAAGTCAATCATTTGAACTCCAGGAACATTTCGGTAACACCAAACTTATCTTCGGTGCTACTGAAATCGAGCTGCGACAATATATTTAAATCCCTAT
Source organism: Magnolia changhungtana (assembly GCA_030180095.1). NCBI lineage: Eukaryota > Viridiplantae > Streptophyta > Magnoliopsida > Magnoliales > Magnoliaceae > Magnolia > Magnolia changhungtana. The sequence goes on along the minus strand of JASAUF010000612.1, from coordinate 4,878,395 downwards.
TTGTTCAATTCTGCTGTCTATCACCTGTCCTGTGTCGTTCCAAAAACGACTGGAGGGTTGTCTAAGCACAAGTCAGCAAATCTAAGGTATTTTCTAAGCTTAAATCTCAAACATTATTAGACGATTACCTTAGAGCTATTGATTTTCAAGAATGGAGACATCTCAGCCCTATGAAAGTTGTTCCAAGAGGAAGCATGATGTTGCAGGACCATTCAAAACTAAGCAGAAAACTTGTGTTTCAAAAAGAGGACGTCCTCAAGCCAAGCACAAAGACCCTGGTCTCCTTCAAACCCTAATCCTCCCAGTCACTTTGCTACCAAGTTTTTGGAGAGAAAAATTGTATGTGAAAGAGATGTAGATGTGACGTGTATTGAAAAGTTTAGGGTCCAAGAAATTCTCTCTCACCGAGAATGGCTACCAATCCTATCAATTGGGGGGCAGGTAAACAAAAACTTGGTTAGAACATTCTTATCTCATTGCACTCTATCTAGGGGTCTTGAGTCTGATTGTGATGGACGAATAGTGAAAATCACCCCGTATCGCATATCGACTCTCATAAGGATATCCATATGCTCCGAACAACCCAATGAATTACAACTACCCACTGAAGCAAAATGGGGTGTTTGGACAAAATTCCTATGTAATGGGGAGAACGTACCCTAACATCATGAGATTGCCTTACGAGCTACAAGTATGTCCCATGATTACCGGATACTTCATCTGATTTGTATCTCTAATGTATATCCCAGATTTGGTAAGCATACCGAGCTCACACCATTTATGGTGGAAACCCTTTACCACATTAGAAAAGGAGAGCCCATATGTCTGCCTACCTTGATATATGATCAGATATTTTCAACAATTGAGTCAAATTTTACAGCAATACCTTTCAGGCATTTGTTGTGTAAGTTGGCTTGTCAGTGTGGGTTTAATAAGTTCGAAGGGCTATTCCTGTCTACCCCAAAAATTAGTGTGCATAGCATCAGAAAAATGAATCTCTCTTTTGCAAGTAAATCTAGTAATCCAATGTCGGAAGAAGAAGAGTTCCAAGACAATAGGGATGAAACAGAAACACTAGATGATTATGTTCCAACCTCTGCTCCTACCACCGTTCAGAATGATGCTCTTGTGCAAATTTTGAAGGAACGGTCAAGACTGGGATAGATTATGCAGTCGTTGGAAGAAAAACTACATTCACTCCAACAGTCGGTGTAACAAATAGCAGCACATCTGTCATGTCCGCAAGATGATGCAGATAGTGGTCTTCCCTAGATGTGACAGAATTGATATTCTCTTTATATTTTGTTATGTTGAGGATTCCTGGATACTTTCAGATATATTTTATATATAATTATTTCAGATTTTTTTCTTTGTGTGAATCCAAGGTTTAAACCATTTCGTTTGCTGGTATAATTGGAAATTTATAGATGGTATCTTTTCAGGTCAAATGATTTAAGCATATCTGTTATATAATATTTTAGGCTCTTATCTTCATAATAGTATTTTGAAAACCTCTATGTTTGTCAATTGTTAATGTTGAATATGAATGGTTTAAATTTTTGCTAAAATATTCCATGTACACTTATTGTGATTTGAAAGCTCATATTAGAGGCTTGATTGAATATCTTTATGATTGCTTAATATTCTAAATTATGATTTCAGCACAACATGTTCAAGAATAAAGGAAAGGAAGATGCAAAAGGAGAAACCTCATTCAGAAGAATCAGACCCTAAACTCCTTACCCGCATTCTAATACCAGGGCAAGAGAATTTACCTTTGATAGATTTATCAAACCAAGTCTCATAGAGTCATACGGAATAGATATCTACCTAAGATCAATGAGGTGAGAAAACGTCCTTTATCTGGGAGGAGAAATACAATATGACCTTGTTTATCAATTTCTTTAATTTTGTCATAACACTCAAGATAATCCTCCTTCAATCAGCATCGATTACATGAATCAAACCAAGGAGATCACTCCTTTAATGCTTGGACAAATTCTGAATATTCCAATCACACATAACTCACCAACTGATCATTATTTAAATGATCCAAGTGTCTGGAAAGAAGTGACAAGTACACTGTGTGTTGAGTCAATGACGTCCAAAAACAAAAGAAATTACTTGTCTTCATTACATCTGGACTCTGCCACAAAAGTGCTTCATGAAATACTGAGTACCAATGCATATCCATGTGAAGTTTTTGAAGATATACTCTCACCTATTATTCTGAATACCCTTTGTGATATCTATCGGAGAACTGAAATATGTTTACCCACTCTAATCTTAAGATAGTTAATTCAAGTTTCCAAAGGTATTCACCACACAAGTCTTCCCTTTCCAAATATCATCTGCAAACTCTCCAAGTTTTTAGCACTGCCACCTGCTCATGATACAATATATCCGGCAGTGTATCTTACCAAGAAAAACTTACTCCAATTAAAAATCATCAAAACTCATCAAGAATGGAGTAGTGAAGAAGATGTTCAAGAACCTCCTATACCCACTAGCTGGGACTCTTGTCTCACTCCAGTGCCTGCACTAAGACCATTATCAGCTAGCACTGGGCATTTTCTTCACCAAAACAATCCAATGCATCTTCTTCTTGAAGGACAGTCAAACATAGAAGCTCACTTTCGGCAGTGCAAAATTCGACTCTCCGGGATTGAATTGTGTCTTAACGCTCTTTAACATACTGGAGAACACATCACTGAATTGCTTCTGACTTGTCGTTCTCATATTCCTTCGTATGAGGGTGGATCGTTCAGATGATTTTCAGTATGTTGTTGCTGAATCATAGTACTTCTTTTTGGATATTTATGCCCTTAAGGGCCTGTGTGTTTTCTTTTTGGATAATGGTTTATTCTACCCAATCATAGGGTAGTAATTTTGATGAATTTATGGTAAGATCCTTCTACACATGTTAGATATTCCTTCTACGATTATCTTTTCTATCTAACATATGGTTTGACTACTTATGATGATATATATTTCACTATCTGAATGAAGATCTTTACACTTATATCATCTGACTCTTTTATTCTCTTACCCTCTGCATTATCACTTCTCATATGTTATTGGAATATTTCTTGATATACTCTTTGCCAATAACTAATAAAAAGGGGGAGAAGAAACTTATCCACCAAAATAATGTTGTTTCTTGCAGAAATTGTTTGTTTCCCTTTTTGCAGGTTATTCTTGGAAAACACTAAGGGGGAGCAGCATGATTTTGTATTACATGTCAAGTATTGAGTTGTAACTCTAAATGTTTGATATGTAAGTCTTTTTATTTTGGTATATCATTAGTATGGACCATGACTTGGTCATAGGTTAGGTTGTTTTTGTTACGTAATTGACAAAGGGGGAGATTCTTAGTGCACTTATTTGCACCCATGTTTGTCAATTACGTGACATGTTATGTCTTGTAGTCGGATGAGTTTTTGGCAAGTGAAGACAGGCGATGCAACTGGATCAGAAGCATTAAAGCTACATTGAAGACAAAGAACTACTTCTGCGATCTTAGACCTTACATATAAATGATCCCGACCCAAATAGGAATACCTTGTAACACCCCATACTTTTCAATACTCTGGTGTTACCATGACGACCTAAATTAGAATTACAAACTCGATTTAGTGATTTTGTAAGCAACGGTAAACTCATTTTAATTGTATATATATTCTAATACAAAATAATTTTATAATCATTGGAAATAATACATATATTACTTAAATTATACAAATTATGTATACTATTTATTTTACATTAATTTAAGCTATATATATAAAATAAATTGTATGACAGCACATTTTCATATAATTGACATATATTGACTAATATTTACATTTTGTAATTTAAACTACACATTAATTGTATTATACCACATATATGAAATATACATCACTCAGAATAATCAATATTTACATGAATATAAATGAAGAAAATACGTACATACACATATACATGATATTTCAAATTAAATACGTTATTAATTTATAAATAATTACTAATATAAAATATAAAATAATACCATGTACTATAAGTTGTATATATGTATATAAAATATACCATATTATATACTAATGTAGTTATCATTACAAAATATTTGTTATTTTTATACTAATATTGAAACTAATGGACGGGCCAGATTTCACTCAAGACCACCATGAGTCACGAAGACCACCATTCGGACATTAAATTGGTGTGTATGGCCCACCTAAGCCTTGAACCTACCCCATTCTTTAGGCCAGACCCTAGGTCGGGCTGGCAAAACTGATGAACGGTGTGGATTGGGCAGGATCCTCGCTGTGGGCCCCACTGATGATGCATGTGCACCTCATACACGTGCACCCGCTGTGCATGGAACCTTGGAGACCGGTAAGAGTAGCTCTGACCGAAAATTTCCTAAGAAGGAAATCCTTCTTTCTCATCTCCCGCGCCCTGGCGTTTTTGAACGGACGGACAGCTGTTCGTTTGTTGGAATTTTGGCCCACCATCATGGGTCAGTCTCACGATCTGAACCGTCCATGTTGTAGAGCACTTAAAACTATACAAACCCCGACCAGTTTTCCCCACTATCTCTCACACGAGAGACCACGATCACAGGCACAAGCAGGCTGTTTGTGCTTCTTCTCTTTCCAAAAACGGAAAGCTCGGTTTTCCTCCACGCTGGTGACCCGCGTGAGCCAGCTAGGGGCTCATCTAGACCGTCCGATACAAGCAACCTCAGCCATCCATTTCTACTTACACGTATTTGGGTTTTCGGTGGGAAAACCGACGCCAAGCCCACTGTTTTGCTAAGTTGTTTTAGAAAACCAGATGACAGGATTGAATCCTGGCCGTGCGTACTCCATCCGACGGTGCTGGGAGATTTAGGGCATCAAAATAGAGAGTTTATAATGCAATGGGTGCGCTGCCATACCCCATGTAGTCACACCAGCAAAACTCAAACCGTTTCCTCCTATTTCTGAGCCCATCAAGGAAAACTCGTTGAAGCTTCAAAAATAATGGTCAGGAAGCATGCTGGGATCTAGTAGAATCGATCCTACGGAGCGGATCGAAGCCAGGTTCATTAGATTTGGATTTGCCATTGACGGCTGACCCATCTTCTCTACCTGACTGCGCTGATTCAGTCCGAGTCTAGGCCGAGTCCGGGTTCGGTTGGGCCTTCTGGAACGCTGAATCAAGGAGGGAAGAAGAAGATAAAAAAAACAGAAAGAAAAGAAGAAGGAAGAAGGGAGAGAGGTGCGGTACAGTGTTATTGCTGCTTGCACCATGCACGCCACCGTCAGGTACAACCCGAAAACCCATCATCCCTCTGAACTCAGTGGGCCGCAACTGAGTTAAACAACTTGGTTGGGCCGCTGCTAGGTCTCCAGAGAAGCAGGGAAGAAAGAGAGTGAAAGAGGGAAGAAGAAAGAAAGAAGAACGTGAGAAAGGTGTGGTGCCGCTGGGTTGCTGCCCGAGTCCCATTCCACCGACTCACTGTGAGTCAGCTTGTGGGATCAGTTGCTGACCTGTTTGGTCATCAGAGAAGGGAGAAGGAGGAACGAGAGAGAGACAACATGGGGTTGCTGTTTAGCTGAAACTGAGTCGACTCAGTTTCTGACTGAGTTGACTGGGTCGAGTGGCCTAGTCCAGACATTTTTGGGCATTCCAATGAAAATAAAAGAAAGAAGATAGCAAGAAAGAAAAGGAGAAGGGCGGTGCGAGGAAGAGAACCGAGAGAGAGAGAGAGAGAGAGAGAGAGAGAGAGAGAGTTGGCAGCTGAGTCAACTCACTGCCGAGTTGGGCCGGGATTTGACTCGGTCCAGGTCGCTATGGGACGTCCCAGCAACAGAAAAAGAGAGAGGGAGTGAGAGAAAGAAGAAAATAACAGAAGAAAGAAGAAAAGAAAGAAAAAGAGAAGAAGAAAGGTTTGAAGATTTTGGTTATACCGGTCAAGTCGACTCGGTGGAGTTGGGTCGAGATTGGGTTGACCTACTCTAACCTGGTAGCTGCCAGGTGGTGTAAATCAAAGGTAAATCAAAACTCATCTACATTCATTAGTTACTAAATGAGTTTTTTTTTACTTAGCATATTGAGCATAGGACCTAAGTACTAACCATCTTCCATGATGTTTTGATTGGGTCATGATCACATGTTTATTGACTAGACTTGACTCTATCAGATTTCACTCATGCTATCTAGCGGGCCACACAACTAGATTACTTAATCGAGGTGAGGACTCACCCTTTAAGCTTCCCACTTGATTTCATCAATCTAGATATAGATGATGACATGATTCACTTAACTGAGTTACTTACTTTACTATTGAACATGTTTTGTTTTATAGTTAATTCATGTGTTGGACGATAAATGTTTCTTTTAAATTATAACATGCATGAATGGTTCGATGATAACATGCTATCCTTTATTGTATATGTATTAATTTATTTATATGCTACCACTTGTGCTTGAATGATGAACTGAATGGAACTTACCTTGGACTTGTAATCTTGCGGTCCACATTTGCCCTTGTGGCTTGGATGTGTCATTGGTGCCCTTTGTGGCTTATTGGTTACATTTACACATCTGTTGTTTCCTATCCATCTTGCAGAGTTCAGTCATACCATGATTTCCGGGTGGAGCCGAAGTTCGCTTTGTCGATTTTCTAGCCATCTTGCGGAGTTCACGTATGACATGATTTTCGGGTGGTTTAGGGTTTGTATGTTGTTTGTCTCTTCATCTGTGGTGTTCATTCGTACCATGATTTCCGGGTGGAGCTGAAGTTCGCTTTGTCGATTTTTCTAGCCATCTTGCGGAGTTCACGTACGACATGATTCCCGGGTGAAGTGGGGGTTTAAAGGGGGGATTTTCTATTCGCCTTGCGAATTCTACTTGTACCATGATTTTCGGGTGGAGCCGAAGTTCGCTTTGTCGATTTTCTAGCCATCTTGCGGAGTTCACGTACAATGTGATTTCAGGCGCAACAGAAAATCATATGTTTGATTGTTTAGTTATCTGAACATGTTTCCTTGCATTGCGACTGCTATTATATTTTGCTTATAATGAGATTGTGTTAGTTGACTTAAATTTTTGTAGGCATACTCATGATTATAAATTGCTCTGTTTAATATATGTAAATTTATGATTGGCGTTCTATATTGGATTATGAATGATTAGTGCGTAATCATAGAGGGTGCTCCTCACTGCGATAGCCATTGACGCTATCAAACCGTAACAGTTGATGTAGGTGTAGAGCAAGCCGATGCTATTCATTGGGTTGCTAGAGCAGATCGGGTAGCTGAGAAGCTAGACGGGGTCCTTGCAGCCCATATTGAACCCCACCACTAGCTGATAGATCCTTATTTTTACTTATACGAACTTTGTTATTTGGGATTGTATAAGTCCTGTATGGGCGCTACATTTGAAATTTTGAAATGATCAGAATGTTTTTATACAATGCATGGTTTATCCTAGCTTTATTGTTGTTAACTCTGATTAATGATAAATGGTTCAAATTTACACTGGATTTTATAAGTTAACACTCTGGTTTTTGGGAAACGGGTTATATACTCGGGTCCTGAAAACACAGGGCGTTACATACCTACTTAGGTCATTTATTCTAAGTCAATCCCAAGTCCATAGTTTATATCATGTAGTATTGGCTTAAGCAAATCCCAAGTTGTTGAATGATTAAAAGGACAAAAATAGAAAAAACTGTCCACCTTCGGTAGGAAGAAGGTGTCACCGAATGTCACATTTGGTATCACCGAAGATACCTTCGGTGTTACTGAAGGGGATAAAAATTGTCCAGCAACCTCATGTTATAATTCGGTATCACCGACTAGATAATTCGGTGACTCTGACAGCCACCGATGAACAATGTTCGGTGCCACCGAAATGGACATATTTTGAACAGTAACTTAAGGGATAAACTTGGTACTACCGAATGATATTTCGATACCACTGAAGCAAGTTTGGTGATACCGAAGTTGACTTCAGTAGCACTGTAAACTAGCCCTTTTATATCCGTTGGAAGCTTTTATCTATAAAAGCGGCTTGAGGAAACTTGCAGAAAGCATGGATTAAGGCTATTCAGAGTCCTTTGGTTGTCCCAAGATCAAATATCTCATCCTAGACTCTATCCACATGAGATTCATGTCCTTTTCATTGTGATTCATCACTCATGAGCATTCAAAGCTCTTATTTATGAAGAACATGATCTCAAGACTTCACTATATATTGAGATGAAACCCATAGGTATATCTGTAGTCTCAATCATACTCTAGTGTATCCATCAGTTGAATCCCTTAGGAAATTCACTCATTATCCTAGATAGGAGATTAAACCAACTCCCATAACCTTGGTCACCTTTTAGGTACATCTTATGCAAGGTTCTTGATCATGAAGCCAAGCCAATAGGTAAATCTAAGCTACGCGATTGGAGGAGCATCAAGTAGTTGATTCAAGCACGTGAGTGTGAAGATTAAGCAACCTAAGACAAGCTACAAAAGAGAACTCATTCTGACAAGTACGTGTCAATTTAAGAGTTCAAGAGTTTAGTCTCCTTCCTCTTGTAGGATTAAGGCTAAGAGTTTGACATCCTTAAACTCGAACAAGTTCCTTGTGTGGGACCTTAGCCAGTGGGCCTAAACGTGAGGTGCCTTGTGTGGGACCTTGGCCGATGAGCCAAAACATGAGGTGCCTTGTGTGAGACCTTGGTCGGTGGGCCTAAACTTGAGGAGCTTAGTGTAGGACCTTGGTTGTGGGGCCTAAACGTGGGTTCTAGGTGTAGGACCTTTGCTCTTGCAGAGAGCATAAATTATGTCCTTAGTGTTGGACTATAAAGGTTAATGGCGAACCTGTTTTAAAACCATTATAGTGAAATCCGGTGCACTCTAGGATTGAGTGTGGAGGCCGGGAGTGGAGTAGGTGTTCACTCCCCAAGTGCAGGGTTGTGATGTAGTAATAAACTAGGTGAGACCGAGGTCGAATCCACAGGGACTGAAACTTGTACGTTATCTGAAAGTAACTAGAATTAGAACTAGAATAAGATGAAATCTAAATCAAATAATTTTGAGGAATAATGGTAAAATAATAATCTAAAACTTAAGAAATTCAGAAGTGGGAAACTAGGGATTCAGAGGATCCACTTGTAGAGATAAGGGAGATCTTATGCCTGCTTCATGGATATTAAACTGAACTTACTTGATATAGTTTTAAAGAGATGAAAGGTATATGAATTAGAATGGATTCCATCACCAGACCATGCCCAAGAGACAAAGTAAACAACAGAATTAAACTAATTATCAACCCATCAACATGATATGAAGGTTAGGAAGGGTACCGTCATCCGACCATGCCTAGGAGACGATGGCGAACAACAAGGCTTCCTCACGTCATAAACATAAATAGAGAGGAACATGCTCAAAGCTATCGCAGACCCATTGTAATTTTAGTCACAACAAACCATTAAAAACTGAAAACATCTCCTTAAATAAATTAAAATCATCATTAGTTCAATATAAACTAAAAAGCACCAACTAAAAGTCTCCCATCACGCTACAAGCTTCACCTCTTAGCCCTGGCTAAGAGGTTTAGCCACACATGAGTGGACTAGATCTCATGAAATTAGAAGGAAAAAAAAAACAAATCAATAAAAAATAACAACTATATGAAATAAGCTCTCCCTGTCTCTCTCCCTGCTCCACATCTAGCCCGAGCCTCCACAGCTGCCTCCTGACGTTCCAGCTGTGGATCCCCCCGGCTCTCTCTCTCATGTCTCCTTTTATAGAGGAGTAAGGTCGGCCAAAGGTTTGGAGTATGTACATAGCAACAGCCGTGCGCAAGAAGCTAACGCGAAACTACTTGCGTTTGGAGAACAGTGAGTGGTCATTACTGAAAATCTTTCTGAAAAATCTTCTCTGGGACTGTTGTGGTTGTCCTGAACTCTACTTGGACGGTCTAGATCGTGGATCCGACCATGGCCATGGATGCACAATCGGCCGTAAAAACTGGCAGCGTCCGGACGTCTTTACGCAAGCCTTTTCGTATGTAATTTCGCTGCAATACTCGGTGGGCCCCTAATCAGCTCTGGAAGAAAAATCCACTCCATTCATTGAATTCCTAGCAAAAAACCAATCAGATATGGATGGTTTTAGATTGGGTTTGGTGTGGCCCATTTGATTTATCTTTCAGTAAAGATTCTGCCATCCATTATGTGTTTTACAACATTCAACCTGTGTACACGTGCATGGGGCTGAAAGGAGAGCTTAGTGAGGGTCTTGACCACTCCAAGAACGGTTGGATGGGTCAGATCATCTAATGGAATGATGGGTGGGGCCCACTATCAAAACCATTGATAGCACGTCCGTCACTGGACGTTTCGCGTGGCTATATTTAGATGATTTGCAAAAAATAGGTGGAGTCCACTGCGATGCCTGTACTAGAAATCCACTCCTTCCATCAGATCCTGGACGTCGTGGTGGCCCATGGCCTCTAGTTTGAAGTAGATCCGACTTCAAGGTGGGCCACACGCTCAACCGATGTGTGGACAACATTCACCCTTAAAAATACAATCCGCTCCACGTAGATGACATGCATGGCATCTATATTTACAAGTTTGCCCTTCTGTTTTATGATAACTTCTGCCGTCCGTTTCTTCCTATTGTATTGTTCAGAAGAGGTGAAATTTGACGGATATCCACCATTTTTCATGCTCTTTCCATTGGTTCAGTTTGGGTCTCAATCTCCCAAGGATGTCTAAGATGCTTTCTCAATGGTTATTGTCTGATCTTGTCCATTGGGTCACTTACACACTGATCCAAGGTCTGAATTTTGACATGTATGGTTAATTTATGGTCCTTGGGCCATGTATGAAGATTTGACCCAAACGGATGGTGAGAACCTTGTGATCTTATATTCTGGCTGACTTTCAGGCCACTTGAACTTCATTTTCTTGGTTTTCTCAGATCTCTAGCGTGTACATCCGTTGATCTTGGTCCCCTGGAGTCCGTCCCTTGCTTTTGTGAAATCTGAGCATTAAATCTCGGCTTTTAGCATATTTTTCAGTTCACGCTGGCAAATGTACCTTGCATCACAAACACGATTTAAATAGGGCATTAAATGGTATCATGTTCGTAAATCCAGGTAGTAGTTGGGGTCTGATATGCAATATTTGACCCTCAACACAACCCCCAACCAGCATTTTGCTAGTCCCGAGCAAAGTATGCGAAAAATAAATTGAGAATTATAGCATAATTTTAAAAACTCGAATGATTTTGGGGAACAATCCAGATACTAGAAGTTTAAGATTCATGAATGTTGGGCATTACTTTCTCCTGAACTCAAGCGCACGGAAAACTTCACAACAAGTTCAAAGTATTAATCTATTAATTAGAAAAATTCTAAACATCGAGTTCCATGGGTGTATAGTGTAATCTCGGCTTATCATCATTAAGAGATCAAATTGTCAAATTCATAATATCATTGGTAACCAATAAGAAAATTCATAACCACCAACACCTAAACCAGAACTTGCCTCACAGATCGTTCTTTCATTCTATCAACTTTTGATTTTTCTATTAAAAATAACGCCAAGGAGGGGAAATCAAGTCCTCACTTATAGGGAGCAAACCTATGGTGAAGACTGAACACCCAAACTTTTTTTTACATGAATGAGATCCACACCTATAGGGAGCAAACCTATGGTGAAGATTCTTCACCTAACCTTTTTCAAAGGTATCTTTTCCTTTCAATTGATCATGATAGGCAATTTTTCAAGTTGGTTCCTTCCATGCTTACTGATCACCAAATTAACCCTTCAGTATCAAACTGAAATCTTAATGTGTACGCGAGATGTGACATGTGAAATCATGACTCAATCAATGTTTACAGCTTCTAATTATGGATTAATAATTCAAACCTAACTGTGAAATCTAACGAATAGTTGAACGTAAGAGTCATAAATTACCAACATCACGTATCTTGTAATTCTAAATCTAAGATGGCTATCAAAATCACTTCAATTTCACACGAATTTCCAAAAAAAATTATAAAAATTTTCACAATTTTTGCTTAGGACCAAGAAAACACTAATTAGGAAACCTAATCTCCCACCCCCAACCTAAAATCTACATTGTCCTCAATGTAAAAGATATGAGTATGCAATGCATATGGGACAACGAAAGTAAATGTGAAGTGATGGAAAGATAGTACCTGGATGATGAATTGAGAGAGACTTTCCAAGAGATCATAGCATGGAAGCCGATTAGCACGAGAGAGAAAGTAAAACAAAAATAACAAAAGATAAAATCTTACCTATACCACTTTCGCAGGTGCTCTCGATTGCATTTAGCATATGCAATAAGCCTTTTAAACCCCTAGGTTGCCCCTAGTGGAAGAGTTATAGTCTCGTGAGGGTTTGCAGCAATGTTACCCACAAACATTGAACTAACTAATTATGAAAAAGAAATGAAATGAAAAGCTGGGTTGCCTCCCAAGAGTGCCAAGTTTACCTTCTTCAGCCAGACAAATAAAGCAAACTACCTTAGTCCTAAGAAAACAGGGGAAAAAAAATTACTCAGTCATGCCACATAGTTCCTCTTCCGACCAATATCTGGATAAATTTCTCAGTAGATTTCTCAACAGGATCATCCAAAAGCCCTTTTTGCAATAGGCTTTGACGCCCTGGAGCATGAATGGCCAGAGAGACTTATGTACCTTAGCAAAAATTTGTCGTTGATCCGCCTGAGGTATCCAAAGTATATATGATTCACCTGTCAGAAAAAGTCTCAAAGTTAGTATCCCATGGTGAATCAAAGACTACAGGTAGATAAAATTTAAAATTTTTTTTGAGAAGTAATGTAGTCTCAATGCATTTCGAAGTTCCAGGCTTCGGTTCAATTTTCAGTTCTTCCTCCTTTAATAGTAGACGTTTAGGATCAGGGGAAGAAGGGACTCAGAATAAGGGTTCTCTCGGTCAATGATGACTACCGAGACGTCGTCTTGCAAGGCATCCACTTTATCTTTTAACATGGGATCGTTTGAATCTGCAGAGTGTGCCAAGTAATCATCCAAAGAGTTAAAACATTCAGTTGAAAGGAGTTCATTCATTCTATCGAGATCTGTGATGATATGTCCAGTAACTCCTTTATCTTCTTTGAGAGTAGAAATGAGCATACTCTCTTGTTTATTCTCAAGGTGGGATGAAATCACCATTGGGTATGTTTCTTCTTGACCTAAATAGGCGTATTCCAAATCAGAGGGTAAAGGTTTTAGGTCAAGCTTCGGTGCTTTGAGGTTAGACGGTAGAGGCACTGCATCGATTTTGGGCAACTCTTCAAATTGTGGCCTCCACCGGTTAACTTCAAGTACCGGCGCTGTATCAAGCACGACACACGTCTCCCTAATCATGTCATCATCCAAATCATGGGAGTGTGTCAGGTATGTCTCTAGAGGGTCAGAGGATAAGGTCAGAGGCGTTTTATCTTTCACGAAAGAATCAATCATGTTAATGTCGTGGAAATCATCATCATCCTCTGAGTTTCTGCCGTTATTGAAAAAGATGTTTGACTCCAATGTCATGTTCCCGAAAGACATAGTCATGACACCATTCCTGCAATTGATAATTGCGTTTGAAGTGGCAAGGAATGGGCGACCAAAAATCACGGGCATCTGAGTGCTCATGTTATTGATGGGTTTAGTGTCTAGGATGATAAAGTCTACAGGATAGTAAAATCTATCAACCTGTACCAACACATCTTCAATTATCCATTTTGGTACACGAACAGAGTGATCAGCAAGTTGTAGTGTGGTTAGGGTGGGTTTTAATTCACCCAAACCTAACTGTTTGTATACCGAGTAGGAAATCAGATTGATGCTCGCTCCTAAGTCAAGAAGTGCATGATCAATTCGATAATCCCCGATTACACATGAAATGATTGGGCTACCTAGATCTTTGAATTTCTGCGGCACGTCTTGCTTCAGGATGGTACTCACTTTCTCAGTTAAGAAGATCTTCTTTTGAATACTTTGCCGTCTTTTGGTCGTGCATAGGTCTTTCAGGAATTTGGCATATGAAGGTATTTGTTTTACGACATCAAGTAGAGGAATGTTGATTTTTACTTGTTTCAACACCTCTAGAATATCCTGAGAGTTAGAGAGAGGTTTTGGTGTAACCAACCATTGGGGAAATGGAGCAACTGGCTTCTTTTGAAGTTTCGGTTCTAATTCTTGTGGAGCAATGCTAGGTCTATCATTGTTATCCTCTTCAGGGTCCTTAGGTCTTTCAGCCCTAACCGGAATAGTTTTGTCAATGGTCTTCCCACTCCTAAGAGTGGTAATAGATTTAGCCTGCTCCATCTGATCTAAAGAGCTTGAATCACTTATCTCATATTGCGGTTTGAGATTGGGAAGAGGTTGAGCAGGAAGCATCCCCTTTTCCCCAATCATTATGTGTGACTCTATCCTTTGAATGGATGATGTAAGTGATCCTATTGCTGATCTGATATCTTGGTTGAATAGCTCTTAGTCTTGAATGTGTTTTAGAACTGGATCCTCTTGAGGTTTCCCTTGAATTGGAATTTGATTGAAGAAACCTTGAGGGGTAGCGGTTTGTCCATTCCTCCAATTGAAGTTTGGATGATTTCTCCAACTAGGATTGTAGGTATTAGAGGTGGGTCTATTGAAAGGTCTTTGGTAATTATTTACGATATTGGATTGCTCAGTCAGAACCTCTTGGAAGGCAGATATAGTTGGACAATTTTCAGTTGTGTGACTACTACAACCACAAATACCGCAAAAAACTTCCTTACCCCTATCCTTCCTCGATTCCATGGCCTCAAATTTCTTTATGAGATTAGCCACTTTAACATTGATATCATCATCCTCTTTCAGCAGGTATACTTCGCTCCTTTCCTTTGGTTGAGTAGGCCTAGAAGTGGTACTCAATTTTGGATGTGTCCCATGATTGTGCGTTTTCAGCAAGTCTATCCAAGTAATCCCACACATCATCGACATTTTTATTCATAAATTCTCCATTGCACATTGTCTCGACTAATTGGCACATGGAAGATGTCAACCCATCATAGAAAAAGTGCGTAATGCGTCACGTTTCAAAACCGTGTTGTGGGCAAGAGCTGACAAGATCCTTGAACCGCTCCCAACATTGGAAGAATGTATCATCCTCCTTTTGGGCGAAGTTCATGATTGATTTTCTAAGAGTGTTCATTTTATGATATGGAAAAAATTTCTTTATGAACTCTCTTTGTATATCATTCCATGTGCCAATAGATCTAGGACGTAGGGAATGCAACCACGTCTTAGCTTTTTCTTTCAAAGAAAAGGGGAAGATTTTCAGCCTTAATGTGTCCTCAGACACGTTTGGAAAATATAAAGTGGTTATAATCTCATCAAACTCTTTCAAATGTAGATACGGTTCTTCAGATTCAAGCCCATGAAAGTTAGGAAGGAGTTGGATCACCCCTGGCTTGATATTCATGTGTCCCATATTTTCTGGAAAAATCATGCATGAGGGCGTGCTCACCCCCGCCGGTTGTAAATAATCTCGTAAAGTACGAGGCAGGGGTGCTTGATGTTGATTTGCAGCCATAACCTCAATTCAGATTCTAGACTTAGACCTAAAAGAGATAAATGAAATACAACCTAGAAAGAACGAGAAGATTTGGAAAGAAGCTACCAGATCGGAGTTCCTAAGTTAAAAACCAATTTAAGAAGTATATGTCAGAATCCTACAAAAGAGGAAACAGGTTAGTTCTAGAAATAAAAAATAAAAATAAAAATAAAATCTAAAACTAAAGTTAGTAAAATCTTAATCTTAATATAATTCTAAAACCAATTAATTTCAAAATTACGTAGCGTCACAACACTCACAAGTGGCAACGCTAAAAAAACTTGTTCACTCCCCAAGTGCAGGGTTGTGATGTAGTAATAAACTCGGTGAGACCGAGGTCGAATCCACAGGGACTGAAACATGTACGTTATCTGAAAGTAACTAGAATAAGATGAAATCTAAATCAAATAATTTTGAGGAATAATGGTAAAATAATAACCTAAAACTTAAAAAATTCAGAAGTGGGAAACTAGGGATTCAGAGGATCCACTTGTAGAGATAAGGGAGATCTTATGCCTGCTTCATGGATATTAAACTGAACTTACTTGATATAGTTTTCAAGAGATGAAAGGTATATGAATTAGAATGGATTCCATCACCAGACCATGCCCAAGAGACAAAGTAAACAACAGAATTAAACTAATTATCAACCCATCAACATGATATGAAGGTTAGGAAGGGTACCGTCATCCGACCATGCCTAGGAGACGATGGCGAACAACAGGGCTTCCTCACATCATAAACATAAACAGAGAGGAACATGCTCAAAGCTATCATAGACCCATTGTAATTTTAGTCACAACAGACCATTAAAAACTGAAAACATCTCCTTAAATAAACTAAAATCATCATTAGTTCAGTTAAACCAAAAAGCACCAACTAAAGGTCTCCCATCACGCTACAAGCTTCACCTCTTAGCCCTGGCTAAGAGGTTTAGCCACACATGACTGGACTAGATCTCATGAAATTAGAAGGAAAAAAAAATAATAAATCAATTAAAAATAACAATTATATGAAATAAGCTCTCCCTGTCTCTCTCCCTGCTCCACGTCTAGCCCGAGCCTCCACGGCTGCCTCCTGACGTTCCAGCTGTGGATCCCCCCGGCTCTCTCTCTCATGTCTCCTTTTATAGAGGAGTAAGGTCGGCCAGAGGTTTGGAGTATGTACACAGCAACAGCCGTGCGCAAGAAGCCAACGCGAAACTACTTACGTTTGGAGAACGGTGAGTGGTCATTACTGAAAATCTTTCTGAAAAATCTTCTCTGGGACTGTCGTGGTTGTCCTGAACTCTACTTGGACGGTCTAGATCGTGGATCCGACCATGGCCATGGATGCACAATCGGCCGTAAAACGGCAAATGTCCTGGACGTCTTTACGCAAGCCTTTTCGCATGTAATTTCGCTGTAATACTCGGTGGGCCCCTGATCAGCTCTGAAAGAAAAATCCACTCCATTCATTGAATTCCTAGCGAAAAACCAATTAGATATGGATGGTTTTGGATTGGGTTTGGTGTGGCCCATTTGATTTATCTTTCAGTAAAGATTCTGCCATCCATTATGTGTTTTACAACATTCAACCTGTGTACACGTGCATGGGGCTGAAAGGAGAGCTTGGTGAGGGTCTTGGCCACTCCAGGAACGGTTAGATGGGTCAGATCATCTAATGGAATGATGGGTGGGGCCCACTATCAAAACCCATTGATAGCACGTCCGTCACTGGACGTTTCGCGTGGCTATATTCAGATGATTTGCAAAAAATAGGTGGAGTCCACTGCGATGCCTGTACTAGAAATCCACTCATTCCATCAGATCCTGGACGTAGTGTTGGCCCATGGCCTCTAGTTTGAAGTAGATCCGACTTCACGGTGGGCCACATGCTCAACCGATGTGTGGACAACATTTACCCTTAAAAATACAATCCGCTTCACGTAGATGCCATGCATGGCATCTATATTTACAAATTTGCCCTTCTATTTTGTGATAACTTCTACCGTCCGTTTCTTCCTATTGTATTGTCCAAAAGAGGTGAAATTTGACGGATATCCACCATTTTTCGTGCTCTTTCCATCGGTTCAGTTTGGGTCTCAATCTCCCAAGGATGTCCAAGATGCTTTCTCAATGGTTATTGTCTGATCTTGTCCATTGGGTCACTTACACACTGATCCAAGGGCTGAATTTTGACATGTATGGTTAATTTATGGTCCTTGGGCCATGTATGAAAATTCGACCCAAACGGATGGTGAGAACCTTATGATCTTATATTCTAGCTGACTTTCAGGCCACTTGAACTTCAGTTTCTTGGTTTTCTCAGATCTCTAGCATGTACATCCGTCGATCTTGGTCCCCTGGAGTCCATCCCTTGCTTTTGTGAAATCTGAGGATTAAATCTCGGGTTTTAACATCTTTTTCAGTTCACGCTGGCAAATGTACCTTGCATCACAAACACGATTAAAATAGGGCATTAAATGGTATCATGTTCGTAAATTCAGGTAGTAGTTGGGGTCTGATATGCAATATTTGACCCTCAACAGTAGGCACGTAGCCAAACCACTAAAAATGCTTGTGTTTGGAATGATCATTTGCGCATCTGTTTAAATCATGCTTATATATGCTTAAAGTTTAATTTTGTATACTTGATTGAATGATTGTTATTCACTGATAGGAAACACATTCCACACACAAGCACACAACACTAGGCTAGTCATTATATCTGCATATCTTTGATAGCCTTTTCGATTGGATCCTTTAACTAGTTTGGAAGTCGTTAGAGTTATATTGCCTTGCTTACTTAAAAGAGAATGATTATTTAAGTTAGGCAATTAGGATTTTTAAATAGGAAAATTATTTGAAAAGTCTTATTCACCCCCCTCTAGGACATTGCCTCATATTCATTCTTCAATATCAGTGGTGTAAACCACAATTTCAATGAAGACCTTAGTCACTTACTTATCTTAATGGCCTACACGACAGTATCCCTCCTTAGAGGCTTAGGAGACTATAACACCTCAAGAAGGTGGCCTTATAAGGTTTATTTATGTTGAATCGTTAAATCAGAGTATCAAGCCTCACCTTTGAGCTCAATAGTAAATCTAAGGATTTCAGCCTCAATTATGAGCTTAATTAAAATTTTGAAGATTTCAGCCTTACGTTAAGCATATAGGAAAATTTGAGGAATCTAGCATAATATTGTGCTTAATTGGTAAATCTGAGGATAAAGCCTCATTTATTTTGATAGTTGACGCTTTACAGTTGCTGAATTTTGGTATCATGTGTTTTTAGCTTAGAGTATCATTAATCATTATTACTTTAATTGGTATATCTTTTAAATTACCATAATAAGCATCTCCATGTTTTAATGATTATATACACCCTTTAAGCCCATATTAGTATTGCCATATAATCGATAAATCTATGACTTATAGAGTTGTTCCATGCTATGTTTTTATTGGTATATTTATTGGAATTAACTCTTTGTGAAATACTGACAAAAAAGGGAGAGAAACATCAAGTCCCACCAAAGAAAATTTAATTCTATTTTACAGGATTGGTTTGTTGTTGTAAGAATTGACAAGATAAAAGGATCAAGTATGGGGGAGTATTGGTAATGTTATGTCTCAAGTCTTGTATGTAAATTCATAAATTATTGTAATCTTAGGCATGTAATATTTTATATTTTGTTGGTAGGTCATTAGTATAGACCATGAAATTGTCAAGATTAGGTTTTTGTCATGTAATTGACAAAGTGGGAGATTGTTAGTACACTAATTTGTACATCTTGTTTGTCAACCACATGAGTCTGTGTCTCATGTAACTAGTTGAGCCCTTATGAGTTAAAGACCAAAAACACAAGAGGACATGAGCATCAAGGAACAAAGAACAGGTAAATGAGGTGTCTTGATAACTCTAACCCTTGACCCAAAATAACAACTTCAACCTATAGATGATCCTTAGCCTTATGGGTAAACCTTATTGATAATCCTTTATCCTTAGAAGCTTAATTAGAATATGATAAGACTATAAGAGGTGTAAAGCTACTGTGAAATCGTATGCCTAAAACAAATAGATTTTCGAGTAATACTCGATCTCATCAGCAATCCTTGAGGGGTCTTTGATGGCATCGAAGACCACTCGATGGAATCGAGTAGGTAACTTAGATTTATCTAGCAAGATATGATTTTTTTATCTAAGTTTCTCTATGGAATCGAGGAACCTTTGGTGACATCGAAGGGTTCCCTCGATCCCATTGAAGACCACTTGATGGCATCGGGTAGAAGTATGTAAACTGTCCAGTAACAATTGAGGTAGAAACCTCTTTTCTTTTCCATCAAATCCATGCTCAATGCCATCAATAGATCCGTTATCTCCACATTTTTTACCATTTGAACTCGAACTCCATATATAAGGCATTTTGTTTTTGGGCATTTGGATGGTTTTTGGTGTAATAGAAGCTTAGGTGATTCCATGATCATATCCCTCATCCCAAGCCTCTTAGTTTATGAGATCTAAGTTATCTTCCTTGTGATTATCACCTGAAAGATGATTTCATCCTTAATGATGGAGATGAACTTGATTTCTACCTTCTTGTAGAGATTAGACTTGAACTAATAGTTAAATCCTTATCTAAACCCTATACAACACACATCCAGGTGAATCTTCTATGGATTATAACTTCCTATTAGTTGTAGGAGATTTTACCTAACCTCCCATCACGTTGGTCACTTAAAGGAGCATTACATGTAAGTGTTAGATCTTGGAGCTGAAGTGTCATGCCCTGAATTCGGAACCCGGGTACTACTAGTTCCTGAGTTCTGAACTCGGGTCAGAGAAACTTCCTCTCCACTCGCGGGGCTTTGTGAATGGTTAGCGAACTTCCCGAACACTAAACACAGCTTACAGCGGGGGATTTTTTTTGAATGATTAATCTAATTAGGCGGTTACACATTCTATATATGGTATCAACACGTATCTAAGAAATGAACTTGTTCAACATGTCACATATAAGATGGTGCATAAGCTCAACAGTAGCAAACTCCAACAACTCTTGCATGCAGCCTGAAAAGGTATAAGTCATTTGTATGAGTAAACCACCGCTCGTGAGTCTACTACGTGCTGGGAGTAAAACATGGCTTATCAGGGCGCTCCCATAAATACATCCAAAACAACCATAGGCATATAATCCACTAAACATGTTATAATCAAGTATGTTATTAAAGCTAGACATGTTATCATGAACATGTTGTTGATGCAAAAATCTAGTCCACCCTTTTTTGACCTTCAAGTACCTACATAGGAAGAAGACAAAGGAGACCCTGACTAGAGTAAGGGACCCTCCAATGCCAAAGTCAGGCTAGGAATCCTGGTCTAGTAGTATTGAGGGGTTTTGGGTGAGAGATTTGTGTACCTTTCACCGTAGGTGTAGCGTATAAGGTGATTGCGTGTTACAGAAGATATTTTCCTCTGGACGTGTCATAATTGATTTCCCGAGATCCTCGTGAATATCTTGGAAGATAATCCTTAATATACTGTAAGTGTATTTGATTCTGAGGTAGTTGTGAATATCTAAAGCTGACCTCCAAAGTTGGTTCCCAAGGCCGAGGTCAGTATCTGAGGCCGACTTTTAAAGTTGGTAACCAAGGTCGAGTTCTTTCGTCAAGGTTGGTACCTGAGGGCGAGGTCGGGGTGATTTTTCGGCCCTTAAGCAATCCATAGTCTTCGAGTCTATTCATTTGGTTAGTCCATTATTACCTGTAACAATAGTCCCCTACTTTCGATCATTTTTCAGAAGCTCGGGAAGTAAGTTAGTGTAGACTGACACTGTCTGACGACTTGTGCTGAAGAGGTTAGACAGAGAAGAGCTAGTGGGCCAAGCAATCTTAAGATCGATAAGTTGATTGTTCAATGGTAGATCGTGCATGGTAGAATGAATAGGAGGGAATTTTCTTCCCTTCAACTAAGGGAAGTCTCGGTCGTTCACATAGTAGTTAGGCCGAGTACTCGGTAGATGACTTTTTTCCCTTATACTAAGGGAAGTCCTTATTATAGATCGCGCAGTCCAAGTAGTGTTACTAATTAGTGGTCCGACCTCTTCTCTATGAGTTGGATGACTAGTTGAGGATTGTTTTTCCCTTGCACCAAGAGAAGTCCTCGGTAGTTCACGTAGCTCAAATTGTAGAAATTTGAAAGAAGTTCTCTTCCCCTGACCTGGGGAAGTTCTTTTATTGTAGAAATCGTCGAACGGTAGAAAGCACGACAATAATGTCATGAGCACCTTTTTCTCTTTTAGAAAGGGAGGTCATCCTTGTTAAATAGGTTAATCAATCGACGTGCTCCTAGTTGGAGGACTTCTTAAGTCCTCAGGAGTAGTAGATCTTTTAAGTGGTCAGCATTCCATGGGTGAGGTAAAAGCCCCCAATGTCTTCTACTTGATACGTCGTTCAGTATTTGATGTCGAGTTTAGAGTTGGCCATTGAGCCTTATTACCGAGCTTGGTTAATTGGCTCATCTCGGTTTCTTTCGGTACCTACACCAGCTCGGTGTTTAAGGGAGTGTACTGATGGAAGCGACTTTGTGGATGTCGGTTGGTATGTTGGTAGGGCTGAACACCCTACTAAGCTGATGATTTAAGAAGAGCTGGGATGGCTGCAGCAATGGCAACTAGAACTTTCTTCTTTCTTTTTAGCATTGTAGATTTCTGGTAAAGCATTAACGGCTTTGATGTCGTTCCCATAGACGGCGCCAAACTGTTGATGCAAAAATTGGGTCCACCCTTTTCTGACCTTCGAGTACCTGCACAGGAAGAAGACAAAGGAGACCTTAACTAGAGAAAGGGACCCTCTAATGCCAAAGTCAGGCTAGGAATTTGGGTCTAGTAGTATTGAGCGGTTTTGGGTGAGAGATTCTGCGTACCTTTCACCATAGGCATGGTGTATATGATGATTGCGTGTTATGGAAGATATCTTCCTCTGGACATGTCGAAATTGATTTTCTGAGATCCTCGTGAATATCTCAGAGGAGAATCCTTAATATAATACAAGTGTATTTGATTCTGAGGTGGTGGTCCATATCCAAAGCTGACCTCCAAAGTTGGTTCCCGAGACCAAGGTCGATATCAGAGGCTGACCTCCAAAGTTGGTAACCAAGGTCTAGTTCTTTGGTCAAGGTTGGTACCCGAGGTCGACGTCGGGGTGATTTTTCATCCCTCAAGCAATCCATAGTCTTCGAGTCTATTCATCTGGTCAGTACATTTTTATCCATAACAGTAGTCCCCTACTTCCGAGCATTCTTCAGAAGCTCGAGAAGTAAGTTAGTGTGGACTGGCACTTTATTACGACTTGCACCGAAGAGGTCGGACGGAGTAGAGCTAGTGGGCCGAGCAATAGTAAGATCGATAAGTCGATTGTTTAGTGGTATGTACAGTAGAATTCATAAGAGGGAATTTTCTTCCCTTCAACTAAGAGAAGTCCTAGTCATTCACATTGTAGTAGGCCGAGCTCTCGGTAGATGACTTTCTTCCCTTATACCAAGGGAAGTCCTTATTGTGGATCGCATAGTCCAAGTAGTGTTACTAATTAGTGGTCCGACCTCTTCTCTATCAGTTGGATGACTGGTTGAGGATTATTTTTCCCTTACACCAAGGGAAGTCCTTAGTTGTTTACGTAGCTAGGATTATAAAAATTTGAAATAAGTTCTCTTCCCTTGACCTAGGGAAGTTCTTTTATTGTACAAATCATCGAACAGTTGAAAGAATGACGATAATGTTGGGTGCACCTTTTTTCCTTTTAAAAAGGGAGGTCATCCTCGTCAAGTAGGTTGGTCAGTCGATGCACTCCTGGTTGGAGGACTTCTTAAGTCCTCAGCAGTAGTAGATCTTTTAAGTGGTCAGCATTCTATGGGCGAGGTAAAAGCCCCTATGTCTTCTAGTCGATACGTCCTTCAGTATTTGATGTCGAGTTTAGAGTTGGCCGATGAGCCTTACTACCGGGCTTAGTTAATTAGTTTAGCTTAGCTTCTTTCAGTACCTACTCCGGCTTGGTGTTCAAGGGAGTGTACCAATGTAAGCGACTTTTTAGATGTCGGTTTGTATATTGGTAGGTTTGGACACCCTACTCAGCTGATGATTTAGGAAGAGCTGGAATGGTTGCAGTAATGACAACTAGAGCTTTCTTCTTTCTTTTCACCATTGTAAATTTCTGGTAAAGCATGAACGGCTTTGATGTCGTTCCCATAGATGGCGCCAAACTGTTAATGCAAAAATCTAGTCCACCCTTGTCTGACCTTCAAGTACTTGCACAAGAAGAAGACAAAGGAGACCCTAGCTAGAGCAAGGGACCCTCCAATGCCAAACTCAGGCTAGGAATCTGGGTCTAGTAGTATTGAGGGGTTTTGGGTGAGAGATTTGCGTACCTTTCACCATAGGTGTGGCATATAGGGTGATTGCGTGTTACAGAAGATATTTTCCTCTGGACTTGTCGTAATTGATTTTCCGAGATCCTCTGGACGTGTTACAGAAAATCGTGGAAGATAATCTTTAATATACTGCAAGTGTATTTAATTCTGAGGTAGTTGTGAATATTTGAAGCTGACCTCTAAAGTTGGTTCCCAAGGCCGAGGTCGGTATCCGAGGCCGACTTCCAAAGTTGGTAACCGAGGTCAAGTTCTTTGGTCAAGGTTGGTACCCGAGGCCGAGGTCGGGATGATTTTTCGGTCCTCAAGCAATTCATAGTCTTCGAGTCTATTCATTTGGTTAGTCCATTATTACCTGTAACAGTAGTCCCCTACTTTCGAGCATTCTTCAGAAGCTTGGGAAGTAAGTTAGTGTGGACTAACATTGTCTGACGACTTATGCCGAAGAGGTTAAACCGAGTAGAGCTAGTGGGCCAAGCAATCTTAAGATCGATAAGTTGATTGTTCAATAGTAGATCGTGCACGGTATTCAACTGAGGGAAGTCTCAGTCGTTCACATAGTAGTAGGTCGAGCACTCGGTAGATGACTTTCTTCCCTTATACTAAGGGAAGCCCTTATTATAGATCGCGCAGTCCAAGTAGTGTTACTAATTAGTGGTTCGACCTCTTCTCTATGAGTTGGATGACTAGTTGAGGACTGTTTTTCCCTTGCACCAAGGGAAGTCCTCGGTAGTTCATGTAACTCGGATTGTAGAAATTTGAAACAAGTTCTCTTCCCCTGACTTGGGGAAGTTCTTTTACTGTAGAAATCATCGAACAGTAGAAAGTATGACACTAATGTCACGAGCACCTTTTTCTCTTTTAGAAAGGGTGGTCATCCTCGTCAAGTAGGCCAATCAATCGACACGCTCCTAGTCGGAGGACTTCTTAAGTCCTCAGGAGGAGTAGATCTTTTAAGTGGTCAGCATTCCATGGGCGAGGTAAAAGCCCCCTTTGTCTTCTAGTTGATACATCCTTTAGTATTGGTTAATCTCGGGATCTTTACCGAGTTTAGAGTTGGCCGATGAGCCTTATTACCGAGCTTAGTTAATTGGTTCATCTCGGCATCTTTCGGTACCTACTTCGACTTGGTGTTCAAGGGAGTGTACCAATGTAAGCGACTTTTTGAATGTCAGTTGATATGTTGGTAGGGCTGAACACCCTGCTCAACTGATGATTTAGGAAGAGTTGGGATGGCTGCAGCAATGGCAACTAGAACTTTCTTCTTTCTTTTCACCATTGTATATTTCTGGTAAAGGCTGAACGGCTTTGATGTCGTTCCCATAGACGGCACCAAACTGTTGATGCAAAAATCTAGTCCACCCTTTTCTGACCTTCGAGTACCTGCACAAGAAGAAGACGAAGGAGACCCTAGCTAGAGCAGAGGACCCTCCAATGCCAAAGTCAGGCTAGGAATTTGGGTCTAGTATTACTGAGGGGTTTTGGGTGAGAGATTTTGAATACCTTTCACCATAGGTATGACGTATATGATGATTGCGTGTTATAGAAGATATTTTCCTCTAGACGTGTCATAATTAATTTTCTGAGATCCTCGTGAATATATCGGAGGAGAATCCTTAATATACTGCAAGTGTATTTGATTCTAAGGTGGTGGTTGATATCCAAAGCCGACCTCCAAAGTTGGTTCCTGAGACTGAGGTCGATATCCGAGGCTAACCTCCAAAGTTAGTAACCGAGGTCGAGTTCTTTGGTTGAGGTTGGTACCCGAGGTCAAGGTACGGGTGATTTTTCAGCCCTCAAGCAATCCATAGTCATCGAGTCATTCATATGGTTAGTACATTTTTATCCATGACAATAGTCCCCTACTTCCGAGCATTCTTCAGAAGCTCGAGAAATGAGTTAGTGTGGATTGACACTGTGTGACGACTTGCACCAAAGAGGTCGGACGGAGTAGAGCTTGTTGGCCAAGCAATCATAAGATCGATAAGTTGATTGTTCAGTGGTAGATCATGCACAGTAGAATTAATAGGAGGGAATTTTCTTCCCTTCAACTGAGGGGAGTCCTAGTCATTCATATAGTAGTAGGCCAAGCACTTGGTAGATGAATTTCTTCCCTTATGCTAAGGGAAGTCCTTATTGTAGATTGTGCTATCCAAGTAGTGTTACTAATTAGTGGTCCGACCTCTTCTTTATGAGTTGGATAATTGGTTGAGGACTATTTTTTCCTTGTATTAAGGGAAGTCCTCAGTAGTTCCCGTAGCTCAGATTATAAAATTTGAAATAAGTTCTCTTCCCCTAACCTAGGGAATTTCTTTTATTATAGGAATCGTCGAACAATATAAAGAATGACGATAATGTTAGGAGCACCTTTTTCCCTTTTAGAAAGGGAGGTCATCCTCCTTGAGTAGGTTGGTCAATCAACGCGCTCCTGGTCGAAGGACTTCTTAAGTCCTCAGGAGTAGTAGTTCTTTTAACTGCTCAGTATTCCATAGGCAAGGTAAAAGCCCCCTATGTCTTCTTGTCACAGCCCAAACTCGAAAACCGGTCTCACAAAATTCCCGATGGCTGAATCCTATGCCGACAGCCTCCGTAGTACCCCATTCTTGGCTCCCAGCACTCATACACCAGATTCCGATCCTGGGATCCTACAAGGAGGATTTTGTAACATAATTTATCTCAAAAGAAGCATAATCACAAGTTTACCCAAATCACAAAGGCAACATCATCATCACATATTCACTAATATAAATAGTTAAATATAGTGCTGAATGGGAAATACATATATTAAAAATTAAAGATCCAGAAGACAGCTGCACACTCCAAGCTCAACATTTCTATAACCTAACGCCACCTGCACGCATCTATCGTACATAAGCTTATAGAAAGATTAGAGGGTGGTGTAAGTGTGTGCGCAATATAAGTCCTAAGTATGCAATATCAAAGTAATGCGAAAACATGCTGGTAAGTCCATAAATACTATCAGCTTTATCCAAGTTATGCCTTGCAAAAACATAATAAGCTAATATCATATAATGAGGACGCAATGTAATATGCAAATCCTGGCAAGTCAACAAATATCGTCAATCTCATCTAGGCCATATAAATGCAGAAACATAGCAACCTAAAATGTCATATGCCACAAATGTAATGCAATATGCGGTGCGAATGAAATGACCAAGCTAGAGTGTGAAGTTGGAATGATAGTATGTAGTATCGCAGGGTATGAGGTCCATCAAAAGGGACTTCTATCCAAACCAGTCCCATACCTAAATTTGGATAGCTAGACCCAATGTGGTAAACTCCTGATCTTAGGTTGGTCACACTCCCCAACCGAAAGCCTGGCTACAATAAAAGTACGCATAACCAATTAGTTACGCACCACCAGCCCGAGTGGATAGTGAATGAATGAATGAGTAAAATGTTGAATATGCAACTCCTGCTCAGTAAGTCCGCATATAAGTATTGTACATCTCTAGGATATCGTTGAGGTCTAATACACTCTAAAATGGTTGCTGATGAGTGTCGAATATTGCATAACAGACCCCAGTAATTGCCTAATTTTACGTACATGATAAGGTTTAATGGAGTATATTAATTGTGTTTTTGTTACAGGATGAAATCAGGAGCATTAATTGAAAATTAATGTTAAAAGCATAGATTTCATGTTCTGAAGTCACCAGAGCACGGGATGGACTCCAGAAAACCAATAGTGAAGATTTTACACGCCTAGGATTTGAGGAAAGCAAGCCAAAGGGGCCCGAAAAGGGTCTGGAATGCAAGATCACATGATTCCCACCATCCAATCAGCTCGAAACCTCATACATGTGATGGGGGACATAAATTAACCATACATATTAAATTTCAGCCATTGAAGATCTTGAGAAGTGATCCAACGGATAGATCAGCCCACTAATCATCAATCCGGGGCCCGCTCGATATTTGGAAATACTTCAATTGTGGTATTAACATGATAAATGAGGTGCTAAAGCAGATGGATGGAGTGGATCCCTCATATACACCGCAGTGGACCCCACCTGTTCGGCTGTGAGTGCACAGTACGGTGCACTCCTGCACTACACCGGTGCAACCGAGGTCGGTCAGCGCCCGCTGACCAACGCTCGTTCGAAAAATCTTAAAGACGCAACAGCGTCTTCGAAGCCGACTGCGGTCCTCAGTTGTAGGCCCCACACATCACCCAAATGCATGATCCAGGCCGTTCATCAGGTCTAAATGAAGACCATTAACATTGCCTAGGTGGCAAAAATTCAAAGGAAAGCAGAGATCAGATCCCAGCCGTTCAAACATCGGACGGACGGTGGAATAAAGGATCAAGTGGGCCGCACTGATTTCACTCAAAACTGTCCCTTCCCAAACGGTTTTTCGAGAGGAATCCAATGTACGTCTTGGATTTTCTTTTTAATCAAAGGAATGGGCCCCACCATTGCCACGGAAGTCGGTTTCGTGTCAGCGAAACGGACGCCGCTGGTCCGTTTTGCGGAAGTTAGTGGGCCCCGTACGTCATCCGTCCGGCCGATCCAAGCCGTCCATCGTGTAGAGGGCGTCGAGAACTACAAAACCATGTTGATATTCCTCTCCCATGCGTACACACGTGCGTGATACAGAGGCCACAAACAGGCGGTCTTGTGACGTTCAAAACTGTTTTTGTTGAGATTTCTTCTGTTTGTCGTGTCAATGGATGTTCAAAACTACCTATTCTTGACTAAAATTTCATCATGAATCTAATGGATGGGGTGGATTTTCCAGAAAATGCCTCTGTGGGGCCCACCGATCATGGCTGCGAAAATTTGTACTCCGAGTCCTACTACTCTGCCACTGACCCCAGCCATCCAGTAGCTATAAAAGGGGAGTTTTGGACATGGGAAAGGATTCAGAACCAGGGAATTCCAGATCTAGAGCAAGGGAGAGAAGGGAGAGAAGGGAGAGAAGAGAGAGGAGAAAGAGAAGAAAGAAGAGAGAAGATCGATCAGTTTGACGTTTTATTTTTTTTATGAATTTTATTTCATCTGTTTAATGGATTTTATGGGTCACTAATCTCTCAGCTAGGGCTGAGATGAAGCCCCTAATTTGATTAGCTCTTGTATTGGTTGATTTACTTTGAATATTAATTAATTTGTTTCTTTCTCTAAGTGGGCTTTATGGGTTTAAATTCTATACTTCTCCATCTATGAACTTGACTAAAGTATATATATGGATGTTGTATGGATGCTTATTATAGGTGCTTGGGTCTGATCAAGAACAGGTTTCCTATAGAGGAAGAAACAAGGTGCTTTAATGAATGTACATTCCATGTACCCGACTAAGGACATGGGATATGTTATTCATTCATGGCATTGCTTAAAGGATTTATACATTCTGTATGCCCGATTCAGGACACAGATTGTGCTTTCTCTGTATAAGTGGTATCAATCTAGATCAAGGTGAATCAACAGACAAAACAAGGGTTAGGATAATTAGGGGTGGATTTGAAAGTCCTAGTGTTGTCTCTCTGATTGAATTTTCTTCCCTGTTCTTAATTATTTTTCTACAATTGTGCTTAGTAGTTTATTCCATTATTTGTTGGATTAGTTAAGGAGAGTCATAGATTTGAATTGTGACAATCAGTCCTCATGGGAACGATCTCGTAATACGTACCATATCTACATCTGATTCGTATACTTGCGAGTTTAAAAATCATTTAAATCGTGTTGGTTTAAATAAAACATCAAGCGTCGCCTCCCTAGCCGGACAAACAGCGACTGGAAAAGACCTCACTATCCTCCTAGCCAGTAGTCTGTTAATACCTACCTGGCTAGTCGATAGCGGACACATTTGCGAGTTGGTCAAATTCAGCCTAGCTTATAGCCCCCTCACACGGGTGGATATGGCCACACCCCCTTCCAACTAACCACGACATAGTGGGAGATGCGGCCTACTGGTATTTGGCACTTGGACGCTCATGTATCCACTCGGTTTAGATGTTGGAGCATCTCCTGGTCATGGAGGTTTAGAGACTTTCACCCAGGGACATCTCTAGCACCCATGTAGAAAAAGATTTTCGTGTCCCATTTGGCCATCCACAACATGCCTATGGAGGCAACAGCCCTGTTGTCGTTATGGTGTACGGTGGTCATATCGCAAGATGCGAGATGCATGAGTCTATCATCCAGTCATGTAATAACCCACCCAATGGCATGTGCTATGATCAATCACTCCTCATAACAAGCATACATATGATGCGTATGGGCATGGATCATAAAGCTATACTAAGCATGTTATATGATAATGATGTACTCTCCTCACGTCAAGGATGGGCCTAGACGACCTACTCATATCAAGAATAGCCTAACGAGGCATAATGGAAGGTCATAATGTGGACATTTAACCATTATTGCCCATCAATGTGGACATTCAACCAACATTGCTCCCAAGGAGTGGCCCTCATAGGGCCAAACATATAGTGGGCCCATGGCCTCACTCAAGGGCCTAATACACATCATGTTGGGCGTTATTTATGGACCACATATGCATCACATTGGGCCTCACTCATGGGCCTTATACAATCACAACGGGCCTTATACAATCAAATGGGTCATATACAATCTCAATGGGCCTCACCACATAGGCCTCACATACATCACACTGGGCCTCATCATATGGTCCTCATATAATCACATCAGCCTCACTCATGGGCCACAAATACATCACATTGGGCCTCATCATATGGGCCATAAATATATCACATTGGGCCTTATTATGTGGGCCACATAAATACCATATTGGGCCTAATAGGGTAGCCCGCGATTTAGTAAAATGGAATGGCAACATGCATAACAAATACATCAAGGTGGGCCTTACAGGTCAGCCCCTATAGTCTAGAAAAATAGATGGGCAGTGTCCTTACAATGCACACATCAAGGTGGGGTCCCACAAATCTGGACGATGTAGATAAAATGCATCACGACGGGGTCCACATTTATTGGGCAGCATGGATAAAATACATCACAGTGGGCCTGCTGCCACTGGACCGCATGAATAAAACACATCAGGTGGACCCCATTGTCGCTGGACGGTGCAGATAGAATACATACATACATTATGGTGGGGTTCACATCCAGAAAATGGACGGACGGCACGGCTGAAACACGTATAGCATGGTGGGCCCACGTCTGAGAAATGGACGAACGGTGTGGCTATAGAATACATACAAACAAGGTGGGACCCATGCAGCATCGTCCACAGATGGATGGTGCAGATGCAGAATACATACATCAAGGTGGGCCCCATCTGCTGCCAAAACAGACGGATGGTTGGGATATACCACATACCTCGTGATCAGACCCAGACTTGCTGACATCAGACAGCAGCTATCTATTACTGGCAGCAGACGGACAGTCTGGATATACAATATATACATTCAAGGTGGGTCCCACATCGATGGACGAAGTGGATTATAAGCTATACATCATGGTGGAATCCACATCCAACGGACTAGACTGGACGATGTGGAATATAATACATACATCAGAGGGACCACCATCTACGTCCAGGGACTGGACGGTGTGAATGAAACACATACATTATGTGGGTCCCACATGTGGACCCACGTGCCACCAGGACAGGCCCCATGGATGGACCGAATAGATAAAACACTTACATCAGTGGGACCCACCATCCTTGTTAGACGGTGTGGATTTCACACATACCACATGGTGGGGTCCACGGACTGATAGAGTGGATATAACACTACATCATGGTGGCATTCCACCGGAGATACAACACAGACATCATGGTGGGGTCCACACATGCCATCAAGGCAAGCCTCACAGCTTGTTAACATCACTGTTGTGGGCCCATAGTCT
Organism: Magnolia changhungtana; assembly: GCA_030180095.1. Classification (NCBI taxonomy): domain Eukaryota; kingdom Viridiplantae; phylum Streptophyta; class Magnoliopsida; order Magnoliales; family Magnoliaceae; genus Magnolia; species Magnolia changhungtana. The sequence continues at coordinate 4,846,518 of JASAUF010000612.1, read as the reverse complement.
TGAAAATGGATGGACATCTAGATTTAACACACGCATCATGATTAGGTCCACAGACTTGTTGACATCAAGTACAACAGCTGTGTAGCCAATGGGGTCCTCATAAATGGACGGTGGGATACAACATATGCCTCATGTGGGATGTCCCACCGTCCCATTTGTCTGGACGGTGTGGATCACCACAAAATTACAGCAGGCCCCACCGTCCTATACTGGTTTGGACGATGAGGATGAATACATGCATCAAGGTGGCATCACGTGGGTGAGCCACCTAGAATTGAATCAAGCTGATATTTATATTTTCCTTGGCGCAGTCTAGCAACCTCTGTTGTTAGGCATCCTAAGGCTTGGATGGTCTGAATATTATACGTCCATCAAGGTGGAGTCCACGTATCGTGGCCCACCAGCCACATATATTAAGGTGGCCGCATGTTTAGGTGCTGGACAGTGTGGATGGCACACGTACATCACGTGGAGTCCACGGATCAAGCTGATAGTTGTGTTTTCCTTCATCCAGGGCCTATCCCAATGGGTAGGCAATAAGGTGGGCCTCACCATCAGGCGGTCTAGAACAGGTGGGCCACACACCATCACAAAAGAAAGAGAGAGAGAGAGAGAGAGAGAGAGAGAGAGAGAGAGATAGAGAATCGAGCGATGGAGGGGCCCCGCCACTATGGGTCCCTCAATACAAGCATCTATACATACATTAAGATGGGTCCCAAATAGGATCCATACCATTAATCAGTAGGCCCCATTTGGTCCATCACAAAAATTGAAATCTAATCCTTCAAAACACTCACCGATTTCCACTTCTTCTAGGCTCCTTGATCTCCCGAGCTCCTATGCTTCTTCTTTGATGGAGGATGATGAAGTTTGAAGGGTTGGGAAATGAGATCTTGAGGTAGGGAGTGGACCACAATTGCCTCTTCTTGAAATAGTGGTGAAAACTGCTTAAGTTGAAGTCGGAATATCCCAATATGTCCTAGAGGGGGGTGAATAAGACTTTTTAAAGATTTATGAGTTGTTTAAAAATCCTATCAAACTAATCCTATCATGTATGCAATTTTTCAGGATTACTCAAATGTAACTCTACTGGCTTCCTAGCCAAGTAGAGGATCCAATCACAAACTAATTAAGATATAACAATATGCAACTTAGTCTATGTTGGATGTGACTCTGTGTGTGTGAGATGTGTTCAGATATATGAATATGAATAAATTGTCATGAATCACACATATAGAAAAAGCAATCACAAACACAGTCATTTTTATAGTGGTTCGACTACTTGTCTACTCCACTCCTGGCTGTCGCACTCAACCCTTGAGTGTACCAGATTTCACTAAGTAGGTTTCCCAGGGTTCACCTTAAACCTAAGGTTTTAAATTAAGTTCACCTTCAACCTTTACAGAGTTTTACGCGGTTCACCTCAAACCCAGAGTTTTGTTGGTTCACTCCTAATCAGATGTTTATGCTCTCCATAGAGCAAGGGTCTACACAACGCACCTGGATTTTAGACGACACAGGTCAAGGACCTACACAAGGACCTAACAGTTTATGCCTTACACAAGAGCAAGGGTCCACCCTGTGCCACTGCGTACACTCCCGCCGGTGGCCTCCTCGAGGACTTTAAAGGGTGAGAACCACTTAGGACCAAGACCTAGGAAGGAATGATCACAAGCGTCCTTTGGACTCTAGATACTTACAGATAAGTTGATGAGTCCCGTTAAGCACAATGCTGAAGATCTTCTCCTCCTTGTTGACGAAGAGTCTTCAGCTCCCTTAATCCGTAACACAAGATGATATACCAATGCTTGGCTTCGGGTTGGGTTAAGGGTGAGATGAAATCCTACTCTCTAAAGATTTTCCTATAAGGAAGATAGAGTGGTTCCTCTCTTATGCATTGAAGGCATCCTAGCATAATGATTTGCCATTAAGGTAGTAGCTGGAGGATCCTTGAATGTGGAAGTTCATTCCCCAATCCACTTTATTAAATGTCAATGGTGAGGGTGGATTGGAGGATGAACTCCCTTGAGAGAAAGGGCTTTAGGTATAGGATATAAGTTGAAACACTCAAAAGCTCTCTCTACTTTCTCTCACAGCAACAAAAGACAAGTCTTCTATAAATAAGTAAAAAGTTCCAACGGATATAAAACGATCACATTTATAACAGAGTTTGATATCACCGAGCAGGTTCGATATCATCGAGCGTATACTCTCGATGGCATCGATGGTCCGCTCGATGACTCGAACTCGATGTCAAACACTTTTGAAACTCTTTGCCAATTGGTCGATGAATCGAAGCTATAGTCGATGTCATCGAATTTTGAACGCCGATTCCATCGAAGACAGATTCGATCCATCGACACATGAAAATTGAGAGAGACTTGACTTTGAGATATTTCAGGTTTTCATGAATGATCGGGGGAACCGTCGAGGTCATCGGAATTTGAATGTCGATGATATCGAGATATGAGACGAGGCATCGATAATTCCAGCAGATTTATCTTTGAACTTGCTGGACAAATTATGGCTTAGTTCGATGCAATCGATCAGGTGTCGATATCATCGATATTTGAATATCAATTAAATCGAAGGGCCCCCGATCATAGTTAAAAACATCCTGAAATAACTGCTGTAAGAAATGCGCACCCACCATCGATATCATCGATGGACCTCCGATCTTATCGATATTTGATTTCAAATCATATCGGACGGTCATTGATATATTGATGAATTTTGAGATTTTCATTAAAAAACAGGGGCGCCAAAAATTTGCCTATCAATCTTATCGAGCCACTCCCGATGGTCTCGAGATTTGAATATCGATGGTATCGATATGCGTATCGATACATCGATAATTCGTCTAGATATGTTATGAAGTTACTGGACATGTTTAGTGCTTTTATCGATGATATCAATCGGTGTATCGATACATCGATAAATCCGTCCATATGAATATTTAGTTGCTGGACACTTTTGATCCTCTTTTCGATAATATCGTTAAGGTATCGAGGACATCGACAGAACAGGTTGATCTTATCGAGGGTGCTTCGATAAAATCGACAATGTGAGAAAAACTTAGAGATTTTCCTATTTTAAAAAAGCTTTCTCACCATAAAAACCCTAAGATATCTATCTTGTTTGTAAGGGTTTAATTCACCTGGTGTATTGGGTTATGGGATGTGAGGCTATGATTTACCTATGGCGAGCTTCCACACATCTGATTAAGGTAGACACTTCACTTGATCTTCTTTTGATGTCCTGCAGACTGTCTGACCACCCGTTCACAGTAATTGACAAACAAGGGCACTTATAAGGGCACTTTCAATCTCCCCCTTTGTCAATTACGTGACAAAATACCCAAAACACCTAGAATACTTCTAGACACACCCTAAATTGTGTGTACATGCATTTACACAATTTTACAATGTTTTCTAACCCATGTACGCATTTTAGAAGTATCCGCTCCCCCTTACTTCAAAACTCCCCCTTTCTTGCAGCTGCTCCCCCTAACACCTGTATAAACATAGATAGATACACAATTTTCCGCTCGGGGTGTTTTGAACTGTTCTCCCCCTTTTTGTCAGTCATTGGCAAACGTACAGTAAGTGATATTGACTGAAGAATGAATTTCATCGGAGAACCATGCATACAAGATACAAATGAGTAATGATCAAAATATTATAAGAAGTCATCTGTGGTCAGAGCAAATATATGCATATCAGTTTAAGGAAAGCAGTGATAATAGTAGATCAATTAAGCATTAAGCACATTATATGCATTCCATCACACAAACTAAGGGAACTAGATGACCTTAAAGGTATGAATTATATTCAGTCATAACAGAACCAAAACTGCCCCAGACGGCAGTAAATCCCCAAAAAAAAAAAACTGTTTAGAAAACCACCAAAGATACTGCTCCACACAGCAGTTACAAAAAAAAAAAAAAAAACAAACCCATATATGGGCTCCCAACAACATTCATCAACATTAAGCCATCTGTGGGCATATACACCCCGAAAAAAAATGCATATCTTAGAGGGCTGTCATACACACCAGTGATAGCGAATAACATCCAAAAAGATACTAATGTTCAATCGTGGAGATAACAATGTAGTGTGTACGATAGCATGCATGACCCTGCCTTACGGAGCAGAGTGAGATGACATCGTTTCGTCCCTTCGGAAAGTCAGCAGATCCACCAGGTATTGTACAGACTGCTGCACTTTCTAGACGACTCGCTCTAAAACTGTCAATTGCTCATGTACAGAGTGAATATCTCTCTGGATTGCCCCGATTCTGTCCATTTTAAATCTCTTTGCATGTCCAGGTATTGACGTAGATGGAGCTAGATCAGGTCGAGATGATTTATCTCCTGTCCTCTCAGTTTCCTCCTAACGAGGATCACCAACACCTTCCTCTTCACATCCTTGAAACCCTTCTTCTTTGTACTCGTGGTACTCTAGGTCCATTTTTCGAATGTTCTTTGCATTAAAGACATGAACTGGAAGTACAGGATCAGTGGTAGGTGGAAAGCCAATTCTTTGACAGATCCTGTTTATAATCCATGGATAAGGCAAATGCAGATCTCTGGAGGTATGTATTGCATTAACCAATTGATTGACAATTAGTGTTGGAAGGCAAACCTTTGTTCCATTTGCCACGGAGTATATAATCATGACCATAAGGCTGGTGAGATCAGATCGATTAGTACTCCTTGGATTACGAATCGAAAATTGACATCGAAGACAGACTCGATGGTATTGATAAGAAATCTCTTGATATCGACGCACAATCGATTACTCGAGAATGTCATATCGATGCTTATATCGACGATGAAGATTTTCAATTTTCAGCACACAACCAATCTGCCAAGTATACTTTTAGAATTTCTATAAATCAATAGTATACCTTTCAAAAATTATGTACAATTTCTGTACACACCAAAATTACAAACATATGTATGTTCATATACAAAAATTTGAGGTCAAGAACCTTAGATGTACTACTTTAGGCTCAGCAAAATTTGCATCATTTCAGCAAATATCCAGGTCAGATGCATGACTTGGACTTGTCCTTCCTCACTTGGAATTTTTAGGGTATGTGAAGATTAGTCATAAGACAATTTTGTTTTTCTTTTTCTACCCATTTTGAAATAAACTTCTTTCTCCTGTCTTGCATCTTAGGTAGTGATAGACGAGTGTTTTCCCTAGATGGACTCTTAACATTCTGTGTTTCTCTAATCGGTTTGAATTTTCCAATGTGATTTTGTCCAGAGTTATGTGAAGTCCGTCTAGATGTTAGGCATTCAACCTCATAATGATCCGTATCACCACATAAATGACATACTGGAGAGAGTCTTACATTGCTTCCTGAAACAGCCGATGATTTAGTTTTTGGTTTTGCATTTCCTGTTTTCTTCTTATTTTTCTCATACCCTAGGCCACTTTTGTCCTTTCCAGGCCTTCCTATCCCTAACATCCTTTCAAGCTTTTCACCACTCTGAGAGAATTTATAGTTTATTTCAGCAAATTTTCTTGATTTTTCTAAGTCATAGCGGAGTGTGTGATTCTCATTCTTGAGATGCCTATTCTCATCTTCTAATAATTCGATTTGTTTGGTAAGCTTAGATGATTCAGTTTTTAGGGATAGGTTGATTCTTTCCAACTTGTCATTTTCTGCATAATATTGTTGTAGATCAATGATTACATGAGAATTTATCTCCAGTGTTTTATCCAGATCTTTTTGTAGAAGTACCTTCTTGTTTTTCGAGATTCCAAGTTTCTTAAGAATGTTGATGCTAAGAGTATAGAGTTGATTGTAAGCATCTTGCAGCTTATCTTTTTCTTCTTCTTCATTTTCAGTGTCAGATTCCTCATTGTCAGACGGAAATGATTCTGTGGCTTGCTGTTTTTTCTCATTCTCAGATTCAGTTGGAATGATCGAAGCAGTGGAGACCATAAGAATTTTTAGTGATTTCTGATCTTCATTGCATTCTGAGTTACTAGATTCTGAATTTGACTCATCTGTATCATCCCATGTGGCAGCCATTGCCTTGCCCTTGGTTTTTCTGTTTGGGCATTCGGTAGATAGATGTCCATACTCTTGACAGGCATAGCATTGCGGTTCTTTGGTCTTTTTGCCAAATTTGCCTACAGAGAGTTTGTTATCCACCTTTCTGCCTCTAGAGGAAAGGCCGCGATTCTTTTGAAAGAATCTTCTGAATCTTTGTGCCAGCAAAGCCATTTCTTCATCATCATCCTCTCTTTCACTTTCACTGTTCTCATGAGTTGTTTCCTTTGAAGCTTTTAGGATAGTGTTTTTGGATTTTTGGGATTGAGTGAAGTGTAGTTCAAAGGTTTGTAGGGAACCTACTAGTTCTTCTACTTTCATCTCGTCTATGTTCCTACACTCCTCAATTGTTGTCACCTTGGGATTAAACCGTTCCAGTAGGGATCTTAGAATTTTCCTACAAATTTTCGGTACCGGGACTTTCTCTCCCAATCCACCCATGGAGTTACAAATGATATTTAGATTTGTAAAAAACTCCATAAATGTCTCATGCTCTTCCATTCTGAGACTTTCGAACTGTGAGGTCAATAGTTGAAGTTTGGACCTCTTCACAGTACTTGTGCATTCATGGGTTGTTTCTAGTAAATCCCATACTTCTTTTGATGTCCCACACATACTTATCTGATTAAGTATATGCTGGGACACAGCACAGTAGATGGCGTTTATAGATTTAGCTTCAAAAGTCTGTTTATCTTTATCAGATGCCGTCCACATCTCTTTGGATTTAGGCTTTGTGATAGTTGTGCCACTATCTAATACAACTAGATCTATTGGTGGCACATATCCATTTTCAACTATCTCCCAAACATCGTGGTCCAAAGATCTCAAAAAGTAGTGCATTCTAGCCTTCCAGCATGCATAGTTTGAGCCGCCAAATACTGGAGGTCTAGTGACTGATGAGCCTTCTCCTTTGGCCATATTCCCAACTTCAGTCAAGATCACTCTCTAGGCGGTGAAGCCCTTAAAGAGAGACCCAACTTTGATACCAATTGAAATAGCAGTGAAGACCACTTAAGTTGAAGTCGGAATATCCCAATATGTCCTAGAGGGGGGTGAATAGGAATTTTTAAAGATTTATGAGTTGTTTAAAAATCCTATCACACTAATCCTATCATGTATGCAATTTTTCAGGATTACTCAAATGTAACTCTATTGGCTTCCAAGCCAATTAGAGGATCCAACCACAAACTAATCAAGATATAACAATATGCAACTTAGTCTATGTTGGATGTGACTCTGTGTGTGTGTGAAATGTGATCAGATATGTGAATATGAATGCATTGTCATGAATCACACATATAGAAAAGCAATCACAAACACAGTCATTTTTATAGTGGTTCGACTACTTGTCTACTCCACTCCCGGCTATCACACTCAACCCTTGAGTGTACCAGATTTCACTAAGGAGGTTTTCCAGGGTCCACCTTAAACCTAAGGTTTTAAATCAGGTTCACCTTCAACCTTTACAAAGGTTTTACGCGGTTCACCTCAAACCCAGAGTTTTGTTGGTTCACTCCTAACTAGATGTTTATGCTCTCCATAGAGCAAGGGTCCAAACAATGCACCCAGATTTTAAACCACACAGGTCAAGGACCTACACAAAGACCTAACAGTTTATGCCCTACACAAGAGCAAGGGTCCACCCTATGCACCCACTGCGTACACTCCCGCCGGAGGCCTCCTTGAGGACTTCAAAGGGTGAGAACCACTTAGGACCAAGACCTAGGAAGGAATGATCACAAGTGTCCTCTGGACTCTGGATACTTACAGATAAGTTGATGAGTCTCATTAAGCACAACGTCGAAGATCTTCTCCTCCTTGTTGACGAAGAGTCTTCAGCTCCCTTGATCCGTAACATAAGATGATATACCAATGCTTGGCTTCGGGTTGGGTCAAGGGTGAGATGGAATCCTACTCTCTAAAGATTTTCCTATAAGGAAGATAGAGTGGTTCCTCTCTTATGCATTCAAGGCATCCCAACATAATGATTTACCATTAAGGTAGTAGTTAGAGGATCCTTAAATGCGGAAGTTCATTCCCCAATCCACTCTATTAAATATCAATGGTGAGGGTGGATTGGAGGATGAACTCCCTTGAGAGAAAGGGCTTTAGGTATAGGATATAAGTTGAAACACTTAAAAGCTCTCTCTACTTTCTCTCACAGCAATAAAAGACAAGTCCTCTATAAATAGGCAAAAAGTTCCAATGGATATAAAATGGTCACATTTATGACAGAGTTCGATATCATCGAGCAGGTTTGATATCATCAAGCGTATACTCTCGATGGCATCGATGGTCCGCTCGATGACTCGGACTCGATGTCATACGCATTTGAAACTCTTTGCCAATTGGTCGATGAATTGAAGTTATATTCAATGTCATCGGATTTCAAACGCTGATTCCATCGAAGATAGATTCGATCCATCGACACATGAAAATTGAGAGAGACTTAACTTTGAGATATTTCAGGTTTTCATGAATGATCGGGGGAACCGTCGAGGTCATCGGAATTTGAATGTCGATGATATCGAGATCTGGGACTAGGCATCGATAATTCCAGCAGATTTATCTTTGAACTTGCTAGACAGATTATGGCTTAGTTCGATGCAATCGATCAGGTGTCGATATCATAGATATTTGAATATCGATTAAATCGAAGGGCCCCCGATCATAGTGAAAAACATCCTGAAATAACTGCTGTAAGAAATGCGCGCCCACCATCGATATCATCGATGGACCTTCGATCTTATCGATATTTAATTTCAGATCCTATCGAATGGTCATCGACATATCGATGAATTTTGAGATTTTCATTAAAAAACAAGGGCGCCGAAAATCTGCCTGTCGATCTTATCGAGCCACTCCCGATGGTCTCTAGATTTGAATATTGATGGTATCGATATGCGTATCGATACATCGATAATTCGTCCAGATATGTTATGAAGTTACTGGACATGTTTAGTGCTTTTATTGATGATATCGATCAGTATATTGATACATCGATAAATCTGTCCATATGAATATTTAGTTGATGGACACTTTTGGTTCTCTTTTCGATAATATCGTTAAGGTATCGAGGACATCGACAGAACAGGTCGATCATATCAAGGGTGCTTCGATAAAATCGACAAGGTGAAAAAAACTTAGAGATTTTTCTATTTTGAAAAAGTTTTCTCACCATAAAAACCCTAAGATGTCTATCTTATTTTTAAGAGTTTAATTCACCTGGTGTATTGGGTTATGGGATGTGAGGCTATGATTTACCTATGGCGAGCTTCCACACATCCAATTGAGGCAGACACTTGGCTTAATCTTCTTTTGATGTCCTGCAGACTGTCTGACCACCCGTTCACAGTAATTGACAAACAAGGGCACTTATAAGGGCACTTTCACTTCTCTCCTTAGTCTTTTTCTCCCTTAGTTGCTAGGAAAAATGGCAGAGAATGAGTGAAAGATGGGTGATGTAAGGAGAGAGGGATGGGTGTGTAAGAGGAATGGGATGAGAGGTATGGTGGTGTAATGAGAGATGACATGAGGGTTAACTTTAAGGTGAGAGAGGGAAGGGTGAGTGATGGGTTGTACTTGATTAATTGATGTAATGTTTGGTAGAGATTCTTTTCTTAGGATTTGTAATGCGCGGCGTTTTCTCGAAATAAACGCGGACCTAAAACTCCTAGGCTGAGTATCGCATCGGTGCACAAGACGTGGCATTGGAACCGCGACGACGACGCAGTCGTAAGGATACAAGTCTCGGGTTAAGTCAACTCTAATCGACCGGATGCGACTTCGGGTCGGGCTCAAATGTAGTTTATAGGTTGTGATTTGCCGAAATTCAACAGGGTGGGTCACGAAAGTCTATAGAACGATATGGAACAATACGGAACGATACGGGCCAAGATACGGGCCTTACACTTCTAGTCGATACATCCTTTAGTATTTGATGTCGAATTCAGAGTTAGCTGATGAACCTTATTACCGAGCTTGGTTAATTGGTTCAACTCAGCTTCTTTCAGTACCTACTTTAACTCGGTGTTCAAGGGAGTGTACTGATGTAAGCAACTTTTTGGATATCAGTTGGTATGTTTGTAGGGCTGGACACACTGTTCAGCTGATGATTTAGGAAGATCTGGGATTACTACAGCAATAGCAACTAGAGCCTTTTTCTTTCTGTTCACCATTGTAGATTTCTAGTAAAGCATGAACGACTTTGATGTCATTCCCATAGATGGCGCCAAATTGTTGATGCAAAAATCTGGTCCACCCTTGAGTACCTGCATAGGAAGAAGACAAAGGAGACCCTAGCTAAAGAATGGGACCCTCCAATGCCAAAGTCAGGCTAGAAATCTGGGTTTAGTAGTATTGAAGGGTTTTGGGTGAGAATTCTACATACCTTTCACCATAGGCATGGCGTATATGATGATTACATGTTATGGAAGATATCTTCCTCTGTATGTGTTGTAATTAGTTTTTTGAGATCCTCGTGAATATCTCGGAGGAGAATCCTTAATATACTACAAGTGTATTTGATTCTAAGGTGGTGGTCAATATCTGAAGCCGACCTCCAAAGTTGGTTCCCGACACCGGGGTCGGTATCCGAGGCTTGGTAACCAAGGTCGAGTTCTTTAGGCGAGGTTAGTACCCGAGGTTGAGGTCGGGGTGAGTTTTTAGCTCTCAAGCAATCCATAGTCTTCGAGTCTATTCATATGGTCAGTATATTTTTATCCATAACAGTAGTCCCCTACTTCCAAGCATTCTTCAGAAGCTCAAGAAGTAAGTTAGTGTGGATTGACATTGTGTGACGACTTGCGCCGAAGTGGTCGTTTGGAGTAGAGCTAGTGGGTCGAGCAATCGTAAGATCAATAAGTCAATTGTTCAGTGGTAGATCATGCATAGTAGAACTAATAGGAGGGAATTTTCTTCCCTTCAACTGAAGGAAGTCCTAGTCGTTCGCATTGTAGTAGGCCGAGCACTCGGTAGATGACTTTCTTCCCTTATACTAAGGGAAGTCCTTATTGTAGATCGTGCAGTCCAAGTAGTGTTACTAATTAGTGGTCCGACCTCTTCTCTATGAGTTGGATTACTGGTTGAGGACTGTTTTTCCCTTGCACCAAGGGAAGTCCTCAGTAGTTCACGTAACTCGGATTATAAAAATTTAAAATAAGTTCTCTTCCCCTTACCTAGGGAAGTTCTTTTATTGTAGAAATCATTTTTCCCTTTTAGAAAGGGAGGTCATCCTCGTCGAGTAGGTTGGTCAGTCGACATGCTCTTGGTTGGAGGACTTCTTAAGTCCTTAGGAGTAGTAGATCTTTTAAGTGGTCAGCATTCCATGGGCGAGGTAAAAGAAACTTATGTCTTCTAGTCGATACGTTCTTCAGTATTTGATGTCGAGTTCGGAGTTGGTTGATGATCCTTATTATCGAGCATGGTTAATTGATTCAGCTCAGCTTCTTTCAGTACCTACTCCGGCTTGGTGTTCAAGGTAGTGTACCAATGTAAGCAACTTTTTGGATGTCGGTTGGTATGTTGGTAGGGCTGAACACCTTGTTTGGCTGATGATTCAGGAAGAGCTGGGATGGCTGTAGCAATGGCAACTAGAGCTTTCTTCTTTCTTTTCACCATTGTAGATTTCTGGTAAAGCATGAACAACTTTGATGTCATTCTCATCGACGACATCAAACTGTTGATGCAAAAATCTGGTTCACCCTTTTCTGACCTTTGAGTACTTGCACAGGACGAAGACAAAGGAGACCCTAGATAGAGAAGGGAACCCTCCAATGCTAAAGTCAGGCTTTGAATCTGGGTCTAGTAGTATTGAGGGGTTTTGTGTGAGAGATTCTGCTTACCTTTCACTGTAAGCGTGACATATATGGTGATTGTGAGTTACGGAAGATATCTTCCTCTAGACGTGTCGTAATTGATTTTCTGAGATCCTCGCGAATATCTCGAAGGATAATCCTTAATATACTGTAAGTGTATTTGATTCCGAGATGGTAGTCAATATCTGAAGCCCACCTCCAAAGTTGGTTCCCGAGGTCGAGGTCGGTATCCGAGGCCGACCTCCAAAGTTAGTAACAGAGGTCGAGTTCTTTGGTCGAGGTTGGTACTCGAGGCCAAGGTCGAGGTGATTTTCCAACCCTCAATCCATCCATAGTCTTCAAGTCTATTCATCTGGTCAGCTATTTTTACCCATAACAATGTCTTCAATGTTAGGCATACTACTCGAACGAGTGACCATGAATCATGAGATTAGCCAATCATCTCATACAAGATAATTAAATTCCATATTCTACTATAGGGCATACGATAGAAAAGGAATGACAAAGCTAGCGTGTATAGTCGGGATGATTATACGCAATATTGCAAGCCGTGGAGTCTATGATAAAGGAATTCTATCCAAACCAGTCTCATACCTGATTTGGATAACTGGACTCAAAGTGGTAAACTCCTAATCTCGGGTTTGTATCATACCTAACCGAAATTGTGGCCATTGCGAAGGTGCAGATAATGATTTATTTACACACCACCAACTCGTGTGAATAGTGGATGAATGAATGCATGAGTCAAATGTTGAACATCCCTTATCTCTGCGAGTACATCTCCACGACACATAATACATCTCCACTAGGAACCATGAACATGCCACACATGGGTAATCCACCATCCTCACATAAGAGTAGGACAACATTCCTCATCATCTGCTAGTACATCTCCACAAAACATAATACATCTCCACTTGGAATCATAAACATACAATACATGGGTAATCCTCCATCCTCACATAAGAGTGCGACAACATTTCCAAAAGAAAAGTATTGAGCATGTCAACCTCTACCCATCTAGCCATCAGCTTAACAATGGGGGACCCTAATTTATTTTTCCCTGCCCGAATTCAGAAGTTGGAATACCACCCACCTTGACCTGACATATGACGGTAGGTACGTTCGTCACACCCCTTTCCTTCCCGGTCCCGACAGTGGAAAGGACTCTTGCACCCATCCTACTGTGCTCACCCCCACTCGACACACGATAGATGAGGACCTAATGGCCTCAACATAAACCACATCACCCAACTAGCCTTCACGTGCCACCATACAAAACATCCACTCGAAAAATACATCACCATGAAAGTCCATCTAATCAAATGCAGAATCGCAAAGGCATATACATAGCACAACTCCTCTGGACTTTCATCCAGGCACAATGACTAACTCAAGGGCCCAAATACTACCATACGGACCAATACGAGGGCCCAATCATAGTACATTTACGCATCTCATCCAATCATATATATGGACCAGCACGAGGGCCCAAATCAAAATAATATCCAAAATCCCTCGTCTCCTGTGGATCTTGTCCTTGCATATGAAACAATACAAGGGCCCCAAATAATCATACAGACCAACATGAGGGCCCAAATATAGTACATCTCTGGATCTCATCCAATCATATGGACTAGCACAAGGGCTTAAATCAAACAATATCCATAATTTCCTAACTCCTCTGGATGTCTCCTAGGTATATGGACCAACATGTGGGATCCAATCTCATGATATGCTCATGCATGCATATAAAATGGATGCCTATGAATCAACTATGTATCAAACCATCAAGTTGATGTCAACATAACGAGGGCAGGTCATATCAAATTATCAAGTTATGGCACATGAATACTTAATAGTAGACCCTCTAGTCATAGCCCATTGTCCATGAAAATGTCCATATAGACCCTTAATCTTGTCTTGATATGGGCCAGATCGTGGCTTTAATACCCATAACCAATGGGCCTTAACTCGGGCCTAACTACGATTTAATCATTAATCTGTAATTGGTCTTATAAGACCCAACAATGTGTATAAGCTACATGATGCATGCCATAAACATTTGTGTCAGCTACACATCACACTATTATTCTTCACTACATATCACAGGCCATCATACTTGCATCATGAATTATATGCCACCATGCCTTCATCATACATTAAATTACATGTCATCGCACATCTGCCATACATCTCATATCCTCTTGGGCTTTACTTAACAATAGTGCTAATTGGCCAAATAGACCAGTAACTGAACAAAAGTAAAAACATCTTTCCCTTGACCATGGAAGTGGGCTCACTTGACCTCTCATCCAATAGTTACTTGTAAGCAACTTACATCCCAAGTTCTATGGGTAAGTAGGCTTTCACAAGGTCAAGGCACTGGGCCCAACACAAGAATAGCCAATTTAAAGCAGATGTTTAAGTGTCTTCGGTAACACACTAATGCCCCACACCTCTGGTGAATACTTAACAAATGGCCACCAAGGCTCATATAACATGCACATACATAAGGTACATAGGTTATGGTAGTACATAAGTTTTCACATGTACCATCGTTATCATAGACATCATTCAACATTAAATTCATCCTCATGACATGAATCATGCAAGCATGTGTATGAAGTACATAGCATACAGGGATTCACATGCATCATCAATATTATGGCCATTGTCCAGCAGTATCATTATACATGCCCTGGTATTAGGTGTTTATCATGCATTATGTTATCCTTATGTTCACCAACATCACTTATTTATCATCATCTATGCATCAAGTAAAACATGGTTATATCCACGTTATCATCACAACAATCAATACGTACATTATTATCACTTGGATATCAAGCACAGTTGTCAACTAGCATATGTTGTCATCATATATATATATATATATATATATATATATATATATATATATACATAATATCATCATCATTAGCATGAGGATCATTTTCACTTCATGATTAACATAAATAATTACTCATCCATCACTTCATGATTAATATCATCCTCATAACAACATATTATGTTATGAGGATGATATTAATCATGAAGTGATGATGATATTATGTATATATATACATGATAACATAAGTACCACAAATAATTACTCATCCATCATCAATGCATATGCCACAATTCACCATCCATTAAATCATACCTATCATTTCAACCAACAACTCACCATCATCATTATCATGTTACCATACATGTATCATCATCTCAACCATTACTAGGTATGTCTCATCTAGTGTGACTTCCACATTGACCTTGGACTACACGCAAGGCATGGAGTTGTATATGTCAAGTGTGAGTCCCACTTGGCGAACCAATATGCCAAATCAAAGGCATAAACTTCCAACCACAAGGCTTTCAATGGTGTAGATCTAATTTCACAACTAAGTGGGCACGATACATCCCACCATAAGCTAAAAACAATGCGCAATATCAAACATAATAACAACATATTAACATCTTTCACATCATACATCATATTGGGCCCATAAGCCACATGCACAAGCAACCCAAGAAAAAGCCTAATTATCCACTTTATACATTCTAAAATAGGCCTCGCTAGGTGTGGTCCAGTTGACTAAAGGTAGTGTACAAGGCATACTGACCACTAGCAATGGGCCTGCCCAACGGGCACAAGGAAGGTTACCATGGTGGGTGTTGGCCCACTTGGGGCTTAGGGCTGTAAATGCTATATTGTAAATCTAGCACCCAGAGTTGTCAAATTTTGTTGTGCCAAATCATTTAGAATCTGTATCATGTGGTGATGAGATGAATAGATCAACTTCATGCATTTTAAAGTTGTTTACATTTTCATCGAACTTTTCTACGTATTCAAGTTGAAGAGCGTTGTCAAACTTCAAGATTTCAAGCTCAAATACAAGTACAAGTTCAAGGCTCAAGTTCAAGTTTAATCTTCAAGTTCAGTACCTTAAAAAAACTCAAGAATTCAAGCCCTAGTTCAACCTCAAGTTTAAGATTTTGAAGACATGCTTCAATTATTTCAAGTGAATAAGTTAGCTGAGCGAACGTGTTTTAATTGTTCAAACTCACAAACAAGGTATGGATGACCCTAGATTGACCATAGGATGAGTCATATTCCATATTTTATTTGGTTCTTTTCATAAGTTTATAAGTCATTTTCTCAACTAGTCCAAGCTCTGGCTCGACCAGTCCAAGATTTGTTGTGAATTTTCAGAATTTTCTGTTGGACCCTCAACCATTCGTGGAGACTGCTCGACCAGTTAAGCGAACAATGCTCGACCAATCGTGTAGGCTCAACTCAAAGTCTAGCGAGGTTTTTTGGTCCCACTCGAACAGTTGAGTGTATTTCTCAACCAATCGAGTAGGCCACTCGACCAATTGAGTAACGATCTTATCTTATCGCGCTAGAAATTTTGAAATGTAGTTGATCCTTTGACCAGTCAAACCAACCCTTAGACCAGTCGAGTGAACAGTATTTTCACCTATAAATAGAGGATGAATTTTAGAGTTTTTCATTCATTCCAAACTAAATCAAGGCATCACTCTGAGAGATAAGTTCCTACATTTGTTAAGCTATATTATGCTCATTTTATATTCATTTTAATAGCTTTCATTATTTGATTTTGTGATCTCCATTCAACTTTATTTCATTAAAGAAGGGAATTGTGATTTACCCTCTTTTGAGATCAAAATCAAATCAAGCTAGCCCAGGTTGATTTATTTTAAATTAATTTAGACATAGAACCCTTTCACTTGTGAGACTGGATATTGAACATCTTCATCTACATCGAATTGGTTCTACCGAGCTTCATCAGAAGAAGAATCTTCAGATATGGGCAATTTAATTTTTCGTATTTTGGTTTGTGAGATTCAGCTAGGAAAAACTCATTGTGGGGTTTTTTAATTGTGTAAGCCCATCTAAATATACAATTGTGAAGGTTTTAAGGTGAACCTTGGAAAACCTTATTTCATAGTGAAAACCAATATCTCGTGGATGTGGATATTAGGAGTGGAGTAGTTGTGTGGCTGTTTGCTAGTAGTTGGTGTACACACAAACAAACCACTATAATTCCTGGAGTTATGGTGGATGATTAGACTTGTTTATGTGTGTGAATATTGTAATTTACTTTATGCACTTATAGTGAATGGTGTAATTTACTTTATGCACTTGTGCGAATGTTGTAATAACTTGGTTTATTTCCTTTGCCTCTTTATTGGTTTAGGTTTTTGATTCTTACAACCATTCTAATAAGGTTGTCCTGTCATAAGCCTTTGGTTTTTGGTGTTAGGTTGTCCTTAAAACTCAGTTTGTATCAACCTCTCAAGACTTGTGCATTTGAGGTTGCTTATAATTGTGTTATCTATCTTTGTAATTTTGCATTTATTTTTTAATTTGGCATATCCTATTCCCCCCCCCCCCCCTCTTCTCTTCTAGGACTTAGAGCTCGGCCTTTTCAAGTGGTATTAGAGCATAATAAATCCTTTTTTATTTGGATTTATTTCATGAGCTAACCAATCTAAGCTTATAAGATGTCAAATTTTGATAGCCTCTCAATTACTAGGCCTCCACCTTTTTATGGCTCTAACTATGCCTATTGGAAAGCCAGAATGAGGATCTTTTTAAGGTCCATAAATGAGAGCATGTGGCAAGCCACGGTGACCAAATGGAACCCTCCTACTCATGAAGTAACTTGCACTGATGGAATTAAGACTTTAAAATTAGCACCCTATTTTTCATGGACTCTTCAGAAAAATGAGAGTAGTGCCAATGCAAAGGCTTTAAATGCAATCACTTGCGCACTATCACTGGATGAATTTAAAAGAATTATATCTTGTGATACTGCAAACCAAGCCTGGGACATTCTAGAAATGACACATGAGGGTACAACTATAGTCAAGAAATCTAAACGTCAAATCCTCACCACTCGGTTTGAGGAGATACGTATGGAAGAAAGTGAAACTTTCATGGACTTTTGTACTAAGTTAAATGACATAGTGAACTCTATGTGGGGTCTTGGTGATAGCATCCCAAAAAGTAAAGTTTGTGCAAAGATATTGTGATCATTGCCTGATAGATTCAATTCTAAGGTGACTGCCATTCAAGAACTTCGTGATACGGATAATATGTGGGTTAAAGAGCTTGTTGGTTCTTTACAAACCTACGAGTTAAATTTTAAGGCTCCTAAAGGTAAGTCCATTGCCCTTGAGTCTTCTAAAAATATTTCTCAAGATAATGCTAGTAATTCTGATTATGAAAATTCTGAAGATGATATGACACTATTAGTCAAGAAGTTTTATAAAATTTTCAAAAGCAAAATGAGAGTAGATTTTTAAAAACCTTCTGAAAAGAAAAGGACTAGATTTAAAAATTAGAAATCTATTAAAGAAAACCAATGCTTCAACTGCCATAAATACGAGCATTTAGCAAACAAATGTCCAAAGAGGGACAAACCTAAGAAGAAAGGTATGTTGGCCATATCGGATGAGTCATCTTGCTTTGAAGCTTCTTCTGAGTCAGATGATTCTGAACCCAAGTCTACTAATGAGGTCAAGGCCTTAATGACTCCAGCCAGAGTCACTTCTTCAGACAGTTGTAATTCAACTTATGATGAAAATCTGAGAAGCAACCCTGAAAATGATGATGATTTACAAGATGCCTATAATGCCCTATACAGGGAAAGTTGCAAAATAGTTGTAAAATTAAAACTTCAAAAGGAAAAGTTTTTAAAGTTAAAAGAACATTTTGATAACCTAGTTTTAGAAAAATCATATTTTTCTGATTGTTTTGAAAAAGCTAAGTGTGATTTAGATTTCAAAACATCCCAAGTTGAAAACCTTAAATCAGAAAATGAAAAACTAAAACTAGAAGTCTCTTCTCTCTTGAGTTTGAAGGATACTTGGACAAATGCCTAGGGTGATCCTAAACTAGAAAGATTGTTAACCGGATCAAGGAAATGTAGCAATAAATCTGGTCTGGGCTATGATAAGAATACACCTCTTAAAAGTAATTCTAACCTCTTAAGTTTGTTAAAGGGGAGTCTTCTAACTCAAAAGGGAAAAGTCTGAATCAAAATAGTTTCAAAAATCCTAAAACTTTTCAGGCTCTGAAACCTAAAAGTAACCATATCAATTATAGAAATCAGAATCATAACCCCTTAGCTGAGAAAATTATAGGTTTACTCAAGGAGCTTCTAAAATCTAACTCAAATGGTAGAATGTATAACAACTATAAGTATAGAAAAACCAACTATGCTCTAAAACCCAAAACAGTAATGAAATGGGTCCCCAAGGTTGATTGTCTGGTTGCCCACACCGCTTTCAAGGCTTCGAGTCAATCAAAGTGGTACCTAGATAGTGATTGCTCTAGACACATGACAGGTGACAAAGATTTGTTCACCAATCTTATAAAAATGACTGATGGCTCAGTCACATTCGGTGATGGTAGCAACTGCAGAATTGTTGGCCATGGTATGGTTTAACTCTTTAATCTTCCTCCATTTGAGAATGTTTTGTATGTAGAGGGCCTTAAGCATAATCTCTTAAGCATTTCTCAAATTTGTGATAATAAACATAACATTAAATTCACCAATCAAGGGTGTGAGATATCTAATGAGAATGGTTCTATGATATTGACTCGTCACAGAACATCTGAGAACTGCTATATAGTCAGTGATTCAAGCTCGTCTAAGTTATCGTCTTACATGGTCTAGACCGATGAGACCGATTTATGGCATAAACGCCTATAACATGTACACTACCGTAATCTTTATAGACTGAGCAAAGGTGAAGTAATAAGAGGTCTACCCAAGATTAAGAAAATAGATAAAATTTGTGGTGAATGTTAGATTAGGAAACAAACTAGGAGTGCTCACAAGAAAGTGAACTCCAGTGCCACATTCAAACCCCTTGAACTTATCCACATGGATCTCCTTAGACCTACTAAAATGGAGAGTCGAGATGGTAAGAAATATATTTTGGTAATAGTAGATGACTTTACCAGGTATACATGGGTAGTTTTCATGAGAGAGAAATCTAAAACTCTCAATGAAGTGAAAAGGATACTTAAGCATATCCAAACTAAGAAGGAATCACATGTCTCTAAAATCCATAGTGATCATGGTTTCGAATTTAATAATAGCAGTTTTGAGAAGTTTTGTAACGATCATGGTATATCGCATGAATTTTCTGCTCCTAAGACACCTCAGTAGAATGGGATTGTTGAAAGAAAAAATCATGTGCTTCAAGAGATGGCTAATGTGATGTTAAATAGCATGAAACTTCCTAAAAATCTTTGGGCTGAAGCAGTGAACACAGCTTGTTATATTATTAACTGTGTTTATACTAGAAAATTAAATAATAAGACTGCATATGAACTATAGTTTAATAAGAAGCCTACTGTCAAATACTTTCAAGTTTTTGGCAGCAAGTGCTATATTCTATGGAACCGGGAAAATCTGGAAAAATTCGACACTAAAAGTGATGAAGGGATTTTTCTAGGGTATGCTCTAAACAGTCGAGCGTATCAAGTTCTTAACAAGAGGACTGGTGTAATTGAGGAGTCCATTAATTTGGTTATAGATTATCACCTGAATACACCTGTCTCACGTTCAGAAGATGACGAAGTCTCTTTATTTGATAAACCAGACTCTTCATCCAGTCAAAATAACACTGAACTGCAGTTAGTTAAAGACCATCCAACGGATCAAATACTTAAAAACCCTCTCACTGGTGTGCGCACTCATAAATAATTAGAAAACATTTGTAATTATGTGTGCTTCACATCATAAATTGAGCCGGCCAACGTAAAAGAAGCACTTGATGATGAAAACTGGATAGTGGCTATGCAAGATTAACATAATCAATTCGTAAGGAATGATGTATGGTACTTAGTTCCTAGACCCAATGATAAACATATTATTGGAACTAAATATATTTTTAAAAATAAGTCTAATGAATTAGGTAACATTATAAGAAACAAGGCTAGTGTAAGACCTGTATCCTAGCCCGTACCATTCCTTAGGCTTCCGCGGCCCTCCTGGTTAAATTCTTGTAATCCACGATCTGTTATCAGCATTTTTGTGTAACCCTAAGTTGTATCCCGTAATCCAGAATCCGTTCAACTCAAGACTTGTAACCTAGTAAACGCGCCATCACCGCAGTTTCGATGTCTCGTCTTGCGCACCGAGGCGATACCCAGGCCAAGAGATGTGGGTGCGCATTCAGTTCTAGAAATGTCGCATGTTTGTAATCCCAAGAGAATCTCTACAACACGTCCCATCAATCAAGTGCACATCAACCACCTCATGTCAAGTACAAAAGCAACCCCAAAGTCAACTCTCTCTCTTACACACCCATACATGTCAAGTACATACCCCATCACCCATCACTCCATCAGTCACACCCATCTCTTTCTCTCCTTACATCACCTCTCTCTCTCATCTCTCTCTCATTTTCTCCCAAGCAAACACCGTCCATGGTTTTTCTAAGAAGAGGAAGAAGTTAGTGTGGCCCACCTTCCTACCACTCAATCCCACCATCCAAAGTTCATCTCAACTGTTGAAGTTCGTCCATTGGACCTCTAGGATGCTTTGGCAGAAGGAGGAGAAGATCATAGGTGGGTGTTAATAAGCACTTGATTTTGTGATTTGACAGCCCACATATGGTGGGACCTATCTTGATGTACGATTTGTATCACAGAGGGACCCATAGTAGCAGGGTCCCTCCGCTACTCCGATCTCCATCTCTCTCTCTCTCTACTGTTTGATGGCCCACCTAATGAGTGCATCCATGCCATCCATCATGGTAGAGCCCACCTATGATGTATGTATTTTATCCACACCGTCCATCAGGGATGGTGGGACTCCACTATAGAGTGCGTCCGCATCCAGGCCGTCCAGGGCCTTGACGCTAGACCAATATGTAGTATAATATATATATATGTATGTATGTATGAGAGGTGGGCCTCACGTGGGACCCACCAGGTGTATTTGTTCATATATATATATATATATAAAATATGTGGGCCACACCATGTTACAGCCCACCCAGATGTTTTATTCCCCAATCGTTCACGTGGACGAGCTGTGGCGACCCCATTATGCTATAGGGGTTCCATCCACACCATCCATCATGACCCTGATGGATGTGTTCCATCCAAACCGTCCATCCATTTGATGTGCTCATCATGGTAGGCCACGCTCGTGGACCCCACCTGATGTATGTATTATGTCCTTGCCATCCTGACATGCAGGATGGTGGGACCCACCTGACGCATGTATTTCATCCATGCCATCCAGGCCGTCCGTCCTTGCTGGATGATGTCTGGACGGTGCTGTGGACTGCACCATGTTATATATTTTTCATCCACACCATCCACAATGTTTGGACGGTGCTGGGTAGAGTTTTAGACGGTGTTGTGGGGCCCTATAATGATGTATGTGTTGATCTACACCGTCTGTCCAAGGGGCCCCACATGATATATATCTTTTATCCAGGCCACCCGTCTAGGGCTCGGCACTGGATCAGATGTTAATATAATATTATATAATATATATATATATATATTTGTATATATATGAAACATATAGTATATATATACATATTCATGTATATATATGGTGGGCCCCACGTGGGACCCACCCATTATGAAACAGATTGGTTGGTCTACGCACACCGGCTATATAGTTGTTATGTGCAGCGTGTGGGTTTTATCCATACCGCCTATCTATGGGGCCCACCTTAATGATGTATGTATTTTACCTGCACCATCCAGCTGAGATGGTGTTGACTCACCTGATATATGACTTCCATCCACGCCATTCCATCCACGTGCATGAGACCCACCTTGATGTGTTGTAAATCCACACTGTCCAGACCTCTGGACGGTGGGCTGGTCACGAGGTATGCGTTATATCTAAACTGTCCATCCACTAAATGAGTCAGATCTATCAGGTGGACCACACTATAGAAAATAGTGGAGAGTTGAACGCCTACCATTGAAACGCCTTGGGGATTCCAGAAGTTTTGGATTAATATGATATTTGTTATTCCTCTTGATCCAGGTCTTTGTGATCGTATGATCAGATTGGATGGAAAATAAACGTTACGATGGGCCCACTTAATGAAAATAAAGCCCGCCCATGTGATACGGCCCACTTGATGTATATAAGGCCCATTGGTGCGGCCCATTAATACAGCCCACTTGATGTATATTAAGGCCCATGGGTTGAGACCCATTATGATGTATATTGAGGCCCTTGGGTCGTGGCCCATTGTGATGTATTTTAGGCCCATGGGTGGTGGCCCATGGTGATGTATATTAGGCCCGTATGAGTGGCCCATTGTGATATATTTTCAGCCTATATGATAAGGCCCATTGTGATGTATTTCTGGCCCATTCGGTAAGGCCCGTTGTGATGTATTCGAAGCCTATGGGCAAGGCCCATTGTGATGTATTTTCGGCCCAGATGGCAAGGCCCGATGTTATGTATTAGAGGCCCGTGGTTATTGCCCATTGTGATGTATTCGAGGCCCATGGGCAAGGCTTGATGTGATGTATTTATGGCCCATGTGCTGAGGCCCATTGTGATGTATATGTGGCCCATGAGTGAGGCCCATAATGATGTGTATTAGGTCCTTGTGTGAGGCCATGGGCCCACCATATGTTTGGCTCTATGTGGGGCCACCCCTTGGGAGTGATGATGGTTAAAAGTTCACATTGATGGGCAATGATGGTTAAATGTCCATATTGTGACCTTCCCTTAGGCCCTTTATTAGGCCGATTATCAAGGTCGATCCCGATTGTCGAGGCCAATTCTGATTGTCGATTCCAATTATCGAGGCCGATTCCAATTGTTAAGGCTAATTTCAAGGTCGATTCTGATTGGCGAGGCTGATTCCAATTATCGAGGCTAATTATTAAGACTGATTCCAATTGTCGAGGCCGATTCTGATTATCGAGCCCGATTTCGATTGTCGAGGCTGATTGTCAAGGCTTATTCCGATTGTCGAAGCTGATTTCGATTGTCGAGGCTGATTCTGATTGTTAAGGCCAATTCAAATTATCGAGGCCTATTGCGATTGTTGAGGCCGATTATCGAGCTCGATTCCAATTATTGAGGCTGATTTCAATTGTCGATGCCGATTTCGATTATCGATGCCGATTCCGATTGTTGATTCTGATTGTCGGGCTGATTATGGAGGTCGATCCAGATTGTCGTGTATGATTCCAATTGTCGAGGCCAATTATTGAGGCCGATTCCGATTGTCAAGGCCGATTCTAATTATTGAGGCTGATTATCGAGGTGGATCCCAATTGTTAAGGTTGATTCCGATTGTCGAGACCGATTCCAATTATCGAGGCTGATTCCGATTGTTAAGGCCAATTGTCAAGGCCAATTCCGATTGTTGAGGCTGATTGTCGCGGCCGATTCCAATTGTAAAGGTCGATCCCGATTATCTAAGCTGATTGTCGAGGGCGATTCTGATTGTCGAGGCCAATTCTGATTATCGAGCCCGATTGACGAGGCTAATTTGATTATTGAGGCCGATCCCGATTATCGAGGCCGATTCCGATTATCAATGTCGCTTCTGATTATTGAGGCTGATATCAAGGCCGATTTCAATTGTTAAGGCCGATTCCAATTGTCGAGGCCAATTCTGATTATTGAGGCCGATTCCGATTATTGAGGCCGATTATCGAGGCCGATTCTGATTGTCGAGGCTGATTATCGAGGTCGATTCCGATTGTCGAGGCTGATTGACGAGGCTGATTCCGATTATCAACAACGATTATCGAGGCTGATCCTGATGTCGAGGCCAATTCCGATTATCAAGGATGATTGTCAAGGTCGATTCTAATTGTCGAGGCCGATTATCGATGCCGATTATGGGTGCCGATTGTCGATACCGATTATGAATATATGATAGCATAGCATCATGATATATGCCCATACACATGATCTGCATATTTTTTATGAGGTGTGGTTGACCATTGCATATGTCATAGCACAGGTTGTTTATGGGACTCCCTAATAGGCAGAGTTGTCCCACATGAGCAGGCAGTACGTGCAGGTTTAATGCATGACTGGATAATATGATTCGTGCATCTCGTATTTTGTAATATGACCACCATATGCCTTAATGACATCAGGGTCGTAGCCTCCACAGGCGTACCGTGGATGGCCAGATGGGACACTGGAAATCTGTTCTACATGGGGTGCTATAGATATCCTTAGGTAATAATCTCAAACCCTCTTAGTTTCAGAGGTTGCTCTAATGTCTAGTAAGTGGATGCATGAGCTCATGAGGACCGTATACCATTAGGCCGCATCTCCCATTGTATCGTGGTCGGTTGGAAGGTTGTATGGCCTTACCTGCCTAAGAGGAGGGGCAATGTTAGGCTGAGTCTGACTAGCTTGAGAAATGTGTCCGATATCGACGAGCCGGGCCCGATATTGACAGGCGGATAGTGAGGTCTCTTCCACTCATCTTGTTGCGCGTGATGGAGCGGCAATCTGGTTTGGAGTGTAATAGACCCTGGTGATTTCTCAGAGAAGAACCGTACTGATATGTGGACTTATTGAGCAGGAATTGCATACTCATTCCTTCACTATCCACTCGAGCTGGTGGTGTGCAATTATTTGTTACGTGTACCTTCGCATGACCAGGATTTCTGTTGGGCGCGCGACTAACCTGAGATCAGGACTTTACCACATTGAGTCTAACTATCCAAATTTACGTATGGGACTGGTTTAGATAGAAGTCCCTTGTGTGGACCCCGTACCCTGCGATACTACGTACTATCATCCCGACCTCACACTCCAGCTTAGTCATTTCATTCTCATCGCATATTGCATCCGCAGGCATATGGCATTTCGGGTTGTTATGTTTTCTGTACTTATATGCCCTAGACGGACTTAGCAGGATTTACATATTGCATTGTACCATAAGAATCTGATATTTGGCTCTCTATGACTCCTCATTTTCATAGTTAATTGGTATTGCATACTCTGATATTGTATGACTCATGGACTTGTTAGTATTTTTGCTTACTCTGTTATAGTATGATTCATGATCTTACCAATATTTTTGACATTGTATGATTATGGCATTGCATTGAATATTTGACACTTATCTTGTGTACACACTTATACCACCCTGTAAGCTTTCTATAAGCTTATACATGATAGATGCGTGCAGGTGATGTTAGGTTGCAGTAGCATTAAGCTTGGAGAGTGCAGCGGTCTTCTAGAGCTTTGATTTTTGATATATGTAAATTTCCCTTTCAGCACTATATTCAAATATTTATATTAGTGGATATGTGATGATGATGTTGCCTTTGTGATTTGGGTAAACTTGTGGTTATGCTTCTTACGAGATAAATATACTTTGAAAATCATCCTTGTAGGATCCCAGGATCGGAGTATGGCGTATGGGCACTAGAAGCCGAGAATGGGGTACTACAGAGGCTGTCAGTACTGGATTCGGTGATCGGGCAATTTCATGAGCCCGGTTTTCGAGTTTGGGGTGTGATAGAAGTTGATATTAGAGCATAACTTGGGAATACCTGAGGATAACATCACATATCTGCTGATAGCAACCTTATATTGTATGATTGTTGTGAACTTAGAATGATTAGATCCCTGAATTCGAATAACTTAGAAACTTCCTGATATAGCTCCCTATCGCGTGTGCATTCGAGAGTGCCCAAGGATGATAGGCCCTTCTTCATTCATGTAGGACATGGCACCTAAGCGAGTGACCCGAACAACTTCTGCTTCCCCACCTGAGATTCATGTTCCCTCACCAGAGACTTCTACACCCCCATCCGAGTCTAGCGTAGCACTAACCATGTCCGTAAGTGCGGACCAGCTACAATAGATGTTGTAAGCAATGACCGCCATTCTTTAGAGAGGAAACCGGAAGAGGAAGGCCCCCTCCAGTAGCTCCCAACAGCAACAATGTCGACGGCCACAGAGGCACAGGAACTGTCCGTCCTTCTGAGCATTTGCACTACCTATACGTCAGTCGTCAAGTATATGCTTCAAATGTGGTGTGACGGGTCACCGCATCTGGGAGTACCGCTACCCTCGGCAGCCCCTGCCACCCCGATCGTTCTCAGGTGCTTGCTTTGGATGTGGTGGGATAGGGCATCGTAGGAGAGAGTGTCCACGTCCTCAGCAGTAGCAACAGCAGGATCCTCAGACATCAGGAGGAGTGGTCGATGATTTGTGTGACTTAGCCCCTACACCGTCTTGCTATATTGCTCATGAATGAGGCATCTTGGGAGTTAGAGCTTGAGATTCGTGGGCGTTATCCCCATCTCTTGGTGTTTGATTATGTTGATATGTTGTATTCTGATTATATAAATAGTGGTGTGG
Organism: Magnolia changhungtana; assembly: GCA_030180095.1. Lineage (NCBI taxonomy): Eukaryota > Viridiplantae > Streptophyta > Magnoliopsida > Magnoliales > Magnoliaceae > Magnolia > Magnolia changhungtana. The sequence continues at coordinate 4,819,250 of JASAUF010000612.1, read as the reverse complement.
TTTCCCTCCCTTAGTGAGCTTTGTATTGGTTATGTTATGGTTTAAATTTCGATGACTAAATTTTTGTTAAGAGAGGAGAGCTATAAGACCCGTATCCTAGCCTATACCATTCCGTAGGCTTCCGCAGTCCTCTCAGTCTAATTCCAGCAACCCACGATCTGTTATCCGCACTTGCACACAACCTTGAGTCATATCCCATATTCCAGAATCGGCTGAACCCAAGACTTGTACCCCTAGTGACTGCGCCGTCGCCACAATTTCGATGCCGCATCTAGCGCACCGAGGCGATGCCTAGGCCAGGAGATGTGGGCCAGTGTTCAGTTCAAGAAAACGCTGTGCGTTTACAATCTCAAGAGAATCTCTACAACATGTCTCATCAATCAAGTGCACATCAATCACCTCATGTCAAGTACAAGAGCAACCCCAAAGTTAACTCTCTCTCTTACACACCCATACATGTCAAGTACATACCCATCACCCATCACTCACTCCCCATCACTCCATCACTCACACCCATCCCTCTCTCTCCTTACATCACCTCTCTCTCTCATCTCTCTCTCATTTTCTCCCAAGCAAGCACCGTCCATGATTTTTCCAAGGAGAGGAAGAAGTTAGCGTGGCCCACCTTCCTACCACCCAATCCCACCATCCAAAGTCCATCTCAACCGTTGAAGTTTGTCCATTGGAGCTCTATGATGCTTTGGTGGAAGGAGGAGAAGATCATAGGTGGGTGTTCATAAGCACTTGATTTTGTGATTTGAGGGCCCACATATGGTGGGACCCATCTTGATGTATGATTTGTATCGAAGAGGGACGCATAGTGGTGGGGTCCCTCCGCTACTCCAATATCCATCTCTCTCTCTCTCTCATTCTCTCTCTCTTTTTACTATTTGATGGCCCACCTGATGCGTGCATCCATGCCATCCATCATGGTAGAGCCCACCTATGATTTATGTATTTTATCCACAGCGTCCATCAGGGACGGTGGGACTCCACTGGGGAGTGCGTCCGCATCCAAGTCGTCCAAGGCCTGGACGTTGGACCAATATGTAGTATAATATATATATATATGTATGTATGAGAGGGGGGGCCCACGTGGGACCCACATTTGTTTATATATATATATGTATATATATATATATATTATGTGGGCCACACCACATGGCAGCCCACCTTGATGTGCAAGATGGTGGGACCCACCTGACGCATGTATTTCATCCATGCCATCCAGGTCATCCGTCCTTGCTGGACGATGTCTGGACGGTGCTGTGGACCGCACCATGTTATATGTTTTTCATCCACACCATCCACAATGTCTGGACAGTGCTGGGTAGAGTTTTGGATGGTGTTGTGGGACCCTGTAATGATGTTGATCTACATCCTCCATCCAAGGGGCCCCACGTGATATATATCTTTTATCCAGGCCGCCCGTCTAGGGCTGGGCGCTGGATCAGATGTTAATATTATATTATATTATATTATATATATATATATATATATTTGTATTTATATGAAACATATAATATATATATTCATGTATATATCTGGTGGGCCCCACGTGGAACCCACCCATAGTGAAACGGATTGGCTGGTCTACCGCACATCAGCTATATAGCTGTTGTGTGCAGCGTGTGGGTTTGATCCACACCGCCTATCTGTGCGGCCCACCTTAATGATGTATGTATTTTACCTGCACCGTCCAGCTGGGACGGTGTTAACTCACCTGATGTATGACTTCCATCCACGCCATTTCGTCCATGTGCATGGGACCCACCTTGATGTGTTGTAAATCAACACCGTCCAGACCTCTGGATAGTGGGCTGGTCACGAGGTATGCATTATATCTAAACCGTCCATCCACTAAATGAGGCAGATCTATCAGGTGGACCACATTGTAGAAAATAGTGGAGAGTTGAACGCCTACCATTAAAACCCCTTAGGGATTCCAGAAGTTCTGGATCAATATGATATTTGTTATTCCTCTTGATCCAGGCCTTTGTGATCGCATGATCAGATTGGATGGAAAATAAACATTACGGTGGGCCCACTTAATGAAAATAAAGCCCATTGTTGAGGTACATGTGATACGGCCCACTTGATGTATATGAGGCCCGTTGGTGCGGCCCGTTAATACAGCCCACTTGATGTATATTGAGGCCCATGGTTTGTGGCCCATTATGATGTATATCGAGGCTCATGGGTCGTAGCCCATTGTGATGTATTTGGGACCCATGGGTGGTGGCCCATGGTGATGTATATTAGGCCCATATGAGTGGCCCATTGTGATATATTTTCAGCCTATATGATGAGGCCCATTGTGATGTATTTTCGGCCCATTTGGTAAGGCCCGTTGTGATGTATTCGAGGCTTATGGGCAAGGCCCATTTGTGATGTATTTTCGGCCCAGATGGCAAGGCCCGATGTTATGTATGAGAGGACCATGATTGTAGCCCATTGTGATCTATTCGAGGCCCATGGGCAAGGCCTGATGTGATGTATTTATGGCCCATGTTGTCACACCCCAAATTAAAAAACCGGGTTCACAAAATTTTCGATCACCGAATCCGGTGCCGACAGCCTTCGTAGTACCCCATTCTCGACTCACAACACTCATACTCCTGATGCCGATCCTAGGATCCTACGAGGATTTTCAACACGAATTTATCTCATAAGAAGCATAACAACAAGTATACCCAAATCACAAGAATAACATCATCATCACATATCCACTAGCATAAACATTTAAATACAGTGCTGAAAGGGAAATACATATATCAAAAATCAAAGCTCCAGAAGGTGACTATGCGCTCCATGCTTAACGCTGCTGCAACCTAACACCACCCGCACGCATCTATCGTGCATAAGCTTATAGAAAGCTTAGAAGGTGGTGTAAGTGTGTGAGCAGAATATAAGTGCTCAGAATGTAATATCAAAGTAAACGGAAATACCGATAAGTCCACAAACCATACAATATCAGAGTAAGCAGAAATACTAACAAGTACATAAAAATATCATAAACCTCATCTAGGATATACAATGAAAAGACATAGTAAGCCAATGTCATATACTTAGAAAGCAATGTAAATCGCTTATGTAATGCGAAAACATAATGAACCAGATATCAAATATCGAGGATGCAATAGAATATGCAATTTGGAAGAGCTATGAATACCATCATCCTCATCTAGGTCATATAAATGCAGAAACATAGCAACCCAAAATGTCATATGCTGAGGATGTAATGCACTATGCAATATGTGGTGCGAATGAAATGAACGAGCTGCAGTGTGAAGTCGAGATGATAGTACGTGGTATCGCAGGCTATGGGGCCTATCATAAAGAACTTCTATCCAAACCAGTCTCATACTTAAATTTGGATAGATAGACTCAATATGGTAAGCTCTTGATCTCAGGTTAGTCGCGCTCCCTAACTAAAATCCTGGCCATTGTGAAAGTACACATAACAATTAGTTGCGCACCACCAGCCCGAGTAGATAGTAAATGAATGAATGAATGAATATAATGCTGAGTATGCAACTCCTACTCCAAAAATCGGTACTGTACATCTCTGGGATCATCATCGGGGTCTAGTACACTCTACACTAGCTTGCCGCCCCATTAAGCGCACAACTGGGTAAGTAGAAGAGACCTCACTATCCGCCTACCAATATCGGCTCGCCCCATCGATAGTAGACCCATTTACGAGCTAGTCAGACTCATCCTAGCATTGCCTACTCCCTCAGGCAGGTAAGGCCACACCCCCTCCCGACCGACCATGACACGGTAGGAGACGCGGCCTCCTGGTATTCAGCACTCTGACGCTCATGTATCCACTCGATCTCGACGTTGGGGCGTCCTCTGGTACGAAGAGGGTTTAGGGATTTTCACCCAAGACCATATATGGCAGACCGATGCTAATAACATATTTTCGGTATCCCATCTGGCCATCCACGATATGCCTGTGGAGGCTACAGCCCTGATGTCATTAATGCGTACAATAATCACAACACAATACAAGATGCATGAGTCATACAATCCAGTCATGCATCAATCCTGTGCATATCGTGCACTCATGTTAGATAACCTCCGCCTATCGAGGAGTCTCATAACAACCTGCCCAATAACATATGCAATGGTCAACCACATCTCATAATAAACATGCAGATGATGTGTATGTGCATGTATCATGATGCTATGCTGTCACATACTCGTAATCGATACCAATAACCGGCCTTAATAATCGGCATCGACAGTCGTCCTCTACAATGTGGACATTTAACCAACATTGTCCCCAAGGAGTGGACCACATAAAGCCTAACGTGTAGTGGACCCATGGCCTCATAAAGGGCGTAATATACAACACCATGGGCCCCACTCAAGGGCTTAATACACATCACAATGGGCCTCTCCCATGGGCCTAATATATATCACAATGGATTCCATCACTTGGCCCTCAAATGCATCGCAATGGGCCCTATGATATAGGCCTAATATACATCAGAATGGGCCTTCAACACGGGCTAAATACACATCACAATGGGCCTCAAATATGGACCGCATATACATCACATTGGGTCTTGTCAATCAGCCTCGGTAATTAGAATCTGCCTCAGTGGTCGGCCTTAACAGTCAGAATCAGCCTCCACAATCGAAATTGGCCTCGATAATCGGAATCGACCTCGATAATCAGAATCAGCCTCAATGATCAACCTCAACAATCGGAATCGGCCTCAATAATCAGAATAGGCCTCGATAACCAGAATCGGCCTCGATAATCAGAATAGGCCTCAATGATCGGCCTCAATAATAGGAATCGGCCTCATAATTAGAATCGGCCTCGACAATCGGAATCAACCTCAATAATCGAAATCGACCTCGATAACTAGAATCAGCCTCAATAATTAGAATCGGCCTCGATAATCAGAATTGGCCTCAATAATTAAAATCGACCTCATTAATCAGAATCGGCCTCAATAACCAGAATCGGCCTCGACAATCGGAATCGGCCTTAATAATCAGAATTGGCATCAATGATCAGCCTCAACAATCAGAATCGGCTTCAATAATCGGAATCGGTAATCGATCTCAACGCAAGGCAGGGTCCATAAATGGACGGCCGATGATGGACCAAGCAATATCAATAGGGCCCATTCGTTTGGGTCGACCGACTAGAGAATGATGAGATGGGCATAACCAGGCCTAAGGGAAGGTCACAATGTGGACGTTCAACCATTATTGCCCATCAATGTGGACCTTTAACCAATATTGCTCCCAAGGGATGACCCACACAGGACCAAACATACAGTGGGTCCACAACCTCACATAAGGGCCTCATATATCACATCGGGCCATATCAAATGGGCCCCAAGTACGTAACATCGGGACTCATCTGAGGGCCCCCAATACATCAAATCGGGCCTCATTAAGTGGGCCCCAAATACATCAAATTGGTCATACCAAATGGGCCTCAAATACATCTCATCAGGCCTCATCAAGTGGGCCCCAAATACATTAAATTAGGCCTCATCAAGTGGGCCCCTAATACATCAAATGGGCCATACTAATGGGCCGTACCAACTACACCTTTCATCCATTTTAGAGATCATTTTAAAGCATTATAAAAAAATGAATCATATCAAATGGATCATCTAGACCATACCATAAATAACGGTGGAGATAATGATTTTCCACTGTTAAAACTTCAATGGGCCCACCATATCAATCATTTTCCATCCAGTCTGTTCATAAGGTCACAAGGACCTGAACTAAGAGGAAATAAACATCACATTGGTCCAAAACTTTGGAACTTAAAGGGTTTTAATGGTTGACGTTCAATCCCACTGTTTTGGCAGTGTGGTCCACTTGATACTAGATCTGTCTTATTATATTTTTTTTAGTCTCAAGCCTTGAGACGTGCTGCCAAATGGATAGACGGTTTAGATGTAACAAATCCATTAGTGGTGGGCCTCATCTGCCACCGTCTAGATGGACAGATGGACAGAACACGTACATTAACTAGAGGGTCCCACCCATCCAGCATGCTGGACGGTGTGAAGGACACCTCACGTTACGGTGGGGTCGACCACACTGGCCATCCACCCCAGACGGGTGGGTCCCACATGGGGCCCACCTCTCATGTATAGAATGTGTGTGTGTGTGTGTGTGTGTGTATATATATATATATATATATAAATATATATATGTATATATACATATATTACATATATATATATATCATATTATATATTAATATTATATATATATTATTATTTTTTATTTCAACGTCCAGGGAGTCTAGACGCCTAGAACGAACAGTGAGGATTTAAAATCCATACAATGTCGCTAGGGTCCACACGTGATGAATGGTGTGGATATGAAACATATCTCATGATCCAAACCCATCGAACTTGCTGACGTGTGTTCAACATTGCTGGGTACTACTCATTAGATGGGTGGTTTCCACCTGAGATTTGAATAAGCTGCATTGGATGGACGGTGTGTATATAAAACACATACATTAATTGGGCCCCACAGACCCTGCTGACATCATAGCAGTGGGTCCCACGGAGCTTGGTAGCATCAATACCCCAGTTGTATAACTGGTGTGAGGTACCCAGCTAACCCGTTCACCTTTCACACGGATGCGCGGCTGAGATACCATTCATTCCTCGAGGTGGGTCCCGCTATCGGACGGTCTAGACCATCATACCATATCACAAGTGGGCCACACACATCATCACAAAGAGAGGGAAGGAGAGAGAAACGGTATAGGGGAGGGACCCTACCACTATTGGGCCCGCCCTTATACAATGCATATATCAAGTGGGTCCCACAACAAGTGGGCCCTTAAAAAAATGGAATCCAACGGTCGATCACTCACGTTTGGCCTCCTTCGTTAGGTCCTTGGATTCATATACTCCTTGTCTTTGGTCTTGATGGAGATTGATAAAGAATGAGGGTTGAGATGGGAGATGGGAGAGTGGGAAAGTAGCCACACTTGTTTTTTTTTTTTTAGGAGAACTTGGACGTTGGGTGCTTGCTCTTAGGAATTTGGAGAATGAAGATAAAAATGAGAGAGAGAGAGAGAGAAGTGATGGATGAAAGAGGTGGATGGAGTGGGTGTTGTAAGAAATGGGGATGGGAAGGCATGGGTTGGTTTGAAATTTGTGGAATGGTGGAATGGGTGGGGAGAGAAAGAGTTAACTTGGGGAAAAGAGGGAATGGGTGCTTGTACTTGGGATAGGGTGAGGTAGCATTGGGGTATAAAGGATGTACTTGACTTGATTGATGTGAGTGGTCATAGAGATTCTCTCATAATTCACAACGTGCGGCGTTTCTTTGGAATGAACACGAGCCCACATCTCCTGGCTTATGTATCGCATTAGCATGCGAGACATGATGTTGGAACTGTGGCGACGGCGCAGTCACTAGGTACAAGTTTCAGGTTGAGCCGACTCTGATTTGTGGGACTCAGCTTAGGATTGCGCGCAAACGTCATGTATAGGTTGAGGATTGTCGGAATTCGACCGGGAGGACTGCGGAAGCCTACGAAATGGTACAGTCTACGATACGAGCCTCACAGCTCTCCCCTCCTAATAAAAATTTCATCCTCAAAATTTATATAATCATCGCAACTAGACATAACTCATAAGGAAGAGGAAACATGAAATTATCATATATATATATGTCAAGGCATAATCTGTAACGCCCTGAAATTCGGGGGTTGAGTATGAACTCAACTCCCGAGTTCCAACGCATCACTTATGCAACATACACAATGATGGTTAAATGTTGTCTGAGTTAGAGCAATAAACATGAATGAGATTATACCAAAACAAGAATCATACTCCACTTGTATAAAGGCAAGCGAAAGATCAAATTTTATATTCAAAGTATGTAAAGTAACAAAATTTTATGAACTCAGTATGATACTAGTATACCAATATACATGTATTGTTTCTAAGTCAAAATCAAAATACAATCCTCAAGAGAGGCCCAAAATCCAGCGATGCAAAATTTCTAAGCAAAGCCGTCGAATCTTGCATAAAGGAGAACTCCTCCCGATCCTCATCAAAGTCTGCTCCGGCTCTCAACCAAGGCACCATCTACACTGTGACAGAGTCCGTGGGTGTTGCAAACACCGTCCCCGTAACGTGGGAGTGAGTAGCTAACTCAAGGAACAATAAAGCATAGGTTAACATGTTATCAAATCAATCAAGCAAGAATGATAAAGCTACAAATCAAACATTTCTAACTACTCTTGTTAAGTGCAAAATGATATGACATGATGCCGTATGCCCTTGCCAAACCACCCTCAGCGACATCATCTTACGTTCGCGACTTACTCCCCTCGGTGCGCCACATCTACAAAGCACATGCGGTGCGATGATGCTCATGATTACCAAGTTTTTATTAGTCCATTTCAACCAAAGAATATTGGGAAACTAAGGTACCTCCCTTGTATCATTCCCAAACATGATCCATTCTAGGGTCGTCAATCCTAGTTAATCTCATACGATATTATGGTTTGAGAAACATAGTGAAGGCATCGCAAAGGGCTCATCACCCGTCGGTGCGGATACGGATCTCACCGTATGCGGCTCAATTCTTCGGCCGTCGGCTCGAGTGCACAGTCTCACCGTACTCGGCTCAATCACTAGCCGTCGGCCGAGTACGAGTCTCACCTTACTCGGCTCAACTCATACTCTAGTTGCTTTGTGAAAGACTCGTCGCCAATCACGGACACTTGGAGTACACTCGATGATACTACGGAGGACTCGTCGCGTCGTCAAAGACGAGGTCTCACCGTACTCGGCTCTTGCCGCAGTATCGACAGCTCGAATACGTTGTCCCATACCACCGTATTCGCTCACGAGTTTTGGTTGCGCAATGGTCACTACGGGAGGCACATGGCCCCTGCCCCGGGTGGACGGCTCGACCACGGTGTCCCATACCACCATGCCCGGCTCATGCGACTTAGCGGATCGAGGTACCATGGTTAAACGGGATCGCCACCGGTAAGTTTGGTACCCTAGGTTCAAGCAAACGATGGCGACCAAACATGGTGAACACACAATACATTTCTTTACTTGACGAGCCTAACTAGCTCGAGCGCACCACAAGTTGAGCGATATGGAGCGCAAAAGCACTCCATGTGGCCAACCACTATCGCCAACCGAAGTACGACTCGGGTTCGCCAGACACGTCCGTTGTGGCGATATGAATCTCACCATGAACCGCAAGTCTGGTACGAATGTTTGGACTATAGACATAGTCCCAAACTCAAACAGTTTTCATCAATAGCATGTGGAGTAAAGCATGATAAACAAGCAATACAAGCATGTTAGCAGGCATGTTATAAAGCATGAAGTAAAATATGATGTAAAGCATGTTGTAAAGCATGTTGTGAAGCATGTAGTAAAGCACTATCCACATAGGGATACAATTACGTACACATTACAAGGGAGTGGTTATAGCGAACCACCGCATGGAGGGGATCCTACATGTCTCTAAGAGTCGGAATCCCATATCGATTACCTCTCTAAGGCACTAACACTCAAGCATTTACACACACAAGCATCTACACAAACACTTAGAATACACTATTCCAACATACATGATGTATGTTAGCAAAATATGTGTTAGGGTCATCCTTCGCCACGTGAGTATTTTACCCATGTATATCATAATCATACACAAAATAATCATTACAATTGTATTTTTAAAATTCACACATATGCGGTATTTCTAGAATACACAATTTCAACATACTAGGCATTTCAAGAACATGTATTTCGAGCCTTTCGCCAAAACTAGTATTTTATACATATATTGTATAATCATACATTAAATAAACATGTCATACATTTTTCCAAAAAAAATACGTATACGGTATTTCTACGTATACCTAGAGTATGTGAAATTCAATTTCTACAACGTTAATCGAAACGAAACGAAAGCACTTTGTACATGTGCAATTGCATGCAGATCATGAATCTATCATTATCTAACATTGAAAGCGTTGAAAACCGTAACTTATACACTTAAAGTCCTCACCTTTTGTCGTAGAATCGTAACGGAGTCGATGGATTCGCTAAGCTTTCGTATACGGCAGTTTGGTAACCTATAACATGCTTTCGGTTAGTTATTTCATAACCTTATTTTTCCGAGTCGTTATATTCACCTAAACTTTAAGATTTGTTTCTAACATGGAAGCACTTAAACAAGTTTGAAGGATAAGATAGTGAGAGATGAGATTTGTGAAGGAAAAATGAGGTTTTCAGGAAAATGGTTTGAAGAAGAAATTTGAGACCTTTAAATTGAGTGTTTGAGAAGTTAATCAGGTGTTAGGATTGACCCATTGCTGAAGGACGTCTAATTCCAAGTTGGCAAAAATCCGGGGTGTTACATAATCAGTTTACAAAAGGATGGGAATAGCACTCTCTAATATCAACCTCGCGCTCCTAAGATGCCTTATCAACATTACGGTGGCCCCTACTGAACTTTAGATCTTGGATTAAAAACGATTGAAACTAGGATACCTTGCAGCCTTAGAATTTTATTAACGATTAATCTAACAAGACAGTCCTAAGAACTGGTCATGCGAATCGTTGGCAACTCCTTTTGACGACTGAGGGTCCTACTGGGCTATATAAAGTATGCCCTGTGCCTATTGTGGAGGTGTGTGTCTTCTCTATGGCTGTTGCTGTCGCGGCTGCTGCTGGGGTCCCGAAGGTAGGAGTTGTTGTCGCTGTTGCTGGTGCTAAAGGCAGGGACACTCCCGCCAATGGTGTCTCTTCTCGCCGCACCCATGACAAACACCGGTGAACTGCCTCAGAGGTGGTGCTGGGGGTGCTGCCGATGCTCGGATGGCTGGACGATTCCTGTGCCTCCGTGACCATCAATGTTGTTGCTGCTGGTAGTTACCAGAGGGGACCTGCCTCTTCCAGTTTCTTCTTTGGTCACGATCCCTCTGTGAACTGACCCATTCGTCCTCATAAATCTGGGCCTTCCGTACTACCTTCTCGAAAGTCGTGAGCTCATGCCAAATAACACAACCTCGAAGACCATAACGTAAGAAGTTCTTAAAACGGTGAGCCTTCCGATCCTCATCATCAACAAAATATGGCGCCAATCTGGGCAGTGTTGAAAAATGAGCCGCATACTGTGCCTCAGATATGTTTTCCTACACCAAGGTCTCTACTCTAACGCTCGCTGCCGACGAGAGTAGTTGGGAAAATACTGCTGGTCGAATTGGTCTATGAAATCCTCTTATGTCCAGACAAAATCAGGCCCTGTAACACGGGTAATGGAGATCCAATAGTGCTTAGCCTCACCCTAGAGAAGAAATACAGCTAACTGGACCCGCTGTTGAGTCATATATGCCATCGTATCAAAAATCTTCTCCACGTCAGAGCGTCAGTTCTTGGCTGCTATCGGATCTGGCTCACTTTGGAAACTTGGGGGATCGAGCTATTGGAATTCCTAAAGGGTGCTCACGCGCTCCTACTCTGCCTGGGCTGGTGAAACAACGGGATGCATGCCCTGCCCCTGAAAGGAGGGTTGTCACAGCTTGCAACATCTGTTGTAACTGGGAGGTACTAATGGGTAAGGTCGGATCCGCACCGGTGTCAAGTGGAGGAACGTCATCCTCAGGCTGGGAGCAGGGATCTCTAGTGGTGGAGTGGGAATCGCTCGCGTCGCTCTCCTAGGTGGCATGTCCTATAAGAAGGAGCAAAGGCACCTATTATCCTTAAACACTCGAGTATAAACACGACGGTGAGCTCTATCAGAAAGTCTCTAAGTTATTCGATCTTGGGGACCTAATCATTCTTAGTTCTCAACAATCATAGAGTTTAGGGTAGCTATCAGTAGATATGTGATGTTATCCTCAAGTATTCCCAAGTTATGCTCTGATACCAACTTGTGTCACACCCCAAATTCGAAAATCGAGTTCACAAAATTCTCGTTCGTTGAATTCGTGCCGACAGCCTCCGTAGTACCCCATTCTCGGCTCCCAGCTCTTATACGCCTGATGCCGACTTGGGATCCTACAAGGAGGATTTTCAACACAAATTTATCTCATAAGAAGCATAACCACAAGTATACCGAAATCACAAGAACAACATCATCATCACATATCCACTAACATAAACATTTGAATACAGTGCTGAAAGGGAATTACATATATAAAAACTCAAAGCTCCAAAAGGTGGCTGTATGATCCATGCTCAACGCTGCTCTAACCTAACGCCACCTGCACGCATCTACCATGCATAAGCTTATAGAAAGCTTAGAAGGTGGTGTAAGTGTGTGAGCAGTATATGTGTGCTCAGAATGTAATATAAGAGTAAACGGAAATACTGGTAAGTCTACGAACCATACAATATTAGTGTAAGCAGAAATACTGACAAGTCCATGAAAATATCATAAACCTCATCTAGGATATATGATGAAAAGACATAGCAAGCTAATGTCATATACTGAGAAAGCAATGTAAATCGGCTATGTAATGTGAAAACATAATGAACCAGATATCAGATATCGAGGATGCAATACAATATGCAATTCGAAAGAGCTACGAACACCGTCAGCCTCATCTAGGTCATATAAATGCAGAAACATAGCAACCTAAAATGCCATATTCCAATGATGTAATGCAATATGCAATATGTGGTGAGAATGAAATGACCGAGCTATAGTGTGAAGTCGGGATGATAGTACGTGGTATCGCAAGCTATGGGGCCTATCACAAAGAATTCTATCCAAAATAGTTTCATACCTAAATTTGGATAGATAGACTCAATGTGGTAAGCTCCTGATCTCAGGTTAGTCGTGCTCCCCAACCAAAATCCTGGCCATTGCAAAAGTACACATAACAATTAGTTATGCACCACCAGCCCAAGTGGATAGTGAATGAATGAATATAACACTGAGTATGCAACTCCTGCTCCACGATTCGGTACGTACATCTCTGGGATCATCACCGGGGTCTAGTACACTCTACACTAGTTTGCCACCCCATTAAGCGCACAACTAGGTAAGTGGTAGAGACCTCACTATCCGCCTACCAATATCGGCCCGACTCATCGATAGCAGACCCATTTACGAGCTAGTCAGACTCAGCCTAGTATTGTCTACTCCCGCAGACGGGGAAGGCCACACACCCTCCCAACTGACCACGACACAGTGGGAGATGCGACCTCTTGGTATTCGGTACTCGGGCGATCATATATCCACTCGGTCTCGACATTGGGGCGTCCTCTAGTACCAAGAGGGTTCAGGGATTTTCACCCAGGGTCATCTATTGCAGCCCGATGCTATTACATATTTCTGGTGTCCCATCTGGTTATCCACGATATGCCTGTGGAGGTTACGGCCCTAATGTCGCTAGGGCGTGCAGTAATTCCAACACACAATGCAAGATGCATGAGTCATACAATCCAGTCAAGCATCAATTTTGTGCATATCGTGAGCTCATGTGAGATAACCTCTGCAACCTATCAGGGAGTCTCATAACAACCTGCCCAATGACGTATGCAATGGTCAACCACATCTCATAAGAAACATGCAGATTATGCGTATGTGCATGTGTCATGCTGTTATGATGTCACAAACTCGTAATCGGTACCTATAACCAGCCTCGATAATGTGGACATTTAACCAACATTTCCCCCAAGGACTGGACCGCATAAAGCCTAACGTATAGTGGACCCATAGCCTCACAAAGGGCCTAATATAAAACACCATGAGCCCCACTTAAGCGCTTAGTACACATCACAATGGGCCTCTCCCATGGGCCTAATATACATCACAATGGATTCTATCACTTGGCCCTCAAATGCATCGCAATGGGTCTCGTCATATAGGCTTAATATACATCATAATGGGCCTTCAACACGGGCTGAATACACATCACAATGAGCCTCAAACACGGCCACATATACATCACATTGGGTCTCATCAATCAGCCTTGGCAATCGGAATCAGACTTGGTGGTCGGCCTCGATAGTCGAAATCAGCTTCGACATCGGAATAGGCCTCGATGATCGGCCTCAACAATCAAAATCGACCTCAACAATTAGAATCAGCCTCGATAATTGGAATCTACCTCGATAATCAGAATCAACCTCGATGATCTACCTCAACAATCGGAATCGGCCTCAATAATTAGAATCAGCCTCGATAACTAGAATCGGCCTCGATAATCAGAATCGGCCTCAATAATTAGAATCAGCCTCAACAATAGGAATCGACCTCAATAATCGGAATCGGCCTTAACAATAGGAATTGGCCTCAATAATCAGAATCGGCCTCGACAATCAAAATTGGCATTAACAATCAAAATCGGTCTCGATAATCGGAATTGGCCTCAATAACCAGAATCGGCCTCGATAATTAGAATCGACCTCAATAATTCGAATCAGCCTTGATAATCAGAATCATCCTCGATATCGACCTCAACAATCAGAATCGGCCTTAATAATCAGAATTCGCCTTGATAACCAGAATCGGCCTCGACAATCAAAATTGACCTCGATAATCGAAATCAACCTCGATGATCAGCCTCAATAATCGAAATCGACCTCAATAATTGGAATCGGTAATCGATCTCAATGCAATGCAGGGTCGATAGATAGATGGCCAATGATGGACCAAGCAATATCAATGGGGCCCATTCGTTTGGGTTAACCCACTAGAGAATGATGAGATGGGCCTAACCAGGCCTAAGGGAAGGTCACAATGTAGACGTTCAACCATCATTGTGCATCAATGTGGACCTTTAACCAACATTGCTCCCAACGGATGACCCACATAGTACCAAACGTACAGTGGGTCCACGGCCTCACACAAGGGCCTCATGTATCCCATTGGGCCTTATCCAATAAGCCCCAAGTACGTCACATCAGGCCTCATCAAATGGGCCCCCAAATACATCAAATCGGGCCTCATTAAGTGGGCCCCAAATACATCAAATTTGTCATACCAAATGGGCCTCAAATACATCTCATCAGGTCTCATCAAGTGGGCCCCAAATACATCAAATCCGGCCTCATCAAGTGGGTCCCTAATACATCAAATGGGCTAAACCAATGGATCATACCAAGTACACCTTTCATCCATTTCAGAGATCATTTTAGAGCATTATAAAAAAATGAATCATATCAAATGGATCATCTAGACCATACCACAAATAACGGTGGAGATAATGATTTTACACTGTAAAAACCTCAATGGGCCCACCATAGCGATCATTTTCCATCCAGTCTATTCATAAGGTCACAAGGACCTGCACTAAGAGGAAACAAACATCACATTGGTCCAAAACTTCTGGAAACCAAAGGGTTTCAATGGTAGACGTTCAATCCCACTGTTTTGGCAGTGTGGTCCACTTGATACTAGATCTATCTTATTTATTATTATTTTTTTAGTCTCAAGCCTTGAGACGTACTGCCAAATGGATAGACATTTTGGATGTAACAGATCCATCAACGGTGGGCCCCATTTGCCACTATTTAGATGGACAGATGGACAGAACATGTACATTAACTGGAGGGTCTCACCCGTCCAGCATGCTGGATGGTGTGGAGGACACCACACATTACGGTGGGGTCCACCACACTGGTCATCCACCCGATATGGGTGGGTCCCACGTGGGGCCCACCTCTCATACATAAAATGTGTATATATATATATATTATACATATATATCTATATATATATCATATTATATATTAATATTATATATATTATTATTTTTATTTATTTATTTACTACCCATCCAGCGTCCACGGAGTCTGGATGCCCAGAACGGACAGTGAGGATTTAACATCCATACACTGCTGCTGGGGACCATACGTGATGTATGGTGTGGATATGAAACATATCTCATGATCCAAACCCATCGACCTTGCTGACATCTACTCAACAGTAGCTGGGTACTGCTCGTCAGATGGGTGGTTTCCATTGGAGATTTGAATAAGCTGCATTGGATGGATGCTGTGTATATAAAACACATACATCAATTGGGCCCCACAGACCCTACTGACATCACAGCAGTGGGTCCCATGGAGTTGGTGGTATCAATACACCAGCTATATAATTGGTGTGAGGTACCCAGCCAACTCGTTCACCTTTCACACGGATGGGCGGCTGAGATACCATTCATTCCAAGGTGGGTCCCACAATCAGACAATCTGGACCATCATACCATATCACAGGTGGGCCACACACGTCATCACAAAGAGTAGGAAGGAGAGTGAGACAATATAGGGGAGGGACCCCGCCACTATTAGGCCCTCCCTTATACAATGCATACATCAAGTAGGTCCCACAACAAGTGAGGCCTGAAAAAATGGAATCGAACGGTTGATCACCCACGTTTGGCCTCCTTCTTTAGCTCCTTGGACTCCTATGCTCCTTATCTTTGGTCTTGATGTAGGTTGATGAAGAATGGAGGGTTGAGATGGGAGATGAGAGAGTGGGAAAGTGGGCCACATTTGTTTTTTTTTTAGAGAGCCTGGACGTTGGGTGCTTGCTCTTAGGAATTTGGAGAATGAAGATAGAAATGAGAGAGAGAGGACTGATGGATGAAAAGAGGTAGATGGAGTGGGTGTTGTAAGAAATGGGGATGGGAAGTCATGGGTTGGTTTGAAATTTATGGAAAGGTGGAATAAGTGGGGAGAGAGAGAGAGTTGACTTGGGGAAAAGAGGGAATGGGTGCTTATACTTGGGATAGGGTGAGGTGGAATTGGGGTATGGAGGATGTACTTGATTGATGTGATGGGTCATAGAGATTCTCTCAGAATTCGCAACATGCGCCGTTTCTTCGGAATGAACGCGGGCCCACATCTCCTAGCCTGGGTACGCATCAGTGCGCGAGATTCGGCGTTGGAACCGCGGCGATGGCGCGATCCTTAGGGTACAAGTTTTAGGTTGATCCGACTCTGGTTTGTAGGACTCGGCTTAGGATCACGTGCAAACATCAGGTACAAGTCAAGGGTTGACAGAATTCGACCGGGAGGATCGCGGAAGCATACGAAATGGTACAGTCTATGATATGGGCCTCACACATGTGATGAGGCCCGTTCTGATATATATGTAACCCATGAGTGAGGCCCATAGTGATGTGTATTAGGTCCTTGTGTGAGGCATGGGCCCACTATATGTTTGGCTCTATGTGGGTCACCCCTTGGGAGCAATGATGGTTAAAAGTTCACATTGATGGGGCAATGATGTTTAAATGTCCACATTATGACCTTCCCTTAGGCCCTTTGTTAGGCTGATTATCAAGGTCGATCCCGATTGTCAAGGCCGATTTCAAATGTCGATTCTGATTATCGAGGCCGATTCTAATTATTGAGGCCGATTGTCGAGGTTGATTATCGAAGTCGATCCCGATTGTTGAGGGCGATTTCGATTGTCGAGGCTAATTATTGAGGCCGATTCCAATTGTCGAGGCTGATTATGATTATTGAGGTTGATTATCAAGGCTGATCCCGATTGTCGAGGCCAATTCTGATTATCGAGGTCGATTCCGATTGTTGAGGCTGATTTCGATTGTCAAGGCTGATTTTTTAGGCTAATTATCGAGGCCGATTCCGATTGTCGTGGCCTGTTCCAATTATCGAGGCTGATTCCGATTGTTGAGGCCGATTCCGATTCTCGAGGCTGATTGTCGAGGCCAATTATCAATGTCGATACCGATTGTCAAAGCTGATTCTGATTGTCGAGGTAGATTGTTGAGGCCAATTATCGAGGTCGATCCCGATTGTCAAGGCCGATTTCGATTGTCGAGGGCCAATTATTGAGGCTAATTCCGATTATTGAGGCCGATCCCGATTATCGACGCCGATTCTGATTATCAAGGCCAATTCTGATTGTTGAGGCCGATTGACGAGGCCGATTCTAATTGTTGAGGCCGATTATCAAGGCGATTCCAATTTCGAGGCCGATTAGGTCGATTCCAATTTCGAGGCCGATTCCAATTATCGAGGCTGATTTTGATTATCGAGGCCGATTGTCGAGGCTGATTTCGATTATCGAAGCTGATTATCGAGGCTGATTTTGATTATCGAGGACGATTAACGAGGTCGATTCTGATTATCAAGGTTGATTTCGATTGTCGAGGCTGATTCTAATTGTCGAGGCTGATTATCGATGTCGATTATGGGTGCCGATTATCGATACCGTTTACGAGTATGTGACGACATAGCATCATAATACATGCCCATATGTATCATCTGCATGTTTATTATGAGGTGTGGTTGACCATTGCATATGTCATGGGGTAGGTTGTTTATGGTACTCCCTGATAGGTGGAGTTGCCCCACATGAGCACGCGGTACACGCAGTTTTGATGCATAACTGGATGGTATGACTCATGTATCTCGAATTTTGTGATATGACCACCGTACGCCCTAGTGACATCAGGGTCGTGGCCTCCACAGGTATATCATGGATGGCCAGATGAGACACTAAAAATTTGTTCTACATGGGGTGCTATAGATATCCCTAGGTGAAAGTCACAGAACCCACTTGGTTCCAAAGGTTGTTTCAATGTCTAGACCGAGTGGATGCATGAGCACATGAGGATCGTATACCATTAGGCCGCATCTCCTACTTTGTCGTGGTCGGTTGGAAGGGGGTATGGCCTTACCTGCCGAAGAGGAGGGGGCAATGCTAGGCTGAGTCTAAGCAGCTCGAGGAATGGGTCCGCTATCGACGAGTCGAGCCTGATATTGATAGGTGAATAGTGAGGTTTCTTTCACTCACCTTATTGCGGGCAATGGGGCTGCAATCTGGTTTGGAGTGTAATAAACCATGGTGATTCCCCAAAGAGGAACCGTACTAATATGTGGACTTATTGAGCAAGAATTGCATACTCATTCATTCATTCATTCACTATCCACTTGGGCTGGTGGTGCGTAACTATTTGTTATGTGTACCTTCACATGGCCAGGATTTCAGTTGGGCGCGCGACTAACCTGAGATCAAAGGTTTACTACATTGAGTCTGACTATTCAAATTTAGGTATGGGACTGGTTTAGATAAAAGTCTCTTGTGATGGACCCCGTAGCTTACGATACTACATACTATCATCCCGACCTCACACTCTAGATTGGTCATTTCATTCACATCCTCACCTCATATGGCATTTTGGGTTGTTATGTTTTACATTATATGGCATGGACGCGGGATTTACATATAACATTATACCCTCGGCATCTGATATTTAGCTCTCTATGACTCCTCATTTGCATATTTGATCTGTATTGCGTACTCTGATATTGTATGACTTATGGACTTGTCAGTATTTTCACTTACTCTGTTATTGTATGATTCATGATCTTGTCAATATTTCTGACATCATATGATTATGGCATTGCATTAAATACTTGGCACTTATCTTGTGCACACACTTATACCACCCTCTAAGCTTTCTACAAGCTTTTGCACGATAGATGCGTGCAGGTGATGTTAGGTTGCAGCAGCATTGAGCTTGGAGCATGCAATGGTCTTCTGGAGCTTTGATTTTCGATATATGTATATTTCCCTTTAGCATTATATTCAAATATTTATATTAGTGGATATGTGATGATAATGTTGCCTTTGTAATTTAGGTAAACTTGTGGTTATGCTTCTTACAAGATAAATGTACGTTGAAAATCCTCCTTGTAGGATCTCAGGATCGGAATCTGGCGTATGGGCGCTGGAAGCCGAGAATGGGGTACTACGGAGGTTGTCGGCACTGGATTTGATGATCGGACAATTTTGTGAGCCTGGTTTCTGAGTTTAGGGCATGACAGCTAGACTGGTTATATAAGGGTACACTCAGATAAAAGGTATCGATTATAATGAAACCTTTGCCCCGGTAGCTCATATTAAATCTATCAGACTATTTATATCCATTGTTTATTACAAAAAATTCAAAATCTATCAAATGGATGTTACGAGTGCTTTCTTGAACGGTGATTTGCATGCGGAAGTATATGCTGAATAGCCTAATGGTTTTGAAGACCCTAAACATACTGATCATGTTTATCACCTGAAAAGGGCACTCCATGGATTAAAATAAGCTCCCACGGCATGGTACGAGAAATTAACTAAGTTTCTACTAAGTCATAACTTTGTAATGGGGAGTGTTAATAAGACGTTGTTTGTAAAGAAACACAATGATCACATACTGATAGTACAGATATATGTTGATGACATTATCTATGGATCTACATGTTCTAACATGTCTGTTGATTTTGCAAATTTAATGAAGTCCAAATTTGAAATGAGCATGGTTGGAGAACTGAACTACTTTTTAGGTCTGCAAGTGAAACAACTTGAAGACGGGATCTTTATTTCTCAAACCAAGTATGCTCTAAACTTCATGAAAAAGTTTGGATTCAAGAGTGGTAAAAACTTTGATAATCCTATGAGTACGACTCTGAAGGTCTCTAAAGATTCGACAGGTAAAAGTGTAAATCCTAAGTTGTATCACAGTATGATAGGTAGTTTATTATATTTAATTACGAGCCAACCCAATATTGCATTCATCGTAGGAATCTGTGTTATGTATCAATCTGCCCCTAAAGAATCCCACCTGATTTTTGTTAAGTATATTTTGAGATACTAATGTTCAGTTAGCCGGTTATACGGATGTTGATTGGGCTGGTAATATGGATGACCACAACTCTACCAGCAGTAGATGTTTTTATGTTAAGAACTATCTAGTTTCGTGGCATAGTAAGAAACAGAGTTTCGTATCGCTTTCCATAACTGAGGCTAAGTATATTACAGCTGGTAATGCATGCACTCAGCTTGTGTGGATGAAGCGGATGTTAAGTGACTACGAATTTATGCAAGATTCTATGGTTCTGTATTGCAATAATTTTACGGCAATCAACATTTCTAAAAATCCAATCCAGCATTCACGAACTAAGCATATTGACATTATATATCATTATATTCGTGAATTAGTGGAAGATAAGATTATTTCATTAGATTATATTCAAACTAAAAATCAACTTGTAGACATTTTCACAAAACCACTTGACCGAAGCAGGTTTGCTAAATTGAAATTAGATATTGGTATGTGTAAAGTGATCTGAGTTAATTATGTTTGCTTGCACTATATTGCATGTTTTTAGTTTTTTTGAAAAAAAAAATTTGTTAAAAAAATAAAAGAAATTTTTGGATTTGCATGACTAGTCAAGTACACACTCGACCAGTCGTGGCACGACTGGTCGAGTAGCTCGAGTTTGGGGGTTTTAAATGTAGAAAAGGCACTTTTTTTCTCCATTCTCTCATCTTCTCCAACAAGCCCTTCCACAATCAGTCGAACCCACCTTTGATTGCAAATTTGTTAGTGCATCTTTTCCATTTTCCTTTTGGATTTAAGATCTTTGCACTTCTATTTCCTTGATTTTGAGGTTTATTTCAAGATTTCTAGTGGTTTATTTGGTTTTCTAGTAAAAAGTCTGATTTGGGTGAAACCCTCCATTCCTTTCTTGTATTCCTTTTGTGCATTGTGAAACGGAAGGTAGATACAAGAAGAGATCCTCTCATGGTCCTTCCTCATCCCGTTCCACACCGGTTACGGTGCATACTCTTTGACCACCCGAAGAGGACTCCGAATACGTGTGGGATATTCATCTCCACGATGTTATTATTGAGCGGATTGTTAATTCCAACCATTTGAGTCCTTTCAATATCGTTCCCCTCCTTGAGGCTGTAGGATGGGCTCACATATTGAATTGAGGCGGTCCTGCATACCGGTCCATTGCACAGGCCATGTATGCATGTATCAGTGACTTCTCTGTTGAAAACTTAACCTTTATTGTGACTACTAGA
The DNA here is from genome assembly GCA_030180095.1 of Magnolia changhungtana. Classification (NCBI taxonomy): domain Eukaryota; kingdom Viridiplantae; phylum Streptophyta; class Magnoliopsida; order Magnoliales; family Magnoliaceae; genus Magnolia; species Magnolia changhungtana. The sequence continues at coordinate 4,797,407 of JASAUF010000612.1, read as the reverse complement.
GAAGGTCCAGTTCAAGTAGACGATCATTTGATCTCTAGTTTGATGGATATTCCTGTGAATGATGAAGGAATGCCTATCTCTACGTTAGTTGCGAGACCGTCTGAATCAGAAAAACATATGCTAACTAGAGTTTTATGCAATATGAATGCAGAATGGAATTCCGATATTACGCTAAGTTCCAAAAATATGTTACCCAGATACTGAGTTCTTCATCATATTTTTATTTCAAATGTGTATCATCGGTCTAGTAACAAAGCTGAGTTAACATCTTTCATGGTGCGTATTCTTCACTCAGTTGTTTTTGGTATTTAAGTGTGTCTTCCGTCTCTTATTTGTTATATCATAATTCAATTTCATCTCCATCATGGCCATAATGATATTCCTTTTACATATCCGATGACCACCCTAACTATTCATAGTCTTGTGGTCATGCCTGTTGGAGAAGATCCTATTTCCCATCTACCCTTCAATAATTCCAACATTAACAAGATGAATATGAGGTTGGAACCTAGCCAAGTTGATAGGGATGCTGGAGGAGCTGCTGAAGAAGCTGGAGAGGAAGATGTTTTACCTCCTGATGATGTGAATATGGATGATTTATTTGATGAATTAAAATCTGATTCTGAGGCTGATCCTGACTTTCAGCCATCTGATTTTGATGAGCGGTTGAGAACCCTATAGGAAAAGATAGAAGGTTTGCATGTATTCTAGGAGACTCAATTCAAGTATATGCGCAAATACCTTAGGCGCATTAACAAGGGATTACATCAAATTGATCCATCTATCCCTGCTCCATCTTCTGGTTCTGACTAGACTTTTTATTTTGGGCATGTATTAATGCTTATCTTTATTTGTGCTTGGATATTACTTGAACTTATGTGTTTTTATTTGTTACTTTATGTGGACACGACTTTAAGCTTCATGATTATATTTTGATGAACTTGCTTATGCTATTTACTCTCTTATTTCTTATACGTCTCATATCTATTTGATTATATTATCAGATTGTATTTATTTCCTTTATCATATTGTGACAAAAAGGAGGAGAAAATACGGAATGATTTTAATGCTTTATTATGATTGTTGGGGATGTGATGTGTAATTGTGGAAAATATGGTGTATTTTTTTTGGATTGGACATGTATTTGATTTATATAGGTTCTACATATCACCTCGCCTAGATTGAGGGGGAATAATGGATTGAGGGGGCGAGTAACTGTTGCACATTTGGTGCATGATTCTTTATTGTGCATGATTCTTTATTTGGTAACTAGTGCATGATTCTTTATTTAGTTTTGTCACAAATTTGACAAAGGGGGAGATTGTAAATGCTATATTGTAAATCTAGCACACAGAGTTGTCAAATTTTGTTGTGCCAAATCATTTAGAATCTGTATCATGTGGTGATGAGATGCATAGATCAACTTCATGCATTTTAAAGTTGTCGACATCTTCGTTGAACTTTTGTATGTATTCAAGTTGAAGAGCATTATCAAACTTCAAGATTTCAAGTTCAAGTACAAGTACAAGTTCAGGGCTCAAGTTCAAGTTTAATTTTCAAGTTCAATACCTTTAAAAAAACTCAAGAATTCAAGCCCTAGTTCAAGCTCAAGTTTAAGATTTTGAAGACAAGCTTCAAGTATTTCAAGTGAATGAGTTAGCAGAGCGAACGATGTTTCAATTGTTCAAACTTACAAATGAGGTATGAATGACCCTAGATTGACCATATGGTGAGTCATATTCATTGCATATTTTATTTGGGTCATTCATAAGTTTATAGGTCATTTCCTTGACTAGTCCTAGCCTTTGTTCGACTAGTCCAAGCTTTGGCTTAACCAATCCAAGGGTTTCTCAACCAGTCGAAGATTTATTATGAATTTTCAGAATTTTCTGTTGGACCCTCGACCAGTCGTGGAGACTGCTTGACCAGTCAAGTGAACAGTGCTCGACCAGTCGTGCAAGCTCGACTCAAAGTCCAGTAAGGTTTTTTGGTCTCACTCGACCAGTCAAGAAAGTCACTCGACCAGTTGAATAACGATCTTATCTTATCGCGCCAGAAATTTTGAAATGTGGTTGGTCCTTCGACCAGTCGAACCGACCCTTAGACCAGTCGAGTGAACAGTATTTTCACCTATAAATAGAGGAAAATTTTCAAATTTTTTCATTCATTCCAAGCTAAATCAAGCCATCACTCTGAGAGATAAGTTCATGTATTTGTTAAGCTATATTGTGCTCATTTTATATTCATTTTAATAGCTTTTGTTATTTGATTTCGTGATCTCCATTCAACTCTATTTCATTAAAGAAGAGAATTGTGATTTACCCTATTTTGAAATCAAAATCAAATCAAGCTAGCTCAGGTTGATTTTTAAATTCACTTGTGAGACTGGACATTGAACGTCTTCATCTACATCGAAGTGGTTCTATCGGGCTTCATCAGAAAAAGAATCTTTAGATAAGTATAATTTAATTTTCTGCATTTTGGTTTGTGAGATTCAGCTAGGAAAAACTCATTGTGGGGTTTTTTAATCATGTAAGCTCATCTAAAGACACAATTGTAAAAGTTTTAAGGCGAACCTTAGAAAACCTTATTTTATAGTGAAAGCCAATATCCCATGGGTGTGGATATTGGGAGTGGAGTAGTTGTGTGGATGTTTGCTAATAGTTAGTGTACACACAAACGAACCACTATAATTCTTGGAGTTGTGGTGGATGATTGGATTTGTTTGTGTGTGAATATTGTAATTTACTTTATGCACTTGTGGTGAATGGTGTAATTTACTTTATACACTTGTGGTGAATGTTGTAATAACTTAGTTTATTTCCTTTGCCTCTTTCTTAGTTTGGGTTTTTGATACTTACAAACGTTCTAGTAAGGTTGTCCTACCATAAGCCTTTGGTTTTTAGTGTTAGGTTATCCTTAGAACTCAGTTTGTATCAACCTATCAAGACTTGTGCATTTGAGGTTGCTTATAATTGTGTTATCTATCTTTGTAATTCCACGTTTATTTTTAAATTTGGCATAGTCCTATTCACCCCCCCCCCCCCTCTAAGACTTAGAGCTTAGCCCTTTCAAGGGTTGCCTCATTTAGATAGGTCCAAGGCCATATATGACTTAGGAGAAATAAATAGGTAGCAAGATCCGTACACTACACATTTCACAAGTTAGATAACACCCATTTCTAAAACATGCCAGGTAGGCCTCATTTAGATGAATGGTAAGGCCCATACTAGACAACTCACACTAGATGACCCACCTATGGTTTTGAGCCCAACAGCACCTGGGAGTTCTTTTTTAGAGTTTAGATGTTGCATTAAATGCTTTGGGAAGGTGGTGGACCCCATTAACGTGGCCCGACATAAATTTTACGTCAAACAGATTTTTGGTACAATGTTGGTTTCTGGCCATCTTCAATTCAAATTTATAATCATGTGGGGTCCACATCTGGTTAAAGGAAGGATCCATCTGATAGCTCTATGTATGGACTTTAAAAGGTATAAGGCAGGTCTCATTGGTTGGGTGTATACAATTTACGGTGATGGTCTAAACATGGGTACTTGGATTAAATGTGCAGGAAACAGTGCAAAATTGGTTTTGGCCCAATTTTGAGTATGTCCCATGATCACAAGGGACCACCTTTCAGTTTGCCATCAGGTGCCTTTAGTAGTAATATATATATTTAATTCAAAAATTATAATCTAGGACCAACTGGTTGTGCACACATCATATTTGGTAGAGGGCCATACATAGGTTTTTTAATTTTTTGCACAACCGTGCCTAACCCCATTTTGGGATCCACTCCCTGATCATGTGGGGTCTGATTTGGACAAAGTAAAATATTATTTATTTATTCATTGGTATAGCTTTAAGGTTCCAAGTGGTATCCTACTCATATCTTGTGCGTGAGGTCCAATACAGAGGCCCAAAGTTGGTACAAAACACAAAAATAATAAGACACTTTTCATCAATTGGGTCTGTCACAACTTAGGGCCCACTTTCCAAAAACTTGGGATCATTCCCGATGAAAAGGTAGGACATCCCAGCTCAATGATATTAGGATTAAACACCCCCCATAGTGGAACCCTTAACTATAAAGTGTGAGGCCCACCACAAGTATCAACGAGGCCTACATGCAATGCAGGTAGGTACTTGTTAAATTTTCAGCAAACAGAAAGTGCAAAGGAAATGAAATAGGTCCAATGGCAAGTGGAACCCACACGCTGGAAACTAATAGATAAGACACAAAGAAATGCACATGGGTGTCCAGATTGGATGAACTAATCAAATATATAAATTGAAAGTGGTCTCACACCCAAGTGGGTCAATAAGATGATGAATGTTTTGTACAACATATATACAACATACACATCAAGTAGCACATGAAATGTACTGATCAAATTTATGCTTAGATTCTTCATTGGAAAATCTGAGCCAATGAATAGTTTGGGAAAACATCACTTAGGCTATATGTAGGTTTCCAACCATATAGGGCCTTGGATTTCTCTTGTCCAAATATTACAATTCAAGATTTATCCTTACGGAAGTATCCGTCGGTCCAGAGTTTCCTAAATTCTATCATGAAAGAATCTGACCATATGGACTATACATATGATTATCAATATCTCAAGTACATTAATAAAAAAATATAAAATATATTTGACTGTTGAAATAATAGATATGGCCCACACAAGAATAGTCACAACAAGCTCCCAGATACATTTTCGTACAAAGCCAAGATCTTAGTCGTCCGAACTCTGATCAAGGCTTATTATATACCTTTGAAAATCTAATTCAATTTCTTGCGAGGCCAATAGAATATATATTTCTAATGTATTCATTAAAGGAAGCGAAAATGAGTTCATTTTTGACAAGTTGGAACCCTTAGTGTGTTGTAGGACAGCAACCAACTAAAGTTGATGCCATAGATGCTTGGACTATTAGATGGCTACCAAATTTGGTACAGAGTTAGCTCATATTATTACCAAGTCTCAACTCAGATCTTAGCATGGTTGATTTTATACAATTTTTACAAGTTGTTATCTAAATAAAAAAAAATAGGATTACATGTAAAGGGTATGGATATATAATGTTCATCATGGTGGGCCATACTGACGTGGGCCAACTTACGGACCACCATAGCTAGCCATACATGTGAACAAGGGATCCACACTAATGGGCTCCACAGACATTAAGAAATTATAAAATAAAGAATGAGGAGAATGAGGAGGATGGAAGGAGGGGTGTAGACTCACCTCAAATGGATGGATGGTTGGATGAATGTGTGGTCCACTCCCTCTAGTTTTGATGGTGGGCCACGCCTTGGTCCCACTCTCTCTTAAAATCTCAAAAATTTATAAGTTTAGCAAAAGTATAAGTGTAAGAGAGCTCCTACTCTTATATAGAGAATGTGGGGTCGAGGTGGCATGATGATGTGACAAGTTTATGGGGTCTTATTGGTACTAAAAGTGATGTGAAAGGTGATGTATGCAATGGGAAGTGGATGGTGTTAAGCATGCATTAGCCAAGGTAGGAGAAATCTAGCCATCCATTAGCTAATGGATGGATAAGGATTATGGGTTGTAGGTGATGCATGGTGGATGATGAAGTAGAGTGTTATAACTGATTGTTTGAAGTGATGTGGCACAAAACAAGAGATGCATTGGATCCATGTGTAGAATGAGGTAGACATGAGCCATGATTAGTTTATAAGGCATGGGAAGAGGGCTAATGATGGATTTTAGGATAGAACTCATTTTTTTCTCATAGTGCATTGTCGTATATGAGCTAGATCTTCATTTGTCATGTAGTGATTGTCTTATCTTGTGATAATTTCCATGTTCTAGAAAGTGGGCTTTAGGCCCACAAGGGCTGAAGTTCAATGGGCCTATCATAATAAAGGTTGCTTGTATTAGAAGATATGCAATTTTGGTCATAGATTCGATGGGTCGTATCTCATAGATCATCGAATTGACGCACAATTTTCACCATAACGACCAAAGTGATGACGTGGTCCACATGACGGAAGTTTTGAGGGCATCTAGAACAAATCACTTGGATGGGGTTGCTGGGTGCATTAGGGTTCAATGTATAATCTATCAGCAATGCAAGTTGTGACATGTGTTCGCACGAGCAATGTTACAAAGGATTGGGATCCCACATGAAGCATTGGTGACGCATCAGCATAATGATCAAGAGGAGTTTATTGAAGCATGTGAGAGCATCGATTAAGCAACCCAAAAAGGTGCTACAAAAGGGGATCAATCCGATAAGTTATTATGTGTAAGAGTCCATGTACACTCCTTCCTTATGTGGGATTGAGTGTAGAGTTTAAATTAACAAATTCGACTAGGTTCTTGTGTAGGACCTAAATTCAAGTCCTTGTGTAGGCCATCAAACATTGATGTGTATGTGTCTGTATCTGAGGGACTTCCGATGGTAGTAAACATGGGTCTTTGGATTAGGACCAAGGTTATTAGTTAGCCCATAGAAAACTAACTCAAGTCTCTTATGGGGGCCTCCAGTGGGAGTGTACACCTGTAGGTTCTTGTGTAGGATTGAGGTTCTTGGCGAACCTATGAAAAACCAAGTAAAATCTCTTACGAGAACTAGTTCTTGTGTAAGATTGTAAAGGTTATAGCTGAACCTGATTTAAAACATCCGATAGTGAATTTTGGTACACTCATGGGTTGAGTGGTCTTTGGGAGTGGAGTAGGGAAACAAAATTACCATACATGCTTGTGTTTGGGATTATCTTTGAACACTTGTTTAATTATGCATATGTGATGAATGTTTAATTATATGTATGCATGATAAGATGAATGCTAGGAGTTGATAGGTAACATATCCCATACACGAATGTACACTATTATGTTTATAGACTAGTTACTTAATTGTCATATCTTTTGTAGTCTATGTGATTAGATATTGGCTTAGAAGCCTTAGAGTTTATTGCCTTAGTTTAATTTACATATTAGTTTAAGTAGGCAATTGTATTTAAAAGCCAAAAAATTTATCTATTCATAATTACCCCCTCTAGGATATAGCCATCATTCATTAGCTACACCAAGCTTCCGCGCATAGCCCGTGGTCTCTCCACATTCAATTTCAGCATTAACGAGAGGTTCGATCCAAAAAGTAAGTTGTTATTTTAGAGTTCTCATCTTCTTTCCTTGTGTAAGATTGAGTATAGAATTTGTAACCTAAACTAGCGTAGGTCCATGTGTGGGACTTGTTAGTGTGTTGATTTTTGCATCCTATTTATCAATCACGTGAGTCATTGTGTCAAGTAGTCGATCGAGCCTTTGGAAAGTGAAGAATGAAGACACAAGAGAAGTCAAAGCATTAAGGAGAAAAGAACAGGTAAAATAGGTACCTTAGTGACCCTAACCCTTGACCCAAAACAACCCATATTCTTCTAGATGATCTTGACCTAATACGAATACCTAATTGATCATCCCTTAAACCAAGAGAAACATGATAAATAAGGCTAGAAGAGGAGCGAAGCTGTTGTATATAAGATAACCCAAAACAATAGTTTTCGATTAATGTTCGATGGCATCGAACTGCCATTGAACTGCCTTCGATGGCATCGAAGGCTTGCTCGATGGTATCGATCGAGAGTAAGAAATGTCCAGTAAGATATTGACAATTGTTCTAATTTTCTCAATAGCATCAAGGTACCTTCAATGACATCGAAGGATAAATTCGACAACATTGAAGGATAACTCGATGACATCGATTAAGAGTTAGAATTATCCAGCAAGAAATTTGATTTATTTCTAACTTTCTCGATGGCATCGAGGACACATTCGATGGCATCGAAGGTTAAGTTCAATGACATCGAAGGACAGTTCAATGACATCGAAGATACCCCAGATATGTCCAGTAAGAAAATATCATACATATTTGGATTGTTCGATGGCATCAAGGAAACCTTTGATGACATCAAAGGTCCTTCGATGAAAATGACAGAGCCATTTTCTGCCTTTTTTTTACCATTGGAGCTAAAACTTTTTATAAAGGACAATCAGTTCTTGGGCACTTTCATGGGGTTTTGGTAAAATAGAAGCTTAGGAGATTTCATGTTCTTATCCTCATCCCAAGCCTCTATACCATAGAGTTCTAAGTCATCTTCCTTGAGATTAATATTCTTATGAGGATTCCAACCTCTACCTTGAAGATGTGTTAGAACTCTTCCATTTTCTAGAGATTAAGCTTAATCTCTCTTGGTATACCATTATTAAAATAATCTAGAAGACCCATATAAGTGAATCCCTTAGGAAAAATAACTTCCCACCAGTTGTAGGAGATTTAACCAACCTCTCATCATCTAGTCACCTCGAAGGAGCATCAAATGCAAGGTGTTTGATCTTAAAGTTGAAGCCTTGGAAAGGCAACGGTTTCATGATCGGCGGAGTATTAACGAGCTGATTGAAGTACGAGAGAGCGGCGATCAAGCAACCCGAGAAAGCACTACGAAAGGGGCTCAATCCGACAAGTAAATTGTCATATTTATAAGTTCACTTTTTCTCTCTTTCCTTGTGTAGGATTGAGGGTAAGAGTTTACAAAACCAAACTTAACTAGGTTCTTGTGTAGGACCTTGGCCTTTGTGTAGGGCTTAAACCCCTAAGTTCTTATGTAGGACATTGGCTGCTATGTAGGGCCTAAATGATTGAGTTCTTGAGTAGGGCATTGGATCTTGTGTAGGGTCTAAAACCCCAGGTTCTTGTGTACGACCTTGGCTCTTATGTAGAGCTAAAATATTAGAGTCCTTGTGTAGGGTTGTAAATATTAGATGTTAACCTGATTTAAAACCTCCGGTAGTAAAATCTGGTACACTCATGAGTTGAGTGCATCCATCAGGAGTGGAGTAGGCAAGTAGTCGAACCACTATATATGATTGTGTTGGGGATTGTCATTTGCACACTTGTCTAATTGTGCTTATGTGTTTAAATGCTTAATTATGTATGCATAATTAGATGAATGTTTACTAATTGATAGTTAGCACATCCCACACACGTATACACTATTGTGATATAGACTAGTTGCTTATTTGGAAATCATTTGTAGTCTATCTGATTGGACCCTTTATTGACTTGGAAGCCCTAGAGTTAAATTGTCTTTCTTAATTTAATTAGAAATTAGTTAAAGTTAGGCAATTAAGTTTTTTAAGGGAATAATTTTTAAATAGGTCTTAATCACCCCTCAGGATATAGCATTTTTTCCTTAGCTCCGCCAAGCTTCGGCAAGCACAACCATGGTAATCCCATTACATCACAGGAAGAATTTCAGGATTGTATCTCCACTAGATATGGGTGTGTACGTAGGCCACCGGCACAAGTGTAAATGTGTAGGTCCTTGTGTAGGACCGCCTCTAGCGGGAGTATATGTAGATCTTTGGATTAGTACTGAGGTTATTCATTAGCTAATAGAAAACCAATTAAGTCTATGTAGAAGTCATTGACATAGGTGAAAACGTATTCCACCAATACGGGTAAGTACACGTAGATCTTTGTTTAAGACCATCACCAACACAGGTGTGTACAGTAGGTTTATGGTGAACTTGTGAAACCATTGTAAAGGTTAGTGGTGAATCTATTAAAAACCTTCGAGATAGTGAAATTCGGTGCACTTAAGGAGAGTGCGTATGTTAGGAGTGAAGTAGGCAATTAGCCAAACCACTATATTTGGATGTGTTTGTGATTGTCATTTGTGCATATATTTCAATTTCTGGTTGTTGATCGAGACAAACCCCAAGTGCAGGGCAGCGATGTAGTAATAACTCTGTGAGACCAAGGTCTTACCCACATGGACTTATATTTATGCAACTTATGGAATACTTTGAAACTAGAACTAAATCTACTTACAGAATTTGATTTAATAAATAATGATATAATTAAGAAGGAATTTAATATAGATAACATACTAGAGTGTCAACGAGCCACTTATAGCCATTCCTAATGTTTAATTCAGTTGATTCAATCACATAACTTATCTAGAATGGAAGTCCTATGCTATCCAGCCAGATAATAGAGAGATTAAATCATCATTCTTATATGAAAATAGATTTAAACTTCAATTGATTGGTCCCCACATAAATCACCAAAGTATTGACCATAGGAAATTCAAAGCATCTATCATGCCCTTAGTTTATGATAAATCAATGGATTTTACAGATCAATTATTTGCAAAATAGATAAGAAATCATTCTTAGCTTTCATAAACATCCAATATGCCCGAAGTCGACAATGGATCAAACTAAACTAAAAATATATCTTCATTCTAACCAAATATCAATGAATTGATCAACAACCAAACCAATTATATGAATCAAAGTAAACTAATACATTAAAAATAACTACGAGCTTCACCTCATAGCCCTAGCTAAGAGATTGGCCAATCAAAGACATGATTGAACTAAAACTCAAAAGAAAAAACATAATAACCAAAGAAGAACCCAATGATTGGAGAACAAGGAGGACTCTATAGAAGTTCCACAACTCTTTACTCTATCTCTTCTATCCTAATTTATACCTAGGAAAGCTAGAATCACCACTTTAAATAGGAAAAATCTACATCAATTTGGAACTGACTTCAAATTTATGCACTTTTATTATGATTCGGTTGCACCAATTGTGAGCTTTGGTCACACCGAATTAGTTTCTCAGTTCAGTCAAATTTTTTTAAAATAGATCTGAAGTCTCTGTCTCCCTTAGGTCGCACCGAACCTCCCTTCTGTGGATTGAATATGGCTTTGCATAGACTTAAGTGTTGAGCCAAATTATCTCTGAAAATCATAGTTTCTTCCTAAACTGTTCTGTGTACATTTAGTCAAAATGAATTAACCTCAGGTGGGACCAAACAGTCTGTTATTTTTATTAATGTACTTTGTGATTTTTTTAGTCTTTTCACTCTCTTTTACACTTGTTTTTTTTGGATCTTTGGCACTTTAATTTTTCATTAATCACCTTCAAATCTCTAAATCTTCACTTTTTTCATTCTTTGAGCATTAAGCATTCTCTTTAATCATTCTTTTCATCTTAGCTCTCCAAATCACCTTGCATAGGAAAACATACATAATTAGATCAATTAGACACATCTATGCTTACCAAACTAATGCATAACAAGGAAAAAAAATATACAACATTTCACTCTCAACACTTATGGGTTTTGATTGATGTACATGAATGCATATATAGATTGTATGTTAGGCGCTTTATTGATTACACATGCACACACAAGATATTTATCTCACACATAGATTAGTTGCTCAACTTGTTATATCTTTTATAGTCTACGCATTTGGACCCTTGTGCCTTATGGATTAAATTGGTAAATTGTTTAATTAAGAAAAAAAAAGTTAAGTGGTTCTATTCACCCCTCTCTAAGATGTAGCCATAATTTTATCCACAATCTTCTGCATAACGTGGTGCCGTGTTAGATAACCAACAAAATTTTAATTAGTATCAGAGTGGGTTGGCCTTCAAGGACTTAACATTAGAGGTGGGCATCGGACCGAGTCAGATCGGATTGGGTCCAACCCGATTCGGTCTAAAATCTAGCTGGTCCAATCCGGGACTGATCCGATCCAGGACCGAGTCTGGGACATACGACTTGATCCGATCCGACACACGGTTGGCCTGACCAGAACCGAGTCCAACTCGGTTAGGGAAATTGAGTTGGATCGGGTTGGGTGCGATTCGGATCAACTTTTTTAATGGTGAAAATCATTATCCTCGTTGCTATTTTTGGTGTGGTCCATTTGAGCTTTAGATATGATTTATTTTTTTCCAAATGATCTAAAATGATCACGAAAAATGGATAAACGGTATAGATATAATAAATACATCATTGTGGGGCCCATGTAACATTGATATCATTTAAGCCGTTCGTACAACTAAGAGCTCGAGGCGTTACAGCGGTGAACGTGTTGTGCACGGTAGTTGTAATGTGTTGTGCAAGAAAGCATTGATGTTAGAAAGTTCTGTAGGTCTGATCATGGGATATGTGTTATATCCAAACCGTCCACTCATTTGGCGAGCTCGTTTTAAGGCTTGAGATGAAAAACAAGATTGATCTGACTATCAAGTGGACCACACTGGAAAAATCATTCTCAACTGCTATTTGTGGTGTGGTCCAGATGATCTTTGGATATGATTTATTTTTTGCATAATACTCTATAATGATCTCTAAAACTATATGAACGGTGTAGATATAATAAATACATCACTATGGGACCCATATAACTTTGATCTCCTTTGAACCGTTCGTACAACTCGGAGCTCGAGGAGTGTCAGTGCACGTCTTCGCATGACACATGCCTACAACTATAGGCCTATAGCCTATGGCAGCAGGACACGGATTGCGTACTACCCCCACCCGTCCTTAGCTCCGAATGGGCAGTTCTGTGGGCGGGCCCACCGTGATGTATCTGTACATCTAAACCATATATCTCTTTTCTCAGATTATTTTAAGGCATCGAAACAAAAATTAGGCAGATCCAACGATCAAATGAACCACACGAAGGAATATTTCTTATTATGGTACATGAAAGAATATTTCTTATTATGCTGAGTAAACTCTGTTGGAGCCCACCGTGAATGTATTTGGTTTATCCCCATAATTAATGCATATCCAAAGCTCAAATGGACCATACCACAGGAAAAAGGTAGAATTATTGATAAGAACCACTCTAGATCGGGTCAGATCGGATCGGGTTTTTGGATCAGATTGGTCTGGAGTGACCATGACCGGATCTCGAACCAAAAAAAAAGTCAGATCTGAATGGCCCTACCCGATCCGCATTGATCCAGGCCATCAATTTGGTTCGGAATGGGTTAGATCAGGTTAGATATGCTCATCTCTACCTAACATCTAGAGTGACATCTATAGGAGCTTTAGAATGATGTCTACACTTGAGGTGAGTGTCATCTCACGACCACCTTATCTTAATGGGTCTAACTATGTATATTTAAAAGTTATAATGAGGATATTCTTAAGATCCCTTAACCCTATGGTTTGGGCCATTGTTAAACAAGGTTAACATATGCCCAGAGAACAAGTCATGATAAACGATGTATTGTAACATCCCAGAAAAATCCGTACAAAGACCCGAGTACCACCTCAGGCAGAAATCACTCAGGACCAAATCCTTTAGAAATTAGACAACATTAACTAAGTATTAAACTAGAGTAGCTGTGAAATCCGCTTGAATCACTTTAAATACGATCTGCAAGACCCAAAACTTGTAGAATCATTGACGCTAGGTTACCCTGAAATCTAGGATCAATCTCATTACCCAGTTGCTCTCGAGAGCACATTGAAACTCCGTATCAGATCTGGACTGCACGTCAAAAGTCTGATTACTACGAAATTATATAATTCAGACCATCTTGTTGGACTTGACCACCACCTCAGAAATTAAGTCCAGATAGTGTCCCGAAGCTATTCGCTTGACCCCGGAGTGAAGTGTGTGAGAAACGTGGATATCTTAGAAATAAAAATTTAAATTTTAGTAATCTGAGACTTGTCGCTTGCCGGCCGAAAATAAGGATTCAGACCGTCAGAATCTGACCCAAATACACCCTTAGATCAGGGAAAATTTCATACACAGGTCAATATACTTGTGACCCTGATCGGTGATCGTGGACCGTTGAAGTGAAACTGGTCCGCCACAAGCGATCTGGAAACCCGATTGGAACAAAAACTTAACTCGACCTAGATCCAAGGTCAGTGAACTTAAGTCCGACCTTTGGCTCAAGGGGGGCTCCGCAAGTGCTCCGTTGAGCTGAAACAGACTCCTTTTGGCTATAACCTAAGTATACCTTGGCCCTGGGGCCATTTCCATCAGTTTTTGACCTATATAAGGACCTTAAGCCCTCACTCTCTCATCCCATACGAATTTGGGAAACCCTAGGAGAGAGAAGAGAGGAAAGAGAGAGAGAGAGAGAGAGAGAGTTGGAGTTCATCCCTGGGATTCAATCTCATCACTCCACGTACCTTACCACCACTTCCGTACCGCTCTATCGGCACTACCGATCCCGTTCTTAGGTAAGAAATTCAACCCCTAATCTGTTGTAGGGTTTCAAATAGTTAAAACGATGAAATAGCTAACCTAATTCATGCTATAGGTTGCCATCCTGTCGGTGACAAAGGCTACGTGTGTAAAATGAGTTCGTTACGTGTCTACGGTACAGAATATAGACGCTTAGGTTATGGTTTTCAACGCTTTCAATGTCGGATAATGATAGATTCATGATCTGGGTGTTATTTCACATGTATAATACGACATCTGTTTTGTGTTTTAGTTATGTACGTATTATGTAGAATTCAGTGTATTCCTTGTATGTGTATAAAATACTGTATACGTATAAAATCTAAAGATGTGTTTACCATGATTTACTGCCGTGTGTATATACTAGTTATGCGTGTGACGACTCTTTGGCGAAAGGATTCGTTCTAATATGTGTTTGGGCCAATATATGTTATGTAGGCTATTAAGTGTGGTTTAAGTGTTTGTGAAAATGCTTGTATAAGTATGTACTTAGTATAGTAGTGCCTTGAGTAGGTGTTGAGATAGGATTCTCAACTACCTTAGTGATGTGCATGATTTCCTCCATGTAAGTTGATTAGTTAATCGCTTCATTACCAAAATGCATGTGTATAGATTCTTGTTCATGTTACATCTTATACCATGCTTGATAACATGCTCAAACTACTTAGTTATTCCTGTTCCGACCTCTTCACACGCTTAGCTGTTAACATTGAATGTGTGTGGGACTATGGTATAGTCCAAGCAATCGATAACAGGCTTTGAGTTCGTGGCTGAGATTCATTCGCCACGTAGGATGTGTTTGACAAACTCAAGTAGTGTGTTGGTTGTCGGCACTGGTTAGGCCACACGAAGTGCTTATGCACTTCGTGTCGATCGTAGAATGTGCGCTCGTATTAGTCGAGCTTACCAAGTAACCCGATTAGCCTATTGTATGTTCACCATGTATGGATGCTATTGTTTGAACCTAAGGTACCGAACTCACCAGTGAAACCCCGTTAACCTTGGTACCTCGATCCGCTAAGACTCATGAGCCAGACATGGTGGTATGGGACACTGTGGTCGAGCTAGGGCGAGCCTACGCTAGGGCGACGAGCCCCCCGTAGTGACCAGTGAGCAACCCAGACTTGTAAGCCAAATATGGTGGTATGGGACACTGTATTCGAGCTGTCGGCCTACAATGATTTGGTGACGAGCCCTTTGTAGTGACCTCAAGCGTACACTAAGTCTACATGGAGGCGACGACCCTTCCGTAGCAACAAGAGTATAAAATAGGCCTACTCCCACGACACCACTGTGGTCCCCGACGGGTTGGCGACGATCCTTTGAAAGTAGACTGTCAGCTGGTAGGGTGTTGGTGATAGTGACCTGAACTTGTCTATCGTATGTGATTAACTAGGATTGATGACCCTAGATGGATCATTATTTGGGAATTGATATAAGGGAGGTACCTTAGTTTCCCAGCTCTACTGTATGAAAAGGACTAATAAGAACTTGGTAATCATATGCATGCACTGCATTACACGTGCGTTCAGGCGTAGCAGGTCAAGCACTGAGGCAGTGTTGTTCATGCACGAACGTGAGATGAAATCGCTGAGGGAGCGTAGGCGAGGGCATGCATCATACATTCATACCATTCTTGCATTAACAAGAGTACTTAGGGATGTGTGATTTACATATGTATCATTACTGCTGGATTGAATTGATAACATGTTAACCTTTATTTTATTGTTCCACTGAGTTGATCACTCACTCCCACGTTACGGGACGGTGTTGTACACACCAACCAAACTCTGTCTTAACTGCAGGTGATGGTGATGCTTATGAGGCAGGGCCAGACTTTTACGACGACGACGAGGAGCTCTCCTATATACAACTCTCTGGAGGGTCTATGTAGACCTGGAGTTGCACTGACGGGCTATAGGGTTTTGGGTAGAGAACATGACACTTTCTCATTTTGTACATTGTGGACCTACACTTGTAATTCTTTAACCTGGTAACATGTTCACACTCTGGAGACTTACACCTGTTTACATATGTTTTATATATCTATCACAGTCTTCCACTTACAAAATTTAACTGTCTTTGGAGTATGATATGTTGTTTTGGCTTAATCTCATTCATCTTTAATGCACTAACACGGACAACATTAAATCATCCTTATTTATGTTGCATAAGTGATGCGTTGGAACTCGGGAGTTGAGTTTATGCTCGACCCCCGATTTTTAAGGCATTACGAGTTGGTATCAGAGCATGATTTGGATTAAACTGAACCTGGGTTATGGTCTCACAACGTACGCTGAAGCTTTTCAACATAGGTGGGTGCGAGGAAAATGTAGAAACAGGCTTAGGTTTCCCCGACTTCGCCAATTAGCGAAGTTCACCAAAATCGATCATCGAGATCAAGTTCGTACGCATCCGTGATCACATGAGATGACCCCGGATCACTTCTAGACCATCTATTGATGGGTTTAGATCACAAATGACCCCACCCCAACCTTTAAAAATTGCTAAATGTGAATGTACATCGGATAATATCCGAACTAGCCCGAATTTACTCAAAACGGGTGTAGGGCCCTAATCGGGCACTTCCGGGGGGACCCAGGATGGAACCCGCATGCATTTGGGGCTAGGGGGCAGGAGGACCTCGCCTAAATGGCGAACCCTCGCTAGTTTCTCTAGGGACCGGCGAGGACCTCTCCGGTTCAGCGAGGCCTCGCCGACCAGCGAGCTTGGCTTGGTGGGCCGCTCGGGCCGACCATGTTTGGGGTGTAGTGTAGCCCCCTGATGCTTAGATTTTTTATTAAAACCCCTCCTAGGTCACCCCTCCTTCACAAAGTACCCCCCCAAGCTTTCCTTTCTCTCCTAAACTTCTGATTTTTCGCAAAAATCGCCCCTCTAACCTCTTCTTCCTTCATTTTCGTGCACCACCTTCACCATGCATTCGAAATCTCTCTACCACAGTTGCCTACCCTCTCCATTCTCTCCCATTTGAGTCTCAAATTCGTGTATACCCACTATCCCATCCTCTTTCTTCATCTTCCCTCTTTATTCCCTTTCATTTGAGCTTTTACACACCCCTTGGAGGCTCAAATCCATGGGGAACTAAAGAACCCATCCATTTTTTTTCTCTTTTCTCCACTTTTCCATGGCCCTATCTGAGCTTATTACGGCCATTTTCTTACTTTTCACCATTCTTTCTCTCATGGGAAAGAGAAAGGTGTCGTGGATAAAGCCGGGCCTAGTCGCCCCACTAGTTCAATGAGACCGAGAGGCACCACCATCAGCACGGGCGTTGAACGTGAGCTAAAGACTAAGCGGGATCTCGATCCCTAGGCTCCTCTCTCCAGGGCTCTACTGGCGGAGTTATCCCATGGAAGATATGCGGACCGTAGGGTCCTTTTTGAAGCACACGTGGATGCAAGGCTCTTTAAGGAGTATCTGTTATTGAAGCTCCTGGGTGAAGCCGGTTGGGGCCTTGTGTTTGAGGAAAAAATATCATGCAAATGTGTGCACTGTCCGTGCATTATATGCCCATATTTAAGAGCCTACGCTGGAGCCCTTACAGTTCAAGATTCCTGTGGGAAGAGGTCGGAAGGCCACAATTGACACTGGCCTGATAACTCGACTCATGGGAATATGTAACATCCCAGATTTTTCCCAACCTGGGATTAGACGTCCTTAGGCGATGGGTCGATCCTAACACCTTATTAACTTGTCAGAACTGAATCCCACGGTCTAAAATCACTCCTTAACCCATTTCCTTCACAAATCCCACCCTTCACTACCTTGTTCTTTCAATTTTTCAAAGCACTTTCACCCTAGACACTATCTTAAACTAGCTAAGTAGTATAACTTGGATTACTTTAGATACAAACTACAAAGGACTAAATACTACCTCAGAAGGAAATCACTTAGGATTAAATCCTTTAGAAATTTAACAAAGTTAACTAAGTGCTAAACTATATTAGCCATGAAATCCATTTGAATCGCTTTAAATACGATCTGTAAGACCTAAAACTTGCAGAATCATTGACGCTAGGTTACCCAAAAATCTAGGATCAAACTCATTACCCGACTGCTCTTGGGAGCACGTTGAAACTCCGTATCTGATCTGGACCGCACATCGGGAGTCTGAATAATATGAGGCTAAGGACTTAGGACCGCCTCATTGGGCTTGACAACCATCTCGGAAATCAAATCCAGCCAGTGTCCCACGGATATTCGCTTGAGTCCGGAGCGAGAGTGTGTGAAAACACTTATTTTCTTTAAAAATAAATATCTTGAATAATAATCTGGCATCTCTCATTTGCGAATCAGTTTTAAGTAATCAGACCGTTAGAATCAGACCAAATTACACCCTCGGATCAGGAGAAATTTCATACACATTTACATGTACTCGGAATCTCCGATCGAGATCCGCTGACTATTGAACTGAAACTGGTCCGCCATGCGTGATCTGGAAATCCCACTAAAACGAAAACTTAAGAAACGTAGATCCAGTGTTAGTGAGCTTAAGTCTGACCATTGGCTCAAGGAGGCCCGCCAAAAGTCCTCCGTTAAGCTGAAAAAGTTCCGCTCTGGTTATAACCTAGGTGAACCTTGTCTAGAAGTCTATTTTGGTGAAGTTTTAGACTATATAAGGACCTTAAACCCTCTCCCATTTCAGCCATATGAATTTAGATTTGAGAGAGAGAAAAGAGAGAGAAAGTGTGGGAGATGTGGGAGGAACTCCCGCCGCCGTTCCTCTTTGCTATTCGGGCTCCACCGCCTGATTCTCATCGCTTTCTAGGCGATTCCGGCGTCGTTTCTAGGTAAGAAATCCTAACCCTAATCTGTTTTAGGGTTGTATAGGTTGTAAGTTATGAAATAGCTAACCTATTTCGTTCTCTAGGTCGCCAAACTCCCGTATACGGAAGCTTAGCAAACCTATCGACTCCGTTACGATTCTACGACAAAAGGTGAGGACTTTAGGTGTATAGGTTACGGTTTTCAATGCTTTCAATGTCAGATAATGATAGATTCCTGATCGCATGCAATTGCACATGTACAAAGTGCTTTCCGATTCCGATTTTCGATTAAAGATGCAAATTATGGAATTTTACATATTCTAGGTATTCGTAGAAAATACCGTATACGTATATTTTTTGAAAATGTGTTTGACATGATTATTTGTTGTATGAATATATGATATATGGATAAAATACTTATTTGGCGAATGGATTCGCCCAAATACATGTTTTACTAATATACACTATGTATGTACAAATACTGTATTGTAGAAAGTATTATATACATATGTATTTTAGAGATGTGTTTGCCATGATTATTTATTGTATAAATATACTATATATGAGTAAATTATTTGCTTGGCGAGAAGACTCGCCCTAATACATATTTGCTAACATATACCAAGTATGTGAAATAGTGTATGTTAAGTGTTTGTGGAAATGCTTGTGTGAGCAAGTGTTTGAATGTTGATGCCTTAGGAGAGTGTTGAGATGAGATTCTCAACTACCCTAGTGACATGTATGATTACCTCCATGAGGTTGTTTACTTAAACTGTTTACTTGCAATATATCTGTTTGTATTCCTACTGATGTAGTGCTTTGCAACATGCTTTATATCATGCTTTATAACATGCCTTATAATATGCTTTATGACATGCTTGCTAGTGTGCTTGAATTACTTTGCTTATCATGCTTTACTTCACATGTTATGGTTGAGAATTGATGGAGCTTGGGACTATGTCCATAGTCCAGACATCCGGTACCAGACTTGGAATCGTGGTTAAGATTCATCTTGCCACACATGATGTGTTTGGCGAACCCGTGTCGTACTTCGATTGGCGATAGTGGTTGGCCACACGAGGCGCTTCTGCACTTTATATCGCTCAACTTGTTGTGCGCTCGAGCTAGCCGAGCACGTCAAGTAACCCGTGTGTCTTATGTATGTTCACCATGTTCGGTCGCTAATGCTTGAACCTAGGGTACCAAACTTACCAGTGAAATCCCTTTTAACCATGGTACCTCGATCCGCTAAGACTCATGAGCCGGGCATGGTGGTATGGGACACCGTGGTCGAGCTGTCGGCTCACTCTGGCCCTGAGCCACGTGCCTCCCGTAGTGACCATGAGCAACCAAACTCGTGGGCCGATTATGGTGGTATGGGACACTATATTCGAATTTGTCGGCCTCTGTTGCACTGACTGGTTGTGGTCCCAGGTTAGGTTACATCTGGGTTCCATTCTCAATAAGCGGACTGGTCGGGCTTCCAAAATAGACTGCCAGTTGGTAGGGTGTCAGTGGAGTGACCTCGAGCATACTCTAAAACTGCGGTGAGGCGACTAGCGTTCCTGTAGTAACAGAGTATGAACTAGGCCTGTTTCTATATTGTGATGAATCGTTTAAGGGGTGATGGGGGAGTGGTGTAACCTTTGTGCGTAACAGCCCTAGCAGCCTCTGCAGTGACCTAGAAAATACACCATCGTCTGATATTAACTAAGACTGACGACCCTAGAATGGATCATGTTTGAGAATGATACAAGGGAGGTACCTTAGTTTCCCAATCCTGCTGTTTGAAATGGACTAATTAAAAACTCGGTAATCATGCTCATCATGCATTGCATGTGCATGAAAGATGTGGAGCATGGGATGAAAGCATACGCGAGCGTGAGATGGTGTCGCATGAGGGAGTATGTCGGTGAGGGCATCCATCATACTGCATTCATACTTGCATTAATAAGAGTAGCTAGGAGTGTTTGATTTCTCTTGCTTTATCATTCTTGCTTGAAGTCGATAACATGTTAACCTATGCTTTATTGTTCTACTGAGTTAGCTACTCACTCCCACATTACGGGACGGTGTTTGCAACACCAACCAGATTTGTTGAGTTTCAGGTGATGGCGATGCTTATGAAGCAGAGCCGGACTACTTTTATGATGATGAGGAGGAGTTCTCCTATTTGTATCTCTCTGATAGGTCTATAAAGACACAGGGTATTGTATTGACGGGGCTATGGTATTTGGGATAGGAGACATTACACTTCCTCACATTAGGTATATTTTAGAACTGTACTTGTAATTAACTAACATAGTAACTTTATCACACTGGAGACTCACCACTATTTTTTTTTGTATTATATATCTATCACAGTCTTCCGCTTGCAATTTAATTGTCTCTGGAGTATGATATGCTGTTTTGGCTTAATCTCATCATGTTCAATGCACAAATACAGTCAACATTCAATCATCATTCATTTTGTTGCATAAGTGATGTTCCGGAACTCAGGAGTTGAGTTTATGCTCGACCCTCAATTTTCGGGATGTTACAGAATACCGCTTGGCCAAGTCCACGCGAGTAAGAAGAATCCAAAGAGTGCACTGAAAGGGATCGCCGAACGCATTTTCTCTGTGGTTGACTGGTTCAATGACAGCCAAACAATAGCCTCCTGGCGTCAAACATGACAGATGATTTCCGCCTACACCACCATATCTGCACGTTTAATGTCTACCCCAGGTGGAGTAATCGCAGTGAGTGCACGCGCCTGATGGTCGACTTTCTATACCAGGCAGGGCAAGGAGAGAAGTGCATGCGCACGTATATTTTGTAACAGATCTTTCTGACCGTACGCTCAAATAGAAGGACTGATTCGCTCCCCTTCGGCCGGCTTATATGCAAGATTGCACGCGAGTTCGGCTACAGTCTTGGCGCAGAACTTCCAGTGCCGCAACATTTCATCAATGAAATTACTCTCAATCAGATGGACATCGGGCCACGACAACGACAAGCCCGACTTGAGGAAAGTGAGGATGAGACAAAGAGTGAAGAGGAAGAGAGTGAGAAAGAAGGTGGAGCTGAAATAGAAGAGGAAGTGAGCGAAGAAGAAGAGGAGGCCCAGGATATGGAGAAGAGCTCCCCTCCTACGCCACCGGAGCAAGACATTGATCAGGCTGCTAGGGATGCTCGTATAGCTTGACTTGAGGAGGTTTAGGCTATCCTACGACAGGGTCAAGCGGTCCTACGACAGGATATTATGGATCTTCGGGGCCTTGTGAAGTACGAGTTCAAGAAGGTGACTCGCACTTTGAAAACTATCATGTGTTGTCTGCAGGATAAGGGCGCCCCTCCTCCTTTGCCAGACTCGGATGCCTAGTCATCCATGTCGTTGTCTTGCAACTTGTTTTAGTTACTGCTTTAGGTTCTGTTTGTGTTTTCATGTTGATAAGCCTAGTAGTGTAGTAGTTGGTAGCATGTTTTAAATGTTTGAAGTCTTGGTTGTATTAGCTCATATGCATCTTCTATCATGATTCATGTAACACTGTGTTTTATGTATTATGATAATTTTGGTAAATGAAATGTATGAAGTTACTTTAATCTGCATATGAATACTGCATAAAAGTGTTTGTGAGTATGTTGAATCTGACCTGGGTTGCACCCTATGTTGAATATAGGGAATGTCACCTAAGGCTGCGCGGGTTGCGGCGTGTCTCACTTTTCACGATCCGATTGACGGGGTATCTTCTCTAGGTGATTGCCGGATGAACCCTGGTTTGAGCCCGACCCACACTGTCATACCAAATTCTCAGCCTTCTATTAGTCCTACAGTTGGGTCGCCACCTTACACACCACTGGTTCGTGGGCAACACCGTGCGTCTTCTTCGACAAAGTATGTGCCTTAGTTGGCCCCACTTGCAGATAGGTTGGAGCAGTTGATAACGATGAAGCACCAACAGCACCAGCAGCTCTTAGATACTATTGTAGGGGTCCTAGCTCAGGGTGGAAGTGCGACTCCACCTTTACCATCTATACACCCTGCTGAGACTGTAGAGCCTTCTACTCAGGATGAGGGTGTGCCTCCTCCTGCACCTGCTGTATACCCTACGGGGAACTTGGGTACTAGTGGTCTTCTCGATCGATTCCAGTGCTTGCAGCCCCCTACCTTTATGGGTTCTCATAGACCCGAGGAGGCTGAGTACTAGATAGATCTCATCTCTAAGATGTTGAAGCCGCTGCACTGCACTGAGGTAGAACAAGTTGAGCTAGCCACCTATATGTTCGAGAAGGAGGCTAGTTTATGGGGGGACAACGTCCTACAAACGGCTCCCAAAGGACACGTGTGGACTTAGGGTACATTTGAGACACACTTCCATGAGAAATATTTCCCCCTCACATACCGCCATGAGGAGGGAGAGTTCCTTCGCCTCTGACAGGGGGGCATGTCCGTGACAGAGTATGAGAACAGGTTCACAGAGCTAGCCAAATACGCCCCTTTGATACTAGCAGATAAATGGATGAAAATGTGGCATTTTTCAGATGGGTTGCGTCCCAATATCCGCACTAAGACGTGTTGAGCTAGCATTTCCAATTACGCCGAGCTAGTCAACATGTCTCTAAGAGCTGAGCAAGATGGAGACAGACTTTCTCAAACATGTATACCTATGGGCCCGAGGCCTCAGCCAGAATCACAGGACCGGCCAGTCCTAGGTAAGAGGCCACATGTAGACTTGCCTCCCAGGCCTATGGCTCTGCTGACCCAACAGAGGCGAGCAAAACATTGGTGTACTTATTGCGATAAAGGCGGACACACCGACCCCTTCCGTTTCATCAAGATAAAAGATAACGGTGTCACGCCACCTCAGAAGGTCGACCGTCCGCCACCACATGATATAGCGACTCCACCTCTACAATCTGCATCACCAGCGCAGCCATTTTACCGATCACCTATACCTTAGAATAGGTTGCCTCAAAGACCTATGACAGCGCAACCAAACCATCCTCAACAAGCCCGTGTGCATGCACTTGCAGCTGAAGCACCTGAGTCAACAACTGTAGCGCCTTTGACCTTTGAGGTCACTGTTCACATTCAAGGTACACCTGTATTCTTATTGGCAGACACTGGGTCTATTAAACCAATTCGTATGAAAGAATAGGCCTAACAATGGATTACTATCCTCATTATACAAATAATATGGTAACTAGAGAGGATAAATATGTTGTAAATAATAGAAAGGTCGAAACGGAAAATTTCTACAACTTCAAGTTGCTAATAGTTGGTCATATCTTTTAAGAATTCTTATATTCATACTAGGAATTATCCTATGATTAAATTTGATTATACGTAAAGATATATATATTTTTTCGTTGTGTTTGTACAATTAAATTAGAACCCTTGAGTAGGATTGAGTTTCATAGTTTAATACTCCGTAAGATCATGTTAGAGGCAGACCACAGTAAGGTTTAAGTTTCTTATTTCCCTTATAAATTCAAGGTTCATACCGCATCGAGGAGATGTCCCTTTTCTTTCCCTTCCAGCGGCCTTATGTTGCTAGCATTCCAACTTCTGCAATATTTTAGGACTCTCGACTCTTCCCTACCTCCCGAAGTTAATGAAACCAAAGTGCAAATCTGCTCATAGCCCCCTAGTCAACCTTAGGAGATGGAAAACCCTTCTAGGATAGCCTTTTGACTATGAGCATCATAAAAGAACTTATTATCCATCAAGTTAAACATAGGTTAAACAAGAACTTTCGTTGAACAAGACCCAAGGGACAACCTTATAAACATGAGGCTTGAACCTCCTAGCAAATTATAATACTCCTTAAATACTGAGGATAATTAGACTTTGGAATTTCAGAACCATATCCCTACGAGGCATTCGCGGCTTAACTCAATTCTCAATCCTGAGTGATTACCAAAGGACTCACTGCTTTGACCGAGTAGAAGACTAGGATCCATCAAGATTAGGAAGGGATACAACGGGTTGTCTGCCCTAGTCAGGCGGGCAATCGACGTATCGGGTTCGAGCCTACCACAACTGATTTTCCGTATTAGCCCAATCATAAAGGGTAGAACACACCACCCTTAGGTAAACTTTAACATCAGACACTTAGCACGATAATAATGACTTGGACAGTTATCTTCAAACCTCAAAGGTAGAAACGTTTAAGAGAGGTAGACCGATATGAGCTAGGCTAGTGTAACTGTTATATACCCTAACATGTATATAAACTTAAAACCAACTGAACTAACCTGAAAACCTTTACTTATTACCCTTAGACAATTTTGGGGATGAAATTTTTCTTTAAGGGGGGTAGATTGTAACATCCCAGAAAAATTTGTACAAAGACCCGAGTACCACCTCATGCAGAAATCACTCAGGACCAAATCCTTTAGAAATTAGACAACATTAACTAAGTGTTAAACTAGAGTAGCTATGACATCTTCTTGAATCACTTTAAATATGATCTGTAAGACCCAAAACTTGTAAAATTATTGACGCTAGGTTACCCTGAAATCTAGGATCAATCTCATTACCCAGTTGCTCTCGGGAGCACATTGAAACTCCGTATTGGATCTGGACCGCAAGTCGAAAGTCTGATTACTACGAAATTATATAATTCAGACTGCCTTGCTGGACTTGACCACCACCTCGAAAATCAAGTCCAGATAGTGTCCCGAAGCTATTTTCTTGAGCCCGGAGTGAAGTGTATGAGAAACGTGGATATCTTAGAAATAAAAATCTAAATTTTAGTAACCTGAGACTTGTCGCTTACGGGCCAAAAATAAGGATTCATACCATCAGAATCTGACCCAAATACACCCTCAGATCAGGGGAAATTTCATACACAGGTCAGTATACTTGTGACCCTGATTGGTGATTGTGGACCATTGAACTGAAACTAGTCCGCCACATGCGATCTAGAAACCCGATTGGAACGAAAACTTAACTTGACCTTGATCTAAGGTCAGTGAGCTTAAGTCCGACCTTTGGCTCAAGGGGGGCTCCGGAAGTGCTCTCCCTTTGGCTATAACCTAAGTATACCTTGGCCCTGGGGCCATTTCCATCAGTTTTAGGCCTATATAAGGACCTTAAGTCCTCACTCTCTCATCCCATACGAATTTGGGAAACCCTATGAGAGAGAAGAGAAGAAAGAGAGAGAAAGAGAGAGAGAGAGTTGGAGTTCATCCCTGGGATTCAATCCCATCACTCCACGTGCCTTACCACTACTTCTGTACCGCTCTACCGGCGCTACCAATCCCGTTCTTAGGTAAGAAATTCAACCCCTAATCTGTTGTAGGGTTTCAAATAGTCAAAATGATGAAATAGCTAACCTAATTCATGCTATAGGTTGCCATCCTACCGGTGACAAAGGCTACATGTATAAAATGAGTTCATTACGTGTCTACCAGCATAAGGTGCGGACTATAGATGCTTAGGTTATGGTTTTCAAGGCTTTCAATGTTGGATAATGATAGATTCATGATCTGGGTGTTATTTCACATGTATAATGCGACGTCTGTTTTGTATTTTAGTTATGCACGTATTATGTAAAATTCAGCATATTCCTTGTATGTGTATAAAATACTGTATACGTATAAAATATAAAGATGTGTTTACCATGATTTACTGTCGTGTGTATATAATAGTTATGCGTGTGACTACTCTTTGGCGAAAGGATTGTTCTAATACGTGTTTGGGCCAATATATGTTATGTAGGCTATTAAGTGCAGTCTAAGTGTTTGTGAAAATGCTTGTATAAGTATGTACTTAGTATAATAGTGCCTTGAGTAGGTGTTGAGATAGGATTCTCAACTACCTTAGTGATGTGTATGATTTCCTCCATGTAAGTTAATTAGTTAATCTCTTTATTACTAAAATGTATGTATATGGATTCTTGTTCATGTTACATCTTATACCATGCTTGATAACATGCTCGAACTACTTGGTTATTCCTGTTCCGACCTCTTCACATGCTTAGTCGTTAATATTAAATGTGTGTGGGACTATGGTATAGTCCAGGCAATCGGTAACAGGCTTTGAGTTCGTGGATGAGATTCATTCGCCACATAGGACGTGTTTGACAAACCCGAGTCATGTGTTGGTCGTCGGCAGTGGTTAGGCCACACGAAGTGCTTATGCACTTCATGTCAATCGATACAATGTATGCTCGTATTAGTCGAGCTCGCCAAGTAACCTGATTGGCATATTGTATGTTCACTATGTATGGATGCTATTGTTTGAACCTAAGGTACCGAACTCACCAGTGAAACCCCGTTAAGCTTGGTACCTCGATCCGCTAAGACTCATGAGCTGGACATGGTGGTATGGGACACTGTGGTCGAGCTATCGGCCTACACTGGGGCGACGAGCACCCCATAGTGAGCAGTGAGCAACCCAGACTCGTGAGCCAAATATGGTAGTATGGGACACTGTATTCGAGCTGTCGGCCTACACTAATTTGGTGACGAGCCCTTTGTAGTGACCTCGAGCGTACTCTGAGTCTACATGGAGGCAACGACCCTTCCGTAGCAACAAGAGTATAAAATAGGCCTACCCCAGCACAGCCTGGCTGTGGTCCCCAGTCGAGTTGGCAACGAGCCTTCGAAACTAGACTGCAAGCTGGTAGGGTATTGGTGGTAGTGACCTGAACTTGCCTATCATATGTGATTAACTAGGATTGACGACCCTAGATAGATCATTGTTTGGGAATTGATATAAGGGAGGTACGTTAGTTTCCCAACCCTACTGTATGAAAAGGACTAATAAGAACTTGGTAATCATATGCATGCACTGCATTACGCGTGCATTCAGGCGTAACAAGTCAAGCACTGAGGCAGTGTTGTTCATACGCGAACGTGAGATGAATTCACTGAGGGAGCGTAGGCGAGGGCATGCATCATACATTCATATTGTTCTTACATTAACAAAAGTACTTAGGGATGTGTGATTTACTAATGTATCATTACTGCTTGATTGAATTGATCACATGCTAACCTTTGCTTTATTGTTCCATTGAGTTGATCACTCACTCCCACGTTATGGGACGGTGTTGTACACACCAACCAAACTCAGTCTTAGCTGCAGGTGATGGCGATGCTTATGAGGCAGAGCCAGACTTTTATGACGACAACGAGGAGCTCTCCTATATGCAACTCTCTGGCAGGTCTATGTAGACCTGGAGTTGCGTTGACATGGCTATAGGGTTTTGGATAGAGAACATGATACTTTCTCATTTTGTACATTGTGGATCTAACTTGTAATTCTTTAACCTAGTAACATGTTCACACTCTGGAGACTTACACCTGTTTACATATGTTTTATATATCTATCACAGTCTTCCACTTGTGAAATTTAACTGTCTCTGGAGTATGATATGCTGTTTTGGTTTAATCTCATTCATCTTTAATACACTAACACGGACAACATTAAATCATCCTTATTTATGTTGCATAAGTGATGCGTTGGAACTCGGGAGTTGAGTTTATGCTCGACCCCCGATTTTCAGGGCGTTACATGTATCCATCTCTACTCCAAAGATAAATCTGATTGGGTTGTTAATTAAAGAGCTAGATATTGCTATGATGCCAAAGCTCTCAATGTGATTTACTGTGTGGTTTCACCTGATGAATTTAAACACATTTGTACATGTGAAACAAAAAAGGAAGGGTGAGATATCACACACTGAAATTTGGATACAAAGTGCACCCTCAAACCTGAGTTATGGATCAAGACTCATACACCGAGTGTACTTAAATTAGTTAGTCATCTTATTTGATTAAAGGCATAGTACCATATGTGTACTAAGTTCTCATTAACACCCACTATCCATACATATCAATCACCATTCATCACAAGTACTCAGCATTATACTGCATTGCCACAGGTATTCTTTCGGCCATCATAGCCATTAATCGATGCAAGGCCTCAATCTGGCTAGCCATGTATCTGTTAGTATTCTTAGTTTGAATATGGAATTGCTCAACCTGGGCTCTTCTATATTCTTCAACATGTTGGATACTCAATTATACATCTCAGAGTGCGAACATTATCTCTTCAGGAGAAATGGTTCATGAGGTTTAAGTTCCTTCTTAATTCTCGGTACTGAGTGTCGGACTACCATTCAAATTTAAAACTTCAGCGACCGCTTGAACCGGCACGTCCTCGATTGGAGGTGATGCAGTTGGTGTGGAAGGTTCAACCCCAGCGATTCAATTTTTCATTCTATTCATATTTTATATTAGCAACATCGCACCGGTACGTTAGAGACGGCCCCACCGGATATGCCTAAAACAGTTTTGGTCTTCAGTACGGATGATGCAAAATGAATATTAATGACAGCCAAGTAGTTTTTAGTCCCACCGGGCGTGCTAAAAAGCTTGTTGTGGTTCTGCATGGCTGGTGAATAGTGTATATGTGTAACGACTCAGAAAATTCCGTATAAAGACCCGAGTACCACCTCAGGCAGAAATCACTCAGGACTGAATCCTTTAGAAATTAGATAAAATTAACTAAGTGTTAAACTAGATTAGCTATGAAATCTGCTTGATCCACTTTAAATACGAACTGCAAGACCCAGAACTTACAGAATCATTAACGCTACATTACCCTGAAATCTAGGATCAATCTCATTACCCTGTTGCTCTCAGGAGCACATTGAAACTTCGCATTGGACTTGGACAGCACGTCGAAAGTTCGATGACCACGAGACTAAACGCTTAGGACCACCTTGTTGGGCTTGACAACCATCTCGGAAATCAAATCTAGATAGTAACCAGAAATGGACAACTTGAGCACAGAGCGAAGTGTGTGAGAAACGTGAATATATTTAGAAATAAAATCCGAATTTAAGTAACATGAGTCGTGTCACTTGTGGGCCAAATATAAGGATTCAGATCGTCAGAATCTGACCCAAATACACCCTTAGATCAGGAGAAATTTCATACACATGTCAGTGTACTTGTGGCCCTAATCGAGTGGCGATGACCTTTGAACTGAAACTGGTCCGCCACGGTCGATCTGTAAATCCAATCGGTTAGAAAACTTAGCCTAACCTAGATCCATGGTCAGGGAGCTTAAGTCCGACCACATGCAGAAAATGGGCTTTCGGAAGTACTCCGATGACCTGAAACAGACGCTCTTTGGACAAAACCTAAGTATACCTTGGCCGTGGGGTCATTCCCATCAGTTCTAGGCCTATATAAGCACCTTAAACCCTCTCCCTCTCACTTCACATGAATTTTCTAAACCCTAAGAAAGAGAAGAAAGAAAAGAGAGAGAAGTGGGGATTCTTCTTGGGATTCGATCCCGTTGTTTCACGTACTTAGCTACCCTACCTGCATCGCTATTCCAGCGATTTCGACGTTACACTTGGGTAAGGAAACCTAACCCTAATTTGGCTTAGGGTTTCTGATAGTGCTAGTTATGAAATGGCTAACCTAACTCATGCTATAGGTTGCAAATCCACCGTTGACAAAGACTTAACGTCTAAAACGACTCCGTTATGCGTTTATCGGCGTAAGGTGCGGACTATAGACGTATAGGTTATGGTTTTCAAAGCTTTCAATATTGGATAATGATAGATTCCTGATGTGGATGTTATTTCACATGCAAAATGCGATGTTTGTTTTGCGTTTCAGTTATATATGAAATTTGTGAAGTTTAGCGTATTCTATGTATTTGTAGAAAATACCATATACGTACGAGATATGAAAGTGTGTTTGCCACGATTAACTACTGTGTGTATATGCTAATTATATGTGTAACAACTCCTCGGCGAAAGGATTCACCCTAATACATGTTTTGGCCAACATACGTTATGTATGTTAATACGTGTAGTCTAAGTGTTTGTAAAAATGTTTGTATAAGTAAGTACTTAGTAAATAATGCTTTGGGTGGGTGTTGAGATAGGATTCTTAACTACCTTAAGGATGTGTATGATTTCCACCATGCAAGTTGTTTAGTTTCTTCGCTTTACTTGTGAAAGGCATGTGTATAAATTCTTGTTTATGTTGCACCTTATAACATGCTCGATAGTATGATTGGATTACTTGGTTACTTCTGTTCTGACTACTTCACATGCTTATTGGTTAAGGTTGAATGTGT
This sequence comes from Magnolia changhungtana, assembly GCA_030180095.1. Lineage (NCBI taxonomy): Eukaryota > Viridiplantae > Streptophyta > Magnoliopsida > Magnoliales > Magnoliaceae > Magnolia > Magnolia changhungtana. The sequence continues at coordinate 4,766,472 of JASAUF010000612.1, read as the reverse complement.
ATGGAGCTATGCTATGGTCTAGGTAATCGGTAACAGGCTTTGAGTTCGTGGATAAGATTCATTCGCCACATTGGACATGTCTGACGAACCCGAGCCGTACTGAGTTGTCGGCAGTGGTTAGGCCACATAGAGTGTTTACGCACTTCATGTCGATCAACTTCAAGTGCGCTCGTAATAGTCTAACTCATCAAGTAACCTGATTGACCCGATGTATGTTCACCATATATGGACGCTAGTGCTTGAACCTAAGGTACCAAACTCACTAGTGAAAACCCCGTTAACCTTAGTACCTCGATCCGCTAAGACTCATGAGCCGGACATGGTGGTATAGGACATTGTGGTTAAGCTGTCGGCCTACGCGGGGGCGACGAGTCCACCCGTAGTGACCAGTGAGCAACACCTCCTCGTGAGCCGAATATGGTGTTATGGGACACTGTATTCGAGCTGTCGGCTTACACTGATAAGGTGACAAGCCCTTTGTAGTGACCTCAAGCATACTCTGAGTCTACGTGAAGGCGACAACCCTTCCGTAGCAACGAGAGTATAAACTATGCCTGCACTGATCAGGTGACAAGCCCTTTGCAGCGACCTAGAACCGTGACATCGTATGAGATTTGCTGGGACTGACAACCCTAAAATGGATCATTATTTAGGAAATAATATAAGGGAGGTACCTTAGTTTCTCAATCTTGCTGTATGAAAAGGACTAATAAGAACTTGGTAATCATGTTCATAACATTGCACTGCAGTGCCCCAGGTTGAAGAGCACAGAGGGAAGAAAGCATGCCGCGACCGTAAGATAGTGTCGCACGAGGGAGTGTAGGCGAGGGCATGTATCATGAATACATTTCATCCTTGCATTAATAAGAGTATCTAGAAATCTCTGATATGTTTGCTTTATCATTACTGCTTGACTGAGTTGATAACATATTAACCTTTGCTCTATGATTCCACTGAGTTGATCACTCACTCCCACGCTCTGGGAAGTGTTTTGAACACCCACCAAACTCTGTCTTAGATGCAGATGACGATGCGACTCTAGAGGCGGAGCCGGATTATGATGGCGATCAGGATGCGTTCTCGTATATGCAGTTCTCCGGCGGTTTCGCTTAGGCAATCCTGATCGACGGAGCTACAGAGCTTATCATTGTAATTGAACTATTTTTGACATTTTGACTCTTGAACTATTACATGTATATGGTGACTCAGTGATGTGTTCATACTCTAGAGACCGATAGTGATCTTTTGGGCTCATATACGTTTATATACATCTTTCGGTCTTCCGCTTGCATTGTATAAATTGATCTGGAGTATGAATTACTGCTTTTGGTATAATCTCACTCATGATTAATGCACTAACACAGACAACATTTTAATCATAAGCATATATGTTGTATAAGTGATGTTTTGAAACTCGGGAGTTGAATTGCCACTCGACCCCCAATTTTCAGGGCGTTACAATATATTTGGCAACTAAGTAGTTATTGTCCCATTAGGTGTGCTAAAAATGTTGTTATCGTTCTACACGGCCGGTGCACAATGTATATATATATATATATATATATATATATATATATATATATATATATATGGCAACCAAGTAGTTTAGTATCACGCCCCAAACTTGAAAATCGGGCTCACAGAATTTTCGATCGCCTAATCCGGTGCCGACAGCCTTCGTAGTACCCCATTCTCAGCTCTTAACGCCCATACGCCAAATTCCGATCCTGGGATCGTATAAGGAGGATTTTTTCCAACGTACATTTATCTTATAAGAAGCATAACCCCAAATCACAAAGGCAACATCATCATCACATATCCATTAATATAAATAGTTGAATATAGTGCTGAAAGGGAAAATACATATATCAAAAAGTGAAGCCCCAGAAGATAGCTGCACGCTCCAATGCTCAACGCTGTTGTGACCTAACACCACCTGCATGCATCTAGAAAGCTTAGAGGGTGGTGTAAGTGTGTGCGCGAGGTATCAAAGCAAGTATACAATATCAGAGCAATGTGGAAACATGTTGGTATGTCCATAAATACCATCAGCCTTATCCAGGCTATGTGATGCAAAAACATAGTAAGCCAATATCATATACTGAAGAAGCAATATAGATCAGTTATGCAATGTGGAGCATAGTAAACTAAATGTTATGTGCTGAGGATGCAATGTAATATGCGGTGTGAATGAAATGACCAAGCTGGAGTGTGAAGTTGGGATGATAGTACGTAGTATTGCAGGTTATGAGGTCCATCACAAGAGACTTCTATCCAAACCAGTCCTATACCTAAATTTCGATAGCCTGGCTCAATATGGTAAACTCCTGATCTTAGGTTAGTTGCGAGCCCCAACCGAAATCCTAGCCATTGCGAAGGTACACAATAATTAGTTGCGCACCACCAGCCTGAGTGGATAGTGAATGAATTAATGAATCAAATGTTGAGTACACAACCACTTCTCAGTAAGTCCACATATTAGTATCGTACATCTCTGGGATCATCACCGAGGTCTAGTACACTCCAAGCTGGCTACCGCCCCTACCGGCCGCTCAGCCTAGCGAGTGGAAAAGACCTCACTACCCGCCTGCCAATATCGGCTTGGCTCGTCGATAGCAGACCCATTTGTGAGCTGATCAAACTCAGCCTAGCTTATAGCCCCCTCACTCTGGTGGATAAGGTCACACCCCCTCCCAACTGACCACGACACAGTGGGAAGTGCGACCTCCTGGTATTTGGCACTCGATGCTCATGTCCTTCACTCAGTCTAGACATTGGAGCATCCCTGGTCACGGGAGTTTAGGGACTTTCACCTATGGATATCTAAAGTGTCGATATGCTCAAACCAAACATTTTCGTTGTCCCATCTGGTCATCCACGATATGCCTATGGAGGCCGCAGTCCTGATGTCGCTAGGGCACCAAATGATCATGTCATAAAATGCGAAACGCATGAGGCATACCATCCAGTCATGCATCAAACCTGCTCATGTGGGGCAACTTTGTCTCTCGGGGAGTCCCATAAACAATCAGCCCAATGGCACATGCTATGTTCAATCACTCCTCATAACAAGCATGAGAATGATGCGTATGGGCATGTATCATGAAGTATACTAAGCATGATTATAATCACATACATCATGGTGGGCCTGTATAAGGTGGCCCATGGCCCGTAATAATGAATAAGTGGCATGCACACAATCACATACACATGGTGGGTTCACACATCACAATTGGGCCTCGCACATACAAGGGGCTTCACATAATCACAATGGGCCTCATATAATCACACAAAGGGCCTCATACAATCATGATGGACCTCACATAGTCATAATGGGCCTCATATAATCACAATGTTATGCTAACACATACTCAGTGTGTATACCAATCATAGTCATAATCGATAATCGACCTATATATATGGGGGAGTTCATAGAAGGACAGTAGATCTAATCCATAACATGAGGATCAGTCCTCAACAGTGGATATACCAAACCTGATACCACCAATCCTTCCATCTACGGTGATGTTCTCTCCTCATATCAAGGATGGGCCTAGATGGCCTACTCCTATCAAGAATGGGCCTAAGAACAAGGAGTGGGCTTCCTTGCCTATTCCATAACATAGTAATCTGGGCTTCCTAAGGGCCCAATAAGCACAAGGTGGGACACATTCCTTATGAAAGGCTCGGTACGAACACAAGATGGGTTCCAAGGCTTGAGTGGTCCTACTGAGTATGGTGGAAAGCAACATTATCAAATGGGGGCCCAATGGTTTGGGATAGCCTAATCAAGGAAAAGATGGATAATATAATCATCAATGGGGGCCCAACGGTTTGGGTTAGCCCATTAAAGGGAGATGAGAATGGGCCTAAAAACAGGCCCTAGGAAGAGTTATAATGTGGACATCTAAACATCATAGCTCATACAACGTGAACATTAAACCATCATTGCTCCTAAAGCATGGCCTGTTTAATATCAACTAGGAACATGGATTGGCATCATAAACATCATTACATACATCCTGGTGGAGTCACACATCACAATGGGCCTCATATACATCACCTTGGGCCTCACACAAGGGCTTTATATACATCGCATTGGGCCTCACTCATGGACCTCATATAGATTACATTGGGCCTGATACTTGGGCCTCAAATACATCACAATGGGCCACATCACATGTGTCTAATACACATCATAATGGGCCGCATCACATTGGCCTAATATACATCACAATGGGCCGTATCACATAAGCCTCACTCAACACAATGGGCCGCATTACATGGGCTTCAAATACATCACAATGGGCCACTCATATGGGCGACACAAATATCATATTGGGCCACATATATAGGTCATACAAACATCATATTGGGCCCCACATATGGGCCACACAAACTTCATATTGGGCCTCACCAAATGGGCCATATATACATCACAATGGGCCTCATTCAAAGACCATACATACATCACATTGGGCCTCATTAGTTGGGCCAATCTACATCACATCGGGCCTCGCTCATGGGCCACCTACACATCATAATGGGCCTCGCCAAATGGGCCACAAATACACCACAATGGGTCTCGCCAAATGGGCCACAAATACACCACGATAGGCCTCACCAAATGGGCCATAAATACACCACAATGGGCCTCATATACATCAAGTGGGCCGCATCATTCTAGGTGAACTATTACACCATACATCTATTTTTAGAGATCATTTTAGAGCATTACCCAAAAAATGAATCAAATCAAAAGATCATCTAGATCACACCATAAATAGCAGCGGAGATAACGATTTCCACTATTAACAATTCACAGGGGCCACCTTAACATTTATTTTTCATCCAATCTATTCATAAGGTCACAAAGACCTAAATTAAGAGGAAAAAAAATAGATTTCACATTGATCCAGAACTTCTGTGACCCCAAACGGTTTCAATAAAAGACGTTCAATCCTCTACGGATTTTACAGTGTGGTCCACCTGATAGATAGATCTATCTTAATTTTCATCTTAAGCCTTAAGACGAGCTCACAGGTGGATGGATGGTTTGGATCTAACACAGACCCTATGATCAGTGCCCATAGAATTGCTGACGTCAATATAGCAGCTATATAGCTAGGCTGTTAGCACGGCGTCCAAATGATGAACGGACGGATGAAACACGTACATCACGTGGCTTCCCTAGATGCACGATGTGGATTCAATACATAAATCACAGTTGTTTTCCACTGTCCAGATAGTTGGACGATGTGGATATGAAATATATATTATAGTGGGTCCCACCATCCCAGCCCTGCTGGATGGTGTGGATTCCCACACGTACAGGAAGTAGGCCCCACCGTCCTGGCCCCTGGATGATGTGGAGGTAAAACATATACATCAGGGCGGTTCCCACCGTCTAGATAGTTGGACGGTGTGGATATAAAATACATCAGGTGGATCTCCACTGTCCACAAATGGATAGTGAGAAAGAATACATATATCATGATGATCCCACGTGGGTGGGGTCTACGTAGGTGGATGGTTTGGATTAACAGATACATCACGGTGGAGTCCCATCAGATGGACAGTGTGAAATGCCACACGTGTGCATTAGGGCCCCACCGTCCCTACACTAGACAGTGGTGGATGCAATACATTCAACAAGGTGGGGTCCATGCACATGTGGCCCACTAGCCACATCGAGGTAGCCCCACATGGGTGGGGTCTATTTCCGTCTAGGCTGGATGGCTAAGATAGAACACATCCATCATGGTGGATTCTCACCGTCCAGCAAGCTGGACAGTGCAGATACACAATACATTCATAAGGGGGCCCTCACAACCCACCGTCCAGGAATGGATGGTGAATGATGTACATACGTCAGGTGGGCATCACAAGCACCATCTAGATGGACGGTCTAGATATAAAATAAATACATCAACGTAGGTCCATGTGGTGGCCCACCAAAAATTTTGGATCGGCTGATATTTGTGTTTTCCTTCATCCGGGCCTGTCCAGACAGACAGGCGGCAATCCTGTCCACTAGACAGCCCAGCAAGGTGGGACTAACTCATGGACGGCATGGATATGATACATACTCCATAGGTGGGCCATACGATCAGGAAAGAGAGAGAGAGAGAGAGAGAGAGAGAGAATCGCGTGATGGAGGGGCCCCACCACTATGGGTCCCTCAATACATGATACAAAGCATACATCAAGATGGGTCCCAAATAGGATCCATACCATCAATCAGTAGGCCCCACTTGGCCCATCATCAAAAGTACAATCTAACCTACAAATCACCCACCGATTGTCTTTTTAATTAGCTCCTTGGACTTCTAAGCTCCTTGGCTTCAATTTTGATGGAGGATGATGAAGATTGAAGGGCTAGGATGAGACATGAGGGGGTGGAAAGTGGGCCTTGATCTTGGGTTCTCTTTTCTCTCCTTAGAATTTTCTCTCATGGAAGCTTGGAAAAATGGTGGAGAAAGAGATGGAATGGAGTGAAGGATGGGAGAGAGGGATGGTGGTGTAATGTGTGTGTGTGTAAGAAAGGGATGGGTGGAGAGAGAGTTGACTTTGGGGATGGCTTGTGTAAGAGAGGGATGGGTTATGTACTTAACTTGTAATTGATTGATTGATGTGATAGATGGTAGAGATTCTCTTGAGATTCGCAATGCATGGCATTTTCTTCGAAATAAACACGGGCCCACAACTCCTGGCCTGGGTATCGCATGATGCGCAAGACACAGCATTGGGACAGCGGTAACGGCGCGGTCGCTGGGGTACAAGTTTCGAGTCAAGCCGACTCAGATCTATGGGATGCGACTTAGGGTCGCGCGCAAACGCTGTCTACAGGTCGCGGGTTGTAGGAAATCGTCGAGAAGGATCGCGGAAGTCTAACAAATGGTACGGTCTAGGATACGGGCCTTACATTTAGTATCCCACTGAGCATGCCAAAAACTTTATTGTGGTTTTGCACAGCTAGTGCACAATGTATATGTATGGCAACCAAGTAGTTTAATGTCCCACCAGGCGTGCCAAGAACCTTGTTTGTACTCGATTTCCCATTTTCGTCACGTGATAAGTGCATGCGTGCCAGAATTGAATTTTTGGCACAATTCAAACTGAACAACTATGACCCCAAGCATCAAAATAGGAAGATATGTAGTATATGACCAAAATCAAATGAGATCTGTCGCTTATTCAAACACTCACTCAGTATGTAAATACGACCGGGCGATATTTAAAGGGTAAGGTTCATCCTCTGATGATGGGTTACACATTTGCCTTTCGTAATAAAGGGTTTTTCAATACCGATAAAAGAAAATTAGGAAAGGAAACCTTACAGTTGGTCATGAAGGGAAGCTACAAAACACCTTCATCAATGCAGAACTGAATCCAATGTATGAGCGTAGATCCAAATTACAGGTAAGATTATCAGCTACTTGATTAACGGTATGGATTACACTATGGAATATAAATAACAGGCAAAAAATAAAGGATTATACTAAGAAATGTAATTGACTTGCAGAATAGTAGAGTGATTACACTAAGGAATGTAAATGACAGGTAAGTAAAAGGATAATTGAAATATATATTGGGTTTGATTGGCTTGATATGAGATAAATCTTTCAACTGAATTCCTATGCTACTTATAGCCTCAATCTAGCCATCTAGATGCTTCCCACATTTTGATAGTTGTTGTAACTGTTTAACACGTCTTAGCCCTCTTTGCTTTTACTCCTGTCATCTATCCTGTAACCACTTTTACACGTTCGCTCTTTAGTAGACCACTTAGTGGATGAGGTGGCATTGCTTTATGTGCTCTAGCTGTATTATCATAGAATCCTCTTCAAATATCCCCAAAAATCTCCAAATACACCATGCAAATACATTCAGGTCACACGCAACTTGCTATGATTAGCTTTCACAATAATTAACAACAATGGATATGAATAACACTTTAATGGAAAAATCGAGTCAGGGTCATATTCCTTGGTTTTCTTTCCACTGGACGATCTAGATGGGACCCACGGAGCTTGTGGGTCCACATTCTGAAGTTCAAATACCAAAACGCTGATGGGTTGGCAATCAAAAGTTTCCTTCCACTCGCTACATGGCTCTAGGAAATCTTGGAAGAAATTGTGTCAGTCTTCTTATATTCATAACATTGGATTTAAGAATTACTCGAATTGCAATTAGCAACCCTGATTTATTTCTATTAACGGTTTCTAAAGAGATCCTTCATAACAGTTATAAGCCAAAGGATTCCACAGGGTTTGATTTTATCAATGACAATGCCGAGAAGACTCTCAGGATCTTCGAGAAGGAGCTGCTCCCAAACCCGCAGAGAACTCTTGCTCTAACAATAAGTGACATAAAGAGAAAGAGAAATGAATCTTCTTTTTTTAAAATAGTTTGGCGGGCAGTATCCTTGGTAAACACGGGCTCGATTGTACAAGTGTGTAATGCACATGTGTTTTACATTATGACTTCCGCTCACTTGTGTTCATTCCTATTTCTGTCAATTCCTACTAGATCTAATTAGGGAAGGTTCTATGTAATTTTTAAGAAATTGTGTAACACCCCGAATTTTCACTATTTTGAAATTTCTAAAAAAATCCTTAAATTTTCTTTTTTATAACTAGCCACGTCATCACTTATTGACCCTCGACACTCGAGATGGTGTTATACGCGGCTGGTACCGATAAAGAACCGTACAAATAGGATTGATCGACCGTAAAAGACCAATGAATTAGCCCGATCACTTAAACATCGAGCTTAGCCTTGGAATTTGTTCACGTAAGGTCCAGTTCTAGTCTACCTATCATTGACTAATTGAGATGACCGTAACTAAATAATCGGTGGATTAAGCTCGTGCCACCATTTCCATAAATGAGAAGGCCTAAAACCATTAGTACCACTGACACAACGTCACTTAAAGACCTAGGAGAAATTCCAAAAGCCTGTCGCTCTCACGAGTACATTGAAACCCCGTATCGGACCTAGACCACACGTCGAGGGTCCAATGACCATGAAACTATAGGATTATGTCCGTCCTACTGGGCTTGACAACCATCGTGGGAATCGAACCTAGATAGTGTCCAAAAACGCACAACTTGAGCCCTGAGTGAAGTGTGTGAGAAATGTGAATATCTTTATAAAATGTATTAAAACTTAAGTGAATTGGGCCATTCACTTATGCATGAAATTAGGAATTTCGAACCATCGGTTTCTAACTAAACTTGACCCATGGAAAAAGAAAATTTCCCTGGACATATCTGTATACTTGTGGCCCCGATCGAGCAAGTTCGACAGTTGATCTAACATAGGTCCTCCATGGTTGATCGGCTTGTCCAATCGCACCAAAATCACATCCTAGTGTAGATCCATTGTTAGGGGACTTACCCTACGACGTATGTGAGTTGTGAGCCTCCCTATGCGCCCTATTTGTCAGAAACAGTTGCCCAAAGGATATAAACCATGTATATAGTGACCCTGGGGCCATTTGCATCACTTATGGGCCTATATATAACCCTTATACCATCACACCCCTCTCTCATACGAATTTCTTTGAACCCTAGGAGAGAGAAGAGAGAAAAGAAGAGAAAAGAGTAAGGAGAGAAGAGAAACCTTAGGAGATTGTTGCAGTGTTTCTCTCCCACAACTCCACGCACCGAATTACCTCCCCATTTCGCTACATGATCAATTTTAGATACTATTTGGGTAAGAAAACCTAACCCTAGTATCGTTGTAGAGATTCAGATTTAGTAATCGACAAACTAGCTAACCTATTTCATTATTTAGGTGTCCGATGTTCCATTTTCGGGAACGTCGAATTCAAATTGAGTCTGAATCGAGTATTCTGACGAAAGGTGCAGACTACAAACGTTTAGGTTATGGTTATCAATGCTTTCAATGTCAACTAATGATTTACGTCTGACTTGATTGCTGTCATATTGTCTTAGATACATCATTTTCGATATAATATACATGTATGAACTGTGTTGAACAAAGATGCATCCCATGTGTTTGTTGAAATGTTTGAATGAACGTGTAAACATGATTTGTGCTTGCCATGACTACTAATCTAAGATTCATCGTTGTCATATGCATGTTGACCTCTCTGTACAAGGATTTGCTAAAATATACATTGTAACTATCCTAGTCCATATATTTGGTGAAGTGTAACCTAAGTGTTCGATGAATTGTCTGAATGAGAAATTGTTGATGATTTGTATTTATTAAGAGTATTAAGATAGGATTCTCAATTACCTTATTCATATGTATAGTTTTCTTCATGTAATCTTATTTGCATCTGCATGATTTATGGATAAAATGCAAGTGTTAGGTAATATGATCAATGTGTTTGATGAAATGCTCAAATGAGGAATTGATTTGGATTGTTTGTTAAATGCTGACATGATTATCACATGTGTCTACCTATTGCATCTGAGTAAGATTGGGGCTCAACATAGCCCAGGCAATCGGTAACAATCCTTATTCAGGTGGCTGAATTAGTCTCGCCACATTAGGTAACTCGACGAATCCGGGTCGCACGACAATTGTCAATAGTGGTTAGGCCACAAGGGGTGTTTATGCTCTCCATGTTGATTAAGTCAGCATGTACTCGTACCAATCAAACTTGTCAAACCAACTGATTAGCCTATTATATGTTTACCATGTATGGACAACACTGCTTGAAGCTAAGGTACCATTTTCCAATGAAAAAGTTTGTTTTAACCATGGTACCACGATCCGCTAAGACTCATGAGTCGAGCATGGTGATATGGGACACCGTGGTCAAGCTGTCGGCCTCACTAGGGTGACGAGCCTCCCTATAGTGACTAGTGAGCAACCTAGACTTGTGAGCCGGGCATGGTGGTATGAGACACCGTGTTCGAGCTGTCGTCCTACACTGAGGTGACGAACCTCCCCATAATGACCATGAGTATAAACTTTGAATTTGCCTATCGACTGCTTTTCATTAGGAGTGATGCCCTACAACTTGCCCATCGTATGTGATTAACTAGGATTGAAGACCCTAGATGGATCCTTTAGTTTGGGTTAATGATATGAAGGGAGGTACCTTAGCTTCCCGAACCTGCTGTATGAATAAGCTTAATTAAGTACTCAACTAACACGGCCATGCATCGCATTGCATTAGTTAAGATGTGCTTTTGGTGAGGAAGTTGCACTTTAGGAAGTGTTGTCATATGCGAAATTGGTTGTTGAAGTCGCTTTTCAGGGAGCTTTGTGCGAGGGCATACATCATTACTTGCACCCATTCCTGCATTAACAAGAGTAGTTAGGAAGTGATTGTTTTATTACTTTATCATTACTGCTTGATTAACTTGATAACATGTTAACCTTTGCCTTATAGTACCACTGAGTTGATCACTCACTCCTACCCTGGGACGGTGTTTTAAAACACCAACCAAACTCTGGTTTAGAAGCAGGTGTTGATGAAGTCTACGCAACTGAGCAGGACTTTATGGATGAGGAGGAAGAGTTCTCCTATGTTCAGATCTCGGGCGGGTCTATGTAGACCTCGTACTGATGTGTAGGGACTACATGGATATTGGCTTAGTTGAACATCTTACACTTCCACATTTTGTATATTTTGAAACAACACATGTATATATTTAGCCCGGTTATATACTCATACTCCAAAGTTTGTGAAACACTTTCATATTTAAATACATATGCTTCTGACTTCCGCTTGCTGAATTTAATTATATCTAGAGTATGATACGCTATTTTGGTATAATCCCACTCATGTTTAACTCATTAATATGGATGAAATCTAAACATCATTATTCATGTTGCATAAGTGATGTGCTGGACCTCGGGAGTAGAGCTTTGCTCGACCCTCGAAATGCAAGGCGTTACAAATTGTGTGGTGTATTTGAAGATCTTTAGAGATATGCAGAGTGGATTTTATAGTAATACAACTGATGTTTATCGAGTTACCCCATGTCATCCATTAAGAAAAAGTGGTCGAGCGAAGGGTGGTTGTGCTAGAGCAGTTATTGGTATAAATGGCGGGTTTATAAACAAGGAAAGCAAGTAGTATTGAAACAATAGCAACCATCAAAACGTGAGAAGCATCTAGATGATCGATTTAAGACTATAAGTAGCAAGGGAATTAAATGTAAAAAATCATATCATACCAACCAAACCAAACTAAATCAAATCTATCTTTCAATTATCCTTTTCGTTATCAGTCATTTACATTCTTTAGGGCCTGTATGATTTTTCAGCTCAATTGTAAATACCATGTAAATAGGTAATAATTATTTACCTAGGTAATTACCACATCTTTCCCAATGAAATGTGACAACTTACTTTTTTAACACTTAAATTGAAACTTTTATGAAATCAATGTGAGGCTCATCGTGATGTATGTGACTTATCCACACCGCTCATTTGTTATGTCAGCTAAAGTTAGGGCATGAGCAGAAAAAATGAGGCATATCCAAAGCTCGAGTGAACCACACCAAAGGAAACAACGGGAATCAAATGCCTACCATTAAAAACTTCTTAGGGCCCTTAAAAGTTTTGGATCAAGCTGATATTTGTGTTTTCCCCCTATCTGTGTCTGTATGACCCTATGAACAAGTTGGATGATAAAAAAAAAACCTCAATGTGGGCCTAGTGAAGGAAACAACTTTCAACAATTGATGAATTAAGGTCACTATTTCCTTTCATGTGGGCCATTTTAGCATTGGATCTACCTTATTTTTTAGCTCATGCCCTATAATGTTTAAATAAAATAGATGGATGGTGTGGATATATCATATACATTACGGTGGGGTCCACAGATTTAAGTCAACACTTATGTATTGATTTTCGAGGTGGAATTATTTTCACATTTTCAAACCAGGTGTGTAACATCCCGGATTTTTTCCAACCTGGGATTAGACGTCCATAGGCAATGGGTCGATCCTAACACCTTATAAACTTGTCAGAATTCAATCCCAAAGTCTACAATCACTTTTGAACCCATTTCCTTCACAAATCCCACCCTTTATCACCTTGTTCTTTCAATTGTTCCTAAGTACCTTCACCCTAGACACTATCTTAAACTAGGTAAGTATTATAACTTGGATCACCTTATATACAAACTACAAAGGCTTGAGTACCACCTCGACCAGAATTCACTTAGGACTAAATCCTTTAGAAATGAGACAAAGTAACTAAGTGCGAAACCAGATTAGCTACGAAATCTGTTTGAATCGCTTTAAATACAATCTACAAGACCCAAAACTTGTAGAATCATTGACGCTAGGTTACCCTAAAATCTAGGATCAATCTCATTACCCTACCGCTTCTCGAGCATCTCAAAACTCAGTATCGGATCTGGGACCGCACGTCTAAGTCCGATTAACACGGTTAAGGAACTAGGACCGCCTCACCGGGCTCGACAACCATCTCGGAAATGAAGTCCGTGACGATGTCCCACGGCCATTCGATCGCGTCCGAGCAAGAGAGTGTGAAAACACTTATTTTCTTTAAAAATAAATATCTTGAATAAGTAATCCGGCATCTCTCGTTTGCGGATCAGTTTTAAGCAACCAGATCCGTCAGAATCGGACAAATTACACCCTTGAATCAGGAGAAATTTCATACACATTTACATGTACTCGGAATCTCCGATCAAGATCCGCTGACCGTTGAACTGAAACTGGTCCGCCACGCGTGATCTGGATATCCGACTGAAACGAAAACTTAATAGAACGTAGATCCAGCGTTAGTGAGCTTAAGTCCGACCTTTGGCTCAAGGAGGCCCGCCAGAAGTCCTCCGTTGAGCTGAAAAAGTTCCGCTTTGGTTATAACTTAGGTGAACCTTGTCCAGAAGTCTATTTTGGTGAAGTTTTAGACTATATAAGGACCTTAAACCCTCTCCCATTTCAGCCATACGAATTTGGATTTGAGAGAGAGAAAAGAGAGAGAAAGTGAGGGAGATGTGGGAGGAACTCCCGCTCTTCTCGTTCCGCTATTCGGCTCCACCGCTCGATTCTCATCGCTTTGCCAGCGATTCTGGCGTCGTTTCTAGGTAAGAAACCCTAACCCTAATCTGTTTTAGGGTTGTATAGGTTGTAGGTTATAAAATAGCTAACCTGTTTCGTTCTCTAGGTTGCCAAACTCCCGTATACGGAAGCTTAGCAAACCTATCAACTCCGTTACGATTCTACAACATAAGGTGAGGACTTTAGGTGTATAGGTTGCGGTTTTCAACGCTTTCAATGTCAGATAATGATAGATTCATGATCTGTATGCAATTGCATATGTACAAAGTACTTTCCGTTTTCTGTTTCGATTAGAATTGTAGAATTTGGGATTTCACATACTCTAGGTATTCGTATAAAATACCGTATACGTATTTTTTATGGAAATGTATTTGACCGTATGGATATATGATGTATGGATAAGATACTCATTTGGCGAAAGGGTTCGCCTAAATACATGTTTACTAATATACACCATGTATGTAGAAATACGCTATTGTAAAAAGTACCGTATACGTGTATATTTTAGCGATGTGTTTGTCATGATTAATTATTGTATAAATATATTATGTGCGTATAAATTAATTTCTTGGTGAAAAGAATCGCCGTAATACATGTTTGCTTGTATACACTATGTATGTTGAAAATACGTATTCTAGAAAATACCAGATACGTATAAATATTGGGAGATGTATTTATCATGATTATTTGCTGTAGTAATATATTATACATGGATAAAATACTCACTTGGCTAAAGGATAGCCCTAATACATGTTTTGCTAACATACACCATGTATGTTGTAACAATGTATTCTAAGTGTTTGTGAAAATGATTGAATGAGTACCGAATTCTCATTCAGTACTATCATGACTAATTGTCATGGATTCATGATTGTTGTATTGGCGATACCCTTTAACGAAAGGATTTGCCTAAATCACGCCACGGCCAATATACACCATATATGCTAAAATGTGTGGCCCAAGTGCTTGTGGAAATGATCGAATGAATATGGAACTTGGATTCACTCTTCATGACTATCCGTCGTGGGTGTACGCGTGTTATGATTGGGACAACTCCCTAGTGAAAGGATTTGGCCTAATGCCTATGTGATCGACATATGTCATGTATGTTGATGTATGTTTGTTTAAGTGTTTCTTGAAATGTCTGAATGAGTAGTAGTTAGCAAATTGTAATGTATAAGGGTGTTGAGATATGATTCTCAACCTCTTCTAACTATGTGTATGATCTCCTTGGATAGTTGTGTGATTAGGAATTGAACATGTACAAATTCATGCTCGTGTTGTGCTTCATAACATGCTCAACTACTTTATGATTTTAACTATGTAATGCATATGTTTAAATTTATATTTACATTGTATGATCCGTCATGGGTGATGGGGGAGTGGAGCAACGAATGCGTGTAATTCCTGGCACAGCGATTTCTAAACGGATACTACCAGGACTCGATTGTATGAGTTGAATCTTGATTCACCATCGCTTTATCTATCTACACTTGATTGTGTTTGGGGCTATGATTATAGTCCGGAAATCGATTGACTTAATTGAATTCGTGGTTGCGATTCATTTGCCACGTGAGATGTGTTCGACGAACCCGAGTCGTACTTCGGTTGGCGATAGTGGTTGGCCACGCGAAGTGCTTATGCACTTCATGTCGTTCAACTTGTTGTGCGCTCGAGTTTACCGAGCTCGTCAAGTAACCCGATTTGTCTAATGTATGTTCACCATGTTTGGTTGCTACTGCCTGAACCTAGGGTACCAAACTTACCAGTGAAATCCCTTTTAACCATGGTACTCGATCCGCTAAGACTCATGAGCCGGGCATGGTGGTATGGGACACCGTGGTCGAGCTATCGGCCTCTGGCCAGGCCACGTACCTCCCGTAGTGACCGAAGGAGCAACCGCACTCGTGAGCCGATTATGGTGGTATGGGACACTATATTCGAAATGGCCGTCGATACTTATGGCGAGAGCCGAGTACGGTAAGACATGTGTACGTACTCGTCTTGACGGCACGAGTCCTCCGTAGTATCTTCGAGTATACTCCAAGGTCTGTGATTGGCAGGACGAGTCTTTCACAAAGAACTAGAGTATGAGTTGAGCCGAGTACGGTGAGACCTGTATTCGAGCTGACGGCTAGTGATTGACCCGAGTATGGTGAGACCTGTACTCGAGCTGACGGTCAGCAATTGAGCCGCATATGGTGAGATCTGTATCCGTGCTGACGGGTGACGAGCCCTTTGTGATGCCTTCGCTATGCCTCTCAAACCATAATATCGTATAAGATTAACTAGGACTGACAACCCTAGAATGGATCATGTTTGGGAATGATACAAGGGAGGTACCTTAGTTTCCCAATACTGCTGTTTGAATTAGACTAATAACAACTCGATAATCATGCTCATCATCGCACCGCATGTGCCTAGTAGATGTGGAGCACTGAGGGAGGTATGCATTTGCGAACGTAAGATGATGTCGCATGAGGGTGGTTTGGCAAGGGCATACTTCATCATGTCATTTCATACTTGCATTTAATAAGAGTAGTTAAACTTGTTTGATTTTACTGCTTTATCATTACTGCTTGACTGAGTCGATAATATGTTAACCCATACTTTATTGTTCCACTGAGTTAATCACTCACTCCCACGTTACGGGACGGTGTTTCGAACACCCACCAGACATTGTCTGATTGCAGATGGCTACGCTACTCCTGAAGCAGAGCCGGACTACTATTATGATGTCGAGGAGGAGTTCTCCTACATGTAACTCTCTGACAGGTCTTTGAAGACCTGGTACTATATTGACGGGGCTATGGTACATGGGATAGAAGACATTACACTTACACATTGGTATAATTTGAACTGTACTTGTAATTTATTAACCTGGTAATGTTATCACGCTCTGGAGACTCACCACAGATTTTATATATTTTATATATCTATCACAGTCTTCCGCTTGCTAATTTACTGTCTCTGGAGTATGATATTCTGTTTTGGCTTAATCTCACTCATATTCAATGCACAAATACAATCAACATTCAATCATCATTCATTTTGTTGCATAAGTGATGTTCTGGAACTCGGGAGTTGAGTTTATGCTCGACCCCCGATTTTCAGGGCGTTACAAGGTGAAAAAGTAATAATTACTTATTTAGCAGGATTTACATGTATCATGGAAAATTAAACAGTCCCTTAGTGCAATCCTTATCTTTGTCGGTCATTCACATTCCATAGTGTAATCCTTTACCTTTACCTTCTATTTACATTCATTAGTGAATTCGTAATGGTAATCAAAGTAGTTGTTAACTTTAATTGTAATCCAGGTCTACACTCATATGCTGGATTCACTTCGAGTATTAAGTAAAATTATCCATCTGAGAGGTGTTCTACAATTGTACTCTGTGGCCGATTGTAAGAATTTCCTTTCCGTTTTATGTATACTGAAGAGAAAAAGTCTTTTCGTATGAAAAGCAAAGGTGTGACCCATTTTCAGAGGACGAACCCTACCCTCTAACTATTATTTAATCATCTTAAGCAACACAGTGCAAGTGGATAAATAGGCGGCCGATCTTATTAAAACTCAGTCATATATGGTTGATTACCAACGTATCTGCCTATCTTAATGCTTGGGGTCATAGTTCGGTTTGAATTGAGCCGCACATTCAATTTTTGCACACCCACACTAATCATGTGACCAAATTTGAAATCGAACCACAACATAAGTTTAACACGCCTAGTGGGACCCTCATCTAGTTTACTTTTCAGTGCGACATTGCCAATCGACTAATTAGAAATATGAATAGAAGAAGTAATCGAATCGTTAGGGCCGAACCCTCGACACTAACCGCACCACATCTGACCGAGGATGTGCCAGTTCAAGTAGTCCTCAAGTCATTTTATCTAAACAATAGCGCAACACACGATCTTATGAACCAGGAGAGGGATCAACCTCTTGGACCACCTCTCTTGAAGAGATAATGACCAGACTCCAGGATGTGAAAATGAGTATTCAACACATTCATGAACATGGGAGACCTCAGGCAAAGCTGGTGCACTCTTAAGCCAAGAAATTCTGTGTTCAAACTGAGACTATGAACAGATGGATAGCTTACCAGACCGAGGCCATGCATCAATTGATTGCCATCATCACCGAAAGAGCCCTTCACCAAAGTTCTCTTGTAAATTTCCCATAAATTTGTTATTTCACAAGGGACAAAACTAGGTAGGTCCTAATCCACCGCCATGGTTGAACCAAAGTGGATAGATCGTGTAAATGGTCTAAGAGGTTGTAGGCCAAGTCATCAGCCACAATATCATCCTACTCTACCATAAGCCTTATCCCAAATGGATTGACCGACAACATCCATTACCAAGGAACTATCGACCGGATTTTGCCCTATTCTCGGGTGATCCTGGTTAATTGACCATCAAGCACATAGGTCGAATTACTATGCAGTGTGGTGAACTAGCTAACAATGAATATCAAAAGTTTTAACTATTCGGTCATTCATTGACAATAGTGGCCTTTACTTGGTACTCCAATGTACTGTCAAATTCAATTCATACTTGGCAAGAGTTGAAGAAGAAGTTTCATGCCCAACTCTTTTCCAAGGATAGGGAGATGACCATGGCCAATCTCACACATTTCTGATAGTTGCCTGGGGAGCCTTGTGAGAGTTACAATATCTGGTTTAAAAGAGTGAAAAACTGGTATAAAGTTATCACAATTGAGGTTGAATTTGTTCAACTTGCACAAGATGACCTAGAATATAAACTCTGAAAGAAATTCAATGGAACAGAGTTTGCGAATTTGTATGATTTAACCAGAAAGGTTTCGAGGTATAAGAAGCTTCTCCAGAGAGGAGCTAGACAAAAGAATTCAACAATTAAAACATATTATCATTATCCCAACAATGAGGTTATGATTATCAAGGCAGTGGTAAAAAAAGCCACTCATTTGCTCGGCACTAGTCAAGGCAGAAGCAACTGCGCCGACCATGCAAAAAGGCTCAATAGATATATACCTTTGATATCACCCTGGCCGACTAGATATTCAACATATTGTTAGCAAGAAAGTTTATTAAAGTTCACAGTATTCACAAAATACCTGCGATCGATGAATTAAAAAAGGTCGAATATTGTAAATTGCATGTAACGCATTCTAACTCCATTAACAAGTGTGTTATGTTTAGGAATGTAATTCAGGATAACATCGAGCGTTGCCTGCTGAAATTCCCTGAAAAAGGTGAAGAAGCAATGCTATAGATATTGACCCATTCTGCCTAATATGGATGTCAACATGGCTACAGTGAACCTGCAAAGGTTAGATCGACCAAGGCAGAGAGTTGATCTTGGTCTTGGTCATTATAATGGTGCGGCATGATGATCGAGATCGGGATGATACCAATCTCATACAACAACCACAAGTCTCACTAAAAATAAAACTACCGAAAACTACTTGACAAATTAGTCTAGAGTCTCACTAAGTAGCTGATGTGTCATAATAGCCCAAGACGTGGAAGCTCCACCTCGGCCAGCACTGTAGGTCGAACATGCAACTCCAAAAAGAACCGACAAGGGAGAGACCTATCGACCGTGGAAAGCGTTCCCACCCCTTGACTACCAATGGAGAGTTATGAGTCAAAGGATGGTCAATCCTCCACCAACTCAAAAAGGAGTTTGGAAAAGGATAACACATCCCAAACTCTCGGCCGCCCCAGAAGTAATGACTCGAATGCAAAAGTGTCATTGGCAGTGACATCGAGCGGCCATGAGAAGAGAATTAGCAGAGGCCGAGAATACATCTCAGTCAGGGGTTGCGCGGATGTGACCATTCTGGAGGGTTCCTCAATTGGACAAACAACTAATCGTGAACACGGTCGAAGAAATTCTAAAACTCGTCGTGCACGATCAGGTCATAAAAGATGGTACCCAACCTAATAGTACAACAGAATTAAGCAATATTGGCGATTGTGATGATTTATTTGATTGTATCAATAATGAGCAATTTTTAGGGGATAATCTGCTAATTGTGGAACTAATGGCAACAACTAAAGCGTTAGAAGTATCGCCGCCCATTTTCAAACAGGTAAGGCAACTTCAATGGCCGATGTGTGTCGAACATTCCGGTATAGGTTTTGATGAGTATTATGGCTTGAAAACACCTGGGGGTAATGTATAGGTTTAAAAATTATTATTTTTAATCATTGTCATCCATCGTGTTTGATTGTAACATGGTACTCACCTTTTCATCCAGTTTTCAAGCTAGACCGTCCCAACCCAGTCAAATGATAGGCGATGTGGAAGAACTCGATCCTCTTATAGTAATACAACATGCTTCTTTCCCCCCAGAAGATGTGATGGAGAGAGCATTGAGAGCGAGCAAGATACCACATATAAATATTGTTACCATACAGTTAGGGGCATCGTCCAAAAGGGTACTCATAGAAATACCCACTCACGATATGACTGACTATCTTACACCATTGTACATATCTGCTCACCTCGAGAGCTGCCTAGTCACTAGAATCTTAGTCGATAATGAGGTTGTCATTAATCTTCTCCCAGCAAGAATGATGCCAAAATTGGAGAAGACTACGGCCGATCTGATCCCGTCTGAGGTAATGGTCAGTACCTTCGCTGGACATGTCACCAACTGTAACACCCCATATTTTTGTGTGCTCGAGTGTTACTATTATAAACCGGATAAACAAGTTTGTGTGATAATACAAATAACTTACATGGTTCACCTTTATTAGATATTATCGTTGAATTTCAATAATTAAAATATCAAATTTTAAATTCAACCATTAATTTAAATTAATCGAATACCACACGTTAAGACTCATGTATTGTGGGTCACTTACAAATTAAAATAATATAATCATTCTGACCGAAGCCCGACAGGAGGCTGAGTAAATGGATAATAGTGTTGACAAGGATACTACTCACATAGACAACTTAGATAAAAATAATAATGATACCAAAAATATTGAAAAAGGAAAAATAAATATTATAAATATGCATTAGGCCATAAAAACCTTAATCCAGCCATTAATTTCTAGTTGAATGACCCCATGGACCCTTATCATCGTTGATGATCAATTTCAGAATGATCTGACTATCGGACATATAGAAATCTATAATTAGAGTTAAGAATTTATCTATTACAACCCACCTGATTTCTGGATAGGCCTAAACTTTCACCTAAGGCCATGATTTGGACCTCCAAAAGGATGGATCGGTGTGAATTCAGCGAGACTTCACTGTGGACCCCACTTTTTCATTGTGTGTACACGACAGAGTGTACACCCACAGTCTACACAACTTGGTCAAACAAGTTTTGAACAAAAACCTAATCGTATGAGGAGGTTTCCTACTGATTTTTTTCACCGCCCGTTGTTTAAATAGACAACGTCTGTTTGGGATCATTGGGGGCCACCATCATGCACTCTTGGCCAGATCCAAACCATCCATCGTGCTCCGGACGCGTGACAAATCAAAACCCCGTAAATTTCACGTGTGAGAGCATATGTGCGTGACCACGATATTCGACGCAAGTTGAGGTGCACTCGGCGTATTCTAAAATGGAAATCGCATCCTTCCTCCACGCTGGAAATCAGTGAGAGAGTTTTCCATCATCCCAACCGTTGATAGGGGGATTTCTGACCGTTCATCCATCTCTAACAGCGAACCAACTAGCATAACCATTCTAAAAAGGGAAAGATTCGATTTCTAGCGCTTTCCGAAACTATTTTAGGCAAACTTCATCCAAGCCGTCCATTGCAGAGCATCTCATACGTTCAATACTTACACTTTTAAGGGCAGAAACCCTAAGCTTTGAGAGGGGACTTATTCTTCTCCTTTTGTGGCAGCCGCAAGAGGATATCACCCAAACACCTTCTAGGCTTGAACCCACCAGGAAAAGGGATCTGGAGCTTCGAGATCCATAGTCCAGAAGCACTGTTGGATCGATTTAGAGTCGTCCATAGGGGTAGAATGAGGAAAGGTCCATCAAACTTCGATCCGCCATTAGAGTCGCCTTCTTCTTCACCTCGTCTGCCGGGTTCAGGTCAGATTATAGGATTACATGTGCTCGAGTCTAGCTCCTCTTGGGCATCTCAATTAAAAGAAGCAATAGAAGAAGACGAAAGGAAAAAGGAGAAGAAGAAGGAAGTGGTGTTGCCTTTGCACCGCACCAATCTGAACTAATGCGTTCGGATCAGGTTGGTCCCAGTCGTCCAGTATTTCCACTGGACCTAAATTTAAAAAATGCTACTGGACGTTCCAACAGAAGATAAATAGAAGGAAGAAAAAGAAATGAAAAGAGAAGAAGAAGATAGAGAGAAAGACAATAATGGAGGGAGAGAAGTAGAGCTAAGGCTGCCACACCAGATCTGGTTCAGTTTTTCCTCTGAGTCACGGTCCGGGTCGGGTCGAGCTCTTACTGATTCCGGCCGTTGGTCATGGGTTTTGAAGGAAGTAGAAGGAGGAGGATGAGGAAGAAGAATATGATGAAGGTGGAGGACTGGACGCTACTCCTCACTGGGTAATTGACGAGTCAACTCACTGACTCGTTGAGTCGTGGTGAGTTCGGATGGGTTGAGTCTGAAATGACTCAATCCAGACCCTTGCTGGACATTCCAACAGGTTCAGAAAAGAGGGAAAAAGCTAAAGAAGAAAATGGAGGAAAGGAAGAGAGAGGTAAAGTGATGCTACACCGAGCGGCCGAGTTGACTCGCTGCCAAGTCAGTTGGGTTGAGTTGGGCATGGGCCTGACTCGGGTTTGGGTCTTGTGAGACTCTAGAGAGAGTAGAAGTAGAAAGCAAGAAGAAGAAAGAATAAGGTAGAAAGAAAAGAGTGGAGAGAAGAGAAGAGAGAAGAAGGGAGGGAGACCAAGTGACTCACCGGAGTCAACTCATTGAGTCAGCCCCTGAAACACATGAACTAGACTTGATTTAGGTCAGTTCAGCCCTCGAAAGGCTAAGAATCCTATTGTGGTGGTACATTATGTTCGATTCAAGTTGGGAGCCAAGTTTCGGCACCAAGTCGAGTTAACTCAGTTTAGACAAGGCATGTTGAAGGAAGGGCGTTTCAATCTAACTAAACAAACGGATTAAAGTATGATCGAAATTGGATTCATGAACATGTGCGATCAATTCCAAATGCATAGGTAGTCGATTCGACTCTTGAAAGGTGAGAGATATCCCCCATAGCTTCCCCATTTCATTAAATTCTAAGATAATGTTAAGCTTGAAATTGTAAAAATATTAATTGTACATGTGTTATTCTTGCTTCCTTAACCAAGTGGAAATATTCATATCTTATTGCTCTTGTAGAAATTCACATCATACTCTTGGTCCCATATCTTGACTTGCTTAGTTATATGTACATTTCATTAAGTATGTTAATTAGTAAATCTTGCTTCTATCTAATTGGTAAATTCACTCCATAATCCATTTCATATGCTGGAACCATTTTGAATTGAAGCTAATGTGCATGACCAAGTCTTGAACTAGCACGCTATTTCTTTCATCCTTAATTAGTTATGTTGAGAATGAGTTAATATACAAATGTTTAATTACTTGATTTTTATGTGTGATAAAATGTGATTAGGACTTGGTATTGTACTCTTCAGGTCATGTTAGTAATGATCCAACTTGGAGTTATATTCTACCATGTAGCAATATATGACATGATGTATCCATCTATTATCAATGTTGTAAAATGACGCCTAAGTGTGAAATGCCACCTTGGGTGGGATGTTGTGAGAACCTAGTAAGATATGCTACATTTACGTGCCTCAGTTGAACCTTGATCATGTTCGTGAGAATAATCTTGTCAAATCTATGGAATGTACATGAGCATCGTGAGGCATGACATTCACGCATGACATGTGAGCTTTTCCGAGTGCTTAATGTAAGCCACACTCTGCTCAATTTACTAATAGACCAGTCGAATGAACATAGTTTGTGCATTTGAGCCACTTTAGGTGCTCTTATTTTACATGAGGCTTTTCAGGATTTTAAATACCTCCTCGGGCGTACCCTGAGTACTTTTCCAGGGGGTCATCCTTGGGCACACTCACCTCCATGGCCTTTTTCAGGTAGTCTACTTACCACGGGTGGTCTTTTATTTTGACAGATGGATATGTATACCCAGATTTGTAACTTGAACATACATTCATACATTCATGAAAACGCATTTGTAGTTGTACTATCCTATGAATTAAACATGATTTGTTAACCTATTTTGGAATGATGTGTTATGGTTGAATCTATGAAGGAAATTTCACTGAGTTTTCACTCACCCCATCGTGCGGTTGCACCAAATAGACGTAGGTTTGATGACAGGTGGAGACCCCTATGACAGGATCACAGGGACGACTAAGGTGGAGTTTGGCGAGGAGGGCCCCTATGCCGATGTAGTTTAGCAGTGGAAGCTCAACTGATATTTTAGGATTTACTTGCTTTCATATTCCAGACTATGTATTTTGTTTGAATTGTATAAAACATTTCTCCTGTTGTGGGATTTCATTTTGCTCCCATATACATGCATTAAACTTCCTTTGGCTACTCTTGATATCCTTAGTTTATGCAATGTTGCCTTACTCCATGTCATGGAATTTGCCGCTATTTAGATGTATGTTAGTCCACTTTGTAACGTAATACTCGGGTTCTCTATGAGGAGCGACTATCCTCGAGTTTTGAGAACCAGGGTGTTACACCAACACATATGGTTTTTTACTGGTCTACTTGATCATGGGCACTAAAAGAGTATTAGCCCACTTCTTCGTGGTCAATACTTCGTCTAATTACAATGCATTACTCGCAGGGGACTGGATCCATTCCTTTGCATGCATCCCATCATCCTTACATCTGTTCATAATGTTTTAGAATCAAGATAAAGTTGAATTGGTCTTGGCTAGTAATAAGACATTCTTGGCTACCTCAAACGTGAATTAAGCCTATTACTATAGAGATGAAGTAGGACTGATCTGCTTTATTGGAAGAAATAAGCATGGACGACCAATTGGGATATCTTTCAAGAAGAACCCAAAAAGCGTCGTGCGGGATATTACTGCCATAATAAGCCAATCGATAACTTGCTAAGGGAATTGTACCTTCTCGGCCGGATCTACTTGTACCATCAAAGAGGTCCCATGACCAGTACACTGATCGATGGGAAGTGAATGGCTGATTTCACAGCTAGAATAAAAAGGCTCGAAGAAAGCCTAAAAAATGTCGATGATGATTTCTTTGTAAATCTGGCCGACATGGTTGTTCCAACTAATGATGATGAGATAGACATGGAATTAAAGGAAGCACCCGATAAAATAGAAGACTCTCAGGCTCAAGTTCAGGATCCCTTAGTTAAGGTGAATCTAAGAACCGAGCAAGACCCCAAGCCAACTTTTATCAGTAGGTTGTTGAAACCAAAGGATAGAGTTGAACTCACTAGTTTGCTTAGAGATTTGGTTTATTACTTTGCTTGGGATTATCATGAGATGTCAGGAGTAGATTGAAGTCGGTTCAAGCACAGATTACCAATAAAGGAAGGTTATTGACCACATAAGCAACTGGCTAGGTGAATGACAACAGAAGTCACTTAGAAAATAAATGAAGAGATCAAATGGCTAGTGAAGGCCGGTTTTATTAGGCCCATTAAGTATGTCGAGTGGATCTCAAATGTGGTCACAACCATCAAGAAGAATATCCAATGCATGTAGCTGATCAACTGATTAACCGAGTAGCCGTGCATAAGATGGTTTCTTTCATGGATGGCCATTTTGGATATAATTAGATATATATCACGCTTGATGATGTGCCAAAATTAGTATTCATGTCCTTGGCCTTTGGGAACCTATTACTCGGTAGTCGTATCGTTTGGGCTAAAAAATGCAAGGGCTGCATATCAAACGGCAATGAATGCCATATTCTATGATATGATTGGCCAGTTCATGAAAGTTTACATCGATGATGAAATGGTAAAGTCGGCCGATGTGGGAGATCATTTCGCTCATCTTTGCAAGTCGTTTGAGCGAATGAGGTTCCAAAAGTTAAAAATGAATCCCCTCAAATGCCCTTTTGGGGTGTGTTCAGTACAAAAATGAAACAATCGCGAAGATAGCATTGTTGCATAGTTCGTGCAATAGATATGCATTACGCAGCCACACAATGACTAAAGGGAGTTGCTGGAGGAGTGGCATCAAGCAGCCTGCCCAGTATGAACAGGAGCCTGTTGCACGCCTGCACAATAGGAGCATGATGGGCAAGTGCGCACAACATTCAGTTGTGCATATTTGGCAATTTGCACGTGTGGAGGCCTATAAATACCCCTTCCCTCTCTCATTTGAAGCATTACCAAGTGAGGAACACTAGAAAAATCAGAGAGATCTTTGAGAGTCTTCATATTCGAGAGTCGCGACATTCAGGTACTCCGTGGTGTGGTATGGGAGGAGAGAAGGAAGAAGATGTAAGGAGCAGAAGACCAGCTTATTGCGCAGTCATGTAATAGGGACTGTTTGCGTGACCATGCAATAGGAGTCCTCATATGTCCTATGATCAAGCATCTTTGCATATTCATCTGAGATTCGATCTCCTACACATATATTTTATGCATATTAGAGCAAATTAACGGTATTTCTAAACCCTCACAATCGTTCTATCATTGCGATGGATGTCATACAAGCTGTGATGCTGCTAAAATTATTATTAAATTATTCTTAGTTACATTGATGAAATGTACTTTGTTTTAGAATCAAGGGTAATGTGAGGAATGTAATAATAATTCAGATTAATGAAATAAAATGATGATGATTGTTCATTGATTTTCCCTTTGTTATTATTAAATGTGGATATTCCAATCTCCGATACTTATTTCTAGTCGTAACAAAATGACGACTCCACTGGGGATCGAACCTAGAGTCTCTGGTTGGAATATCTATGTTTAATATTAACAATAGGAACATTTCCCCTTCATCTTAAAAATAAAGTATATTCCAATTTAACCCAAATAGTTGATGGTTTATTTTACTATTCAGGTACCTCACTTTCTTCCAATCAATGTGGTCTTTTATTTCATTCCCAAAGGATTCATTGTCGATTACACTGGCAACATTCAATCACCGCCCAAAAGGGTCATTGTAACATCCCAAATTTTCACAACCAGAGTTTATACTCATGTCCGAGAAAACTAAGTGTTAATAATGTATAAATTAGATGCTTCAAAACCACACCTTTTTTTTCATTTAGATCACATCCAGATACATTCACAATGTTAACCATTCATGAGAGTAAAATCAACTATATTTATCATTCCATTAGAGTAAAAGAATTTGACAAATTTTTAAATGCCCCCTCAATGGGAGCTTATTACATTATCGAGTTCACAACGGAATATAAAGCTAAATCATAGAACTAACTTCTTATTCTTTCAATATAATCTTCCATAGGGAGATGGTCCTCTAGGTCTTCAATCTGTGCATCACCTACATCATTTGTACGGTTGGAGAGGGTCAACGCCTTACTCATAGTGATGGTTATCCTTTAAGATTAACAGTAATTTAAGAGATTCATAAAAGCAATGTAAGGGTTCTGATACGTCCTGTACTCCACAACTATGAGAGGTATCAATATGCGCAAGTAACCTACATGAGATGCATGCCTAGCAAAGTATATACAGTTCATAACACTTAGCGATCGCCACAATGTAGAAAATGATTTAGAGTTATTCAGCTCACCCTGCATCCCATTATATGGAGATTCACCGGCGTGTCCCAAGTTAACATGGATTTACGCGGTTATCCCGAGACAACACAATGCATGACTTGGATAAATTATGTGACACGATTTGTTCATAAAGCGACTATTTACAACATCCAATCCCGGAAGTGATGTAATACACATTGTGAATTACTTACATTGATTTGTGCACCACTACCCAAAATTTATGGAATTACGTGTCAACCTAAGGGCCACTACCTGAACTGCATTACATCCACGATATTTACTTAATTGCTAGAAGTGGGATTTCCAACATAGTACTTACACCAAAGGGAAAATCAATTGAATCATGGGGGCTTTGGAATTCCACGACACATGCCCAAGCCTTAAAGTTAGATAGCACAAAGGTAACAAAGTAAGGAGGAGATTAGCAATGGCTAACTTAACAAAGAGGAGAATAGCAATGATCAAGTCAACAAAGAGGAGAGTGGCAATGGCCAACCCAATAAAGAGAAGAGTAGCAAGGGCTAACTTAACAAAATTGGTAAAGGCAAGGGCAAGGCTTGTATCCATCACCCCACATAAAAATAATGAAGATCACTTGTAATTAACATTATATTATAATCCCGAAGGGTAAATAATTATTGGTGGTAAATTAAATAATTGCAAGGAGAGAATCATAGTAACATGAGAGCATGTAAAAAGGCAAGATTATGTCAACTTAAATAAAAGTAAGCTTAAAGGATCTCTTACATAAATTCTGAAAGATCATGCATAATTAACATCACACCTTAACCATTATTCCCAAAAGATAAATAATTGATAGTGGTAAAGTAAATAATTGTAGGGACGATTCAAAGCATGTGAGGGAACAAAATAAATCTAACTAACTCAAGTTAATATAAGCTTAAAGGAATCCCTCACCTTTGCCTTAGATCTAAACCCTAGATAGATATCCATAGAGGAAAGCTTCTACATAAAAAGCTTCCATATGAATCATGACATTGCTTGAGCAAGAGGGAGATACCATACATATGAAGAAGGAAGAGGGCATCTAGGCTTCTCCTTCTCTTTTTCTTTCTTTCTCTTTCTTTCTCTTTCTCTTTCTCTTTCTTTCTTTTTCTTTTTCTTTTTCTTTCTCTTTCTCTTTTTTTTTTCTCTCTCTCTTTCTCTTTCTCTTTCTCTTTCTCTTTCTCTTTCTCCTTGGACTTTTGGGAGGTGGATGTGTGAGTGGAGAGGGGACGCACACTCCTTTTATAAAGGAGTGGGCGTGTGAAAGGGGTATGTTTTCCATCCCACTTAGATTGGGTTTCTCCAATTTGCCCTTTTTTGACGATCTTTCTTTAAATCTGATTCATCCATTGTGTCAGGGTCATCGAATAGAGCCAGAGTAAATGATTTTCTTAATGATCCAAAATTTAAATTAGCCAATCTTGAAAATTCTCTTAACGAGTGCCAAAACGAACTTGATCTCAATTAATGGTCCACACTTAATGATCAGGGCCTAATTTTGTGAGAAATATGTAGTCAAGATAGGAAAACTGTTGGACAAAATTTGGTGGTTAATCGATTGTAAAAAAAAGTCTAAATCTAAAATTTCACCTTTTGTGCTAAAAGGAATGAACTGGCTTCAACCTTCAATGGTGTATGATCATAGATGGGGTCCTAAATTTTGTATAACCTCATAGTCATATGAGACCAGACTATGGTCCAAATTTGCGTTGTGATAGATGAAAGTAAGTGGTTAAATCGAAAGATCCAGATTTATAAGGAGTTGATAGGCCTTAACAGGATAACTTCACGCCTAAGGAAAAGCCCACCATAAGTGGGTCCCATGTAGGGCCCACCATAACGTTTATTTTCCATCTGTTTATAAGGTCACAAAGACCTGAATTAAGAGGAAAAATAAATTTTATATTTATCCAAAACTTCTGTGACCTAAAAGGGGTTTCAATGTTAGATGTTCAATCCCCCGCTACTTCTTGTAATGTGGACCACCTGAGTTCCATCTACGGCTGATTTTTGGCGTACCCCATTTTTAAGAGGAGACCCATTAAATGCATGGTGTAGATGGTCGACATGCATCATGGTGACACCGGTTGTGGGGCCCATGGACCCGACCTCTATTCTAAGCAGCAGGACGCTGCTTGCTGCAATGTCCTGTAGACGCTGGCAACAACAGTGTCTACCTGTTATTATTATTTTTTTACTTTACAATAGATTTTCATAGGTGGGGCCCACATTAGGGCAATCCAGGCTGCCTACTGGGTTCACGGGCTCGGGACAGGTCTAATGAGGCCAATATTGGATATGTTTTGACGCAAAAAAACATCACAATGGGCCTTAACAATTTACTACTATTAAAATACTCTTTTTTCTGGTGTGGCCTATTAGAGAGTTGGATTGGCTTCATTTTTCGACTCAAGGCCTAAAATGAGTTGGAAAATTGAATGGACGGCATTGATTAATACATACATTAAGGTGGGGTCCACGTCTAGTGGACTGGATGGCGTGGATAAAACACTTACATCATGGTGGTCCCATGTGCAAGATACAGCACGGTGTGCTCCACCTGGGATTTGCATCTGCCTCATTCCTAGGCCCATGGCCTAGGAGACCTGGATGGACGGCGTGGATAATACATCAAGGTGGGTCCATGTGTATGTGGCCCACCTGATTTGCATCAAGTTGAAATTTGTGTTTTGCCTTCTTCCAGGGCCTGTCCAGGACGGACAGCCAGATGGGTTGGACGGTGGAGATAAAATCCATTCATCGAGGTGGGTCACAAAATGGGAAAGAGAGAGATAAAGGGAGAGAGAGGGACGAAGTAATGGAGGGACCCTGCCACTATGGGTCCCTCTTTGCTTATAACACATACATGAAAATGGGTCCCATCACAAGTGGGCCTTACATCAAAAATTAAGATCTAATGCTATAAACACCCATTGATTTCACTCCTTCTTGGCTCCTTGGAATGCTAAGCTCCTAAGCTCTCTCTTTGATGGAGGTTGATGAAGTATGGATGGCTAGGATGGGAGATTGGGTGGTAGGGAGTGGGCCACACTTGGCTCTCTTTGGAAAGAGCTTGGACGATTGCTCTCTCTTGGTTTGCTTGAGAAATGGATTGAGAGAGAGAGAGAGAGAGAGAGAGAGAGAGGAGGTGATAGGATAAAAAGGAATGGGTGAGTGATGTGTGAGTGATGGGTGGAGTGGTTGTGTAAGAGATGGGATGGAAAGGTATGGGTGTTGTTGACTTTTAGGTGAGATAGGGATTGGTAGGGTATGGGTTGAGATGGGATGTGTACTTGATATGTGATTGATTAATTGATGTGATGTTTGGGTAGAGATTCTCTTGTTATTCGTAATGCGTGGTGTTTCTTCGAAATATATGCAGGCCCATAACTTTTAGCTTAGGTATCACATCAGTGCACAAGTCGCGGTATTGGAACAGCAGCAACGACGCAGTCGCTAGGGTACAAGTCTTGGGTCAAGTCGACTCGGGTTGACAGGGTGTGACTCAAGGTCATGCGCAAATGCTATTTACGCGTCGCAGGCCGCTGGAATTCGACAGAGAGAATCACGAGAGTCTATGGAATGGTACGGATTAGGATACGGGCCTTACAGCTCTCCCCTCCTAATAGAAATTTCGTCCTCAAAATTTACACTATCATGCAACTAGTTGGAGCTCACAAAAGAGGGAAATCATTTCACTATGTAAACTCAAAAGCACAATACACACATGAAATCAAACATCGACAAGGGGATGGGGATAATGTTCATGAATCTTAGCATCTCGCTCCCAAGATTCCTCATCCATGAGCAATCTAGCAAGATGGTGTAGGGGCCAAGTCATACGAATCGTCGATGACTCCTCCCGATGCCTGAGGATCGTGTTGTTGTTGCTGCCGCTATGGCAGCTTATGCTACTGTGGGTGCCTTGGTGGTTGATGTGGTTGCTTCTGCCGCTACTGGGGTCTCGGCGGCAAATACTACCATCGCTGCTGCTGTTGTGGAGGCTATTGCTGAAGACGGGGACACTCGCTCCTATGATGCCCTATCCTACTACATCCAAAGTAAGCACCTATGAACTGAAGCAGAGGAGGTGCTAGAGGTACTGCTGGTGCTCTCGGCTGCACCTACAGCTGAGAGTAGGGACACTCCTGCCTACCATGTCCTACCCCACCACATCGATAATAAGTGCCCATAAATGGCCTCTGAGGTGGTGCTAAAGGTGCTGCTAGTACTCTGGCAGCTTGGTAGGTTGCATGCCTCTACTGCTATCGACGCTATCGAGAGCTATCGGAGGGGGTCCACCTCTTCTAACCTCCTCTCTGAAAAATGGCAGTTATCGTTTACAACATCTGTTGCAGCTAGTCCACACTCACAGACATGGTCAGTTTTGCGCTAGACTCAGACGGGGGTGCAGAAGTCTTAGGTGGGGGAACAAGAATCTCAGGCGGTGAAGCAGAAGTCGCTCAGGTCTCTCGCTTGGGTGTCATGTCCTACATGAAGGAACAAGGGCCTATTATCCTTGAGCACTTTAGAATGCACACACGATAGGGAGCTATATCAGGAAATTTCCAAGTTATTCGAACTCGGGGACCTAATCCTTCTAAGTTTTCAACAATCATAGTGTAGGGTAACTATCAGCAGATATGTTATGTTATGTTATCTCTTCTCACGAGGATTTTCCATTCTCGGCTCCCAATACATTTATCTCAAGTAATGAAATCTCGTAAGAAGCATAACCACAAGTTTACCCAAATCACAAAGACAACATCATCATCATCACATATCCACTAATATAAACAGTTGAATACAATGCCGAAAGGGAAATACATATATAAAAAATTAAAGCTCCAAAAGATAGCTACAAGCTCCAAGCTCAACGATACTGCGACCTAACGCCACCTGCATGCATCTATCGTGCATAAGCTTATAGAAAGCTTAGAGGGTGGTGTAAGTGTATGCACAAAGTAAGTGTTAAGTATGTAATATCAGAGCAATGTTTAAACATGCTGGTAAGTCAATAAATGTCATCAGCCTTATCTAGACTATGCGATGCAAAAACATAATAAGCTAATATCATATATTAAGGAAGCAATGTAGATCAGCTATGCAATGCGGACACATAGTAAACCAAATATCATATACTGAGGATGCAATGCAATATGCGGTGCGAATGAAATAATCAAGCTAAAGTGTGAAGTCGAGATGATAGTACATAGTATCGTAAGTTGTGGGGTCTATCATCATAAGGGACTTCTATCCAAACTGGCCCATACCTGAATTGGATAGTTAGACACAATGTGGTAAACTCCTAATCTCAGGTTAGTTGTGCACCCAACCAAAATTCTGGCCATTGTGAAGGTATACAATCAAATTAGTTGTGCACCACCAGCCCGAGTGGATAGTGAATGAATGAGTAAAATGTTGAGTATACAACTCTTGCTCAATAAGTCCATATATCAGTACCGTACTTCTCTGGGATTATTACCTGGGTCTAGTACACTCTACGTCAACCGCCACCCCATCAAGCGCACAACTGGGTAAGTGGAAGAGACCTCACTATCCGTCTACCAATATCGGCCCCGCTCGTCGATAGCGGACCCATTTATGAGCTAGTCAAATTCAGCCTAACATTGCTTACACCCTCGAGCGGGTAAGGCCACACCTCCTTCCAACCGACCACGACACAGTGGGAGATGCGGCCTACTAGTATATGGCCTTGATGCACTCATGTATTTCCACTCGGTCTAGATGTTGGAGCGTCCTCTAGTACCAAGAGGGTTTAGGGACTTTCACCCAGGGACATTTATGACACCTCATGTAGAAAAGATTTTTGGTG
This sequence comes from Magnolia changhungtana, assembly GCA_030180095.1. Lineage (NCBI taxonomy): Eukaryota > Viridiplantae > Streptophyta > Magnoliopsida > Magnoliales > Magnoliaceae > Magnolia > Magnolia changhungtana. The sequence goes on along the minus strand of JASAUF010000612.1, from coordinate 4,732,876 downwards.
TCCTATCTGGCCATCCACTATATGTCTGTGGAGGCTACGGCCCTTATATCGCTAGGGCGTATAGTAGCCATATCACAAAATGTGAGATGCATGAGCCATACCATCTAGTCATGCATCAAACCTGCACGTACAGTACGCTCATGTGGGGTAACTCCGTCTCTCAGGGAGTCCCATAAACAATCAGCCCAATGGCATATACTATGCTCAATCACTCCTCATAACAAGCATGCGGATGATGCGTATGGGCATGTATCATGATGTAATACTATACATGCTCTCAGTGTGTCCTACTAGACTAATTACACTTAGCATGATAATCGGATAAGGCAGACAATAATAAACCACGATCGGCTTTCACCGGTATGTCACATAGCAAGATTATGAACGACTCGACATGCTTCTTCTATAATTATAGGAGTCCATGCAGCATGTCCTACGTTAGCCTTCTAAGGTACTGATATATCATATATACATCGAGATAGGCTCTACGCAAAGGATATACTAAATCTGGTACCACATATTCTCCTATATACGGCAAGAGGTAATGGTGTACTAGCGTCAAGTATAGGCCTCACACTTGTCTCAAAGAAGTAAATGGACGATGTGACGATATATACGTGACACTAAGGTCTGGATACAAGGACAAGATATGTCTCATGGGGCAAGTCAAGTGGGTATACGACAAGTGGGCTTCCTCACTTCCTTTATCATGACAACTGGGATTTCCTATGAGGGTCTGATACGAATATAAAGCAGCCCTTGGTAGGATCCACACATCCAGGACTATGTAACCCTACAAACAGTCCTGCTCATCATCTAAGTGGGCCTTGGGTTTGGGTCATTAAGCTTGGATAAACACATGCATCTAGGTGGGCCACATTCCCTATAGAAGGGTCAATACGAACACAAGATGGGCACCAAGGCTTAGGTGGTCCCACAGGTATGGTGGAAAGCATCATTATCAAATGGGGGTCCAACGGATTGGGATAGCCTAATAAGGAAAAGATGGATAATATAATCATCAATGGGGGCCCAACGGTTTGAGTTAGCCCATTAAGGGGAGATGAGGATGAGCCTAACAACGGGCCCTAGGGAGAGTTACAATGTGGACATTTAACCATCATTGCTCTTACAATGTGGACATTAAACCATCATTGCTCCCAAGGCATGGCCCATTTAATATCAACTAGGAACATGGATGTGTATCATAAACATCATTACATATATCCTGGTGGAATCACACATCGCAATGGGCCTCATATACATCACCTTGGCCCTCACATAAGGGCTTTATATACATCGCATTGAGCCTCACTCATGGGCCTCATATAGGTCAAATTGGGCCTCATACTTGGGCCTCAAATACATTACAATGGGCCACATCACATGGGCCTAATACACATCACAATGGGCCGCATCACATAGACCTAATATACATCACAATGGGTCGCATCACATGTGCCTCACTCATTACAATGGGCCACATCACATGGGCCTAATACACATCACAATGGACATTACATGGGCTGGGTATACATCACATTGGGCCTCAAACATGGGCCTCATGTGCATCACAATGGGCCTTAAAGATGGGCCGCACGCTCATTATAATGGGCCTCATACACGGGCCTCATATACATCACAATGGGCCATATCAGATGTGCCTCACTTATCATGATGGGCCGCATCACATGGGTCGGGTATACATCACATCGAGCCTCAAACATGGGCATCATGTACATCATGATGGGCCTTAAAGATGAGCCGCATGCTCATTATAATGGGCCTCATACACGCATGCTCATTATAATGGGCCTCATACACGGGCCTCATATACATCACAATGATCCCCAACACATGGGCCGGGTATATATCACATTGGGCCGTAAACATGGGCCTCATGTACATCAAGTGGGTCGCATCACATTAGGCCTCATACAGGGCAGCCCATGATCCAATGAGCCCCAAACATGGAGGAATACATTGGGCCTACATAACACATACATCATGGTGGGCCTCACGTCCCTAAGGAGCAGGATCCGAAAATGGAGGAACGTGAATATACATACATCATGGTGGGCCTCACGTCCAAGGGACTGGACGAGGAATGGGGTGGGTCCCACCGTCCAGGGTGTTGGACGGTGCGGATATAGACATACACATCAACGGTGGGTCCCACCATCCAACCATCTGAACGATGTGGATAAGACCCATACATCAACGGTGGGTCCCCAAAACTTACTGACATCATTATAGCTGGTGTGTGGTACACCAACCAATTAGTTTCCACATAGGTGGGTCCCATGTAGGGCCCACCATAACGTTTATTTTTCATCTGTTTATATGGTCACAAAGACCTGAATTAAGAGGAAAAATAAATTTCATATTTATCCAAAACTTCTGTGACTCAAAAAGGGTTTCAATGGTAGACGTTCAATCCCCCGCTACTTCTTGTAGTGTGGACCACCTGAGTTCCGTGTACGGCTGATTTTTGGCGTACCCCATTTTTAAGAGGGGACCCATCCAATGCACGGTGTAGATGGTCGACATGCATGATGGTGAGACCTGTGGTGGGACCCACAGACCCAAACTCTATTCCAAACAACAAGACGCCGGTTGTTGCAGCGTCCTCTGGATGCTTGCAGCTTTGCAATGGATTTTCATAGGTGGGGCCCACATCAGGGCAATCCAGTCCACCTACTGGGTTCCCAGGCTCAGGACAAGTCTAATAAGCCCAATATTGGATATGTTTTTACGTACAAAAACATCATAGTGGGCCCTAACAATTTACCACTATTAAAATAGTCTTTTTGCTGGTGTGACCTACCAGAGAGTTGGATTGGCGTGGGCTACAAGAGAGTTGGATTGGCTTCAATTTTCTGCTCAAAGCCTAAAATGAGCTGAAAAATTGAATGAATGGCATGGATTTAATACATACATTAAGGTGGGGTCCATGTCCAGTGGAATGGACGACGTCGATAAATCACTCACGTCATGGTGGTCCCACGTGTAAGATACAGCACGATGTGCTACACTTGGGATTTGCATCTACCTCATTCCCAGGCCCATGGCCTGGGAGGCCTGGATGGATGGTGTGGATAATACATCAAGGTGGGTCCACATGTACGTGGCCCACCTGATTTAAATCAAGCTAAAATTTGTGTTTTGCCTTCATCCCAGGCCTGTCTAGGACAGATGGCCAGATGGGTTGGACGGTGAAGATAAAACCCATTCATTAGGGTGGGTCACAAGATGGGAAAGAGAGAGATAGAGAGAGAGGGACGGTGTGATGGAGGGACTCCGCCACTATGGGTCCCTCTTTGCTTACAACACATACATGATAATGGGTCCCATCACAAGTGGGCCTTACATCAAAAATCAAGATCTAATGCTATGAACACCCATCGATTTCTCTCCTTCTTGGCTCCTTGGAATGCTAAGCTCCTAAGCTCTCTCTTTAATGGAGGTCGATAGAGTATGGATAGCTAGGATGGGAGATTGGGTGGTAGGGACTGGGCCACACTTAGCTCTCTTTAGGAAGAGCTTGGATGATTGCTCTCTCTTGGTTTGCTTGAGAAATGGATTGAGAAAGAGAGCGAGAGAGAGAGAGAGAGAGAGAGAGAGAGAGAGAGAGGTGATGGGATGAAAAGGGATGGGTGAGGATGTATGAGTGATGGGTGGAATGGTGTTGTGTAAGAGATGGGATAGAAAGGTTTGGGTGTTGTTGACTTTTGGGTGAGAGATGGATAAGTAGGGTATAGGTTAAGATGGGATGTGTACTTGACATGTGATTGATTGATTGATGTAATGTTTAGGTAGATATTTTCTCGTTATTTACAACGTGCAGCGTTTCTTCGAAATATATGGGGGCCCACAACTCCTGGCCTGGGTATCACAACAGTGGGCAAGTCATGACGTTGGAACCACGGCAACGGCGCAGTGGCTAGGGTACAAGTCTCGGGTCAAGTCGACTCAAGCTGATAGGGTGCGACTCAGGGTCACGCGCAAATGCTATCTACATGTCTCAAGTCGCCGGAATTCGACAGAGAGGAATGCGGGGGTCTACAGAATGGTACTGGCTAGGATATGAGCCTTACATTTACGGTGCTACTAAAGTGAAGTTCGGCATCACCGAACTTATTTTGGTGGTACCGAAATATCACTCGGTAGTACCTAATTAATCTCCCAAGTTGTTGTTCAAAATAAGTCCATTTCGGAGGCACCGAACATTGTTCGTCGGTGGTAGTCAGTGTCATCGAATTATTCAGTCAGTGATACCAAATTAATGTTGTAAGCTAGCTGGATAGTTTTGAGCACCTTCGGTGATACCGAAGGTGACAATCGGTGACACCTTCTTCCTACTGAAGGTGGACAAATTTTCCCATTTTTGACCTTTTAATCATTCAATAACTTGGGATATGCAAAAGCCAATACTATAGGATAAAATACAAACTTAGGATTGGCTTAAAATAGATGTCCTAGGTAGGTATTCCTATTTGAGTTGGGATCATCTATTTGCAAGGTCAAGATTGCAAAAATAGTTCTTAGTCTTTAATGTGGCTTTGATGCTTCTGATCCAGTTGCGTCGCCAGTCTTAACTTGCCAAGAACTCATCTGACTAAAAGACACAACTAGTCACGTAATTGATAAATATAGGTAGAAATAAGTGCACTAACATGCTTTGTTGGCAATGATCAAGTCTAGAGCTCTAATACGGACCTCGTCCGACACCTCAAACTCGGCTAACATTGCCTTTGTGAACTCTAGAGTGGTTAACTAAGCCTAATATGCAGTTCGCAGTGACGAGACCACAATTTTTAAGGGTAGGACTGCATCATGTCTGTATGTTAATGCAAATGGACTAACCACAATACTAGTACGAGGCGACATTCTATAAGCCCACAGAGCCTCGGATAGTGAGGTATGCCATCCTCGGGAAGTTTTTCAAATCATTTTCCTCAGGATATTCTTAATTACCTTATGCTAGCCTTAGCTTGGCCGTTAGCCTAGGCATAATACAGGGTCGAATGCAGAATTTTGATGCCATATTTATTGGCCAATACCTGCACTTTCTTGGCTGAGAAAGTCACACCTCGGTCTATGGTAATGAACTCTAGTATCCTAAAACGGAGGATAATATTAGTTTCAATTAAACCAATGATTTCTGTATAGCCAATTTTCCTCATAGGCTTTGCCTCTACCCACTTGGTAAAGTAATCAGTCACTACGATAATGAATGAATCATTACAAGTTGAAGGCAGGTGAATCCGGCAGATCAAGTCGATCGCCCATCCCTGGAACGGCCATGGCTTTATTGTAGAATGCATTTTGGTCACAGGCACATGTTGGACCAATCTATTCCTTTGGCATGCCTCACAACCCTTTGCGTATTGGATGCAGTCGGCCATCATTTTCCACCAAAAATAACCGTAACACTTGAATGTAAGCTTCATCTTTCTCCCTACCTGATGGGCTCCAAAAATCCCTTCATGGACCCCCTCCATAACCCCTTCCATGACTAACATAGCTTCCTTCTTTGATAAGCACCGAAGTAAAACTCCGTTGTCCCCTTTTCGATACAATTCACTATCAATCATCACATAATTCACAGGCGACTTTCGTATACTTTTGTTATCTTGGTACGTGGATTCTACAAATAGCCCATGAGAGGATCCCTCCAATCATCCTCCTCTATTTCTATTTAGAACACTTCCATTGCATTCTCCCTCTAAAATCCAGAAGGTAAGGATTTCCTTTGGATGGTGATCGTCCGACTAGCTAATCTTCTCAGGACTTCAAGTCCCGCGATTAACTATGCCATTTCGTTGGCATCCGCATTATGTTCCCTACTAACATGCATCAACTAGACCTCTTTAAATTGGTCAAGTAATTGGACCGCTAAGGCATAATATGGTAATAAGGATGGGCTAGTGCACTTAAACAATCTTGCCATTTAATTTATCACCAACTGCGAATCTCGAATAATGGAGAAAATTTTCACTTGTAGTTCCAATAGAAATTCTAGGCCAATTATCATACCTTCATATTTGGCCTAATTGTTAGTACATTCAAACTCTAGTTGGAATGTAAATTCCTACTGATTCCCATTAAGAGCCGATCAAAATGACTCCAGCCCCAAATATATCATGTGTCCTTGAGCCATGAAAGATTAATTTCCATGACATGAGTTGCACATAATACAGATCTAGGATACTTGGGGGAATTTGCTCCTCAAGATCCGAATGATGGTCGGTTAAGAAGTCAGTTATGGCTAGACCTTTCACTTCTTTCTATGGGACGTAATGTAGATCAAAATTAGATAAATCCAACACCCATTTACTGATTTGGCCACTTAAAATCGGCCGGTTTAGCACATATTTCACTAAATTGGTAACTGCTATTACATTTACTCTCTCGGCCAATAAGTAATGCCTCAACTTAGTCACCATGAAATACAATGACGAGCATAATTTCTCCATGGATAAATATCATCTTTTGGCATCGAGTAGTGTCTAACTCAAGTAATAGACTGCCCGCTCCTTTCACATGTCATCATCTTATGCTCGAAGAGCTCCGATCGACTCCGCTGAGGCTGTGACATATAGCTTGAGTGGTCGATCTTTGATATGAGGCATTAACACAGGTGGTTTCATTAGATATTCTTTGATTCTATCAAAATCCAGCTGGTGTTTCGCTTCCAAAAAAATTCGGTTCCCTATTTCAATTTCAATAGTGAAGAGGAGATATTAGTTTTTCCTGCACTATTAGATATAAACCTCTTCAAGAAATTGACATGGCCCAAGAATTTTTGTAGTTCAGCCTTATTTCTTGGCCGCCGCGCATTAATCAAGACCTGAGCCTTGTTCTGATCGACTTTGATTCCTCATTGATATACTAAGAATCTCAAGAAATTAACGTTCGAGACCCCAAAAGCACATTTCGAAGGGTTCATTTTCAATTTATAGATCCTCATCCATTTTAAGGACTTGCGCAAGTGGACCAGGTGCTCATTTACATCGGTCGACTTGACCACCACATCATCCACATATACCTCCATAAAGCAGTCGATCATATCTTGGAAAATATCATTCATTGCCCTTTGGTATGTGGCTCTTGCATTCTTTAATCCGAAGGGCATTACTACCCAGCAATATTTTCCCAAGAGCCCTGGACATCTGAATGTAGTTTTCTACACATCGTCTAATGCTATGTAGATATGATTACATCCACAATTTCCATCCAAAAAAGACACAATTCCATGTCCAGCAGCCCGATCGATGAGCTAAACATTCTTTTTCGTCACCGGAGCCACATTTGACATCCATTCAGCATACTTAATTGGTCGGATGAAACTAGCTTTAAAGATTGGTTGGGATGATAATGGTCTGGGCCTGAAAGTATGTCAAAGACGTCGTGATGATATGAGCAGGGCTTTATTGACAAATTATACGAGGAGCTGTTTATTTCCAACTTCTCACACTAATGCCAAATATAGTAATAATGGCTCTCCCAGTTTAGGTTTGGAGAGCAGCAGGGGCGATCCCAAGTACTCCTTAAGCTATTTAAAGGCTCGCTCATAGTCATCTGTCCAGATTGACTTTAACCTTTCTTTTATTATCCTAAAGAATGGTAGGCAGCTATCCGTTGCTCAAGAAATGAATCTGTTGAGAGATGCCACCCGGCTAGTAAGGCTTTGAATCTCCTTCATGGTGTGTAGGGATTTCATATCCAGTAATGCTTGAATCTTGTTGGGATTTGCGTCGATTCTTCTTCGATTGACCAAGAAGCTAAGGAATTTTCCCGAGTTGACGACAAAGGAGTACTGTTCGGGTTCAGTTTCATCTGATATCTTCTTAAGATCGCGAACATATCCTCTAGGTTAACCGCGTGATCTGTGGACTTAATGCTTTTAACTAGCATGTCGTCAATGTAGACTTTCATCGTCTTGTCGACCTGCTTGGCGAACATTTTGTTAATGAGGCACTGGTAAGTTGCTCCAGCATTTTCAGTCCGAAGGCCATAATTCCTTGCAGCAATAGAGTCCTTTGTCAGTAACAAAGGTTGTCTTCTGCTTATCATGCTTATGCATGGCAATCTGATTATAGCCCGAGTATGTGTCCATTAAACTAAGGAGCTTGTGTCTAGCCATGTTGTCGACCAGATGGTCGATCCTCAAGAGAGGGAAGCAGTAAGGTCCATATCCTAGACCGTATCGTTCCTTAGACTCCCGCAGTCCTCCCTGTTGAATTTTGGCAACCCGCAATTTGTAATCAACGTTTGCGCATGACTCTAAGTCACAGCCCGTATATCTGAGTCGACTTAACCCAAGACTTATACAATTGCGACCGCACCGTTGCCGTGGTTCCAAAGTCGCGTCTCATGCGCCGATGGGATACCCAGGTCAGGAAATGTTGGCCCGCATCTATCATGAAGAAATGCCGCGCATTTACAATTTCGAGAAAATCTCTACCAAACATCACATCTATCCATCAATCAATCAAGTCAAATACAACCCATACCCTCCCCATCCCTCTCTCACCTAAAAGTCAATATTTCCATCCCATCTCTTACACACTCATCACTCACACCCATCACCCATCCCTTTTCATCCCATCACCCACCCCTCTCTCTCTCTCTCATTTTCTACTCATTTTCCCAAGCACCAAGAGAGGTGACCATCTAAGTAAGAAAAAAGGGAAGAGAGCTTTGTGTGTGGCCCACTTCCTACCCCAAGATCTCTCATCCTAGCCCTTCAACCTTCATCAACCTCCATTAAAGGGAGAGCCAAGGAGTTTGGCATTCCATCGGACCAAGAAGATCCTACAATGGGTGTTTTGTAGGGTTAGATTGTAATTTTTATGATGAACCAAGTGGGGCCTACCGAATAATGGCATGGATCCCATTTGGGACCCATCTTGTTGTATGCGTTATATATGGCCCACCTAGGGGAGCTCATAGTGACTGAGCTCCCCCGTCTCACGTTCTCTCTCTTTCTCTATCTCTCTCTTTCATATTTTACGGCGCACCATGATGAATGTATTTTATCCATGTCGTCCACCGAGTGAGCCCACCTGACATTTCATTTGGATGGGCTTGTTTGGATGGAAACCCAAATATCAACTTGTTCCAGTTAGTGGGTCACACGCACGTAAACCCCACCCTGCTGCATGTGGTCCGTAACTACACCACCCATCCATTTTTTTCATAATATTTTAGTGTGGGCCAGACGGGCCAGGACCTACTGGATGGCTACTATCCAGACTGTCCAGCAGGCCTGGACATAGGTAAAAATCAAATATCAGCTTGAGCCAAACTTTTATGGGCCACACATGTGGACCCTACTTTGATGTATGTATCTGATCCACACCATCCACCTTATTTCCCAGTTCATTTTAGGCATTGAGCCGAAAAATGAAGTCAATCTGAATCCCTAGCCGACCATATTGTAGGAAACAATGGTTTTGGGTGATTTAAATAGTTAGGGCCCGCTGTGAGGTTTCTGTGCATCAAAACATATCCAATATTGGGCTCATTGGACCTATCTTGAGCCTGGGAACCCAATAAGCAGACTGGATTGCCCAGATGTGGGCCCCACCTATGAAAATCTTTAAAAAAACAAAAATATATATATTAAACAACAGACGTTGTTGCTGCTAGCGTCTATTGCTTAGTTGGATGCAGGGTCAGTGGTCCCCACCACAGGCCCCACCTTAATGCATGTTGAACATCAACAATGTCCATTTGATGGGTCCCCTTTAATTATTGGGACATCCCAAAAATCAGTCGTTCACGGTAGTTAGGTGATCCTCACCACCTAAAGCAGCAGGGGATTGAACGTATACCATTGAAACCCCTTTTGGGTCACAAAAGTTTTGAATCGATATGAAATTTATTTTTCCTCTTTACTTGGGTCTTTGTGACCATATGAACAGATGGGATGGAAAATAAATGTTATGGTGGGCCCCACGTGGGACCCACCTACTGAAGTAGATTGGCTGGTCCACCATGCACCAGCTATATAGCTGATTGACGTCAGTAAGTTCTGTAGAGCTCACGGACGCAAGTGTTTTATCTACACCGTCTGTGCAATGGACCCCACCCTGATATATGTATTCTGTATCCCCACCATCTAGAGATGTCTGGACGGTGTTGTGGGGCCAACCGTGATGTATTTACCAATAAAATTTGTCCATCCATTTTGTCCAGGATGTGGGACCCCCTCCACACATGCAACACATGTGGAGTGGGTCCCACCTTGATGTATGCATTCTATATTCACACCATCCAGCAGCTGTTGGACGGTGGGGACCTCCTTGTTATATGTGTTGTATATGCAGACCGTCCATATGCAGTGTGGGCCAGCATGATGTAGTTTTATATCCACACCGTCCATCTTTAGATGTGGGATGTGGAGGCCGCATGATGTATGTATTTCATTCCATGTTGTCCATCTATGTGGGGCCCATCTTGATGTATCCGTTATACACGTGGACCCCACGTGATGTATATGTTTTATATCCACACAGTCCAACTATCTGGACGGGATCCACCATAATGTATGTATTTTATTGGCACCATCCAGCTGGGATGGGACCCACCTGAGGTATGTTTTGTACGCACGCCGTTCATGGGTTATGGCCCACCATGATGTATTTTTATCCATACCGTCCAGGGCAGGCAGCCCATTATGATGTATACATTGTATATCCATGTTGTCCATCTAGTGGAGCCCATCTAACTAGTGCAAGCCCACCTGCTATATGCATAGGGCCTACCTGCTATACATGAGGCCATGGGTGAGGCTCATTGTGATTCATTTGCGGCTCGTGTATGAGGCCCATTGCGATGTATTTATGGCCCATTGATGAGGCCCAAAATGATGTATTTATGGCCCAGATATGAGGCCCATTGTGATGTATTTGAGGCCCATGGGTTGTGGCTCATTGCGATGTATTTGAGGCCCATGGGTTGTGACCCATTGTGATATATATGTGGCCCATATATGAGGCCCAATGCGATGTGTCTGAGTCCCAGATATAAGGCCCATTGTGATATATGTGCAGCCAGTATATGAGGCCCAATCTAATATGTATGAGGCCCTTATAATGAGGCCCGATGTGTAGTTTATAAGGCCCATTGTTGCAGCCCATCTTGATGTATATGAGGCCCATTAGTGCGGCCCATTGTTGTGGCCCATCTTGATGTATATGAGGCCCATTGGTGCGGCCCATTGTTGCGGCCCATCTTGATGTATATGAGACCCATTGGTGCGGCCCACTTGATATATATAAGGCCCATTGTTGAGGCCCATGTGATGTGGCCCACTTAATTTATATAAGGCTCATTGTGATGTGTTGGAGGCCCATGGGTTGTGGCCCATTGTGATGTATATGAGGCCCATGGGTTGTGGCCCATTGTGATGTATATGATGGCTATTAGGCCCATGGGTTGTGGCCAATTGCGATATATATGAGGCCCATGGGTTGTGGCCCATTGTGATGTATATGAGACCCATGGGTTGTGGTCTATTGTGATGTATATGAGGCCCATGGGTTGTGGTCCATTGTGATGTATATTAGACCTATGAGAGCAGTCCATTATGATGTATATTAGGCCCATGAGAGCGGCTCATTGTGATGTATATTAGGCCCGTGAGAGTGGCCCATTGTGATGTATATTAAGCCCATGAGAGCAGCCCATTGTGACGTATATGAGACCCATATGTGCGGCCCAATGTGATATATTTATGACCCATTTGGCGAGGCCCACTATGATGTAATTATGGCCCAAGTATGAGGCCCAATATGATGATTTGAGGCCCATGAGTAAGGTCCATTGTGATGTATATATGGCCCACGTGAGGAGACCCACTGTGATGTTTTTGTGACCTTTGGTGAGACTCGATGTGATGTATGAGAGGCCCATACGTGTGTCCCAATGTGATATATATTAGGCCCATGTGATGCGGCCCATTGTGATGTATATGTGGCCCATGTGATGTGGTCCATTAAAATTGTATGTGGCCCACTATGTTATGTATGAGGCCCTTGTGTGAGGCCATGGGCCCACTATATGTTTGGCCCTACGAGGGCCACTCCTTGGGAGCAATGTTGGTTAAATGTCCACATTAATGGGCAATGATGGTTAAATGTCCACATTGTGAACTTCCCTTAGGCCCTTTATTAAGGCCGATCATTAATGTCGATTATCGGTGCCGCTTATCATTACCAATTATGAGTATGCGACGGCATAGCATCATGGTATATGCCTATACGTATCATCTGCATGTTCGAGTGATTATAATTACTGTACACCCTAGCGACGTCAGGGTTGTGGCTTCCATAGGCACGTCATGGATAGCCAGATGAGACACCAAAAATGTTTGGTTCAAGCATCTAGGCACTTTGAATGTCCGTGGGTGAAAGTCCATAAACCTCCGAGGACAAGAGATGCCCCAACATCTAGACCGAGTGGATACATGAGTGCCCGAGTGCCAAATACTAGTAAGTCACGTCTCCCACTATGTCGTGGTCGGTTGGGAGGGGGTGTGGCCTTATCCGCTTGAGTGAGGGGGTTATAAGCTAGGCTGAGTTTGACCAGCTCCCAAATGGGTCCGCTATCGACGAGCCGAGTAGTCATTGGTATATACTGGCAGGTGGGTAGTGATGTCTTTTGCACTCACTTGGCTCCATGGCCGGCCGGGGTGGTAGCCAGTTTAGAGTGTACTAGACCCCGGTGATGATCCCAAAGATGTACAGTATTGATATGTGGAGTTATTAAGCAGGAGTTGCATACTCAGCATTTTAACCATTCATTCATTCATTCACTATCCACTCGGGCTGGTGGTGCGCAACTAATTATTATGTGTACCTTCGCAATGGTCAAGATTTCAGTTGGGGTGCACCACTAACCTGAGATCAGGAGTTTACTACATTGAGTCTGATTATCCAAATTTGGGTATGGGATTAGTTTAGATAGAAGTCTCTTGCGATGGACCCCATAGCCTGCGATACTACGTACTATCATCCCGACTATACACTTCAGCTTGGTCATTTCATTCGCACCACATATTGTATTGCATCCACAGCATATGGCATTTTGGGTTGCTACGTTTCTACATTTATATGTCCTAGACGAGGTTGATGGTATTCGTAACTCTTCAGAATTGCATATTGTATTACATCCTTGGTATCTGATATTTGGCTCATTATGTCTCTACATTACATAGTCGACCTACATTACTTTCTAAATATATGTCATTAGCTTATTGTGTCTTTGCATCGCATGTCCTAGATAAGGTTGATGATATTTTATGGACTTATTAGTATTTCTACTGGCTCTTATATATTGTGTGCTTAATACTTATCTTACGCACACAGTTACACCACCCTCTAAGCTTTCTAGAAGCTTATGCATGATAGATGCGTGTAGGTGATGCTAGGATGCAGTCGAGATGAGGTAGGAGCGTGTGGTAGAGCTTCTGGAGCTTTTGGCATTTATCTTGTATTTTCCTTTCATGTATTGTACTCAAGTTTTTGATATTAGTGGATATGTGATGATAATGTTGTCTTTGTGATTTGGGTATACTTATCTTCAAATAAATTCATGTTGAAAATCCTCCTTATAGGATCTTAGGATCAGAATCTGGCATATGGGCACTACGAGCCGAGAATGGGGTATTACAGAGGCTGTCGACACCAGATTCAGCAATCAGGAATTGTGTGAGCCCGTTTCTGAGTTTGGGGTGTGACAGAAGTTATCCTTTGGGCATGCTTTATTCAGGTCAGTGTGATCGATGCACGTTCGCCATTTATTGTTAGACTTCTTTACTAACATGATGTTTACTAGTCAGTCTGGATAATAGACTTCTTAGATGAACCCAGCCTCCAGGAGTTTATCGACTTCCTCCCAATGGCCACATAACATTATGAGTCGAATGCATGTCGCTTTTGCCTTACTAGCCTATGGTCGAGGTCGATGATAAGCTTGTGGACCACCACCCCTGGGTCAATACCTGGCTTGTGTTGGTGCGACCAAGAGAAGATGTCAGGTTGTCGCAGGTCAATGATTTTGTCCCGCTTGTCTAGTTCCAGTAATGACCCGACCTAATTCGTGCGGGTTGGGTCGGCCTCGTAGAGGGGCATAGGGACGAGGTCTTCTACTGGTGACCCTCTCTTAGTAGACTCCTCTCATGGGTCCAGGGTGGTGATGGTCACTTTCTGCTGTTGTGATTTTTCTCAGAGCGTTGTCGAGTAGCATTGTCGAGCTTCGTACTGGTCACCTCTAACCTGACTGACACCGTGCTCAGTAGGACACTTCATCGCAAGGTGGTATGTGGATACCATAACTCTAAGGGAGTTAAGGGATGGTCTACCCAAGATTACATTGTACGCTACTGGGGAGTCGATCATGGCAGTTGTTTAGTTGACGCCTTCTCTAGTAGTGACTAGGAACAATATACTTTCTCCAGGGGTAATCTTTCCTCCCACGAATCTGAGCAGGGGGTGTGGACGGGCCATAACCTTGACCTTTCGACACCTATTTTATTGAAGGCAGCGATGAAAAGGATATCAGTCGAGCTCTAAGTATCGATCAGTATGTGATGCACTTTGTGGTTGGCCACATTCATAGTGACTACTAAGGCATCGTCATGTGGATGATGGATTCCTCAGGCGTCCTCTTCTATAAAGGTCAGGTTGCATGAATTCAGCCTCTACTCTTTCATGATCCTGCTGGTGAGGTATACGTGGTGCTTTATATCATTATTGTTCGCATTCCGAGTGTACGTCCTGCTCGCTTTGTTCGAATCTCCACCTCTAGCTGGTCCACCGAATATGATGCATATCTCACCTGTTGCTTCATTGCGGTTTTGGTCGTTATGTTACTCATCCTGCTTGTCGAGTCGTTCATCCCTTCTCCTGTCGACAAACTCTCATAAGTGCCCTTTTCGGATGAGGGACTCAATCTCTTCCTTGAGGTAGGAACATTTCGCAGTGTTATGGCCATGGTCTCGGTGAAAATGACAATATTTTTGCTTGTCCCTCTTCTCGACCTCAACCTTCATCTTACTTGGCCACTTCAACATTCTTTTGCCACATATCTTCATAAGCACCTGCTTGAGGGTGGTATTCAAAGGAGTATATGTGTAAGGCCTGTATCCTAGTCTGTACCATTCCTTAGACCCCCACTATCCTCCCTGTCAAATTTCGGTAACCCGCGACCTATAATCGGTGTTTGCGGGTGACCCTAAGTTGCATCCTGTAAATCTGAGTTGACTCAACCCGATACTTGTACCATTGCGACCACGCCGTCACCGCAGTTCCAATGCCGCATCTTGTGCACTAATGCAATACCTAGGCCAGAGGTTATGAACCCACGTTTATTTTAAGAAAAATGGTGCGCATTACGAATCTCAAAAGAAACTCTACCCAATCCATCACATCAATCAATCAAGTACACATCCCATCTCTAGCCCATGCTTTCTTTATCCCCAAGTCAAGCAACCTACCTAAGTCAACCCTCATGTCACTCACACTCATCACTCTTACAACCACCCTCTCTGTCTCTTTCTCCACCCATCACAAGCAACCAAGAGAGGTGTCGACGTCCAAGCTTCCCAAGGACAAAAGAGCCAAGTGTGTGGCCCATTCCTTACCCCTAAACTCTCATCTCCACCCTTCAATCTTCATCATCTTCCAACAAAGTTGAAGCCAAGGAGCTTAGCATTCCAAGGAGCCTAGAATATTAACAATCGATGGGTGTTTTATAGGATTAGATTTATATTTTGATTATGGGCCAAGTGGGGCCTACCGATTGATGGTATGGATCTCACTTTAGACCCTAAGTGTGGCCGATGGCCCACCATGATTCATATGTTCATCCCATGATGGGGCCATTCTCCATGGACCCCATCATGATGTTTATTTTTCCCATTAAGTAAAGGTCATCTAGACCTTGCATTTTTTGTGGAAAAGGGATCTCCACCGTTGATTTTATCGGAGGGCCCACATGTCATTGGGACCCATCTTGATGTATATATTGTATGGCAAGGGAGCTCATAGTGGCGAAGCTCCCTCCACCACACGATTCTCTCTCTCTCTCTCTCTCTCTCTCTCTCTCTCTCTCTCTCTCTCTCTCCCTTGTATGATGGACCACCTTGATGAATGTATTTACATCCACGTTGTCCCTAAAATGGAGAGCCTGTTGTCCAGTTATTGAACGTTTGGACCAGCCCACCATTACTGGTCCATATGGGCCTGCATGGCTGGACGACCACACAGGCCTAGGTGGAATGGATGACACAAATATCAGCTCCTTCGTGAGCTGATGGGCCACCTATGTGGACCCCACCCAGATGTATGTGTTGTTTAGCCTCACTGTCCAGCACGTGGATGGTGGGGCCTACCCTGATGGTGTCTAGTGTCCATACCGTCTAGCAAAGGATGGTGGGACCCACCTATTGTATGCGTGTTATATTCATGCCGTCCCATAGTGGACTAGGACCCCACCAAGACGTGAGTGTTTCATTCACGACATCCAGGACCCCACCATGACGTGAGTGTTTTACCCACGCTGTCCAGTCCACTGGATGTGGACCCCACCTTGATATATGTATTTGATCCATAGCGTCCATCCAATTTCTCCGCTCATTTTAGGCGTTGAGCCGAAAAATGAAGCCAAACCGAATCTCTAGCATTGTAGAAAATAATGGTTTTTATGATATAGACTATTAGGGCCCCACTGTGATGTTTCTACACACCGAAATATATGGAATATTGGGCTTGTTAGGCCTGTCTCGAGCTCGGGAACCCAACCAGCGGAGTGGATCCACCTGATAAGGGCCCCACCAATGAAAAACCATGGAAAAATAAAAAATAATATATATATACACACACATATATATGCCGTACATGCTCTTTCGCAGTTCTGAGGATGTCTTTGAAGCAAAGATCATCCGTTGTGAATGGCTAGGTCCATGGGATCCAGCAGTAGGCCCCATCATGATGTATGTCAAACATCTACACCGTGCAATTGATGGGTCCCCTTTAAAAATGGGTTTCTCCAAAAATCAGCCGTACACAGACTCAGGTGGCTCACACCATCTATAATCATGTGAAGACATGCAATCATATAAAAGCACTTGCTGGGGCCCCTCTGAGTTTGGATGCACCTGAAACTTGGTCTGACCCCTTAACCTAATGGGACACACATAATGGATGGGCTAGATTTGTGAACCATGGCTTGGTGGGCCCAACAAATGATTATGAATGCTTTAATGGAGGGTAACCTGTCAACTGTGTGCATGGTGTGGCCCACACAAGCCACAGATTGACTTGATTTTAAGTCCCAGGCACTACCATGATGTGCGTATTACACCCACACTGTTCAGCTATTTTTCCAGGGCCATGGGCCCCATTGCATTGTATGGCCCACCATGATGTATGTGTTATGTACACACTTTCTACCTATTGTTCCTAGGCCATGGGGTGTATATGAGGCCCTTATGTGAGGCTCAAAATGATGTATATGAGGCCCTTGAGTGATGCCCATTGTGATGTATATGAAGCCCTTGAGTGAGGCCCATTGTGATGTATACGAGGCCCTTGAGTGAGCCCCATTGTGATGTATGTGAGGCCCAAAATGATGTATATGAGGCCCTTGAGTGAGGCTCATTGTGATGTATATGATGCCCTTGAGTGAGGCCCATTGTGATGTATACGAGGCCCTTGAGTGAGACCCATTGTGATGTATATGAGCCCTTGTGTGAGGCCCAATGTAATGTATGAGAGGCTCATATGATGAGGCCCACTATGATATATGAGAGGTTCATGTGGTGAGGCCATTATGATGTGAGAGCCCACCATGAGGTATATAATAATGTTATGATGCCCAACTATTCTCCTAGCTAGTATAAGGCCCATGGGCCCCCATCATGAGATAGATTCTATGGGCCATGCCTTGGGAGCAATGATGGTTAAGTATCCATATTGTAAAAGCAATGATGGTTAAATGCCCACCTTGTAATCCTCCATAGGGCCCATTGTTAGGCCTGTTCTCATCTCCCCTTGTTGTGGGCCAACCCAAATTGATGGGCCCCCACTAGTACAAGTATAATCCATCCCACCCCCCCCATTGATGCTAGTAGGATTGACCAAACCTTGAAGCCCACCTTCATGGGTGTTTATATGCACAGAGTTCATCCGTTTTAGAACGCGGGGCTGCCTTGTGCTGCCCACCATATTATGTGTGTTATATGCACACTGTTCCTTCACTTTCTAGGCTTTGGACTGCCCGCCTCGACATATGTGTTCTACACATGCTATCCATCCACCTTCCCATTTAGTCTGAGGGCCAGGGGCCCCATCATGTGTCAGATGCAATCCCAAGTGGACCGCACTAGTAAATCTCCCTAGGGCCCATTGTTAGGTCCACTCCCCATTCTTTCTCCTTTCACTCAGGTCCTCCATGGGTGGCAAATATACCTTGCCATGATTAGGCTATCTTAAACCGTTGTGCCCCTATGATATCCACCTTCCCTTGTTGGGTTACCCCAAACCACTAGGCCCCACTGACAATAATGCCTCTCACCATATCTTGCAGGACTACCCAAGCCTTGGAGCCCTCTTTGTGTTCATATCGAGCCTTCCATGGTTAATGAGGTCCACCTAGATACATGTGTTTGCCTGAGCTTAGTGACCCAAACCCGAGGCCCACTTAGATGATAAGTGGGCTACCCTATCAATTTGCGAAGGCACATAGTCCTAAATGTGTGAACCCTACCAAGGCCTATCTTGTATTCATATCGGACCCCATAGAAAAGCCCAATCATTATACGATAAAGATAGTGAGAAGGCCCATTTATTGTATACCCACTTAACTTACCCCGTAGGATGAATCCTACCTTTGTAATCGATTGTTAGGGCCATAAGTTATGTATGTATCATCCACATCGTCTACCTTCTTAGGACGAGTGTGAGGCCCATCCTTGACATCAGTACATCATCGTCACCCCCCTTGCTATAGATGGGAGAATATGTAGTATTAAGTTTGGTACATCCACCACATGGAGCCTATCTCAATGTATGGGCAAGATCCACCGTCCTTCCAGTGGACCCGTCTTGGAATATATGATATATCAGTACCTTGAAAGGCTAATGTAGTATAATGTGGGACATGCCACGTGTACTCTTATAGTTGTAGAAGGAGCATGATGTTTAGTTTATACTTTGGGTATATGACATGCCGGTAAAGGTCGATTGTTGATTATTGTTGTTTGCCTTATCAGATAATCATGCCTGTGTACTTTATTACATCATGATACATGCTCATATGCATCATATGTATGCTTATTATGAGGAGTGACTGATCATATCATGTGTCGTTGGGCTGGTTTATTATAGGACTCCTTGTAAGATGAAGTGGTCTCACATGAGCGAGCAATACGCGCAGGTTTGATGCATGACTGGATAGTATGACTCATGCATCTCACATTTGTGTGACATGACCACTATTCACCCTAGTGACATCAGGGTTGTGGCCTCCATAGGCATGTCGTGTGTAAGACCCATATCCTAGATCGTACTGTTCAATAAGCTTCCTCGGTCCTCTCGGTCGAATTCTGACGACCCGCGATCTGTTATCGGGGTTTGTGCGCGACCCTGAGTTGTATCCCGTATTCCAGAATTAGCTCAACCCGAGACTTGTACCCTAACGACCGCGCCATCGTCGTGGTTCCGACGCCGCATCTCGCGCGTTAAGGTGATACCTGGGCCAGGAGATGTGGGCCCGCGTTCAGTTTAAAGAAAAAACATCGCGCGTTGCAATCCCTAGAGAATCCATCACATCAAATGTCAAGTACACATCACATCACTCATACCCATCACCAAGTACAACTACCCATCCCTGAAAGTCAACTTTCCATCACTTCACCCATCCCTCTCCCCATCACTCCATCACTCACATCACCTCTCTCTCTCATCTCTCTCTCATTTTTCTCCGAAGCTCCATGAGAGCAACCCACTCCATTAGAGAGCTTTGTATGGCCCACTCCCTACCACTCAATCCAACCCTTCAAAGTCAATCTAACTGTTAAAATGCACCCTTTGGAGCTCTAAATCATATCGATGGAAGGAGGAGTCCGAGAAGATCAAAGGTGGGTGATTTACCATCGATTTTGTAATTTGAGGGCCCACATATGGTGGGACCCATCTTGATGTATGCATTGTATAAAGGGGCCCATTGTGGCAGGGCCCCTCCTCCATCCGTCTCTCACTCTCTTTTACCCATTTTGTGGCCCACCTTGATGTTCATCCACACCGTCCACTGTGTGGGATGGTGGGACCCATGCAGCCATATGGCTGCTGAATTGCGTCAACAAGCATGGGGCCCACATGAGATATGTGTTATACCCCAACCGTCCACCTATGTGGACCCCACCAGTAACATAGCTGTTGTTTGGCACCCACCATGATGTATGCTTTCATGCACACCGTCCACTGTGTGGGATGGTGTGATCCACTGTGTTATATATGTGTGTTTAATCCACGTCGTCCGTCCATCCCTAGACGCTGGAGCATGGCTAAAATAAATAAATAAATAAATATAATATATATAATGTGGGTGGGCCACACCCACATGGACCCACATGATATGTGTATTCCACCCAGACCGTCTAGCAAAGGATGGTGGGGCCACTTGATGTTTGTATTGTATCCTCACTATCCTGCCCTTGGACGGTGAGAAGGAGCTGACGCACCTGAGGTATTGTTGCATCCAAACCCTCCTGCCATGTGTGTGGGGACCACACCATGATATAGGCATTTTATCTTGGCCATTCACCATTTCCATTCATCTGGACGTGGACCCCATGATGCATGCATTTCATCCAACCGTCCATCTGTGATGGATATGGATGGACAGTGCTATGGGTTACATGGCCTTGGCACGTGTGTTGCATCCCTGATGTCCACAGTCCAGCAAAAGATGGTGGGACCCACATGATATACCAGCTGTTATTGCAGTTGTGTCTCCCAGCTGGTGGGCCACCACGTGGCTCCACCTTAACAATGTGTTGTATCCAACCGTCCATCAGGGATGGTGGTACCCACCGTAATCTATGTATCTTATCCACACTGTCCAATGTTAGGACGGTGGGTCACACTGCTGGTTAACGTCACAAAGTACTATGGGTTTGATCAGGAGGTATGTTGATCCAAACCGTCTATCAGGTGGACCACACTCCACCAATTAGTGGAGGAGTGATCGTCTACCATTGAATCTGTTTAGGGGTCACATAGGTGCTGGATCATACGTACACAGTGTCATGGGACCCACCATGATGTATTTATTATATTTGCACCGTCCATTCATCTGGACGGTGGGCCACCTTATTGTATGTACGTATCCCTCACCGTCCAGCTGTCTGGACAGTGGGCCCTACTAAGATGTATGTGTTTTATATCTCACGCCATTCAGTTGGACGTGGGACGGTGGGGGCCCCACCTGCTGTGTAATCACATCCCCCATGATGTATGTATTCTATCCAGGCCGCCCATCTGTCTGTGCACCCATCAGGTCCAACATGTAACTGGGCTGACCGTCCAAAGTGGCCCACCTGCTGTGCAATTTACATTTATGCTGTCCATATTCATCTGGTGGGGCCCATTTGGGAGGTGTAGGCCCACCTATTAGCTGTACAGGGCCCACCTGCTATGAGGCCCATTATGATGTACATTGGGCCTTTGTGTGAGGCCTATGTGATTAGGCCTGATGTGATGTTTATGTGGCCATGAGTGAGGCCCAATGTGATGTTTATGCGACCCGTGTTCGAGGTCCATGTGATATATTTGAGGCCCATGTGATGGGGCCCACCTGTTATATATTTAAGGCCCATGTGCAGGGCCCACATGTTGTGTATTTGAGGCCCATGGGTTGTGGCCTATTGTAAAGTATTGAGGCCCATGGGTTGTGGCCCATCATGATGCATATTTGGCCCATTGTTGCGGCCCATATGATGAGGCCCAACTTGATTTATATAAGGCCCATTGGTATGGCCCATTGTGACGTATTTGAGGCCCAGGTGGTGAGGCCCATTGAGATGTATTTGTAGCCCATTTGATGAGGCCTATTGTGATGTATTTCCGGCCCATGGATGCGGCCCATAGTGATGAGTATTCGGCCCATGTTATGCAGCCCATAATGATGTGTATGAAGCCCATGTGATGTGGCCCACTTGATATGTATGAGGCCCATGTGTAGGGCCCACCTATTGTGTATCTGAAGTCCATGGGTTGTGGCCCATTGTGGTGTATTCAAGGCCCATGGGCAAGGCCAGATGTGATGTGTTTATGGCCCAGGTGCCAAGGCCCAATATGATGTATAAGGCTCATGTGATGCAGCCCACTTGATGTATGAGACCCTTGTATAAGGCCTGGGGCCCATTGTGATGTATTTGTGGCCATTGATCATCTCATGGGGCCGCTATATGTTGGCTCTATGTGGGCCTCTCCTTGGGAGCGATGTTGATTAAATGTCCACATTGATGGGCAATGATGGTTGGATGTCCATATTGTGACCTTCCCTTAGGCCTTATTAGGCCTATTCTTACAAATTTCATTTGTCGAGGCCGATTGTTTAGGCCGAGTCCAATTCTGAATGTCGAGGACGATTATTGAGGCCGATTTCGATTATCAAGGCCAATCATTGAGGCCGATTCCGATTCCGATTGTCGAGGTTGATTCCTATTGTCGAGGCCAAATGTTGAGGTCGATTGTCGAGGCCGATTATCGAGGCCAATTCTAATTCCGATTGTCAAGGCCGATTCTGATTGTTGAGGCTGATTCCGATTGTCGAGGCCCAATGAGATGCATATGCGGCCCGTATTTGAGGCCCATTGTGATGTGCATTCAGTCCGTGTTTGAGGCCCAATGTGATGTATATGCGGCCCATATTTAAGGCCCGTTGTGATGTATATTCAGCCTGTGTTTAAGGCCCAATGTGATGTATAAGAGGCCTATGTGATGAGGCCCATTGTGATGCATTTGAGGGCCAGGCGATAGAGCCCGTTGTGATATATATTAGGCCCATGTGAGAAGCCTATTGTGATGTCTATTAAGCTCTTGAATGAGGCCCATGATATTGTATATTCGGCCCTTATGTGAGGCCATGAGTCCACTATATGTTAGGCTCTATGTGGGCCATTCCTTGGGGGCAATGTTGGTTAAATGTCCACATTGTCAAGGCCATATGTCGATGCCGGTTATTAATACCGATTATGAGTATGTGATAACATAGCATCATGATACATGTCCATACGCATCATCTACAAATTTATTATGAGATGTGATTAACCATTGCATATGTCATAGCACAGATGGTTTATAGGACTCCCTGATAGGTGGAGTTATCTCACATGAGCGCAAGGTATGCATAGGATTGATGCATGATTGGACTACATGACTCATGCATCTTGCATTGTGTGATTGTGAATACTGTATGCCCTAACGACATCAGGGCTGTGACCTCCATAGGCATGTCGTGGATGGCTAGATGGGACACCGAAAATATTTGGTTCGAGTATCTGGACACTTTGGATGTCCGTGGGTGAAAGTCCCTAAACCTCCGAGACCAGGAGACGCCCTAACGTCTAGACCGAGTGGATACATGAGCGCCAGAGTGTCGGATATCAGTAGGTCAAATCTCTCACTATGTCGTGGTCGGTTGGGAGGGGGTGTGGCCTTATCCGCCCGAGTGAGGGGGCTGTAAGCTAGGCTAAGTTTGACCAGTTCCCAAATGGGTCCACTATCGACAAGCCGGGTAGGCATTGGTATACTACTAACAGACAGGTAGTGAGGTCTTTTCCACTCACTGGGCTGTGCGGCCGACAGGGGCGGCAGCCAGCTTGGAGTGTATTAGACCCCGGTGATGATCCCAGAGATGTACAGTACTAATTTGTGGAATAGGAGTTGCATACTCAGCATTATACTCATTCATTCATTCACTATCCACTCGAGATGGTGGTATGCAATCAAGTCATCATTTGTACCTTCGTAATGGCCAGGATTTCAATTGGGATGCGCGAATAACCTGAGATCAGGAGTTTACTACATTGAGTCTATCTATCCAAATATAGGTATGGGACTTGTTTGGATAGAAGTCTCTTTTAATAGACCCCGTAGCCTGCGATACTACATACTATCATCCCGACTTCACGTTTTAGCTTGGTCATTTCATTCGCACCACATATTGCATTACATCCGCGGCATGTGGCATTTTGGGTTGTTATGTTTCTGCATTTATATGGCTTAGATACGACTGGTGGTATTCGGGGGACTCATCAGGATTTGCATATAGCATTACATTCTCAGTATATGACAATGGCTTATTATGTTTTTGCATCGTATAGCTTGGATAAGGCTAATGGTATTTATGGCTTACCACCATGCTTCCACATTACTCTGATATTGTGCAGTTTATGGATTGTTATTATTTCTACTTACTTTGATATTTATATCCTTGGCACGTACAACGCACACACTTACACCACCCTCTAAGCTTTCTATAAGCTTATGCACGATAGATGCGTGCAGGTGGTGTTAGGTCGCAGCAGTGATGAGCTTGGAGCGTGCAGCGGTCTTCTGAAGCTTTGATTTTTTATATATATATTTTCCTTTTCGGCATTGTATTCAAACGTTTATATTAGTGGATATGTGATGATAATGTTGCCTTTGTGATTTAGGTATACCTGTGGTTATGCTTCTTACGAGTAAAATGTACACCAGAAAATCCTCCTTGTAGAATCTCAGGATCGAAATCTAGCGTATGGACGCCGAGAGTAAAGAATGAGGTACTACGGAGGTTGTCAGCACCAGATTCAGCGATCGGGAATTTTGTGAGCCTAGTTTCCAAGTTAGGGGCGTGACATCGTGGATGGCCAAATGGGACACTAAAAATGTTTGGTTCGAGCATCTAAGAACATTAGTTGTTCGTGTGTGAAAGTCCCTAAACATCCGTGGCCAGGAGACGCTCCAACGTCTAGACCGAGTGGATACATGAGCGCATGAGGGTCGTATACCATTAGACCGTGTCTCCTACTGTGTCGCGGTCGGTTAGAAGGGGTGTGGCCTTATCTGACAAAGTGAGGGGGCTGTAAGCTAGGCTGAGTTTGACCAGCTCGTAAATGGGTCCACTATCGATGAGCCGGGTAGGTATTAGCAGACTACTGGTCAGGCGGATAGTAAGGTCTCTTTCATTCGCTTAGTTGTGCGTTTAGGGAGGCAGCGGCCAGTGTGGAGTGTACTAGACCCTGGTGATGATCCCAGAGATATACGGTACTGATATGTGGACTTACTAAGTAGGAGTCGCATACTCAGCATTTCATTTATTCATTCACTATCCACTCGGGCTGGTGGTGCGCAACTAGATCATTATGTGTACCTTCGCAATTGCCACGATTTTGGTTGGGTATGTGACTAACCTGAGATCAGGAGTTTACCACATTGTGTCCAACTATCCAAATCAGGTATGGGCCAGTTTGGATAGAAGTCCCTTGTGATGAAACCCACAGCTTACGATATTAAGTATTATCATCCCAACTTCACATTTCCGCTTGGTCGTTTCATTCACACCATATATTATATTACATCCTCAACATATAACATTTAGTTTACTATGTTTCTGCATTACATATCCTGAATAAGGTTGATGGTATTATGGACTCGCTAGGATTTGCATATTACATTACATCCGTGGCATATGAGATTTGAGTTGTTATATTTCTGCATTTATATGGCCTAATTGAGGCTGATGGTAATCGTGGTTCGTTGGGAATTATATATTGCATTACATCCTCGACATATGATATTTGGCTCTCTATGACTCTGCATTTGCATGGCCGATCTGCATTGCATACTCCGATATTGTATTATTTATGGATTTGCCAGTATTTCCACTTACTATGATATTTTTGTGCTTGGCACTTATCTTGCACACACACTAACACCACCCTCTAAGCTTTCTATAAGCTTATGCACAACCGTTGCGTGTAGGTGACATTAGGTCGCAGCAGCATTGAGGAAGGAGATTGTGGCAGATCACTTTGGAGATTTTGTTATTTATGTATTTCTCTTTCAGCATTATACTCGAATGTTTATATTAGTGGATATGTGGTGTTAATGTTGTCGTTTGTGACTTGGTTATGCTTGTGGTTATGCTCCTTTACCAAATAAAAAATAAATAAATTTTCACTAAAAATCCTCCTTGTAAGATCCCAGGATCGGAATCTGGCATATGGGTGCTGGAATCTGAGAATGGGGTACTACGGAGGCTGTCGGCGCCGGATTCGGCAATCGAGAATTCAGTGAGCCCAGTTTTCAAGTTTGGGGCATGACATTACGAGTGGAATCGGTTTTTCACTTGTCGGCTTGTATGCCGGACTCTGTTCTAATCATATTTTTTTCCTTTTTGTTGCTAACAGCAAATGGCTCATCTTCCTCTTTTTGTTTCCTTCCTTTAGATGAGCTATTCATGCTTCAGGTAGCCTTCTGCGACCTGAAGAGCTCCTCAACGTTTAAATATTTTTTAACTTTATTGAGGAGGTCGGCTAGGGTGGTCAGGGGGTTATTGCCAATTGAGAAGAGGAACTTTCCCTGTTTGAGGGCACCGATCATGGCAGTAAGAGCTATCTTGTCGGAGTAGTTGTCGACTTGTAGTGCTTCCGCATTAAAATGGACGATATAATCTCTTAATAGCTTGTCCTCCCTCTGTATAATCGTAAGGAGACGAGTCGAGGGTTTTCTCCTATCCTTTCCACCGATGAATTGTGTGACAAAAGTCTTGCTGAGCTGGGCGAAGAGGCTGATAGATTTTAGCTTTAGCTGTTTATACCATTCCTACACTGCTCCCAATAAGGTAAGGGAGAATGCTCTGCATGTCAGGGCCCTAAAGCTCCGTGGAGTTTCATCCAGGCGCTGAAGGATTCGAGGTGTTCGGCTCAGTCTCCGAAACCAGAGTATGGAGTGATCTGCAGCATTTGAAACCTAAACGAGAGTGTTAGTGTACTGATTTTTGCACCATGTTGGTCGATCATGTGAGTCTTTGTGTCACATAGTGGATTGAACCCTTGGAAAGTGAAGACCGTATACCCAAGCGAAGACGGAGCATCAAGGAGTAAAGAACAAGTAAATGAGGTGCCTTAGTGACCCTAACCCGTGACCCAAAATAACCTTAGACCTCTAGATAATGTAGGCTTAATAAGAATACTTAATTGATCATTCCATAGCCTTAAAAAACCAAGTGAAACATGATAAACAAGGCTAGAAGAAGTTCGGAGCTACTATGTAAAAGATAGCCCGAAAAAATAGTTTTTTATGAGTCTTCTATGGCATTGAGCTGCCATCGAAGTGCCTTCAATGGCATCGAAGGCCTACTCGATAGCATCGATCGAGAGTCAGAACTGTCCTAATAAAAAAATGACATTTGTTTTAATTTTCTCAATGATATCGAGGCCATCTTCAATGACATTAAAGCTTAAGTTCGATAGGATCGAAGGACCCCTTGATGACTTTGATTGAGAGTCAGAATTGTCGAGAAAGAAATCAAATTTATTTCTGACTTTCTCGATGGCATCGAGGACACCTTTGATGACATCAAAGGCTAAGTTCGATGACATCAGAAATTCTCCAATATGTCCAGCGACAAATCAATATAAATATCTAGATTCATCGATGGCATCGAGAAAATCTTCGATGACATCAAAGCTATCTTTGATGATATCTAAGGACATTCAATGACATCAACAGAGCTGTTTTTTTATTGTTGGAGCTCGAACTTTTTATAAAGGGCAATTGGCACTTAGGCATTTTAATGGGTTTTTGGTGCAATAGAAGCTTAGGATATTCCATGTTCATATCATCCATCTCAAGCCTCTATTCCAATGAGTTCTAACCAATCTTCCTTGAGATTATAACTCTAATGAGGATTCCAACCTCAACATTGGACATGTTCTTGAACTCTTCGATTTTCTAGAGATTGAACTTAAGTTATATTGGCATACCATTATCCAGATCATCTAGAAGACCCATCTAGGTGAATCATTTAGGAAAAAAAAAACTCCCCACTAGTTGTAGGAGATCCAACCAACCTCCCATTACCTTAGACACCTCGGAGGAGCATCATATGTAAGGTGGTTGATCTTGGAGCTAAGCTCTTGGCAAAGTAGTGACATCATGATCGGGGGAGCATCGAGGAATTGATCAAAGCACGGGCGAGCGACGATCAAGCTACCCAAGAAGGCGCTACAAAAGGGGCTCAATCCAACAAGTAAGTTGTCATATTTAAGCGTCCATTTTTACTCTCTTTCCTTGTGTAGGATTGAGAGTAAGAGTTTGTAAACCCAAACTTAAACTAGGTTCTTATGTAGGACCTTGGCCTTTGTGTAGGGCCTAAAATCCTAGGTTCTTGTGTACCATCTTGGCTTAGGAGTAGAGTCTAAAACACAAGGTTCTTGTGCAGGACCTTGGCTCAGGAGTAGAGCCTAACTTTCCAGGTTCTTGTGTAGGACCTTGGCTCTTGCATATGGCCTAAATCATCGGTTTCTTGTGTAGGACCATAGCTCGGGAGTAGAGCCTAAATTTTTACGTTTTTGTGTAGGACCTTGGCTCTTGTGTAAGGTTTAAATCATCGGGTTCTTATGTAGGACCTTGGCTCGGGAGTAGACCTTAAATTTTAGAGTCCTTGTGTAGGGTATAAAGCTTTAAGGCGAACCTGATTTAAAACCTCTAATAGTGAAATCTGGTACACTCATGAGTTGATCGTGTCCGATGGGAGTGAAGTAGGTAAGTAACCGAACCATTATATATGATTGTGTTTGAGATTATCATTTGCGCACTTGTTTAATTATGCTTATGTGTTTGAATACTTAATTATATATACATAATTAGATGAATGCTTAGTGTTAATAGTAAGCACATCCCACACACATATATTCACTATCTTGATGTAGATTAGTTGTTTATTTGCAAATCATTTGTAGTTTATGTGATTGGACCCTCTATTGGCTTGGATGCCTTAGAGTTAAATTGTCTTGCTTAGTTTAATCGAAAATTAGTTTAAGCTAGGCAATGAGGTTTTTAAAAGGGTATAATTTTTAAATAGGTCCTAATCACCCCCCACCCTAGGACATAGCCTTCATTCCTTATTTCCTTAAGTGCAACCGTGGTAAACCCTTTACACTATATGCATGATTTCAGGGAGCAGGGATTGCATGATGTTGTCAGTGAATGGAGGCTTGACTTCTTCCAACATGGCTTCAATGAAGGTCGAGGCCTTAGCTCGACCCGCCTGTTGAATATTATCGAGTTGACCTCAGATTTCTCTAAGTTATGCTTCCCACAAGACCTCGCTTTTCACCACGACCTCGGGGGCCTTCCCTCGCCTCATTTCTTTCTATTGTATGGCGCAGGTCAGACACAACAAGTATGGTCATTCCCATAGTATGTGTGGGGGTCTGCTCATAACGTATTAGGCGGTCCTTCATTGCGCATGGATCATGAGGTACCTGAGGAGGTTAGGATTTCTTAGTAGCATCGCTTACTTCCACACCCTTGTCAGGGAGCGGTTGTTGCCTCTCCAATATATGCATTATCCGATCCACATTGCTGACAAGACCTCCACTTGGTTTTCCAAGGAGATGAGCTGACCTCCTTTATTGTGGGACCTCTTAACGGCCACTGCGGAAGGGGGGTTGTAACGCCTTGAATTTCAAGGGTCGAGCAAAGGCTCAACTCCTGAGTTCAATCGCATCACTTATGCAACAATGAAAATGATGATTAAATGTTGTCCATCTTGGTGCATTAAATATGAATGGGATTATACTAAATCAACATATCATACTCCAGAGATAATTAAATTTAGCAAGCAGAAGACTATAATAAATATATAACATGTGTAAGTGGATATGAACCCTAGAGAATGATCATGTCACTAGGCTAAATAATTACATGTATAGTTCTAAAATTACAAAATGAATAAGTGCATTGTTCAACTAGTCTGTATCCCTGCAACCCCAGCGATGTAATTCCAGGTCTACATAGACCCGCCAGAGAGTTGCATGCAAGAGAACTCCTCCTCATCGTCGTAAAAGACAGGCTCCAACTCGTAAGCCTCGCCATCATTTGAAACTAAAACAGGTCTAGTTGGTGTTTTAAAACACCGTCCTGGAGTGAGTGTTCAACTCAGTGGAGCTATAAGGTAAAGGTTAACATGTTATCAATTCAGTCAAGCAGTAATGATAAAGCAATACAACAAGCATTCCTTACTCTGGTTAATACAAGGATGATATGTATTAATGATGCATGCCCTCACCTGCACTCCCTCAGCGACATCATCTCACGGTCGCGCATGCTAACTCCCACTGTGCTCAACTCCCACGCCAAAGGCATGTGCAATGCGGTGCATGGTCGTATTAGTAGAGTTCTTAATTAGACTTATTCATACAGTAAGTTCGGGAAGCTAAGGTACCTCCCTTTATATCATTACCCAAACAATGATCCATCTAGGTCATCAACCCTAATTAATCACATACGATAGGCAAGTTATAGGTCAACATCACCCCTGATCTAAAAGCAGTGGATAGGCAAATTCAGGTCACTACGAAAAGACTCGTTACCATAGCGTAGGCCTTAGTTTATACTCGATGTTACTATGGGAAGGCTCGTTACCTTAGCACAGGCCGACAACTCGAATACAGTGTCTTATACCACCGTATTCGGCTCATGAGTTTGCGTTGTTCACTGGTCATTATGGGGAGGCTTGTCACCCCAGCGTAGGCCGACAGCTCGACCACAGTGTCCCATACCACCATGCCCGACTCATGAGTCTTAGCGGATCGTGGTACCAAGGTTAAACGGCTTTTCATTAGTAAGTGGTACCTTAGATTCAAGCAATAGTGTTCATACATGGTAAACACACATTGGGCCAACCGGGTTACTTGAAAAGTCCGATTGGTACGAGCGCATGTTAAACTGCTCGACATGGAGCGCATACGCATTCCTCGTGGCCTAACCATTGTCGATAATCACCGTACGACTCGGATTCATCGAACATGTTCGTGGTGGAGAAACTGATTTAGCTACTTGATCGGAAGACGTTACCGATTGCCTGGACTACATCGTAGTCCCAATCACACTCCAAAGCGATAGCATTCACATATGGTAGTCATAACAATATTGAACAAACAATTCAAGCATCGCAACATTTGAGCACTTTAAAAAACAGATAGTAAACATAACATCATATATAGGTATTTTATACATAAATCACATAATTGGATTTAGGTTACGTGAAGGAATTTATACCTGTAGCTAAGGTAGTTGAGAATCTTATCTCAACATCCTTATAAAAATACAATTTATCAAACACTTGCTCATTCAGACATTTTATCAAACACTTAGGCTACACATTTCAACATACATGTAATAAATTAGTCATAACATATATTATGACAAATCCTTTTACAAAGGAGTTGTCACACATTCAACAATCACGTATTCTCAATTAATAAGCACGACAAGCATAAATCATAATTCCATATTCATTCAAATATTTTAACAAACACATAGAATACACTATATTCAACATAGTTCATATATATGTGTAATACACGGAAAACATCGTATCTAAGCACATGTGATAGCAATCAAGTTAGCCATAAATCATTAACTGACATTGAAAGCCTTGAAAACCATAACCTAAACATTTATAGTCCACACCTTTCGTTGGTGCGCCGATTACGAACCCGATTCGTACACTACGCCTTTATTTACGGCACAACGGCTACCTATAACATGAAATAGGTTAGCTATTTCACCGATTTACCTATTTGGATACCTAAAAAAGATTAGGGTTAAGATTCCTTATCCAAAAATGGAGTCGAGATCGTTAGTATAGCGACACGGAAGAGGTGATTCAACATGTGGAGTGGAAGGAATGAATCCCAGCAACAACCACAACTCTTTCTCACTTCTCCACACCTTCCCCTTCTCTTTTCTCTCTTCTCTCTCCTAAGGTTTAGGAAATTCATATGGAATGAGAGCGGGGTGGGTTTAGGGTCTTATATAGGCCCAAAAGTGATGTCAATGGCCCCAGGGCCATGGTATACTTAGGATATAGCCAAAAGACGTCTGTTTCGAGCTAACGGAGCTCATCTGAAGGTCCATTGCCTGCATACGGTCCGAGGAAAGTTTCTTGACAATGGATCTATGTCAGGTTAAGATTTTGGTCCGATCAGATTTGTGGATAGACTGCGATGGACTTGTTTTAGTTCAACAGTCATCGTTACTTAATCGGGGTCACAAGTACACTGACATGTCTAGGGAAATTTTCCTGATCCAAGGGTGCAGTTGGGTCAGAATCTAACGGTCTAAAACCTTAAATTTGGCATGTAAGTGAACGGCCCAAATCACTTAAGTTTGAGTCTATTTTCTAAAGATATTCACGTTTCTCACACACTTTGCTACGGGCTCAAGTTGTGCGTTTCTGGATACTATTTGGACTTGATTCCCACGATGCTTGTCAAGCCTAGTAAGGTGGTCATAACCGTACAGTTTCGTGGTAATCGAACGTTCGACGTGCGGTCCATGTCTAATATAGAGTTTCAGTGTGCTCCTGAGAGCAACTGGGTTTAGAGATTGATCCTAGGTTTTTAGGTAATGTAGAGTTAGCGATTCTATTAGTTTTAGGTCTTGCAGTACGTATTGAAAGTGATTCAAGTCAATTCTACAGATGATTTAGTTTAACACTTAGTTAATTTTCATCTAATTCCTGAGATTTGGTCCTGAGTGATTTCTTCCTGAGGTGGTACTCGAGTCTTTGTACAGATTTTTTCGAGAAGTTACAGGGGTTGATGTATTGGTCTGAACATAGGGCTTGAGGATCTTCGGGCAGCTCATCCGGCACAGGAATTGGTTCGTTGATTATGGCTAAGGCATTTTTCCTTCCTTTACCAATTGTAAAGTGTATCTGATGGTAACTTTTGAACGGATTTGTTGTCGTTCCCACGAACAGTGTCAAACAGTTGATTCTCAAGTCTATTCGATCCTTCTTCACCGGCTACGAGCCTTTTAAATACATGCAAAAGAGATGGAGAGACACTGGGGGGCACCGGTAGTGGCCGTGGACCACCCTCCAATGCCTAAGTTAGGCTTATCGGCTCACAGTGGGCGTAGTCAAATCAGGGTATTTGTGCACACCTCTTTTCCATGGTAGGGAGTATATTTATAAGCTTTTTGGGTTATTTGCTGGAGGGACACGTATCGTAGTGTGAATATGCCTTTGGATATTTCTCCAATTGAACCTCGATCGGCGTGACATTCGACTGAGATCTCGCTACACAGTTCCGCTCGTATATGGTGTGAGTTTCTCTCTGGATGCCCTTTATTCTGAGGTCAAGGTCAGTACCCAAGATCGAGATTAACATCGATATCCGGGGCTGAGATTGAGGTCGGTACTCGAGACCGAGGTTGAGGTCGGTAATCGAGACCGAGGTTAATGTCGGGATTTGTGGTTGGGAATCAAGGTGGCCTCGGAGGTAGAGTCGATTCTCATACTCTTATCGATGAGTTTCCTTTGGTTATCACTTTGCTATTTTCGAGCATCAGTTCAGTACACTTTTACCTACAACAGTAATAATTTTATGACACTTTTACCTACAACAATAATAATTTTATGAATGGTTTGGATGGCATATAAACATCATAGTCAACTCCAGGAAGAGTTCAACGGTGGACGTCGTTGTTCCCACTGTTTTGTTGGTGTGCCTCACCTGAGTATTGGATATGCCTGATATTTCAAATCCTGTCCTATTGCGATCTTTCGAAACAAATGGACAGAGTGAATTTGTCACAGACATCTATGTGGACCCAACACAGCCAAGGCACAGAGTCTCTCAGCGCTTGGGATCACAAGCAATCCGCTCCCTTTCCAAATTTGAATTTTGAAATAATTCAATTAGTCAATCAACGAAGCAGACTACATACTGAGTGACTAGTACGCTAAGGCTTATGGAGTAAACTCTTTCGACTCCACCGTGATTTGCACGTACTATCCAAGCATATCATTTTAGGACGTGGGACAAAAATTAAAGCATATCCAAAATTTAACTGGACCACACAATAGAAAACAGTGTGAATTGAAGACTCACTGTTGAAAACTTCCTAGGGACCACAGATGTTTTTAATCAAGATAATATTTGTTTCCTTCATCCATATCTGTGTGACAATTAAAGCTGTACACAAGCAGAGTAAGCTCAGTTACTCGCTCGACTTGACTCACAATTACTCGACTCGAATTTGAGTCGAGCACGAGCACGAATTTGATACTCGTTTTGATTACGAGTAGAGTACGCTCGAATCGAGTATCGAGTCGAGTACCGCCCAGCTCGTACTCGACTCGTATTTGAGACTTGTACTCGACCAGGGCCATATACCCAAAATGAAAGCCCTAATCCAGTCGCTTTTAAGATTTCAGCTCACCCGCCCAAAATGAAAATACTCTTCCCTTTCCTTCCCTCCCTTCCAGCGCTCGTTCAAAACTACCTATTCCCCCCCCTCTCTCTCTCACTCACTCCTTCTTTGCTCGTCCCCTGGCTGCCTTTGCCGTGCGTCATGACTCATCAGCTCATCGCCCAAGTACTGTCCGGTGTTAGTCTCTCTCTCTCTCTCTCTCTCTCTCTCTTCGGTCATTCTCTGTTCCCCTTAAAAACCCTCTCTTAAAAACCCTCTCTTAAAAAACCCTAACGACGTTCGCACGACCACACCGCATGACCACACCAACTGTCCGGCAATCCCTGCCCTACTCGGTCGCCATTTCCCTTACCCTTCTTTCTCTCTCTCTCTCTCTCTCTCTCTCTCTCTCAGGCACTCACATTGCCCTATCCGGTGGCCACAAAGACTGTCCGGCGCCCCTGTCCGTAGCTCGTCACCGCCCTACCCTGTCCGCAGCTCGTCATTGTCCTGTCCGGTGCCCCTGTCCCTGCTGTAGCTCGTCCATAGCCTGCCTGACACCCCTGTCCGCAGCTCGTCCCACCACTGCCCGGTGCCCATGTCTGTCCATCAGGTAAGGATTTTTATTTTAGTTATTATTTTAATCGTATATAAAATAATAATCTAATTCGGGCAATACTCGAACTCAACTCGAAAACTCGGACTCGACTCGACTCGATTTCTGCTCGTACTCGGACGAGTAGAGCACGAGCAGTGAATCCATACTTGATGCTCGAGTAGAGCCGAGTACGAGTAGGACTCGGGCAGGGCGAGCCGAGCATGAGCTGGGCAATACTCGGCTCGACTCGACTCGTGTACAGCTCTAGTGACAATATGAACTTGTTAGATGAATAAACATCACTGTGGACCCTAAGGTGGTTTCAACGGTGGAAGTCATTATCCCCACACTATTTCCCATGGTGTGGTCCACTTGAACCCTGAATATTCTTCACTTTTGGGATCATGCCCTAAAATGAGTGGAAAAAATGGATGGACGACATTGATAATATGGATGCGGATTACGTCTTACCCTTGCCCGGACGAATTAGATGGTAATCCGTCAAAGCAGGGCTCTGTGAGGCCCAACGTGATGTAACCAACGTGATGTGAGTGTTTTATCCACGCCGTTCATTGCTTTTATCAGATCATTTTAAAGTATAATCCAAAAATTGTAGCACGTCCATAGCTCCAATGGACCACACCAATGAAAGCTGTAGTGATAATGACACCGACTAT
This sequence comes from Magnolia changhungtana, assembly GCA_030180095.1. Classification (NCBI taxonomy): domain Eukaryota; kingdom Viridiplantae; phylum Streptophyta; class Magnoliopsida; order Magnoliales; family Magnoliaceae; genus Magnolia; species Magnolia changhungtana. The sequence continues at coordinate 4,697,105 of JASAUF010000612.1, read as the reverse complement.
TGAAACCTTTCTAAGGGCTACCGTGATGTTTTTTTTACTATCCAACCTATTCATAACGTCATGTAGACGTGGATGAAGTGAAAACAAAAATATCAGATTGATCCGAAACTTCTCCAGCTTCCAAGAAGTTTTTAATGGTGTACATTCAATTCTCACTTTGTGATCCGTTTAATACATGTGCCTACCTCATTTTTTGGATCATATCTTAAAATGATCTAAGAAAAACGATGAACGGTGTGGTTAAAACACATACATCACGTTAGGCCCCACGGAGCCCTCCCTGGATGGATTACTGTGCGGGCGAGGGTAGGATGCGAGGACGCAAACGCGGTTGTGTCCTACCCCCGCCCGCACAGTAATCCGCCTGGGCAGGGCTCTGTGGGGCCTAATGTGATGTATGTGTTTTATAAAAATGAGGTAGGCACATGTATTAAATGGACTACAAGGTGAGGATTGAACGTACACCATTAAAAACTTCTTGGGAGCTAGAGAAGTTTCAGATCAATCTGATATTTTTGTTTTCACTTCATCCACGTCTACATAACGTTATGAATAGGTTGGATGGTAAAAAAACATTACGGTAACCCTTAGAAAGGTTTCAATGATGGGTGTCATTATCACTATAGCTTTCATTGGTGTGGTCCACTGGAGCTATGGACATGCTTCAATTTTGAGATCATACTTTAAAATGGTCTGATAAAAGCAATGAACAGCGTGGATCAAGTTGGGCCTAACAGAGCCCTGCCCGGACGAAGGGAACGGATTGGATACTGAACGCTTCAGTAGCCAAGAGGCTACTGAAGTGATGTGGCAAAATGCCATTGATTAGATACCAATGGTATGTTCCCTTGATATAAATGCTACTCCGTAAGATCCGTTAACGGATCTTTCTCCGTTTTCGTTGTGCACCCACTCGGCCATGAAATCGGATTGTGATACAATGAAAATTCAGTTGGGCTCACTGTGAATTTATGTGATTGATCCACACCTTCCATCTGTTTTTCCATCTAATTTTAGGCATTGAGCCCAAAATTGAAGCTTATAAAAATCTTAAGTGGACCATACCACATGAAATAGTGGAAATAATGATTTCCACCATTGAAACCTTTCCAGGTCCCACAGTGATGTTTATTTTTCATCGAAACTGTTCAAAGGATCCAAAAACAGGGAAGAAGGATATATATATATATATATATATAGATATATATATATATATAATCTTGATCCAAAACTTCTGTGGCCCATAATTTTTCAACGGTATAAATTCAATTCACACTGTATCCTTTGGTGTTGTCGATTTTAGCCTTTTATATGCTTATGTTTTGAGCTAAGGCTCTAAAATTATCTTATAAAATGGATGGACAGACTAGATAAAATACATAAATCACGGTGGACCCCACAGAGTTTACACGGTATGCAATCCGCTTCCCTTGGCCACGTACCAGTAAACCGCATGCGTAGTTCCCGCACTGGGAACTTAGGTGGGGCCCACTGTGATGTTTGTGAGAAATCCTCCCCTTCCATCTGTTTTTTGAGTTCATTTCATGACATGATGCCAAAAATGAACCGTATCCAAAGCTCAAGTGGGCCGTACTAAAGAAAAATGTGGTTAGGAAAATTCCTGCCGTTAAAATCTACCTAGGTTCGACAGTGATGTTTACAAGTCATCCATACCATTAATTACTTCATTCCTACTGGGATGAACTGAAATCACAAATATTAGCATAACTCAAAACTTCTGTGGCCCATGCATATTTCAACCGTGGACGTTCAATTATCACGTTTTTGGCCCACTTGAGCTCTAGAAACGGTTCATTTTTGGCTTCATGTCCTGAATTGAACAAAAAAACGAATGGAGAGGTAGGATTTCTCACAAACATCACATTGGCCCACCCGGGTTCCAGTGCAGTAACTCCTGTGAGAGTCTTTCACAGGAAATCCGCTTCCTTTTATTTCTTAAGATAAACAATTATCCGTGTGTAGCGGCCTAAATGGAAAAAACATCCCTAACGGATCTCCATTAGAAGAACATTTATTGGAAAGAAACAGTCGATTAATATCCATCAATGCCATTTTGCCACATCACTTCGTTCAGTATCCAATCACCCCCCCCGGTTTCCTCGAAAAGCCTTTCAAGGGAAGTTTCTGCACAAGGATGCAGGGTGGGCCCACCGACATGTTTTTGATAAATCCACTCTGTCCATCCATTTTTCGAGATCATTTAAGGACTTGCGATAAAAAATTAGGTGTATCTAGAACTCAAGTGGGACACACGAGAGGAAACAGTGATCATTCAGTGAGCACTACTGAAGCATTCTTATGCCCAAAAAATTATTGTATCAGTCTATATTGTGGAAGTGGATTGGAAGTGGATTGCCTACTGAGTAACTCAGTACGGTAGCGTACTCAGTAAACTCTGTGGGGTCCACCTTGATTTAGACATTTTATCTACTCCGTCCATCCATTTTAACAGATAATTATATGGCTTGATCCCAAAAATGAGATATATCCAAATCTCAAGTAGACCTCACCACTGGAAATGGTGTGAATTGAAATTCTACCGTTGAAAATTTCTTGAGGCCCACAGAAGTTTTGGATCAAGCTGATATTTGTGTTTTCTGTTCATCCATGTCTGTGTAATCTTATGAATAGGTTGGATGACAAATAAACATCACTGTGGGCCCTAGCAAGGTTTCAACAGTGGAAGTCATTATTCGCATTGTTTCCTTTAGTGTGGTCCACTTAAGCTTGAGGAATACTTCTATTTTAGAATCAACCACTAAAATGATATGGAAAAACGGATGGACGGCGTGGATAACTCACATACATTTATAGTAGGCCCAACTGAGTTTACTCGGTACGATAAAAGCGTACTGAGTAACTCAGTACCCAATCCCATTCCCTATATTTTTGGTTTTTTCACTTCATCCCATCGACAATGACCTTATAAACGATGTGGATAACTTATAAACATCAAGGTAGAGCCTAGAAATATTTCAACGGTAAAAATTTCTTTCCCTAAATTTCCCTCTTGTGTAACCCACTTGAGTTTTTTATCCACCTCATTTTTTGTCGCACTCCCTAAAATGAGATCTTAAAACGGATGGATGGAATGGATTTCTCACATACATTCTAGTGGCCCCACCCAGATCCTTACGCAGGAACTTCATGTGAAAGGCTTTCGCAAGAAATCCACGTCCGATGGATTGGGTAGGACGTAATCCGCGTCCCATACATGCAAAGTGAGCCCCACAAAGTTTACTCGGCACGCAATCCACTTCCATCAATTAAGGCCGCTTGCTCTCTTTTTAAAAATGATGATTCAATTCATCCATCATAATCAAAGTCAATATAAACCTTCCAATGGTGAATTTCGCTGCAAGATGGAGCATATACTGAAAACCACACTGATTGGATGATCTTAACCATCCAAACTGGTGATCCAAAAATTGAAACCATAAATATAAAATAACATATTATGGTACGCTGTTCAAATTTAACGGTAAAAATCTTGATCCTTCAGATCATGGCAATTTTCAGGTCATGATATTTCTGTCAACAATGTCCACGGTTGGGATGATCCATATCCACTAAATAAATGGTCGAATATTTGAAAGCATTGTAGGTAATTTGAAACCATAAATATATAATTAATGAAAATTTGTTCATTTAAAGTGGACCATTAAAAAATTTCATTTAACCGTCCAATAAATGTCCATAAATCTCAGAAATATGATATTATATAATCCATCTGAAAGGAGTAGTATAATTTGGATAGTTTAGACAAACTTAATCTTTGAAAAATGTGCAACGCTTATACGTGCCTGAGTATGAACCATTGCCTTATGGCAGAGCACAAAGGCTTTTCTTTTTCGGTTTTTTGAAAACCCTAAAGCGCCACGTCACGTCTTTTTGAATTAGTTCAAAGAGAAATTTACTACTGTACGACCCATTTATGGCCCATTTACGAGACCAAGCCCACCTCATTTTCCCTTGCGAGAATAAGCCCCAGCTATACGGATGCCTTCCCAAAGGTTGAAAATGCCCCTGCTTTTTTTCCTTTAAGCAGGAAAACGAGCGCTAACGCTCCTCGAGCTCCGAGTTGTAGCAATGGCTACGGATTATAACTGTAGCCATTTCTACCAAAATCCATAGCCAAAGAGGCTTGTCCGGGGTGGGCTCGCCGAACTGGCGGGGCCACGCCAGTCGCTGACTTATCCGGCAAGGCCGCGCCGATCTGGCGGCCCCTATAGCTACAGATTATAACCGTAGACACAGACAAATATCCGTAGCCATAGACGACCCCTATTCCATCCAATCACATAGTAAATTTTTATTTTTTATTTTTTATTTTTTACATGGAGAACTTTGTTCTACCTATAATTTTCTCTAGCACATATTTATATAAATATGCATATATAAGCATATAAATTTTTTTTCCCTCTTCTTTCATTTCTTTATTTATTCATTTAACAAGAATATCTTCTAAACTAAAATTAGTTACTTGATGTACCCTATATGATTTTGGGGTAGGAGAAGCTACTTTAACCAACCAACCATATTATTTTTCAAGATTTCATCAGGTTGATGGTCGAAAATCCATTTCATTCACTTAGCGGTCAATTTCATTCATTTCATTTACGTCGTGATCAATTTCATGCATTTCACTGTTAATCCCGACGATTCCGTTTTGCTTCACGGTCATTTCCATGCATTTCACGGTCAATTCCCTTCACTTCACGGTCATTTTTATGCATTTCACGGTCATTCCCGGCAATTTCATGTTGAAATGCGCAAAAATGATCGTGAAGTGAAGCGAATCGACCGTGAAATGGGTGGAAATGACCGTAAAGTGTGTGGAAATGACTGTGAATCAACATGAAATTGGCGGGAATGACCATGAAATGCGCGGAAATGACCCTGAAGTGAAGTGAATCGACCATGAAATACATGGAAATGACCGTGAAGTGCAGGGAATTAACTGTGAAGTGCGTGGAAATGACTGTGAATCAACATGGAATTGGCGGGAATGATCGTGAAATGCGCAGAAATGACCGTGAAGTGGCATGAATTGGCGGTCATTTCGACGCATTTCACGGTCATGCCCCTTCACTTCACTGTCATTTCCGAGCATTTCACGGTCAATTCGCTTCACTTCACGATCATTTCCAGGCATTTCATGGTCATTCCTGCCTATTCCGTGTTAATTCACGGTCATTTCGACGCATTTCACGGTGAAGTGTAGCGATTGGACCATGAAATGCACGGAAATGACCGTGAAGTGAAGGGGCATGACTATGAAATTCACTGAAATGACCGTGAATCAACACGGAATATACGGGAATGACCGTGATATGCATGAAAATGAGCGTGAAGTGAAATGATTGGACTGTGAAATGCGTGGAAATGACCGTGAAGTGAAGGGTCATGACTGTGAAATGCGTCGAAATGACCGCGAATCAACACGGAATACGCGGGAATGACCGTGATATGCATGGAAATGAGCATGAAGTGAAGCGATTGGACCGCGAAATGCGCGGAAATGACCGTGAAGTGAAGGGGCATAACCGTGAAATGCGCTGAAATGAAGTGAAGAGAACTAACCGTGAAGTCCTTGGAAATGGCCGTGAAGTGAATTGAATTGACCGTGAAGTGCGTTGAAATGACCATGAATCTAAATGGAATTGCCGGATATGATCGTGAAATGCATGGAAATGGCCGTGAAGTGAAGAGAATTGAATGTGAAATGCTTGGAAATGGTCGTGAAGTGCGTCGAAATGACCGTGAACGTAAACGGAATTGCCGGATATGACCGTGAAATGCATGGAAATGGCCGTGAAGTGAAGAGAATTGATCGTGAAGTGCATGGAAATGGCCGTGAAGTGAAGTGAATTGACCGTGAAGCGCGTCGAAATGACCGTGAATCTAAACGGAATTGTTGGATATGATTGTGAAATGCATGGAAATGGTCGTGAAGTGAAGAGAATTGAACGTGAAATGCTTGGAAATGGCCGTGAAGTGAAGTGAATTAACCGTGAAGTGCGTCGAAATGACCGTGAATGTAAACGAAATTGCCAGATATGACCGTGAAATGTATAGAAATGGCCGTGAAGTGAAGAGAATTGATCATGAAGTGCTTGGAAATAGCCGTGAAGTGAAGTGAATTGACCATGAAGTGCGTCAAAATGACCATGAATCTAAACAAAATTGCCGGATATGATCGTGAAATGCATGAAAATGGCCGTGAAGTGAAGAGTTGAACGTGAAATGATTGGAAATGGTCGTGAATTGAAGTGAATTGACCGTGAAGTGCGTCAAAATGACCGTGAACATAAACGGAATTGCCAGATATGATCATGGAATGCATGGAAATGGCCGTGAAGTGAAGAGAATTGATCGTGAAGTGCTTGGAAATGGTCGTGAAGTGAAGTGAATTGACTGTGAAGTGCGTCAAAATGACCGTGAACGTAAACGGAATTGTCGGATATGATTGTGAAATGCATGGAAATGGCTGTGAAGTGAAGAGAATTGATCATGAAATACTTGGAAATGGCCGTGAAGTGAAGTGAATTGACCGTGAAGTGCGTCGAAATGACCGTGAACGTAAACGGAATTGCTGGATATGACAGTGAAATGCATGAAAATGGCGGTGAAGTGAAGAGAATTGCTCGTGAAATACTTAGAAATGACCGTGAAGTGAAGGGAATTGACCGTGAAATGCATGGAAATGACCGTGAATCAAAACGGAATCGTCAGGATTCACGGTCATTTCGATGCATTTCACGGTCATTCCCGCCTATTCCATGTTAATTTACGGTCATTTCGATGCATTTCACGGTCATGCCCCTTCACTTCACGGTCATATCCACGCATTTCACGGTCCAATCGTTACACTTCATGGTCATTTCCATGCATTTCACGGTCATTCTCGCCTATTCCGTGTTGATTCACGGTCATTTCGGCACATTTCACGGTCATGCCCATTCACTTCACGGTCATTTCCGCGCATTTCATGGTCCAATCGCCTCACTTCATGGTCATTTCCATGCATATCACGGTCATTCCCGCCTATTCCGTGTTGATTCACGGTCATTTCGACGCATTTCACGGTAATACCCCTTCACTTCACGGTCATTTCGGCTCATTTCACGGTCCAATCGCTACACTTCACCGTGAAATGCGGCGAAATGACCGTGAATCAACACGGAATAAGCGGGAATGACCATGAAATGCATGGAAATGACTGTGAAGTGAAGCGAATTGACCGTGAAATGTGCGGAAATGACCGTGAAGTGAAGGGAATTGACCGTGAAATGCGCCGAAATGACTGTGAATCAACACGAAAGGCGGGAATGACCGTGATTTCCATTCATATCACAGTCATTCTCGCCTATTCGTGTTGATTCACAGTCATTTCGACGCATTTCATGGTCATGCCCCTTCACTTCACGGTCATTTCCGCGCATTTCACGGTCAATTTGCTTCACTTCACAGTCATTTCCATGCATTTCACGATCATTCCCACCTATTCCGTGTTGATTCATGGTCATTTCGATGCATTTCACGGTGAAGTGTAGCGATTGGACCGTGGAATGTGCAGAAATGACCGTGAAGTGAAGGGACATGATCGTGAAATGCACCGAAATGACCGTGAATCAACACGAAATAGGCGGGAATGACCATGAAATGCATGGAAATAATTGTGAAATGCGCTGAAATGACTGTGAATCAACATGGAATTGACGGGAATGACCGTGATTTTCATGCATATCACGGTCATTCCCGCCTATTCCGTGTTGATTCACAGTTATTTCAACGCATTTCACGATCATGCCCCTTCACTTCACAGTCATTTCCGCACATTTCACGGTCAATTCACTTCACTTCGCAGTCATTTTCATGCATTTCACGGTCATTCCCGCCTATTCCGTGTTGATTCACGGTCATTTCGATGCATTTCACGGTGAAGTGTAGCGATTGGATCGTGAAATGTGCGAAAATGACCGTGAAGTGAAGGGGCATGACCGTGAAATGCGTCGAAATGACCGTGAATCAACACGGAATAGGTGGGAATGATCGTGAAATACATGGAAATGACCGTGAAGTGAAGAGAATTGACCGTGAAATGCACGGAAATGACCGTGAAGTGAAGGGGCATAACTATGAAATGCGTCGAAATGACCATAAATCAACACGGAATAGGCGGAAATGACCGTGATATGTATGAAAATCACAGTCATTCCTGCCTATTCCGTGTTGATTCATAGTCATTTCGGCTCATTTCACGGTCATGCCCCTTTACTTCACGGTCATTTCCACGCATTTCACGGTCCAATCGCCTCACTTCATGGTCATTTCCATACATATTACAGTCATTCCCGCCTATTCCTTGTTGATTCATGGTCATTTCGACGCATTTCACCGTCATGCCCCTTCACTTCATGGTCATTTCCGTGCATTTCACGGTCAATTCGCTTCACTTCAAGGTCATTTCCATGCATTTCACGGTCATTCCCGCCTATTCCGTGTTGATTCACGGTCATTTCGACGCATTTCACGGTCATGCCCCTTCACTTCACGGTCATTTCCGTGCATTTCATGGTCAATTTGCTTCACTTCACGATCATTCTCGCCTATTCCGTGTTGATTCACAGTCATTTCAACGCCTTTCACGATGAAGTGTAGCGATTGGACCGTGAAATGTGCAGAAATGACCGTGAAGGGGCATGATCGTGAAATGCGTCGAAATGACCGTGAATCAACACGGAATAGGCGAGAATGACCGTGAAATGCATGGAAATGACCGTGAAGTGAAGTGAATTGACTGTGAAATGCGCAGAAATGATCGTGAAGTGAAGGGGCATGATCGTGAAATGCGTTGAAATGACCGTAAATCAACACAGAATAGGTGGGAATGACCGTGATATGCATGGAAATGACCGTGAAGTGAGACGATTGGACCGTGAAATGCGCGGAAATGACCGTGAAGTGAAGGGGCATGACTGTGAAATGCGCCGAAATGACTGTGAATCAACACGGAAGTAAATGAAATGAATGAAATTGACCACTAAGGGCCTGTTTGGCCAGGCAAATCCCACGGTATTAGGAGGGATGGGATCGGCAATATCCTGAGATAGGCATGACGAGCCAAACAGATCCGGTGAACTTGTCCCGGGATATGAGCAATCCCATGGATCTAAAGACAATCCACTGACATCACCATCATTACCTTAAAATTGATCCTATCCCTTAGTTGGATGGATTGGAAGGTAAAATCCCGGGATATGCACGACATGCCAAACAGACCCAGTGAACTTATCCCGGGATATAAGCAATCCCATGGATCTTAAGACAATCCACTGACACCATCATCATTACCTTAAAATTGATCCCATCCCTCCTAATACCGTGGGATTTGCCTGGCCAAACAGGCCCTAAGTGAATGAAATGGATTTTCGATCATTGACCTGATGGAATCTTGGAAAATAACCAGGTCGGTTGGTTAAAGTAGCTTCTCCTACCCCAAAATCATATAGGGTACATTAAGTAACTAATTTTAGTTTAGAAGACATTCTTGTTAAATGAATGAAGAAAGAAATGAAAAAAGAGAGAATTTTTTAATATGCTTATATATACATATTTATATAAATATGTGTTAGAGAAAATTGTAGGTAGAAAAAAGTTCTCTATGTAAAAAAATAAAAAAATTAAAAAAAATTTCATAGATTGGCACAGACTACAGTTATGGCTACGGTTATAATTCATAGCTATAGGGGTCGCCAGATGGGCGTGGCCCCGCCGGATCGGCGTGCCCCGGCCAGATAGGTCAGCGAATGGAGCGGGCGCCCTAGTTCAGCGTGTCCACCCCAGACAGGCCCTTTTAGCTACAGATTTTGGTAGGTATGGCTACGGTTGTAATCTGTAGCCAAATCTCTATATACAATAAAATAAAAATCCGCTTCTTTTTAATTATTATTTTTTTTTACGTCGAATCTTGTTGCTTTTTGGGTCCCATCATGAGGTCTGTGTTATATCCAAACCGTACATCTATTTGGCGAGCTCATATTAAGGCTTGAGATGGAAAATAAGACAGATCTAACTATCAAGTGGACCACACTTTAAAAGGTAGTGGGGAATTGAACGTCTACCATTGAAACCCTTTTAGGGGTTACAGAAGTTTTGGATAATTATGAAATTTGTTTTTCCTCTTCATCCAGGTCTTTGTGACCTTATGAATAGATTGGATGGAAAATAAATGTTATGGTGGGCCCTACAAAAGTTTCAACTGTGAAAATCAATTTTCCATGGCTCTTTGTGGTGTGGTCCAGTTGATCTTTGGATATGATTTTTTTTTTTTTTGATAATGCTACGAAATTATCTTGAAATATGGATGAACGTTGTGGATATAATAAATACATAACTGTGGGGCCCATGTAACGTTGATCTCTTTTGAACCGTTCCTATAACTCGGAGTTCGAAGAGCGTCAGCGCTCGTCTTCGAGCAGCGGCCGAACCGGTTGAAGTAAAAAGCAGGGGCATTTTCGACCTTTGGGAAGGCGTCCGTACAGCTGGGGCTTATTCTTGCAAGGTAAAATGAGGTGGGTTTGCTCTCGTAAATGGACCATAAATGGGTTGCATAGTCGTAAATTTCTCTGGTTCATATAACTCGACCCGTCCATTCGTTGAAGGAAGCCTGTGCATCACTGAAGATTGATCTAAACCTAATGAATGTGTAAAATCAACTCCACCCATCAGTTAGGAAACCCTATTTTCACCGTACATAAGAATAAAATCAATCTAAATCCTAAGTGGTCCACTGTACAGAGGCAGAAATATAAAATGACAGCTAAAACCAGCAAATTCACCATTTTTAGGAATACGAGATATTTTCCGAGACTTATTTTTGACACTTATCTTCATCATAATGGGCCTGAACCAAATAACGGATTGGATGGGCATGTAAAGAGTGGGGTGGCCGTAGATATGTTTCTATGGTGAACGTCCTTTCACCAAGTACAAATCAGATAAGCTTTAAATCATCCTGATTTTTAGGATCAGGCGCTAAAATGAGGCTTGAAAACTGATGGATTGATCGGATGATGTCTGCATTATGGTTGACCCACAGAGGTCGAGTGTTGCACCGGTCTGTCTACAAACATGTGTTGTAGCAGATCCTGATCCCAAACAACCTCATAAACGATAAATACTACAACCATTCGCGCGAGAGAAAATAGTAAATATTCATCACATCTTACACTCTAACATGGCGTAAGTATGTGAGATCTAGGCCGTTTGCTATGTGGATCTCAATAAATTAAAAAAATTTCCATCCTAAACTTCATACTTCTTAAGTAATGAAATGGGATTAAGATGTACTTTGAACTTTAGACGGTCGGAAATTTCCTTCAAACAGTTCATTTCCCATATTCATGTGACTAAGGATATGCACGATCCGCGTGAGAAAGGATGGGCTACTCCCCCTACCACCAGCCCTGTGGCTGGTGGTCGGTGCTCTGTGGGCCCTACCATGATGTATGTGTTTCATCCGTTCCATTCATCCATTTTTAAAGATTATTTTAGTACTTCGTCCCAAAAATTAGAGGTATATAAATCTTGGGTGGTCCACATCACATGAACACAATAGTGATTGGATATCCACCATTAAAATCCTCCTAAGGTCCACTATACTGTTTATTTGACATCCAATCTGATTATTTGGTCATACAGCCCAGATGAAGGGAAAAAACAAAAATCAGCTTGATCCAAAACTTTTATGGTCACCAAAATTTTTTTAATGGTTGACGGTCATTCACAACTCTTTCCTATAATGTGGTCCACTTGATAATGGGATATATCTCATTTTTAGTCTCTTACTATAAACATTTCTATAAAAATAGATGGACGGAATGGATGAAACACATACATCATGGTGGGGCCCATAGAGCACTGACCACCAGCCATTGGCCGGTGTGAGGAGTAGTCAAGCCGATCCCATTGGAAGCGGATTGGATACTGAACGCTTCAGTAGCCAAATGGCTACTGAAGTGACGTGGCAAAATAACATTGGTGGAGGCCAATCGGCTGTTCTTTCTAATAAATGCTCTTCGAACGGAGATATGTTAACGGATGTTTTTCCGTTTAGGCCGTGAACGCACTTGGGTGTTTTTCCTGTAGCATTGGAACTCAGGTAGGGTCTACTATGATGTTTGTGAGAAATTTTACCTATCCATCCATTTTTTGAGCTCAATTCAGGACATGAAGCCAAAAATGAACTGATTCCAGAGCTCAAGTGAGCCAAAAATGTGATAATTGAACGTCCATAGTTGAAATATTCATGGGCCACAGAAGCTTTGAGTCATGCTAATATTTGTGATTTCAGTTCATCCCAGTAGGAATGAAGTTATTAACGGTATGGATGGCGTGTAAACATCATTGTCGAACCCAAGTAGATTTCAACGGTAGGAATTTTCCTAACCACATTTTCCTTTAGTACGACCCACTTGAGCTTTGGATACAGTTCATTTTTGGCATCATTTCCTGAAATGAACTAAAAAAACGGATGGAAGGGGATGATTTCTCACAAACATCACAGTGGCCCCACCTGTGTTCCCAGTGCTATGTGGTCAAGGAAGCAGATTGCGTACTAAGTAAACTCTGTGGGGTCCACCGTGATTTATGTATTTTATCCCGTCTGTCCATCCATTTTATAAGATAATTATTTGAGGGCCTTAGCTCAAAACCTAAGCATATAAACTGCAAAAATTGGCCACGCCAAAGGAAATAGTGTGAATTGAATTTATACCGTCGAAAAATTCTAGGGGGCCACGGAAGTTTTGGATCAAGATTATATTTGTTTTTTTATTTTACCTTCATTCATGTTTTTTGATCCTTTGAACAGTTTGGATGAAAAATAAACATCACCGTGGGCCTGGAAAGGTTTCAACAGTAGAAATCATTATTTCCATTGTTTCTTGTGGTATGGTCCACTTAAGATTTTTATAAGCTTTAATTTTGGGTTCAACGGTTAAAATTATATGGAAAAACATATGAAAGGTGTGGATAAATCACATAAATTCGCAATAGGCCCAAAAATTTTTTCTCAGTATGAGGATCCGATTTAGTGGCCGAGTGGGTGCACGGCGGAAATGGAGAAAGATCCGTTAACGGATCTGACGGATTAGCATTTATACCAAGGAAACATTCTATCGGCATCCAACTAATGGAGTTTTTGCCACATCACTTCAGTAGTGAAGCGTTCAGTATCCAATCCGCTCCCGTTCCCATCGGCATGAAGATTGGTCACCATCCCGTAGGACGCGGGCTTCCAGCGAAAGCCTTTAGCAGGAAGTTCCTGCGCTGGAAACTCAAGTGGGGCCTGCAGTGATGTTTTTCAGGAATCTGCTCCGTCCATCCATTTTTTGAGCTCATTTTAGGTTAGTACATCAAAATCGAGGAGAATCTAAAACTCAAGTGGGCCATACTACAAGAAAAGGTATTTAGGGAAATTACTACCGTTGAAACCTCCCTGGGTTCGACAGTGATGTTTACATGCCATCCATACCGTTAATGATGTCATTCCTACAGGTATGAACTGAAAACACAAATATTAGAATGATTCAAAACTTCTATTGACCCACAAATATTTCAACTGTGGACGTTCAATTATCCCGTTTTCAGCCCACTTGAGTCTTGGATACGGCTCATTTTTTGCCTTTTAACCTAAAATGCACTCAAAAGACGGATGGACGGGGCAGATTTCTCACAAACATCATAGTGGGCCCCACCTGGATCCCAGCGCAGGAACTTCCTGCGAAAGGCTTGCGCAGGAAATCCACGTCCCCGTATAACTTTGCTCTATTATTAGCATGTGTAATGCGATTCTTTTCTTGAATATCAACTCGCGCGAATAGATGCAGTGTTTTCTTAGGAAAAATCCTGATTGAAAAGAGCCTCTCCGCCCTTTTCACCTTTTCGCGAGAATCCGCTTTCTACCAGAGAAAGGATCCCGGCTCTCTTCCATGGTAGAACTCTCTCTCTCTCTCTCTCATTTCACATTCTAGATCATAAATTCGATCTAGGGTTTCTCTCTCTATCTCTCTTCCCTTTTGCATTTTTCATTCGCAGATCAGACATTCGATCTAGGGTTTCTGACTCTCTCTCTCTCTCTCTCAGAGATTAGGTGAAAGCTAAAAATCCCCAACTGAGGATAGCAAGAAATGGGTCAGATCCAATATTCGAGAAATACTTCGATGATTCCTACGAATACAGGTCCGTACGCTGCACATACCTCTTCCATTATCCTTTCTTTTTTCGAAGTTTTGATAGATCTCAGCAATTTTTAATTAATTTCCGTCTTTTTCTCGTATGAATTTTTTTATAGGCATGTCGTTCTTCCGCCAAAGGTTGCGAAACTGCTGTGAAGAATCGGCTCATCTCTGAGGTAAATTTCGATCCAATTAGGGTTTCAAATTTTCAATCTGCACCTCTGCTTTCTTTCTTTGAGTTCTCACATAAATCGGACGTGTTGCTTTGTGTGGAACATGATCTGTACCGTTTATTGAGTGGGCCTTCTGTGGGATTGGCTGTGGTTTTGTGATCTATATGATTGGATGATTTGAAATGCATGATTTATGAACAATCATGGATGGTGTAAAGGAACAATAGCGATGGTTGCCACTTAATGGGTAGGGCCAACTGATCAGTTCAATTTATGGATGGTTGTTCATCTTAGTGGGGACCACCCATGAACGGCTGGAATCATGCGCTCTCCATGTTTGGATTTTGCAGTTACAGAGATAAGGAAACTAGAGTGCCATAAGTTAGAATTTCCCTTCTGAAAAAGATGTTTTTTTTTTTTTTGCACCATGCACTCTAGTTTTTCTTTGTAGTTTGTACTAGTGGGGTCCGTGCTGTCATTCAGTGATCCAGGATGTGGGTCCCACCATTTCGCAACCTAATGTTGTATTAGAAGTAATCGAAAATCAAAAGCAACCTTCATATAAGGAGGTTAGTTTTTTCTAGTTGAATATTTATTACAAAAATGGTATTTTAGTGATGTCTCATTAGTAGGTTGTTGTCCTGCAGATGGGTAGCTATGATCCAATGATTATGCAGAACCTTGCTACCATGCAGCAGTTGGAACTTGAGCTTGAGGCCATCTTTGCCATTGATTACCGGGGAATTATGTTATTCTAAGTGAAGAAGTTCTTGCGGGTCTGTATTGATTTAGTTTAATCGCTTCATTGAGGTTGAGTTTAAATGTTGTTAGTGGTTATCTTCCTTTGACAAGAACGTTTGGAGGATCTAGCAGGTAAAGATGCCCAAGAGAAATCTGATGCTGATATAGAAACCCTTTTACAAGAGCTTCTAGATGAAAGAAATGTCAATAAAAGACCGGATGATTCAAAACAGATACAGGAAAAGTCAAAGAAAAAGAAAAAGAGAGATTATAGAAGAGATAAGAATATAAATATTTGTGGAACCTAATGTTGTGTAATAGTTTGATTGAGTTTGTTTTGAAAATTTTAAGTAGACTGTTGTTAACTATTTTGTTGGTATTATGGCTTTCATGATTGATTGTTTCATGACTAGATTGAATGAATGTATTAATAGTTTAAATAAATATTAAAAAAAAAAAACATTTTTAGCCTCAATTTGTAACCGAGGCTTGGATTTAGCCTCGGTTGTTGAGAACCAAGGCTGAAATTCTCATGGCTAAAGGATTTAGCCTTGGTTGTTGAGAACCGAGGTTAAAAATAGATTTAGCTTCGGTTAGAAGCAATTGAGGCTAACATTTGGATTTAGTCTCAGTTGGAGACAATGGAGGCTAAAATTTTGATTTAGCCTCATTTTGTAAAAACCGAAGCTAAAAAGGTTCTTTTAGTCAAACTTGAAGAACCGAGGCTATAAAAGTCATTTTAGCCTCGGTTGCTAAAACTGAGGCTAAAGCCTTTAGCCACGGGGGTTTCAACCTCAGTTTGGATAACTGAGGCAAAACTGAGGCTAAAGGCTTTAGCCTCAGTTTTTAACCTTTTTAGCCACTGTTTTGAACTGAGGCTAAAGCCCCTTTTCTTGTAGTGATAGCTGGTGCAAGGTATACTAGCCAATCCAGTTATCCACACAGGTGGGTCCCACGTGGGGCCCACCATAATATTATATATATATATATATATTTAAAAGGGGCCCTAGATGGACGGCCCGGATGTAAGACACATGCATCATGTGGGCCCCTGGATGCACGGTGTACATTTAACACATATCACGGTGGATTCCCGCGGACGGTGTGGACCCCATACACACATCAAGGTGGCCCCATGTCCAAGCAATGGATGGTGGGGATAGAACATATACATTAAGGTTAGTCCCACAGTCCAATTTGGATGGTCGTGGTATAACACTACAATAGGGTGGGTCCCACGTGCTGGATGCAGCACATCATCAAGGTGGACCCACGTTATGGATCAAGCTGCTATTTGTATTTCCCTTCATCCAGCTTCCAAGATGGACGACATGGATGGAACACAGGTCAGGGCCACACTGTCCAAAGATATGGACGGTTGGATGACATGGGTGAAAAGCATACATTAGGTGGGCCCACACGGCTTGTATGATGTGGATCAAGTAGGCCACACCCATCACAAGAGAGAGAGAGAGAGGGAGAGAGACGACGTAGTGGAGGGACCCTGCCACTATGGGCCCCTCTTTGCTACAAAACATACATCAAAATGGGTCCAATCACAAGTGGGCCTTACATTAAAATCAAGATCTAATGCTATGAACACCCACCGATTTCACTCCTTCTTGGCTACTCAGACTCTTAAACTCCATGGCTTTTCCTCTGATGGAAGTTGACGAGACTTAAAGGTTGAGGATGAGAGATCTTGGGGTAGGGAGTGGGCCACACTTGGCTCTTCTCATAGAAAGTTTGGACGTTTCTCCGCCTTGAGAATTGCTTAGAATGGAGTGAGAAATGAGAGAGAGAGAGAGAGAGGAGTGGTGTGTATGACATGGGAGGCATGGGTCTTATTGACTTTTGGGATGAGATAAATGGGCTAAGCATGGGTTACTTTGACTAGTTAGTGGGAGAGGTAAGGGTGATTGATGGGTTGTACTTTGATTGATTGATGTGATGTTTGGTAGAGATTCTCTTAGGTTTTGCAAATGTGTGGCATTTTTTCAAAATATGAGCGGGCCCACAACACCTGGCCTGGGTATCGCATCGGCGTGTAAGATGCAGCGTTAGAATCACGACAACGGTGAGGTCACTAGGGTACAAGTCTCAGGTCGAGTTGACTTAGATATACATAATACGACTTAGGGTCGCATGCAAACGATGATTACAGGTCGTGGGTCATCGGAATTCTACAGGGAGGATCGCAGAAGTGTAAGGAATGGTACAGACTAGGTTACGGGCCTTACATACATTGTGGTGATTGGATTTGATTATTTGTACTATTGTGTTTTTCCTATTCTTTGCATTATTTTGAGATTTTAATTTCAAAGATGCCATAACATAATGTTTTCCTACCTAAATCTTTTAGGTATAAGGTTGTCCTACGAATTATTTGATATCAAGAATTCAATACTTTGCAGAATTGTATATCATTGATTTATCATTCCGCATTATGTCAAAATATTTGGCATTGTCCTATTCACCCCCTCTTTAAGATATCTATAGCTCGTCCTTTCAAAAGGAAAAGGGAGGAATTTATGTCTTAAAAGAGGAAGACGATATGAGTGCAAGAGTGGCCAATCTCACGAGAAAAGTTGAGACCATGGAACTTAAGAAGGTAAAACACAAAAAGGCTATGGAAGTTATTTGTGGTATTTGTGCTTGTAACACATATACAACTCCAAAAATTGCTACTTTCCAAGAGATATTGAACGGGCAATCAATGTCGTAAACAACTACCAAAGACCTTTCAGAGGATCCACCTCAATTACATACAATTCTAGCTGAAGAAATCATCTAAATTTCAGTTGGAGGAATGGACAAACGGCTAACCCACAAGAGGCCTTTACTCAATTTTAAATTAAAAGAGACCTTAAGAGGATACGATTCAAAAATTCATGTAAAACCAAGAGCTATTTAACCAGAATACGGTATATGCATTCTAGGATATCAAAATAACAATGGGAATGTTTGCATCATCCATTCAAAGGATTGAGTCACACTTAGCGAGTGGGGAGAAAGGGATGCTTCCAACCAAACCTCTCCCCAATCCAAAACCACAATGTAAAATAAGTGACCTAAGCTCTTCAAATAAGATGGAACAGGTTAAGTCTATCACCACTCTTAGGTGTGGAAAGACAATTGACAAAGTTATTCCGATAAGGGCTAAAAAGCCTTAGGACCCAGAAATAGATGAGATGATAGACCTAACAATGCTTCACATGGATTAGAACCGGAACCTCGAAGTAAGCCGATTGCGTCATTCCCTCAACGGTTGATTGCAACAAAACCTCTCTCAAACTCTCAGGACATTCTAGAGGTGCTTAAGCAAGTGAAGATCAATATCCCTCTGCTAGATGCCGTTAAACAAATACCTTCATAAGTCAAATTTCTAAAAGATTTATGTATGACCAAAAGATTGCAAAACATACAACAGAAAATCTTTTTGACAGAAAAAGTGAGTGCCATCCTCAAGCAAGATGGGCCACAAAAATATGAAGATCCCAGTAGACTAACCATCACTTGTGTAATTGGGAACTACTGGATTGAGCATGCGCTTCTTGACTTAGGGGCAAGTGTAAATCTGATCCCTTACTCGCTTTATGAACAATTGGGTCTAAGTGAATTAAAACCCACCCGAACCACATTATAACTTGTCGATCGCTCAGTTCTTGTACCGAGAGAGATGATTGAAGATGTGTTGGTCCAAGTTAATAAATGTTGCTATCCAATAGATTTTATTGTCCTGGATACTCAACCCATAATAGATGTGAGCACTCAAATTCCTGTCATTCTTAGTCACCCATTCCTTGCTACATCAAATGCCATCATTAGTTGTAGGAATTGAATTATGAATTTATCTTTTGGAAATAAGACATTAGAGCTCAACATCTTTTTTCAACATGAACAAACAACTAGAGGATGATAATAATACCCACGACATTAACATGATCAATTCTTTCATGGAAGATAGCACTCTTGACCCTATACTCTGACACTCTAGAGACATGTTTGGCTCACTTTCCTAATTTAGATGATGATATGATTAGGGAGATGGATGCCCTGCTTAATGCTACACTGGTACTTGAAGTTAACCGGTGGAGGCCATAATTTGAGAAATTTGCCCTAAACCAATGTAGTGCCTCTACTGTCCAGCCTCAAAGCATTGAAGCTTAACCTAAAAATTTTGCCTGCTAATCTTAAATCTACTTAGGTCAAGATGAGACATACTCGGTGGTGATCTCTTCCGACCTTGAGAAGGAACAAGAGAGTATACTTATTTTTACTCTCATTGAGCATAAAGGAGCCATTGAATGGTCGATTGCAGGCCTCAAGGGAATTGATCTTTTGATTTGTACTCACTGCATTCATCTTGAGGATAATGCGAAATTCTCTCGGCAACCATAACGTTAATTAAATTCAAACATGAAAGAAGTGGTTAAGGCTGAGGTACTTAAGTTGTTGGATGTGGGTATCATATACCCTATATCCAATAGTCAATGGGTGAGTCCAACTCAGGTGGTTCTTAAGAAGTTCGAAATCACCATCGTAGCCAATGCCAACAATGAACTCGTGCCAACTAGAGTTTCTACTGGTTGGAGAATGTACATTGACTACAGAAAGTTGAATATCGTCACAAGGAAGGACCACTTTTCTTTGCCCTTCATTGATCAAATTTTGGAAAGGCTAGCTGGTCACTCTTACTATTGCTTCCTTGACGGATATTCGGGATACAACCAGATAGAGATAGACCTTGAAGATCAAGAAAAGACAACAATCACATGTCCATTTGGCACCTTTGCTTACTAAAGGATACCATTCGGACTATGTAATTCCCCCGCCACTTTTCAGTGATGCATGTTGAGTATTTTTTCTGACATGGTGGGATAATATTTGAGGTCTTTATGGATAACTTCTCTGTGTTTGGTCCATCCTTCAATAAGTGTTTGGAAAATCTTAAAAATGTGTTGAAGCGATAAGAGGAGAAGAATTTGGTTTTGAATTGGAAGAAGTGCCTTTTCATGGTTTGTAAGAGAATTTTTCTTAGACATATAATTTTGTCCAAAGGAATTGAGGTAGATAAGGCAAAAGTTGATCTTATCTCTAACCTACCCCCACCCAAGAGCATACGTGTCGTGCGATCCTTTTTAGGACACGTCAAATTTTATAGACGATTCATAAAGGACTTTAGTCATTTCTCTCATCATTTATGTAATCTACTTCAAAAGGATACACCATACGAGTGGAGTGAAGAATGCCAGAGAGATTTTTCGAAGCTTAAGAGCATGCTGACTACCGCTCCTATCTTGCAGCCACTCGACTGGAGTATACCTTTTGAGATTATGTGTGATACATCTGAATATGCTATTGGGGTGGTGTTGGGCCAGAGAAAAGAGAAGAAGCCCTGCGTTATTCATTATGCGAGTAGAACTTTAAATTCTGCCCAAGTAAACTACTCTACTACGAAGAAGGAACTCTTAGCCATAGTATTCACTCTGGACAAATTTATGTTTTATTTGATCGAATCGAATGTCATCATCTACATTGATCATGTGGCGTTGAAGTACCTTCTTTCCAAGAATGATGATAAGACCCGCTTGATAAGATGGATCCTCTACTCCAGGAATTTGACTTAGAAATACGAGACAAATTGGGAGTAGAGAATGTAGTGGCTAACCATCTCTCGAGACTTGATCTTCCTGATCCCCTTGAGACAACACCTATAAGCGACATATTCCCTGACAAACAACTATTTAAACTCTCCCAACTACCTTGGTTTGCTGACATTGCAAATTATCTTGCACAGTTTCACGCTGACACATTGGACTGCGCAAGATGAGAAAAAAGTTTTCGCCGATGTATATAAGTTCTTCTGGGATGATCCTTATTTAATTAAATATTTTTCAGACCAAATTCTAAGGATATGTGTGCCAGACAATGAACATCAGAGTGTCATCTCCTTTCGTCACTCTCAGGCCTGTGGTGGTCACTTTTCTGCTAAAAAAATACAGCCAAAATTCTGCAGTGTGGCTTTTACTGGTTCACTATATTCAAAGATACTCATGAGTTTTGCAAATTTTGTGAGCATTGTTAGAAATTAGGAGGATTATCCCATAGAAATATGATGCTGTTAATTCCAATTCTTATCATTGAAGCATTCGATTGCTGGGGCATCGATTTCATGGGGCCATTCCCCCGATCCTTTAGAAATATTTACATTTTATTGGTAGCAGACTATGTTAATAAGTGAATCGAAGTGAACTCGTGCCAGAAGAATGATCACAAAACGGTGATTAGATTCTTAAAAGAAAACATCCTTTCCCGATTCAGAACACCTCAGGCCATCATTAGTGATGGTGGTTCACACTTTTGTAATAGGCCATTTAAGTACTTAATGAAGAAATATGACATCTCTCATAAGGTGAGCACTCCATACCACCTGCAGACAAGTGGGCAAGCTGAGATTTTGAATAGGAAAATTAAATAAAATCTGAAAAAAAAGGTTAACCCTGGTCGTAAGGATTGGTCAATTCGCTTGATTGATGCTTTATGGGCTTACCGTACAACTTTTAAGACCCCAATCGAAATGTCCCCTTTAGACTCGTCTATGGGAAAACTGGCCATTTGCCAGCATAGTTGGAACATAGAGCCTATTGGGCTATCAAAAATCTAAATTTTAACTTGGATAATGCTGTCATGCTGTACAAACTTCAATTGAATGAACTCAAAGAAATCTGGAACGACGCATATGAGAACTCCAGAATTTATAAGGATAGGATGAAGTTGTTCCATGACAGAAACATCCTTCAAAAATCATTTATAACCGGTCAAAAAGTCCCTCTGTATAATTCTCGGTTATATATTTTTCTAGAAAAACTTCGATCTCGTTAGAGCTACCCTTTCATTGTTACTAATGTCTATCCTCATGGGGTCATCAAGATAAAGAATTTGATAAATGACAATGTTTTTAAAGTGAATGGACATCGTCTCAAGCCACTGGTTAAGAAGTTTGTTTCAAAGGACATGTCCATGCCTCTGATTGATTTGTGTATCAGGATTGACCTCCTAGTCTAACGGAGGTATAGTTAGGTTTATTACTTTCATAGGATTTAGGATTAGGATAGTTTGATTTTAGTTTGTTTAGTCTTCGTGCTAACTCATTTACATGTTAAGAACTTTGGAAAAGCTTCAATTCTCCTTCTTTAGGTACTATCTTCCCATCACTTCCCATTTCTTGTCATTGTCTCATGTGCATTGCATGATCATATCTTTTACATCGAAGACAGTGTAGGTTTTAGGTTGGGGTGTGGATTAGGTAAACTAATAAGTGTTTTCTTAGTTTTGAGCAAAAATTATAAAATTTTTAAAATTTTTAAGTTAAAAACATGTTTGGGAAATGATAATTTGTGGAATTAAGAATGCTTTAACTATGATCATAAGATGGAGATTGAGATTTGAATTGTTGGAGTTTGATCAATCGAGTAGACTATCACCTAAATTCATACTTTTAATTGATTAAGAGTAAGTTTGAATATAATGTTAATCGAAGTCACAAGCCACATTCAAATTACTTTCTATGAATTGTATTATAATTTCTCATTGCTAGTATGTGTATCATTGATAGATATTGAGAATTAAGCTTGGAGAATTTTATCTTCCTTAAAAAGATGAAAAGAGCCAGTTAAAAAATAAAGAGATCGACAAAAAGGCCATGTATGATGAAAAGACTGGAAATGAATGAAATGTTTGAAAAGAATAAATAAATAAAAGGGACCATCGATATGAAATAAAAAACTGGAAAAAGAAGCAAAATGTGATAAGTTCGGAATTAGTACTTGATTATTTAATAAAACTTAAGGTGATGAGCATGACTAACATTATGAAATAGTAGCATGTTATGGAAAGTAAATAGAAATCACTAAGCACATTGGAAAATTTTGATATATGAACTTATGCTCTTAAATGATTGATAAAGAAACTTTTTGATTGATTACTCGTATGATTCGGCTCTAAGTTTTCAAAAATTCACTCTCGCTTCTTTAGATTGTACTCGTTCATACTTGATTACACAAAAGATTGTTTTCTGAAAGTGATTTGAACATTGAAGATTAAAGATCACTTCACGCATGTTTTGCTCGGGACTAGCAAAATGCTGTTTGGGGGATGTGTTGACTGTGAAATATTACATATTTCCCCTATTTATACTTTAGTTTTATAAACATGATAATGCTTAATCAATTTAATTATGCATGCTTTCATGTGCGAGGTGATTTCTAAAGCTTAAGGTGAAATTGATGCCAAAAGGATGATTTATGCCCAAAAGATTATTAAATGAAGATTTGGAGATTTGGAACTTATTAATGAAGAATTCATATGCCAAAGATCTAAGAAAACCAAGTGAGGAATGAAGAGAATCAAAGATTTGAAGTAAAGAAAAGGAATCCTGAAATTGTCCTAAAAAACATATTCTTGAAATTGTCCTAAAAAAAGCATATTATGAAACTCTCAGCCTATTTCTAGAAACTGTGCATGCATAAATTTAAGGCAGTTTAAACTCCGAGCCTATTTTAGGAAACTGCGCAGAGTGCGTAAATATGAGGCGGTTTCTAGATTTTTCCAACTAGGTGCGAAAATTGGAGTTCCACAACTATAAATAGGACTCCCTAGGATGCTCCAAAGCATCAATCTAGGGTTTTTAAAAGGTCTCAAGGAGCATACACAAGGGTGGAGCAACCGCCAAAGAGTTTTTTTTCTTCCATAGTTTATTTTCCATCCTTTGTTTATGAGATTTGGTTTCAATCATGTTTATGGTTGGCTAAACCTCTTAGCTAGGGCTAAGAGGTGAAGCTTGTAACGTGTTTGGATATTTATTTTTCTTTGATTCTTATTCTTATTGAACTTTATTGATTTCTAGTTTGATATTAAGGGAATATTTTCAATTTTTTATGATTTATTGTGGCTCAAATTATAATAGATGATGTGATAGCTTTGGATATCTTCTTTTCATGTTTTGAGATACTGAAATTGGTAAATCCTGTTGTTCACCATCGCCTCCTAGGCATGGTAGGGTGATGAAATCCCTTCCAATCATCACCATTCTTTTCCATTAAGAATTACACTACAAAAAAGAAGGTTTTTAGCGACGAAACTTTTAGCGACGACACTAATTTTCGTCGCCAAAGGTCACTTTTAGCGACGAAATAAAGTTTCGTCGCTAAAAGTGAGATTTTAGCGACGAAACTTTTAGCGACGAAAATTTTCGTAGCTAAACATAGTGCATTAGACTTTTAGCAACGAAAATTTTCGTCGCTAAATACTTCGCAGCTAAAAATACTATACGAGACCTTTAGCGGCGAACATTTTCGCCGCTAAAAACTGGGTAGATTTTCTTAAACTTTTAGCGGCGAAAATTTTCGCTGCTAAAAGTCTTGTACTTTACGAGACTTCTAGCAGCGAAAATGTTCGCTGCTAAAAATTAACATATCTTTCAGTGGCGAAAAGTTTCATCGCCAAAGGTTTCTTTTTAAAAAAAAAAATTTCCACTCCAAAATTCGTACAAAATTTCTGATATACACATGTTAACAATATATTTCATCATATTCATGCTGATATAAACATTACATCATATTCACATACATAAACTTTTAGCGGCGAAAATTTTCGTCGCTAAAAAATACTATTCAAAACACTAAAAATTTTCAAATATGTCTGTTTTTAGCAGGGAAAAGTTTTGCTGCTAAAACTAAACTAGCATATCTTTTAGCGACGAAAATTTTCGTCGCCAAAAGTTTCTTTTTGAAAAAATGATATAACTCAAAATCCATACAAAATTCCTCATATACATCTGTTAACAATATATTCCATCATATTCACATTCACATCTATCTAAATCCAAACTACATAAAGTTTTAGCGAAAATGTTCGTGGCTAAAAAATACTATACAAGACTTTTAGCGTGAAAATTTTCATTGCTAAAAATAAAGTGACATATCTTTTAGCAACGAAAAGTTTCGTCGCCAAAAGTTTCTTTAAAAAAAAAATATTCCTTCTCAAAATCCGCACAAAATTCCTGATATACATCGATTAACAATATATTCCATCATATTCACATTCACATTCACATTCACATTCATATCCATCTAAACCCAAACTAAATAAAGTTTTAGCAGCGAAAATGTTCGTCGCTAAAAAAATACTATACAACACTTACTTTTCGCTGCTAAAAGTCTTGTACAGTAGACTTTTAGTGACATCTTTTAGCAACGAAAATTTTCGTTGCCAAAAGTTTCTTTTTAAAAAAAAAATATTCCCTCTCAAAATCCGTAAAAATTCCTGATATACACCTGTTAACAATATATTTCATCATATTCATCCTGATATACACATTTCATCATATTCACATTCACATCCATCTAAACTCAAACTACATAAACTACATTCATCCAAACACAAACAATCTTATCTGCATCACATTCATTCACGCATAAATACATATAAACTTAACATCATAAACAAAAAATCACAAAGATGAAGACGGAGGTGGTGGGGCATCGGTGGGTAAGCGTGCAGCGAAAGCCTGAAACATCTCCGTCATCCGTCGCTCATGCTCCACCCGCATCTCCGCCATCCTCCTCTCCCCTCTCCTCCTCTGCCCTCACCAACTCCTCCTCCATCCTCCTCTGTCTCGCCAGCTGATCCTCTATCCTCCTGTCCTGCTCCTCCCTCTACCTGTCCTGCTCCTCCATCTGCCTCGCCAGCTCCTCCAGGTTTAGGTTTAAGTTTAGGTTTAGGTTCAGGTTATAAGTATAGGTTTTGGGATTTGAGAATATGTTTAAGGTTTAGGGTTTAGGAAATCGGGTTTGAATTCGGGATCGGGTTTAGGTTTGGGTTTTCAAGTTTAAGCTTAGGTTAAGGTTAGGGAGTTGATATTAGGATTAGGTGTAGGTGTAGGTTTAGGTTTAGGGATTTGAGAATACATTTAGGTTTTAGGTTTAGGTTTAGGTTTTATGTTATAGGTTAAGGTTTAGGTTTTAGGTTTAGGTTACTGTTAGGTTATAGGTTATAAGTTTAGGTTTTGGTTTAGGTTAAGGTTATAGGTTTAGGTTAAGGTTTAGGTTTAGGTTTAGTTTTAGGTTAAGGTTTAGGTTTAGGTAATCGGGTTCGGGTTCGGGATCTGGTTTAGGCTTGGGTTTTCATGTTTAGGTTTAGGTTTAGGTTTAGGTTTTAGCTTACAGGTTTAGGTTTTGGTTTTAGGTTTAGGTTAAGGTTATAAGTTTAGGTTATAGGTTAAGGTTTATTAGGGTTTGGTTTTAGGTTTAGATTAAGGTTATAAGTTTAGGTTTTGCTTTGGATGTAGAACTTGCCATCTCCAAGTACTTCAGCTACCACCACCTGAAAGCAAAGGCCGAGAAGATACGTAAATTATATGATTTAAGAAAACAAACAAGAAAGATGACAGACAAAGCAAATGTGACAAAGCACCTAAAGTACTTCCTTTTGTTTACTTTCAACAACATATGAACCATTGGCAACTTCCTGTCCTTCAACATAGTTCTCCCAAATCGCAAAAAATATATGTAAACAGACCCTTCGAAGAAAAACCAGTCTGCACCATTTGAATTAACATTTCTTTCATCGAACAAATGCGATTGCATGTTTTTTCATCCACAGGCAATGCAACCACAGTGATATTTGTGTCGGTTTCTTTATGTGCTTGAATGAACCTCTCATAATCCATACGATATAACTGATCTCCAGTAGGAACCAGAACTCCATGACATTGTGTTCCTTAAATTGCCATAAATACTACATCGAGCATTAACAATTCCTTGTAAAATACATCACATATATTCATTGAACAAAGTCCATTAGCATATATAAGATAGTTTGCATAGAAAGAAAGGAGCTCAATACCATCACACAATCACACACATGCACCTTAAAGCACCCGAGTACATGATTGTTGAAAATTCTACCAAGAGTAGAAATCCCAAAAATCATGAATATGTCTCTCATTGACCAATCCAAATGCACCTTAAAGCAAAGGACCAACGCATCCACATATCAAAAAGAAGAAATGTGGAAAGTCTATTAGCTTCCCATTGCAAAAGGGACAAAAGGTTCACCTAATGTGTAGGACAGTGTAACTAAATTTTCTAATAAAAAAGCTTCATGGAGCTTTGAAAAAGATAAGTTTGGTATGCCTAGACGCATGTACAAGTTGAGACAAGATGGGTGAAAAAGTACAACATGTGAGATGTTCATCCGGTGGATCCAACGGTGAAGATGTTCTCACCTAAAAAATAGGCTGGTCCACTAGACCACAACGTTTGAAATGGGTAAACAACTTAAAATACTCTTTGCAGATTAAAACACTGCTATAGCTGGGTTAAAATTGCGCCTACTAGATTAAGTGAATATATGCTTGAACTTGCACCATAAACACAAGTCAAGCCAAACAGTCCCTTTGCTTCCACATGCCACATTTCTATATCATCAATCCCGTTCTAAAATATTGTTTTTGGCATGATTAGAGGAGAATTGAATGCAATGCGATACAATAAAAAGGGCATATATACAATGCGTGACATATACAATGCGATAATTGCAATGCAATCCTAATAGTTTCGAATCCTAATTTTATGCATGGTTAAGTAGATTAAATTAGGGACTAAATTTAAGAAAGTATAGTTATAGAGAACAACAAAATGACTAGACATAAAGACAATTAAAAATGGTGAAAACTACAATTTAGTACATCCATGTCACTATGAAACCTATTTTCCAAAAAAAAAAATGCAATTAATATGAGACAAGTTTTCTTCAAAAACTTTACCGTTGTTGGTGAGGGTAGATTCTAGTGATTGGGGAGGAGTTGTGGAGAGGATTTGGGAGGAGTTTGATTTTGGGTGGGAGGTTTGGGGTTTCAAGGTAGGATGGGAAGGTGGGGGTTTTGGGTTGTTTGGTTGTGGTTGTTGTTGTGGGAGGGTTGTGGGGATAGCGGTGTGGGTGATTTGGGGTGGTGAGGTTTTTGGTGGTGGGAGGAGGGGATTCATTGTGGGAGCGTTTTCTGTTGTGGGACATTTTGTTTCGGATCTTCTTGTCTTCTTTGTGTGTGTGTGTGTGTGTGTGTGTGTGTGTGTGTGTGAGAGAGAGAGAGAGAGAGAGAGAGAGAGAGAGAAGACTGGAAGATTGGGGGGAAACGGACGCGAATTGCCTAAGCCCCCACCCACATGAAGTTTCCGTGGTCGAAAGCTTATGTGGGGCCTACAGCCCGTGAGGAATCCACTCCGTTCATCAGTTTCAAAGCTCCTAATAGGACTGGAGACCAAAAATAATTTAGATCCAAAATTCAGGTGGACCACGCCACCCCGAACAGTGGAGATTGAATTAGGCATTGTCGATCAAGCTTTCGTGCCCGGCCCACATTAGGCCGGCTTCGGTGAGGTATAAGCCCAATGACTGGGCTTGGGCTTAATATTCAGGCCCATTTTTAATTGGGTCAAGCTTTATAGTCAGGGGTGTATATGAGTCCAACCGAGTTGAGCTTGGCACAGCTCAACTTGGCTCGGCCACTAGCTGACCCTAACTCAAACTTGGCTTGCCTCAATCCTTAAGGCTGAGCCAGCTCGGCTCGGTTCTATCAACATCTCGGCTAGTTCGAGCCAAGATTGAGCCTCTGCGGCATTTTCACAAACACACGGAGTGCCCTTTTAATTTATCACTGTATGTAAAATAGCAGCAGTCGTTTATAGGTATTTCATCAAATACCTTGTGGGCAACATCAAAATTTTTTTTTTAAAAAAGTATTTGTTTCATATACACACCTTCCTTGCCACTAGCCGACACTTTGTTGAGTCATTTCATCAAACACTTGGTGAGCAATATCAATATCAAAGTAACCGAGTCACCGAACTAGTTCAATTTGAGTTAGGCTTCGATCCGAGTTGAGTTGAGTAAAGGTTGAGAAGGCTTGAACTCGGTTCGAAATTTTTATGAGCTCAAAAATCAGCTCAAACTCGGCTCAAACCCAACTTTGAAAAAAGTCTAATCAAGCTTTTTGGAGTCGATTTGGGCTAGCTAACCGAACTAACTCAATTCGTGTACACCCCTATATACAGTATTGACTGTTTTGATTTTGGCCATTCATTAATATCCACCAATTAGCACAGTTCAAAAACGAAAAAATAAAAATAAAAAATCCACCAATTAGCCACTTAGAAAATTAGATCAATGCAATTTTCTGTTTAAGATCAATCTATATCAGGGTCCATGATTTTTTACTGTTTAGTTTTGAGTTTATCATATGACACATGGACAATTTATTAGTGCACTCGCATATCAAGATCATGCTCGCCAGAGTACCCAAGTTTTTTCCATTGTAAAAGGGCATGGGAGCGTCACTTAGCAGACATGGCTTCACCAAATTAACTAAATGGCCTTCGTTTTCATTTCAAATCCTTCCCATATTCCTTAATAATCCATAGTTTTAGCAATTCGTAAAAGTAATTGCATGCAAATTTTTGTTCATGGCCACTCTCATAATGTGTAGTATAGTTATTACCTGTTGGTTAAGAAAAGGAAAACAAATGGTCAAAATTGGATTTTTTAAATCACGACTCCCATTACAAGCCAAAAATATTCATTTTCTGTTTGAATCTAAAAAACCATAAAAAGTGAATTGTAAGTTGTATGATTCACCTCCAAAATTTTACATGTTTTACAAATAGAAGCTTTGATCAAAATTTATGGCAACAAGAGAATCAATAGATGAAACATGAACAATCGACATTGACAGAACTTAAAAGGGAAAGCATCATTTTGTGAAAAATAATTCTTCTAATCATTCCTACATGTAATAAAAAATCTCAACGGATTGGTAACTTTTTCTTAGTTATCTGGATATCAATTCTTGACCCAACATGGCAAAATTTAGTGCCATGAGGAAAAAATGGTATTTCATTTAGGAGCTTACAACACTTGCGATGCCTCTTGTGAATTTAGGGGGCAAGGGATACAAGAATACATTGTGGAACAACAGCTTATAGTAGTGATTTCCAAAACAATTGTCATCTAGGCTATACTAGTAATATCATGACGCTGATCCTTCCTATTTAATAGTTATCATGCGTTTACATGTCATTTCCAAAACCCGACCTTGCTGATCTTCTTCACTTGCATTACCAAACTACAATGCAAAGAGAAAAGGAACAGACCAATTGATAGAAAGCCTCTGATCCTTTTTGGGCACAAGGTTCAGATTCTAAAGAAACAAAACACCTACAGATGACATCATGAGTCGTTTCATATCCACAACAAACGAAACGGTAAGAAGCTACGTGTACAAGTATTTTCATTCCCATAAGGAGTTTATAGTGCATAAAATTCCACATGATTAAGTGCAAGGACATCCCGAGATGGACAAGATTTAAAGTATTGGGGTGGGAAGACTAAAAGAGAGAAATGTGGCTCTTTCAGGAAAATTGCTGGGAACATTACACTAAAACGATGGACTGGAACTACAAAAAAAAAAAAACAAATCTGCAATAGAATTATATCTACCTCTTAGAGCGCATATGTCTTGAACATACTCCTTGGAACTCAATGATTCCAAATAAGAACCTTGACATTTCGCTGCCTGCATTTGACTTTCAACATTCATCTCAAGTGCCATTGCTTTCAAATTGTCTGAAACAATGAAATTTTCAAGCAAGCTTTCATCAGTAAATAGAATGTAAATGATGAAAGAAGCAGAAAACAACTGCACCCAAGTGACACCTTTCATACAAAAATTCCTCTTAAAGAAATAACAGAACAAAATACAAGAATAACAGTTTTTAGAAGAGAAGATCAATAACCTAGATGGTTTGTTGAGAAAACCAACCAAACCCACAAATACAATAGCCAAATGGGTCTCAAAATTCTTCTAAAATCCAATATTTTTCTCGCTTTCAAAAAAGATAGAGAGATCACCACTCAAAGTAATTGTTGAAAAAACCAATCAAACCGACAAATGCAATGGCCAAATGGGTCTCGAAAATCCTCTAATTCCCATAAAATTCTCATCTCTTTTCTTTTTCTTCCATTGCGAGCAACCAAAACCTTCCCAACATTTTTAGAACAGAAATAGACCACTTACAGGGCTCGATGAGAAAACCAATCAAACCCACAACTTCGATTCCAAAAGGGTCTTCAAATTCCTCTAATTCCCATTAAAATCCCATCTCTCGGTTCATTTCAGCAACTAAACCATCATGTGGTCTAAAAGGCCACTGTCCAATCAAACATAATATAAAAGCTTGGTAGTTGTTTATTTATACCTCCTGGAACTTCGTCTTTAGGAAGAGTTTTGCCTACTTCACGTTTTTAGGAAGAGTTAGCTCCCACTAACCTTGATACAGATTGATTTCTATTATGAGGGATTGAGAGAACAATTGTTGCCCCAATAACTGCTTCAATGTCTTTTCAATAGATATAACAAAGATAGAGTAAATGTCTAATTTTGGTTGGCAAGAATAAAATAAATTCGAAAATGTTGTGAGATTTATATTCAACACATTCAGTAGTCATGAACCCCACACCAAATTGTTGCAGCACAATTGACACATCTTTGGATTTTGCATGTCCTAATATCATGTCGATTCTGACATTTAGATTGTTCAGAGTTATGGATATCGCAATTCCTATTGATTCCCTGTAGCCTTAACTGCAAACTAATATATTGATTTTTAGGCAAAATTTTTGCTGTTGGTGGTGGAGCCCTTATCTAGGAAGCATAGGATTTTATTTTATTTTATTTTTTTGTTTTTGTTTTGAGTTTATACAGATTTCTGAGGGAATGTTCTTCATTATTTTTATAAAATACTATCTGGATGATTCAATATTTTATTGAGGCATGTTGTTTATGCAAAGGCTTTGGATATTTTTGCCATCATTTCTGTTACAATTTTTGTTTTTATTCACAAAGCTTTGGATTTTTGTAGGAAAAGATATCCAAGAAGTTTGATAAAGTTTTGTTGGATGCTCCTTGTTCTGGATTGGGTGTCCTCTCCAAGGTATTCCTTAAACAAGTTAAATATTTCTTGAAAAGATAATTAAATTGGGATTGTTTTGGAATTTGGAAAAAAATTAAAATAGCCAATATTGGTTTGAATCATCAAACAGATTGCAATCACTGATAGTATTGACTTATAATATTATTTCTTTTTTGGGTCATTAATTGTTCATGTGCTTGTTTCTAAGATGCTTTGATCGGTAATGGTAGGTGTTGTATGAACATGATTATTTTCTCCTTTCCTAAGTCTTCCTTTCCTATTCAATTTGTTGTTTAAGAGAGCGGACTTACGTTGGAACCGGAGATTAGAGGATTTGGAACAGATTGACAAATTTACAAGATGAGCTCCTTGATGCAACTTCATTGTAAGAGTTCAAACCCTTTCTTCTCCTCTTAGTTTTCTCTTAGAGGCCTTGTACCACGTAACATGTTTGGTTCTTTTTTAAAATAAAAATAAAAATTGTGATGCTAGGCAAATGTTCTTTATGCTCTTGCTTTTGTTTTTATTTTACATGGCCATTTAGTTTTGATGCATTTCTATGTATCTGGATTACAAAAGGAAATACATTATGGTTTTCTCTGAAAAGCTATGTTTACATGACAAATTGTTTTTGTTTTTTCCAAGAACCACAAAGTACAATATTAGATTGCCAAAGATATTATAACAAGCTAATGTATATCCCATAATACTACAGTGTTTTAAGATTTTTGCTAAAGAATGGTGCCTTCTAGATTTTTACATTGACATTAGTGCATTTATAGATTAGTGAAGCCTCGAGGGACACTAGTGTACAGTACTTGTTCCATTGATCCCGAAGAGAATGAGGAGAGAGTGTCTGCTTTTCTCCTCAAGCATCCGGTATGGACTCTTTTCTTTTTGCATGGTTCACTGTTTTCCTCTTTCAAGAATTTTAAGGTCGATATCTTGATAGTTCATAATACGTAATATTTCGGTAATGGTTTTCTTGGATTGGTTGGCTTGTCTTCTCCTTCTTGGGTTCCACCCTCTTTTCTGAATCATCATTATTCAAAGTCAACAACTTTTCTTTTGTTAAGAGTATATACTCGTCTACACGTGCCAACCGTACTTTTGTGGGTACACTTGTGACATGCACAAGCGGGTCCTTGCCATTGGGATGGTGAGGTCATCCCATTAATCAAGACAAATATTGTAACATATGTTGAATATCTACCGCTTGAAATTTCTTCATTTCTTGAACCACCCACTTTTTTTTTTTTTTTTTTTTTTTTTTTTTTTTTTTTAACATGTGGTAACTTGATTACTCGAGTGGTATGGTTTTGAGGCCAAGTTATGTAAACCATGGAGCCAACCTTATGCACCATTCAAATGTCCTTTCAAGTGCCTGTTTGGCATGTGATTCTCCAAGCGGAGGTGCTTGTTGGGTTAGAGAAGCTCTAGTTGTAATATAACTATTCTGCGTGACTATTCCCCTACTTATCCAAATTTCTATTCTCTCAATTTTTGAGATCGAGAAAATTAAGTCTGTGTTACTTGTGGCCATTTGTTTTTGTTTTTGATTTTGACTAGTATCCTTTTTGAACATTCGTTTTCCTCCTAGTAACCCCTGTTGTATCAATGGTTCAGAGGAGATCCCGTTAAAACTTTTTTGGAGGATTTTTTGTCTCTTACACATGCAACCTCTTCTCTTTTAAATTAGGCCTTAAAGATTGCATTTGTGACTGGGTAGACATTTTTTTTCCCTAGAAGTCATCGGAATTTAGGCTCTATAACTTCCTGGTAATGGTTTAAAACCCAGTGAATTGACTGGGTACTCAAACCAAGTTGAATTGGCCCCAATTGGGCACCGATTTCAGAAAAAGAAAATTATAGTTTTGACGTTTTCATTAGGATTGATCATCTCATTTTTCTCACTGAATTCAGATGAGTGACCTTTTTTAATCCATCCTTATTCATGGCTGCAAAATGGATGGTTAAGATTTTACTGATTCAATGCAATTTTTGGGCTGTGCTCCATTCACATTGAGGTCCATGATTTGGAGAGTCTGGATTCACGTAGATGTACATTCTATATCAGACAACCCACCTCTTTTTAATAAAAATTTGCAAAGGCACACTGAAATGAAAATTTTCTCTGGCTCACAATCTGTGACTCAATTTCAAATGGTTCGCTATGAAATTCTCACACCAATGCGTCTTCTTTGCATTGGATATCTTTTTTTTTCCCATTGATCCTGAATCGCTACTTGATAGTAATCTCTTAGTAGAGCACTCTCAAATTGAAAGATGTTAGATTATATATTCTCTGGGTTGCATTCTTTCGGATATTTGCTATTGAAGTATTGGCGAATGTTTCCAGTTAGAAATCAGATTTTTTATTCATCAATAGAAATCAAATTGAAACTAGTTTGTTTCACTACTTTATTTCATCCAATTGATGAAAGTTCTTCTTTCTTTTGAATTTTGCTATAGTCACTAGGTGTTCGAAGAGCTTTATAAATGGATTATAACAAAGTTGTGCATGTTCAAATTTCAAGAAGCATTAACAAATGAAAGTTTAGGAAGCTTATTGACATTGGCATGGTACTGACCACTATCTTCATCTTTGTCTCCATTTCTTTCTTCTTCTTCTTCTTTCACTTGGTAGTTGTATTCACTTCAGTTGGAGACTTATCTGAAACATGTCAACAAGCTCCCTGCTAGCCAAATTATGGGTTGTTTAACTCCACTTCCGTTGGAGTACAAAGTTCTGAACTTCTCTTAGTCATTCAAAGAGGTCAATGATTTCCACAAGCAAGCCACTTCTTCTTCATCCTCTTTTTCTATATCATCATGGTTGTAGCCAAGGCTAGAAAATTAATTTGAGGGAGACAAAAACAATGTAGAGAACGATGCCACATGCATGAAGGCATGGTTTCTCTGTCTCCACCTCTAAAATAAAATGGTTTCTTTGTCTTCCTCTTATTCATCTCTTTACCATCACCATGTAGTCGAAGCTTCAACAATAAGATTGAAGGCGATATAATATAAAGAACACAGTCATATGCACCGATGCACGGGGCATGTTTATACTTTGTTTTTCCCTTGTAAGCAATGTCAGATCTCTGTTGTCCCAATTTTATAGATCCTACACGTATGGAGCCACCATTCTAGAACACATCAGTTAATGGTATGGAAAAAGGTGCTCGGCAATGCGAGTGAGTTAAATCGCCATATTGTATGTTGGAAGCAAAGCATACATGAACCTTGAATTTGTAATCTGAATGTTTTTTTGCTAAATCCTTTTTTCCCCAACATTATTCTACATTTATTTTGGATTTATTCTCATCTTAGCACTTAATATGTGCAGGAAATCATGGCTTTGGAGTTTCGTGCGGTGTGCACGAGGATCAAAGAGGGAACACGGGTGATCCTGGATAACCGCAAAGGGCTGGTTCGCATTGGAAGGGTATATATATGAACTTTAAGGATTGTTTATTTTAGTTTCAAGTACTCTCCCTTTAATGTAATCAGAGATGACTGTCACACACTTCATTTAGCTTGGACCTCGGTCACCCTAACTTGGAGGGACATCGCCTATAGATAATCGTCACTCTTTCCGTGTGAGGTACGTTTGTTTTTATATGGAAAAAGTTGAATTAAGAGTTAAATGATGATGATGACAATGTTATATGTAAAATTATTAATGCAGGAACACATGAATGTAGCAAAGTTGGAAAAAAAATGCAGATTGTATCACAAAAATGTTTTAGTGGTTCAGTACCAAGCTAAACAAACAAAAAAAAAAAAAAAAAAGAATCATTAAGTCACAAACTCACAAATCAATAAATCACAAATGGCAGGACTAAAATGTAAAAAACCACCATCATAGAGAGGTGGCCCACATGGACTAGAAAAAATTGAGCCTCTGTTGAAGGAATCCACTCAAGAAAACGGCAATAGCCTTCGGGTGAGAAATTCAAGAACCAGAACTCAATACGAAAACCCAATTTCCAATTTAAATCTACTAGTAAAACCATCTCCAGATGTAAAAAGGAAGCCAAAAACTAGATTAAAAATCACAAATATCAAATACGGAGATTTTCTCAACAAATTCGAGTATGAATTCAAGAACAAGGACTTTTAATGGAAAATCATTTGTCCACCTCAAATCCAATGACGAAAACCGGATTGAATGTCTCTAAAACTAGGTACAAAGATTTTGATGATGGATTGAGGAAGAGATCAAATAATCGAAAAAAAACCACTTCTTTTTCTTCGATTTGGAGGAGCAAGCTAGGCTAGGGTATTAAAAGGGGAGAGATGGTAGTTTGGGGGTTGGGGAAAAGTGGTTTTGGGGTCAACAAAAGCAGCTTTGGGAGAAGAGTGGAGGGATTACAGAGAGGGATTGAAAACCCCAAAATCAGATTGAAACCCTTGATTGAAAACCCCAAAATCAGAGTGGAGGCAATTCCAAAGTCGATTGGTTGAAGAATCCTAACCTTGATTCGTGGACGCTTGTTTGTTGAATCGGTACATTGTCTAAAATCGATCTCTCTCCCTCTCAAAGATCTCCTTCTCCCTCTCTCGCCGTCTCCTTCCCCCTCTCTCTCTCTCTCTCTTTCGCGTCTCCTTCCCTCTCTCGCTCCGGGCAAGGAAGCCCTAACCCTTACTTGATTTGCTTCTTCTTCTTTTTTTTTTTCCTCTCCTTCATTTTTTTTTTTTTTTTTGCGTGAGTGAGGAACAGGCATTTGTTTGGCGTGGCGGTCTTGGATGCCTAACTGTGTGGGGCCCACAGTGATGTACTTTCCTTACATCCACACCGTCCATCCGTATTAAAAGCTAATTTTAGTAGCTGATCAAAAAAATGAAGGTGACCCAAATCTCAAGTGGGCCACACAACAATAAACAATCTCAACTAAATTCCTACCATTAAAAACATCACAGGTCCACTTAAATATTTATTTGCCATCCAACGTAAGCAGTTGTCTAGAGAGTTATTTTGCATGTAATTTTAGGAATTGAGCCCAAAAATGAAGCATATATAATTTTCAAATGGACCACACCATAGTAAACAATGGACTTGAACTTGTACCATTAAAAATTTCCTAGGGCCACGTAAGCTTTGGATCAAGCTTAAATTTTTATTTCCCATACATATGTTTGTATAATTTTATAAAGTAGTTGGATGACAAATAAACATTACTGTCATGCGTAAAAGGCTTCACAAGTGGTAATCATTATCCTAATTGTCCTGTGGTATGATCCACTTCATTTTTGCATATGCGCCAATTTTGGACTTAACCCCTTAAATTAGATGGAAAAACAGATGGACGGCATGGATAGACCACATATGTTCAAGGTGGGCTTGACTGAGTTTACTCGGTGCGATAAGAGCGTACCGAGTAACTCAATACTCAATCCAATTTACCATCCAACCTATTGACAATGAAATCAGATCTTTTATCGTACCGAGTAAACTCGGTTGGCCCACCTCAAAGTATGTATTGTATATCCAGACGGTCCATCCATTTTACCAGCTTATTTTAGCGCATAGTCCCAAAATGAAGCACATACAAATCTCGTGGACAATACCACATGAAATAGTGGTAGTTGAACGCCCATGGTTGAAAGCTTTTCGAGTCCACTTTGTAATGTTTATTTTCCATCCGTGGACCTGGATAAAAGGAAAACACAAATAGCATCTTGATCCCAAACTTTTGTGGCTCCAAAGCTTTTCTTAGTGAGAATTTAATCCTTACTGTGTGGTTCACCCAAGATTTGTATGTACTTCAATTTTAAGACCATTCCCTACAATAAGCTTAGTCAAGCCGTCGGGCTTATAGGCTAAGGGACAGGGGCATTTTCAACCTGGCTAAGGCTATGGTCGGGCTCAAGCCTAAGAGATTCGGGCTCTGCCGGGTCCTACCTTGGTCCATTGTCTCTAGAGCGGGGCATTGAGTTGAGTTGAACCAAGTTACACGGTGTCTCAGATCTGAAACGTCAAATTAGTAGTGTGCATTTTATTTCTTTATTTTTTTAAATATGTACGAATTAGGTTTGGGATCGAGTCAGAACTAAGTTGGATTTCGAGTCGCCTCGAGTTGAGTCATTGAGTGACCGAATTTGACTTGGTTTGAGTTTGGATTGGACCAAGTCTACTTGGTTTGAGATCGGATTGAACCAAGTCTACTCAATTTGAGTGACCTAAATTCTACTTGGTTTGACCATGTCACCAAGTGACTCAAATTCTACTCGGTTTGAGTTTGAATTGGCCCTTATCTACTCGGTTTGAGTGACCCAAATTCTACTCGGTTTAACCAAGTCACCAAGTGACCCGAATTCTATTCAGTTTGAGTTTGGATTGGACCAAGTCTACTCGGTTTGAGTGACCCAAATTTGACTCAGTTTAAGTTCGGATTGGACTAAGTCTACTCGGTCTGAGTTCGGATTGGACCTAGTCTACTCGGTTTGAGTGGCCCAGATTCTACTCGATTTGACCAAGTCACCAAGTGACCCGAAATCTAAAAGGTAATAATTATTTATTTATCAGGTAACTGCATTGTGGACTACACCATTGTCACCGCTGTGGCTTGGTCCACTTAATCCTTCGATCTGCCTCTTTTTTAGGCCCATGCCTTAAATTGATCTGATAAAATGAATAAATGGCTTGGATAAAATACAAATATCATCGTGGCCCATAGAGCTTGTGACAGGACTTTCCCTATTTAGTCAGGTCCTGGATATGGCTGGTACCTAATCCGCGTCCCAAAATATCCTCGTGGATCCGGATCCACCGGACGCTGATTTCCTGCCCAAACCTTTCACAGGAGGTTCTGGCTACGCAAACCTATGTAGAGCCCACCGTGATATTTGTGAGAAATAACGACATATGTAATTAATAAAATTATAAATAAAAAAAATAAGAAGTGTATTAAAATATAATAAACTAATGTAATCATTAATATATTAGCATGTATTCACCCGACCAACCTGACCATTATTTGTTGAGATGTGGTTCATAAATCCACCGAGATGTTGGGTCCATTCATAAATCCACCGAGATGTATAATTTAATTGAATTGTAATCATTGTCTAATAATGATCATGGAAACAACCAAGTTGTGATTTCCTTATAGCATTCACATTGCCCGTCAGGTTCCAAATCACAGTTGTGATATTTCAACTTGGAATTGGTATACTGTAATTTAATCATCCCATAAAATGATCTCTCCAAATGAATGGACGGTATTGATATAATACATATATCATGGTGGGGCACACAGATCTGACTTCTTTTTTGGATCAACTGTTAAAATAAACCGTTAAAATGAATGGACGGAGTGGATAAATAACATACATCACGGTGAGCCCCACAAGACTTAAAAACTAGGAGACGGATTGGCTACTCCCCCTGACATAAGCCTCATGGTCGTGACCTGTTCCGTGGGGCCCACCATGATGTATGTGTTTCACCCATTCTGTTCATCCATTTTTACAGATCATTTTAGTAATTTACAAAATAAAATAAAATATAGGGATATAAATCTTAGGTGGACCACACCACAGGAAAAAAATAATGATTGGATATCCACTATTAAAATCCTCCTGAGGCCTAATGTATTGTTTAATTCAAACTCTTTCTGGTAGTGTGGTCCATTTGAGCTTTGGCCTACAGTGATTTTTATTTGTCATCCAACTTGTTTAATAGATCACAAATATATGGATGAAGGGAAAACTAAAATATCAACTTGATCCAAAACTTCAGTGGCCTCCCAAAAATTTTCAATGGTAGACGTTCAATTTATACTATTTCCTATGATGTGGTCCACTTCAAATTTTTATAGGCTTCATTTTTGAGCTTATGTAATAAAATTATACATTAAAATGGATAGATGGAGTGGATAAAATGAATAAATCATGGTGGGCCCCACAAGATTTACTTAGTACTCTTGGGAACAGATTGGCTACTCCTTGACACCTCCCATGGTCTGGTGGTCGGTGCTCTGTGGCCCCACCATGATGTATGTGTTTCATCCATGCCGTCATATATTTTTATAGATAATTTTACAACATGAGACCAAAAATGAAATATATTCAAATCTCAAGTGGACCACACCTCATGAAAACAATAGTGATTGGATCTCAACCATTAAAATCCTCCTAAGGCCCACTATACTGTTTATATGACATCCAATCTGTTGATTAGGTCATAAAGGCCTAGATGAAGAGAAAAAACAAATATCAGCTTGATCGAAAACTTTTAAGCCCCCAAAATGTTTAACGGTAGGAATTTCTTTCCCTCATTTCCCCTCTTGTGTGACCCACTTGATTTTTGTAACCACCTCATTTTTTGTCGCACATACTAAAATGAGCTCTCGAAACGGATGGACGGAATGGATTTCTCACATATTTCAGTGGGACCCACCTAACATCCTTGCATTGGAACCTGCGCCCAAATTGGTGTGGGGTATAGAACCCGCACCTAGAAGCCAAAAAACATCCCGCCCCAAATTCGTGCCCAAAAAACATCCCGCCCCAAATTCGTGCCTAAATCTCTCTCTCTCTCTCTCTCTCTCTCTCAAATTTCCTCCATTTTCCCTCTCTTCCATTAATCTCCAACATCCTGATCCTCCTCGGCCTCACACACCCCCAAATCAACTCATCTCAAACCCCAATTCAAGCAAGACGCCTATCCTAGAGAACGCAAAATCCAGCCCTAGGAGAATCTCCGGCAATTCCATCTGAATCTCCAACCATTCCACCAAATTTGACTTTGGTACGGCTCACTCTCTGTCGATTCTTCTCTTCCTTTCTCCCAATGCAAACATGTATGGTGATTAGGGTTGTTGATCCGTGGACCACAACTTGGATGGGCCATAGTTTGAAGATTGCAGCAATCGAGACAACTGTCGCCATATAAGTTTTGCCTATTGAATGTCGGTCCCAAACTCATTGGATATGGCCCATTCATGTGGTGGCGCACAAAATCAATGGTCCCGATTATCGTAAACAAGCGCCTGTGTTAGCAGCGTGTGTATCATCCACTATATGCTCTTATCTCAATCTCTCGAATTCTCATATCAGAACTTTGGAGAAGACTGTGAGACTGCAGAAGTTTACAAAGCTCGAACCAAAGACATTGTTGTTACAACTGTCCGTGGATTTAATGGTGAGATGTTGTTGCAATTGTCATGTAATTCTTTATTTAGTTTCCAATGACATCATAATAATTGGCCCACACATGTATGAGAAAAGAAATGG
This sequence comes from Magnolia changhungtana, assembly GCA_030180095.1. Lineage (NCBI taxonomy): Eukaryota > Viridiplantae > Streptophyta > Magnoliopsida > Magnoliales > Magnoliaceae > Magnolia > Magnolia changhungtana. Next base: position 4,655,657 of record JASAUF010000612.1, on the reverse strand, counting down.
TTGGAAAAGGCCAACCTGACAAGTGTTGGCTTCTAGCTTAGAGCTTGAGAACTGGTAAAGGAAATTCACGTGAGGAGAGTTTGGACATAGTCGACATCTGGGCCATTGATCAGGTGCACCATTTGAATGCCCTAGTCCTAAAAATCTGGCCATCAAGTGGGCCCCACATGTATGAGAAAATGGATGGTTGGAAAAGTAAGACCGACGATTATACTCAATGTACAGTGCGTGGCCCACCTTGCAATTAGATGCTCCAGATTTTGGACTAGGAATGCTCACAGCAGGCTCATCCGTCTTCTTCTTTGGTATTTTGTTTCATTGTGCATCCGAACCGTGTCATGGGGGATTCTGCCGAGTATTAAGATCATGGCTGTCTATTTGAGAAACTTCATTTGTACTTATCTTTAACTATTTACAAATGCTTTTATCGTTGACTAATGCTAATTTTCCTGTTTAAGCTTCCTTTTCTTCCTTTTCTTGTTTCTCCTTTTTTTGGTTGTTGTTGTTAATTTTCTGTTTAATCATGTGGCCAAAGGGCCGATTTTTAACGGTGGACATTCAATCACTACTGTTTTCCTGTGGTGTGGTTCACCCAAGATTTATTTCGAGCTCATTTTTTGGTATCAAGCTTAAATTTTCTTTGATGTGTCGTTTAGTTTCTCATAAAGAGAGGTCCTACGTGAGGTTGAGAATGTGTTCCAGTAGCTGTACAAAATTCTAGAGGGATTAGTCTATGTATATGAACTTAAAATATTGAAAAGAATATTTAAGATGCCTCACATACTTCTCTAAAATCAAACAAGAGCCTTGTTACAATCCAGTGTGTCAACCAACTAGAGAAAAAAAAATGGAATTTTTGAAAATGGCAGCATAAAAACTTTCTAGTCTCACAATGTGGTCCACGTGATAAGTAGCAAGCTTCTTTTTTGGGACATGGCATCTGCATTGCAGGAGCCACCAAATAGATGGCTTGGATCTTATATCCATATTTTATTTTGGCAAATGCAGTGTGCAGATGGGCTACCTTAATCCAACCACCTTACGGAAAAAGAAAGACCTCATTGTTAGTTAGCTAAAAGTATTAGAAATGGAATTTTTTGTCGATTTGATAGTGGGGTTAACAAATCTTGGGATGATTGAGGATGTTAAGATCGAGAATGACGTGTCCCCACACGTCTCTATATTCCTGCCAGTCCGATTCATTGCTTATGTGTACTAAGGGCAGTTTCTCATATTTGGCTTCACATAATTCGATTAGTTTGAATTGGGGATAGAAAATTAGAAATGCTCATCTTTTCTTTAGTTTGGAAAATATAAAAACAAATCGCATTTAATCCATGAAGCTGAATGGTTTAATAGAAAGCAATAAGAGCTTCAAGTAGTTACCAATAAGAGATTCTAGTAATTTTAATGTGCACACAAGTTTTTAATTATCTTTTATTTCTGAGTATCTCAACGTTTTCTTTGCTTGTTGAGAGAAGGGTGTTAAGGAGATCGATAGGACTTCTCTCCGAGCATGAATTGAATTTAAGAGAGGATAATGACTGGGGAGTTCTCCACGAGGAAGAATTTACAGAAGTAACTATAGTAACCAGCACGCTTACCATGGGACGGAAAAACAAAGACACAAGGCCTTTAAAACAACGAATATTGATGGTGATTAACAGGCTTCCATTCTTTCTTTGTTAGGAATGGTGACAATTCTTGGTCACTAGAGACCAGTTCTGGGTGTCTAGTAAATGCTCTTCTTGGTAAGTGGAAAATAAACTCTTTATTCAACGGTTCTATTCAAATATTTTTTCTCCTAGATTTTCATGATTACCTTAACCTTATTGTTACTTCAAAACATTTCTCACTTCTTTTGTAAAAATGTAAAAATAGTTTGAGGATTTCATCTGAATAACTTCAGCTAAGTTTTGTCTCTGTTGAATCGATCTACATAATACTATTCAAATTGAGATAGGTCGGTCAAATTTGAATAAAATGGCTATCGGGTGCAACATATTCAAAAATCAACAAATATATTGCTTTGCTTTTTGTTTTGTTTTGTATTTGTAGAAATTTTAGTGACAAAGCCAATTGCGACTTTCATAAATCAAAGTTTCCATCATTGGCATGGCAATTCACAGACTGCAATTCTAAGAACTGTATTTTACTAATCATTGGAGAAAATGAAGAGCCTCATCTTAATTGCAAAAATTGTCTTCATTGATGATCAGTCTCGGTGAACGATGTTGATTATTGTGTCAACTGAAAGAGAAGTCGAACAAAGACTTTTCGGATCAAAACCAGTGTCAGTGTCCTTACATTTTCTGTTTTCAGAGTTCCATGCAACTGTCTTGGAAAAAGAAAAAGAATTCTGTAAGCATAAGGAATGTATATGTGTAAATCGAAAGGGAAGGCTAGTATGTGACACTTAAAACATGAGCTTGTTTTGGGTCTCACGTGAGCCAGGATGAGATAAGTTTGTTGTCCTTCACCATTGTACATATTGTTTCATGGCTAAATGGCCTGGACCATTGATCTGGTGGTCTCCATGGACATACCATGATCCAGGTATGTACCGTTCTAACCATTTGATCGGTGGGCATGTGGCCCTTTTGTGGTTGAATTTGGACTTTTGCCAGTTTCTGTTTCCAATGCTATTTAACTTTCACGGATTTGATATTTGGGGGCTAAACTACTTGTGTGGAGTTGCATATTTGTGATGCAATAATTTGGTTGCTAATGGGAAAGATATGTTTGAAATCTCTATATGAGATTTAGGAAATGAACTAGAATTATTACTGTTGGAGTTTGGCCTTCATCTATGAATGTCCTAGTGTGAGAATGTGTTCTTGAAGCTAATTTCAGTTGGATAGGAATAGTGCTCTGGGTCCAGATGGCCATCATTCTGGCGGATTCTTTTCTCGATTCGTGGGAATATCATTAAAATGGATGTTTTCAATATGGTTTGGGAAATTTTCCATGGAGGTTCGTGTTTACCTCCTCTTGTTGCTCTTATTCCAAAATATAATTGCTCACCAGATTTTAGGAAATTTCACACTATTAGTCTTTGTAATTTTGTTGACTAACATGTTGGGTGCAATTATTCCAAACTAGTATAGGACAAACATTTATTATTATTATTATTTAAAGTCTGGAATAAGCGTTCTAGCATTGGAAATGTCATTATTAAACATGATATGGCAAAACCAATGTCATTATTAAACATGATATGGCAAAACCTTGTGATGTTTGGATGCACTTTACGATCTTGAGGAGTTTGGTTCTCAAGTTGGTGGCCTAATCTATAAAGTGGTTGTCAACTGCTTCTTTTCGATGGGTGGTGAATGGTGAGCTATGTGAATATTTCAAATTTATCAAGGTATTTGTCAAGCGGATGCATCATACCCATTGTTCTCCATCATAGTGAAGAGGTTCGAGTAGAGGCATTAGAAAAAAGTCTTTGGCAAAATTCATGCTAATTTGTACTAGGGGAGTTGGACATGTTACACTCTATTTCGCTGATGATACTATCTTTTTTCTTTGATAAATAAACAATCTTTTTCTTTTACATTCTCCAGGAAATTCATTCCAACCCGGCTTTATGCTAGGAAATGGAAAAGAAAAAGGATAGCTGGTTTTTGGAATGGTGAGATAGAGGTGAGGACTGGTTCGCTAACTTTATTAATCTTGTTATACTAATTGGTTGGGTAGAGTATGCATATTCACTTTATAATTGTACATGTGGCATGTCATTAGCCCAGTCTAAATCATCCAAACTGCAAGTCTCAAAGTGCATATTTGATGAGCCTAAGATTAGAATAATCTTGTTTGTGAGTTTAGATGGTTGGATATATTTTGTCTTTTTCAAAGAACCATCAAATGTTAGATTCTCTTAACATCCAAGGTGATAGCTTTATTTAATGTGAATGTGGCGTCAGTGCACACGCATGTAAACCATGGCGTTATTCTCACCTTTGATTAAAGAAATGGAAGAACCATTTCTCTAATTCTCTTTTTTCCATGTTCCAATATAACTCAGGCATTTATTTTAAAGGGCATGATCTAGACGTGAACCACTGCTTCTAGAAGGGAATTTGCTGTCTATACTCAAAGCCCCAGGTTGTCGAGATACTTCTTCTCTCTTATTCTCTGTGCAGGATGATTTCTCTAAAAGGCCCAACCAGAAGGGAATTTGCTGTCAGACTCAAAGCCCCAGGTTGTCGGGATACTTCTTCTCTCTTATTCTGCTGCAGGATGATTTCTCTAAAAAATAATAAAAACTGGATTCGACACATATAAAGGATCCAATCCAATTCTATTCGTTTGAAATATACACACATATATGAATTTTTCTTTCTTAACCTTTTAAATAAAACCCATAAAAGATCTCTTTTATTTTTTATTTTTTCCTTCTATTATAATGATTTTGTTTTGTTGGTGGTATATGAAGGACAAAGAGGGTGCATGATTGGTGTAAAAATAGGCAGTGACTTAGACGAGTTGATTTATCAAGGCATGTACTAGCAATGGTAAGAGACATCATTAGTATAATTTTTGTAATTTTTCGTAGGTTGTAGACAGAAATGGATGATGACAAATGGGAGGATTTTTTATTAAGTATTTTAGTCACAGTTATTTCATTTGTTTGATCATGCATGATTCTTTCATGAGAAAGTTCACTTTCCAGCTGAAAATTACTACTCACCCATGAAGCTAAACACTTTTTAGTCGCAGTTATTTCATTTGGGCTTTTTGAATGACTAGTAATGCCATCTGGACTGAAAAAGAGTTCCCTGTCCCAATTCCAAAGGCAAATGGATGAAAATTTCAAATCATTTCATCACCAATTATATTGATGACTTCATGATATTTTCAGAATCTGTGCAAGAGCATCTCCAGCATTTAAATGAAATTTGGCAACTGGGTCCAGAATCATCGGCACATAGGGCCAGTTCCAACTCTTCCATTTGTTCCTGAGTTGTTGTTACATAAGCTACTTTTGGGGTCATTCACCATCAATGGCCATTGTTGTTCTAGGCCTTCCTCTAGAGTCATTTGTGCATATCATACAAAATGATGGGTTTAGTAACAAAGCTTTTTTTGTATGTTGCTTATGGGATAAGACTTGCCAAAGATGTCACATGTATTGTTTTGTGAGAGCCATCCATCAGATAGATCCACCAAGCATGTTTCTTGGCCTCACTAAACTGGTTGGCATTCATGTATGGAGAAGATGGACGCTAAAAACTATTGAGCGGCCAGTTCACCTATCCCATATATTTAGATCTGAGAGATTTTGCATTCTCAACAGTTCTTGTGTAATTTTCATATATTTAGCGTTGATTCCAAAAATTCTGTTTTGCTTGTTGATTTAATGATGATGCGGTCATCTGAATTTTGAAATTTTCTTTTATTGGAACTAATAAATATGATGACCAAATTACAGAGAATATCACAGTCTGAGCAAAGCAGAACTGTTGTTGTTGCATTTGTACTCAATGATCTTGGCTAGTCATGACTTATTCATCGACGGAATGAGTTGCTCGAGTCGGCCTGTCAAGGACCATGCTTGTGTTAGAGTAGAAAAATGCATTAGCAAAGATTTGTGTTTTATGATATCTCACCAGGTTTATTGTTTTGACATGCTTATAATCCTTTCTGGATATTCACATTTTTTTTCTTTCTTTCTTTTTGGTAGTAAGAGAATAAAATTGTGTTTTCAGTTTGCTACAAATGACACATGTACTGGTTTGGATCATTAGTAGAAAATAGTCATTGGTGATAGTTTGAAGAATCAACTTCTCATTTGATAGTTGGAAATTAATGTATGCATGGTCATTTGTGAGGATATATCCACTACAACACAACGAGTGCACTTGTCATTATCTTTTAGCCACTTTCTATACAAATAGCACCATACTTGAATTTTGAATTGCAATGTGTTTGTTATGGTCTCTGCCGGTAGGGTGTAGGAGGACGACATTTAGCTTGTTGATGGCTAGGTTTTCATGTTCATTTGGCTAGGTTTTGGAAACCTTTGGAGTAGACCCCATCAAGGGGTTCTGATTTTTCAGTATTGGCTTGAGTTGCGGTCTACTTTATAATTATGGTGACTCTATTCCTCATTTTTAAACTGAGGAATTTGGGTTCTTGATGGTTTAGCTAGAGCTTCATTTTGGATCTCGTCTTTATTATGTTTATGCAGGTGGTGGAAAATGCAAAAATTTAGGCAGAAATGGTATGGATTTTTTAAAAAAAATAAATCTAGTCTTTTTTTAATGGCCAGAGAGAGTTCTATATTACAATGGTTCTTTTAACTGTATAGCTAATTTCATTTTTTTTTGACATTGTTGTAGGAGGTGGCCATGCATGATACGATTGGATGTGAGTGAATATATGGAGCGGCAATGAAAGTAGTTGGCAAGATTAAAGTGGAAGGTTAGTTTTCAATGGTATAAACCGAATTTCATGATGTTTAGTGCAACCAATGCACCCTAAGCTACATTTATTTTCATTGGTACGAAATTGTGAGTAATAGTCTATCTTAAATCGACGTTAAAAAGTCCTAAGCCTTCTTAGAACATCTCAGGTTGTGTTTATGTTTTTATGAATCCCAACTTTTGAGTTTTGGAACATCTATAGTTTGAAATTCTCATTACAGAAAAGTGTAAAGAGAGATATGTCTTAGTTTTAAAGAGTTAGATCTTGTTTGATTGGTCCAAACAACAAGAACAGTTTCCTAAGGGCTGTTGGATGCAAACTCCGAAGGGGATTTTGAGGCCTAAACCCCTTTTTGATCCAAACAACAGTTGATGTTGTGCATTTAGATGTACTTTGTAGACCCTTGTCTCATCTCCTGCTTGACAAAGTAGGAGCTAAAAGCCAACTTGGCATAAACCAATCCAATTGGTTTTTGCTGAATCGATAAAAAAAGAAGAAAAAGTAGGCTTGAAACCCTTAAAAAGAAAAAAAAAGAAAAAAAAAAAACCCTTTTTGAGACCCTTTTGAGGAAGTGTGTCCTAATGTGCCTGAAAACCCTACTCAACAGCCTCAACTTCATTTTTCAGCTAAGAAACACAAAATACCAAGTAAATTTTCCTTAAAATTAAATTTTCCTACCTTCTCGATCTTCTTAATGGTCATGTTTGTAACTTAAAATTGTTTGGTTCAATATATGGATTCAAGTGAAAAAGGTCCGGATCATTCCACGACGGAAGCTTGAGCACATACAGAGAAGTGCGGCATATATGCAAGTTCGTGTATAATATGTTCGGCACGTTTCAACATTCTTTGAAAACAGCATCAATTCATTAAAAATCAGCTCATTTACGGTGACTTCAGAAGGTCACATAATTTTGGTTCCATATTTTTTGTTGGCTGTGTTCAAATACATTACTCAGGTTGAGAATTTGTACAGTTCACTCGAGTTTTTTTTGTTAAATTTGGATGAGATGATTATCAGGTGCAACAAATGCAAAAAATAACAAATGCACTGTCAGAGAAGGTCCTGCACACATCTCATTTAACCATTGCCAAGATTCCATTGACCTGATGTTCCAACAGTTAAAAGCGAGTTATTTCTGTTTTTGTTTTTGGGTTCACCACTTTCTCGGGTTGTAATAGGGAAGATAGCACGGGAGTTGTGTTCATTTGACACATGGACGATCGCACACAAAATTATTGCTAATGGCGAGTTCTTCTTCTTTGCGGATGCTTTCAGACAACCAAACAAGTCAGAGTTGTTCATCGGCCAAGAAAAGTCATACCCAAATCTTGCGTTGTGACTTTGTATTATTTGTGGAACCTAATGTTGTGTAATAGTTTGATTGAGTTTGTTTTGAAAACTTTAAATAGTAAACAAGTGAGATTGATTGTTTGATTGAGTTGTTAACTATTTTTTTGGTATTATGGCTTTCATGATTGATTGTTTCATGAGTGGATTGAATGAATGGATTAGTAGTTTAAATAAATATTTAAAAAAATTAAACATTTTTAGCCTCTATTTATAACCGAGGCTTGGATGGATTTACTAGTTTGGGTTTAGCTAGATGTGAATGTGAATGTGAATATGATGAAATATATTATATAACAGGTGTATATTAGGATGAATATGATGAAAGATATTGTTAACAGGTGTATATCAGGAATTTTGTGTGGGATTTTGAGCTGTATATAAAAAAAAAATGACTTTTAGCAACGAAAATTTTCGTCGCTAAAAGTGGAAGTTTTTTGCAAACTTTTTCGTTTTTGTGAATATTTTCATTAAAAAAGTCTTACAAGTTTTTGAACGAATATTTTCACATTTCTAAAAAGCCTATGATTCTCAATATTCTTGAAAATTATTTAGGCGTAAAAATTTTTGCGGCTAAAAAGTCTTGAAATTTTTTGGCGGCTAAAATATTCATTTCTAAAAGTCTTAGAAGTTTTTTAGTAGAAACTTTTGGTCGCTAAAAGTTTTACAAATTGTTTTGTGACCAAAGTTTTGGTGCTAATAATTTTTGGAAAATTATTTGGTGGCGAAAATTTTCACGCTAAAAGTCTTGAAATTATTTAATGGCCAAAATTTTCGATCTTAAAATTTTTGAAAATTATTTACATTGAAAATTTTCATTTGCTAAAAGTCTTGAAAATTATTTGGCGGCCAAAATTTTCGGTGCTAAAAAGTCTTTGAAGTTTTTTGGCGGCGAAAATATTCACTCTTACAAGTTTTTGGCGGCGAAAAGTTTCGCTGTTAAAAGTCTTGAATTTTTTTGCGAAGAAAATTTTATTCTTAAAGGTCCAGAAATTTTTTTAGCGACGAAAATTTCCGTCGCTAAAAGTGGCATTTAGCGACGATTTGAATTTTTCGTTGCTAAATACCTTGCACTTCGGTCTTTTAGCGACGAATTTGGCAACGAAATTTTTCGTCACTAAAAGTATTTAGCTGCGAAAATCTGGCTTTTAGCGACGAAAATTTTCGTCGCTAAAAGTACTGTTTGTTGTAGTGTTAGGTCAATGAAAAGTTTAGATTTGATTTAATTGTTTTATCTTCCAATTGGATAGGATAGGACTCCAATTCCAATTGTGTTCCTTGAATCAAGTAAGGTAGCAACTTGATAGCTACGAGTGGATCCTTGGCACCCTAGTTCCCACCTTTAAAGTCATAAGTTTTAATCAACATTATTCACCATTACTCTCAATTATTCAGATTTCAAATTAGATCTTTTCTAGTTTTATAACTAGTTATTTTCAGAATACGTACAAGTTTAGTCCATGCGAATTCGACCTCGATCTTACCGAGTTATTACTACATCGCAGCCCTACACTTGGGGTTGTGAATAATAATAGAGGCTTTGTCTCATTAAGGAGCAACTTTTAAATTATGGCCTCCACCGGTCAATCTCAAGTACTAGTGTTGCATCAAGAAAGGCATCCATCTCCTAATAATTTCATCATTCAAATCAAGGGAGTGGGTCAAGCACGTCTCTAAAGTATCAGAGTGAAGAGTCAAGAGGGCTCTTTCTTCCACGAATGATATCAAGTTAATTTCGTGGGCATCGTCAACTTCCTTAGGTTGTTTGCACATATTAAAGATATTCAACACTAATGTCATGCTCCTGAAAGCCAATTATATTCTTCCATTCCTACAATTGATGTGGCTAGGACTGGACGGCCTAAGATGACTGGAATCTGAGTGCTCATATCGATGATGGGTTGTATATCCAAGATGATAAAATCTACTAGGTAGTAGAATTTTTTGAATTAAACTAGCACATTCACGATTATTCCTCTCAGTATATGAACTAAATGATCAACTAATTGTAATGTGTCTGGGTGGATTTTAATTCACCTAGACCAAGCTGCTCGTAAACTAAATAAGGAATCAAATTTATGCTCGCTACTAAGTCAAGAAGTGCATGTTCAATCCGGTAGTCCCCAATTACACGAGACAGTTGGGCTACTTGAATCTTTGTACTTTTTTGGCACATCTTGCTTTAGGATGACACTCACTTTCTCGATTAGAAAAAAATTATTTTGAATACTTTGCTATCTTTTAGCCATACAAAGGTCTTTCAAGAATTTGACATATGAGGATATTTGTTTGATTACATCCAAAAGAGCAATGTTGACTTTCACCTGTTTTTGAACCTCAAAAATATCTTAAGTGTTAGATAGAGGTTTTAGTGAAATCAACTGCTGGGGAAATGGTGCAACTGACTTATATGCTCTTTTCAGTTCTTTCTCTTGTAGAGCAATGCTAGGTCTATCATCTCTCTTAGCTTCTTCCAAGTCTTTAGGCTTTTTAACCCTTGTCAGAATGGTCATGTCAATTGTCTTTCCACTTCTGAGAGTGGTGATAGACTTGGCCTACTCCATGTGTTGATTTGAGAGCTTGGATCACTTATTTCACATTATTGTTTTGGGTTAGGAATGGGTCGGGCTAGAAGAGTCCCTTTCTCCCTAATGGTTAATTGTGACTCAATTATTTGAATAGATGATGTAAACAGTCCCATAGTTGTTTTGACATCCAAGAATGCTTGTAACGTATTTGGGTTAAATTGCTCTTGATTTTGCATGAATTTCTGAACCGTATTCTCTTGAGGACTCCTTTGATTGAGAAGTTGAGTAAGGGCCTCTTAAGGATTAGCCATTTGTCTGTTCTTCCAACTGAAGTTCAGATGTTTCCACTAACTGGGATTGTTTGTATTTGAGGAAGGTCTACTGAATGGGTGTTGGTAGTTGTTCATAGCATTCGATTACTCATGCAACAACTCTTAAAATGCAGGAATTATAGAACAATCCAGTGTTAAGTGTATGTTGCTAGCACAAATACCACAAGCAACTTCCATAGCCTCATTGGGTTTGACCATTTCTACTTTCTTGAGTTCCATGGCCTCGACTTTCCTCGTGAGATTGGCCACCCTAGGGCTCATGTCATCTTCTTTTCTTAAGACATATATCCCTCCCTTCTCTCTTGATTGAGTTGGCTTAGAAGTGGTGGGCCTTGAGGAGGTGTCATATGATTGCGCGTTTTAAGCAAGTAGGCCAAAATAATCCCATGCATCATCAGCTTCCTTCTTCATGAATTCGTTGTTACACATCATTTATATGAACTGGTGCATGGACAAAGTCAAACCATCATAGAAAAAGCTCATTACCCTCCATGATTCGTAGCCATAATGTGGACATGAATTCAAGAGATCCTTAAATCTCTCCCAACATTAGAAGAAAGTCTCTTCCTCCTTCCGAGCGAATTTCATGATCGCCCTCTTTAAGGTGTTTGTCTTATGAACCGGGAAGAAATTTTTAAGGAAACTCGGGTCATCTCAACCCATGTACCGATGGATCATGACCTTAGGAGCGCAGCCATGACTTAGCCTTCTCCTTCAGTGAGAAGGGAAACAATTTCAGTCTTAGAGTATCTTCAGAATGTTATTAAAGTATAGGGTGACGACTATCTCGTTGAACTCTTTTAAGTGCAAGTATGAACTTTTAGAGTCTAGTCCATGAAACTTGGGAAGGAGTTATATCACTCTCGGCTTAAAATATACATTTCCTGCATTAAGTGGAAACACCATGCAGGAAGGTGTACTTGCCCTCACAGGTTATAGGTAATCATGTAAGGTTTTGGGCGGGGGAGCCTGATGTACCTCATTCTCATCTTGAAGTTCCTCAACTGGATAGTGAGGTTGATTTGTAGCCATCGATTCTACTAACTCAGAGGATCTTAAGCGATGTCTAATTTAGTGATGGATAGGCAACCCTTCGACCAATCCTCATTTGCTAAAAAGACATAGAGTGTTGTCATGTACCCACTTGGGCCTGAAAAACTCTAAATCCCTCTAGTTCTAAATAACTAAACTAAGATCTAATCAGAAAAGGAAGACTACATAAACTAAGAAATCTGAAAAGAGGGAGAGAGAAGCTAGAAGGATATTACCCAATAAGAGCTACTAAGTTAGATGTTAAAAAATAGAAAAAACCATATTAGTAACTGAAATAGAAACAAATCTAATCTAGGAAAATCAGAACTAATTATAAAATTAGAAAAACTTAGTCTTAATCTGTAAGACCCGACCCGAGTTCATGTGTGTGTGTAAGTATGCATTTCATTTCTCTTGGTCCCGCGGTCCTACCAGTCGAATCCCGGCGACCCGCGACCCTTGGATAGTGTTTGCGGTCATCCTTAAGTCTGGTCATGTAGACCAGACTCGGATCAAGACGAAACCTATGCCATCTTGTTCGCATCGTCATTGCGGTTCCTATGACGTGTCTTGTGCATCCATCCGATGTGTAGATCATAAGTTGTGTGTATTTCATTTTTTAGCCCTTGATCATGGTCATGTGGCCCACCTAGGGATGGTGTGCACGGGTTTCTAGGTTGGTCCCATCTCTTGGCACCAATTTCCAACACACTACACACACTACCTAAAATCCTATTCCTACACCACCTATCTCTAAAACACCACCCAAAGACCTAGAAAGCCTACTAACCCTACAACATTGTTTCTAACTCCCTATTTCAATCATGACCTTTCTCTACCCAAGGCAAGAAAGAAATGATTGCTAGGCTTAAAACCTCTCTCTCTCTCTCTCTCTCTCTCTCTCTCTCCTCTTTTCTCCTGCTCGTTTCCTCCCTTTCTCATTCCCATTTCCTCCTTAGCAAGAGAGGGTGGGACGTCCCCACCTAGCCATCCTATTCCAACCCCTTTCACCTTAAATTCCTTTCAATCCAACCATCCATACCCTATATCACCCATTAATACATCATCCTTAGAGCAATAGAAGCTAAGAGATATAAGTTTGGAAGAGATCTAAGGTGGGTGTACTTATAAGATGTAGGATTTTCAATTCCATGTTGTAAATCTATTATTTCTTTCATATGGGAAGTGTAAGACCCACCAATCCATGGTAGAGGTCCTACGCCACCCCTTAAATGTGGCTAAATGGCCTATTTCATGCATGCATATCCCATGCATGGGGTTTCCCCTTATGGGCCCGATCATGGAGGACTCCTTGGATTTCATTGCACGATAGGTCATCTAGACCTTAGAATCATGGTTGGGATGACATCCCAACCATTGATCTTGATTCTAGGACATGCATGTGGTTGATCTATGTTGTAACATGTGAATCAATGAAATGTGTGGTATGATTGATGAAGGGAAGGGCCTCAATGTGGTGGAGCCCCTCCTCTTTTGGCCGATCCTTTATTTTTCTTTGATGTTAGCATTCTAATCATGTGTGTGGCCCACCTTGTGGACCAATAAAAAATCTAGACCATCCATGGAGGTTAGACGCCCATGGTAGTCCATCCTTAGACATGTGGCCCCAAAATCCACCTAAATGGGACACATGCAAGGGGTTCTTGATGATGGGGAAGGTCTGGACATTTGTGGGGCCCACTGGGGTGGTCCACAACATGATTTTCTGGGGTTAAATCCCATTGTTAATGATGTCTATATTTAATTCCTTTCAATTACATGTTGCTGTCCAGAATTGTCTGAACAGATTTTTGGGCCAACTTGAGGCCAGAATTTGGGGCTTTTAGTGGGGAGTTTTGTACTATGTATTATATGATTTTTGAAGTTGTATGTCCCACCTTTGAGCATGCCAAATTTTAGCCTCAACTGACCTCATTTGGTTCCCTAAAAGAGTGGGCTAATATGGGTACCTTGCTGGATTTTCTGTTGTAATTCTAGCAACATTGTAGTCTGGAAACTTGAAAATATAAAATAATTTTTGAATAGGTGGGCCACTTTGGTGGACCCTACCTTATACTATACATATGTGGAGATGTTGAAATCAATTTTTCCCAATTTTTGGAGACCCTGGGCCCACCCCTTTTGGGTGCTCAATCAGGGTCTGTTTAGAATTCTACACTTAGCAGATTCTCTGGACAACTTGTATTCATTAATTTAATTAAAATATTTCTGATTATCCAAAAATCCTAAACTTTGGCAGAGGTGTGGCCCACCCATGATAGGACATACCTACCGAGTTTCAGGGTCAAAGGACCCCTGTACCGATCGTGGTGCGGGTTGGACCAGCCTTGGTTAGCCGTCCACCCCACCTTGTGGGCCCACTTTGATGCATTTGTTTCACCAACCAACCTCTAATTGTGGTCCATGTGGGACACGGCCATCTCCCTCAGTGGCATCCATTTTTAGGATCCATTTCGATGTGTTTTGGGCTAATTGCCCAGGCCCATAACACTTTTGACCCTTGGGACGCCCCGGCCCATTGAACCACTGTTGGACTTTCAGTCCAGCAGCATGGTCCCCCTTATTTATGTGTGAAATTCAGTCCTTCCCTCTGGTGGGACCCACAAAGATATATGTGGGCCATCAGGGAGCTCATACTTAACCCTTTATGAATATTGTGGGGCTCCAACAGGCCCAAAATATGGGTGGGCTGGAATTTTAGTAAAAGGCCCAAACTCGCTGCCCATAAATGCCTGTTTTAGGGCAACATGGCCCACCAGATTTGAGGTTGTTTACACACATATCTTCCCCCATTTCCTATCATGCCCTGGGCTTAATTAATGCGCATTTGAGGCACACCCCAGTTGGGCTTAGTTGGATCAATGTACATATTTAATTGTAGGATTCTATAGGTCTAGTTGGGCCGAAACTTTCCAGATAGGCTGTAACGATTCGAAAAATTCCGTACAATGGCCCGAGTACCACCTCGACCAGAAATCACTTAGGATTAAATCCTTTAGAAATTTGACAAAGTTAACTAAGTGCTAAACTAGATTAGCCATGAAATCCATTTGAATCACTTTAAATACGATCTGCAAGACCCAAAACTTGTAGAATCATTGACACTAGGTTACCCTAAAATCTAGGATCAAACTCATTACCCGACTGCTCTTGGGAGCACATTGAAACTCCGTATTAGGTCTGGACCGTACATCGGGAGTCCAAATAATATGAAGTTAAGGACTTAGGACCGCCTCGCTGGGCTTGACAACCATCTCGGAAATCAAATCCAGCCAGTGTCCCACGGCTGTTCGCTTGAGTCCGGAGTGAGAGAGTGTGAAAACACTTGTTTTCTTTATAAAATAAATATCTCAAATAGTAATCTGAGACTTATTACTTGCAGACATTTTGTAAGCAACTAGACCGTCAGAATCTGACCCAAATACACCCTCGGATCAGGAAAAATTTCATAAACATATCCATGTACTTGGAATTTTAGATCGAGATCCGCTAACCGTTGAACTGAAACTGGTCCGTCACGCGTGATCTGGGAATCCAACTGAAATGAAAACTTAACTCCACCTTGATCCGGTGTCTGTGAGCTTAAGTCCAACTTTTGGCTCAAGGAGGCCTGCTAGAAGTCCTCCGTTGAGCTGGAAAAGGAGCGCTTTGGTTATAATCTAAGTATACCTTGACCATAAGTCTATTTTAGTGAGTTTTTAGGCTATATAAGGATCTTAGAACCCTCTCTCTCACAGCCATACAAATTTGAGAGAAGCCCTAGAGAGAGAAGAGAGAAAAGAGAGAGAAAGTGTGAGAGAAGTGGGAGAAGCTCCCTACTACTACCCCTGCCGCTACACAAGCTGCACACCCCATTCTCATCGCTTTCCCGGCAATTCCAACTTCATTTCTAAGTAAGAAACCCTAACCCTAATCTATTTTGGTGTTGTAAGGGTTGTAGGTTATGAAATAGCTAACCTATTTCATTCTATAGGTTACCAAATTGCCGAATACGGAAGCTTAGCAAACCTACCTGATTTGTTACGATTCTACGATAAGTGGTGATGACTTTAGGTGTATAGGTTATGGTTTTCAACACTTTTAATGTTAGATAATGATAGATTCATTATCTGTATGCAATTGCACATGTACAAAGTGCTGTCTGTATTTCGTTTCGATTAAAGACAAAGAATATGGAATTTTACATATTCTAGGTATTCGTAGAAAATACCGTATACGTATAAATTTTGGAAATGTGTTTGCCATGATTATTTATTGTATGAATATAATATATATGGATAAAATACTTAGTTGGTGAAAGGACTCGCCATAATACATGATTTGCTAATATACACTATGTATGTAGAAATAGTATATTATAGAAAGTATCGTATACGTATAAATTTTAGAGATGTGTTTGCCATGATTATTTGCTATATGAATATATTATATATGCGTAAAATACTTGCTTGGCGAAAGGACTCGCCCTAATACATGTTTTGCTAATATACACTATGTATGTTGTAATAGTGTATTCTAAGTGTTTGTGAAAATGCTTGTGAGAGTAAGTGTTTGGATGATGGTGCCTTAGGTAGGTGTTGAGATGGGATTCTCAACTACCTTAGAGACGTGTATGATTTCCTCCATGTGGTTGTTTACTTTAACCGCTTACTTATGAAATATATGTGTTTGTATTCTTGTTTATATAGTGCTTTATAACATGCTTTATGATATGCTTGTTACCTTGCTTGAATTACTTTGTTTATTATGCTTTACTCCACATGCTTTGAGTAAGGATTAATTGCATTTGGGACTATGATTATTGTCCACACAATCGGTACTAGACTTGAGTTCGTGGTTGAGACTCATTTCGCCACGTAAGATGTGTTTGACGAACCCGAGTCGTACTTCGGTTGACGACAGTGGTTAGGCCACACGAAGTGCTTATGCACTTCATGTCGTTCAGTTGGTTTTGCGCTCGAGCTAGTCAGGCTAATCAAGTAACCCGATATGTCTAATGTATATTCACCATGTTTGGTTGCTACTGCTTGAACCTAGGGTACCAAACTTACCAGTGGAATCCCGTTAACTATGGTACCTCGATCTGCTAAGACTCGTGAGCCGGGCATGGTGGTATGGGACACCGTGGTCGAGCTGTCGGCCTATACTGGGGCCACATGCCTCCCTGTAGTGACCAGTGAGGAACCAGACTCGTGAGCCGATTACGGTGGTATGGGACACTATATTTGTGCTGTCGGCTTACATTGATAAGGTGATGGGGGAGTGGTGTAACCATTGTGCATAACAGCCCTGGCAGCCCTTTGTAGTGACCTCGAGCATACTCTGAATTTGCAGTGAGGCGACGAGTTTTGCCGCGGTGCATAGAGGATGAAACTAGGCCTGTATCAGCTTAGTGATAAACCGTTAAAAAGGTGATGGGGGAGTGGTGTAACCATTGTATGTAACAGCCCTGACAGCCTTTGCAGTGACCTAGAAATATACTATCGTATGAGATTAACTAGGACTGACAACCCTAGAATGGATCATGTTTGGGAATGATACAAGGGAGGTACCTTAGTTTCCCAATCCTGCTGTTTGAAATGGACTAATAACATCTCAGTAATCATGCTCATCATGCATTGCATGTGCTTGGAAGATGTGGAGCACTGAGGAATGCAAGCATGCCGCGAACGTAAGATGGTGTCGCACGAGGGAGTGTGTGGTGAGGGCATACATCATGAATGCATTCATACTTGCATTAATAAGAGTAGTTAGGAGTGTTTGATTGTACTGCTTTATCATTACTGCTTGACTGAGTTGATAATATGTTAACCTATGCTTTATTGTTTCACTGAGTTAGCTACTCACTCCCACATTACGGGATGGTGTTGTACACACCAACCAGACTCTGTCTTAGGTACAAATGAGATGACGACTCAGGAGGCTGAGTCGGACTATGATGAGGACCAGGACGAGTTCTCATTTATGCAGTATTCTGGTGGCTTCGACTAGACTGCCAGGATCGACGGGATCTACAGGAATTATTTCTTTAGTTGTACTTTTGATCTTTTTGATTGTAAAACAGATATATGTATATGGTGACTCAGATGGGTTCATACTCTGGAGAATGAAATGATTTTATTTCTTTTACATACATGTATATACAGTTCAGTCTTCCGCTTGCCTTTATACAATTGATCTGGAGTATGAATTACTGTTTTCGTATAATCTCACTCATATTTATTACACTAACACAGACATCATTTAATCATCATTATCTATGTTGCATAAGTGATGTTTTGGAACTCGAGAGTTGAGTTGCTACTTGACCCTCGAATTTCAGGGCGTTACATAGGCCCATTGGACCTTTGGGCCTATATTTACTATGTTATTGTGATGGGTATATGGGTCAACATACACTAATAGTTGGGCTCTTGGTTGCCCACTAAGTTAACTACATAGTTGGGCCAAGATGTGAGGCCCAATTCACTTGTTTTAAACATGAGAATTTGCCCATATGATTGGAATACCGGGCTGCCCATTAGGCCCACCACAATATGTGGGTTTATAACCTTTTTGGATTGGCCCAAAACTTAGGGGTCCATAATGTTGCCTATTAGTTGGGCCATATATATTGCCCACTAGGCCCACAGATTGTTTTAGGTCTTGGGCCTTAAATCGCTCGAGTAGTAGCAGGCTACCTTTTGGGACCCAGTTGAGGTTGGATGTCCTCCTTGGTGGCCCTAAGGTAGGCCCATAGGGTGGTTATAGGTGGTTGAAGGCCCACCTGGACCCTTGTTAGGACCGCTTCTTCCCTTGGGCTTATATGACCAGTCTTAGCTTGGGGGCTACCCCAGAGTGTTGGGCCCCCAGTAGAGGATAATCTCATAGTAAATTGTCTAAGAACCTAGACTTATTTTCCCTCCTTAGGAAGGAGGAGTATACATGTTAAGTCTTCATCGTCGTATGGTGTATCCTCATGACCCATGTGCATCATAGTGTGACTGGACTACATTTGTGCGTGGTCATAGACATGATATGGCAGAGGGATGGAGTTTCCCTCTTATGTACATCGAGTGCTTGGAGCTGGTGCATGATCTGTATGTGTGAATCATGCAATGGTATCACATTTTATGTCAGTATCACCCTTGCTTCATCAGGGCCTTGCCTCCACAAGGATATTCATGGATGGCCATATTTATGGACATCGAAAATATATTATCTTGAGCATTCGAGGTACATTGGATATTCCTAGGTGAAAGCCCCTAAACCTTCAAGGTACCTGGAAGACGCCTCAACGCTGTGACTGAGTGAAAACCATGAGTGTCCGAGTGCCTTACATTGATAGGCCGTGTCTCCCACTGTCGTGTAGTCGGTTGAGATGGGATGTGGCCTTATCTGCCTGAGTGAGAGGGCATTGCTAGGCTGAGCCTGATTAGCTCGCAAATGGGTCTGTTACCCTCAAGCCTCGCTGGTTATTGGCTGTCCACAGTTGGGTAGTGTGATCTCTTACACTCGCCTGACTGTGCGGCTTGGAGAGCGATAGTCATCCTACAGTGCATTAGACCCCGGTGGTACTCCTTATGATGGAAACATATTAGATATGGGGATTGGTTATGAGCATTGGCATATCCTTGCATTTGCATAGCCCTGATACAGCTTCTTGCATTCCTGGTAGCCTTAGTAGGCTTGTGGCATTGGCACTGATCATATTTCCTTTCTACATTACCTATTATTCTTCTGCGCACCATTGTCACACACTTTCCCACCATCTAAGCTTTCTATAAGCTTATGCACGATTGACGCGTGTAGGAGATCCTAGGTCGGTGTCTTAGCAGTGGAGCTTGGATAGGAATTGAGCCGAGGACCCCAATGTTATAGATCTCCTTCCTTCTTCTTTTGTCATTAGATGTATTTCCTTTTAGCATTGTATTAAAGCTTAAATTTATAGTGGATTTTGTGATGTGTGCCTTTGTTATTTCTTAGATGTACTTGCTGTGATCTTAGGTATGCTTGTATTGAAATGGATACATGGTTATGAAAATCTTCCTTATAGGATCCCAGGATCGAAACCTGTCTCAGGAGCCGAAAATGGGGTACTACGGAGGCTGTTGTGGCCAGAATCGACTTTCGGGTTCCTTGTGAGCCCGGTTACCGAGTCGGGGGCGTGACATAATCCTAAACTAATTTTAAAACTTGAATAATTCAAAAAAGTACAGTGTAGTCCCCGGCAACGGCGCTAAAAACTTGTTCGCTTGTATCCCAAGTAAAAGGTTTCGAAGTAATAATAATCTCGGTGAGACTGAGGTCGAACCACAGGGACTGAAATGTGTTGTGATTTTTTGAATCACTTAAGAATTAAAACTAGTTGTAAACTAAATCTAAAAATTTAAGAGAATGTTGTGATGAAGTAAACTATTAATGTAATGGAAACTAGAGAGCCAAGGATCCACTTGCAGTCATTTTAATGCCATCTTACTTGACTCAATCAATACTTCAACTAGAATCGAAGTCTTAATCTATCTAGTTAGATGATAGAGCAGTTAAAACATCATAAACAATTCAAAATAGATTTTGAACATTCATAGTAACAGTTCTTCATATAACAGTCTTATTATATTGATTATAGAGAGTTCAATCTATCATGCCCTTAGTCAATGGTAGACTAAAGAATTCTATAGATCAAATAATCATAAATCTGAGAAGAGAGCATTCAGGAAGTTCCTAAGCATCTACCATGCCTGGAGTCAACAATAGATCAATGTAAATTCAACAATACCTCTTTATTAAACCATAAACTATGAAATATCCAATATGAAGATTATAAACTTGAATCAAAGTAAGAAAGACATTAAAACAAACTACAAGTTTAGCCTTTTAGCTCTACCTAGGAGATTAGCCAACCGAAAGCATGATTTAAGTAAAACTCTTAAAGAAAAGCATGAAAAACTAACTAGAATAAAAATAATGAAGAAGATGGAAGACTCATTGAAGTTCTCCAACACCTTGATCTACTCATCCTACCCTAATACGTGCTTAGAAGAACTCAAAAAGACCTTTTATATAGGCTTTGATTGGACCGACTTTAAAATCACCTCAGATTTATGCAGTTTACGCAGCTTTGATGGGAGCTTCAATGGGACTTTGATGGGATCGAAGTTTGATCGTCAAGTTCAATTTGAATTTGGAAACTATCAACAATCATCTACGTAAGTCCATCGATAAGATCACCCGACCATCGATGGCATCGAACTAGCTTTGATGACATTGAATTGGCTTCGATGTCATCAAACATATTCTTAAAGGGATCAAAAAAAGTCCAAAACTGTCCAGCAAGTTAATCCCAAAATCTATGATTTTTCTTATGTCATCAAACTGCTCTTCGATGGGATCAAACATGTCCTTGATGGCATTGAGAATTGCACCCATATGTCCAACAACCAAACTTGATTTTTCTTGATTTTTCCAATGAAATCGAGCTTCCTTTGATGAAATCGTACACTTACTTCGATGGTATCGAAGCTATGTTCAATGACATCGAATTGCCAAGTTCAGTACTTTCAGATTTTTGCACTTTGCGATCTTGTATTTCTTCCCTCTTCACTTGGTTTTCTTGGATCTTGGACTCTTGAAATCTTCAATCTTGACCTTCAAAGATCCATCCATTGTCTTGGTAATTCTCGAGCATCAAATCCATGCATTTAACATCCTTTTAACCTTAAGCTCTCATAATCACATTACAAGACAAAACATATAGAAATAGATCGATTAAGCATTATTATGTTCATAAAGCCAATAAATAATGAGGAGAAAATATGTAATATTTCACACTCAACACGGTCAGCCAATTATAACATTGTCTTGGTGGGTTTCAGCTCTCTAAGGCTCAATTTCTCATATACCGAGTACGATATCAGATTAATACTCACCCCAAGATGTAGAAGTGCTTTTTCAACTTGAAATTTTCCTATTATACATCAGATCGTAAGACTTCTAAGATCCTTATATTTTAGAGGTGTGTTTAGATTAATAATTGCACTCACCTGTTCTGTTAAGAAGGCTCTCTTATATACATTTTTTAAGTGCTATGTTTTCTAGCTCCTATGATTGTCATAATTTGTAGTGCTAAAACTTCTTAGAATATGTGTCTTGTGTAGTGCATCTACATATTCAAGACTGTGCATCTCATGTACAAGAACTAAGGTCTTCACCTCAAGGACTTCAAATGCAAGATCAAGAGATATACATACTGAAGTACAACACCATGTGATAGTTCACTCCTTCAAGCTTCAAAGTTCAAGGTTTCAAAGCTACATTTAAAGGTAAGACAATAGTTTTTACTCTAGTACTCAAGGCTCAAGGTGAAGTTGTCACGCTCCGAACTCGGAAACCGGGCTCATAAAATTCCCGATCGTCGAATCCGGCGCCAACAGCCTCCATAGTACCCCATTCTTGGCTCTCGGCACCCATACACTAGGTTCCGATCCTAGGATCCTACAAGAAGGATTTCAAGCATGATTTTGATTTAGTATAAGCATAACCATAAGCATAACCTATGAATAATAACCACAAGAACACCATCACAAAATCCACTATGATCAAAAACTTTGAGTACAATGCGTATGAAAGGGAAATACAAGATAATGAAAATAACAGAAACTCTAGAAGCTCGGCTGCACACTCCAACTGTGGCAAGACTATGGCTGCGTCCTGACAACACCTGCGCGTATCAATCATGCATAAGCTTATAGAAAGCTTAGAGGGTGGTGTAAGTGTGTGTGCAATATGAGCGTGCTCAGAATGCAAGGTCAGAGTAACTCGAAATCATGCTAATCAGTACATGAATGCAATCGACCGTACCAAGGCTATGCAATGCAAGATATGAATGCAATCGGTCATATCAAGATCATACGATGTGAGATGCAACTCAAGCATGCCAATTCTCACCCGAATCCTCATTCAACTCATCAAATATCAGTACAGTTTTCATTCTGGATAATCACCAGGGTTTAGTACACTCCAAATGGCACTGCCCCTCTCCCAGCCGCACAGTCTAAGTGAGCGTAAGAAACCTCACTATCCGCCTGACCAATAGTTTGCCAATACTTATCCGGCACGTCGATAGCAGACCCATTCACGAGCTGGTCAAACTCAGCCTAGTAATGCCCCTACCCTCGGGTGAGTAAGGCCACACCCATTTCCAACTGACCACGACACAGTGGGAGATGTAGCTCCTGGTATTCATCCCTCGTACGCTCATATATCCACTTGGTCTTAACGTTGGAGTCATCCTCTGGTACCATCGGGTTTAGGGATTTTCACCCAGGGACATTTATGGTGCCCCAATGCTAGAAACAATATTTTCGGTATCCAATCCAGCCAACCACGACGTGTCTGTGAAGGATATGGCCCTGATGTTGCTGGGGCATATAATAATCATAATCACACACATGCAAGTGCATGAATCACTCTACTAGACATGCAACAATCCTGTGCATACCGCACTCTCATGTAGGGCAACTCCACCTATCAGGGAACCCATAAACAATCTGCTCGAAGGCATATGCTATAATCAGCCACTCCTCATATCAGGCATACATATGATGCGTATGATCAGGAATCATGTATCTATACTAAACATGTTATGTGGTGATGGGCTCTGTTCATAACAAAGATGGGCCTAAACGGCTTACACACCACAAGTATGATCCTAATAATGGGCCCTAAGGAGAGTGACAATGCAGACATTTAACAAACATCATCCTACAATGTGGATGTCAAACCATCATTGTGAAAGTGCACTTGCTAGTGCCCTGGTTTGTCAAGTTACATGAATGGTAAGTCAGACCGTCTACAGAGCTCGATAGGAAGAACAATTCAAGCATCTGCCTCAACCGGATGTGTGGAAGCTCGCAATAGGTAAATCATAGCCTCACATCCCATGTCCCAAAACACCAGGTGATTAAAACCCTTAAAACAAGATAGACATCTTAGGATTTTTGAGGTGAGAAAACTTTTTCAAAATAGGAAAATCTCTATGTTTTTCTCGCCTTGTCGATCTTACTGAAACATCCTCGATATAATCAACCTGTTCTGTCGATGTCCTCGATACCTTAACGATATTATCGATGAGAGGACCAAAAGTGTCCAGCAACTAAATATTCATTTGGACGGATTTATCGATGTATCGATACACATATCGATATCATCGATATAAGTACAAATATGTCCAGCGACTTCATAACTTATTTGGATGAATTATCAATGTATCGATACACCTATCGATATCATCAATATTCAAATCTCGAGTACATCGAGAGTGGCTCGATAAGATCGACAGACAGTTTTTTGGTACCCCTATTTTTAATGAAAATCTCAAATTCCTACTATATATCGATGACCGTCCGATATGATCTGAATTCAAATATCGACAAGATCAGAGGTCCATCGATGATATCGATGGTGGGTGCGCATTTCTTATAGCAGATATTTCAGGTTGTTCTTAACTATGATCGAGGGCCCTTCGATAGAATCGATATTCAAATATCGATGATATCGACACCAGGTCGATTGCATCGAACAAGGACACTAGTTGTCCAGTAAGCTTAAAGATAAATCTGTTGGATTTATCGATGCATCGACTCTGATCTCGATATCATCGACATTCAAATTCCGATGATCTCGATGGTTCCCCCGATCATTCATGAAAACCTAAAATATCTCAAAGTCAAGTCTCTCTCATTTTTCAAGTGTTGATTGATCGAACCTGTTGTCGATGGAATTGGAGTTTGAAATCCGATGACATTGAAATAGCTTCGATTCATTGACCAATTGGCAAGAAGTTTCAAAAGCGTATGACATCGAGTCCTAGTCATCAAGCAGACCATCGATGCTATCGAGAGTATACGCTCGATGATATCGAACTCTATCATAAATGTGATCATTTTATATCCGTTGGAGCTTTTTACCTATTTATAAAGGACTTGTCTTTCGTTGCTGTAAGAGAGAAAAGAGAGAGCTTTTGTGTGTTTCAACTTACATCTTATACCCTAAGCCCTTTCTCTTGAGGGAGTTCATCCTCTAATCCACCCTTATCATTGATATTCAATAGAGTGGATTGGGGAATGAACTTCCGCATTCAAGGATCCTTCAACTACTTCCTTAATGGCAAATCATTAAGCTGGGATGCCTTGAATGCATAAGATTGGAACTACTTTACCTCCCTTATAGGTAAACTTTTAGAGAGTAGGATCCCATCTTAACCTTGACCCAACCCTAAGCCTAGTCTTAATATACCTTTTGTGTTGCGGATCAAGGAAGCAGAAGACTCTTTGTCAACAAGGAGGAGGAGATCTTCGGCGTTGTGCTTAACGGGACTCATCAACTTATCTGTAAGTATCTAGAGTCCAAGAGGACAGTTGTGATCATTCCTTTCTAGGATTGGGTCTTAAGTAGTTCTCACCCTTTGAAGTCCTCAAGGAGGCCTCCGGCGGGAGTGTACGCTGTGGGTGCGTTGTGTGGACCCTTGCTCTGTGGAGAGCATAAACATCTGATTAGGAGTGAACCAGTAAACCTCCAGGGTTAGAGGCGAACCGAGTAGAAACCTCTAGGTGCGTTGTGTGGACCCTTGCTCTATGGAGAGCATAAACATCTGGTTAGGAGTGAACCAGTAAAACTTTAGGGTTAGAGGTGAACCGAGTAGAAACCTCTGTGTAAAGGTTGAAGGTGAACCTGATTTAAAACCTTAGGTTTGAGGTGAACCCTGGAAAACCTCCTTAGTGAAATTCGGTACACTTAAGGGTTGAGTACGGCAGCCAGGAGTGGAGTAGACTTATCGTTGAACCACTATAAAATGACTGTGTTTGTGGTTGCTTTTCTCTATGTGATTTATGTCAATGCATTCATATTCATATATCTGATCACATCTCACACACACACAGTCACATCCAACATAGACTAAGTTGCATATTACTATATCTTGATTAGTTTGTGATTGGATCCTCTACTTGGCTTGGAAGCCAGTAGAGTTACATTTGAGTAATCCTGAAAATTGCATACATGATAGGATTAGAGTGATAGGATTTTAAATAACTCATAAATCTTTAAAAAGTCCTATTCACCCCCCTCTAGGACATATTGACATATTCCAACTTCTACTCCAGCGGTCTTCACCGCTATTTCAATTGGTATCAGAGCGGGTTTCTCTTTAAGGGCTTCACCGCCTAGAGAGTGATCTTGATTGAAGTTCGGAATATGGCCAAAGAAGAGGGCTCATCGGTCTTTAGACCTCCAATATTTGATGGTTCAAATTATGCTTATTAAAATCTAGGATGCACTAGTTGGATCATGATGTTTGGACATGGTTGAAACCGGATATGTGCCACTGAATGATCAAATTGTTTTTGAAAATGGCACAACTATCCCTAAACCTAAATCCAACGAAATATGGAATGCATTCGAGAAAGAAAAACAAACGTAAAAGCAATGAATGCTATCTACTATGCTGTGTCCCAAGAAGTATTCGTGCGACTCATCTAAAGAGGCATGGGGTTTATTAGAAACAACCCATGAGAGAGGAAGCACAGTAAAAAGGTCCTAGGTACGACTCTTAATATCTCAATTTGAACACATCAGAATGGAGGATGATGAGACCTTCATGGAATATTTTACAAAACTGAATATCATTTGTAATTCCATGGATGGATTAGGAAGAAAGTTCGGGTCTAAAAATTTATAGTGAAATATTAGGATCCCTACCAGAACGTTTCAACTCAAAAGTTTCAACCATTGAAGAGTGTAGGAATATGGATGAAATAAAAGTAGAAGAACTAGTAGGTTCGCTATAAACTGTTGAACTACACTTCGAACAAATTCCTAAATCCAAAAATACTGTCCTCAAAACTTTAAAGAATACCTTAAATGAGGAAAATGAAAGTGAAAGGGAAAATGAAGATGAGGAAGTGGCTTTGTTGGCTCAATGGTTCAGAAAGTTCTTTCAAAGAAATCATGGCTGACCATTTAACGGAAGATAGCTAGATAACAAACATTCTATAGGTAAATCTGATAAAAAGACCAAGGAACCACAATGTTATACCTGTTGAAAGTTTGGACATCTGTCTACTGAATGCCTAAATAGAAAAACTAAGAGAAAGACAATGACAGCCACATGGGATGACACTGAAGAGTCAAATTCTGAATGAAGTGACTCAGAGAGTGATGGAGATAGAAAACCCTTGAAAATTCTTATGGTCTCCACAACCTTCATCATTCTCATAGAAACTGAGAAAACTGAAGATCCTCAAGCCACTGAATCATTTCCATCTGATAATGAGGAAACAAAGAAAGAAGAAGAAGAAAAGGATAAACTGCAGGATGCCTATAATCAACTCTATATCCATAGCATCAATATCCTTAAAATGAAAACAAAAATAAATTGCTGCAATTAGATCAAGGCAAAACATTGGAAATCAATACACACTTGATTAATGATCTACAGTAATGCTACTCTGAAAATGATAAACTGGAAAGAATCAGTCCTTTAAATCTGAATCATTGAAACTTGCTAAACAAATTGAACTGTTGAAAGATGAAAATAAGCATCTAAAGAATGAAAATCACACACTCATGTTTGATGTAGGGAAATACAGAAAATTTGCTGAAGTAAATTATAAAATTTCCCAGAATAGTGAAAAATTAGAAAAACCCTTTGGGATGGGAAGACCTGGGAAAGATAAGAGTGGATTAGGATATGACAAATTCAAATCAATATCAAAAAATGCAGCTCCAATGTTCGAGAAATGAACTGCATCAGGAAGTAAAACAAAAGCCAATTCTATTTGTCATTCATGTGGAGACTCTGGTCATTATAAATTTGAATGCTTGTCACCAAGGAGGACTCAACTCATTTCTGGTCTAAATCATACTGATAAATACAAATCAACCATAAGAAACAAAATGTCAAGAGTCCACTTAGGAATATGGCTAGAAGTAATACATATCCATCACCACCCAGAATGACTGAGAGAATGAAGGAGCTATTAAATCAAGTGGCTGGACTAAATCAGAAAACAAATGAATTTGTGAAACATAGAAACATGGTTCAGCTACTCAACAATTGAGCAAGGAAAACATGTCCAGGTCATGACATCTGGGTCTGAATGAATGTGGTAATGATGAAATTTTGATGGTTTTCATGATATATCTGAGGTCTCCACTCATTTTTTTTAAAAAAAATATTATTGATGTCTATAATTTTGGATGGTACAACTTTTGTACAAATTTTGAAGTGCAAACAAATATACAATCTAGAATCTCTTTTGGATGCAGTCGATTGGTTGCCCATTTTGAACTTTGGTAGTATATGTCATGATGAAGGGACTTACCGCCTTCTTGCATACTGTCATTCTCTGGTCCTTGATCCTCCATCGATAACTGTCTCTGTGGGGGAAGAAAGTGTTGAAATAACGACTGAATTCATTGCCAACATATTTGGTCTTACCTTATCTTCTATCGGTCTATCTAGTCTTGACCTCGAGGACCCAACAAATCGAACTAATCTTACCTCCTTCATGGTCTTGGTTCTACACAGCATTGCGTCTGGTGGTAAGCTATGTTTGCCCACTTACCTATGTCATTTTCACCTCCAGAGCAACTCAGCTACCTTTTGCTCATATCATCCATGTGCTGTGAGATCAAATTGAACTACCTATGACAAATGATCCTGAGCATCCAATGCAACATTTCAACAAGGTCAATATATGGAAGATGGATCTTAAGTTTCATATGTATACAGAAGGACAACCCAAGGAAGAGAAACATGAAGACGCAGAGACAGGAGAAAGAGTAGCACCTACTGAAGGAGAACCACAAGAGCCAAGACCTGTTCTGACTACACCTGAATCTGCATCGACTCATTGTCATTAATTACATCAAGATCGGGTCGGGACAACGATGCGAGGAATGACACGAATTGAAGATAAGTTTGATAAGCACGATGAGCGACCTTAAGCCTTGGAAAGGATGGTTGCTGGACTAAGAGAACACAGCACCATCCAGCTTGGTCCCATGACTTTAATTTTACTCATCACATACACCTGCTTATCACTTATACTGAGGATAGTTTTAATTATCCTAAGTCCTTAAAAGTGTAAGTGATGATCTACTGATGTGCATGGTCTGTCTGTTTCTGTGCTTGTCGGTCCTTTGGAAGAATCACAATGGTTTGCCAAACTAGGTCTTGTCCTGGAATGATAGTCCTCTGGATAAAGAGAATATTTATTTTGATATGACCATGGTTGAGATAAATACTGATGATTGGTGATTGGGTGCCCATAAATAGGCTTGGTAATGTTGTTGGATATACTGTTAATCTACTGCTGTCTGTGGCAGTAAGCGCTTTGGATAGTTGGATATTTTGGTATATGGATGAGTATAATTCTTATTTTTACTGCCATAATTATGTTATAAGTTCCCCTGGTTTATCAAGGTTCTTATATGAAATGCATGTGATGCCCTTAAATGAATATCTTTCACTGCTCTACAACTACTATATCTTATCTAATATGCATTCATGATTTCTAAAATTGATGGTTGATTGAATTGTGCTAACTTTATACATCAATGCTCTGCTTCTACCTGCTTGGTTCTCCCAAGTGTTTCAAGCTTCAGTCAATATCACTTGCTATACCTTTGCCAATGACTGACAAAAAGGGGGAGAACAGTTCAAAACACCCCTAGCGGAAAATTGTATATCTAATGTGTTGCAAGTGTTAGGGGGAGCGGCTGCACCAAGAAAGGGGGAGTGTTGAAGTAAGGGGGTGCAGATACTACTAGCTGTGTACATGGGGTAGAAAAATTATAAAATTATGTAAAAACATGTACACACAATTTAGGGTGTGTTTGTCTAGTTGTATTCTAGGGTGTTTTGGGTATTTTGCCACGTAATTGACAAAGGGGGAGATTGAAAGTGCACTTACTAGTGCCCTGGTTTGTCAAGTTACATGAATGGTAGGTCAGACCATCTATAGAGCTCGATAGGAAGAACGATTCAAGCGTTTGCCTCAACCGGATGTGTGGAAGCTCACAATAGGTAAATCATAGCCTCACATCCCATGTCCCAAAACACCAGGTGATTAAAACCGTTAAAACAAGATAGACATCTTAGGGTTTTTGAGGTGAGAAAACTTTTTTAAAATAGAAAAATCTCTATATTTTTCTCGCCTTATCGATCTTATCGAAACACCCTCGATATGATCGACCTGTTCTGTCGATGTCCTCGATACCTTAATGATATTATCGATGAGAGGACTAAAAGTGTCCAGCAACTAAATATTCATCTGGACGGATTTATCGATGTATCGATACACATATCGATATCATCGCTATAAGTACAAATATGTCCAGCAACTTCATAACTTATCTGGACGAATGATCAATGTATCGATACACCTATCGATATCATCGATATTCAAATCTCGAGTCCATTGAGAGTGGCTCGATAAGATCGACAGACAGTTTTTCGGCGCCCCTATTTTTTAATGAAAATTTTAAATTCCTTCGATATATCGATGACCGTCTGATATGATCTGAATTCAAATATCGATAAGATTGGAGGTCCATCGATGATATCGATAGTGGGCGTGCATTTCTTACAGAAGATATTTCAGACTGTTCTTAACTATGATCGGGGGCCCTTCGATAGAATCGATATTCAAATATCGATGATATCGGCACTAGGTCGATTGCATCGAATAAGGACACTAGTTGTCTAGCAAGCTTAAAGACAAATCCACTGGATTTATCAATGCATCGACTCTGATCTCGATATCATCGACATTCAAATTCCGATGACCTCGACGGTTCCCCCGATCATTCATGAAAACCTGAAATATCTCAAAGTCAAGTCTCTCTCATTTTCAAGTGTCGATTGATCGAACCTGTTGTCGATGGAATCGGAGTTCGAAATCCGATGACATCGACAATAGCTTCGATTCATCGACCAATTGGTAAGAAGTTTCAAAAGCGTATGACATCGAGTCCGAGTTATCGAGCAGACCATCGATGCTATTGATAGTACACGCTCGATGATATCGAACTCTGTCATAAATTTGACCGTTTTATATCCGTTTGAGCTTTTTGCCTATTTATAGAGGACTTGTCTTTTGTTGCTGTAAGAGAGAAAAGAGAGCTTTTGTGTGTTTCAACTTACATCTTATACCCTAAGCCCTTTCTCTCGAGGGAGTTCATCCTCCAATCCACCCTCATCATTGATATTCAATAGAGTGGATTGGGGAATGAACTTCCGTATTCAAGGATCCTTCAGCTACTACCTTAATGGCAAATCATTAAGCTAGGATGCCTTGAATGCATAGGATTAGAACTACTCTACCTTGCTTATAGGTAAACCTTTAGAGAGTAGGATCCCATCTTAACCTTGACCCAACCCTAAGCCTAGTCTTGGTATACCTTTTGTGTTGCGGATCAAGGAAGTAGAAGACTCTTCGTCAACAAGGAGGAGGAGATCTTCGGCGTTGTGCTTAACGGGACTCATCAACTTATTTGTAAGTATCTAGAGTTCAAGAGGACACTTGTGATCATTCCTTTATAGGATTGGGTCTTAAGTGGTTCTCACCCTTTGAAGTCCTTAAGGAGGCCTCCGGCAGGAGTGTACACTATGGGTCCGTTGTGTGGACCCTTGCTCTGTGGAGAGTATAAACATCTGGTTAGGAGTGACCAGTAAAACTCCAGGGTTAGAGGTGAACTGAGTAGAAACCTCTGGGTGTGTTGTGTGGACCCTTGCTCTATGGAGAGCATAAACATCTGGTTATGAGTGAACCAGTAAAACTCCAAGGTTAGAGGTGAACCAAGTAGAAACCTCCATGTAAAGGTTGAAGGTGAACCTGATTTAAAACCTTAGGTTTGAGGTGAACCCTGGAAAACCTCTTTAGTGAAATCCGGTACACTCAAGGGTTGAGTGTGGTAGCCGGGAGTGGAGTAGACTTATCGTCGAACCACTATAAAATGACTGTGTTTGTGGTTGCTTTTCTCTATATGTGATTCATGTCAATGTATTCATATTCATGTATCTGATCACATCTCTCACACACACACACAGTCACATCCAACATAGGCTAAGTTGCATATTATTATATCTTGATTAGTTTGTGATTGGATCCTTTACTTGGCTTGGAAGCTAGTAGAGTTACATTTGAGTAATCCTAAAGATTGCATACATGATATGATTAGAGTGATAGGATTTTTAAATAACTCATAAATCTTTAAAAAGTCCTATTCACCCCCCTCTAGGACATATTGACATATTCCAACTTCTACTCAAGCGGTCTTCACCGCCATTTCACATTGTTCCCAAGGCATGGCCCGCCATAAACTTCATTACATAAACCATGGTGGAATCACACATTGCAATGGGTCTTATGTACATCCTGTTGGGCTGGGCTCCAAATACATTGAATGGGCCTCATCACATGGGCCTCATATATATCCAAGTGGGCCTCAACATCGGGCCTCATATATCACATCGGGCCTAATCAAATGGGCTAAATTAACTGGGCCAAGTCGAATGGAATGGGTCGAGTTGATATGCCGAGTCAAGTGGGCCGAGTCAAACACATCAAATGGGCTGCATCACCTGGGCCTTATATATATATATATATATATATATTATATATATATATATATATATATATATATCAAAGTGGGCCTTAACAACATACCTAGAAAGAGCCATATTATATGATCATTTGGACCATACCCTAAGTAATAGTGGAGATAATTTTCACTGTATAGACAATTCACAGGGGCCCACCATAAGATTTATTTCCCACCTAATCTAATCCTAAAGTCTTAAGGACTTGGATTAAGAAAGAAAAACAAATATCGTATTGGTCCAAACCTTGTAGTCCAAGGGTTTTAATGGTGGACGTTCAAACCCACTATTTCCTGAAATGTGGTCCACCTGATCCTAGATTTGTCTTATTTTTAGTTTCAAGCCTTAGAATGTGCTTTCAAAATGGTTGGACAGCTTGGATGCAACCATAGATAGACAACATAGATAAAGCACATAGCTCATGGTGGGGACCCCACTGTTGGAAGGTGCGGAGCACACACATCAGTGGGCCCACGTGGGGCCCACCATAATGTTTATTTGATAAGGTCACATAGACCAGGATGAAGTGGAAAAATAAATTTCATAATGATTGAAAACTTCTATGAATCCGGAAAGGATTTCAATGGAAAACGTTCCACCCTCACTGTTTTATGTGACGTGGGCCACCCAAGTTCCATGGACGACTGATATTTGGGGTAGCCCAAGGCTAAAAGAGGGCCCACTAAATGCACAGTGTTAATGTCAACACACATCACGGTGGGGCCCACAACTGGGACTCACGGTCCCCTGGCCATTCATGCCAAGTAGCACAGGACGTTGCCTGCGCGTCCTCAGGCAGTAGCAGTGTCCGGCTACATATATGTTTGATATTTTTTTTTTTGTTTTTTTGTTTTTCTACAGATTTTCCTAGTTGGGGCCCACATCAGGTGAATCGACTCCACTGGTTAGATTCTATGGCTCATGATGGACCAAACAAGTCCAATATCTTTTAGTTCAAGGTGGGTCTTAGTCGATTTTTAATAGTAAAGATCAATATTTTCTATGCTATGGCCCGCTAGAAAATCAGATTAGGCTCATTTTTTAGCTCAACGCCTACAATGAGCTGGAGAATGGAATGGACGGCATGGATTTGGTCTTTATATCAAGGTGGGGCCTGCATGAGCAGCCCACCCCAAAAGCTCAAAAAATATTTTTTTTGTTAGCTTGTTAGTATACACCCATGTCAGTACACGCACTCCATGTTAGCAGCACCCTGTCCAGCGTCCAGGGACGTTGGACGACATGGATATAACACAAGCATTATGGTGGGTCCCACTGGTACGTGGTCCACATTTCATCAAGGTGGGTCCCACATGAACGTGGCCCACCTGATGGGTTTGTTATTTGTGTTTTCTCACTATCCAGGCCCATTAGATGGCTTAGATAAAACAGATGGATGACATCGATAAAATACATCCATCATGGTAGGTCCACGATCGGTGTGGATCTAGTGGGCCACACCCATTACAAAAGAGAGAGAGAGAGAGAGAGAGAGAGAAAGAGATCGGTGAGAATGGGAGGGACCCCGCCACTATGGGCCCTCCCTAAATACAAATCTTACATCAAGATCGGTCCCACCATATATGGGCCATCAAATAATAGAATTGATGGTTAGATCACCCACCTTTGATCTTCTCTTCCTTCTTCCGCCTATAGTCTCTAGAGCTCCAAGGAAATGATTCTGACGGTTGAGATGAACTTTGAATGGTGGAGATAGGAGGTAGGAAGGTGGGCCACACTAGCTTTCTCATAGGGAGCTTGAACGTGGGTTGCTTGGGAGGAAAAAATGAGAGAGAGAATGAGAGAGAGATGATGGGAGAGAGGGATGGATGGGTGTACTTGTGTAAGGGAGAGAGTTGACTTTTAAGGGTTGCTTTTGTACTTAGAGATGGGATAGAGTAATGGGTGTACTTTGACAAGTGAAGTGATTGATGTGATATTCTCTTGAGATTTATAATGCACGACATTTTTTCCACAAACTAAACGCAGACCCAAACCTCCTGACCCAGGTATTGCATCGATGCACGAGACGCGGCGATGACGTAGTCACTAAAGTACAAGTTTTAGGTAGAGCCAACTCTGATATATGGGACTCGTCTCAGGATTGGGTGCAAATGCCGATAACAGATCGCGGGTTGACAGAATTCGATCGGGAGGACTGCGGAAGCCAATAGAACGGTACGGGCTAGGATACAGGTCTCACAGAAGTATAACTCAAGTACCTCAAGCTCAAGCTTCAATGTATTACAAATTCAAGCTTCAAATAGTCTCAAGTTCAAGCTTCATCATATGTTAAGGTCTCAAGCTTCATGAACTTCAAAGAATAATTATCAACTGAAGAAAAAGAGGATTCAATGTTCATACATCGCTTACAAGATATGAATGACCCTAGATTGATCATAGGATATGTCATTTTGAATGCATAGTTTAATTGGGTCATTTTATAAGTGCATAGTCTATTTTACAACTAGTCTTAGGCTAAGTTTGACTAGTCCTAGTACTGGCTTGACCAGTCCAAGAAATTCTCAATTAGTCCTAAGTTTGTTACTAATTTTTGAGATTTTTTGTTAAAGCCTTGACTAGTCCTGGAGACTGCTCGACCAGTAGAGTGAACAGTGCTCGACCAGTCCTACATGCTTAACTCAAAGTCCAGCAACTAATTTGAGTCCCACACGACCAGTCGTGGACAGGATTGGACTGGTCGAGCAGGTCCTTCGATCAGTCGTGGAATGACCTGATTTTATCGCACCCAAATATTCAAAAGTTTATTGGTCCTTCAACTAGTCGAGCCAACCTCTGGACCAGTCGAAGGTGCGATTTTTGCACTTATAAATAGAGCACGATTTTCAGAGTTTGATATCCAATTTAAGCAAAATCAATATGCCGCTCTGAGAAATAAGTTAGTCATATTCTTAAGCTATTTAGTGCTCATTTTATATTCTCTTCAATTAGCTTTCTTTGCATTTAATTTTGAGTTTCTACATTTCAATCTTATTTGAAAGAGGGATTGAAATTTTCCCATTTATTAGAATCAAAATCAAATCAAGCTAGCCCAAGGTGATTTAATCTAAAATCAATTTAGAACTTAGAACCATTTTATAAGTGAGTGTGAACATTGAACATTTACTCTGAATTAATTCTTTCGGGCTGCATCTAAAGGAGAATATCCAGATAAGTATTTTACAGTTTTGTAAATTCATTCTTTTGGTTTCATTAATATTGTGCCAGAAAAATATCTTTCTTTTGGTTTGTCTGAGGTGATCCAGAAAACTCAGAGTGTGGAGTTTTCGAATTGTATAACCCCACTTGAAAGACACAATTGTGAGGGTTTTAGGTGAACCTTGAAAAACCTATTTCTTAGTGCACGTTAATATCCACTGTGTGAGGATATTAGGAGTGGAGTAGTTGTGTGGATGTTTTTCTAAATAGTTGGTGTACACATAAGCGAACCACTATAATTTCTAGTCTTGTGGTGATTGATTGATTATTTCATTTTGTGGATGTTGTAATTTCCCTTTATGCATTTGTGGAGAATGTTGTAATTTCTTTTATGCAAGTGTGAGAATGTTGTAATAGCCTAGTTATTTTTTTTATTATTTATTTCTTTATTCCTCTGTATCGGTTTGAGATTTTGATACACAGACCGTTTTAGGAATCAGGTTGTCTTATCATAAGCCATTGATTTTTGGTGTAAGGTTGTCTTTAGAACAACATCTGTATCAACCTCTCAATACTTGTACACTTGAGGTTGTTTTACATTTCTGCATTGTGGGATTGTTTAAGTGCTATCTTTATGTATATTTATTTAAATTCCGCATTTAATTTTTAATTTGGCATAGTCCTATCCCCCCCCCCTCTAGAGCTCTTAACTCAGCCTTTTCAAGTGGTATTAGAGCCTAATAGCTCATTTTAATTATTATTTCTTTTGGATTAATTTCCTGAGCTAATCAATCTAAGCTTTTTAAGATGTCAAATTTTGATAGCCTTTCAGTCACTAGGCCTCCACCATTTGATGGCTCCAATTATGCCTATTGGAAAGCCTGAATGAGAATTTTCTTAAAATCCATGGATAAAAGCATGTGGCAAGCCACAATAACTAATTGGACCCCTCCTACCACTGAAGTAACTGGTACTGACGGATCCAAAACTATGAAAGTCACATCTTATTTCTCTTGGACCACTCTTCAGAAAAGTGAGAGTAGTGCCAATGCAAAGGCTCTAAATATAACTACTTGCACATTATCACCAGATGAATTCAAAAAAATTATATCCTGTGATAATGCGAAGCAAGCCTGGGATATTTTAGAAACGACACACAAGGGAACAATAATTGTCAAGAAATCTAAAGTCTAAATCCTCACAACCAAATTTGAGGAAATACGTATGGAAGAAAGTGAAACTTTCATGGACTTCTATACAAGATTAAATGACATTGTCAATTCTATGTGGGGTCTCGGTGATAGAATCCTAGAAAGTAAAGTCCGTGCAACGATACTATGCTCACTGCCTGAACGGTTCAATTCAAAGGTGACTGCGATCCAGGAACTTCGTGATACGGATAATGTGAGGGTAGAAGAATTAGTTGGCTCATTACGGACCTATGAGTTAAACTTTAAAGCTCCTATAGGTAAATCCATCGCCCTTAAATCTTCTAAAAGTATTTCTCAAGAAAATAGTAGTAATTCTGATTTAGAAAATTCTGAAGATGATATGGCTATTTCTGATTTAGAAAATTTGCAAGCTAAAAGGTTTATAAGATTTTCAAAAAGAGGGTTGATTTTCAACTACAAACATAAGAAGACCAACTATACTCTTAAACCCAAGACTGTAATGAAATGGGTTCTTAAGGTTACTTGCTTGGTTGCCCACACTGCTTTTAAAGCTACAAGCCATTCAAAGTGGTACCTAGACAGTGGATGCTCCAGACACATGATAGGCGACAAAGGTCTATTCACCAATCTTAAAGATATGACTAATGGTTTAGTCACATTCGGTGATGGTAGAAATTACAGAATTGTTGGACAAGGTATGGTTCAACTCTTTAATCTCCTTCTATTTGAGAATGTTTTATATGTAGAAGGGTTAAAACACAATTTATTAAGCATCTCTCAAAAATGCGATAATAATCATAGTGTAAAATTTACTAATCAAGGCTGTGAATTTTAAAGAAAAATGGTTCTGTAATATTAACTGGTCACAGAACTTCTAAAAACTGCTATATTATTTGTGATTCAAGATCATCTAATCTATCGTGCTAAATAGTCTATACCGATGAGACCGAGTTATGGCATAAATGCCTTGAACATGTTCAGTACCGCAAGTTGTATAGATTGAGCAAAAGAGAGTTGGTAAGAGGCTTACCTAAAATACAGAAAATAGATAAGATATGTGGCGAATGCCAGATTGACAAACAAACCAGGAGTACTCATAAAAAGGTGAACTCCAATGCCACATCTAAATCGCTCGAACTCCTCCACATGGATCTTATTGGACCAACCAGAATGGAGAGTCGAGGTGATAAGAAGTACATACTGGTAATTGTTGATGACTTTACCAGATATACGTGGGTAGTCTTCTTAAAGGACAAATCAGAAACTCTCGATGAAGTAAAAAGGTTACTTAAACGTATCCAAACGGAAAAAGGATCTCAAGTCTGTAAGATCTGTAGTGATCATGGATCAAAATTTGAGAATAGCAGTTTTGAGAGGTTTTGCAGTGATTAGGGAATATCACATGAATTTTCTGTACCCAAAACACCACAATAAAATGGTATAGTATAAATAAAAAATAGAGTGCTTCAAGAAATAACAAACGTAATGTTAAATAGTATGAAGCTCCCTAAAAATCTTTAGGTAGAAGCCGTAAATACTACTTGTTATATAATAAATACTGCTTGTTATATAATTAACCACGTTTATACTAGAAAATCAAATGGTAATACGGCTTATGAAATGTGGTTTGATAAGAAGCCTACTGTCAAATACTTTCGAGTTTTTGGCAGTAAGTGCTACATTTTACGTGATCGAGAAAATCTGGATAAGTTTGACACCAAAAGTGATGAATGGATATTTTTAGGGTATGCTCTGAATAGTTAAGCGTATCGAGTTCTTAATAAGAGGACCGGTGTAATCCAAGAGTCCATTAATGTGGTTATTAATGATCACTTGAATACATCTGTTTCAAGTTCAGAAAATGATGAAGTTCTTCTAATTGATAAACCAGACTCTTCATCAAGTAACATAACACTGAACTGAGGACAGTTAAAGACCATCCAACTAATCAGATTCTTGGAAACCCTCTCACTGGTATGTGCACTCGTAAATAACTAGAAAATATATGTAATTATGTGTGCTTTACATCTCAGATAGAACCGACTAACGTAAAAAAAGCTCTTACTAATGAAACTGGATTGTAGAGATGCAAGAAGAGCTCAATCAATTTGTCAAAAATGATGTTTGGTACTTAGTTCCTAGACCGAAAGATAAACACATTATTAGAACAAAATGGATTTTCAAAAATAAGTCTGATGAACTTGGTAATATTATTAAAAACAAGGCTAGGCTGGTTGTACATGGGTACACTCAAATTGAAGGCATCGATTATGATGAAACCTTTGCCCCAGTAGCTCGTCTTGAATCAATCAGACTATTTATATCCGTTGCATGCTTTAGAAAGTTCAAGATATACCAAATGGTTGTAAAGAGTGCTTTCTTAAATGGTGATTTGCATGAAGAAGTGTATGTTAAACAACCAACAGGTTTTGAAGACCCTAAGAATGCTAATCATGTCTACCACCTGAAAAAGGCACTCTACGGTTTGAAACAAGCTCCCAGTGCATGGTACGAAAAGTTGACTAAGTTTCTACTAAGTCATAACTTTATAATGGGTAGTGTTGATAAGACATTATTTGTACAGAAGCATAATGATCACATTTTAATAGTGCAAATTTATGTTGATGATATTATATATGGATCTACATGTGCTAACATGATTGTTGAGTTTGCAGATCTTATGAAATCTAAGTTCAAAATGAGCATGGTTGGGAAATTAAATTATTTCCTAGGGTTCCAAGTAAAACAGCTACTTGATGGTTTCTTTATCTCTCAAACTAAATATGCTCTGAACTTAGTTAAAAAGTTCAGATTCGAGAGTGGGAAAATTTTTGATACTCCTATGAGTACTACTTTAAAACTCTCAAAAGACTCTATAGGTAAGAGTGCAGATCCTAAGCTATATTGCAGTATGATAAGAAGTTTACTTTATTTAACTGCGAGCCGACCTTATATTGCATTTAACGTAGGAATTTACGCTAAATATCAATCTGACCCTAAAGAGTCACATTTAATTGCTGTTAAGCGGATTATACGATATGTCACTAGTTTAGCAAATCTTAGTCATTTCTGGAACCAATGTGTGTCTTCCTTCATTAATTTGTCATCCATTATCCAATTCTGTCTTTATCCTGGACACAGTGATATTCCTTTTGCATATCTGATGACTGTGTTAGTCACTCATATGTTAGTAGCTATGCCTGTTGGAGAGGCTCATATTCATCATCTCATCTTCAACAATAAAAATATAAACAAGATGAATTTGAGATTGGCTGATGGTTAAGTGAATGTGGGTGGTGGTGGAGCTGAAGCAATGAATGAAGAAGAAGACTGTTTATCTGATGTTGTTAACATGGATGATATATTTGATGAGCTTGAATCAGATTCTGAGGCTGACCTTGACTATCAGCCTTCTGATTTTGCTGAGAGGCTGCATTCTCTTGAGGAACAGGTGGCTCAGATTCATGTAACCCGAGATTCTCAATTTGATTATATGCGCAAATATATGATGCGCATTAACAAGGGTTTACACTAACTTAATCCATCTATTCCTGCTCCCTCTTCTGGATCTAATTAGTTTTTTTTTTTTTTTTTTTTTTTTTTTTTTTTTTTTAAGTTTGGTTTGTAATAACTCTTATAATACTTTGCTTTCTTTTAGTTTGTGGACTGACTTTGGTTATGTTGATTATTTATATATGCACATTATTTGCTTATATCTTGACTTGTTTGCTCCCTTATTCCTCTTTTGTTTATTTTCTATATCTCAATTTCTTCCTTTGTCATATTGTAACAAAAAGGGGGAGAAGTTTGGCATGCCTAATATATAGATAATGTGGTGATTGTGATATTTATATGGTATATTGGCATGGATTGTGTGGATATGTTTTTTTTTTTTTTTTTTTTTTTGAAAGGGGAAGGAGTTAAGTAAGGGGGAGTATTGTTGATGCAAGTTGATGATAACTGATGCATGATTCTTTAACCAGGCTGTAAGTAGTTTCTTTTGATAACTGGTGCATGATTCTTTATGTGTATATTGGTTATGTTATTGTGGAGTGTGTTTTATCACAAATTTGACAAAGGGGGAGATTGTAAGTGCTATGGTCTTTAGCTCCTTTGATTGTCAAATTTCGTAGTGCAAAAACCACAATCTGTGTCTTGTGTAGCACATTGATATATATGGTTCAAGACAATGCATCACACGTACAAGGACAACGCTTCAAGACAAGAACAAGAACTACATCAAAGAAATGCAAGATCAAGTACATTGTTCACTCCTTTAGGCTTCAAAGTTCAATGTTTTAAAGCGACATCGAAAGACAAGTGAACTGTTCATACTCAAGACTCAAGATGAAGTACAACTCAAGTACTACAAATTCAAGCTTTCGAAGATCACAAGTTCAAGCTTCATTACGTGTCACGATATCAAGCTTCATGAACTTTAAAGATCGTCTGTCATTTGAAGAAAAGAAGGTTCAATGTTCATACATCATATTCAAGGTGTGAAAGACCTTAGATTGACCTTAGGGTAGGTCATTTCGGATACATAATTCAATTGCTTATTTTATAAGTGTTTTGGTATTTTCTTAGACTAGTCTTGGACTCTGTTCGACTAGTCCTAGCATTGGCTTGACCAGTCTAAGAAATTCGTCGACCAGTCCTAAGATTGTTGCAAATTTTTGAAATTTTTTATTGAGCCACAACCAGTCCTGGAGACTGCTCGACCGGTCGTATGAACAGTGCACGACTCGTCCTCGACCAGTCCTACAGCTAAGACTCAAACTCTAGTGACTATTTCAGCAACGCACGACCAGTCGTGGACAGGTCACAACCAGTCATGGAGGTCTCTCGACTAGTCGTGGATGGCCTACAACTAGTCGTGGAACGATTTTATCTGATCGCGCTCAAAATTTCAAATATCTGTTAGTCCAATGACCAGTCATAGTGTCCACAGGACCAGTCGAAGGTGCGACTTCTGCACTTATAAATAGAGAACGATTTTCAAAGTTTAATATTCAATTCAAGCTAAATCAAAACTATACTCTGAGAGATAAGTTAGTCATTTATTTAAGCTATATTGTGCTCATTTAATATTTTCTTTTAGTAGCTTTCTTTGCATTTGATTTTGAATTTCCGCATTCCAATTATATTTAAAAGAGGAATTGAGGTATTCCCATTTCTTGAAATCAAAATCAAATCAAGCTAGCCTAAGGTGTTTTAAACTCTAAAATCAATTTAGAACCTAGAAAATGTGGTGACTGATCTGGTTTGGGCTACGATAAAAATGTTCCTTTTAAACAGAAGTATACTCCTCCTAAGTTTGTGAAAGGAGAGTCTTCAAACTCAAAAGGGAATAGTTCAAATCAAAATTTTTCTAAAAATGATAAAACTTCTTAATCTTTAAAATCCAAATGTAACCATATCAACTATAAAAATCAGAACTAAAATCCTTTAGCTGAGAAAATAGTTGATTTACTTAAGGAGCTCTTAAAATCTAACTCAGTAGGTCATTCTTACAACAACTACAAATACAAGAAGACCAACTATACTCCTAAACCCAAAACAATTATGAAATGGGTTCCTAAGGTTACTAGCTTGGTTGCCCACACCGCTTTCAAAGCATCAAGCCATTTAAAGTGGTACCTAGACAGTGAATGCTCCAGGCACATGACTAGTGACAAAGGTCTGCTCACCACTCTTAAAGACATGACTGATGGATTTGTCACATTTGGTGATAGTAGCAACTTCAAGATTATTGGCTAAGGTACGGTTCAACTTTCTAACCTTCCTTTATTTGAGAATGTCTTATTGTAGAAGGCTTAAAACATAACTTATTAAGCATTTCTCAAATATGGGATAAAAATCATAGTGTAAAATTTTCTAACCTAGGGTGT
The DNA here is from genome assembly GCA_030180095.1 of Magnolia changhungtana. Lineage (NCBI taxonomy): Eukaryota > Viridiplantae > Streptophyta > Magnoliopsida > Magnoliales > Magnoliaceae > Magnolia > Magnolia changhungtana. The sequence continues at coordinate 4,613,098 of JASAUF010000612.1, read as the reverse complement.
GAAATTTTAAATAAAAATGGTTCTGTAATATTATCTGATTGTAGAATTTCTGAAAACTGCTACATCGTAAGTGATTCTAGCTCTTCTAATCAATCGTGTTACATGGTCCATACCGATGAAACTGAGTTATGGCATAAATGCCTTGGACATGTACACTACCACAATTTGTATAGATCGAGCAAAAGAGAACTGATAAGAGGTTTACCTAAACTACAGGATGTAGACAAAATATGTGGCGAATGCCAGATTTGCAAGCAAATTAGGAGTGCTCATAAAAAGGTGGACTCCAATGCCACATCCAAACCACTCGAACTTCTCCACATTGATCTTATAGGACAAATCAAGACGGAGAGTCGAGGTGGTAAAAAATACATACTGGTAATCGTGGATGTTTTACTAGATTCACTTGGGTAGCCTTCTTAAGGGATAAATCAGAAGCCCTTGATGAAGTAAAAAAGATTCTCAAATAGATCCAAACGGAAAAAGGTTCTCAAGTTAGTAAGATTCGTAGTGATTATGGATTAGAATTTGAGAATAGTAATTTTGAGAAATTCTGTTGCGGTCAGGGAATACTACATGAATTCTCTGCACCCAAAACACCTTAATAAAATGGAATTGTTGAAAGAAAAAATAGAGTGCTTCAAGAAATGGCAAATGTAATGTTGAATAGTATGAAGCTCCCTAAAAAGTTATGGGCTAAAGCCGTAAATACAACCTGCTACATAATCAACTAGGTTTATACAAGTAATTCAAGCAATAAAATGGCTTATAAAATGTGGTTTGATAAGAAGCCTACTGTCAAATACTTTTGAGTTTTTGGCAGCAAGTGCTATATTTTACATGACCGTGAAAATCTGGGGAAGTTTGACACTAAAAGTGATGAAGGAATCTTTTTAGGATATGCCTTGAACAGTTAAGCGTATCGAGTGCTGAATAAGAGGACTGGTGTAATTCAAGAGTTCATCAATGTGGTCATTGACGATCACTTGAATACACCTGCCTCAAGTTCAATAATGATGAAGTTCTTTTAATTGACAAACTAGATACTTCATCAAGTCAAAATAACTCTGAATTGAGGACTGTCAAAAATCATCCAACCACTCAGATTCTTGAAAACCCTCTCACTGGTGTGCGCACTCATAGACAACTAGAAAATATATGTAATTACGTGTGCTTTACATCTCGGATCGAACCGACAAACGTAAAAGAAGCTCTTACTGACGAAAACTGCATAGTTGCAATGCAAGATGAGCTTAATCAATTTATTAGAAATGATGTTTGGTATCTTATTCCTAGACCTAAAGATAAACATATTATCGAAACTAAGTGAATTTTCAAAAATAAGTCTGATGAACTTGGTAACATAATTCAAAACTGTAAGTGTTATGGCCTCATGCTCTTTTGACAATTCTTTTGATTGTCAAATTTTGTAGTAGTGCCAAAACATCTTGTGTGCCAAAACTTCTATCTGTGTGTCTTGTGCTTGTATGTTTATATATATGTGATTCAAGATGACATCACAATGGTTCAAGACATGTACGATGCTTGACTTCAAGAAATGCAAAGTTATTTACTGTGTGCTCTTCTGTATGCATCAATGTTCAAGCTACATCAATAAGAAGAGTATTTGTTCAAAGACTTAAGTGCATTTCAAGATTCACGTACATTTTAAGACTCAAGTCTAACTCAAGTTGAAGCCTATATTCATAGAAGATCTCAATCTTAAGTTATATCAAGTAGAAGTCTCAAGCTTCAAAGGTTAAACCATCATCTGAAAGAATGATGTTTAATGTTCATACTTCATGTTCCAGGTATGATAGATCTTAGTTTGACCTTAGGGTAGGTCATTCTGTATATATAATTGAAGATAAATCTTTTTACAAGAAGTTGGTCTGTTCTAAGACTAGTCCTGGACCTTGTTCGACCAGTCCAAGAAATTCCACGACCGGTCCTAAGTTGTTGAAGATTTTTAAAATTTTTTAGTTATTCTTCGACCAGTCCTGGAGATTGTTCGACCGGTCGTAGGGGTGTCTCAACTCGTCCTTCGACCAGTCCTAGAACTACTACTCAAACTCCAACAACCAAATCTAGTTTCCTACAACCAGTGTTCACACCCCAAGTATAGGGTTGTGATGTAGTAATAAACTCGGTGAGACCGAGGTCAAATCCACAAGGACTGAAACCTGTACGTTATTTGAAAATAACCAGAACTAGAATTAGAATAAGATGAGATCTAAATCGAGAGAATCTGAGGAAATAATGGTGAATGATTAAACTAAAACTTGTGAAATTTAAAGGTAGGAAACTACGGATTCAGAGGATCCACTTGTAGAGATCAGGGAGATCTATGCTTGATTCATGAACTCAACTGGACTTCGAGTCCCATCTTCATCCAGTTGGAATATATAACCCAAAAAATCAATTCTGAACTTCCTTTGATCTAGTTTTCAAGAGAGCAGACAATTGTAAATTAGAATGGATTCCATCACAAAACCATGCCCATGAGACAAGATAAACAACAGAACTATACCAATCCAGAACCAATCTGAGAGATATATGAATGTTAGGAAGGATTCCATCATCCAACCATGCCTAGGAGAAGATGGTGAACAACAGGGTTCCCAAATTCATAACCCTATAATGCTAAGAACATGCTCAAAGCTATCGCAGATCTATTATAATTTCAGTCACAACAAACCATTAAAAACTGAAAGCATTCCTATCAATCAAACTAAATCAACATCAATTCAGTTCAAAAGGATAAATCAAAACCGTAGAGTCTGCCCATCACGCCACAAGCTTCACCTCTTAGCCATAGCTAAGAGGTTTAACCCAACCTGGTGGGCTAAGCTCTAAAGAAGAAAAGAAAAGAAAACAACTAAAAGAAAAAGATAACTCTCTCCCTCACGTATGCTTCATGTCCAAACCGAGATGCCCATCTCACACTCCTTTCTTCTCTTTTTATAGCACTAAGAGGTCGGTGGGCGAACATCCGTAATGCGTAAGTCAGTTTCGCAGCGGAGGCTATGCAGTAGGACTGGACTCTCGTTGGGGACCTTGATTAGCTTCTAATGAAAAATCTACAATGTCCATTTTATTCAGCTCGAAAAATTAGTTAGAAAAGGTTACTTTTGGATTATCTTGGTTGCAGCCCACCTGTTTTTTTCCACTACTGTTCGTCTTACTTTTGAAAGCTCTCTCCCTGCGTGTGCGTGCATGGGTTTGAAAGAACCCTTCTTGTACGGTCGGTTCGGCCTTTTGGTGCAACTGGAAGGTCTAGATTGACCACTTGCAGCCGTGATGGTGGTCCACAAGTTCCGTACGTAGTCCCTGTTGCAAAACAGAGCTTGCGGACAGTGAGTTCTGATGATCGGTGGGCCCCAAAATGATGATGTATGGCAGATCCACTTCGTCCATTGTTTTTATGACGAAAAACCATCCAAACAAGCCAAGTCTGACTTGATTTCTGTGCGGCCCACAGAAATTTGTATTGCACCATCCATTCTCTGCTGGACGGTTAATATCTTCAATGTTTTTCTAACAATTTTTCACCTAGGCTCAGATCATACGTCCTTTAGAAACTTAATAGACGGTCCAGATCTTCAAATAGAATGATGAGTGGGGCCCACAAGCACGACCCAACCGTCGGTCGAGAAGACGCCGTGGCGTCTTTTGTTCTTGCATGAAATCGTCGGTCAGCATTGTGCTGACCGACTTGCTTTGTTCAGTGCACGGCGAGTGCACCAATTCTGTGCACTTCGCATACATAAAGTGGGCCCCACCTTGATGTATCTGTAACATCCAATCCGTCCATCGACTTTACCACTTCCTTTAAAGGGGTGAGACCAAAAGTGACGCATATTAAGATGTCAGGTGGGCCCCATATCATTATTTTGGTGGCTGATCTGTCCGTTGGGCGACTTCCTGAAGAATCTAATGGCTGAAAAGTTATGTGTACGGTTAATTTATGATCCTGAGGCCATGTATGAAGTTTCGAGTCAATCGGATGGCGGGAACCATGTGATCTTGCATTCTGGACCATTTTCGGGCCTCTTTAACATGAACGACTTGATTTTCTGGGATCCCTAGCATGTAAATCCATTGATCTCAGTCCTCTGGAGTCCGTCCTTTGCTTTGGTGACATCGGAGCGTCAAATTAATACTTTTAATACTCTTTTTCAGTCAACGCTCCTAATTATACCTTGTAATAAAAACACGATTAAAATATTCCATTAAGCCTTATCATGGACGTAAAATTCGGCAATACTAAGGGTCTTATATGCAATATTCGATCCTCATCACAACCCCCAAACAACATTTTGCTAGTCCCGAGCAAAGTATGCGAAAATTAAGTTGAGAATTATAGGACAATTTCTATGAACTCAAGTGATTATTGAAACACAATCTAGATACTAGAATTCTAAAATTCATGAATGTTGGGTATTACTTTCTCCTAGACTCAAGCACATGGTAAACTTCATAATCAAGATCAAAGTATTAATCTATCAATTAGAAAAAATTCTAAACATCAAGATCCATGAGTATATAGTCTAATCTCGGCTTATCATCATTAAAATTCACTTCTCTATTTCAGGATTTCTTTGGTAACCAACAAGAGAATTCATGATAACTAAACGTAAACCAAAACTTGTCTCACAGATCATCTTTTCATTCTTCTAGGTTTTGATTTTTCCATTAAAAGTAATATTAAGAGGGGGAATCAAATTCTCACCTATAGGGAGCAAACCTATGGTGAAGACCGTACACCCAACCTTTTTCACATATCATCCATGGGGAATTAAATCTACACCTATAGGGAGCAAACCTATGGTGAAGATTATTTGCCCAACCATTTCCAAAGGTATCTGTTTTTATTTTTATTTTTATTTTTTAAAAGCTAGGTATTTTCTTTTTCTTCAATTGATCATGACAGATAAATTTTCCAGGCTGGTTCCTTACATGCTTAGTGATTACCAAGTTAATCATTCAATATCGAACTGAAACCTTAATGTGTAAGCGAGATGTGTCTTGTGAAATCATGACTCAATCAATGTTAAAACTTCTAATCATGGATTAACAGTTCGAACTTAATTGTGAAATCTAGTAAACAACTAAATCCAAGAGTCATAAATCCAACATTATGTGTCTTATAATTCTAAATCAAAGATGGCCGTCACAATCACAATGAATTTACAAGAAATTCCAGAAAAAATTTGAAATTTTTTCACAATTTTCGCGCATAAGACCAAGAAAACACTAATTAGGTTACCTAATCTCTCACCCCTAACCTAAAATCTACATTGTCCTCAATGTAAAGGAAGTAAGCATGCAATGCACATGGGACATTGAAAGTAAATGAGAAGTGATGAGAAGATAGTACCTGGATAACGAATCGAGAGAGACTTTTTCATAAAGATCTCAGCAGGAGAGCAAGGCCGCACGAGAGTGAAACACGAAAGCAACCTATCCTAAAACAATATATAAAGCAAACTAACCTAATGGCATAAAATCATCTAACCTAGAACAGTATAAAGCAAATTACCCTAGTCCTATGAAAGTAGTAAATTATAATCCTCAACTGTAAAAGCACGAAAAATCTACTTAATCATGTATCCAGGTTCTTCTGTTGGCCAGTATCTTGACAAATTTCCCATAAGGTTTTTCAACAAGATCATCCAAAAGTTCGTTTTGCAGTAGGCTTGGATGTCCTGGAGTGTGAACGTCCAGAGAAAGTGAGAGACCTTAGCATAAAGTTTTCTTTTAATCGTCTGAAGTATCTAAAGTATATACGATTCACCTGTGATCAAAAATTTTTTGAAGTTAGTACACTATGATGAATCAGAGACTACAAATAGATAAAGTTTAGAAAACTTGTCAGGAAGTGATGTAGTCTCAATACATTCTGAAGTGCCAGACTTTAGTTCCATTGTCAGATCCTCATCTTTTAATGGTAAACATTCAGGATCCGGGGGAGGATGTTCTTCAAAATAAGAGTTCTCTTGGTCCGTGACAACTACAGAGATATTGTCTTGTGAGGCATCCACTATTTCTGTATCATAGGATCATTTGCATCTGTAAAGTGAGCCAAGCAATCCTCCAAAGACTCGAAACATTTAGTTGAAAGGAGTTTATTCATCCTATCGAATCTGTGATGATATGTCTAATAACTCCTTTATCTTCTTCGAGAGTAGAAATGAGCATACTCTCTTGTTTGTTCTCAAGGTGAGATGAAATCACCATTGGGTATGTCTCTTCTTGACGTAAATGGGCATATTCTAAATCAGAGGGTAAAGTTTTTAGGTCAAGCTTTGATGGCTTGAGGTTAGATGATAGAGGCACGACATCAGTTGGGGGTACTTCTTCAAATTGTAGCCTCCATTGGTTAACTTTAAGTACCGGCGTAGTATTAAGCAAGGCACACCTCTCCCTAATCATGTCATCATCCAAGTCATGGGAGTGTGCCAGGCACATCTCTAGAGGGTCAGAGGATAAGGTTAGAGGCATTCTATCTTCCATGAAAAAATCAATCATGTTAATATCATGAAAATCATTATCATCCTCTGAGTTTCTGCCGTTATTGAAAAAGATGTTTGACTCTAATGTCATATTCCCGAAAGACATAGTCATGACACTATTCCTGCAATTGATAATTGTGTTTGAAGTGTCAAGGAATGGGCGACCAAGAATGATGAGAATCTGAGTGCTCATGTTATTGATGGGTTCAGTGTCCATGATGATAAAATCTACAGGGTAGTAAAATCTATCGACCTGGACCAACACATCCTCAATTATCCCTCTTGGTACACGAACAGAGTGATCAGCAAGTTGTAGTGTGGTTAGGGTGGGTTTTAATTCACCCAAACCTAACTGTTTATATACCGAGTAGGAAATTAAATTGACGCTCGCTCCTAAGTTAAGAAGTACGTGATCAATTCGATAGTCCCCGATTATATATGATATGGTTGGGCTACTTACAGATTTTTTTGGCTCTTCCATTGCAGCAATTTAAATGCATCGGTGTCTTTCCAATGGATTTACGCATGATGATGACACTTACTTCCTTAGTCAAGAAGATCTTCTTTTGAATACTCTGTCGTCATTTGGTCGTGCATAGGTCTTTTAGGAATTTGGCCTATAAGGGTATTTGTTTTATGGCATCAAGTAGAGGAATGTTGACTTTCACTTGTTTCAACACCTCTAGAATATCCTGAGAGTTAGAGAGAGGTTTTGGTGTAACTAATCGTTGGAGAAATGGAGCAACTGGCTTCTCTAGAAGTTCCAGTTCTAATTTTTATCGGGCATCACTAGATCCATCACTGTTGTCCTCTTCTAACTCTTAAGGCTTTCGGGCCTAACCGGAAGGGTTTTATCAATAATCTTCCCACTCTTAAGAGTGATGATGGATTTACCGTGCTTCATTTTATTTGAAGAGCTTGGGTTGCCAACTTCATATTGCAGCTTTGGATTGGGAAGAGGTTGAGCTAAGAGGCTCCCCTTATTCCCAATCGTGTTTTCAGCCTTAAGTCCTTATAATGTTTTGTTAAGGTCTTGCAAGACTTGTAGCATACCCTGATCGAAATGATCTTGCTTTTCAAAATATTTTAAAATCGGATCCTCTTGAGGTTTCTCTTGTTGTTATTGCGAAGTCTGATTAAAGAAACCTTGAGGGGTAGTAGTTTGTCCATTCCTCCAACTAAAATTTGGATGATTTTTTCCACTAGGATTGTATGTATTAGAGGTAGGTCCATTAAAAGGTCTTTGATAGTTATTTATGACATTGGATTGTACCTCTTGAAAGGCAGATATGGTTAGACAATTTTCAGTTGTGTGACTGTTACAACCACAAATACCGCAAACAACTTCCTTACCCTTGTCCTTCCTTGATTCCATGGCCTCGAATTTCTTTATGAGATTAGCCACTTTAGAATTGAGATCATCATCCTCTTTTAGAAGATACAATCCACCTTTCTCCTTAGATTGAGTCAGCCTAGACGTGGTGTTCGAATTTGGGTAATGGTCCCATACTTGTGTTTTTTTAGCAAGTCTATCGAGGTAATCTCATACCTCATCGACATCTTTATTTATGAATTCTCTATTACACATTGTCTCGACCAATTGACGCATGGAATATGTCAGTCCATTATAGAAAAAATTTGTAATGTGCCACGTTTCAAAGCCGTGTTGTGGGCATGAACTGACAAGATCCTTAAACCTTTCCCAACATTGGAAGAATGTTTCATCCTCCTTTTGGGTGAAATTCATGATTGCTTTTCTAAGGGTAATCGTTTTATGATATGGAAAAAATTTCTTTATAAATTTCCTCTGCATATCATTCCATGTGTCAATGGATCTAGGACGCAGTGAATGTAACCACGTCTTACCCTTCTCCTTCAAGGAAAGGGGAAAGAGTTTCAGCCTGACTATATCCTCAGATGTATTTGGAAAGTATAAAGTGACTGTGATCTCATTGAACTCTTTCAGATGTAAGTATGGACTTTTTGATTTAAGCCCATAAAATTTAGGAAGGAGTTGGATAACCCCTGTCTTGATGTTCATATGTCCTGTATTTTTAGGAAAAATCATGCATAAAGGCGTACTCACCCCCGCCGGTTGTAAATAATCTCGTAAGGTATGAGGCGGGGATGCTTGATGCACCACATTCTCATCTTGGATGTCCTCCACCCTAGGTTGGGGTAGAAGAGGTTGATTTGCGGCCATAACCTCAGTTAACTCTGAGGATCTCAAGTGGTGTCTAATCCAACGATGGATAAATAACCCCTCAACCAATCCCCTTGAGACGTAGAGTGTTGTTACGAACCCACTTAGGCATGAAATACTCGTAGCCCTCAATTCAAATTCTAAATCTATACCTAGAAGAAAAGAAGAAATACAAATCTAGAAAATAAGAGAAAAGAGTTGGAAGGAAGTTACCAAATTAGAAATCCTAAATTAAGAACCTGCAAAACAAAATAAACCAAGTTAGTTTCTATAGATAAAAAGTCTAGAAATAGCAGGACATCCTAAAATAAAAAGTAAACTAGTTTCTAAAAAAAGAAAAATTTTCTAAAAAGGAAAATAGAAAGTTTCTAAAAATAAAACCTAATCTAAAATAGAAAACATAAAGACTAGAAAATTAGGAAGATATTATCAATTTAGAATGTGTATGTTAAGGTCTTACAAAACAGGAAAATAGGTTAGTTTTTAGAAATAAGAAAAATCTAAACCTAAAGATAGAAAATCCTAATCTTAACCTAATTCTAAAATTAGTCAATTTTAGGAAAACGTAACTGTCAATCCCCGGCAATGGTGCCAAAAACTTGTTCACACCCCAAGTATAGGGTTGTGATGTAGTAATAAACTCGGTGAGATCGAGGTCGAATCCACAAGGACTGAAAACTGTACGTTATCTGAAAATAACCAGAACTAGAATTAGAATAAGATGAGATCTAAATCGAGAGAATCTAAGGAAATAATGGTGAATGATTAAACTAAAACTTGTGAAATTTAAAGGTAGGAAACTACGGATTTAGAGGATCCAATTGTAGAGATCAGGGAGATCTATGCTTGATTCATGAACTCAACTGGACTTCGAGTCCCATCTTCATCCAGCTAGAATATATAACCCGAAAATTAATTCTAAACTTCCTTTGATCTAGTTTTCAAGAGAGCAAATGGTTGTAAATTAGAATGGATTCCATCACAAAACCATGCCCATGAGACAAGATAAATAACAGAACTATACCAATCCACAGCCAATCTGAGAGATATATGAATGTTAGGAAGGATTCCATCATCCAACCATGCCCAGGTGACGATGGTGAACAATAGGGTTCTCAAATTCATAACCCTATAATGCTAAGAACATGCTCAAAGCTATCGCAGATCTATTGTAATTTTAGTCACAACAAACCATTAAAAACTGAAAGCATTCCTATCAATCAAACTAAATCAACATCAATTCAGTTCAAAAGGATAAATCAAAACCGTAGAGTCTGCCCATCATGCCACAAGCTTCACCTCTTAGCCCTAACTAAGAGGTTTAACCCAACATGGTGGGCTAAGCTCTAAAGAAGAAAAGAAAAGAAAACAACTAAAAGAAAAAGATAACTCTCTCCCTCACGTATGCTTCACGTCCAAACCGAGATGCCCATCTCACACTCCTTTATTCTCTTTTTATAGCACCAAGAGGTCGGTGGGCGAACATCCATAATGCGTAAGTCAGTTTCGCGGAGGAGGTTATGCAGTAGGACTGGACTCTTGGTGGGCCCTTGATTAACTTCTAATGAAAAATCTACGCCGTCCATTTTATTCAGCTCGAAAAATCAGTTAGAAAAGATCACTTCTGGATTTTCTTGGTTGCAACCCGCCTGTTTTTTTCCGCCACCGTCCGTCTTTCTTTTGAAAGCTCTCTCCTTACGTGTGCGTGCATGGGTTTGAAAGAACCCTTCTTGTACGGTTGGTTCAGCCTTCTGGTGCGACTGGATGGTCCAGATTGACCACTTGCAGCCGTGATGGTGGCCCACAAGTTCCGTCCGTAAGTCCCTGTTGCGAAGCATAGCTTGCGGACCATGAGTTCTGATGATTGGTGGGCCCCAAAATGATGATGTATGGCAGATCCACTCCGTCCATTATTTTTACGACGAAAAACCACCCAGACGAGCCAAGCTCGACTTAATTTCTGTGCGGCCCACAGAAATTTGTATTGCACCGTCCATTCTCCGCTGGACGGTTAATAACCGATCTTCGATGTTTTTCTAACAATTTGCCACCTAGGCTCGGATCATACGTCCTTTGGAAACTTAATAGACGGTCTGGATCTTCAAATATCATGATGAGTGGGGCCCACAAGCATGACCCAATCGTTGGTCGAGAAGACGCTGTGGCGTCTTCTGTTCTTGCATGAAATCGTCAGTCAGCGTTGCGTTGACCGACTTGCTATGTTCAGTGCACGGCAAGTGCACCAATTCTGTGCACTTCACATACATAAAGTGGGCCCCACCTTGATGTATCTGTAACATCCAATCCGTCCATCGACTTTACCACTTCCTTTAAAGGGTGAGACCAAAAGTGACGCATATCGAGATGTCAGGTGGGCCCCATATCATTGTTTTGGTGGCTGATCTCTCCGTTGGGCCACTTCCCGAAGTATCTAATGGCTGAAAGGTTACGTGTAGGGTTAATTTATGATTCTGAGACCATTTATGAAGTTTCGAGTCAATCGGATGGCGGGAACCTTGTGATCTTGCATTGTGGACCATTTTCGGGCCTCTTTAACATGAACGGCTTGATTTTCTTGGATCCCTGGCATGTAAATCCATTGATCTCAGTCCTCTGGAGTCCGTCCTTTGCTTTGGTGACTTCGAAGCGTCAAATCAATACTTTTAATACTCTTTTTCAGTCAACGCTCCTAATTATACCCTGCAACAAAAACACGATTAAAATATTCCATTAAGCCTTATCATGGACTTAAAATTCGGCAATACTCAGGGTCTGATATGAAATATTCAACCCTTATCAACCAGTCCTGGATTAGCTTCGACCAGTCGTAAGTGGTCTACGGCCAGTCGAAGGGTCCCCATGACCAGTCGTAGAACTGAATTCTAAGATCGCGCTTAAATTTTCAAAATGCCGTTGGTGCTATGACCCGTTGAAGGTTCTTAAGACCAGTCATAGGCGTGATCTTTGCTTCTATAAATTGAGCATGAATTTCAGAGTTTTACACCTATTAATTTGAGAAATTCAAGCCTCCACTCTGAGATAAGTTGTGTTCATTTTAAGCTAATTTGTGCATATTTAATATTCTTTTTGTTACCTTTTCTTATTTGATTTTATTTCTAAATTCCAATCTTATTTGAAAAGGAGGAATTGCTATATTCCTTCTTCATTGGAATCAAAATCAAATAGAGATACGGCCAATTTGATTTAATTTAAAATCAATTAGAAACTAGAAACATTTCTTAAGTGAGTATTGGACATTAAACGTTGATTCGAACTTCTACTCTCATTGGTTCTACCGGGCTGCTACAAAAGGAGTAATCTAGGTATTTTACGATTCTATAAAATTTCTATTCTTTTGGTTTTTGTTTGGGATTTGCCAGAAAAATCTCATTGTGTTGGTTATCTGAGGAGAGCCAGAAAACTTAGAAAGTGTGGGTTTTTGGATTGTGTAAGCCCAAGTTAAAAATAGACAATTATGAAGGTTTTAGGTGAACCTGTAAAACCTGTTTGATAGTGAACGCTAATTCCCTTGTGTGAGGATATTAGGAGTGGAGTAGCAAGCTGTGTGGCTGTTGTTTAACAGTTGGTGAACACACAGGTGAACCACTATATATCGGTATGTTTTGTGATTTGAATGCTCTTTTAATTTCTATATCTTTAATCATTCAAATTTGTGGAATGTATATGTGGATGTGAATGTTGTAATCTTTACATTTCAAGCAAAGTGGGGAATGTTGTAATAGTTTAGAATTTATTTCTTGCTATTTCCTTTATTTCCTTTCTGTTAGAGTTTTTGATATTCAATTTGTTCTAGTAAGGTTGTCCTGCCATAAACCCTTGGTTTTTATGGTGCAAAGGTTGTCCTTAGAACAATATTAGTATCAAGCTCTTTATTTAAGCTTGCTTTACATTTCAGTCTTTGATTTATTTAAAGTACTGTTCTTTATTTTTATAAGGCTATCGTTCTTCTATTCTGCTGTTAAATTTTAATTTGGCACAGTCCTATTCACCCTCCCTCTAGGACATATAGCTTGGCCTTTTCAAGTGGTATCAAAGCCTAATAGCTCGTTTTTTAATTCTTTATTCTTAGATTCATTTCCTGAGCTAACAATCTAAGCTATATATAAGATGTCAAATTTTGATAGCCTTTCAGTCACTAGGCCTCCACCCATTGGTGGCTCCAACTATGACTATTGGAAAGCCAGGATGAGGATTTTCCTCAAATTAATGGATGAGGATGTGTGGCTTGCCACAGTGACTGAATGGAACCCACCTACCACTGAAGTGACTGGTATTGATGGTTCAAAAATAATGAGAGTAACACCATTTTTCTCATGGACCACTCTTCAGAAAAGTGAGCCAATGCAAAAGCACCAAATGCAATCACTTGTACACTATCATCGGATGAGTTCAAAAGAATTATATCTTGTGATACTGCAAATCAAGCTTGTGATATATTAGAAATGACACACGAGGGTACTTCAATTGTTAAAAAATCGAAAGTCCAACTCCTCACAACCAAATTTGAAGAAATTCATATGGAGGAAAATGAAATGTTTATAGACTTTTACACTAGATTAAATGACATTGTAAACTCTATGTGGGGTCTTGGTGATAAAATCCCAGAAAGTAAAGTGTGTACAAAGATGCTACACTCACTACCTGAACGGTTCAATTCTAAGGTAACCACGATCCAGGAACTTCGTGATATGGACAATATGAGGGTAGAAGAGTTGGTTGGGTCTTTACAAACCTACGAGTTATCTTTTAAAGCTCCTAAAAGTAAATCTATTACCCTTAAATCTTCTAAATGTGTTTCTCAAGATTCTGATTTAAAAAATTCTGAAGATGATATAACTCTTCTTGCTAAAAAGTTTTACAAGATCTTCAAAAGTAAAAAGAGGGTTGATTTTCAAAAATCAAATGATAAGAAACGTTCTAAATCAAAATCTAAAACTTGAAAATCTTTAAAAGATAGTCAATGTTACAACTGCTAAGAATATGGGCATTTAATAAACAAATGTCATAAAAAGGACAAATCTAAAAAGAAAGGAATGTTGGCTACTTGGGATGAATCTTCTAGCACTGAAGCCTCTTCTGAATCAGAAGATTCTGAAAACGAGTCGGGCAATGAAGTTAAGGCCCTTATGACTCTAGCCAAGTTTACTTTTTCAGATCATGATGATTCAACCAGTGAAGAAAATCTGAATATTGATTTTGAAAATGAAGAAGATCTTCAAGATGCTTACAATGCCCTATACAAGGAAAGTTGTAAAATTGCCGTAAAACTAAAACTTTAAAAAGAAAAGTTTTTAAAACTTAAAGAAAACTTTGAGTCTCTTGTTTTAGAAAAATCCCATATTTCAGATTGTTTTGAAAAGACTACAAGTGATTTAGAATTCAAAACCTCTCTGATTGAAAATCTTAAATCTGAAAATGACAAACTTAAGCTTGAAAGCTCTTCACTTTTGAGTTTAAAGGATACATGGAGGTATGCCCAAGGAGATCCGAAGTCTGAGAAACTTTTTTTCGGATCTAGAAAATGTGGTGACAAATCCGGATTGAGCTATGATAAAAATGTACCTTCTAAATAGAAGAATACTCCACCTAAGTTTGTGAGAGGAGAAACCTCTAACTCAAAAGGGAAAAGTATTAATCAGAGTTTTTCTATAAATGCTAAAACTTTTCAAAAACCTAAAAGCAATTATGTCAACTATAAAACAAAAAACCAAAACCCTTTAGCTAAAAAAATAGTTGATCTTCTTAAGGAGCTCTTAAAATCTAACTCAGTGGGTCACTCGTACAAAAATTACAAATACAAGAAGACCAACTATACTCCTAAACCCAAAACAGTAATGAAATGGGTTCCTAAAGTTACTTGTTTGGTTGCCCACACTGCTTTCAAAGCTACAAGCCATTCAAAGTGGTACTTAGACAGTGGATGCTCAAGGCTATGACAGGCGACAAGGCTTTATTCACCGATCTTAAAGATATGACTGATGGGTCAGTCACATTTGGTGATGGTAGCAACTGCAAGATAATTGGCCAAGGTACGATTCAACTCTATAACCTTCCCTTATTTAAGAATGTTTTATATGTTGAGGGGCTGAAACACAACCTATTAAGCATATCTCAAATATGCGATAACAATCATAGTGTGAAATTTTTTAATAAAGGTTGTGAAATCTTGAATAAAAAGGGTTCTGTAATATTAACTGGTCGCAGGACTTCTGAAAACTGTTATATTGTAAGCAATGGTAGCTCATACTATATTGTCCATACCGATGAAACTGAATTATGGCATAAACACCTTGGACATGTACACTACCGTAATTTATACAAATTGAGCAAAGGAGAACTAATAAGAGGTCTACCTAAATTACAAAATGTAGACAAGATATGTGGTGAATGCCAGTATGGCAAGCAAACAAGGAGCTCTCACAAAAAGGTGAACTCCAATGCCACATCAAGACCACTCGAGCTTCTCCACATGGATCTTATAGGACCTACCAGGACGGAGAGTCGAGGTGGCAAAAAATACGTCTTGGTAATCGTGGATGATTTTTCTAGATTCACTTGGGTGGCCTTCTTAAGGGAGAAATTAGAAACCCTTGATGAAGTTAAAAGGATTCTCCAAAGGATCCAAACTGAAAAAGGTTCTCAAGTTTGTAAGATCCGTAGTGATCATGGATCTGAGTTTGAGAATAACAGTTTTGAGAAATTTTGTAACGATCAGAGAATATCGCATGAATTCTCTACACCCAAAACTCCTCAACAGAATGGAATTGTGGAAAGGAAAAGTAGAGTGCTTCAAGAAATGGGAACTGTAATGTTGAATAGTATGAAGCTCCCTAAAAATCTTTGGGCTGAAGCAGTGAATATTGTCTGCTATGTTATTAATCGGGTTTATATATGTAAATCTAATAATAAAATCGCTTATGAAATGTGGTTCAATAAAAAGCCTACTGTCAAATACTTTCGAGTTTTTGGTAGCAAGTGTTATATTTTGGGTGACCGTGAAAATCTGGAGAAGTTTGACACAAAGAGTGACAAAGGAATTTTTTTAGGATACTCTTTAAATAGTCGCGCATATCGTGTACTAAACAAAAGAACCGGTGTTATTCAAGAATCAATTAATGTGGTCATAAACGATCATTTGAATACACCTGCCCCATGTTCAGATAATGATGAAGTTCTTCTACTTGACAAGCCTGATACTTCATCAAGTCAAAACAATTATGAATTAAGGACTGTTAAAGATCATCCAACTGCTCAAATTCTTGGTAACCCTCTCACTGGTGTGCGCACTCGTAGACAACTGGAAGGCATATGTAATTACGTGTGCTTTACATCTCAGATTGAACCAGTAAACGTAAAAGAAGCTCTTTTTGATGAAAACTGGATAGTAGCTATGCAGGAAGAACTTAATCAATTTGTTCAAAATGATGTTTGGTATCTTGTTCCTAGACCTAAAGATAAACACATTATAGGAACTAAGTGGGTTTTAAAAAATAAGTCTGATGAACTTGGGAATATAATTCGAAACAAGGCAAGACTGGTTATACAAGGGTACACTCAAATGGAAGGCATTGGTAACGATGAAACCTTTGCTCTAGTTGCTCTCCTTGAATTAATCAGAATTTTTATATCCATTGCATGCTTTAGAAAGTTTAAAATTTATCAAATGGATGTAAAGAGTGTTTTTTTGAATGGTGATCTACATGAAGAAGTATATGTTGAACAACCTACAGGGTTTAAAGACCCTAAGTTTACTGATCATGTATATCGTCTTAAAAAAGCTCTATATGGTTTAAAACAAGCTCCTAGAGCATGATACGAAAAATTGACTAAGTTTTAACTAAGTCATAATTTTCAAATGGGCAGTGTCGATAAGACGCTTTTGGTTAAGAAACATAACGATGATATCTTAATGGTTCAGATCTATGTTGATGATATTATTTATGGATCAACTTGTACTAACATGACTGTTGACTTTGTAGATTTGATGAAATATAAGTTCGAAATGAGCATGGTTGGGGAATTAAATTATTTCTTTAGGTTACAAGTAAAACAACAACCATATGGCATTTTCATTTCTCAAACAAAATATGCTCTAAACTTAATCAAAAAGTTTGGATTTGAGAATGGTAAGAATTTTGATACTCATATAAGTACAACTTTAAGACTTTCAAAGGACTCTATAGGTAAAAATATAGATCCTAAATTATATCGCAGTATGATTAGTAGTCTACTTTACTTAACTGCTAGTAGACTTGATATTTCTTTAAGCGTTGGGATTTACGCTAGATATCAATCTGATCCTAAAGAGTCACATCTGTCTGCTGTTTAGTGGATTATGCGATATGTCGCAAGTTTTGCTAAAATGGGTCTCTGGTATCCTTTTGATACTAGTGTTCAATTAGCTGGGTATTCAGATGCTAATTGGGCTGAAAATATTGATGACAGAAAATCAACTAGTGGTGGTTGTTTCTATATTGGAAACTGCTTGGTTTCTTGGTTTAGTAAGAAGCAAAGTTCAATATCCTCTCAACTACTGAGGCTGAATACATTGCAGAAGGAAATGCATGTACTCAACTTGTTTGGATGAAACAGATGTTAAGCGTTTATGAAATTGCATAGGAATCAATGATATTATATTGTGATAATTCCAGTGCTATAAATATATCAAAAAAATCCAATCTAGCATTCACGTACCAAGCACATTGACCTTAGGTATCACTATATTCATGAATTAGTGGAAGATAAAATAATATCCTTGAAATATATACCGACCGAGACTCAACTTGTCGACATTTTCACTAAACCGCTAGATAAAAGCAGGTTTAATAAATTGAAATTTGATCTCGGTATGTGTATTCTAAATTGATTATTCATGCATATTTGTATCATAATGTATATATATTTGATAATTTATTTGTTTAAATTTCAAATTTTTTATGGAAAATGCATGTTTTTGTGCTTTCACAACCAGTCGAGGACATGCTTTACCAGTCGTGGTACGACCGGTCGAGAATGGTCCTCGACCAGTCGTGTAGCGCGTTGGAATCTTTTAAAATTGGGAAAAATCTCATCTTCTTCATTTCTTTTTTTCTTCTCCAACGAGCTAAGGCATGACCAGTCGTACCCACCTTCTTAGATCTTCAAGGTTAGTACATCATTTGTGTTTCTCTTATAGATTCAAGTTCTTATTACTTCATTTTCACTCTTGGAGTAATCTATTTTGAGATTCCTTGACATTTTGGGGCTTTTTCTTGAAAAATCTGATCTAGCAAAACCCATTTTCCAAATCTTTTATCTTTACTAGATCTTTTTGATTTTCATTCTAATAATGGATGTTAGGGGGAAAAAGAAAACTTCCCATGGTCCATCTTCTTGTAGATCATCTCCTCTTGCTAGGCGTCATCTTCGTTTACCTGAGGATGATCCCTCCGATGTACGGGATTTGCGTATGCACAAAGTCATTGTTGAACGGTCTGTCTGTATTGAACATATTACTCCTTTTGGTGTTCTACCTATACTCCAAGCTGTAGGATGGGATAACATTTTACATTGGGGTGGGCCTGCATACCAATCTATTGCACAGGCCATGTTTGCATGTATCTCAGCATTCTCTTTTGAGATACATGGTTCTCGACCGGTCGAGAATGGTCCTCGACCAGTCGTGTAGCGCGTTGGAATCTTTTAAAATTGGGGAAAATCTCATCTTCTTCATTTACTTTTTTCTTCTCCAACGAGCCGAGGCATGACCAGTCGTACCCACCTTCTTAGATCTTCAAGGTTAGTACATCATTTGTGTTTCTTTTATAGATTCAAGTTCTTATTACTTCATTTTCACTCTTGGAGTAATCTATTTTGAGATTCCTTGACATTTTGGGGCTTTTTCTTGAAAAATCTGATCTAGCAAAACCCATTTTCCAAATCTTTTATCTTTACTAGATCTTTTTGATTTTCATTCTAATAATGGATGTTAGGGGGAAAAAGAAAACTTCCCATGGTCCATCTTCTTCTAGATCAGCTCCTCTTGCTAGGCGTCATCTTCGTTTACCTGAGGATGATCCCTCCGATGTACGGGATTTGCGTATGCACAAAGTCATTGTTGAACGGTCTGTCTGTATTGAACATATTACTCCTTTTGGTATTCTACCTATACTCCAAGCTGTAGGATGGGATAACATTTTACATTGGGGTGGGCCTGCATACCAATCTATTGCACAGGCCATGTTTGCATGTATCTCAGTATTCTCTTTTGAGGATTTAACTTTTAAAATTGATACTAGAGAAGGTCTATTTGAATTTGACCGTCATCTGATTGCAGGGTTAATGGATATACCTGTTAATGAGGAGGGTATTCATATTCATACTTTAGCTGAAAAACCCTCCGAATCTGAAAAGCGTATGCTAACCAGAGATTTGTGTAATATGAATGTGCAATGGATCATAAAGGGAATGCGCTCCCCGCAAAGTACTTGTTACCCAAATACAGGGTACTTCACAGGATTTTTACTTTTAACTTGTATCCTCATTCTGGTAATAAGACTGAATTAACTGCCTTTGTGGTTCATGTGTTGCACTCTGTCATTTCTGGTTCTAAAATTTGCCTTCCTTCCTTAATTTGTCATTCCATTTTCATTCTCGTTTCCATCCAGGTCATAGTGATATTGTTTTTGCTTATCTCTTGACTATCCTCGCTAAGAACATGCTCGTGCCTATGCCTGTTGGTGAAGCTCCCATCCATCATCTTATTTTTAACAATTCGAATATTAACAAAATGAAATTAGAATTGGCTCATAGCCAAGTGGATGTTGGTAGAGCTGAAGCTGGGAATGAAGAAGCTAATGATCTTCCTCCTGACGATGTGGATATGGATGATATTTTCAATGAACTTAAATCTGATTCTGGAAATGATCCTGATTTTGAGCCTTCTGATTTTGATACTCATCTTCATGCTTTAGAAGAGAAGGTAGAGAATATGAATATTGCTCAGGATCTTCAGTTTAAATATATGCGCAAGTATCTTAGGTGCTTGAACAAAGGAATGCATAATCTGGATCCTACCATTCCTGCTCCTTCTTCAGGATCTGATTAAGTATTTTTATTCTTGGTCTGTAATAACTCTCTTACTTATTGTGGATTGTGCACTTTATTTGGTTTGCTCACTTTTTAATTTTTCAAGTAACTGGATTGTGAACGTCTACTTTCATATATATTGTCAAGTTACTTCATCTATTCCTCCTATCCTTAACTTTGTTGCTTCCTTTATCATATTTTGACAAAAAAGGGGAGAAGATTTGATTGATTGCTTATGGATATGAGTAGCTAGTAGCTATATTTCTGGTGATCATATTTTTTGGATGTGTGTTGTTACTCAGGGGGAGTATATAAATAATGAGTTGTGCTACTTAATGACAACTGGTGCTTGTGCATCTCTTATTGAAGTATGTTTTGTCACAAATTTGACAAAGGGGGAGATTGTAAGTGTTATGGTCTCATGCTCTTTTGATTGTCAAATTTTGTAGTGGTGCCAAAACATCTTGTGTGCCAAAACTTCTATCTGTGTGTCTTGTGCTTGTATGTTGATATATATCTGATTCAAGACGACATCACAATGGTTCAAGACATGTACAGTGCTCGACTTCAAGAAATGCAAAGTTATGTACTGTTCTATATGCATCAATGTTCAAGCTACATTAATAAGAAGAGTGTTTATTCAAAGACTCAAGTGCATTTCAAGATTCAAGTACATTTCAAGACTCAAGTACAACTCAAGTAGAAGCCTATATTCAAGCTGTAGAAGATCTCAATCTCAAGTTATATCAAGTAGAGGTCTCAAGCTTCAAAGGTTAAACCATCATCTGAAAGAATGATGTTCAATGTTCATATTTCATGTTCCAGGTATGATAGACCTTAGTTTGACCTTCGGGTTGGTTATTTTGTATACATAATTCATGATAAATCTTTTTACATGAAGTTGGTCTGTTCTAAGATTAGTCCTGGACCTTATTCGACCAGTCCTAGACCTAGTTCGACCAGTCCAAGAAATTCCACGACCAGTCCTAAGTTGTTGAAGATTTTCAGAATTTTTTAGTTATTCTTCGACCAGTCCTGAAGATTGTTTGAACGGTCGTAGGGGTGTCTCGACTCGTCCTTCGACCAGTCCTAGAACTACGACTCAAACTCCAGCAACCAAATCTAGTTTCCTATGACCTATCCTAGATCAGCTTTGACCAGTCGTAGGTGGTCTACGACCAGTCGAAGGGTCCCCACGATCAGTCGTAGAACTGAATTCTAAGATCTCGCTTAAATTTTCAAAATGCCGTTGGTGTTACGACCAGTCGAAGGTTCTTAAAACTAGTCGTAGACGCGATCTTTGCTTCTATAAATTGAGCACGAATTTCAAAGTTTTACACCGATTGATTTGAGAAATTCAAGCCTCCACTCTGAGATAAGTTGTGTTCATTTTAAGCTAATTTGTGCATATTTAATATTCTTTTTGTTAGCTTTTCTTATTTGATTTTATTCCTAAATTCCAATCTTATTTGAAAAAGAGGAATTGCTGTATTCCTTCTTCATTTGAATCAAAATCAAATAGAGCTACACCCAATTTGATTTAATTTAAAATCAATTAGAAACTAGAAACATTTCTTAAGTGAGTATTGGACATTGAACGTTGATTCGAACTTCTACTCTCATTGGTTCTACCGGGCTGCTACAAAAGGAGTAATCCAGGTATTTTACAATTTGGTAAAGTATATCTTGAACAACTAACGGGTTTTGAAGACCCTAAGAATGCTGATCATATCTATCTCCTAAAAAAGGCTCTCTACGGTTTGAAACAAGCTCCTAGGGCATGGTATGAAAAATTGACTAAGTTTCTACTAAGTTATAATTTTCTAATGGGAAGTGTTGATAAGACTCTTTTTGTTAAGAAACATAACGATCATATCTTAATGGTGCAGATCTATGTTGATGATATTATTTATCGATCTACCTGTATTAACATGACTGTTGAGTTTGCAGATCTTATGAAATCTAAATTCGAAATGAGCATGGTTGGGGAATTGAATTATTTCATAGGGTTGCAAGTAAAACAATAACGTGATGATATCTTTATTTCTCAAACAAAATATGCTCTGAACTTAATTAAAAAGTTCAGATTTGAGAATGGGAAAATTTTTGATACTCCTATGAGTACAACATTAAGACTCTCAAAAGACTCTACAGGTAAAAGCGTGGATCCTAAATTGTATCATAGTATGATTGACAGTTTACTTTATTTAACTGCAAGTAGACCTGATATTACTTTTAGCGTTGGAATTTGTGCTAGATATCGATCTGACCCTAAAGAGTCACATTTAATTGCTGGTAAGCGGATTATGCGATATGTCGCAAGTTCAGCTAATTTGGGTCTTTGGTATCCACATGATACTAGTGTTCAATTGGCCGGTTATATAGATGCTGATTGGGCTGGTAATATAGATGATAGGTAATCAACTAGTGGTGATTGTTTCTATATTGGAAACCATTTAATATCTTTGTTTAATAAGAAACAAAGTTCCGTATTGCTCTCAACTGCTGAGGCTGAATACATCACAGCTGAAAATGCATGTACTCAGCTTATATGGATGAATAGAATGTTAAGCGATTACGGAATTGCACAGGATTCAATGGTTTTATATTGTGATAATTCCAGTGCAATTAATATATCTAAAAATCCAATCCATCATTCAAGAACCAAGCACATTGACATTAGATATCACTACAATCGTGAATTAGTGGAAGAAAAGAC
The DNA here is from genome assembly GCA_030180095.1 of Magnolia changhungtana. NCBI lineage: Eukaryota > Viridiplantae > Streptophyta > Magnoliopsida > Magnoliales > Magnoliaceae > Magnolia > Magnolia changhungtana. Next base: position 4,590,573 of record JASAUF010000612.1, on the reverse strand, counting down.
AATTTCATTGGAATACATTCCGACCGAGACTCAACTTGCTGACATTTTCACTAAACCGCTCGACAAAAGCGGGTTTAATAAATTAAAATTTGATCTTGGAATGTGCAATTTAAATTGATTATTTATGCATTTCTATATTATAATATATTTATTTGTTAATTTATTTGTTTAAATTTCAAATTTATATGAAAAATGCATGTTTTTGTCTGTGCACGACCAATCGAGGACGTACTCGACCAGTCCTGGCACGACCGGTCAAGGACATCCAACGACCAGTCGTGTAGCGCGCTGGTACTTTTAATTTGGGGAAAAACCTCTTTTTCCCTCATTTGCTCTTCTTCTCCAACGAGCCTACGCCCGATCGGTCGTACCTACCTTCCTAGATCTTCAAGGTTAGTGCATTAAATTCATTTTTCTTGTAGATTATAGTCTATGTCACTTCATTTTCTCTCTTTGAGTGATTTATTTTGTGATTCATTAAGGTTTTTGGGTTTTCTTTTATAAAATATGATCTAGCAAAACCCAACTCTACATCTTTTATAATCTCTTAATTTTTTGTATTCTTAGTTACAAATGGATGCAAGAGGTAGGAAGAAAACTTCTCGTGGTGCGTCATCTTCTAGATCGACACCTATCACACGGCACCACCTTCGGTCACCTGAAGATGATCCCTCTTATGTGCGGGATTTGCAGTTGCATAATGTGATAGTTGAGCGACCTGTAGATGTTGCACATCTTGCTCCCTTTGATCTCCTTCCACTTCTCCAATCTGTAGGATGGGATAACATTCTACATTGGGGTGGGCCGGCATACCGGTCTATTGCGTAGGCTATGTTCGCTTGCATTTCTGATTTCTCTACAGAAAATTTAACTTTTAAAATTGTTACTAGAGAAAGCCCATTTGAAGTTGATTGTCATCTGATATCTAGCCTAATGGATTTACCTGTTAATGATGAGGGTATTCCTATTAGTTCTTTAGTTGAGAAACCTTCTGAATCAGAAAAATGTATGCATACGAGGGCATTATGCAATATAGATGCACAATGGACTCAGAATGGGAATGCGCTTACTTCAAGTTACTTGTTACCCAGATACAGAGTCCTTCACAGGATTTTTATTTCAAATGTCTATCCCCAGTCTGGTAACAAAACTAAACTCACCGCTTTCATGGTTCGGATTTTGCATTCCGTCATTTCTGGAACCAATGTGTGTCTTCCTTCATTAATTTGTCATCTATTATCCAATTCCATCTCCATTCTAGACACAGTGATATTCCTTTTGCATATCTGATGACTGTGTTAGCCACTCATATGTTAGTAGCTATGCCTGTTGGAGAGGCTCCTATTCATCATTTCATCTTCAACAATAAAAATATAAACAAGATGAATTTGAGATTGGCTGATGGTTAAGTGAATGTGGGTGGTGGTGGAGCTGAAGCAGTGAATGAAGAAGAAGGCGGTTTACCTGATGATGTTAACATGGATGATATATTTGATGAGCTTGAATCAGTTTTTGAGGCTGACTTTGATTATCAGCCTTCTAATTTTGCTGAGAGGTTGCATTCTCTTGAGGAATAGGTGGCTCAGATTCGTGTAACCCAAGATTCTCTTTTTGCTTATATGCGCAAATATATGAGGCGCATTAACAAGGGTTTACACCAACTTGTTCCATCTATTCCTGCTCCCTCTTTTGGATTTGATTAATTTTTTTTTTTAAAGTTTGGTTTTTAATAACTCTTATAATACTTTTCTTTCTTTCAGTTTGTGGGACTGACTTTGGTTATGTTGGTTACTTATATATGCACATTATTTGCTTATATCTTAACTTGTTTACTCCCTTATTCCTCTTTTGTTCTTCCTTTGTCATATTGTGACAAAAAGGGGGAGAAGTTTGGCATGCCTAATATATAGATAATGTGGTGATTGTGATATTTATATGGTATATTGGCATGGATTGTGTGGATATGTTTTTTTTTTTTTTTTTTTTTTTTTGTGAAAGGGGGAGGAGTTAAGTAAGGGGGAGTATTGTTGATGCAAGTTGATGATAACTGGTGCATGATTCTTTAACCAAGCTGTAACTGGTTTCTTTTGATAACTGGTGCATGATTCTTTATGTGTATATTGGTTATGTTATTGTGGAGTGTGTTTTGTCGCAAATTTGACAAAGGGGGAGATTGTAAGTCTATGGTCTCTTGCTCCTTTGATTGTCAAATTTTGTAGTGCAAAAACCACAATCTGTTCTTGTGTAACACATTGATATATATGGTTCAAGACAATGCATCACACGTACAAGGACAATCCTTCAAGACAAGAACAAGATCTATGTTAAAGAAATGCAAGATCGAGTACATTGTTCACTCCTTTAAGCTTCAAAGTTCAATGTTTTAAAGTGGCATCGAAAGACAAGTGAACTGTTCATACTCAAGACTTAAGATGAAGTACAACTCAAGTACTACAAATTCAAGCTTCGAAAGATCACAAGTTCAAGCTTCGTTATATGTCACGATATCAAGCTTCATGAACTTCAAAGATTGTCTGTCATTTGAAGAAAAGAAGGTTCAATGTTTATACATCATATTCAAGGTATAAAAGACCTTAGATTGATCTTAGGGTAGGTCATTTCGGATATGTAATTCAATTGCTTATTTTATATGTGTTTTGATTTGTTCTTAGACTAGTCCTAGACTCTGTTCGACTAGTCCTAGCATTGGCTTGACCAGTCCAAGAAATTCCTCGACCAGTCCTAAAATTGTTACAAATTTTTGAAACTTTTTGTTGAGCCATGACCAGTCCTTGAGACTGCTCGACCGGTCGTGTGAATAGTGTATGACTCATCCTCGACCAGTCCTGCAGCCACAACTTGAACTCCAACGACTATTTCAACACCACACGACTAGTCGTGGACAGGTAATGACCAGTCATGGAGGTCCTTCGACTGGTCGTGGATGGCCTACGACCAGTCGTGGAACAGTTTTATCTGATCGCGCTCAAAATTTTAAATATCTGTTGGTCTTACGACCAATCATAGTGTCCACAGGACCAGTCGAAGGTGCGACTTCTGTACTTATAAATGGAGCACGATTTTCAAAGTTTGATATTCAATTCAAGATAAATCAATACGATACTCTGAGAGATAAGTTAGTTATTTATTTAAGATATATTATGTTCACTTAATATTCTCTTTTAGTAGCTTTCTTTGCGTTTGATTTTGAATTTCCGCATTCCAATTATATTTGAAAGAGGAATTGAGGTATTCCTATTTCTTGGAATTAAAATCAAATTAAGCTAGCCCAAGGTGTTTTAAACTCTAAAATCAATTTAGAACACAAAACCATTTCATAATTAAGTATTGGACATTGAACTTCTATTCGAACTTCTACTCCGATTTGGTTCTTCTAGGCTGCAACAAATGAGAAATTTAGGTATTTTACATTTGTGTAAATCTTCTGTTTTTGGTTTCTTTTGAGATTAAGCCAAAAAAATCTCATTGTTTTGGTTATCTGAGGAGATCCAGAAAAATCAGAGTGTGGGGTTTTGAATTATGTAAGCCCACTTGAAAGACACAATTGTGAGGGTTTTAGGTGAACCTGAAAAAACCTATTTTATCAGTGAACGCTAATATCCACTGTGTGAGGATATTAGGAGTGGAGTAGTTGTGTGGCTATTGTTTAGCAGTTGGTGTACACACAGGCGAACCACTATAATTCTTTGTGTTTGGATGTGTGGTTTAATTTCTATGTCTTTTATCATTCAATATTGTGGAATGTATTTATGGATGTGAATGTTGTAATGTTTTACATTCCAAGCATTGTGGGGAATGTTGTAATAACTTAAATTTCATTTCCTTAGTATTTATTTATTCCTCTGTATCAAGTTTGAGTTTTTGATACAAATACCTTTCTAGGAATCAGGTTGTCCTACATAAACATTGGTTTTTGGTGTAAGGTTGTCCTTAGAACAACGTTTGTATCAATCTCTCAATACTCATACATTTAAGGTTGCTTTACATTTCAGTATTGTGAATTGATCATAGTGCTATCTTTCCTTTAAATTTTTTAATTTCCATTATTATCATTTTAATTTGGCATAGTCCTATTCACCCCTCCTCTAGGACATGTAGCTTGGCCTTTTCAACTAGTGTGCAATTAGCTGGTTACATGGATGCTGGTTGGGCTGGTAACATTGATGATCGAAAATCAACCAGTGGTGGTTGTTTTCATGTAAGGAACTGTTTAGTTTCTTAGCAAAGTAAGAAATAAATTTCTGTATCTCTCTCAACTGCTGAGGCTGAATACATTGCAGCAGGTAATGCATGTACTCAGCTTGTATGGATGAAAAGAATGCTAAGAGATTACGGAATTGTGCAAGATACTATGGTTTTATATTGTGATAATTCAGCGCAATTAATGTCTCCAAAAATCCAATCCAGCATTCACGAACCAAGCATATTGACATTAGATATCACTACATTCGTGAATTAGTAGAAGAAAAGACAATTTCTTTGGAATATATTTCGACTGAGAATCAACTTACTGACATATTCACAAAATCGCTTGACAAAAGTAATTTTGCTAAATTAAAATTTGATCTTGGTATGTACAATTTAAATTGTTAATTCATGTATTTCTGTATCATAATGTATATATTTATTATTTTAAATGTTTAAAATTTTAAATTTTATGAAAATTGCACATTTTGGGCTGTGCACGACCAGTCGAGTACATACTCGACCAGTCGTGGCAAGACCGGTCGAGCATGTACTCGACCAGCCGTGTAGCGCGGGTTTAGTGCTTTATTTGGGAGAACAATCACTTTTTCCTCATTTTGGTTGTCTTCTCCAATGGCTCCTAGGTCGACCGGTCGAACCCATTTTCTATTTCTTCAAGGTTAGTACATTGTTTTCGTTTTTCTTGTAGATTCAAGTCCTTTGCACTCCATTTTCATTACTTGTGTGGTTTATTTCTTGATTAATAGTTATTTTTGGGGTTTTCTTCTAAAAAATCTGATCTATTGGAAACCCACTCTACCTCTCTTGCAATTTCTTTGTTTCTTGATATCTTTGGTGTAAATGGAAGGTAGAACCAAGAAGAAAGGATCTCATGGTCCTTCTACTTCTCGGTCGACTCCTATAACAGTGCGCCACCTTCAGTTGTTCGAAGACGATCCATCTTATGTGCAGGATATTAAGTTGCACAATGTTATAATAGAACGACCTTTTAATGTTGATCATTTAGATCCGTTTAATATCCTTCCTCTCCTTCAGTTTGTAGGATAGGATAACATACAACATTAGGGTGGGCCGATATACCACTCCATTGCGCAGGCTATATATGCTTTCATTACTGATTTTTCTACTAAAAACCAGAGAAGGTCTAATTGATGTGGATCATCATCTTATCTCTGGATTAATGGATTTACCTATCAATGATGAGGGTATTCCTATTAGCACTCTAGTTGCAAAACCAACTGAAACTGAGAAGCTAATGCTTACTAGAGATTGATGCAATATAGATACGGAATGAAATACTATTGGAAATGCGCTTGCCTTAAAGTATTTATTACCCAAATACAGAGTCCTTCATAGGATATTCATTTCTAATGTCTATCCTCGTTCTGGTAATAAAACCGAACTCACTATGTTTATGGTCTGTATTCTTCATTCCATCATTTTTAGTACCTTTGTATGTCTTCCTTCCTTGATTTGTCATTGCATCATTCAGTTCTGTCTCCATCCAGGACACAGTGACATTCCCTTCGCTTATCTTATGACTGTGTTGGCCACCCATATTTTAGTGCCTATGCCTATAGGAGAAGCTCCTATTCACCACCTACCATTCAACAACTCCAATATTAACAAAATGAATTTGAAGTTGGCCCCACGTCAAGTCAATGTGGGTGCTGGTGGAGGTGATGCCGCAAATGAAGAGGAAGGTGATTTGCCTCCAGATGACATCAATATGGATGACATTTTTGATGAAATCGAATCCGACTCAGCAGATGATCCTAATTATCAGCCATCTGACTTTGATGCGCAGTTGCTCTTACTTGAGGAGAAGGTAGAAAACATGAATGTGTCCCATGATTTGCAATTCAAATATATGAGCAAATATCTTAATCGCATTAACAAGGGACTTCATCAACTTGATCCTACCATACCTACTCTTTCTTCGGGTTCTGATTAGTATTTGATTATGTGGTTGTAATAACTTTTATGATACTTGGATTTCTTTTGTTTTATAGGGTTAAACATGCTTGAACATGCTTGCTTACGAATTTGGTTAACTTAATTATCTAGATCATATGTTTTCTTCTTCCTCATTACTCTTCTTATTCTTCCTTATTTATCTACTTCCATTTATTAGTTCCTTCTTTTTTTCATATTGTGATAAAAAGGGGGAGAATTTTATCATGCTTGTGTTATGTGGCATGTGGATTGTGGATAGGTAGTCATCCATTATTTTTTTTTGTAAGGGGGAGTATTGTTGGGGGAGTAGATGCGATTTGTTTTGACTTGTTTATAATTGAGGCATGATTCTTTAACCAGGTTGTAACTGGTTTATATTGATAACTGGTGTATGATTCTTTATTGTGCATATTATGCTAATTTTTAACGAGGTGTGTTTTGTAACTAATTTGACAAAGGGTGAGATTGTAAGTGCTATGTTTTCTAGATCCTATGATTGTCAAATTTTATAGTGCCAAAACCTCTTGGAATATGTGTCTTGTTTAGCATATCTATATATTCAAGACTGTGCATCTCATGTACAAGAACTAAGGTCTTTATTCAAGAACTTCAAATGCAAGATCAAGAGATATACATACTCAAGTACAACACCATGTGATAGTTCACTCCTTCAAGCTTCAAAGTGACATCTAAAGGCAAGACAATAGTTTTTACTTTGGTACTCAAGGCTCAAGGTGAAGTACAACTCAAGTACCTCAATCTCAAGCTTCAATGTATTACAAATTCAAGCTTAAAAAAGTCTCAAGTTCAAGCTTCATCATATGTCAAGATCTCGAGCTTCATGAACTTCAAAGAACAACTATCAACTGAAGCAAAAGAATATTCAATGTTTATACATCGCTTATAAGGTATGAATGACCCTAGATTGACCATATGATAGGTCATTTTAAATACATAATTTAATTGGGTAATTTTATAAGTGCATAGTCTGTTTTTCGACTAGTCGTAGACTAAGTTCGACTAGTCCTAGTACTGGCTTAACCAGTCTAAGAAATCCTCGACCAGTCCGAAGTTTGTTACTAATTTTCAGAATTTTTTGTTAAAGCCTCGACCAGTCCAGGTGACTTCTTGACCAGTCGAGTGAACAGTGCTCAACCAGTCTTATAGGTTCGACTCAAAGTCCAATAACTAATTTAAGTCCCACACTCCACGACCGGTCGAGTAGGTCCTTCGACCAGTCGTGGAATGACTTGATCTTATTGCGCCCAAATTTTCAAAAGTTTGTTGGTCCTTCGACCAGTCGAGCTGACCTCTGGACCAGTCGAAGGTGCAATTTCTGCACTTATAAATAGAGCACGATTTTCAGAGCTTGATATCCAATTCAAGCAAAATCAATACGCCGCTCTAAGAGATAAGTTAATGATATTCTTAAGCTATTTAGTGCTCATTTTATATTATCTTTAATTAGCTTTCTTTGCATTTTATTTTGAGTTTCTACATTCCAATCTTATTTGAAAGAGGGTTTGAAGTTTTCCCATTTCTTGGAATCAAAATTAAATTAAGCTAGCTCAAGGTGATTTAATCTAAAATCAATTTAGAACTTAGAACCATTTCATAAGTGAGTGTGAACATTGAACATCTACGTTGAACTTTTGCTCCGAATTGGTTCTTCTGGGCTGCATCTAAAGAAGAATATCCAGATAAGTATTTTAAAGTTTTGTAAATTCATTCTTTTGGTTTCATTGAGATTGTGTCAGAAAATATCTTTCTTTTGGTTTGTCTGAGGTGATCCAGAAAACTCAGAGTGTGGGGTTTTCGAGTTGTGTAAGCCCACTTGAAAGACACAATTATGAGGGTTTTAGGTGAACCTTAAAAAACCTATTTATTAGTAAACGCTAATATCCATTGTCCTACCATAAGCCATTGGTTTTTGGTGTAAGGTTGTCCTTAGAACAACATCTGTATCAACCTCTCAATACTTGGACACTTGAGGTTGTTTTACATTTCTACATTATGGGATTGTTTAAGTGCTATCTTTATTTATATTTGTTTAAATTCCACATTTAATTTTTAATTTGGCATAGTCCTATTCAACACCCCCCCTCCCTCTAGGACTCTTAGCTCACCCTTTTCACATTTAGCTTATGTTTTACGGCACATAGATCCTTTAGGAGTTTACCATAAGATGCAATATGTTTAATTGCGTCCAACAAGGGGATGTTGATCTTAACTTGTTAGAAAACTTCTAAAATGTTTTTATTTTTACTTGGTCATTTTGATGAGGTGAGACTTTGGAAAAATTGGGCCATAGGCTTAGGCTCATGCTTTGGCTCTTTGTCAAATGGAGCATTACTATAGATTCACCATCATCTTTCGAATTTATGGATTTATCAGTTTTTCAACCTTCTTAGAAATTTTCTTATTAATGTCTTTGTCACTTCTCAGGGTGGTGATTGATTTAACATGTTGGCCTAAAGAATTAGGATCACTTATCTTAAATTATCCTTTGAGGTTTGGCTGAGCTTGGGCCGGAAAGGTCCCCTTCTCTCGAACACTTAGGTGTGTCTCAATTTTTGCAATCAGAGTTGTAAGGTCATTTATGACCTGCATAGTTCTATGATAGCATTGCATTTTTCCTTTTATGAATGCATTCAATGTGTCCTCAAGGGTTCTCTTTGGTGGGGGTACTTGCGATGTACTAGTAGATGGCCCTTGGGGATTATTGTTTGTATTAGTAGTTCATCCATTCTTGCAACTAATATTGGGATGATTCTACCAACTGGGAGTATATATCTTAGAATTTGGTGCACTAAGGGGCATTGGTAAACATTCATAGCATTCACTTGATCATGCAACCTCTTGAAAAGCCAAGATTGTAGGATAATCCTTAGTTAGGTGAGCATTGCTTTCACAAATACCATATACAATTTCAACGGCCTCGATGGGTTGGACTGCATCCTTCCAAAGTTTTATGGCTTCCACCTTATTTGTGAGATCCGCTAACCTTGCACTAACATCATCCTTCTCCTTGAGCATATGTATTCCCTTCTCTATTGGCACTACCTTTGAATTACTAGCTTGGTTGGATGTGTCCCAAGATTGGGTCTTTTTAGTTAGCATCTCAAAGTAATTCTAGACCTCTTTAGGATCCTTGTTCATAAATTCACCATTACATGAATTGGCACATTTTAAGCTTAGTTTATCATTAAAAAAAGCTAATGACTTAATAAATCTCATAGCCATGGTGTGGGAAACTGAGAATTAAGTCTTTGAACCATCCCAACACTGGAAACAAGTTGTATCTCCTTTTTGGGAGAATATTAAAATTGAGGTAAACCGCTATTAGTGATATACGGAATTATGCCCAAGTGTCCTAGAGGGGGTGAATAGGACTTTTCAAAAATGTTAATCATACTTAATGCAAATATTAACTTCTAATCACTAGTAAGTAGGATTAATTAATAATTAATCATAATCAAAAGATAGGATAGTGAAATATACAAAAGTTGTAATGCATCAAACATATACTGTGCAGAAATTAAGCATATCATGAATTAACACAACATAGAGAAAAGCATGCATCACAAGCACAACAATATATAGTAGTTTAGCCATGTGCCTACTCCGCTCCCAGATGACGCACTCATCCCTATGAGTGTATCAGATTTCACTATCCAATAGTTTTAAATCAGGTTAACCATAAACATTAACAACCTATACAAGGTTAACTAAGGTGCTTACACAAGGTAACTCACAATGCCTACACAAGGCAAACACAAATGCCTACACAAGGCAGTAGATCCTACACAAGGACTCTACACATATTTTCCTGTCGGAGGCCTACGAAAGGTCTTAGTGAGTTTGAAGAACCAAACTCTGAATCCCGATCTTATATAAGAAAATGGCTTCAGAATTAATGGACTCTAAAACTTACTTGTAAGTGAGTGAGCATCGTTTTAGCACCCGTTCTTAAAGATTTTCCTTTTAATAAAGAGTCTTCAACTCCCTTGAACTGCAATCGCTTGTTAATGCTCCAATCGAGGTACCGAGGTTGTTAGGTTAGGGTTTTGTTCGATTTACTCTAGTTAATGATAGGTCTTTAAGAGCTAGAGAAGATTCCCAAATATTAAGCATTCAATGATTCTAGCATAATGATTTACCATTAAAGAGTGCTGCTAGAAGATCAATGAAGGCTAGAATTCATTCTTCAATGCAGGCTATGAATATACCAATAAATGCCTTTAAGTCATAGACTGAATGATGAACTCCTATGGGAAAGAGGGCTTGAGAGTAAGGGTATTAACTCTAGTAACCACTATCTTAAAGTTCTCTTCAATGCTCACTCTACAAGCCAAGAAGTAACCCAAGTGATATATAAAGTCAAATCCCAACAGTTAAAAAAAAAGAGGCAGAAATCTGTCGTTGTCGATGCTGTCGAATGGTCTTCGATATCATCGAAGTTTCCTTTGCTGTCATCGAACCTTCTTCAATACTATTGACGTCCACATTAAGGCTTTCAAATAAGTGTAGAACAGATTATGTCTGATGCCATCGAACATCATTCGATGCCATCAAAGGGCCCTTCAATGTCATCGAGAAATGGCTTGATGTCATCGGAATTTTCTTAAAAAATACACTTTAGTTACTAGATAGTTTGAGCACTATTTCGATGCCATTGAACATGCTTCGATGTGATCAAGAATAAAATGTTTTTCCTATGAAAACTCTCGAGACAATTTTGTCCATATTTCGATGTCATCGAATAGCTTTTCGATGCCATCGAAATTTTAATTTCGATGTCATCAAATGGCCTTCAATGCCATCAGAATTTGGATTTCAATGTCATCGAATGGCCTTTGATGCCATGGAGAATATATGATTTTCCTTATAAGCTTGCTGGACAAACTGGTTCATATTTCGATGTCATTGAACCGTGTTCGATGCCATCGATAACTTACTTTGATGCGATTGAAAGGGGTTTGATTGCATCAAGTATACTAATAATTTTTAAAAGCTTGTTAGAGATATTTGGCTTTATATCGATGTCATTGAAGTCGGCTCGATGCTATCGAACTTAAGTTTCTATGTCATCGAAGTTTCTTCGATTCCATCGAACATATTTAGGTTTTTCACAATTTAGTTGTTGGACTGATAAGCCTCTGTTTGGATGCCATTGAAGCTGCTCAATTATAGTTCAATCGCAATTGATGGAACATGAAATTTGCCATTTTTCAATCTCCATAAACTTTAAACAAACTCTAATCTAAGCTTACCAAGGGTTTTGCAAACCAGGTTTTGGGCAAGTTTAGATTTATTTTAAGTAGGTCTTTTACCTGATAGGGTTTGGTTGGGAAGTGAGGCTTAATATACCTGTATAACATACTAGAACTTCTTCAATCTTGGTGAATCTTTGGTCTTGTAGTCATCATTTGGGGCTTACTTGACACTAGGACTATACCTCACACTAGGAATAAATTTTGATTTCTCATTAAAATTTTGTTCAGTTTCAACTATGATTCTAGATGTTGTCTAAGGAGTATTTAAGTGTTTTCAAATTCATCGATGGATTGTGAGCCCGTTGTCCAAACCTCCTTCACTTTAAAGTCTCAACATGTGATTCGTTACCCAATTGGGCATGAACCACACAAACAACAACTAGGGTATAAACCTAAGCTTAAAACATTGAAATTCTATAGTAATATGGAATCAATTATAAAGAGAGGGGAACGAAGCTAACGGAAGAGAGGAACTACTTGTGGATCCTTCAAAACAAAAATAAGAAACTAATGTTAGTAATGTTAGAAAATATGAAATAAAACAAACCTTGAAAAACTTTAAATTTAGAAAACTTAAAAAAAAAAATAGTTTAGAAAAATTCAGACGAATAGAAATGGCTAACCTAAAACAAAAATCAAACCTAGAAAACCTAAACCTATTGTATTAAACACCACTCATTGGCAACGACGCCGAAAACTTGATCGAACCCAAGGGTTGACAACCCCAAGTGTGGGGATGCGATGCAATAATAACTCGATGAGATTGAGGTCAATCCACAAGGAATGTGAAACACAACTCGAGCTAGTCTAAAGGTAAATGGGTTGTTTGGGTTTTTAATCTAGCGAAGTAAAAAGGGTTTAAAACAAATAATAAAAATGACTAAGGATCTAAGAATCCACTTATATCAATTATAATATATAATTCATCGATTCAATTCTTATAACTCAAGTGGAATCGAAATTTTATCATATCCAATCAGATAATAATTCTATTAAACCAATCATAAACACTAATCAAAACTTGAATTCAATTGAAATATTCTCTCATGAAGCACTCGCATCTCAATCGCAGGGAATTCAATCATCTATCGTGGTCAAAGTCTATAATAAATTAAGTAATTGTATAGATTGATTCTTTCTCTAATCAAGCTAAGCAATTGCTCATTCAAAAAATCCGAGGTAATCAGAGTTCATAACAAATCAAAGAAATAAACAACTTAAAGCTTTAAAGTAAAATCCAAATCAATTCAATCTGATATCATCATTCAAACCATTATTGTTGAATTAAATAAACTAAATACTATAATTAACTACAAGATTTATCCATTAGCCTTACCTAAGAGATTAGTCTAGCATGGCTACAATCTTAAAACAGAAGAAAATATGAAAAAAATAGAACCGAAGGATTGAAGAATAAGGATGGCTCCGTGGAAGCTCCCACACCCCTTTCTCTCTCTCCCAGGCCCTAATTCGTACTTAAAATAATCTAAAACACATCCTTAAATTGGAAAAATCCACATCGACTTTTGACTAAGGTCAAAATTTTACTATTTTTTTATACTTCGGTTGCACCGTAGTCGAGTTGAATTAACTCTTGAGCTGAATTAGCTCTCGATTACAACTGAATCTCTCTTAAATATGTTTGAACTCGCTGTCTCCTTTAGGTAGCACTGAACGTAGCTTTGGTGGCATCGAACATCACGTTGGTCGCAGCTAACATTTAAGACGAATTAATTCTAAAAATAATTGTTTCTTATTGAATTATTTTTGGCACTTTCAGTCAGACCAAACCTCTCTTCAATGGGACTGAACAGTTTGTTAATTCTCTTACTTGAGCTCTTGATGTTTTAGACTTTACTTCATCTTTGGTACTTAGTTTTCTTGGATCTTTAGCACTTGAATTCTTCGATCTTGTCTTCTAAACTTCCAATTCTTCACTACCTTTGAGCTTGATATCTTTTTGAGCTTTAAATCATCCATTTGAACATGTATTTGACTTTATATTCAAAATCACCTCGCATGTAGAAAATATATCTTATTAGTTCAATTTAGCAATTGAATGCAATCAAAATCAGTGCTATTTAGCTATGTGAGTCATACCCTAATTATCACTGCCCTTGATTAGCAATGACTTGACCTTTTCATTAAATCAGACAATTAGAGTTAGCAACACCTTCATTAGACTGGTCTTTTCAGGAAGGGTTGGAAACACTCTTTCCTTTTCTTGCAATCCTTTATGAATGTTTCATTATTGGTGTTTCAATTTCTCAGTCATGAAGAATGAACCACTATGGTTTGAGACTAAGGTGGATTGGGTCCTTTTCAAAATTATATAGTCAAATTCAAGGTGTCTAGCATCTCCAAAAGCATGGCACACAGTAGAAGTTCTTGTTATACTTTCAGAAGTAGAAAATCTCTTTTGGATTACTAGACGAGTAGAGGAAAAGATATGGTTGCCAAGTTCAAATCCTCTATTGTCCCTAATAGGCTTACCCATACTAGATTTACAAATAGGTTAATTTTCTTGTGTACCCTTAAATTTCCCCTTATAGGTAGACCTCATTCTTAAGCCCATTGGATCAACATGGTTAAGTCCTTCAAGAGCTACCCTCTCCTATACCAATTGAAATTTCACGTGATGCAAGATAGCACGACTATTCACATAAGCTTGGTGGGGCTATGAAATGAAGGCTATGTCCTGGGGGGGGGGGGGGGATTAGGACCAAATAAAATTTATGCCTATTTAAATATAATTTCTTACTTAAACTAATTTTCAATTAAACTAAGTAAGGAAATTAACTCCAAGGCTTTTAAGCCAATACAAAGTCCAATCACATAGATTACGAATGATATGCTAATGAAGCAACTAGTCTATAATAAGATCGTGTACACGTATGTGTGGGGTGTGCTAACTATCAACTCCTAGCATTCATTTAATCATGTATACATGTAATTTATCAATCAATCATATAAGCATAATAAAAAAAGTGCGCAAATGATAATCCCAAATGCAAGCATGTATAATGATTCAATTTTTCTACTCCACTCTCGATAGATGCACTTAACCCATGAGTGTAATAAATTTCACCATCGGAGGTTTTAAATCATGTTTACCTCTAACCTTTACGATCCTACATAATGACCGACTCCCTTGGAGACTTACGTGATTTTTATAGGCTCACCATGAATCTCGGTTCTACACAAGAACCTATATGTACACACCTGTGTTAGTGGCCTATACAAGGACTTGATTTAGATCATATACAAGAATCACGATCATACACAAGAACCTAATCGAGTTTAACAATTAAACTCTTACACTCAATCCTACCTAAGGAAGGAGTGTACATGGATTGTACAAACGTAACACTCCGAATTTTGAGGGTCGAACAAAGCTCGACTCCCGAGATTCTAGACATCACTTATGCTTTGAGGAAACTGGTTTCTCGGTTTCTTCTACATTAGACAATTAAGCATGTATAGGATTATACTAAACAATATATCATACTCTGGAATAAACATGATTAAAGCATAAGATTAAATTAAAACACATGTAGTATGATTATCCAGAGTATGGGTCTAGCTGGGTCTAATATATAATTCCAAAATCAACAAAAATGTGGAAAGGTGCCATCTAGCTAAGCCCGATAGCTCGACTCTCCCTATCGAGAAGTGCACAACTTACGTTGACCCTTCAAAAAGCTAAAAGTAAGAGAACTCCTCCTCATCCATTTCTACCTGGTCTAATGCATTGGCCTAGGTGGTCCTTGCATCTATATCAGTGTTTGGTTGGTGTTTTAAAATACCGTCCCAGAGCAGGGTGAGTGATCAACTCGGTGGTTCTATAAAGCATGGGTTACACATGTTATCAAGTTTATCAGCACATGAATGATAAAGCAATGTAAAACAATCACTTCCTAATTATTCTTAATAATGTAAATAATGGGGTTTATGAAATAATGCATGCCCTCATCGTCTAACACTCCCTCAACACGGGATTCCAACCACCTGGTTCGCAAATGACAACACTTCCTCAATAAGAGACTTCAACGCTTGTTTCGCCACATTCTATACTAATGCGATGCGGTGAATGGTTATATTAGCCGAGTGATTAATTATGCCTATTCATTCAACAGTTTGGAGAAGCTAAGATACCTCCCTTTTAGTCATTGGTCTTAACTGAATCACTAGACGTGGGATGACCACAACGGTTATACACCTGTAATCCCTGATCCATCTAAGTTTGTCACTCTTAGCTGAATATATATGAAAGGCAAGTTGTAAAAGTAATGCTCAGGTCACTACGGGGGAGACTCGTCACCCCAGTGTAGGCCAACAGCATGGACATGATGTCCCATACCACCATGCCCAGCTCACAATGGTAATGGTTAATAGTAAACCTTTGCAATTGGTAAGGGGGTGTCCTAGATTCAAACAGGTTTGATCATACATGGTTAACATATATAGGGTTAGCCAGTTCTTTAGACAATTTCAATTGATATATATGAACACCAGCATAACTGGCATGGAGTGTGTAAGCACCCCGGTGGTCCAGCCACTGTTAGTCGTCCGTGTTCAACCCAGATCAATGGAACGTGTCTGGGGTGGCCAACCTAATTTGGTCAACCCATATCCAGAAATTTGCTGACTAACTAGACTACTCTTGTAGTCTTACTTCTTAATCTAATCAAATCAACAAGCATTAAAGTTGATTGGATTTACATTCAATCAGTAAAATTAATAATCTACTCATTCAGGCATTTCATTGAACATGTAGGTGTCGTTATACTACAAATTGCAATCCATTGAACATAAATTGAAATATATGTAAGTTATCATGCACATACTACATTAGTAATCATAAATCATTAACTCGAGTAGTAGTATTGATAAATCGTAACCTAAGCACTTATGGTCCACACCTTTTGACGTTTTGCCCAATTCATGGCGCTCCTTAGGTTAGAGTTTTGAGAAAATCGTTGATATACTTAAGAAGTATACAAGCTTGTAAGATTAGGGACAAATAAGTATTGAAACCCTACATTACAAGCGGAATTCAACACTTACCTCCATTTATTATTGAGAAAACTCCGGCGACGACTCTTGTTACGGCGAGGCGGAAGATGGGATGAAAGGGCAGAGGTGCACCAACACCCATACCCCAAGCTCTCTGTCTTCTCCTGTATCCTCTCTCTTCTCCATTTCTCCCATTTTCTCTAATTTTATGTTATAAAATTCATATGGGAGGAGGGGTGCCCAAATAAAGCCCTTATATAGTGTAAGAAGTGGTGCAAATGGCCCCAATTGCCCTTTACTCATTATATTAACCATTAAGAGGGTTGTTTACCACTAATGGGACTCACTGTGACTTGAAGGGTCAATCTAAGCCATGGGATAAGTGTCTCAATAGGCAACTATATTTGGATACAAATATATGATGATCGGGCGTACAGATAAACCAGGAAGGCCCTAACTTAGATTGATGGTCACCGATGATCAATTAAGGCCGTGGTTATACGGATATGTGTGGAGAAATATCTTTAATCGGTACCCTGAATTTGGCCATGAACTGACGGTCTAAAAGTTACAACTTCACGAAAGAGCAATGGGCTAGTTTCACTTAAATTTCAGGTTTTCACTTAAGACATTCACACATCTCATGCATTTGGCTTGTGGGTCCTAGTTCAGTAGTTCGAGATGCGAACTTGGCTCGATGTCTCATGATAGATGTCAAGCCCACTAAGACGAATTTCTTTCTACAGTCTCGTGTTTAATGGCTCACTAAGAAGCGATGTAGAGTCTGTTTAGAAATTAGGGCATTTCTGGAATAATTGGGTAATGAGATTTCTTGTGTGCAATGATTAGGGTTTAGATTAGTTAAGTTCGTAGTGTGGCCAATTAATAATTGGCGAAAATGGTAATTCAACCCTAATAACCCTAAACCGTTAGTTCTGAGGTTAAACGAGTAACTGGATTGATTTGGTTTGTTAATAAAGATCTGATCCCTACTTGTCTTGGATTTTGATAGATTTTTATTTAGTCATGATTGTCTTAATTAGTTAGTGATAGGTAGGTTAGATTTGGGCCCTATGTGAACAAATCATGAGGTTATACTCGATGCTTAAGTGATCGGGCAGATTTGTTGGCTTTCTACGGTTGATTAACCAAATTTGAGTGTTTCTTTATTTGTACCGCCCGCGTATAAACTCACCACGAGCATTAAGAGTAGGTTAGTGACAATGCGAGTTAATTATATCGAAAAAATTTCAAGGGTTTTTTTTAGAATTCTGAAATAGTTAAAATCCGGGGACGTTATATCAAAAACCTTTTAAGCATTGAGGGTTTTTTTTCAGAATCTCCGTGCTTGAATCCACTCCTTAAATGCTCCACCGATCATGATATAGATGCGTTACAATCAAATGAGAACCAACGTGATGGGAGGTTGATCGAATTAAAATTTTGCCCCATTGATGGGTGTTCTAAGGGTTTAGACAATGCTTTAATTATTGTTTAAGTCTAATCTTTAGAACTAGATGGGGATCAAGTTCGTCTTCAGCATTAAGGTTGGAATCATCTTGCAAGTGATGAATCACAAGGAATATAACTTAGATCTCATGGACTTAGAGGCTTAGGATGAGGGATATGATCATCCAATCACCTAAGCTTTTCTTGCCCCAAAAACCCATTAAAATGCCCAAAGACTGAATCTTCTTTATAAAGAAAATGAGTTCCAACAGTAATAAAATGGGTAGAAATGACTAGTCTTCAATCGCACCGAATTAGATAGGAAAGCCGTTGGACAGATTTTGACACTTTCGGTCGCACCAAATATGGTCTTTAGTCACACCAAACATGGTCTTCGGTGGGATCAAATGTGACATTTAGTTGCAGTCAAATTACCTAGATTTCTATCACAGCACGCTGACCTATTTTATCCAATTTCGATTGTACCAAAGGTGAGTTAGGTGGGATCGAAGGTTGTTGAAATCGTGTAGATTTTACAGTAACTTGAGACCTCTAAAACCAATCTAAGGATGTATTAGTAAGGCTCCTATGGATAAGGGATTATCAATAAAAGGTTTACCTATTAGGGTATAGATCATCTAGAGGTTTAGGTTATTTTGGGTCATGGGTTAAGGTCATTAAGGCACGTCATATACCTGATCTTTACTTCTTGATGCTCCACCTCTAGTTGAGTATTTGGTCTTCATCTTCCACGGGCTCGACCGACTACATGACACATGAATTCATATATTTGATAAATAAGGTGCACAAATTAGTGCAATAACATATGTAGGTGCTTGGATTAGGACCGTAGTGATTGTTGATTAGCCAATAAAAAACCAACTAAGTCTTTGTGGGAGCCACCGACATGGGTGGAAACATGATCCACTAACACAGGTGTGTATGTGTTTCACCAACATGGGTGTGTATGTGTAGGTTCTTGTGTAGGACTGAAGGTTAATGCTAAACCTATTAAAAACCATTATAATGGTTATGAGTGAAATTATTGAAAATGTCTGAGATAGTAAAATTTGATACACTTAAGGAGAGTGCGTTCATCAAGAGTGAAGTGGGCAAGTAGTCGAACCACTATATATCCTTGTGCATTGTGATTGTGATTTAAGCACATTTCTATTCATGTTTATGAGTTTAATTGGTTGAATTATATGAATGCTTAAATGGATTGCATACTAGGCATTTGATTGATAACACACACATAAAAGATATTTATCTCGCACATAGACTAGTGGCTCAACTTGTTGTATCATTTATAGTCTATACAATTGGACTCACTTGACCTGGAAGCGTAAGTGTTAATTTATTTTAATTGGCACATAATTTTTAAGTGGTCCTATTCATTCTCCCTCTAGGACTGTAATGCCCCGTATTTTCAGAACCCGAGTATACGACCCGTTTCCTAAAAACTTGAGTGTTAACCTATAGAGAGCCAAATTCTAGATATTTTTTTTCTTTCTTTCAGAGTAAGCATATTAGTATAGCATGGACAAATCAACATAAATGAAAATTTGTATTTACATTTAGAATGTACAAGAGGCTACCCATAATGACTTATACAAACTAATGTCTCAATACTTACAATTACAAAATGAGATAACATTGCATGTGAAACAAGATACATTATAAAAAAATCTTGAGCTGTAAAATCGCGTAGCAACTCTTAACAATACAATCATGCGTTGTTGACGATTGCGACCTACTCCTCATCAATATGAACAAGAATATCAACTGGGCCACCTGTGCTACCTATACAGTTATATATTCGATGAATGAGTGGCCAACTCAGTGTGAATTCCCCTCAAGATTTCACATCGCCACATTAAGTAAGCATAGTTATAAAGACATAACAAGGCATACAAAACAATACATGATATAGTCTTAGCATAGTTATAAAGACATAAAAAGGCATACAAAATAATACATGATGTAGTCTTATTAGATGCATGGATGCGTGAATGCATCATCGACTTGGGGATGCTCATCCATTCAGAAGTTGGGCTCATCACCCATGCAAAGGCTAGCCAATAGTGAAGCACATCACATGCATACATCACGTACCACATATTAACTGCCCATTGTACATCACATACATAAATCGATAGTTGATGATCTGGCAGATAGCGAAACGATATCCCAATAACTCGGAGGCACGTGTTATAGCACCGAGAAATATTCACCTGTCATCGTCAATATGCCATGACTGTTATTAAT
Source organism: Magnolia changhungtana (assembly GCA_030180095.1). NCBI lineage: Eukaryota > Viridiplantae > Streptophyta > Magnoliopsida > Magnoliales > Magnoliaceae > Magnolia > Magnolia changhungtana. The sequence continues at coordinate 4,570,381 of JASAUF010000612.1, read as the reverse complement.
CCAATTACAAGTAGCCGGTTTAAGTAACCCAATAGTCACTATGATGGGGGGGGGGGGGGGAAGGGGGGGGCTCTCTCACCCAAACAGTAGGTCGATAGTTTGGGCATAATGTCCCATGATCACCATCCCCAGCTCATGAGGTTACCACCTTAGGATGTTTAATGGAAACCCGTTGACTAGTGGCCAATCATATTTCGGTATACGGGGCTTACCATCGTATGGTTGCACAAAATAAAACATCAAACCTATATAGGACAAATACAGAAACAAAGCCACTTAGGGCAAATATCAAACTAAGCAACATAGGGCGACTATAAAAAATATACGATAAAAGATCATCCTTAAAGATCACTTAGACCGAGCAACCCATGGGAGGTAGGCCCACATCAATATCCAGTTTAAACCGTCATTCAAGTAACCACTAGATCGAAAGCCCATTATAAATACTATCAATCAAGTTACATCCCAAGTATGTGTGTACATTTATAAGTGGGGGTTTCCCACTAATGTACCAGTTTAAGTTCCATAAGCAATCCACAAGTAATCCACAAGCATAAGAAAGAATGCAGGATAATTATTAAGCATGTTATCTAGCATTTTAATTCCAACAATTAACATATGTGATTATAAGATAAAGATATCAAGTAACGATCGAAATTAAAATAAAACTATCACTTAAGCTAATGGAAAAATAGAAAGCTCAAGGGGAAGAAATTATTACCTTATTTTTGAACCGCCTACATCATTGCTAGGAGGTGAGTACACCCTTAGAGTCGAACCCTACCATGAATTATGATATTGTACGATTAAGAATCTGAAAACCTTTTTCCTTACTTTAATTCAGAAAGATACATGTCCCAGGACGATTTTGATGCCCTACACGATGGATGGTTTGGATCAATCCAAGTTCTACGCATTAATTAGGGTTAAGATCATAGCCTAGGGTTTGAATTAATTGTCCTTTGGGTTTGGTGCATAATTAAGGTTTCATCCTTGAGTTTAGTCTTAAACTTAAATTCTAGGATTTGAATCCTAAATTATTATTATTATTATTATTATTATTATTATTATTATTATTATTATTATTATTATTATTATACAATGGATCAAATAATATTCATAATGGGAGTATTAATTAATCAATATTGACAATGATAATTCTTAAATTCATATTTAAATATTCCAATGTTATCTAATATTCCTATAATGACTAATAATCTATTAAGTAATGCAAGTAATGATACTAAAACTTTTACTAACAATAATATGATAAGGACTGATACTAACAATCAAATTAACAAGAATTATACTAATCCCATCAGGAAAATGATAATATTTTCTAATGATAATAGTCATAACTTTTAATAATGAATCTAGTCACAATAATAGGTACATGAGTTACAAAATTCTACAATTAGATCCATACTTAACTTACTATTTACATTTTAAGTATAGGCCTAGGGTTTAGATCAATTAGGTCTAGGATTTCACCCTAGGGTTTAGGTCTAGGCTAGATTTTTAGGGTTTGAACCCTAATTGGTGTGCAATTAATTTTAGTGTTAATTTAATAATTCTATATTATTTATTAACATTAGTGTTATAATTAATATTTGCTAATAATCATTATGATGACACCAATTAGTACAACCCACAATCAATAACAAATGTTTAAGAATGATAAATGAAATACTATGATTTAATAAATGGAATTTTTTGTAATACTAGTTTAATCATAATTAACCTACTAATGGCTAATCATCGATAATATTAATAATACTAATAATAATACTAGTAGCAATGATAACTGTGCAATGAAACAAGTCTGGAATGGGGAGAACATGTTGACTCACCTTGTTGACTCGGTTTGAGCCGAGTTAACTCGGCTCAACACAATCACCCCCTACTTTCGCTCTCTCCTTCTTTCTCTCTTTCTTCTTCTCATTTTCTTCTATTTTCCACATGCTGTAAATCCAACAAGAATCTAGACCATGCCAAACCCAACTTGACTCGGCTGGACCTGGTTTCAGCTGAGTCAACTAAGAAGTCACCTATCCAAACCCCCTCTCTTTCTCACAAGGTTTGCTTCCTCTCTCTCTCTCTCTCTCTCTCTCTCTCTCTCTCTCTCTCTCTCAAGGCCACACATACCAGCAAGCTGCAGGGCTGAGTTAAACCCAAGCTATTGAGAACAAGTCCAATTCACTACAACTTGTCAGCTCACTAGACCGAGTCAGCAGCTCCAACCAGCCACTCAATGTAGTTGCACCAGCGAGTCCCACTCAACATGAATATTATATGAAATCTACTATCCAAACTGCTAAATTGTTGGATTGAACATTTTGGCTTGGATGCAGTTTTGGTCCATGGACCGACATTGCTATAATGATGGCCATGTCAGTGGGTGTTTTATGTTCCATCACCCTTTGAAACATCTAACTTGGCCCTATAACATGCAATAAGGCTATGTTAAGATTTTTTTATTTTAATAGCTTGATGCTTAGGATGTGAAAAATGTGATGACAACTGATCCTTGTAAATTGTATCAGGTACACCCTCATATGATTGGAATGCATCATCCTCGCATGCCTCTGGCCCTTGAAATGGCAGAGGAGCCTGTTTATGTGGACGCCAAGCAGTATCATGGAACTCTTAGGCGAAGACAATGACACGCAAAGGCTGAATTAGAAATGAAATTGGTAAAATTTAGGAAGGTAGATATATATATGCATTCCTTTAACTGCTTATCTGTACATCATGATTGTGGATTGCAGGATGCTTGTGTCTATATGCACGTATGTAGTATGTGGCATCTAGAATTACTAGACTAACATCTATACAGTTAAACTGATTGATCATTATCTCAATGCTTTCTCCATGGTAGTCATATATTATTAGTTAGTCGAACAAACATGATTATCCGCCTGAAACCCAGTAAAGTTGGACATCCAAAATCATGTAGTGCGACTACGGAGAGTTTTGGAATGTGTACAAATTTTGGGGTATCCATTATTCCTAATAAGGTAACATCTTATGAATGGATTGGAAGGTTATATTGGTGGTCATCCCCATCCACCCCATACCCTAACAATCCATAAGCCCACTCCAATATCTTTGATATTGCCCTCCTAAAAGTCTTTAAAGCTGACCGCATAGGTTCCTACTGCAACAATTATTCTGTTCTCCCCATAGAGTCCACAGCCTGGCTAAGAAAGGAAATATCTCATATAAATAGCCAGGAAGTCATAAACTTAAAAATTAGAGTACTCTTTTGTTAGCAATCAACGTACTGGTTTGGGGTCACTCCCAAATGCTACATTGAGATTGTTTGGTAAATTTATAAAAGAAGTCACTAACCCAAATGTCCTTGCAACATCTCTGCATGTTATATGTGATGAGGACGTCAATGCCCATGTAGCGAGTCCAAAATCAGATAGCTACAATACCCAAACAAGGAATTGTGAGAATTATGATCAGACATGAATAGATCTACAAATGCTAGCTTGACCAAGGGAGAGATGAAAGGGGAAAAATGCAAGACTTGCGGCTCAAAATCATCGGCCAAAAGGATGTTTGATGATTTCACATCCTTATGAATAACGAAATGAGCACTGCGACTATGTAAATAATCAAGTGCCTCGGCTACATTGATAGCAATCTTATATCTCTCATCCCAACTGAGGACAACATGATCTTTTTTCCCTAACAACACAAATGATGGAAAAGATCAGCAACTGGAAGATTAAATCCAATCTACCTGTAATTTATTCAATAGAGTTGAACAATGTACCATGAAGGTTTTCTTCTAAACTCCCTTTCAGTAGGAAATCGTAAACAATACAAATTTTCTACCTAGGTGCCACTGTCACTTTGAATTGTGCTTTTGATTTGTGCTCCTACTCCTGCCTCTTAGCTGTTCATACCTGCTCCTTCACACTTTGGACTACTTGTGCACCAACAAAAAGACTAGTTATAAACATTACCGTGGGCCCTACTTGTGGAAGTATGGAGCTTCTAATAGAGAAAAGAATGGTTACTAGTCAGTTCTAACCTACAAAACAAATCTTAGCCATTAGCCACTGTTCTAGGTTATTGCATAGATAGATATTCTCCGAATATCAATCTTATGGTAAGAGATGATTACAAACTTGTAAAAATCTATCCACTAATCAAAGATTACGATTGCTAAGACTATAATTTTTCAAACCTATAAACATTCAAAAGAGGCCCATTAAGTAACTAAAAATTCTAAAATTAGATCATTGAAACAATTCTACTCAATGATTAGGGGAAAATGGATTGAAAGATGCACCTCAAATTACAATTTTAACACCATGCTTTTCTGCATGTGTAATATACACGAAAAAGGTCGAGAGAATAACAGAGATCAAAGGGGCGATCGCGAGCACCCAGAAAAGGCTCTTCTTCTTCTTCCCCTGTAACACTTTTGAGTCATGTAAGAAAGAAACCTTCCACAAGCATGGAGTCTAATGAATATGAAGCAAAGAGAAAAAACTTACAATGTATTTGGCAACTAGAAGGAAAACCAAGAAGACTGATCCTATGAGGATTGTCTGCCAATTCCACTGCGAATGTCGTAAAAGAAAACAATCAGTGAAGAAAAGTGACAACAATCTGTACTTCTAAACTCAGTATTTATAAACTCATTATCTTAATCATTGACTGGGTCAGGGAAATTTAGTTTTGGCTTGACTGAGTCATTAGACAACCTAATTGACTTATCATGGTTGCTAGTTTGTAACCAGCTTTGACAAACAACATTATTTCTTAAACATTCATGCATAGACTGAAACTATCAAATCTATAAAGCATATTGTAGTTTGGTCGACTGATCCTCAACAGTATTTAATTCTTAGCCTCAAGACCCCAACATGTAAACCAGGGCATTCTTCAGGATATACCATCTATCACGATGGTCCTTTCCCATTCATGCAACTCATTACCTCATCTTTATTTCGTTATATAGGTGAAATACCATGCCTCATAAATCGAGAGTCATGGTATGAACATTTACGGATATTCCACGAGAAAAAAATAAAATAAAATTGGACAACAGTCACCAGTTGATCATACAAGTAAATTACCATGTCTCAAAAATCTGAATTCAGAGTTTGAATATTTATAGATATCCCACCAAAATAAAAAGAAAGAAATTTTGAAAGGCAATTACTGGCCAACAACTTCTCTAGAATCAGGTGAACAATACTCAATGATATACATTAAGAAACTTCACAAATTGCACCCATCAGACTTGCACAGTAATGTCATAATCATTATCATCTAATAATGGCAAAGAATTATGAAAAAGATGATATTGCTGGAGAGAGAATTACAGTAATGTCATCTTTCTCATATTTCTTTGCCATGTTCATCAACTCTCTTAAATTTGGCAGCTTTATCTAAAACCATAAGTAGAAGTGAAATGAGATCCCTCTAAATATGGTCTGAAACACCACATGCCTATCTGGTGTTTCAGAGATGGTAACATAAGTATGAGAGGAAGAAATATAGTAAAGGATTTCCTTTTAATAGCAATCAAGTGTGACCAACTAAACTATACAGTTACATCACTTTTTTCAAAACTAGCAAATCAAATCTATATATGTATATACACAAATTTAGTTTGTGGTAGTATTTTTTTAGAAGGCATTCTGGAACTCAGATTGACACTGTGAATATCACATTATACACTTCATTCTTCTGATTTGGAAATGTCAATAGAATAAGTGAGAGAAATACCTGGATTTCCGGCTAAAGGCAATCTGGCCACCAAGGCTACAAGAATTCTTATGCAAATGAAAAGCTGGTTGACTGATCCAAGTGCACCTCGAATCTTGGTGGGTGATATCTAAAACCATCAAACATTTGACAGACATAAAAAATTCGAACACTAAAGATTACATATGAACCATTTTAACTTCCAAAGTCCACTACCTTAGATATGTAAAGTGGCACAATGGCAGATGAGATGCTTATCCCAATCCCAGAAAATAAACGTCGTTTGTACACTCTGGGCCATAGCACTGCAAAAAATTTGTTAAGCACATTACACAAAATACTAAATCCAATTTTACAAACTTATAGTCAAAGGATATGTCACAGACCAGAGAAATGCTCCAACTGCAAGTGGGATTGCATATAGTTGAAAAGTCCTTGTTCTACCGAATTTATCAGTTAATGCTCCCCTAGTGAATGAACCCACAGTGACACCTGCAAGGGTTGTGCTAACAACCCATCTTGTCCAAAAATTTAAATGTTATGAGAAATTGTAATGTTAAACACTTGAAAGATAAACAATGGAGATCATATGAAACTCTGTTACAACTTACAAGGCGTAAACAAGTGTGAATTGAATGAAATTGTAAGGTCATAAGGTTAAAATAGGTTAATTGTAGCATGCCATGACACTTAGTTTAATTGGACTTATATGAATAATAAATGCTGATTTGCATCATGATCAAAGAAACACATCATTGCTGCACTTTCCTTGTAGCACTGCGTTCTCAACAATCGCAAGATCCTTAGAAAGGTATTCCATAGCCCCATTCACCACACTACAATAAAAGAAGAATATCATGTGATATTTTAGTAAGCACCATGTCCATTTACATTTTATGATGAGAAATCATAAAGATGTCAACAAGTAGCCTTACTCCAGATAAACATCCTAAATGAAATCAACCAAAGTTCTTAAAGCGATGAGTTTAGAGAACATGTGCCATTAAGAAGGTGGCTTATAATTATTCGTTGGCTAGTAAAATCCATTGTTTTATGTACATTGTTATTGCAAGATGACATCTTAAAAGACAATTTAAGGGCATGTTTGGATCGAATTTAATTACGATTATTAGTGTAATGAATGGGTAACCAAATTCAAATTTCCTTGGATAGTCTTCAAATTGCAAGAATGCTATCTTCAAGCTAGACTTGAAAGAACTTAGTTGCAATATGAGGGAAACAGAACCAAATCTAGCCATTTTCCTTCCCATCGAAATGAATTTTTGCAATTCAATTCAATTATGCATCCAAATGCAGAACAAAACAAAATCAAAATGCTACCAGATAACATATACTTACCACTGTAGACACATGAGTGTGCCCCACAGATGGTCCCTCCATAGCTAGTACAAAGTCCGACAACTTAGGCTTAAACTCATTTTCTAATAGAACATTAGATGCCTTGAAATCTCGATATATTACCTGTTCAAAGGGAAGAATAATGCTTATCATCCATAGACAGAAACACTTGTGATTGTAGTCTTAATAAGGAGCTCACAATAATTTCCACTAGATTATCCATTGCTTCCAAACCACCTCCAAATCAATGCAAATAATTTCCACTAGATTATCCATTGCTTGCATGAAAGACAGTTACAATAACCACATTTTGCACAAATCAAAATCACCTACCCAAAAATGACAGAGAGAATAAAACTCTGAGGAAATTCAAATTCACCTGCCCATCAGAGAACCTTTTGGAGAGAGAAGGCAAAGACCCTGAGCTTTCTTTTAAAAAATGCACCTGCTATTGAGAAAAAAAAAAAGTAAAAAGAAGCCAAAGAACCCAACAATTAAATTCTATAAATAGAAAACCAAAATCTCGGTGAATTCAAAACTACATAAAATAGTACTTATCATTCTAGCTCATTTTTGCTTCAAATGTACCCCCAAAACACAATCTTATGCTATAATTTCAATTAAATTCCAATTTTTCTTTTTCTTCACATTTATCGGTAAAAAATTGGCCGATAAAGCTTCATTTTCTTGTAGTGCGAGACCCATGCACGTTGATTCACATGCTCTAGTCATCTGGGTTTAAGATTAATATCTTGTAGAATCGGCTACAAGTCAAGTACTCGGTCATAAGAATGAGAAAAGATTTATACTCTAGCTGAGCATGATGGATGATACGTAGGCATTAAAAATTACCTATGAATTGCAAACTTGGCATGCAAATAACTCAAGTTAAGCTGTTAGAAATATCATGTAACAACTAATCAATGCAAATGGCTAATTATTAGCGTGTATTGTTCCATTAGATAAGACATGAGAGTCTACCAATACCAAATTGTATGTGTAACAATATATAGGGAGACTAACAACATTAGAAGTGAAAGGAAATAGTTTTGTATGCGGAACAGAAAGCAACTAACTGCTGAAAGGCTCAACATTCGTATGTATAATTCTACAAGCAAAAAAAAAAAAAAAAAAAAAAACAACAATAACAACAACAACAACATGGTTTTATAAGTATTAACAACTAACAGTGGGGCTAGGCATAAGTTGGCAGATTAGAAAACCTTGGCTACTTTTTTCATAACCGTATGTTTATTCATTTAATTCTGACCAAGTAACTAGTGGACCAACCTGATTCTTGGAATAGGGAATCGATGCATTGGTACCCTTCTGATGATGGTTTAGATATTTCACCTGTATACCACACTGGCATATGTGGTGGTGTGTGCATTAGCTGAGTTGTACACATGTGGGTTTACCAAAGTTCACGATTTATGCATAGTTCCAAGTATAGTTCCAAAATGATCCTGGTGGAACTCCCTACTTTTAGCAACCCTATGGTGCCAAAAAAATTAGCCAGCATACTCTCAGCAGTTTCAGGAGGTAAGTTATAGACATACACAGAACCATTTAAAGGGTCTCCTCTTCCCATATAACTTGTCATGTCAATGCTCTAGTCTTATGAAGTTATAGGGAACATAACATGCACCCAGTGATGGACATTCAAAAAGACATTACCTGGAAAAAAAAACTTTCAGGCAGGTATAATCAATAATTCATCAAGTTCACAATACAGATCAAGGCAAGTATCTCATTAAGATTTTCACAATGCAAGATAATCCCAATTAATCTAAAGTAATTCATACAACAAAATTAGGAAAGGAAATTAATACTTGTAAGTTGCCAACTTATGCCAACTTACAAGTATTAACAACTAACAGTGGGCCTTGTTAATTAAAATTAGGAGGAAATTAGTTCTAATAAGTATTAAGAATCAACATGCAAACTATGTCAATTTCAATTGAATCAATGGGGCTAGGCATTCTTGGGTATTTTCTTTGCTCCATAGCCAACCCAAACAGACATGCATTCACATGAATGTTGTAAAGATGAAACTAGTCATCTGTCATGGGAGCCACTGATTCACCGCGCAGGATTGAGGGTTGGAAAACTCAACACCATGTTAAGAAGGTTCGTGTTGACTCAAAGACTCAACCTGACTCGATATTTAATAATTACATTAGGATTATTAAATATTCAATATTGCTTAGATGAGTAATATAAAATACAAATAATGTCATCAAACTAATCAATGGATAGTTTAAGTTCTTCCCTGCAACAAATAATGTCATCAAACTATACAAATATTATAGTTTAAGTAATATAAAATACACGGTTTCAATTCTTATTAATTCAGTTTGAGTTTTTCAACAACTCTCAATTCAGTGAGTTTCACAACTGAGGAAAGGAATGCAAAATGAAATTTCTTCTTCCAAACGACTCTTTATTCATAGCAAATCCTTCCCTTAGAATTGAGTTGCCCTAAAAAACTAACAAAATCAATCCTACAATAAAAATGGAGTGAGAAATTCCATTTTAATACATGGTCTAAAGTGGTATATGTGTGGGATCACTACCTCTAATGAGGTGGATCTATGTTAACTATTCCCCTCCCATATATCAAGCTAGTCCATGGATGGGCCAAAAAAAAGTATGAAAGATAGTGGTACATGTTATTGGTTGAAACATTTCTTCAAACAACGAACATGCAGATGTTAGCGGCCATGGACAAAGACAGATATGGCTGCTGCTATGATGGCTATTGCCTAAATTTTGATAATCAAAATGGGAAGTGAGAGAGACAAAGATGAAGGGAGAGAGATCGAGAGATTACCTTCGATTTTCTCTTCTTTCTTCTACTTTCTTCGATTGTTGGAGATAGATAGAAGAAGAAAAAGAGGGAAAGAGAGATCGAGAGGCGAAGGGAGAGGAAGGGAGAGAGATCGAGAGAGTATGAGGGAGAGAGATCGAGGATAGGACAGGGAGAGACGAGATGGCGGAGATGGAGAGGGAGAGGGAGAGAGAGACAATGACAGGTAAAGAGAGACAGAGATAGGGCTTTTTTTTTTTAAAAAGTCGACCGAGCATCCGATAGTTGGTGATGGGTCGCCACTAAAAAGGCATCGGATATGCCCAACTTTCTTATAGTGACTTTGGATATCAAGCATGGTGGTCAACTAACATGTTTTGTCATCATGCATATATATATATATATATATCATCATTACCATGAGGATTATTTTCACTTCATGATAACACAAATAATGTCATAAGTGTTATAAATAATTACTCATCCATCATCAATGCATATGCTACAATTCACCATCCATTAAATCATATTTATCATTTCAACCAATAACTCATAATCATAATTATCATGTTACCATACATGTATAATCATCTCACCCATCACTAGGTGTGTCCTACCTAGTGTGACTTCCACACTGGACTTGAACTACATGCAAGGCATGGGGTCATATAGGTCAAATGTGAGTCCCACTTGGTGAACCAATAGGCCAACCCAAGGGCATAAATGTCCAACCACAATGCTTTTAATGGTGTGGATCTAATTCCACAACTAAGTGGGCTCCACACATTTCACCAACTAGAAACAAAGCACAATCTCAAACACAAAGGATAACATGTTAACATCTTTCATGCCATATATCATATTGGGCCTATTAGCCACATACACAACAAACCAAGAAAAAGTCAATTATCCTGTTTATGCATTATAAAATAGGCCTCTTTAAGCATGGTCTACTTGACTAGAGGCAGTATACAAGACATGCTACCCAGTAGGTAATGGGCCTCCCCAATGGGCTCAAGGAAGGTTACCTTTGTGGGTTTCTCATTCCCTAACGATTTCTCTTAATGTTGGGCCTGCTTGGGACTTAGAGTTGCATCATTTAGATGGGCCCAAGGCCACCTATGTCTTAAGATAACATTTGGACATCAAGATCTGTCCACTAAATATTTTATAAGTTATATAACACCCATTTGCAAGACATGCCAGGTGGACCTCATTATATGAAAGGTAAGGCCCATACTAGACAACCCATACTAGATGGCACACAAGGTTTTTAAGCCCAATGATATCTGAGAGTTATTTTTCAGAGTTTAGATACTACATGAAATACTTTGGGAAGGTGGTGCACCCCACTAACGTGGCCCCACATAAATTTTACATCAAACAAATTTTTGTGCAATGTTGGTTCTGGGCCATTTTAGTGTCAGATTAATGATCATGTGGGGCCTATATATGGTAAAAGAGAATAACCACCTAGTAGCTCTATATATGGACTTTATAAATTATAAGGCAGATCTCACTGGTTGGGTGAGTACAATTTACGGTGATGGCCCAAACATGGGTATTTGGAGAAACTGTGCAGGAAATATAGTGCAGAATTAGTTTTGGCCCAATTTTAAGTATATCCTATGATCACATGGGACCAAATTTCAGTATGCCGTCAGGTGCCCTTGGTTGTACTATATATGCACTTAAAAAATTATAAGTTGAGACCAACTGGTTGTGCACACGTAATATGTGGTATAGGGCCAAACATAGGCACTTTGATTTTCTACATAACCATGCCTGACCACATTTTGGGATCCACTCCCTGATCATGTGGGGTCTGATTTGGCCCAATTAAAATATTACTTACATATTCATTAGTGTATGTTAGAGGTTCCAAGTGGTGCCCTACTCAAACCTCCAGAATGTGGTCCACTACAGAAGCCCAAAGTTGGTACAAAACACACATAATCAGATAGTTTTCAGAAATGGGGTCTGTCACAACTTAGGGCCTAATTTCCAAACACTTAAGGATCATTCTTGACAACAAGGTGGGACATCTCAACTTACTTATATAAGGATTAAACATCCCCCAAAGTGGGACCCTTAACTACAAAGTGCGGGGCCCACTACAAGGTGTCAAAGAGGCCTACATGCAATACAATTAAGTACTTAAAAAATTTTCAGTAAACAGAAAGTGTAAAGGGAATAAAATAGATCCAATGACAAGTGGAGCCCACACACTAGCAAACCATAGATAAGAGACACACAAAAATATACATGGGTTCCCAGATTGGATGAACTAATAAACTGCATAAATCACAAGTGATCCCAGACCTAAGTGGCTCAATGAGAAGATAATTGTTATGTATAACATAGATTCAACTTATTCATCAAGTAACACATGAAATATATATTGATGAAATCTCTATGATTGGATTTTCTGTTAGAGGATGTGATCCAATGGATGGTTTGGGAACAAGTCATTCAGGCTGTTTATAGGTTTCCAACCATACAACGCCTTGGATCCATTTGAACCACATATAGAAATTCAAGATTTGTCCTTACATAAGTATCTATCGATCCAGAATTTTTTAAAATTATCATGAAAGAATCTGACTATAGGGACCATACATATGATTATTAAATATCTCAAGTTAAGAGCAAATACCAAATACATCTGACCACTGGAATCATGAATATATCCTAAACAAGAATGGTCATAATAAGCTTCCAAATACATCTTTCGTATAAGGCCAAGATCTTAGCCGTCCGAACTCCGATTGAGGCTTATTATATACTTTTGGAAAGCTGGTTCAATTTTTTATGAATCTAATAGAACGTATATTTTTAATACATTCATTAAAAGAGTTAAAAATGGGTCCATTTAGGCAAATCGGAATCCTGCATGTGCTATTAGACAGCAGCCAAGTAAACTTGATGCTACAGATGATTGGACCGTTGGATGGATACGAAATTTGGTCCAGGGTTAGTTCATATTGTGATTCATAATATCCCCAAGTTTCAACTACGATCTTAGCATGGTTGATTTTATATGATTTTTAGAACTCATTGTCTAGAAACAAAAACAGGATTACAAATGAAGAGTGTAGATATGATGTTCATCATGGTGGACCATAATGACATGGACCACTTTGCTAACCACCATGGATATAAATACATGCACACAAGAACTCCACACTAGTGGGGCCCACACATATCAAGAAAATAAAAAGGGAAAGAAAGAGGAGGATGAGGAAGATGGAAGTAGGGGTGTAGATTCACTTCAATGGATGGATGGTTGGATGATGATGTGTGGTCTACTCCCTCTTGACAATGGTGGGCCACACCTTGGTCCCACTCTCTCTCACTCTCTCATAAAATCTTAGAATTTAAGTATAGGAAAAGAATAAGAGCAAGAGAGCTCCTACTTTTATATAGGGAATTGGGGGTTGAGGTGGCAAAATGATGTGGCAATTTCATGGGATCTCATTGGTGCTAAAATTGAGGTGGAATATGAGGTATGGTATGGGTAGTGGATGGATGAGATGGATGGTGATAAGCAGACATTAGCCAAGGTGGAAGAAATCTAGACATGCATTGGCTAATGGATGGATAAGGGTTATGGGTTATAGGTGATGCATGGTGAATTACGAAGTAGAGTATTGCAATTAGTTGTTTGAAGCGATGTGACACAAATCAAGATATGCATTGGATGCATGTATAGGATGAGGTGGACATGGGTCATGATTAGTTTTTAAGGCATTGGGAGAGAGCTAATGATGGGTTTTAGGAGAGAATCCAATTTTATCTTATAGTACTTGTCTTATATTTGCTAGCTTCTTATTTTTTCATGTAACAATTATCCTATTCGTTGGTAATTTTCATGTTCTAAAAGTGGGCTTTAAGTCCACATGGGCTCAAGTCCAATGGGCTTAGCCTAATAAAGGTCGCTTGTGTTACTGGATACATAATTTGGGCTTTACATTCGATGTGTCATATCTCACTAACGGAGCATCGGATTGATGCACGTTTTTTACCGTTGCGACCGTAATGATGACGCAGTCCACATAATAGAGGTCTCAAGATCATCTAGAATAAATCATTTTAGTGATTTTTTTAGGTGCATTAGGGTGTAGTGTATGGTCTATTAATGGTGCGAGTTGGGACACGTGTGCATACGAGCAGTGTTGCAAAAGAACAGGATCCCACAAACTCCCTTAGCTTTGGGAGTCACTGAGTTGATTAATTAAGAGTAGCTTTTGAGTCAACAGTGTAACGATTAGTCTTGATAGTGTAGACCAAGTTTGAACTTAGTTGATCTAAATAGTGTGAGTTAAAACTAAGAATGTGAGGATTCTTACTTTGAAATGATCGAAATTAATATAATTAGACCATATCGTTGTAGCGAACCCCATATGTGTTAATCTTCATGTAAGTGTTCGATTCTTTCTAAACTAAATATTAGCTAATGTGCAATTATTTGAATCAGCTGTATATTTAGGGTGGATTTGATCATGATCAAATACTCGCATCCTAAAACCACACTTGAATGGAAGTTCAATTTAAAAGGTGAGGATTACCTTCAAGCTTTTCTACATCATGATAGTTAGCTTAGTTTATTTAGTTTGTTGATTACTAAATATAGTGCAATGTGAAAATAATGATGAATTTTAGTACCATTTAAGTAATTCTTTATAAATGCAACATGTCTAGATTTAAATTCAAGTAATTTAACATGCTATGAATCTCTAGTATCCCTATTCTGATTTAAGATGCACACTTTATATGTGTAAGTTCTAGTGACATTGTACGTGGCTTGTTCTACCACTCGTGTTTACTTGATAGTGTTTTAGGAAATCCTCGAACTAGTGGCCATCTGTGTAATGGATTAAATAAATTTATGTTGTAACTTACCACCTTGTGGATCATTTGTGCCTATGTGGCTTTTGGAGAATAATTTCTTTTTATCACACTATTAGGTGGAATATTTGGCCCTTACGGCTTTTATGGAATAATTGCCCCATGTGGCTTTAATGGATTATTTTACATAATCTTGTGAAGGTAAGTTCCACTTGTAGAACTATAATTGGCCACTAGTTGAGTAGGTTACCTTTAAACATCCTATTTGTTAGCCTCATGAGCTAAGAATTGTGGAATGGGACACTATGCATGAGCTGTCGGCCTATGCTGGGTGACAAGCCTCCCATAGTGACCTTTGAGCTTCCTTAAAATGATTGTTTGAAATTGGAATAATAATGGTTGATCTAATCATGCATTTTCATGGCATGTAGACTTTACTGGGTGGTCGATGTAAGATATAGGAGTTTTCTTGAATCACTATGGGTTGTACCATAGAGTATTTTACCGGGTGATCCTAAATTATTATTCTGTGTGTTCGACCCACTATTGAGGTCCTTGTTGCATGGGCTTTTTCAGGTGCCTAGTACTCCTTAGGGCGTACCTTTTGAGTACTTTTCTAGGAAACTAGTTCACCTTGCGTGTCCTCGTTGTATGGTCTTTTCTGGGTGGCTAGGTCTCCTTAGAGTGTACCTTCAAGTACTTTTCCAGGTGGCTAGTTCTCCGTGGATGACCTTTTTGCCAGCTAGATGTGCATCCCTAAGTCTATGAGCAGGTGCATGCATCCATGCATTTAAACAAGATTGTCTTAGTGGAACTTATTTAATAAATGCGTATCTGATGAACCTTATTTGATTACTATGATAATCATTATGAAATATTTGTTATACACTGTACCTGATAATTATGCTTAATTATCTTGATGATGCAATAAATCTTGGAGGTATGCCTCATTAGGATAGTCATTGACGCTATCAAACCATAATCAGTGTGTAGGAGACGGATGAAGTGCATGCTGGTGATTATATGGAATAGGAGGAGCCAGATGATCTTGCGACCTTTTATTCCTAATTTCATTTGTATTTAAATTTGTACTATCATGTTTTGTAAAAAGTACATTGGTTTGTATAAGTTCTTGGGTAACCACTTAAAATTTTGGTTATATATATTTGGACTCCCTCTTATACTTGATTTGTTTCTATTCCCCTAATTTACTAACTCTGATAAAGAAAATAAATGTACATGAAATTTGTGTATCTTTAAAGGTTAACAATCAAGTTTTTGGAAAACGAGTAGTATACTCGGGTTTCGGGAACCGGGGTGTTACAGGCAATGATGGGAAAAGGGTAAGCAATAAACTAGTACAACTGAAGTATGTTTATATCCAAAGCTAGAGGGAGAATATGAGAAATCACATAAGTTCATAATATAGAAGCATGAAACATAAGAACTAAATGTTTACTAATCATGCCTTTTAGAATTATACTAATATAGGACATAAATGGCATTATAAAAAAGAAGATGATTAGATATCATCATTCATTCACCAAAATTAACCAAAATGACTACCCCAAGCTTGGGTAGTATAATCATCCAAAAGTAAGAGAGCCCTTAAGGGCATAAAATATCCAACTATATATATATATATATATATATATATATTATATATATATATATATATATAATATATATAGAATGTATCATCCAATATAAACATAGATCATTTGGACATCAACTTGAAGGACCACCCTCATAAGGAGGAATGTGTCCATGTTAAGTAAGAAGCAATTCCGTGATATGTTCTTCGGTATGTTGAAGAGCGTCAAGATGCAGTTCTATTCCTAAGAGGCGGTTTTCACATTGCCGGATGCGAGCTTCGACATTTGATTGACCGTCAAGAAGATGTCGAATAAGATCATGTTGACGAAGGAACTTGTGAGTGCTCACTGAGACTGGACTTGGGGCTAGCAGTGGCGTGCGGCATGAGTCTCGAGCAGTTGATAGAGGAGTGTTCTGATCATCATCTCCACTCCTGTCATTATGGCTGGCTTGGTAAATATTTACAAACACTTTTAAAGTGATTAGAGTGTCTAGAGTGAAACAAACAGTAAGATACACGACATCATGGGTAGGTGGTAATCCTAAAATTTTGAAGAGTTTGCAAATAAGACTTTGAAATGGAAGAATCGAATGGTGTATTCCTTTGATGACAAGTGTCAATTGTCATAGGATGAGGGTGGGTAGGCAAATCTCAAATCCTTGATGGATATCATATAAGATATTGAGAATAAACGGAGAGAGCAGATCTCCAAAAACTTCATATAGATACACAATTGTACTCAAAATATTGTGTAGAACTTTGAAGGTGGAGTCCAAATATGTTGAGGATAAGAAGTTTCATTTGTTTCTTGGAATTGTCAAGCCATCACATAGGGTCGGGTTACTTCTCCCCAAACACAAAGATGATTCAGTGAGCATTCAGTTTGGAGTGTATGGGTAACTCTAAGTGTCACTAAATGACTCAATATTTTTGGAGTTATGTCCTTGGTTGTATTCATGTGATTAATGTTGATCGAGGGGGGGTCATCATGAGTATCATGACAGGATTTTGGGAATTGATGAACAAAGTCATCTTGGACCTCTCCCCCGAAATAGCGTAGATTGTGCCACCCAATAGAACCTAGATATAGGTCAATCTCATAAGGTTCTATGTAGGAAGATTTGACCAAACGTTCAAACATGGTATCATTTTCCAAACCCATGTTTGGAGGATAAGAGTTGAATGATAATCGATTGGCAATTCTTCGTATGGAGGTTCCTCCTTTAGCAGGAGCCTTACCTTTATCTTTAACCATTTCTGTTGGAATCATTTGTTAGAAAAAACAAGTCAAATAGAAATAAGAGTAATTAACAGGATAACAATTAAAAAATAGCGACAAAATTATGTATAAGATGTACATATACAAAAATGAGGTAACAAATCTCATATATAATAATAATCACAAGTGGGCTTGTTGAGACAGGATTAGACCATGCATATTCTAAGAAATTTTTGAAGATTTCCAAATTTGTTGGTATCCTGTGGTTTTGTTAGTATATTGACAAGTTGTTGCTCAGTGGAAACATGTTCTAATATGATAACTTTGTCTTTGACAAGTTCACGTATGAAGTGATGTTGAATGTCAATATGCTTTGTTCGAGAATGTTGAACTGGATTTTTGGAAATGTTAATGGCACTAGTATTATCACATAATAGTGTCATTGTAGATTTAGTAATATCATAATCCAACAACATTTGCTTCATCCATAGAAGATGTGCGCAACGACTACTGGCTACAATGTATTCGACCTCGGTAGTAGATAAAGATATAGAGTTTTGTTTCTTACTATGCCAGGATACAAGATAGTTTCTGATATAAAAACAACCACCACTAATTGATTTACGGTCATCAATATTTCCAGCCCGACCAGCGTCTGAGTACCCAACAGTAGTAGTAGATATGTCAAAGGGGTACCATAAGCTAAATTCAATAGTTCTTACCACAAACTTGATTATTTGTTTAACCGTAAATAGATAAGACTCTTTAGGATTAGCTTAAAATTTAGCGCATACACCTATGCTAAAAGCAATGTCAGGTCGACTTGCGGTTAAATATAATAAGCTTCCTATCATGCTCCGGTACAAGTGTTGTGTGAGACCTGAGCCAAGTTCACATCTGTGCATGTGTGTGTGAGTATGCATCTCGTTTATTTTGGTCCCTTGGTCCTACCGATCAAATTTCGGCGACCCACGACCCTCAGATTGTATTTGCGGTCATCCTTGAGTCCTGTCACGTAGACCTGACTCTGCGACCCTAGACTTATGCCATCTCATTCGTACCGTCGTTGCTGTTCCAACGACGCATCTTGTGCATTCATTCGACTTATAGATCAAAAGTTGTGAGCATTTCATCATATAGCCCACTTTTTGTAAAAAAAAGTATAAGACCACTCTCATGGCACAAGTTCCCATGCACACCACCCACACACACTACAATTTCCATGGAATAAACACTACCCATACTAAATACTACCCACACCTAACCTACCCTAACAAACATTGTTTGTATCACCATAGGTCATGATTGCTTTCTCTAACCAAGGAGAGAGAGCAATGATGAGTCTCCTACAACCCTGCCTTCCTCTCTCTCCTCCTTCATTTCTCTCATTTTCCTCTTCCATGGTGGAATGTCCAGCCCTCCCTCTCCCAATTTTTAGCAATTTCTCCTTCCTTCTTCCTCCATCTACCCACCACAAACTCATCTTGACCATTGAACCTTAAACCTTGGAACTTGGAGTACTTAGTGTTGGTGGTAGCTTGAAGATTCAAGGTGGGTGTTTTCCATAAATGCTAATCTCCCTTTCCTCTCTTAGTTCTTTTGTTTCTTCATGTAGGGAATAAGTGGGGCCCACTAATCCATGGTAGGGATCCCATCTAACCCTTTGGATGTGGCCAATGGGCCCATCTTGTGCAAGCATGACCATGTATGGGATTTCTCCCTTGATGGATCCCTTGCATGGGAATTTCTCCTATTTTCCTAAGTATGATGGGTCATCTAGACCCTTGCATATGGCTGGGATGATATCCCCACCCTTCATCTCAAGGATCTAGGGCATGCATCACAAGATCTATGTTGTACATGTGTTTGTAATGTTGTTTGTGGTAATGATTGTGTGGGGATGACTCAATAGTCGCAGAACCCTCCCCTGATGGCCGGATACTCTTTCTTCTCATTCCTTCTTTCGTAATCTAATGATATTATGTGTAGTCCACTTAGTAGGCCTGGATTACCCAGAAAAGCCCAGTAAGGAAGGTACATATATACTCAACCTACACCATGGTTTAGATGCACCTTTTGTCCACCTTAAATGTTCTTGCAAAGGTTGGAATTTGGGGGTTTGTTCTGAACAATTGTGGGATCCACTAGGGTGGGCCATGACACCCAATTTATGGGCCAATCCCTTCCTTAATAGGCCCGTATATTTATTTTATTCCATGCATGTATTGTTATCCAGAAATTTCTGGATAGATTTTTGCTGGACTTGGGCTTGAATTTGGGACTGATTGGGGGACCTTTTGCACCCATCAAATATACTTTTCTGAACGGTGGGAATCTCATCTTGATGTCCCCCAAATTTTAACTCCATCCGTCCTTCATTGTGGTCCTAAAGGTGTGGTCCAAGTGAGGTGGACAGTCTGGATTTTCTGCACTGTTCCAGCAACATTCCACCCTGGATAGGTTGGAATTATGAAATTTATTAAAATACTTTTGGGTGTGTAAAAGTTATGAAAATTTACAGAGATGTGGACTACTCATGTTAGGACCCACTTACAAAATTTTGGAGCTAATGGACGCTTGTACACACCATGGTGGTGGATGGACTGGCCCACTGTAATATGGTGTCCAGATCAGTCCGATTTTCAGGATAAATTGATTTCTTTAAATGAATTAAAATATTTCTACATATCCAAAAATTTTGAAATTTTGTGGAAGTGTGGTACACTAATGGTAAGACCTACCAACCAAATTTTAGGGCCAATGGACCCCTGTGTACACCGTGACATGGGCTGGATTGGCCCACCACGTTGGGACGTCCAGGTCAGTCTAATTTTCTGGATAGACTATTTCATTTAAATTGATTAAAATACTTAGGAATATCCAAAAAATTTAAAATTTTGTGAGGGTTTGACCCACCCATTTAAGTGTCACCTTATAAAATTTTATACCTAACGGACATTCGAGCTGACCGTAGTGCGGCCTACAAATTTGGTTCAGCTTTGGGCCAAATACCCAAGCCCGTAGAACTACACACCATGGGACGCCCCTACCTTGGGCTGTTGTTGGGCCTGTATTCTAGCAGCATGACCCACTTCTAGTGTATGTTACGCATTCCCCTCTCATCTGGTGGGACCCATAGTGATGTGTGTAGGTCATTAGAAAATAAATACTATAAATCAATTTATTTGTTGGACTCCAACAAACCCGGAAAGCGGGTGGGCTGGAAATTCAGCAATGGACCTAATGTTGCCACCCCATAAATGCCTGTTTTGGGGCAGTATGGCCCACTAGATTTGAGGAGAATTTTAGTCAGTTATCTTACTATTTTAATTTTATTTTTGGGCTTAATTAGTGCATGATTAAAGGCCTATTCTAATTAGATTCTTCTTGGGCTAGTCTTCTAGTTAATTATGGGCCTTATAGCCTTGGTTGGGCTGGAACTTTTAATAGGCCCGTTGAACACTTGGATCCTATATTTACTATGCTATTGTGATGGGTTTTATGGATCAATACTCAAGTAGTTGGGCCCTTGGTTGTCCAGTATAGTAAATCCATACTTGGGCCAAGATGTGAGGCCCAACTTACTTGTGTTAAAAATAAGGATTTCCATATGATTGGGATAAGGGGTTTCCCACCACAATGAGTGAACCTAATATTGGGCCCTAACTTGTGTATGGCCCACTAGGCCATGAATTGATTGTGCCTTGGACCTTTCTTTGCATACGTAGCAGGCTACCTTTTGGGACCCAGTTAAGGTTAGATGTCCTCCTTGGTGGCCCTAAGGTAGGCCCATAAGGCCCTTATAGGTGGTTGAAGGCCCACCATAGACCTTGTTAGGCCGGTCTCCTCCTTGAGGCTTTATGATTGTCCTAGCTTGTGGGTTATCCCAAAGTATTGGGCCTCCACTAGAGGACTTCGCCTCTCCTTAGTACCTATCTATGTACCTAGACCTTGTCCCTCCTTAGGATGGAGGAATACATTCTACGGGTAGCACACTTACATCATTATGACCCATATGCATCATCTGTATTGATTGCATTGTATGGTGGTCATTGAAGGATGGAGTTCTCTCCTTGTGCACATTGTGTGCCTGCAGCTAGTGCATGATCTGTGTGTGTGACTCATGCATTGGCATAACATTTCATGATGATACTACCCTTGCTTCATCAAGGTCTCGCCTCCACAGGGATATTCATGGATGGCCGTATGAGTGAACACCAAAAATATTACTTGAGCATACCGGGTGCATAGGATGGCCATGGGTGAAATTCCTAAAACTTTTATGGTATCAAGGATCTGCTCCAACGCTGTGACTGGGTGGAATATATGAGCGCATTACGGCCTTATACCATTAGGTCGCGACTCTCACTGTCGTGTAGTCGGTTGGATAAGGGTGTGGCGTTACCTACCTGGTGTGAGGACGCATTGCTAAGCTCAGTCTGACCAGCTCGTAAATGGGTCTGCTACCTTTAGGCCTTGTTGGTGATTGACTATCCACAGGCGGGTAGTGAGGTCTCTTATGCTCGTTTGACTGTGCGAGGTCTGTAGAGCGGCAGTCATTCAGTAGTGTAATGGGCCCTGGTGATTTCCTTATGATTGGAAATATACTTAACATGTGGTTTGATTATGAGCACCGGCACTACTTGCATCGCATTAGCATTGGCTGTGTAAGCCCCTTCATGTATTGCCTTGGTATGACTCCCAGTACTCATTGCATGGTATTCATGATAAGCCTTGGTAAGGATAATGATATTCTCATTAAGTATGTTCTTTCCTCGTACCTCCTGCTATTCTTCTGTGCACCATTAACACACACTTTCACCACCCTCTAAGCTTTTATAAGCTTATGCATGATTGATGCGTGCAGGAGACGGCAGGCGTCGTAGCAGCAGAGCGTGGAGTAGAGTTGAGCAGTGAGGACTCCAGTGTTGCTGATTTCTCTCTCTTTTCTTATTACCTTATGTATGTTCTTTTGAACCTAATGTAAACTTGTAAAAGTTCAAATTCTTAGTGGATATATTGCGATGTGTGCCTTTTGTTATTCTCAGATGTACTTACTGTGATCTAGGGTATGCTCATATTGGAAAATGATTATACTATTATGGAAATCCTCCTTGTAGGATCCTAGGATCGGAACCTATCTCAGGAGCTGAGAATGGGGTACTATGGAGGCTGTTGCAGCCAGAACCAGCCATCGGGTTCCTTGTGAGTTCGGTTACCGAGTCTGGGGTGTGACATGTTGATCCACACTCTTGCCATAAATATCTTTGAAAAGTTTGAGTACAGTGCTCATGGGTGTATGATAAATACAGCTAGATTCAAGTCCAAACCGTTTTATTAATTCTTTTGCATACTTAAACTGGCATATAAATATCCCATTAGCCATTTGTTTAACTTGTAAACCGAGAAAGAAAATTAGCTCACCTACCATGCTCATTTCGAATTCTGATTTCATCAGTTCAACAAATTCATGAGCAATAACTTCACATATGGAACCAAATACAATATCATCTACATAAATTTAGGCAATTAGTAAGGCATTCTCGTTCTTCTTTGTGAATAATGTTTTATCGACACTCCCTCTACAAAAATGGTGATTGATCAGAATTTGAGTTACGCACTCATACTATGTTCGGGGTGCTTGTTTTAGACTGTAGAGAGCTTTGCTTAACCGGTATACATGTTGATGAGATTTAGGATCTAGAAATCCTTTTAGTTGTTCTACATATACTTCTTCCTCGAGAATACCATTGAGAAAAGCACTCTTCACATCCATTTGAAATATTTTAAACTTAAGGGCACATGCAATGGACATGAGAATTCGAGTGGACTCGAGACGAGTTACGAGGGCAAATGTTTCATCAAAATCAATGCCCTCGATTTGAGAATATCCTTGTGATATGAGTCTTGCCTTACTCCTTACTATATTCCTAGATTCATCAGATTTATTTTTGAAGATCCATTTGGTTCCAATAATGTTTGTATCTTTTAGTCTGGGAACTAGTTGTCACACCTCATTTCTTGTAAATTGTTGTAGTTCTTCTTGCATGGCTACAATCCAAAATTCATCTTGTAGTGCTTTTACAACATTCTTTAGCTCGATCTTTGAGGTGAAGCAGAGATGACTATAAATACCCTCAAGTTGTCGTCGAGTTTTTACACCTTCAATAGGATCTCTAATGATTTGATTTGGAGGATGATCTTTAATGAAAGGTATATTACTGGACGACTGAGGATCAGGAGAGGAGATGGATTTGTTAATAGACTTGTTAGTTATATAAGGTTCCACATCATCCTCTATTTCTATTGAAGGACCATTATCGTCATGAGGTTGGTCATCAACAACCACATTGATAGATTCTTAAATAATGAGTGTCCTTAAACTCTATAAGCACAATTTTAAACCCAAATTTGCCTGGGTGTTCTCTGTCTCTAAGTGTATAACACTTGCTACCAAAGACATGAAAATACTTGACACTAGGCGGTTTTCCACACCATAACTCATACAAAGTTTTGTTTAATCATGCTCTAAGGTATACTCGATTCACTATGTAGTAGGAGGTATTGACAGCTTTGGCCTAGAAACTTTTAGCCATGTTTTTTCCATTAAGCATTACTGAGCCCATTTCTTACAATACCCGGTTATTTCTTTCCACTACTCCATTTTGTTGTGGTGTTTTGGGGGCTAAGAATTCATGTTGAATTCCATTTTGATCACATCATTTTTTGAATCCTTCATTCTCAAATTCTCCACCATGATCACTCTTTATTATTTTGATACAGTATCCCTTTTCATTCTGGAGTCGTTTAGTCATTTTCAGGAATTCATCAAATGCATTAGAATTCTTCTAAAGAAAAGCGACCCAAGTAAATCTGGAGTTATCATCTACCACTAACAGGAAGTATCTCTTTTTACCATGACTCTCAACCTTAGTGGGACCCGTTAGATCCATATGTAGCAAGTCAAGTGCTTTTGAAGTTGCTATGGTGGTTGTCCTTTTGTGCCCAATTTTAATTTGTTTGCCCTTAAGACAATCACCACATACAATCTTCTCTTTCTTTTTAATCATAAGTAGTCCTCTCACTAAGGGTTTTATTTATTTATTTATTATTTTTTTTATTTTAGTATAGCTTGGCCAAATTCCTGTAGTGTACATGTCCAAGTCTTTAATGCCATAGCTTGGACTTGGTATCTAAGGCCATGTGACATCTCATGCATGGGGTACTGTCTCCTTTGTTATCTATTACATAACAATTATCATTAGCGTGAAGACCTTTCATGATTAGCTTTCCAATGAGATTTGAGATCTTGTATATATCTTTAGAGAATGAGACAGTGTTCTTTATTGTAGATTTAGGAAATACATAGAAGATTTTGCTTTAATCCTTCAACACAAAGAACATTCCCAATTTTGGGCAACCCTGGCCTGTCTATTTTACCTCGTCTAATTATTTTAGTTGAGCTCCCATTTCCAAATGTGACCGACCCACCATTAAATTCCAAATAATCACAGAATTGGGTCCGGTCACCAGTCATAAGTCTGGAGCAACCGCTATTGAGATACCATTTTGAACTATTGCCTGCTTTTGGTGTGGTAAGAATTACAAAGCAATTGTTCTTATTTTTTATTACCCATTTGTTTATCATCTTCTTTGGAGATGATGTTTTCTCTTGTCTTTCTCCTCGAGGTTGATAAACAAGGAATTCTTTGAATTCTTTAGGTTGAATCAGATTTTCTTACTTCATCAATTCTTCAGTTTTCTGATTCAGTTAAGCTACCTGTTTTAGTAACTCCTCCATCTTTTCAATCATGTTGGGTGGAGTAAGGTATTTTCTTTCTTCATCAGATATATTCTTTAAAGTTCTTTTTGTTACATTTTCGGTTGTTAATTTTTCAACATTTCCAACCGAAAGGTGTTTCTTGTGTTGCTACTTGACGCAACACATTTAGTCATAGGTGATGCAAGAGATGGGCTTGATTTGTATGATTCATATCCTAGACTTCTCTTATCTTTAATGTTTCTTCCCATTCTTAGAAGTCTTTCTCGTCTTTCATTACTATGGGAAAACTTGTGACTTATTTCAATTGAATGTTTAGATCTCTCTACATTTATTTTCAGTTTATGGTTTTCAGTATTTAAATGTGAGTTATCTGATTTCAGTTTGTCATTTTCAGATTCCAATTCGTTTATATGTTTATTCAGTTCTTTAATTTCTGAAATCTGACTTCTTGTTGTCCTTTCAAGCTGCTCATTGTTGGCATGATATTGTTAAAGATCATTGATTAGATGCGTATTAATATCTAGTGCTTTATCAAGATCTTTTTGCAATTGTTTGCTTTTATTTTCAGTAATGCCAAGCCTTTTAAGAACATTGATGTTATGGGAATAGAGTTGATCAAAGGCATCATGTATATTTTCTTCTTCTTCTACTTCTGAGATAAGTGTTTCATACTCACTTATCTCCTCAGTGTTAATTAACACTTCTCCCTCTCTATTAGTCATAATTCTAACTTCAGTTTAAGGATCTCCCTCTAGGTTGTTAAACCCTTCACGAGGAGCCCGCTTTGATACCAATTGAAATTGCGGTGGAACTGCTAGTACTGAAGTATGAAGTATGACTATGTGTCCTAGAGGGGGTGAATAGGACTTTTTTCAAAATTTATTATCTTTTAATAACAACCTACCCCTAACTTTTAAACAAGGAAGTAAGGCAAAGTTAACTCTATGACTTTCAAGCCAATGGAGGGTCTAATTCACATAGATATACAAGATTCATATGTAAAAGCAAAGCTTATAAGGATAATGCATATTGTGTGTGGGATGTAACATCTATTAATACTTATTCATTAACTAAATCATGCATCATTGTGAACATATGATAAACATAGGTATAATTAGATAAATGTACTCAAAACAATCCTAAACACAATCATCTATAGTGGTTTGGCTACTTACCTACTCCACTCCCGGCAGATGCACTATCTTCTAGAGTGTACTAGATTTCATATCTAATGGTTTTAAATCAGGTTAACCATGAATCTTCACAACCTACACAAGGTTAAGCTAGGACACCTCCACAAGGTTCCTAAATGCCTACACAAGGCGACATGTCCTACCTAAGAACACAACACTAAGAGCCTACACAAGGCAACCGAAGCCTACACAAGGCACAACCTACATAAGGTTACACATCTTACACAAGAACACAACATTGGGAGCCTATACAAGGCAACCCAAGCCTATATGAGGCACAACCTACGTAAGATTACACATCCTACACAAGAACACAATTTATTCTTCCATCGGAAGCCTACTACTAGGACTTGGCAAGTTTGACACTCAAACTCTGAATCTCAATCCTACACAAGAAAAGGGCTTCATAAACATTAAACTCTAAATACTTACAAAGTAAGTTGGTGAGTCCTGTTCTCACACAATGTGAAGATCTTCGATGATGACGAAGAATCTTCAACTCCCTTAAACCACAACCTGCTAATGATGCTTTCGTGAACGCTCTGAGGTTGTGAGGTTTAGGGTTTTTTATCTTCTCTATTTAAATGATAAATTTTAAATCAATAGAGAAGGTTCTCATGAGTTAGGCATTCAGGTGTTCCAATGATAGTATAATTAGTTAGAAACTTCATGAATGCTAGAGTTCATAATTCAATCTAAGCATATAAGATGAGAGTTGATGCTTAAGCAAAGGATTGAATGATGAAGTCTAATGGGAAAGAGAGAGTTAATAAAAGGGCAGGTAGATCTTGGAATAACAGGCTCAAACTCTCTTGAATTCTAGCTCATTTTATCAAGAGAAACACTAGTGTATTTATAGAGTAAAAATTCCAACGGTAAAAATATGGGCAGAATTTTGTAATTGTCAATGTCATCTAAGGGTGTTCGATGTTATCGAAATTTGAATTTCGATACCATCGAAGCACCTTCGATTTCATCGACTCTCTACTCAATATATTTATTTGAGAGTAGAATAAATTCTGCCTGTTTTTAATCGAGTATCTTTTAATAAGATCGACTTGCACTTCGATTCATCGAGGGACACTCAATTCCATTGAGATTTCATTTTGAAATAACACATAGGTTGCTAGACAGTTTTGTCATATGTTCGATTCAATAGAATATCCATTCGATCTATCAAAATTTGAATTTCGATGATATCGAATGGTGTTTGATGTCCTCCAAGAAAATAGAATTTCTTTGAAAAGCTTGCTGGACAAAACTGAGTAAGTTCCGATTCTATCAAATAGACTTCAATGCTATCGATAACTTACTCTCCATAACATTGAGTAAGTGAAAAGGCCAAGCTATATGTCCTAGAAGGGGGTGAATAGGACTATGCCAAATTAAAATTTAATAACGGAATTCAAATTGAAATACGATAGCCTTATAAACAGATAAATAAAGGACAATGCTTTAAATAAATCAATGAACAGAAATGTAAACCAATCTTAAATAAAGAGCTTGATACTAATGTTGTTCTAAGGATAACCTTTGCACCATAAAAACTAAGGGTTTATGGCAGGACAACCTTACTAGAATAAATTGAATATCAAAACTCAAACAGAAAGGAAATAAAGGAAATAGCAAGAAATAAATTCTAAACTATTACAACATTCCCTACTTTGCTTAAAATGTAAATATTACAACATTCACATCCACATATACATTCCACAAATCTAAATGATTAAAGATATAAAAATTAAAAGAACATTCAAATCATAAAACACACCAATATATAGTGGTTCATGTGTGTTCACCAATGTAAAAACAACATACTACATATTGCTACTCCACTCCTAATATCCTCACACAGGGGATATCGGCGTTCACTATGTAAATAGGTTTCAAAGGTTCACCTAAAACCTTTACAATTGTGCCTTTTTAACTTGGGCTTACACAATCCAAAAATCCACAATTTATGAGTTTTCTAGCTTTCCTTAAATAACCAACACAATGAGATTTTTCTGGCGAATCTCAAACAAAACCAAAAGATGAAAATTTATAATAAATATAAAATACCTGGATTTCTCCTTTTGTAACAGCCTAGTAGAACCAATCAGAGTAGAAGTTCAAATCAACGTTCAATGTTCAATACTCACTTAAGAAATGGCTCTAGGTTCTAATTGATTTTAAATTAAACCAAATTGGGCATAGCTCTATTTGATTTTAATTCCAAGAAGAAGGAATACCACAATTCCTCTTTTTCAAATAAGATTGGAATATAGGAAGAAAATCAAATATAAATAAGCTAACAAAAGAGAATATTAAATATGCACAGATTAAGTTAAAATGAACACTAACTTATCTCAGAGTAGAGGCTTGAATTTTCTCAATTTAATCAATGAAAAACTCTAAAATTCGTGCTCAATTTATAGTTGCAGAAATCGCATCTATGACTGGTCGTGTGGCCACCACGACTGGTCATAGGACAAACTGCATTTTGAAATTTTAAGCGCGATCTAGAAAAACCATTCCACGACTGGTCGAGTGCACTCTACAACTGGTCGTGAACCACCCATGACTGGTCGTGAGACACAAATATTAGTCGCTGGAGTTTGATTTGAATATCTAGGACTTGTCGAAGGACGAGTCGTGAATATTCCTACGACTGGTCGAATAGTCTCCATGACTGGTCGTAGAATAACCAAAAAATTCTGAAAATCTTCAACACAATGAGATTTCAAAGGTTCACTATGTAAATAGGTTTCAAAGGTTCACCTAAAACCTTTACAATTGTGTCTTTTTAACTTGGACTTACACAATCCAAAAACCTACAATTTCTGAGTTTTCTGGCTTTCCTTAGATAACCAACACAATGAGAATTTTCTGGCGAATCGCTAACAAAACCAAAAGATGGAAATTTATAATAAATGTAAAATATCTGGATTTCTCCTTTTGTAACAGCCTAGTAGAACCAATCAGAGTACAAATTCAAATCAACGTTTAATGTTCAATACTCACTTAAGAAATGACTCTAGGTTCTAATTGATTTTAAATTAAACCAAATTGGGCATAGCTCTATTTGATTTTAATTCCAAGAAGAAGGAATACAATAATTCCTCTTTTTCAAATAAGATTGGAATATAGGAAGAAAATCAAATATAAATAAGCTAACAAAAGAGAATATTAAATATGCACAGATTAAGTTAAAATGAACACTAACTTATCTCAGAGTAGAGGCTTGAATTTTCTCAATTTAATCAATGAAAAACTCTAAAATTCGTGCTCAATTTATAGTTGCAGAAATCTCGTCTATGACTAGTCGTGTGGCCACCACGACTGGTCATAGGACGAACTGCATTTTGAAATTTTAAGCGCGATCTAGAAAAACCATTCCACGACTGGTCGAGTGCACTCTACAACTAGTCGTGAACCACCCATGACTGGTCGTGAGACACAAATATTAGTCGCTGGAGTTTGATTTGAATATCTAGGACTTGTCGAAGGACGAGTCGTGATATTCCTACGATCGTCTGGAAGAATAACCAAAAATTCCTTCAACACAATGAGATTTCAAAGGTTTACTATGTAAATAGGTTTCAAAGGTTCACCTAAAACCTTTACAATTGTGTCTTTTTAACTTGGACTTACACAATCCAAAAACCTACAATTTCTGAGTTTCCTGGCTTTCCTTAGATAACCAACACAATGAGATTTTTCTAGCGAATCTCTAATAAAACCAAAAGATGGAAATTTTTAATAAATGTAAAATACCTGGATTTCTCCTTTTGTAACAGCCCAGTAGAACCAATCAGAGTAGAAGTTCAAATCAACGTTTAATGTTCAATACTCACTTAAGAAATGACTCTAGGTTCTAATTGATTTTAAATTAAACCAAATTGGGCATAGCTCTATTTGATTTTAAT
Source organism: Magnolia changhungtana (assembly GCA_030180095.1). NCBI lineage: Eukaryota > Viridiplantae > Streptophyta > Magnoliopsida > Magnoliales > Magnoliaceae > Magnolia > Magnolia changhungtana. The sequence goes on along the minus strand of JASAUF010000612.1, from coordinate 4,539,932 downwards.
TCCAAGAAGAAGGAATACAACAATTCCTCTTTTTCAAATAAGATTGGAATATAGGAAGAAAATCAAATATAAATAAGCTAACAAAAGAGAATATTAAATATGCATAGATTAAGTTAAAATGAACACTAACTTATCTCAGAGTAGAGGCTTGAATTTTCTCAATTTAATCAATGAAAAACTCTGAAATTTGTGCTCAATTTATAGTTGCAGAAATCGCGTCTACGACTGATCGTGTGGCCACCATGATTGGTTGTAGGACGAACTGCATTTTGAAATTTTAAGCGCGATCTGGAAAAACCATTCCACGACTGGTCGAGTGCACTCTACGACTGGTCGTGAGACACAAATATTAATCGCTAGAGTTTGATTTGAATATCTAGGACTTGTCGAAGGACGATTCGTGACTATTCCTACGACTGGTCGAACAGTCTCCATGACTGGTCGTAGAATAACCAAAAAATTCTGAAAATCTTCAACAACTTAGGACTGGTCTTGGAATTTCTTGGACTGGTCGAACCAATGCTAGGACTAGTCAAACAAGGTCCAAGACTAGTCTTAGAACAAACTAAATTCATGTAAAAAGATTCATCTTGAATTATGTATGCAAAATGACCTACCCTAAGGTCAACCTAAGGTCTATCATACCTGGGACATGAAGTATGAACATTAAACTTCATTCTGTCAGATGATGGTTAACCTTTGAACCTTATGAAGCTTGAGATATCTACTTGATGTAGCTTGATCTTGAGATCTTCTACAGCTTGAATTTAAACTTCAACTTGAGTTGCATTTGAGTCTTGAAATGTACTCGAGTCTTGAAATGCACTTGAGTCTTAAACAAATACTCTTCTTATCGATGTAGCTCTGAACATTGCTGCTTACAGAAGAGGACAAAGTACATAACCTTGTATTTCATGAAGTAGAGCACCATACATGTCTTGAACCATTGTGATGCAGTGTCTTGATCATATCAACATATACACAATACACAGATAGAGGTTTTGCCACCACAAAATTTGACAATCAAAGGAGCATGAGACGATAGTACTTACAATCTCCTCCTTTGTCAAATTTGTGACAAAACACACTCATATAAAAATAAGAGAAGCACCACATGCACAACATGCACAATAATGAATCTTGCACCAGTTATATAAGAGAACTAGTTACGACCTGGTTTAACGAATCATGAATCATGAACCAGTTGTCATTAAGTACAAACTCATTATTTATATACTCCCCCTGGGTAGCAGCACACATATCCAAAATATAACTACTCATATCCATAAGCAATCAAACCAGAAGTTTCTAGAAGCTTCCAAAAGCCTTCTGCCCCTTTTTATCACAATATGACAAAGGAAGCAACAATTTAAAGGATAATAAATGGAGTAATAGATGGAGTAACTCGACAATATATAAGAAAATAAAAGTTCACAATCCATTTACTAGTATAAAAAAGTCATCAAACCAAATATAGTGCACAATCCAACATAAGTATAAAAGATATTACTGAAAAGGCCAAGCTATATGTCCTAGAGGGGGGGGGGGGGTGAATAGGACTATGCCAAATTTATAATAAAATCAGCGGAACTAAAATAAACCAATACCCTTACAATTATGAATCAATACACAATGCTAAATTTAAATCACCTTGATAAATAAGTATTGAGAGATTGATACAAATTCGGCTTCTAAGGACAACCTTACACCATAATAAACAAGGGCTTATGGTAGGACAACCTTATTTCTAGAACCTCTTTTGAATCAAGGACTCAATGTTAATATAAGTAAATGGAATAGCAAGGAATTGAAAATAAATGCGAAGTAAAGATCTAAATTATTACAACAATCCCCACACTTGCTTGAAATGAAAATAGTTACAACATTCACATCCACTTGTACATTCCACACAAACGAATGATAAAAGATATGAAAATTAAGTAAGCATTCAATCCACAAGACAAAGAGTTATAGTGGTTCGCCTGTGTGTACACCAACTGTTTTCCAACAGCCACACAGAGAATGTTACTCCTCCACTCCTAATATCCTCACACGGGGGATATTAGCGTTCACTATCAAATAGGTTTTCTCGGTTCACCAAAAACCTTTACAATTGTGTCTTTTTCACTTGGGCTTACACAATTCAAAAACCCTCTTTTCGAGTTTTCGGTTTTCCTCGGACAACCAATACAATGAGATTTTTCTCGCTCAATCTCAAACAAAACCAAAAATAAATGAATTTTACAGAATTGTAAAATACCTGGATTTCTCCTTTAGCAACTTGGTAGAACCAATTGGAGTAGATGATTGAATATCAAAGTTCAATTTCCAATACTCACATTCATAAGGTTCTAAATTCTAATAGATTTTAGATTTAACTTGTTGGGCGTAGCTATATTTGATTTTGATTCCAAGAAGAAGGAATAAGATAATTCCTCTTTTCAAATAAGATTGGAATATAGAAACAAAATCAAATTAAATAAGCTAGCAAAAAGGAATATTAAATAAGCACAATTTAGCTTAAAATAAACACAGACTTATCTCAGAGTGATTACTTGAAAATTCTTGAAATGGAATGGAGTTGAGATATCAAAACTCTGAAATTCGTGTTCAATTTATAGAAGAAAAAATCGTTCCTACGACTGGTCTTAGAAACCTAGGACTGGTCGTAGCTCTAACAGATTTTTGAAAAATTGAGCGCGATCTTTGAAAGCCGTTCCACGATCGTCGTGTGTACCCTACGACTGGTCGTGGGTCACCTACGACTGGTCGTAGGACCATGAATTGTATTGCTGGACTTTCAGTCGTAGCTCCACGACTGATCGTGGACGAGTCGAAGCCAACCTACGACCGGTCGAAGGACTTCCAGGACTGGTCGTGGGCGTACCAGAAATTCCGAAAAATCTTTAACTACTTAAGACTGGTCGTGGAATTTCTTGGACTAGTCGAACCAATGTCAGGACTGGTCGAACAAGAGCTAGGACTGGTCTTGGAATAGACCAAACTTATGTAAAATAAATATTTGATTTATGTATCCAAAATGACCTACTTAAAGGGTCAACCTAAGGTCATTCAAACCTGAAACATGTCGTATGGACATTGAACTTCAACCATTCAACGAATATAGATTGTTTGAACCATATCAGGCTTGTGATCTTGAACTTTGTTGTAGCTTCAAACTTGAGATCTTCATCAGCATAACAACTATTTCATGCATTGCTTATTAGTCTTGAAGTCATGAGTTGTTCTTTAAGACTTGAACATCAACATTGTATCATCTTGAGCTTCAACTTGTAACATCTTGAAGAGTTCGACTTATAGCTTCTTGAAATATTTAAACACAAATTTGACAACCAAAGGAGTATGAGACCATAACCCTTACAATCTCCCCCTTTGTCAAATTTGTGACAAAACACCCAAATAATACTTCCAAGAGAAACACAACAGGTGAGAAGCATGCACAGATATATAGACATGCTAAGCAATAAGCAATAACTAGCATCATTCATTTTCCCATAACTCCCCCTGAGTAATAGTAACTCCCCCTGAGTAATAGGAGCATATCATAAAGATATATAGTCACAAAATCCTCCAAACTTCTCCCCCTTTTTGACACAAAATGACAAAGAAAGAAGAGCAGTAATGAAAATAGGAGTTAATGCAAGAGAAAATTGTGCATAACCAACAGTAAGGTTTTGAGATGCATGCAAATATTAGTAAATATTACAGTAAAAAAATCAATGTAACTTAAGAGGGTGCAGGATTAGATGGATCAATTTTGTGTAAACCCTTAGCAACCCGCCTCATATATTTGCGTAAGTATGAAAATTGTGTGTCTTGAGTAACACGAATTTGAGCCACCTGCTCTTGAAGAGAATTCAATCTTTCATCAAAATCAGAAGGCTGAAAATCAGGATCATCAGCCGAGTCTGACTCAAGTTCTTCAAATAAGTCATCCATATTCACGTCTTCAGGAAGATCACTAGCTTCAGATACCGCAAAGACCACTGCTACCAGCATCCACTTGGCCTTTAGCCAAATCTAAAGTCATCTTATTAAGATTGGAATTATTAAAAGGGAGATGATGGATGGGTTTTTCTCTAGTAGGCATAGCTATGAGCATATGATTTGCCAACATAGTCAATAAATAACCAAAGGGTATATCACTATGTCCAGGATGGTGACGTGACAGAATAATAGAATGACAAATTAAAGAAGGAAGACATATTTTTGTACCAGAGACAACAGAATGCAAAACACGAACCATGAAAGCAGTGAGTTCGGTTTTATTACCAGAACGTGGATAAAGATTAGAGATGAATATCTTATGAAGTACTCTGTGTCTGGGTAACAAATACCTTGAGGGAAGTGTATGACCTTTATGAGTCCAATGAACATCCAAATTACATAAATCTCTAGTAAGCATTCTTCGTTCAGATTCTGAGAGACTATCATGTAAAATATTAATTGGAATGCTTTCATCATTGACAGGTATTTCCATAATGTCTGCAATCAAATGTCGATCCACTACAAACAAACCTTCTTGAGTATCAACTTTAAAAGTTAAATCCTCAAGAGAAAAATCACAGATACATGCAAACATGGATTGGGCAATGGACTGGTATGCAGCTCCACCCCAATGTAAGATGTTAACCCATCCCACAGATTCCAATAGAGAAGGGATACCAAAAGAAGCAATGTGATTGACATTAACATGACGCTCAACAATAACATTGCGCATACGCAAATCCCGAGCATCAGAAGGATCATTTTCAGGAGAGCGAAGATGACGTTGAACAATAGAAGCTGATCTAGAAGAAGATGGACCTCGAGTAGTTTTCTTTTTACCTCTAGCATCCATTTTCAAAGAAGGATTTCAAGGAAACAACAAGTTGGAAGAAATGAAGTTTAAATAAAACAGATTTTTCAAGATAAAACCCCAAACCTGCAATGAATGACCAAATAGATTCCACAAAAATGAGATTTGAAACACTAATAGCAAGAATCTACAAAAAAAATGCAAAAGAACCACTAACCTTGAAGAACAATGAAGGTGGGTTGGGTTCGATCAGTAGCTAGAACCGTTGGAGAGAAATGAAGAAGAAGACAAAATCCCCAATTTTAAGTGAAATCCCGAGATTCACAACAGGTCGTGTACGTGTTCGACCGGTCGTGGCACGACCGGTCGTGTATTCTCACGACAGGTCGAGTACAACAAAATTTGCAAAAAATTTTTTTAAATAATTTCAAATTTAAGCAAATAAAACATCAAACTTATGTACATTATGATACACAAAATCATGCAAACTCAATTTAAATTGCACATACCGAGATCAAACTTTAATTTATTAAACCTGCTTTTGTCGAGCGGTTTAGTGAAAATGTCCGCCAGTTGAGTCTCGGTTGGAATGTAATCCAAATATATTAATTTTTCTTCCACTAATTCACGAATGTAATGAAATCTAATGTCAATATGCTTAGTACATGAATGCTGAACTGGATTTTTAGAGATATTTATTGCACTGGAATTATCACAAAATAGAATCATAGAATCTTGAGTAATTCCATAATCGCTTAACATTCGTTTCATCCAAACAAGTTGAGTACATGCATTTCAAAGAAGAATGTATTCAAATTTCGCAAGATTGATAGCGATATAGAACTTTGCTTCTTGCTAAACTAAGAAACAAGACAATTTCCAATGTAGAAACAACCACCACTGGTTGATTTCCTATCATCAATGTTTCCAGCCCAGTCAGCATCTGCGTACCCGGCTAATTGAACATTAGTCTCATGTGGATACCAGAGACCCAATTTAGTAGAACTTGCGACATAACGCATAATTAAACTTAACAAACAGCTTAAGTGAGATTCTTTAGGATTTGATTGATAACGAGCACAAATACCAACACTTAAAGCAATATCTGGTCTACTAACGCTTAGATATAGTAAACTACCAATCAAACTACGATACAATTTAGGATCCACATCATTACCTCAGTAGAGTCTTTTGAGAGTCTTACGATTGTACTCATAGGAGTATCAAAATTTTTACCTTTCTCAAATCCAAATTTCTTAATTAAACTCGAGCATATTTAGTTTGAGAAATAAAATTCCATCAAAGTTGTTGTTTTACTTGCAACCCTAGGAAATAGTTTAATTCTCCAACCATGCTCATTTCAATTTAGACTTCATCAAATCTGCAAACTCAACAAATCATATTAGTACAGGGTTGATCCATAAATAATATCGTCAACATATATTTGAACCATTAGAATATCATCGTTATATTTCTTAACAAAGAGCGTCTTATCAACACACCCCATCCGAAAATTATGACTCAAAAACTTAGTCGGGTTTTTCGTACCATGCCTCGGGAGCTTGTTTCGAACCATAGAGAGCTTTCTTAAGACGATACACATGATCAAGAAATTTAGGATCTTCAAACCCCAGAGGGTTGTTCAACATATACCTCTTCATGTAAATCACCATTCGAAAGGCACTCTTGACATCCATTTGATAAATTTTAATTTTCCTAAAACATGCAATGGAGATAAAAAGTCGATTGATTCAAGACGAGCTACAGGGCAAATGTTTCATTATAGTCAATTCCTTCAATTTGTGTATATCCTGTACAACTAGTCTTGCTTTATTTCGAATAATATTTCCAAGCTCATCGATTTGTTTTGAAAATCCATTTTGTTCCAATAATATGTTTATCTTTAGGTCTAGGAACAAGTTGCCAGACATCATTTCTGACAAACTGATTAAGTTCTTCTTGCATCGCAAGAATCTAATTTTCATCTGAAAGTACTTCTTTTACGTTACCCGGTTCAATCTGGGATGTAAAGCATACGTAGTTACATATGTCCTCTAATTGTCTACGAGTGCGCACACCAGTGAGAGGGTTTCCAAGTATTTGAGAAGTTGGATGATCTTTAACAGTCCTTAATTCAGGATTAGTTTCACTTGATGAAATTTCTTGTTTTTCAAGTATAAGAACTTCATCATTATCTAAACTAGGGACAGGTGTATTCAAAAGATCGTCAATCACAACATTTATTGATTCTTGAATCACACCGGTCCTGTTGTTCAGAACACGATATGCACGACTATTTAAAGAATAACCTAAAAAGATCCCTTCATCACTTTTAGTGTCGAATTTTTCCAAATTTTCACGGTCACGCAAAATATAGCACTTGCTGCCAAAAACTCGAAAATATTTGATAGAAGGCTTTTTTCTCAAACCACATTTCATAAGACGTTTTATTATTAGATTTACAAATATAAACACGGTTAATAATGTAGCAGGCTGTATTCACCGCTTCAGCCCAGAGATTCCTAGGAAGCTTCATGCTATTTAACATAACACTTCCCATTTCTTGAAGCACTCTATTCTTCCTCTCGACAATTCCATTTTGTTGAGGAGTTTTAGGTGCTGAGAATTCATGCGATATTCCCTGATCGCTACAAAATTTCTCAAAACCGCTATTTTCGAATTCGGATCCATGATCACTACGGATCTTGCTGACTTGAGAACATTTTTCAGTTTGAATCCGTTTTATAATCTTTTTCACTTCATCAAGGGTTTCTGATTTATCTCTCAAGAATGAAACCCAAGTATATCTTGTATAATCATCTACAATAACTAAGATGTACTTTTTGCCAATTATCTTGCAGTTGCTACCATCACCAAATGTGACTGACCCATCAGTCATATCTTTAAGATCGGTGAATAGAGCTTTGTCGCCTGTCATATGCCTGGAGCATCCACTGTCTAGGTACCATTTTGAATGGCTTGTAGCTTTGAAAGCAGTGTGAGCAACCAAACAAGTAACCTTGGGAACCCATTTCAGTACTGTTTTGGGTTTAGGAGAATAATTGGTCTTGTTTTGTTTATAGTTATAAGAGTGACCTACTGAGTTAGATTTTAATAGCTCCTTAAGTAAATCAACAATTTTTTCAGCTAGTGGGTTTTGAATCTGATTTTTGAAATTTATATAGCTACTTTTGTGTTTTTGAAAAGTTTTTGTATTTTTTAAAAAAACTTGACTAGTACATTTTCCATTTGAGTTAGAAGTCTCTCCTTTCACAAAATTGGAAGGAGCATTCTTCTGTTTAGGAGATGTGTTTTTATCAAAGCCCAACCCGGATCGATCGCCACATTTTCTTGATCCGGATAATAATTTTTCTAATTTTGGATCACCTTGGGCATATCTCCATGTGTCCTTCAAACTCAGAAGAGAAGATACTTCATTTTTAAGTTTCTCATTTTCAGATTTCAAATTTTCAATTAGGGAGGTTTTGAATTCTAAATCACACTTTGATTTTTCAAAACAATCTGAAATTTGAGATTTTTCTAAAACAAGGGTTTCAAAACATTCTTTAAGTTTAAAAAACTTTTCTTTTTGAAGTTTAAGTTTGACAGCAATTTTACAACTTTCCTTATATAAGGCATTATAAGCATCTTGAAGATCTTCATCATTTTCATGATCACTATCCAAATTTTCTTCACTTGTTGAATCATCGTGATCTGAAAAGGTAAACTTAGCTAGAGTCATAAGGGCCTTAAGTTCACTGCCCGACTCGGTTTCTGAATTTTCTGATTCAGAAGAGGCTTCAGAATCAGACGATTCATCCCAAGTAGCCAACATACCCTTCCTTTTGGATCTGTCCTTTTTAGGACATTTGTTTGCTAAATGCCCATATTCTTGACAATTGTAGCATTGACTATCTTTCAATGATTTCCAAGTTTTAGACTTAGGTTTGGAACGATTCTTTTCATTTGCCTTTTGAAAGTCGATTCTTTTCTTACTTTTGAAAATCTTATAAAACTTTTTCGCCAAAAGGGCCATATCATCTTCAGACTTTTCTGAATCTGAATTTTCTTGAGTAATACTTTTAGATGACTTCAAAGCAATAGACTTACCTTTAGGAGCTTTAAAACTTAATTCATAGGTTTGCAAAGAACCAACTAATTCTTCTACCTTCATATTGTCCGTATCACGAAGTTCTTGGATTGCGGTTACCTTTGAATTGAACCGTTCAGGAAGAGAGCGTAGTATTTTTGCACACACTTTACTTTCTGAGATCTTATCGCCAAGACCCCACATTGAGTTTACAATGTCATTCAATCTAGTGTAAAAGTCCATAAACATTTCATTTTCCTCCATATGAATTTCTTCAAATTTAGTTGTGAGGAGTTGGACTTTAGATTTCTTGACAATTGAAGTACCTTCGTGTGTCATTTCTAAAATATCCCAGGCTTGCTTTGCAGTATCACAGATATGATTCTTTTGAACTCATCCGGTGATAGTGCGCAAGTGATTGCATTTAGTGCTTTAGCATTAGCACTACTCTCATTTTTCTGAAGTGTGGTCCATTGGAAATACGGTGTAATTTTCATAGATTTTGAACCATCAACACCAAGAACTTCCATGATAGGAGGTTTCCATTCATCACTTGTGGCTAGCCACACACTTTCATCCATTGATTTGAGGAAGATCCTCATTTTGCTTTCCAATAGGCATAGTTGGAGCCATCAAAAGGTGGAGGCCTAGTAATCGAAAGGCTATCAAAATTTGACATCTTTTTTTATATATAGCTTAGATCGTTAGCTCAGAAATAAATCCAAATAAAAAGCAACAAAAATGAGCTATTAGGCTCGATACCACTTGAAAAGGCCAAGCTATATGTCCTAGAGGGGGGGGGGTGAATAGGACTATGCCAAATTTATAATAAAATCAAATGGAACTAAAATAAACCAATACCCTTACAATTATGAATCAATACACAATGCTAAATTTAAATCACCTTGATAAATAAGTATTGAGAGATTGATACAAATTCATTCTAAGGACAACCTTACACCATAATAAACAAGGGCTTATGGTAGGACAACCTTATTTCTAGAACCTCTTTTGAATCAAGGACTCAATGTTAATATAAGTAAATGGAATAGCAAGGAATTGAAAATAAATGCGTAAAAGATCTAAATTATTACAACAATCCCCACACTTGCTTGAAATGAAAATAGTTACAACATTCACATCCACTTGTACATTCCACACAAACGAATGATAAAAGATATGAAAATTAAGCAAGCATTCAATCCACAAGACAAAGAGTTATAGTGGTTCGCACTGTGTGTACACCAACTGCTTTCCAACAACATGCACATGTAATGCTTACTCCACTCCTAATATCCTCACACAGGGGATATTAGCGTTCACTATCAAATAGGTTTTCTCAGTTCACCAAAACCTTTACAATTGTGTCTTTTTCACTTGGGCTTACATAATTCAAAACCCTCTTTTCTCGAGTTTTCTCGGGTTTTCCTCGACAACCAATACAATGAGATTTTTTCTCGCTCAATCTCAAACAAAACCAAAAATAAATGAATTTTACTGAGTGTAAAATACCCGGATTTCTCCTTTAGCAAATGTAGAGAACCAATTGGAGTAGATGATTGAATATCAAAGTTCAATTTCCAATACTCACATTCATAAGGTTCTAAATTCTAATAGATTTTAGATTTAACTTGTTGGGGTAGCTATATTTGATTTTGATTCCAAGAAGAAGGAATAAGATAATTCCTCTTTTTAAATAAGATTGGAATATAGAAACAAAATCAAATTAAATAAGCTAGCAAAAGGAATATTAAATAAGCACAATTTAGCTTAAAATAAACACAGACTTATCTCAGAGTGATTACTTGAAAATTCTTGAAATGGAATGGAGTTGAGATATCAAAACTCTGAAATTCGTGTTCAATTTATAGAAGAAAAAATCGTTCCTACGACTGGTCTTAGAAACCTAGGACTGGTCGTAGCTCTAACAGATTTTTGAAAAATTGAGCGCGATCTTTGAAAGCCGTTCCACGACTGGTCGTGTGTACCCTACGACTGGTCGTGGGTCACCTACGATCAAGTCGTAGATACCTACGACTGTCGTAGGACCATGAATTGTATTCCTGGACTTTCGTCGTAGCTCCACGATCCGATCGTGGACGAGTCGAAGCCAACCTACGATCGGTCGAAGGACTTCAGATCGGTCGTATGCGTACTCGAGAAATTCAAAATCTTTAACTACTTAAGACCGGTCGTGGAATTTCTTGGACTAGTCGAACCAATGTCGATCTGGTCGAACAAGAGCTAGGACCGGTCTTGAATAGACCAAACTTATGTAAAATAAATATTTGATTTATGTATCCAAAATGACCTACTTAAAGGGTCAACCTAAGGTCATTCAAACCTGAAACATGTCGTATGGACATTGAACTTCAACCATTCAACGAATATAGATTGTTTGAACCATATCAAGCTTGTGATCTTGAACTTTGTTGTAGCTTCAAACTTGAGATTCTTGAAGTCATGAGTTGTTCTTTAAGACTTGAACATCAACATTGTATCATCTTGAGCTTCAACTTGTAACATCTTGAAGAGTTCGACTTATAGCTTCTTGAAATATTTAAACATAAATTTGACAACCAAAGGAGTATGAGACCATAACCCTTACAATTACATACCAAGAATGAAAACACTCAATTAGATCCTGAAGAAGGAGCAGAAATGGTAGGATCAAGTTTATGCATTCCCTTATTCAAGCGCCTAAGATACTTACGCATATATTTAAACTGAAGATCATGGGCAACATTCATATTCCCTACCTTCTCTTCTAAAGCACGAAGACGTGCATCAAACTCAGATGGCTTATAGTCAGGATCATTTTCAGAATTAGATTCAAGTTCATCGAAAATATCATCCATGTCCACATCGTCAGGAGGAAGATTCCCAGCATCTGCCTCATTTCCTGCTTTAGCACCACTACCAACATCCACTTGGCCATGAGCCAATTCCAATTTCATTTTGTTAATATTCGAATGGTTAAAAATAAGATGATAGATGGGAGCCTCTCCAACAGGCATAGCCACGAGCATATGATTAGCTAAAACAGTCATAAAATAGGTAAAAAGAATATCACTATGACCTGGATGGAGATGAACTGAATAATGGAATGACATATCAATGAAGGAAGGAAAACTTTAGAACCAGAAATGATAGAGTGCAAAACACGAACTATAAAGGCAGTTAATTCTGTCATATTACCAGAACGAGGATACAGGTTAGGAATAAAAATTCTGTGAAGTACCCTGTATTTGGGTAACAAGTACCTTGCGGGGAGTGCATTCCCTTTATGAGTCCATTGCACATTCATATTATACAAATCTCTGGTTAGTATACGCTTTTCAGATTTTGAGGGTTTTTCAGCTAAAGTATGAATATGAATACCCTCCTCATTAACAGGTATATCCATTAACCCTAAAATTAGATGGTGGTTAACTTCAAATAGACCTTCTCTTGTATCAACTTTAAAATTTAAATTCTCAAAAGAGAACTCTGAGACACATGCAAATATGGCATGTGCAATAGATTTGTATGCAGGCCCACCCCAATGTAAAATGTTATCCCATCCTACAGATTGGAGTAGAGGTAGAATACCATAAGGAGCAATGTGTTCAATACAGACAGACTGTTTAACAATGACTTTGCGCATACGCAAATCCCGTAGATCAGAGGGATCATCCTCAGGTGAACGAAGATGGTGCCTAGAGAGAGATGCTGATCTAGAAAAAGATGGACCATGGGAAGTTTTCTTTTTCCCTCTAACATCTATTATCAGAATAAAAATCAAAGGATCAAGTAGATACTAAAGATGTGAAAAAGGGGTTTTGCTAGATCAGATTTTTTAAGAAAATGCCCCAAAATTGCAATGAATCTCAAAAACAGATTACTCTAATAGTGAAATGAGGTAATAGGAACTAGAATCTACAAGAGAAACACAAATGATGCACTAACCTTGAAGATCTAGGAAGGTGGGTACGACTAGTCATGCCTTGGCTCATTGGAGAGGAAAAAAGAAATGAAGAAGATGAGATTTTCCCTAAATTAAAAAGATTTCAACGCGATACACGACTGGTCGAGCACTTCCTCGACTTGTTGTGTACAAATAAAAATAGGCATATTTCATAAAAAAAAGAAATTTTAAACCAACAAATTATCAAATATATATACATTATGATACAAATATGCATGAATAATCAATTTAGAATACACATACAGAGATCAAATTTCAATTTATTAAACCTGCTTTTGTCGAGCGGTTTAGTGAAAATGTCGGCAAGTAGAGTCTCGGTCGGAATATATTCCAAGGATATTATTTTATCTTCTACTAATTCACGAATGTAGTGATACCTAATGTCAATGTTCTTAGTATGTGAATGCTGGATTGGGTTTTTTAATATATTTATAGCACTGAAATTATCACAATATAATATCATTGATTCCTGTGCAATTCCATAATTGCTTAACATACGTTTCATCCAAACAAACTGAGTACAAGCATTTCCTGCTGCAATGTATTCAGCCTCAGCAGTTGAGAGTGATATAGAACTTTGCTTCTTACTAAACTAAGAAACCAAACAGTTTTCAATATAGAAACAACCACCACTGGTTGATTTTCTGTCATCAATATTACCAGCCCAATCAACATCTGAGTACCCAGCCAATTGAACACTAGTATCATATGGATACCAGAGACCCATTTTAGCAGAACTTGCGACATATCGCATAATTCGTTTGACAACAAATAGATGTGACTCTTTAGGATCAGACTAATATCTAGCGCAAATCCTAACATTTAAAGCAATATCAGGTCTACTAGCAGTTAAGTAGACTATCAATCATACTGCGATATAATTTAGGATCTATATTTTTACCTGTAGAGTTCCTTGAGGGTCTAAAGGTTGTACTCATAGGAGTATCAAAATTCTTACCATTCTCAAAAATGAACTTTTTGATTAAGTTCAGATCATATTTTGTTTGAGAAATGAAAATGTCATCTAGTTGTTGTTTTACTTGCAACCCAAGGAAATAATTTAATTCCCCAACCATGCTCATTTCGAACTTAGATTTCATCAAGTCTGCAAACTCAACAGTCATGTTAGTACAAGTTGATCCATAAATAATATCATCAACATAGATCTGAACCATTAAGATATCATTGTTATGTTTCTTAACAAAAAGCATCTTATCGACATTACCCATTTGGAAATTATGACTTAGTAAAAACTTAGTCAATTTTTCATACCATGCTCTAGGAGCTTGTTTTAAACCATATAGAGCTTTTTTAAGGCGATATACATGATCAGAAAACTTAGGGTCTTCAAACCCTGTAGGTTGTTCCACATACACTTCTTCATGGAGATCACCATTTAAGAAAGCACTCTTTACATTTATTTGATAAATTTAAAATTTTCTAAAGCATGCAATGGATATAAAAAGTTTGATTGATTCAAGGCGAGCAACTGGGTCAAAGGTTTCATCATAATCAATGCCTTCTATTTGAGTGTACCTTTGTACAACCAGTCTTACCTTGTTTCGAATTATATTACTAAGTTCATCAGACTTATTTTTGAAAATCCACTTAATTCCTATAATGTGTTTATCTTTAGGTCTAGGAACAAGATATCCGACATCATTTTGAACAAACTGATTAAGTTCTTCCAACATAGCTACTATCCAGTTTTCATCAGAAAGAACTTCTTTTACGTTTACCGGTTCAATCTGGGATGTAAAGCACACGTAATTACATATATCTTCTAGTTGTCTACGAGTACGCACACTAGTGAGAGGATTTCCAAGAATTTGAGCGGTTGGATGATCTTTAATATTCTTTAATTCAAAATTGTTTTGACTTGATGAAGTACCGGGTTTGTCAATTAGAAGAACTTCATCATTATCTGAACTTGGGACAGGTGTATTCAAATGATCGTCTATGACCATATTAGTTGATTCTTGAATAACACCAGTCCTTTTGTTCAGTACACGATATGTACGACTGTTTAAAGAGTATCCTAAAAAGATTCCTTTATCACTTTTTGTGTCAAACTTACCCATATTTTCACGGTCACGAAAAATATAGCACTTGCTACAAAAAACTCGAAAGTATTTGATAGTAGGCTTTTTATCGAACCACATTTCATAAGCAATTTTATTATTAGATTTACATATATAAACCTGATTAATAACATAGCAGACAGTATTTACTGCTTCAGCCTAAAGATTTTTAGGGAGCTTCATACTATTTAACATTACAATTCCCATTTCTTGAAGCACTCTATTTTTCCTTTCTACAATTTTATTCTGTTGAGGAGTTTTGGGTGCAGAGAATTCATGTGATATTCCCTGATCATTTCAGAATTTCTCGAAACTGCTATTCTCGAACTCAGATCCATGATCAGTATGGATCTTACAAACTTAAGAACCTTTTTCAGTTTGGATCCGTTTAAGAATCCTCTTAACTTCATCAAGGGTTTCTGTTTTATCCCTTGTAACGCTCCGTATTTTCAGGACCCGAGTACACGACCCGTTTCCTAAAAACCTGAGTGTTAACCTTAAAGGATGGTTAAATATTTTTTTTTTCTTCTTTTATCAGAGTAAGCAGATGAGCGTAGAATGGACAAGTAAGTATAAAGGAAAATTTCATTATCATTTAGAATATACAAGAGAGTACCCATAATGACTTATACAAACCAATGTCTTGATATAACAATTACAAGAATCCACATGATTTAGTACATGAAAAATAACATAAGAATGTAAACATAAGCCGCAAGATCGCGCAGCTCCTCGAGGTAAATACAACCATGAAACCCTGGCATTTGTACTCGGCTCCACATCAACCTGAACCTGAAAGTCACTTAGGCCACCTGTGCTACCTGCACGGTTATATATTTGATGGATGAGTGGCCAAGTCAGTGTGAACTCCCCTCAAGATTACACACCGCTGCATTAGATAAGAAATAGTATAAAACATCCAGACAACTAAAACAGAGTAAACACAGTCTTATTATGTGCATAGATGTATGGAATGTGTTCACGCCTCGGGGATGCTCATCCGTGTGGACAGGGCCGCCGCCCATAAATCATCGAACCTGAAAAATATCATTCAATTGGAACATCAAACCCGGGACACATCATCTAGACAGAACGATACGTACATCACGTACGATAACAATAGATGCTGGTCTGTGCTATGTATGCATGATTAACCAATCCGTTATTAGTCCAATTACAACCAGCCATTTTAAATATGCTCAAGGGTCACTACAAGGAGCACATGGCTCAGCGTAGGCCGACAGATCGGGCATAGGTCCCATACCACCATCCCCGGCTCATGAGACAACTATCTTAGGATGTTTAATGGAAACTCATCGACTAGTGGCCAAGCATATTACAGTATATGGGGCTTACCATCACATGGTTGCACGGTATAAAATATCGAACCCATGTAGGGAAAATATCAAATAAAACCACGTAGGGTGAGTATCAAAATATGCCGCATAGGGAAAATATCAAAACCATACGATAAAGACCATCCTTAAAAATCATTGGGCACAACAACCCTAGATGGTAGGCCCACATCAATGATCCATCTAGAACATCACCCCATAACCACCAAGTCGAAGGTCCATTACAATCATAACCAATCGGGTTACATCCCAAGTATGGGTGTACACATATAGGTGGGGGTTTCCCACTGATGTACCAGTTTAAGTTCCATAAGCAATCCACAAATAATCCACTAGTATGAATAAATATGTAAGGTAAACATTAAGCAAGCAATATAGCAATTCAATTTCCACCAGCTAACACATGTGATTATAAAAGAGAGATATCAATTATAAATTTAAATAAAAACTATAACTTAAGCTAATGAGAAGATGAAAAGTTCAAGGGGAAGAATCATTATCTGATGAAACGAATCACCTTCTAGTGTCGTTAAGCACTTGCACCTTAGAATCGAACCCTACCATGAATTATAAGGTTATATAGTTAGACCCAAGCCTTATATGCCTTTTAGTTAGGGTCTTAACCTAGGGTTGGGATTTCCTAAGTTTTAGGGTTTCGCCCTAAGGTTTAGCCCCAGAAGTTGAACTGTAATACCTGTATAGCTTACTCGATGTAATAATATGATTAGTTATAGTTTAACGTTAATGATACAACTAACACTAGTGACCATGGTAATGTTAAGTATTACCATGGAAATAAACTGGTGTAATCTATTATTACTGCTAATATTTTTGAGTGATGGATATTACACTAATATCATTAATAGCAATTTTTGTTTATAATAAATAATATTAGCATAACAATGTCCTGATGGCTATTATTCTATTAGGTTACCTAGTATCAACCCATGATGAATAATAGTGCTAAAAATTCAAAAACAATTATTACTATTAACAATGTACCAGTATTAGCTAACATGACGCTATCAATTGTTAAGGTGAAAATATGTAGTATGTTCTAACATCAATATTAATCTTTTAAGAACCACCAAATAAAATATTAATATTTTAATAATGATAATTTCTATATGTATTAACCAATATTAGTATAGATGATTTACCAAGGGTTAATTTTATCTGAATTTATTAATCTAAAAAAAAATGATGCTAATAATCACAATGATAATTGAAATGATTTCAATCTGGAAAGAAAATGTGGGCTCACTTGAGTTTGTTAACCAAAGACAGGCCCACCGCTGTTCGTGTGCGGCCCACAATTTTTTATGGTGAGGTCCACTGGCTTCAGGCCTAGCTCCAAGACCAATCGTGTGGAGGTCAAAACATGGCCGTTTCGGGCCCACTGCACGGACCAGCTCGGAGCTGTGTCTGAGACTGATCCTAGGCCGATTTTCGGCCCAAACTCGGTGGCTGCTAGAGAGCCATTTTCTGTTGTAGTTCTAACCCCGAACGCAAGCATCTTCTAGCCTGGTTTCTATCATTTGCAGAGCTCCGCTGAGGCCTGCTGCAAAGCTCAACCGAGAGCTCACCTTGGCCTGGCGTGGAGGCCCTAAACTTGGGTCCATTTGGAGGCTCTGTCTGATCCTAGAACATGGCCTAAAAATGAGCAAATCCTTGCTCAATCTGAGGCCTGTTTTCAGTTCAAACAGGAGATGCTCATTGAGGCAGAACTGGGTTTGATCACGGCCCAGATTGTAGGCCATTTCCATCACATTTTGGGGCCCAGACAATGGACTTCTGAAGCTCCATGCAGAGGCTGATTTACAGCACCAAACCTGGCCCAGTTGGGGTCGCTTGGTGCAACGGTGCACTCATTCTCCCTCTCACTTTCTTCTCTTTTCTTCTTCTTTTTTTCTTCCTTTAGCTCCTTTTGAGGACCAGCAACCCTACTGGACTCAGACGAGCTCGTTCTACATTCCCGGACTCACCTCAACTCGACGTGCTGCAGCTCCTCTTCAACGAGGAAGATAATGGCAGATCTTTTATTGGCATTCGTTTCTTTGAAAAGAGAGCATGGGATGACTCAGAATGATGTCATGAAGCTTGGGGAAGAAATAAAACGAAGCTCCATTGGAGTTTTGGTGGTGGGTTCGAAGGTAGAATGGAAACAGTTGTTTTCTAGGGTTTTTGAGAGAGGCTGATGGAGAGGCATTTTCTCTCCTCTTTCTTATAGGAAGACCGGCTTCTCTAGGCAGTTGGATGATTATGAAAGGCTGGGATTTAATTCCAGCATCCGATTTCCATGAAACAACTGCGAACAGGGCGGTTTTAGTGTCGGTTTTGCCACGAAAAGCCCTAACACGTGAGCACAAATGGACGGCCGAGATCTACGTGAGTGGAGGCCTGGCATATGCTGAGATAAAGGGCTGGGATTGGAGGATCTCATCTCACGCGGATCGCCAAGCTGCCGGTGGAGACAGTTTCTATTTTTGGAAACATTGTGTTTCCAGGCCCCTTTTGCGCTGGTTCCTGTGTGCATATGGGTGCCCGCCATCAGGTGAAATCCCCTAGGGTTTATTCATACGTGGACCCCCTTTTAGATGCACGGTTCAGATCATTGAGATAGTCCCTTGGGGTGGGCCACAACACTTCCCAAACGGACGGCTATTCGTCCCTTGACGTAAACCAAAGAAAGAGAGAGAGAGATCTCTCTTGTTTTAGAAGCTACGGGTCAGAGGCGTCTGACCAGCCTCTCCAAAACCGTGCACAGTGAGTGCACCACCTATGGTGCACACCCAACAATTGTGCAGGGTCCAACGTGATGTTTTTGGGAAATCCACACCGTCTATTCTTCTTGAAATTGTCAGTCAGGTCTTTTGACCCAAAAATTAGGCAGATCAAAGGTCCAGGTGGGGCCCAAAACTTGATTTGGGTTCTATTTACTGATTCCCACTAACCTGACGGTCGGATAGTCTCGAAACTGAACGTCAATGGCTAAATGATCCTAATGGCTCTCTTCATAGTGAATTACCAATAAGTCACTAATATTAATATCAATTTTATTACTGTTGTTCATTACTTATAGTTATGATGATTAAAATCATACACACATGTATAATTAAAATTTCAATATTAATGTGCCACTATATACCTGTTATTTCTCACGTATTTAATAATGTAAAATTCATAATATTACGTTATAAATAAATGTACGTATATTAAAAACATCATGTTTAATTACAATCATACTTGTATTCGGTAATATTGTTGAGTAATATACAATTTTATTAAATTATCTAATAATCTTTTGTATAGATATTTATAACAGATATTTAATGCTACATTAATATTTATAGTTCAATTGTACATTGAAAAATTATCACTTGTTATGTCTATTTAATATAATATTATTTTTTTTATAATATTTTATGTACGTTAGTTATATACATATCACTCTACTAAATAAATTATCAATTTCATCTGTAATTCTTTTGATCTATGTTTGTGTAAACCTCTAATGCAACAAATAAATAAATAAATATATATATATATATATATATGTATATATACTTATGAAATGTTACTGGATGATTTGACTCTTATATTGCGGTGATTGAGACCCTAAAATAGACGTCTCTAGACTATTTTGAAAATCACTCGAATGGATGGCTTGATGTACGAATGAATGTTATACAAGACGGTTAAGATGAATAGATCAAGGATTTCTGGGTGTCGGTGTGCATGGATGACCACGTGTGTTTCTACACATGTGAAAACATATTTAAACTTCCCTGGTGACACCCGAGTACTGAGAGTACGGGGTGTTACATCCCTTAAGAAGGCTACCTAAGTGAATCTAAAAAAATCATCCACGATTACGAAGATGTATTTTTTGCCACCTCGACTCTCCGTCCTGGTAGGTCCTATAAGATTCATATGGAGAAGCTCCAGTGGTCTTGATGTGGCATTGGAGTTCACCTTTTGTGAGAGCTCTTTGTTTGCTTGCCATACTGGCATTCACCACATATCTTGTGTGAGACTTGACCTACACTACATGAAAAATGGAAAAAAATGACGGATTTAGAGATGGTTATGGACCGTCTCTAAATTTGCTTGGTTTAAAGACGCTTTAGAGACGGTCGAAAACCGTCTCTAAACTTTTAGACGGCCCTTGACCGTCCTTAATATTGTCTTAAATATTTGAACGTCCACAAATCATTTAAGACGGTCAAAAACCGTCGTTAACTATGGATAAAAGAGGGCTATTGACCGTCTGGAATACGAGACGGTCTCTGACCGTCTTATATGCAACCATTTGAGACGGTCAATGACCGTCCATATTAGAGACGGTCAGTGGCCGTCTCTAACTAGTAATTTGAGACTGTCAAGGACCATCTCAATTAGAGACGGTTATTAGCCGTCTTTTCCTCTACTACAAGACTATCAAAAAATGTCTGAATTAGGGACGGTCCTCAGCTGTCTCCATTTGAGACTGTCAAAGACCGTCTCTAATAGAGACGGTTCTTAGCCGTGTAATAATGGTCATTTGAGACTGTCGAAGACCATCTGCATTAAAGACGGTCCAAAACCGTCTCTAATGCTCAGGTCAAAATTTAAGAGCAAAATAATTTATGAATTTTGAAAAATAAAAGTTTAAAAGCTTACAAAATAATTAACAATATTTAAGAAAAAAAATTAGATTTTGAAAAAAAAAATGTAATTTTATAAAAATCTAGATTTTGAAAAAAAAAATTTAAGAACTTTGAATAATGTTGATAATTTTGAAGAAAAAAAAAGATTTCGATAAAAAAATGATATTTTGAAAAAGAAAATTTATAAAATTAAACAAAGTTGTGAAAAGTTTGACAAATTGTAAAAAAAAAATATATGTTTTTTTTAAAAAAAGAAAACTAGATTTTGTATTTTGACAAGAAAAATTAAAAAGTTATATAACAAGATTTCCATAAAAAAATGATATTTTGAAAAAGAAAATTTTAACAATTAAACAAATTTGTGAAAAAATTGATAAATTGTAAAAATATATATATTTTTTAAAAAAGAAAACTAAATTTTGTATTTTGACAAGAAAATTTGAAAAGTTATATAACAAAAGTGTGATTTAAAAAATGATATTTTGAAAAAAAAAAAAATTTAATTAAACAAAATTGTGAAAAAATTGACAAATTGTAAATATATATATATATATATATATATATATATATATATATATATATATATATATATATTTTAAAAAAGAAAGCTAGATTTTGTATTTTCACAAGAAAAATTGAAAAGTTAGATAACAAAAGTGAGATTTTGATAATGCGTTGTATATTCTTACCGCCCCTATTTTTCTCCAACTCATTTTTGGGCCAGGTATAAAAAATTGTGTAGATTTAAATCTTAAGTAGACCACACCACTGGAAAGAATGATAATATAGTACCTCGTCATTAAAAATTATAAAGAGCCCATCATAAGGTTTTAGTAATGTTTATTTGCAATCCAACTTGTTGATAATGTAAAGAAGATCTAGATTAAGGTAAACTACAAAGATCAAATTGATCCAAAACTTTTGTGGCCTTCAAAAGGTTTTTAATAGTTATTCATCATTGTTTTGATTGATATAACCCACCTGAGATTATTGAGTTTTTATGATTTCAAATCACATCCTAAAATATGATGGAAAAATATATGGACGGTCGATATACATAAAATATATCAAGGTGGGCCCTACATGGTTAGAGCAACACCCATAAAAGAGTTACCTAAAATAGTGAATGGTACTATAAGGTCACCTCATGGGAACTTCCCATGAGGTTAATCTGTGCGCCCACCATGATATGTGTAGAACATCAACACCATGCATTTGATGTGTCCCCAAGTCCAAAAATCAGTCGTATATGAAACTCAGGTGGGCCATAGCATCTAAAACTATGTGAAGACATCCCTGAAACATATAAAAGCATTTGGTGGGTCCCACATGAGTTTTGGATGTGAATGAAAGTTGGTCTGACTCCTCATCCTAGTGTGGCACACATAATGAATGGGCTGGATCTATGAACCACATCTAGGTGGGCCCAATAAATTATTATGAATGTTTTAATGGGAGGGTAACCCTCTCAACTATAGTACGTGGTGTGGCCCACCCAAGTCATGGATTGACTTTATTTTTAAGCTTGTGGCCTACCATGGAATGGTGCATCTGATTGACGGGACAAATCCAAAGTTCAAGTGGACCCACACCATAGAAAATAGTAGGATAGTGACACCCACTATTGAAACCTTCTTAGGGCCCACTGCGATGTTTATTTGAGATCCAACATGTTTATAAGTTAATACAGACATGGATGCGGTTGAAACTTGGTCTGACCCCTCATCCAAGTGGGACACAGGATATGTGAATCACATTTAGGTAAGCCCAATATATGATTATAAATGTTTTAAGGAAACCCTTCTCTACTATATTTAGGTGAGTTATTCATTACTCTTACCAGAGTAATTAAACTTTGTGGGGTCCACTGTTATTTATTTATTTTTATCCACTCTATTTATCCATGTTAACAGATAATTTGACGTCTAAAGAACAAAAAGGAAGCATATCCAAAGCTCAGGTGGACCACACCATAGAAAATAGTGTGATTGAACCTCTACCATTTAAAATTTCTTGGAGGCCATAAAAGTTTTGGATCAAGCTGATGTTTGTGTTTTCTATTCATTCATACATTTTTAATATTATGAACAACCTTTAACCATTTTTTGACAATCTGACTAGTCCAAATTGAAGATTAAATAACTTCAGATGTTTAAATCAAAATTCACTCAATTTGTTGATCAATCTTGTTTGCCCAATATCTTTCTCATATGTAGCACGATCGAGGCGAGTAACTATAATGATTAGTAAAATAGAGTGAATGGACCAGACATGTAAAATGGGTCAAATATTCTAGTCAAAATTGTGACCCAACTTATTGACACCCTGAGACTTTAAGAATTAATGTTAGTAGGTTTTGTAAGGCTCATCATGATGTGTGTCGAACATCAACACCGTGCATTTGATAGAAGTTTTGGATCAAGCTGATGTTTGTGTTTTCCCTTCATTCATATCTTTTTGATATTATGAACATGTTGGATGACAAACATTACTGTGAGCCCAAAGAAGGTATCAATGGTGGAAATCATTATTCCACACTGTTTTGTGTCGCATGGTCCACTTGAGTTTTGGATTTACCGAAATTTTGGGATCAACACACACCATTCATCCATTTTTCGAGATCATTTTATAGAATTATCTAAAAAATGAATCATATTAAAAATTTAAATGGACCACATCACAAATAAGGGGAACAGATTGGCTACTCTTCCTACACCATCCAATGGCTAGTGGTTGGTGCTGTGTGGGCCCCACCATGATTTATGGCCCTACGATCATTTTTATTTTATTTAAAAACTTTTGAACTAGTTGGATTTCAAATAAACATTACGATGGGCCTTATAATAGTTTCAACGGTGGGAATCACCCTCCCATTGTTTTCTGTGGTGGGTCCACTACAGATTTTTATCTGTCTCATTCTTTGGCTCGTGACTTAAAATGATATCTCAAAATGGACGGACGGTATGGATATAACAAATACATCATATATTTTTATATTTTAAAAATATTATATATATATATATATGGAAAAGGTTCTACACATCGAGGTCATGGGAACTCCCCACGAGGTCAAGCTGTGTGGGCCCCACCATGATGTGTGTCATAAATCAACACCGTGCATTTGATGGGTCCCCTTTAAATTATAGGATATCCCAAAAATCAGCCGTATACAGAACTCGTGGGCCATACCATCTAAAATCATGTGAAGACATGCCTAAAACATATAAAAGCACTTGGTGGGGCCCACCTGAAATTTGGATGCGTCTGAAACTTGGTATGACCCCTCATCCAAGTGGCACACACATAATGGATGGGCTAGATTTATGAACCACATCTCTGTGAGCCCAAAAAATAATTATGAATGTTTTAATGGAGGGTAACCCCTCTCCAACTTTTGTGTTCGGTGGTCTGTGGGACCCACCATGATGTATGTGTTTCATCCATGTCGTCCATCTATTTTTATAGTTCATTTTATAATATTGCCAAAAAAATTGAGTTATATCCCAATCTCGAGTGGACCACATTACAAGAAAAAGTGTTAAATGAATGTCGACCATTAAAAACTTTTTGAGAGCCATGAAAGTATTGGATCAAGCTGATCTTTGTTTTTTCCCTTCATCTAGGCCTTTACGACCAAATCAACAGATTGGATGTCAGATAAACAGTACAGTGGGCCTTAGGAGGATTTAAATGATGGATATCCAATCGCTATTGTTTTCCTGTGGTGTGGTCCACCTAAGATTTATATCCCTCTTATCTTCAAAACTATAGCCTAAAATGATCTTTAAAAATGGATGAACGGATTGGATGAAACACATACGTCATGGTGGGGCCCACGGACCACCGAACACTAGCCACGGGGCTCGTTTCAGAGGGAGTAGCCAATCCGTTCCACCCAAATATCTCCCGCGTGCACTCGCAACCCAAATCCGTGTCCGTCCCTCCCTCTCTCTCTCTCTCTCTCTCTCTCTCTCTCTCACCCGCTCTCCCTCCCTCTCTCTCCCTCTCTCTCCCTCGTCGCATAGCTAATCCGCGTCCCGCTCTCCTCTCTCTCGCCCTCCTCTTCTCTCTCTCTCTCTCTCTCTCTCTCTCTCTCTCTCTCTCTCTGTCTCTCTCTAAACCCGTCGCAGCTAATCCGCGTCCCCCTCTCTCAACCCGTCGCAGCTTATCCACGTCCCCCTCTCTCTCTCTCTCTCTCTCTCTCTCTCTCTCTCTCTCTCTCTCGCCCTCCTTTTCTACTCCAAACCCTAACCCATCATCCACCGACGATGTCCATGGTCTTCCCCATCGGCGGTAGCAATGATCAAGTCCCACGCATGGCCGCCCAACCTCCATCAACGACAACTACCACAAATCGAAGGTACTCTCTCTCGATCTCTCTTCCTTCATCTTTGTCTATCTCACTTCCCCTTTCGATTTGGGGATTTTAGGTCTTACAGATTTGGGGATTTTAGGGCTTACAAATTTGGGGATTTTAGGGCTTACAGATTTTAGGGATTTTATGGCTTACAGATTTGGGGATTTTAGGGCTTATAGATTTGGGGATTTTAGGGCTTATAGATTTGGGGATTTTAGGGCTTATAAAATCCACAACCATTTATGCGGTGAGCTAGAGAGATTTACATTGCGTCCTCAGTGCCATCCCTTAATGTTTCCTTCTATATATGTTTATAGAGATGAATGAGTTAGTGGATTTTGTAGCTAAAGTGGGGTTATTTCACTCTGTTGTCAATCACAGGCCTCATAGCTCTTCTGATTCATATTTCTGATGGATTCTATATCTTTTTCCTCCAATATTTTTCTTCACTTATAAGAGGAGTTATTTGATATGTCAAGGCCCATATGGCATGCATGTATTTACATTCAAACCAACCAAATAGTGGACCTCATCAGTAGATGAAGCATAGCCCCAAAATCAAATTGATTAGGCAAATCTTAACCTCGATGAATAGACATCTCAGTATCTTGAATTTGGACCGCTTCTCGTTTTCCATTTTGACCATTCATTGGATGCCCACCGAGTGCTGCTAGGATATCATGCACTCAATGATACAGTGCATTTGAAGCATTTGAAATGATGGTAATTGTTGTGGTGGGGAACAACCTCATATGTTTGTCTTTTTAACCTTCTGGACTTTTACTTGCATGTCCGTCTTCAATTAGTTGGGTTTCCTGGTGGTGCTATGTAGCTTATAATTTTCTACTATCATTTCGAATTATCTGTCATAGTGTTCTTGCACCTGCAAGTTATAACAAAAATCTAGATTGCATGTGGTTGTATTACTGAAGAAGTCTTCCGAGTCAAAGCCTAAACAATTTGGGACATAAGATTTTCCGCTTTGTTATGAAAATGTTGTGCATTAGCGATGTATAATTTCCATTATTGGTTGGTATTAACGAGATGGTTGTTCATTAGTTTGACAGGTTTCCTTTGTTTGTGCAGCTATGACTTAAATAGTACCTAACCGTCCCATTTTATAGGCTATTTGTTGGATGATTATAATATTTGATGAGTGTTTTTAAAGTGTGGTCCATTGTAGCGAAATGACACACTGTACAGATGGAGTACAAAAGTCTTGTGAGCATACAGGTTTGGATGTTAAATCATTATTTGGATGCTCATTTCAGGTTTTGGTTTGTATCAGCATACAGGTTTGAAATGATTATTTTGGTTGTTCATTATAGATTTCACATTTACATGTGTATACTACTTTAGATATGGTTAGGTACACATTTACACGTGTATACAGGTTTGAAACGATTGTTCTGGATGCTCATTTCCTCCTGTTTATTCTGTTATGAGAAATAGGGTTGGATTTTGGAGTGTGATGACTTTGATTTGTGGCTTCACTAAATTTAATGTGATCAGTTAGACACTTTTTGGCTGTTTGATCGATTTGATTGAAATATACTACTTTAGATATAGTATGTTAAGTGAAGCATGCTTAGTACATTTTAAATTAAATTTTGTATTTCAAATAGATGTTGCTACGGTGAAGGGTGTTACGTACCACTTTGACAGTTAGTGCATACTATATCTATTTTGATAAGTTGCATTACTGGGGTGTTGTAATTTTACATTTCATTTGATTTCTCATAGTTTGATGTTGGGAATCTATAACAGGAAAGAAAAACATGGATACTTAGAGGTCAATATTGACTTTTAGGCTGAATTCAAATGTTGGAGTGAATTAAATTGTGAACATTCATGCTTTCAAAAAAAAAAAAAAAAAAAAAACAGAACATTCAGTTTAATAAAAAAGTTAATGGGTGCTTCCAGGTCATTCATAATGATGAAGTTGCATTGAAATTGCAGCATGTTGCTTTTGAGTGGGTCATGACATATGACCAGTTGTAGGTTGATCATTTCTCTTGTCAAAATACCTTGAACTAGAAGAAAAGTAGAGGTGTTAAATGCTTTACAGATTCAATTTAGTGAGAACTTGGAAGGAAATTAGTAAAATATGGGCCAGATACGTAATAATTGGTAGGTATCATTTTGAACTTCTACATGCACTTGGATACTCTCATATCTCACTTTTTGGAAATTGGGTATTGCTGGTATTCTCAATTGGGTCTTGCATTTTGAATGTGTACATGCACTTGAACTCTCCTAAATCTGTAATTTCAATTGGGCCAGGTAAGATTAAATCCGAGCGGTTACAATCTACCCCACTTAAACATAATTTCATCATCGAAATTTATTTATGTGTTTCACTTGCACTAATCCGTTATGTTTAGTATTTTACTTTATCCCTCGTGAGGTGGATGTACATGTATAGGCGTGAGTGTAATTGGCTACGTGAAAATCGGGACACTACACTAACTTTAATTGTTAAGTGGGACACACTACATGGATGTGGGCCCAGAACTCACATGTGCTATCCTTGAATATCCTTATGTATGTGTTGAGTATAGACCATTGGGTCTCCTTTCTCCAACCATCCATTTTTCAAAGTGGCCTACACAAGATGCATGGCCCACCCCACTGGAGGGATCATTGTAGCATGGCCTGGATCATTAAGGGGTAGTTTGGATGACAGTAACATCTCTTGTTGTAGAGTGTTTAAACCTGAAAAGATATTATGCATGGCAGGGCATGATGGTTGATATAGAGGGATGTTGTGTGGGGCTCACCATGATGTGAATAGTACATCCAATTCATACAGCGTCCCTTAGTGCTCTCCAGCCGCCTAAAAAAACATTTGATTGATCATCGGCCCACCACATGACAGGGAACATTTGGGATGAGATGCCCACTATTAAAAAACTTGTGGGACCTACTATGATGGGTTCTGGACATCCAATCCATCTATCTAGGATGTGTATCCCTTCATGCTCTCTTAGGGCCTTAAAAATTTAAACCTTTATTTTTTTAAGATTCTCATGAAGTTATCACCAAATGCTACATGTGCTGTGAATGCCCATTTTATACATTATAGACGTTTTAGAAGTTAGCCTAACACATAAACAACTGATAACTCCCAAACCGTCACGTGCACACGACATCCAATCCATCCAATATGTCGGGCATAACATAGGAATTGCTATATGCAAAACTCAATCACATCCACTCTTGAACTGAACTACATTGCATTATGCTATTTATCAATTGCTAGACATTGTTTTCTAGCTATCAGATGTGACCCTCTTGATGAGTAGATGTGGCTGAGTTTTATATTAAGCGATCCTCATGGTGGGCCAACCAATGAAATGGTTGGATGTTGCATTCAGTTAATAGGTTAGATGTAATCTGCTAGGTGGATCATACTTGTGGTCCACCAATTGGTTGAACTTGAAGCCTCTAAATTAATTATCTATAAATACTTTTCTATTTAAAACTACCATTGCATGTAAACAATTTACACCTAAAACTATTTATAAGTATGTAGATAGATTAATACGATATCTGGTAGTATGACTCTTAATACAATATCTTGTGAAGAAATGCTTGGCATTTTTTTTAGGATTTCTTGAATTGAATTGAGCGTGTGTTTGTTTGATTTGGGATGCTTAGTGTTGGATCAGGTTTTGGAGCTGAAAATGGTAAAAAGTAGTGCTTGGTGTTTGAGAAGATTGATTCTTGTGTTAATGTGAAGAAGGTTATTATCAGAAAGTAGAATGTTGGAATTGGAGATTCCTTTTGATTCCTGTGATTAGAATGTCTACATACTAGTAACATTTTATTTTATTTTATTTTTTCTGCTTCTCAGACTTTCATACAAGCGGGGTTATTGAAAGACGGTCTATGTTCAATTCAGGATGAGAGTGCAGGTCAGTTCGTTTTCCAGATCCTACCCCAGCCATTTTTCTAAAATAGGGTTTGAAGGCTATGCCTATTACATATAATTTTATTACATATATTGATCTTTAGTCTTTTAATTTATATCATTCATTTGATTCCATGCATTTTGTAGAAATTCAACTGTTTGTATAGTGAAATCAAATTGCCCCAGACTGTAAATCAAGAACTCCCAATTGGTGCATTCATATGCCTTTTTTCAGGGGCAATGTCTTAGAAAGAAGACCAGTCACCAAACTCTTTCCAATGAAACATGTCTAAATTGCATTGGTTAGACAAAAGTAAGTGTGAAGTGGAAATTGGAAAATATAATTCTAAGAAGTTAAGAACAGAAAATTTGTTACCAAGTACAATTTCAGTAGAGCTTTTAGCTTAAAAATCAAGTGTTTCCTTCCTCAAGTTTTTAGAACTTTTAGCTTAAATCTCTAGTATTCCCATCGTGAAGCAGGAGAAACCACCAATTACAATATCTGCAATGAACAGTATATTGCAACAAATCCATGCCGTCCATCTATTTTTAAAGATCATCTTATGGCATGTATGAGAATATGAAAGTATTACAGCACAGGAAACAGTTTGATTGAACATCTACCATTGAAAATTTTTTGGAGGCCAAAGAAGTTTTGGATCAAGCTGATGTTTGTGCTTTCTCTTCATCCATGTCTTTATGATCATATTAACAAGTTGGATGAAAAATAAAAATTACTTTAGACCCTAGGAAGGTTTCAACAGTGGAAATCTGGATTTTCTTATTAGTAAATTTTAACTGAACTCGTTCTTTTGAAAAATAGAAAAATGGGAATATTAGTAAATATGGATTTTCTTATTAAGAAGAAAATGAAAGATGGATTGAAAAAATATAAAAGAGTTTTACCGAAATTATTTATTCCAAATAGGACATTTATCAAAAGAGCACTATTGGGTGATATTTAAGATTTTCATTATAAATAGATTAAGAGCCAATGATAATTATAAGTAGATTTGCAGCCAAAAATAAAGAATTTGATTTTTTTCAAAATATGGAAAGACTAATCAGTCCTACGTCTTGTAACTTCAGCCACTGCTTCAAATGGAGGGTCTGCACAAAGATTTGGTTAGGGAGATCACTGATGGTGAACTAGCAGCTGCAACAAATATGAGAGTTACAAAGGTGAAAAGAAACATAAGTCGGTCGGTAAGATAAGATGCATGATTTTTCTTTTTAATTGTTAGTCATAGATTGACAGTACTTGTTTCAATTTTCTTGGATGGATGATGAATGTATTTGGGAATGTAAATGAAAATAAAAAACTTATAATATATATATATATATATGTTATCAATGGAGGATACCTTGTTTAGGGGGACATGAAATTCTTGTAGCTTATGGTATGGTGCCCCATATTGGTTTTATGTTACTAGTATGTAGTAGATAATACTAGGTTCAATAGTAGATAATATTAGAAAATCCCTAAACCTAAACCTACACCTAATCCTAATCTACTCCTTAACCCGAATCCAAACCTAAACCTATACTTATAACCTAAAACTATTCTCAAATCTCAAAACCTATAACCTAAACTCAATCCAAACCCGAACCCGAATTCCTAAGCCTTAACCTAAACATATAACCTATAACCTATAACCTAAGCCTATACCTAAACCTAAAACCTAAAGCTAAAGTTAAACCTGTAACTTAAACCTAAACTCAAATCCCTAAACCTTAATCTAAACCTAAACCTACAACCTAAACTTAAACTTATAACCTTAACCCTAAACCTACACCTAAACCTACACCTAATCCTATTCTCAACTCCCTAACCTAAACCTAAACCTAAACTTGAAAACCCAAAACTAAACCCGAACTCCGAACCCGATCCCGATTTCCTAAACCTAAACTTAAGACCTTAACCTAAACCTATTCTCAAATCCCAAAACCTCAGTAACCTAAACCTAAACCTATAACCTATAACCTAAACTAAAACCTATAACCAAAACCAAAACCTATAACCTAAACCCGAACCCATTCTCAAATCCCATAACCTAAACCTAAACCTAAATCAAAACCTATAACCTAAACCAAAACCAAAACTAAACCCAAACCCAAACCCAAACCCGAACCCGAATTCCTAAACCTTAAGTTAAACATATAACCTATAACCTATAACTTAAGCCTATACCTAAACCTAAAACCTTACTTATAACCTAAACCTTAACCTATTCTCAATTCCCTAAACCTATAGCTTATAACCTAAACCTAAACCTTAACCTAAACCTAAACCTAAACCTATAACCTTAACCTAAACCAAATTCTATGACCTAAAACCTAAATGTATTCTCAAATCCCTAAACCTAAACCTACACCTAATTCTAATCTCAACTCCCTAACCTAAACCTAAACCTAAATTTGAAAACCCAAACCTAAACGCGATCCCGAACCCAAACCCGATTTCCTAAACCTAAACCTTAACCTATTCCCAATTCCTAAACCTATAGTTTATAACCTAAACCTAAACCTAACCTAAACCTAAACATAAACCTTAACCTATTCTCAAATCCCTAAACTTACACCTATACCTAATCCTAATCTCAACTCCCTAACCTAAACCTAAACCAAAACTTGAAAACCCAAACCTATACCCAATCCCGAACCCAAACCCGAATTCCTAAACCTAAACCTTAACCTATTTTCAAATCCCTAAACCTAAACCTACACCTAATTCTAATCTCAACTCCCTAACCTAAACCTAAACTTAAAAACCCAAACCTAAAACCCGATCCCGACCACAACCCGAACTCCGATTTCGTAAACCAAAACCTTTACCTATTCTCAAATCCCTAAACTTAAACCTACACCTAATCCTAATCTAAACTCCCTAACCTAAACCTAAACCTAAACTTGAAAACCCAAACCTAAACCCGATCCCGAACCCGAACCCGAACCCGTTTCCCGAAACCTAAACCTTAACCTATTCTCAATTCCCTAAACCTATAGCTTATAACCTAAACCTAAACCTTAACCTAAACCTATAACCTAAACCAAAACTTATGACCTAAAACCTAAATGTATTCTCAAATCTCTAAACTTAAACCTACACCTAATCCTAATCTCAACTCCCTAACCTAAACCTAAACCTAAACTTGAAAACCCAAACCTAAAACCCGATCCCGAACCCAAACCTAACCTATTCTCAAATCCTTAAACTTAAACCTACACCTAATCATAATCTAAACTCCCTAACCTAAACCTAAAATTGAAAACCCAAACCTAAACCCAATCCCGAACCCGAACCCGAATTCCTAAACCTAAACCTTTAACCTATTTTCAAATCTCTAAACCTAAACATACACGTAATCCTAATCTCGACTCCCTAACCTAAACCTAAACCTAAACTTGAAAACCCAAACCTAAACCCGATCCCGATCCCGAACCCGAACCCGATTTCCTAAACCTAAACCTTAACATATTCTCAATCCCTAAACCTATAGCTTATAAGACCTTAAAACCTTAACCTTAACCTAAACCTATAACCTTAAAACTAAAACCTATGCCCTAAAACCTAAACTTATAATGTATAACCTAACCTTAACCTAAACCTAAAACCTAAACCTTAACCAATACCTAAAACCTAAAAATAAACCTAAAACCTAAATGTATTCTCAAATCCCAAAACCTAAACCTACACCTAATCCTAATATCAACTTCCTAACCTAAACCTAAACCTAAACCCGATCCCAAACCCGATCCCGATTTCCTAAACCTAAACCTTAACCTATTCTCAATTCCCTAAACCTATAGTTTATAACCTAAACCTAAACCTAACCTAAACCTAAACCTAAACCTATAACCTTAACCAAAACCAAAACCAAAACCTATGACCTAAAACCTTAACCTATAACCTATAACCTAAACTTATAACCTAACACTAACCTAAACCTAAAATCTAAACCTTAACCAATAACCTAAAACCTAAACCTAAACCTAAAACCTAAATATATTCTCAAATCCCTAAATCTAAACCTACACCTAATCCTAATCCCAACTCCCTAACCTAAACCTAAACCCGATCCCGAACCCGAACCCAATTTCCTAAACCTAAACCTTAACCTATTCTCAAATCCCTAAACTTAAACCTACACCTAATCCTAATCTCAACTCCCTAACCTAAACCTAAACCTAAACTTGAAAACCCAAACCTATACCCAATCCCGAACCCGAACCCGAATTCCTAAACCTAAACCTTAACCTATTTTCAAATCCCTAAACCTAAACCTACACCTAATTCTAATCTCAACTCCCTAACCTAAACCTAAACTTAAAACCCAAACCTAAAACCCGATCCCGACCCCGAACCCAAACTCGATTTTGTAAACCAAAACCTTTACCTATTCTCAAATCCCTAAACTTAAACCTACACCTAATCCTAATCTAAACTCCCTAACCTAAACCTAAACCTAAACTTGAAAACCCAAACCTAAACCCGATCTCGAACCCGAACCCGAACCCGTTTCCCCGAAACCTAAACCTTAACCTATTCTCAATTCCTAAACCTATAGCTTATAACCTAAACCTAAACCTTAACCTAAACCTATAACCTAAACCAAAACTTATGACCTAAAACCTAAATGTATTCTCAAATCTCTAAACTTAAACCTACACCTAATCCTAATCTCAACTCCTAACCTAAACCTAAACCTAAACTTGAAAACCCAAACCTAAAACCCGATCCCGAACCCAAACCTAACCTATTCTCAAATCCCTAAACTTAAACCTACACCTAATCATAATCTAAACTCCCTAACCTAAACCTAAAATTGAAAACCCAAACCTAAACCCAATCCCGAACCCGAACCCGACTCCTAAACCTAAACCTTTAACCTATTTTCAAATCTCTAAACCTAAACATACACGTAATCCTAATCTCGACTCCCTAACCTAAACCTAAACCTAAACTTGAAAACCCAAACCTAAACCCGATCCCGATCCCGAACCCGAACCCGATTTCCTAAACCAACCTTAACATATTCTCAATCCCCTAAACCTATAGCTTATAAGACCTTAAAACCTTAACCTTAACCTAAACCTATAACCTTAAAACCAAAACCTATGCCCTAAAACCTAAACTTATAATGTATAACCTAACCTTAACCTAAACCTAAAACCTAAACCTTAACCAATACCTAAAACCTAAAAATAAACCTAAAACCTAAATGTATTCTCAAATCCCAAAACCTAAACTCGCACCTAATCCTAATCTCAACTTCCTAACCTAAACCTAAACCTAAACCCGATCCCGAACCCGATCCCGATTTCCTAAACCTAAACCTTAACCTATTCTCAATTCCCTAAACTTATAGTTTATAACCTAAACCTAAACCTAAACCTATAACCTTAACCAAAACCAAAACCAAAACCTATGACCTAAAACCTTAACCTATAACCTATAACCTAAACTTATAACCTAACACTAACCTAAACCTAAAATCTAAACCTTAACCAATAACCTAAAACCTAAACCTAAACCTAAAACCTAAATATATTCTCAAATCCCTAAATCTAAACCTACACCTAATCCTAATCCCAACTCCCTAACCTAAACCTAAACCCGATCCCGAACCCGAACCCGATTTCCTAAACCTAAACCTTAACCTATTCTCAAATCCCTAAACTTAAACCTACACCTAATCCTAATCTCAACTCCTAACCTAAACCTAAACCTAAACTTGAAAACCCAAACCTATACCCAATCCCGAACCCGAACCCGAATTCCTAAACCTAAACCTTAACCTATTTTCAAATCCCTAAACCTAAACCTACACCTAATTCTAATCTTAACTCCCTAACCTAAACCTAAACCTAAACTTGAAAACCCAAACATAAAACTCGATCCCGAACCCGAACCGGTTTCCTAAACCAAAACCTTAACCTATTCTCAAATCCCTAAACCTATAGCTTATAACCTAAACCTAAACCTAAACCTAAACCTTAACCTAAACCTATAACCTTAACCTAAACCAAAACTTATGACCTAAAACCTAAATGTATTCTCAAATCTCTAAACCTAAACCTACACCTAATCCTAATATCAACTCCCTAACCTAAACCTAAACCTAAACTTGAAAACCCAAACCTAAAACCCGATCCCGAACCCGAACCCGATTTCCTAAACCTAAACCTAAACCTTAACCTATTCTCAAATCCCTAAACTTAAACCTACACCTAATCCTAATCTAAACTCCCTAACCTAAACCTAAACCTAAAATTGAAAACCCAAACCTAAACCCAATCCCGAACTCGAACCCGAATTCCTAAACCTAAACCTTAACCTATCCTCAAATCCCTAAACTTAAACCTACACCTAATCCTAATCTAAACTCCCTAACCTAAACCTAAACCTAAAATTGAAAACCCAAACCTAAACCCAATCCCGAACTCCGAACCCGAATTCCTAAACCTAAACCTTAACCTATTTTCAAATCCCTAAACCTAAACTTACACCTAATCCTAATCTTGACTCCCTAACCTAAACTCCGAACCTAAACTTGAAAACCCAAACCTAAACCCGATCCCGATCCCGAACCCGAACCCGATTTCCTAAATCTAAACCATAACATATTCTCAATCCCCTAAACCTATACCTTATAAGACCTTAAAACCTTAACCTTAACCTAAACCTATAACCTTAAAACCAAAACCTATGTCCTAAAACCTAAACTTATAACCTATAACCTAACCTTAACCTAAACCTAAAACCTAAACCTTAACCAATACCTAAACCTAAATGTATTTTCAAATCCCTAAACCTAAACCTACACCTAATCCTAATCTCAACTCCCTAACCTAAACCTAAACCCGATCCCAAACCCGAACCCGATTTCCTAAACCTAAACCTTAACCTATTCTCAATTCCCTAAACCTATAGCTTATAACCTAAACCTAAACCTTAACCTAAACTTATAACCTTAACCTAAACCAAAACTTATGACCTAAAACCTAAATGTATTCTCAAATCTCTAAACCTAAACCTACACCTAATCCTAATCTCAACTCCCTAACCTAAACCTAAACCTAAACTTGAAAACCCAAAACTAAAACTCCGATCCCGAACCCGAACACGATTTCCTAAACCTAAACCTTAACCTATTCTCAAATCCCTAAACTTAAACCTACACCTAATCCTAATCTAAACTCCCTAAGCTAAACCTAAACCTAAACTTGAAAACTCAAACCTAAACTCAATCCCAAACCCGAATCCGAATTCCTAAACCTAAACCTTAACATATTCTCAATTCCCTAAACCTATAGCTTATAAGACCTTAAAACCTTAACCTTAACCTAAACCTATAACCTTAAAACCAAAACCTATTCCCTAAAACCTAAACTTATAACGTATAACCTAACCTTAACCTAAACTTAAAACCTAAACCTTAACCAATACCTAAAACCTAAAAATAAACCTTAAACCTAAATGTATTCTCAAATCCCTAAACCTAAACCTACACCTAATCCTAATCTCAACTCCCTAACCTAAACCTAAACCCGATCTTGAACCCGAACCCGATTTCCTAAACCTAAACCTAAACCTATTCTCAATTCCCTAAACCTATAGCTTATAACCTAAACCTAAACCTTAACCTAAACTTATAACCTTAACCTAAACCAAAACTTATGACCTAAAACCTAAATGTATTCTCAAATATCTAAACCTAAACCTACACCTAATCGTAATCTCAACTCCCTAACCTAAACCTAAACCTAAACTTGAAAACCCAAACCTAAAACCCGATCCCGAACCCAAACCCGATTTCCTAAACCTAAAACTTAACCTATTCTCAAATCCCTAAACTTAAACCTACACCTAATCCTAATCTAAACTCCCTAACCTAAACCCAATCCCGAACCCAAATTCTAAACCTAAACCTACACCTAATCCTAATCTTGACTTCCTAACCTAAACCCGAACCTAAACTTGAAAACCCAAACCTAAACCCGATCCCGAACCCGAACCCGATTTCTAAACCTAAACCTTAACATATTCTCAATTCCCTAAACCTATAGCTTATAAGACCTTAAAACCTTAACCTTAACCTAAACCTATAACCTTAAAACCAAAACTATGTCCTAAAACCTAAACTTATAACCTATAACCTAACCTTAACCTAAACCTAAAACCTAAACCTTAACCAATACCCAAAACCTAAAAATAAACCTAAAACCTAAATGTATTCTCAAATCCCTAAACCTAAACCTACACCTAATCCTAATCTCAACTCCCTAACCTAAACCTAAACCCGATCTTGAACCCGAACCCGATTTCCTCAACCTAAACCTTAACTTATTCTCAATTCCCTAAACCTATAGCTTATAACCTAAACCTTAACCTAAACCTATATCTTTAACCTAAACCAAAACTTATGACTTAAAACCTAAATGTATTCTCAAATCTCTAAACCTACACCTAATCCTAATTTCAACTCCCTAACCTAAACCTAAACCTAAACTTGAAAACCCAAACCTAAAACCCGATCCTCGAACCCGAACCCGATTTCCAAAACCTAAATCTTAACCTATTCTCAAATCCTTA
The DNA here is from genome assembly GCA_030180095.1 of Magnolia changhungtana. Lineage (NCBI taxonomy): Eukaryota > Viridiplantae > Streptophyta > Magnoliopsida > Magnoliales > Magnoliaceae > Magnolia > Magnolia changhungtana. The sequence goes on along the minus strand of JASAUF010000612.1, from coordinate 4,502,105 downwards.
AACTTAAACCTACACCTAATCCTAATCTAAACTCCCTAACCTAAACCTAAACCTAAACTTGAAAACCCAAACCTAAACCCAATCCCGAACCCAAACCCGAATTCCTAAACCTAAACCTTAACCTATTTTCAAATCCCTAAACCTAAACCTACACCTAATCCTAATCTCGACTCTCTAACCTAAACCTAAACCTTTTTTTTTCCTTTTTTTTTTTACTTATGAAGTTAAACTTTATATGTATTATGCGTGGATGAATAATGTATTGTGGATAAGATTGTTTGTGTTTGGATGGATGTAGTTTATGTTTGGATGGATTTACGTAGTTTGGGTTTAGATGGATGTGAATGTGAATGTGAATGTGATGAAACAGGTGTATATCAGTCCTGTTTGGATGAAACAGGTGAATGTGAATGAAACAGGTGTGAATGAAACAGGTGTATATTAGTCCTATTTGGATGAAACAGGTGTATATCAGTCCTATTTGGATGAAACAGGTAAATGTGAATGAAACAGGTGTATGTCAGTTCTGTTTGGATGAAACAGGTGAATGTGAATGTGATGAAACAGTTTGGATTTACGTATGTGAATGAAACAGGTGTATATCAGTCCTGTTTGGATGAAACAAGTGTATATCAGGTGTATGTCAGTCCTGTTTGGATGAAACAGGTGTATATCAGTCCTGTTTGGATGAAACAGGTGTATGTGAATGAAACAGGTGTATATCAGTCTTGTTTGGATGAAACAGGTGAATGTGAATGAAGCAGGTGAACGTGAATGTGATGAAACAGTTTGGATTTACATATGTGAATGAAACAGGTGTATATCAGTCCTGTTTGGATGAAACAGGTGAATGTGAATGAAACAGGTGTATATCAGTCTTGTTTGGATGAAACAGGTGAATGTGAATGTGATGAAACAGTTTGGATTTATGTAGTTTGTGTAACAGGTATATATCAGGAAGAATACTGTAACAGGTCAAAATTGGAAATGTCCTTTTAAGGGTCATAAGAGACGGCCTATAGCCGTCCTTTTAAAGGACGGTCCTGACCGTCCTTTGAAGGCTCATAAGAGACGGTCTATAACAGTCATTTTTAAGGACGGTCTATGACCGTCCGTTTCAAGGACGGTTCATGGCCGTACTTTGAAGGCTCATAAGAGACTGTCCATGACAGTCCTTTTTAAGGACGGTCCATAACAGTCCTTTTTAAGGACGGTCTATGGTTGTCCCTTTGACAGTCCATTTTAAGGACGGTCCATAACCGTCCTTTTTAAGGACGGTCCATGACCGTCTTTTTTTCGTCAATAAGAATGACGGTTTTCAACCGTCCTTTAAAAAATAAGACAGGTCAAATTTTGACGGCCTATGCGACGGTCCATGACCATCCTTTTTGGTCATTTGAGAAGGTTTTTGACCGTCCTTTTTTTGCTGTTTGGCATAGTGCTAAGTTTGTATGTGTGCATGTGTATGTGAGTATGCATCTTGTTCATCATAGTTTCGCGGTCCTACTGGTCGAATCCCGGTGACCCATGACCCTTGGATAATGTTTGCCGTCATCCTTGAGTTCGTCATGTAGACCCAACTCATATTGACCCAAGACCTATGCCATTGTGACCACATCGTCGCCGCGGTTCCAACGCCGTGTCTCGCGCATAAATCTGATATATAGATCAAAAGTTATATACATTTTTGACATGTGGCCCACGTAGGTAGAATGCATGTGGACCACCATCACCTATAGAACAAGTCCCCATACACACTACACACACCACACAAATCTTATGGAAATACCACCCATCTCAATAAACACCACCCAAGCCTAGTCTAAAGGCCTAAACATTGTAATCTCCTCCCTATACTATGATGACTTCTCTTACAAAATAATTATAGCATTTTTCTCTCTTTATTCTCTCCCTCCCTCTCATTTCCCTCCATTGCTAGAATTTTCAGCAACTTCCCTTCCATCTCCCTCTCTTCTCCAGACCCTTCTCTCTCTAATCCCCTCCCATCTAACCTTCAACAATTCATCTCACCCATTGAAACATGTCCCTTAGAGCATGAAGAGTAGATTGATGTAACTTTGGAGTGAGATCCATTAAAGTGGGTGATTTTAATTTCTGATTTTCTTTTCTATCCTTTGATCTTATTTTTCTTCCTAGATGGATCATATGGGAGCCACCAATCCATGGTGGGGATCCCATTTGATCCCATGGATGTGGCTCTTTGGCCCATCCTACATGCATGTCATGATCCATGATGGGGCCATTCTCTATGGACCCCATCATGATGTATTTAATGATCCACTCCATCTCAAGGTCATCTAGACCTTAAGGATCATGTTGGGATGGCATCTCAACTATCCATAGCAATTATAGATCATGCATATAGTGATTTTATATTGCATGTACAATCAATGTAGTTGTATGGGTATGATTCATTCTTGGAAGGGCCCATTAGTGGCAGGGCCCTACCCTCATGGCCGGATTACTTTCTTTTCTTCTTCTATCTTTTCTTATATGTGGATGATGATGTGTGTATGTCCCATTTAGTGGGCATAGGATGTCCCAAAATAAATAAAATAAATAAAAATTCAGCAAGGTGAGATGCCCTTACCACCCAACTCCATGATCTTTGGACACCTTAACCAATGTATGCTAGTGTCCTAGTCTTAGTCTGTGATATGGACATATGTGGGGCCCACTGAGGAAGGCCACACACCATTTTTATGGCTGAGATTATTGAGATATAGGTTGATGTGTCCAGGCATGTATTGTTGTCCAGAAAATTCTGGACAGATTTTTATGGGATTTGGGCTTAAATTTGGGACTGATTGGGGGACCTTTTGTATCCATCAAATATACTTTTCTAAATGGTGGGGATCTCATCTTAATGTCCCCCAAATTTCAGTCCCATCTGACCTTCATTGGGGTCCCAAAGGTGTGTTCTAAGTGAGGTGGACAGTTTGGATTTTCTGCACTGTTTCAGCAACATTCTACCCTGGACAGGTCGGAATTCCAAAATTTATTAAAATACTTTTGGGCGTCTAAAAATTATGAAAATTTACAGAGAGGATGACCACTCATTTTAGGACCCATTTACAAAATTTTGGGGCTAATGGACGCTTGTACACACCATGGTGGTGGCTGGACCGGCCCACTATAATATGATGTCCAGATCAGTCCAATTTTCATGATAGATTGATTTATTTAAATGAATTAAAATATTTATATATTTTTAAAAATTTTGAAATTTTGTAGAGGTGTGGTACACTTATGGTAGGACCTACCTACCAAATTTCAGGGCCAATGGACCCTTGTGCACACCGTGGCGAGGGCCGGACTGGCCCACCACGTTGGGACATCTAGGTCTGTTCGATTTTTGGACAGACTGCTTTGTTTAAATTAATTAAAATACTTAGGAATATCTAAAAGTTCTAAAAATTTTTGGGAATGTGGCTCACCTATGAAAGTATCGCTCTGTAAAATTTTAGCCCCAACTGACCCCATTTGGGCATCCAAAAGAATGGGACAAGATGGTTAGACTGCCAGATTTTTCTGCTGTGCAGTCCAGCAATATGCCTTAATAAAAACTATAATTCAAAAATGTTTCCTCTGATGGTGGGCCACCTTTTTAGGTTTCTTCTTATGGTATGCATGATGAGGGACCTTAGTCCTCAATTCTCAGAGTTTTAGAGGCCCTGTACCCACTTTAATGGAGTGCCCAAATTTAGGACAGCAACATGCATTGCAGAAATTTCCTGTACATTATTGTCCCCTTTGTTATTTTAGAACTTTTGGGCCCCAGCCCATTGGACTTTGTGTATGATTAGTTGGGGACCGATCTCTGATGTTCTAGGGCCCATTGGGGCCATGATTATGGGGCCCACCATATTGAGGAAATTGGGCATTTATTGCTCCCTTATATTTTAGAATACTCTTGGGCTTAATTAATGCCTTTTTGGGTCTCTATTGATGATCATTTGTGAAACCCAAATATAAACTAGATTTTGGGACTTCCTAGTGGGCCTAGATTGGGCTGAAACGTCCTAGCTTGGCCTAGCCATATGTTGGGCTGACTTCCACAATTTTGATGGACTTATGGGTTGAGATAAGGGTGATATTGGGCCCTCGGTTGCCCACTTAGATTGCTAGTGGTTGGGTTGATGTAGTGGGGCCCATTTCACCCAACTTAAACTTATTTTTAAGCCATATTTTTTTTTATGCTCATGGGCTGCCCATTAAGTTCAACTGAATGTATGAGTCCTATGGCCATTGGGACTTGGGCCTTGAGCCTTGATTCCCCTGACCTTTGGGTATATAATTAATACACTATTGTGATTAGTTTTATGGGCTAAAATACCCAGGTAGTTGGGCCCTTGCTTGCCCATTAAAGTAAACCATACTTGGACCAAGATGTGAGGCCCAACTTACTTGTTTTAAATGTAAGGATCACCCATATGTTGGAATAATGGGCTGCCCATTAGGCCCACCACAATGAGTGGACTCAGGATCTTTATGGTTGGGCCCAACCTTGGTTGAGGGCCCACCATATTACCTATGTGTTGGGCTTTGAGTATAAGCCCACTAGGCCATGGATTGTCTTAGGCCTTGGGCTTTAGTTCATGTTCGAGTGGTGGCGGACTACCTCTTGAAAACCAGTTGAGGTTGGATGTCCTCCTGGGTAGTCCTAAGGTAGACCCATGGGTTCTCCTATGGATGGTTAAAGGCCCACCATAGGCCCTGGGCCATTTGTTTAAGGATCAATGTGAATGTATGTGGAACCTACCTTAACGCATGTTTGGTCCAGGCCATCCAAGCTTTGGATCGCTCGATCATGGAGGCACTCTCTGCCTTGGGTTGCTACTGGATTCACAATCTAGTAGCAGGCCCACTTGATCTTTTCTTGATGTATACACACCCTCCATCTGGTAGGGCCCCCTGTGAATATTGTTGGCCTTCATAAGATTATTCTCATTTATTTGACTAATTTTTGGCTTTAGCAAGCCCACGAAGCTGAGTGGGTCAAATGTTTATCAAAGGGCCTTAAATGTACATTGTTATGGTTGAAACTTTATTGGACACGGGACCCACCATATTGAGAACTTGTGTGCGTATTGCATGCTTATATTTTATAATCCTTGGGCTTAATTAGTGCATTCTTTTAGGTCACCTTTAGTGATCACATGAGGACCTCATCTTAGATCAGATTTTTGGGGTATCCCATGGGCCCAGAGTAGTTAGGACGTCCCAGCTTGGCCCAACCATATATTGAGCCAACTTCCACTATTTTGATGGACTTGTGGGCTAAGATAAGGATAGTATTGGGCCCTTGGTTGCCCACTTAAATTGCTAGTTATTGGGCTGATGTAGTTGGGCCCATTTCATCATCCAAACTTAAACTTATTTTGGGCCGTATATTGTGTACGCGGGCTGCCCACCAAGTCTAACTTAATGCATGGATTCTATGGCCATTGGAAATTGAGCCTTGGGCCTTAATTTCTCTCTTGGGGCCCATGTTGTTAAAAGTGGTATTATATCTTTTTATGGCCTATTATGAGAAATGTATATATGTCCTTTTGGCCCTTATGGATACTTGTAAAAGTTCAAATTCATAGTGGATTTTGTGATGTGTGCCTTTGTTATTGTAAGATTTGCTTGTTGTGATTTTGGGTATACTCGTATTGGTAATGATTATACTTTTATGAAAATCCTCCTTGTAGGATCCCAGGATCGGAACCTGCCTCAGGATCCGAGATGGGGTATTACGGAGGCGGTTGCGGCCAGAACTGGCCATACAGTTCCTTGTGAGTCTGGTTACCGAGTCTGGGGCATGACATCTTGTCTACATTTTGTAATTTAAGTAGACCTCTTATTAGTTCTCCCTTGCTCAATCTGTATAAATTACAATAGTGTACATGTCCAAGGCGTTTATGCTATAATTCTGTTTCATCGGTATGGACAATGTAGTACGATTGATTAGATGAGCTACCATCGCTTACAATATAGCAATTTTCAGAAGTCCTGTGACCAGTTAATATTACAGAACCCTTTTTGTTTAAGATTTCACAACCTTTATTAGAAAATTTCACGCTATGATTATTATCACATATTTGAGATATGCTTAACAACTTGTGTTTTAGCCCCTCAACATATAAAACATTCTTAAATAAGGGGAGGTTATAGAGTTGAACCATACCTTGGCTAATAATCTTGTAGTTGCTACCATCACCAAATGTGATCAGTCATATCTTTAAGATCGGTGAATAAAGCCCTGTCGCCTGTCATATGCCTTGAGCATCCACTATCTAAGTACCACTTCAAATGGCTTGTAGCTTTAAAAGCAGTGTGGGCAACTAAGCAAGTAACTTTAGGAACCCATTTCATTACTATTTTGGGTTTAGGAGTATAGTTGGTCTTCTTATATTTGTAATTGATGTATGAGTGACCCACTGAGTTAGATTTTAAGAGCTCCTTAAGTAAATCAACTATTTTTTCAGCTAAAGGGTTTTGGTTTTGAGTTTTATAGTTAACATAATTGTTTTTTGGTTTTTGAAAAGTTTTAACATTTTTAGAAAAACTTTGATTAATACTTTTCCCTTTTGAGTTAGAGGTTTCTCCTCTCACAAACTTAGGAGGAGTAATCTTCTGTTTAGAAGATATATTCTTATCATAGCCCAACCTGAATCTGTCACCACATTTTCTAGATCCGGATAAAAGTTTCTCAAACTTCAGATCTCCTTGGGCATACCTCCATGTATCCTTTGAACTCAAAAGTGAAGAGCTTTCAAGCTTAAGTTTATCATTTTCAGATTTAAGAATTTCAATCAGGGAGGTTTTGAATTCTAAATCACATTTAGTATTTTCAAAACAATCTGAATTATGAGATTTTTCTAAAATAAGAGACTCAAAATTTTCTTTAAGTTTTAAAAACTTTTCTTTTTGAAGTTTTAGTTTTACGACAATTTTACAACTTTCCTTGTATAGGGCATTATAAGCATCTTGAAATCTTCTTTATTTTCATTATCACTATTCAGATTTTCTTCACCAGTTGAATCATCATGATCTGAAAAAGTGAACTTGGCTAGAGTCATAAGGGCCTTAACTTCATTGCCTGACTCGATTTCAGAATCTTCTGATTCAGAAAAGGCTTTAGTACCAGAAGATTCATAAAATAGCCAACATTCCTTTCTTTTTAGGTTTGTCCTTTTTAGGACATTTGTTTGCTAAATGCCCATATTCCTGGAAGTTGTAACATTAACTATCTTTTAAAGATTTCCAAGTTTTAGATTTAGGTTTAGATCTTTTCTTATCATTTGATTTTTAAAAATCAACCCTCTTTTTACTTTTGAAAATCTTGTAAAACATTTTCGCTAAAAGAGCCATATCGTCTTCAGAATTTTCTAAATTGGAGTTTTCTTGAGAAATATGTTTAGAAGACTTAAGGTCAATAGATTTACCTTTAGGAGCTTTAAAAGTTAACTCGTATGTTTGTAAAGACCCTACCAACTCTTCTACCCTCATATTGTCTGTATCACGAAGTTCCTGGATCGCGATTACCTTAGAGTTGAACCGTTCAGGAAGTGAGCGTAGTATCTTTGCACACACTTTAGTTTCTGGGATTTTATCGCCAAGACCCCACATAGAGTTTACAATGTCATTTAATATAGTGTAGAAGTTCATAAACATTTCATTTTCCTTCATATGAATTTTTTCAAATTTGGTTGTAAAGAGTTAGACTTTAGATTTTTGGACAATTGAAGTACCCTCGTGTGTCATTTCTAATATATCCCAAGCTTGCTTTGCAGTATCACAGGATATGATTCTTTTGAACTCATCCGGTGATAGTGCGCAAGTGATTGCATTTAGTGCTTTTGCATTGGCACTACTCTCATTTTTTTGAAGAGTGGTCCATGAGTAATATGGTATTACTCTCATTGATGTTGAACCATTGATACCAGTCACTTCAGTGGTAGGTGGGTTCCATTCAGTCACTGTGGCAAGCCACACACTCTCATCCATTGATTTGAGGAAAATCCTCATCCTGGCTTTCCAATAGGCATAGTTGGAGCCATGAAAGGGTGGAGGCCTAGTGACTGGAAGGCTATCAAATTCTGACATCTTATATATAGCTTAGATCATTAGCTCAGGAAATGAATCCCAGAATAAAGAATTAAAAAATGAGCTATTAAGCTCTGATACCACTTGAAAAGGCCAAGCTATATGTCCTAGAGGTGGGGTGAATAGGACTATGTCAAATTAAAATTTAACAACGGAATTTAAATTGAAATACGATAGCCTTATAAACAAATAAATAAAGGATAATGCTTTAAATAAATCAATGAACGAAAATGTAAACCAATCTTAAATAAAGAGCTTGATACTAATGTTGTTCTAAGGACAACCTTTGCACTATAAAAACTAAGGGTTTATAGTAGGATAACCTTACTAGAACAAATTGAATATCAAAACTCAAACAGAAAGGAAATAAAGGAAATAACAAGAAATAAATTCTAAACTATTACAACATTCCCCACTTTACTTGAAATGTAAATATTACAACATTCACATCCACATATACATTCCACAAATTTGAATGATTAAAGATATAGAAATTAAAAGAACATTCAAATCACAAGACACACCGATATATAGTGGTTCACTTGTGTGTTCACCAACAGCCACACAGCTTGCTACTCCACTCCTAATATCCTCACATAGGGGATACAGCGTTCACTATGTAAATAGGTTTCACAGGTTCGCCTAAAACCTTTACAATTGTGTCTTTTTAACTTGGGCTTACACAATCCAAAAACCCACACTTTCTGAGTTTTCTAGCTCTCCTCAGATAACCAACACAATGAGATTTTTCTGGTGAATCTCAAACAAAACCAAAAGATGGAAATTTACAATAAATGTACAATACCTGAATTTCTCCTTTTGTAGCAGCCCGGTAGAACTAATCAGAGTACAAGTTCGAATCAACGTTCAATGTCCAATACTCACTTAAGAAATGGTTCTAGGTTCTAATTGATTTTAAATTAAACCAAATTGGGTGTAGCTCTATTTGATTTTAATTCCAAGAAGAAGGAATATAATAATTCCTCTTTTTCAAATAAGATTGAAATATAGGAAGAAAATCAAATATAAATAAGCTAACAAAAGAGAATATTAAATATGCATAGATTAGCTTAAAATGAACACTAACTTATCTCAGAGTAGAGGCTTGAATTTTCTCAATTTAATCAATGAAAAACTCTGAAATTCGTGCTCAATTTATAGTTGTAGAAATCGCGTCTACGACTGGTCATGTGGCCACCACGATTGGTTGTAGGACGAACTGCATTTTGAAATTTTAAGCGCGATCTGGAAAAACCATTCCATGACTAGTCGAAGGTAGTCCACGACCGATCGAGTGCACTCTATGATTGGTCGTGAACCACCCACGACTGGTCGTGAGACACAAAGATTAGTCGCCGGAGTTTGAGTCGAAGATTTAGTACTTGTCGAAGGACGAGCCGTGACTATTCCTACGACTGGTCGAATAGTCTCCACAACTGGTCGTAAAATAATTAAAAAATTCTGAAAATCTTCAACAACTTAGGAATGGTCTTGGAATTTCTTGGACTGGTCGAACCAGTGCTAGGACTAGTCGAACAAGGTCTAGGACTAGTCTTAGAACAGACCAAATTCATGTAAAAAGATTCATCTTGAATTATGTATGCAAAATGACCTACCCTAAGGTCAAACTAAGGTCTATCATACCTGGGACATGAAGTATGAACATTGAACTTCATTCTTTCAGATGATGGTTAACTTATGAACCTTATGAAGGTTGAGATCTTTGCTTGATGTAGCTTGATCTTGAGATCTTCTACAGCTTGAATTTAAACTTCAACTTGAGTTGCATTTGAGTCTTGAAATGTACTCGAGTCTTGAAATGAACTTGAGTCTTAAACAAACACTCTTCTTATCAATGTAGCTCTGAACATTGATGCTTACAGAAGAGGACAAAGTACATAACCTTACGTTTCATGAAGTAGAGCACCGTACATGTCTTGAACCATTGTGATGCAGTGTCTTGATCATATCAACATATACACAATATACAGATAGAGGTTTTAGTACCACAAAATTTGACAATCAAAGGAGCATGAGACAATAACACTTATAGGAAGCTTTGATGTCATCGAGGAGCACATAGAGTATTTTTTGTTTCTTTGAAGAATTTCAAGGACTAAGTAATTGAGGGCTATTCGATGTCATCAAAGTGTGAACTTCGATGGTATTGAATGGTAATCGATGCAATCGATATTTTCATTATTTCTTTCATTTCATTGATGGATAGAATGGGCAAGTCTTTCGATAACATTGAGTGATGTGCGATGGAATCGAAGATTCCCTCGATTGCAGTTCGATGCACTCGATCAGGACTTGTGATTTTTCCGTTTTAGCTGAAATAGCGGTGAAGACCGCTTGAATTGAAGAAGGAATACGCCAACATGTCCTAGAGGGGGGCGAATAGGACTTTTTCAAAGATTTAAGATTTACTAAAAATTCCTATTACACTAATCTTAATAACATGTACAAATTAGGATTACTCAAAATTAACTCTACTGGCTTCCAAACCTGGTAGAGGATCCAATCACAAACTATTCAAGAAGTAGCAATATATAACTTAGTTTATGATGGACATGACTGTGAATGTGTGTGAGGTGTGATATGAATATGAATGCATTGACATGAATCACAAACACATAAGAAGAGCAATCACAAACACAGTCATTTTTATAGTGGTTTGACAACTTGTCTACTCCACTCCTGGCTGCCGCACTCAACCCTTGAGTATACCGGATTTCACTAAGGAGGTTTCCCAGGGTTCACCTCAAACCTAAGGTTTTAAATTAGGTTCACCTTCAACCTTTACACAGAGGTTTCTACTCGGTTCACCTCTAACCCTGGAGTTTTACTGGTTCACTCATAACCAGATGTTTATGCTCTCCACAGAGCAAGGGTTCACACAACGCACTCGGATGTTTATGCTCTCCACAGAGCAAGGGTCCACACAACGCACTCGGATGTTTATACTCTCCACAAAGCAAGGGTCCACACAACGCACCCACTACGTACACTCCCGCCGGAGGCCTCCTTGAGAACTTCAAAGGGTGAGAACCACTTAAGACCCAATCCTAGAAAGGAGTGATCACAAGTATCCTTCGGACTCTAGATATTTACAGATAAGTTAATGAGTCCCATTCAGCGCAATGACAAAGATCTCCTCCTTGTTGTTGAAGAGTCTTCGGCTCCCTTGATCCGCAACACAAAATGATGTACCAATGCTAGGCTTCAAGTTAGGTCAAGGTTATGATGGAATCCTATTCTCTAAGATTTTCTTATAAGGAAGATAGAGTAGTTCCAATCATCAAAGCATTCAAGGCATCCCAGCTTAATGATTTGCCATTAAGGTAGTAGTTGGAGGATCCTTGAATGCGGAAGTTCATTCCCCAAATCCACTCTATTTAATGTCAATAATGAGGGTGGATTGGAGGATGAACTCCCTTAAGAGAAAGGACTTTAGATATAAGAAATAAGTTGAAACACTCAAAAGCTCTCTCTTCTTTCTCTCACAGCAACAAAAGACAAGTCCTCTATATATAGGAAAAAAGTTCTAATGGATATTGTTTCAACAAGAAAACAAATGTGTTTGATTTGGAGGATTTATTCAATGATAACAAAGAAAGAACTAGAGAACATTGATCACATTTATTCTGAGTTCATTTACATCCTCTGATTCCCTTGATTCTAAAAACAAAGCACAATCAATCAAAACAAACAAGATAGCCTGATAGAAATTTTGGTAGCATTCCGACACTAGTTTGGTCATCTCCTAGATACTTAGGAGGAATTGCTGAATTGATCAGCCAATCTCTAAGGAGATAGAAATTTTGGCAGCATAACAGCGCTATTTCGGTCATCTCCTAGGTACTTAAGAGGAATTACTGATCTGATCTACCAGTCTTCAATGAGATGGAGCATCCTTCTTGTCATTCTTCCTTAAATATATAGTAGCCCATTGAAGTGTGGCCAGGCCCTAAGGAAATCAGGCCGATCATGCTAAACAGGCCTGAAAAGTCTCCCAGAATGTAAAATCATGGGGTTGCCACCGTCTGTTTGGCTTGAAACTTTATGTACAACATTAAAACCACAAATTAGTCATACAAGTCAAATTCCAGCTTCTGGATCCTTGTAGAAATGACCAAACTGACAAATTATCCCCTGAGATCATGATTTGGGGCCCACCTGATATCTGGATATGCTTCAAACTCGGTCTCAACACGTTAAATGCAATGGCAAAGCGTATAGACGGAGCAGATTTCTCACGAGCATCACGTTGAGACCACATGTGCATCGCATGTACATGAAGTCCAAGTGCACAAGACGTGCATGGAATCTTACGGTCAGCGCCTACTGACCGACTCTTCTTCTTCATTTCTCAAAACCGCACAACGTCTTCACTGCGCCGGTCAATTTTGTGTAGTGGGGTCCACTCACTACTCCATTGAGTGATCTGAGCCGTCCATTCTCTTCAGAGGATGGGCCTTACCCTCTCCTAGCTCTCCTTTTGTCTTCATGTAATTGATTACAAGATCTTAACCATTGAACACAAAATGGATGGCGGAGTAGATACCCTTGCGGGCCACGCTAATTTTACTTCAATATCGGTCCTTCCTTGATGGTTTTTCGCCCTAAATCGTATGGACGGAGTGGATTTTGCAAAAAACTTCAGTAAGAGGGCCACCAAACTTCACAGAGTCTCGTTAAAAACAGAGGCTTCGTCTTTCTGCTATGGGCCACCATCGTGCAGGGAATGACGGATCTGAGTCGTCCATCAGGTAGAGGGCGAAAAACCAATCGAAACCATGCTAAGCTTTGGTGACCATGCTCATCCATATGATTGTTATGGCGATCGTGAACGGACCATTGAGCCTTCATTGCAGCTTGATTATCTTGGTGGGACACATCATCGGTTGATCAAAACTAACCTTTCGCGGTCGAAATTCTGAGAGGAAGGTATTGGACGGTGTGGATCTCTCAAAAGATAGCTATACTGGGCCCCGCCAGTAACACAGTAAACTTCTTCCTCATGTACGCATGGCTGAATTTCCGCCTGTTTGCACGGTCCACGCAACAGCAGACTTCCTTGCGCGGCTCACGCAACTGCCTTCGTTCGTTGTGCGTTCCGCGCACCAGCAACTCTCCCTTGCGCAGTCCGAGCAACTGCACTTTTCCTTGCGCGGTCTGGCCCAACCACATCTCTCCCTTGCGCGATCTGCGCAACTAGCAGCTCTCACGGTCTCCTCACTTCTTCTTCTTCATTTTTTGGCCCACCAATCTGATCCAACCCATCTAATGAATCAAGGAGGGGTATTTATAGGCCCCACCACTCTTATAAAGTGGTGATCACCACCACTTATCTCTTCACATCTGGACATCTTCCTCTCTTAAACCATGGTATCCACCAAACTCTCTCTTAAATGGTGGTGTACAGTCTCTCTTTACTAAAATGACACCTATGCATGCTTTATTACCAAAATACCCTTGCTAATCCCTTTTACTGAAATACCTAAACTACCCTTGGACACTAACTTTTACCAAAATACCTAAACTACCCCTAGACATGGATTTTTACCAAAATACCCCCGGAGTGGACTTTTACCAAAATACCTCCGACATGGATTTTTATCAAAATACCCCCGACATGGATTTTTACTAAAATACCCTGAAGTGGATTTTTACCAAAATACTTCTGACATGGATTTCTCTGACCACCACAATGAGATATTTTTTGTGCCTCAACAGATATAAAACGGTCATATTTATGACAGAGTTCGAAATCATCGAGCAGGTTCGATATCAACGAGCGTATACTCTTGATAGCATGATGGTCTGCCCGATGACTCAGACTCAACGTCATACGCTTTTGAAACTCTTTGCCAATTGGTCGATGAATCGAAACTATTGTCGATGTCATTGGATTTCGAACTCCGATTCCATGATGACAGGATCGATTCATCGACACATAAAAAATGAGAGAGACTTGACTTTGGAATATTTCAGGTTATCATGAATGATCAGGGAAACCGTCGAGATCATTGGAATTTGAATGTCGATGATATCGAGATAAGAGTCGATGCATCGATAAATCCAGCGGATTTGTCTTTAAGCTTGCTGGATGATTTGTGTCCTTATTCGATGTAATTGACCTGGTGCCGATATCATCGATGTTTGAATATCGATTCTATCGAAGGGCCCCCAATCATAGTTAAAAACAAACTGAAATATCTGCTGTAAGAAATGCGCGCCTACGATCGATATTATCGATGGACTTCCGATGCTATCGATTTTTAATTTTAGATCATATCGGAAGAGTATCGATATATCGAAGGATTTTGAGATTTTCATTTAAAAACAGGGGCGTCAAAAATCTGCCTGTCGATCTTATCAAGCCATTCTTCGATGGGCTCAAGATTTAAATATCGATGATATTGATATGTGTATCGATGCATCGATAATTCATTCAGATATGTTGTGAAATTGCTGGACATATTTAGTGCTTATATCGATGATATTGATATGTATATCGATACATCGATAAATCTATCCAAATGAATATTTAATTGCTATACATTTTTGGTCCTCATATCGATAATATCGTTAAGGTATCGAGGACATCGACGGAGCAAGTCGATCATATCGAGGGTGTTCCAATAAGATTGACATGGCGAGAAAAACTTAGAAATTTTCTTATTTTGAAACAAGTTTTCTCACCTTAAACCCTATGATTTCTAACTTGTTTTAAAGGGTTTTTAATCACCTGGTGTTTTGGGACATGGGACGTGAGGCTATGATTTACTTATGGTGAGCTTTCCACACATCTGGTTGAGGCAGACGCTTAAATTGTTCTTCCTGTGAAGCTCTGCAGTTCGACTAACTCAACGCTTACGTAACTTGACAAAGTAGGGCACTTGTAGGTGCACTTTCATTAGCTTCTTTCTTCCATTTATACTCTTGGTGCATTATATACCAACTCTACCAGAAGATGTTTTAATTCATTTTAAGGGTAAGTTGGGATTATATGGGGTCATATACTTGCTAAGGTTTGTAGTGGGATGATGAGGATATGGCTGACAGGTTTAAGCTTGATCATGGCCTTGATCTTTTATTGAGGCTTGGTCTTGATGTCTTCTTCTAAGAGCTCACTTGGACTGACCGACTCAACACACACATATATTGACAAATAAGGGCACTTTCATTGTTCACATGTGTAAGTTACTCAGATTGTTGTTCTGATGTTGGGTTAGGCGTATTCATAGGTGGTGAACAATATGAACGAATCAAAATCTTGATTCAATACATGTACGAGTGGATGTAGAGATCGGGTAGTTAGTTTATTATGATCGAGTAGTCCAAAATCAAAGTGGACGGTCAAATGTCTCTATCTAGCAGTGAATATTTAACTGAGCGGTTGATTATGATGGAAAGGTGAGGATACTTAGATATATGATGGTCCTATCTTAAAGTCGACGGTCAGATGACTTGATTTATTGATGAAGATTATTCTTAATGGTCAGATTCATTTTGGAGAATAGATATAAGGTTAGGATAGCTAAATTGGTATCGTGTATATATATATATATATATATATGCACACACACATACACACACACACACACAAACACACACACATACACACTAAGTGAAGCTTCATGGAAACACTCGAGAACTTTTAATACTCGGGTATTAAAAAGTTCGAGGTGTTACACCTTCAATCCTATCGATAGAGCTTCTTATTAGCCGTTTTATAGTCATTGAAAACCTTTTTCTATAAAATAGTCATTCGGTTCTTGAGCAATATAATGATTTTTGAGTGAGTTAGAAGCCCTAGTGTATCCCAATACTTCCCAACACTTCTAGCTTCTCACCCAAAGGGATCCATGTCATCTTGCATGTATTTAATTACTCTCATCAGCATTCCAAGCTCTTGCTAACGATGATATTGTTTCCTTGCATTCTTTAGAGGATAAATATCAATCCAATAGGAAAACCCTTTGTCTTTAGAACCTCTAAAATGCCCGTCTAGGTTAATCTTTATTTGGAAACTAATTAAGCCTTTAGTTGTACGAAATTTAACCAAATCCCTCATATTACCTTGGTAGCTATATTGCCGCATTAGGTGCAAGGTAGCCGATACAAAAAATCATAAGAAGACTGTAACGCCATGAAAATCGGCACCCGAGTACATAGACTCCGATCCCGAGTTTTCTAGTGTTAACTTAATAAAATGTGCATGAGTCTTCATTCAGATTCACATAAAAATAATCAAAGTAATGCAAGTGAACTTAGTGGATATAAAGCGAGGTAGAGATAGAGAAAAATTCAGAAATATAGGGCTAACAATTAAAAATACAATTCCAATGATGGTGATTGCCCAAAATAGGGATTATACAAGCCACAACGAACATACAACAAAATTTATACATAAAGCATGCTCGATCATAGATTCTAATATATACATGCACAAAATAAAAGCAAAGTCTTCTAGCTTTGCCTAACGCTCCCAAGAAATCATGGCGAAAAGTGCAAGCCAATCTAAGCCTACCCGCCGGAGGCCTTGATAGAACTTGCATCAATAACAATGCCTGGTTGGTGTTTTAAAACACCGTCCTGGGTGAGAGTGAGTAACTAACTTAGTGGTTCCATTAGTTCTAAGTTACACATGTTATCAACCCAATTAGCGTAGGTAATGATAAAATGAGAAAACAAATATTTTCTAAATACTCTTATTAAATACACGAATGAGATTATGTAATGATGCATGAACCTTTCAATCCAACATTCCCTCACATGTGACTTCAATGCCTATTTCACAAATGCTAACACTCTCTCATAATGTGACTCCAATGCCAAATCGTCACATCCTATATAATGCAATACGATTGATGCGTATGTTAGAAGAGTAATTATTAGGTTCAATTCATTGAGCATATTGGCAAAGTTAGGATGCCGATGTTATATCACAAGTCCTTATCTGAATCATGTGGCTCGTTACCGCACGTAATGTCTCCTTACCAATGTCCCTTAATCCAACTTTAGGTATCACCCATTTATCTCACCAATCAACCATTTTAAAGGTACGACATGATACCCAAACCTATGAGGATCAACCTAGTATGGGTCGTCACCTAAATATCGAGTATGATCACTCAGTTTTATGCGGGCTTGTCACATAAAACCAAGCCACCATAAAGGAAAGAGCTTATCACCCAATTCCATTCATGCCCAAGTCATTCGAACGGTACTCTGACATGCAACCATCGGCTGGATAATTTGATGAGGGTCATTCGAATAATGGTCTATTACCTTCATTAGTGCTCACTGGTTATTACGGGGAGGCTCGTCATCCCAGCGTAGATCGACAACTCGGACACGGTGTCCCATACCACCATGTCTGGCTCATGAGTCTTAAGAGGATCATATTGCAGTAATGATTATGAATGAACCATCCATTGGAAATGTGGTATCCTAGATTCAATTTGGTCATCTCATACATTGTGAACATATATGATCAGTAGACTAGTTGACTAATTTGATTGACCTTGGAGAACCCTGATGCAACCAGCATTGAGTGCAAGCATCCTGTGTAGTCCAACTACTGTCGGTCGTCTGTGTTCACATGGGTCGATTGAACAAGCCTAGGGTGGATACCTTAACTCAGGCCACCCCTTGATTTGGGCAATTTACCGACTGACCCAACATCATAAAAATCTTAAGCATCATTATAAACTAAACATTACATCATATAATTATAGCATACATACTACTACGCAACGTGTAACATCCCAGATTTTTGCCAACCTAGAATTAGATGTCCTTAGGTAATGGGCTGCTCCTAACACCTTATTAACTTGTCAGAACCCAATCCCACAGTCTAAAATCGCTTCTGAACCCATTTATTTCACAAATCCCACCCTTCACCACCTTTTTCTTTCAATTTTTCCAAGTACTTTCACCCTAGACACTATCTTAAACTAGCTGAGTAGTATAACTTGGATCACTTTATATACAAACTACAAAGGCCCAGGTACCACCTCAGATAGAAATTACTCGGGACTAAATCCTTTAAAAATTATGTGAGAATTAGTCAGTGTTAGACTAGAGTACCTATGAAATTAGCACCAATCACTTTAAATATGATCTGCAAGATTCAAAACTTATAGAATCATTAACGTTAGGTTACCCTAAAATCTAGGATCAATCTCATTACCCGGCTGCTCTCGGGAGCATCCCGAAACTCCGTATCAGCTCTGGACCACACGTCGGAAGTCCGAATAACACGAAGTTAAAGAATTAGGACCGCCTTACTGGGCTTGACAACCATCACGGAAATCAAATCCAAACAGTGTCCCAGCGCTATTCGCTTGAGCTCGGAGCGGAGAGTGTGAGAGCACTTAGTTTTCTTTATAAATAAATATCTCGAATAGTAATCTAAGACTTGTCGCTTTCGGGTCAGTATTAAGCAACCAGACCGTCAGAATCTGACCCAAATACACCCTCGGGTCAGGAAAAATTTCATAAACATATCCATGTATTCGGAATCTCCGATCGAGATCCACTGACCGTTGAACTGAAACTGGTCCGCCACGCGTGATCTGGGAATCTGACTGAAATGAAAACTTAGCCAAACCTAGATCTAGTGTTAGTGAGCTTAAGTCCGACTTTTGGCTCAAGGAGGCTCGCTAGAAGTCCTCCGTTGAGCTGGAAAAGGAGCGCCTTGGTTATAACCTATGTATACCTTGACCTGGAGTCTATTTCGGTGAGTTTTTAGGCTATATAAGGACCTTAAACCCTCTCTCATTCCAGCCATCCGAATTTGAGAAAAACCCTAGGAAAAGAGAGAGAAAGTGAGAGAGAAGTGGGAGAATCTCCCTGCCACTTTACCCTGCCGCTACATAAGCTCCACCACTCTGTTCTAATCGCTTTCCCGGCGATTCCATCTCTGTTTCTAGGTAAGAAACCCTAACCTTAATCTGATTTGGGGCTTTGGTGGTTGTAGGTTATGAAATAGCTAACCTACTTCGTTCTATAGGTGGCCAAACTGCCGTATACGAAAGCTTAACAAATCTATCGACTCCGTTACGATTCTATGACTAAAGGTGTGGACTTTAGGTGTATAAGTTATGGTTTTCAATGCTTTCAATGTGAGATAATGATAGATTCATGATCTGCATGCAATTGCACATGTACAAAGTGTTGTCTGTTTTCCATTTCAATTAAAGATGAAGAATATGAAATTTTACATACTTTAGGTATTTGTAGAAAGTACCGTATACGTATAAATTTTGGAAATGTATTTGTCATGATTATTTTCTATATGAATATATTATATATGGATAAAATACTTATTTGGCGAAAGGGTTCGCCCTAATACATGTTTTGCTAATATACACTATGTATGTAAAAATAGTGTATTCTAGAAAATACCGTATATGTGTAAAATTTGGAAATGTGTTTGCCATGATTATTTACCGTATGAACATACTATATATGCGTAAAATACTTGCTTGGCGAAAGGACTCGCCCTAATATATGTTTTGCTAATATACACTATGTATGTGAAAATAGTGTATTCTAAGTGTTTGTGAAAATGACTGAATGAGTATAGAATTCTCATTCGTGCTCGCCGTGACTAATTGTCATGGATATATGATTGTTGTATTGGTGATGCCCTTTTGACGAAAGGATTTGCCCTAAATCACGCCACGATCACTATACGCTATATATGTTGAAATGTGTAGCCCAAGTGTTTGTGAAAATGTTCAAATGAATATGGAACTTGGATTCATGTTTGCCATGATTATCCGTCGTGGGTGCACGCGTGTTATAATTAGGGCAACTCCCTAGTGAAAGGATTTGGCCTAATGCCTATGTGATCAACATATGTCATGTATGTGGTGTCTGAATGAGTAGTAGTTAGTAAATTGTAATGTATAAGGGTGTTGAGATATGATTCTCAACTTCTTTAACTATGTGTATGATTTCTTTAGATATCGGTGTGATTAGGAATTGAATATGTACAGACTCATGATTGTGTTGTGCTTCATAACATGCTCAACTGATTATATGATTTTATCTATGTAATGCATATGTTTAAATTTATGTTTACGTGTATGATCCGTCATAGGTGATAGGGGAGTGGAGCAACGAGTGCGTGCAACAGCCCTGGCAGCCCTAAACGGATAATATCAGACTTTGATGGTAGGATTTGAATTTTGATCCATTACTACTTTAATTATCTGAAACTGATTGTGTTTGGGGCTATTGTATAGTCCAGGCAATCGGCAACGAAACTGAATTCGTGGTTGAGATTTAGTCGCCACGTGAGATGTGTTCGACAAACCCGAGTCGTACTTCCGTTGGCGATAGTGGTTGGCCACGCGAAGTGCTTATGCACTTCATGTCATTCAACTTGTTGTGCGCTCGAGCTAGCTGAGCTCGTCAAGTAACCCGATCTGTCTTATGTATGTTCACCATGTTTGGATGCTTCTGCTTGAACCTAGGATACCAAACTTACCAGTAAAATCCCTTTTAACCATGGTACCTCGATCCGCTAAGACTTATGAGCTGAGCATGGTGGTATGGGATATTGTGGTCGTGCTGTCAGCCTACGCTGGGGCCACGTGCCTCCCTATAGTGACCAGTGAGCAACCAGACTCGTGAGCCGAATACAGTGGTATGGGACACTGTATTCGAGCTATCGACACCTACGGTGAGAGCTGAGTACGGTGAGACCTGTATTCGTGCTGACGGGCGACGAGCCCTTCGTAGTGTCTTCGAGTATACTCTAAAGTCTGTGATTAGCGATGAGCCCTTCACAGCAACTAGAGCATGAGTTGAGACGAGTACGGTGAGACCTATATTCGAGCTGACGGCCAGCGATTGAGCCGAGTACGGTGAGACTTGTATTCGAGCTGACGGCCAGCAATTGAGCCACATACGGTGAGATCTGTATCCGTGCTGACGGGTGACGAGCCCTTTGCGATGCCTTCACGATACCTCGAACCATAATATCGTATGAGATTATCTAGGTTTGACGGCCCTAGAATGGATCATGTTTGGGAATGATACAAGGGAGGTACCTTAGTTTCCCAATTCTGCTGTTTGAAATGGACTAATAACAACTCGGTAATCATGCTCATCATGCATTACATGTGCCTGGAATATGTGGAGCACTGAGGGATGAAAGCATGCCGCGAACGTAAGATGGTGTCGCACGAGGGTGGTTTGGCAAGGGCATACATCATCACTACATTCATACTTGCATTAATAAGAGTATTTAGAATTGTTTGATTGTACTGCTTTATCATTACTGCTTGACTGAGTTGATAACATGTTAACCTATGCTTTACTGTTCCATTGAGTTGATCACTCACTCCCACGTTACGGGATGGTGTTGTACACACCAACCAGACTTGTTTGAGTTTCAGGTGAAGGTGATGCTTATGAAGCAGAGCCGGACCACTACTATGATGTTAAGGAGGAGTTCTCCTACTTGTAACTCTTTGACAGGTCTATGAAGACCTGATATTGTATTGACGGGGCTATGTACTTGGGATAGAAGACATTACACGTCCTCACATTTGGTATATTTTAGAATTGTACTTGTAATTTTTAACCTGGTAACATTATCACACTCTGGAGACTCACCATAGTTTATATATTTTATCTATCTATCACAGTCTTCCGCTTGCAATTTAATTGTCTCTGGAGTATGATATGTTGTTTTGGCTTAATCTCACTCATGTTCACTACTCTAATACTGATAACATTCAATCATCATTCATTTTGTTGCATAAGTGATGCGTTGGAACTCGGGAGTTGAGTTTATGCTCGACCCTTGATTTTCAGGGCGTTACACAATGACCTAGGCATTTCATCGAACATGTAAGCATCAGAATGGTAATACATCCACTAAAGTATTAAATCAAACATATGAGCATGCATAAGGTAACACAATCACCTAAGCATTTGAGCATCGATGAAGCAACACATTTCACCACTCAGACATTTCATCAAACATGTGAGCATCTATATCCAACCAATAGCATATATTATAGACAAATCAAAACGCTAACATATTAGCATGCACAAATTTATCTACAAGCATCTAATCATTAACTGATACCTTCTGAAATTGTGGTAGTGACTACTTTAATACAAGTGTGAATAGGTCAAAGTGTCCTAGAGGGGGTGAATTGGACCTTATAAAATTTTTATGATGATTTAAAATCCATTATCATAATCTTGATTTAACAAACTCTTATCAAGATGACCCCAATTTAACTCCAATGGCTTCCAAACCAAATAGAGGATCCAATCATAAGACTATTTAGTATTTAAACAGTATGCAAGTTTAGTCTATGATGAATGAAAGATATGACTCTGTGTATGTGTGGGGTGTGATTCTAATCAGTTATAAATAATCATGTGAGCATGTTCAAAGTAAGAACAAATAGTAGGGCGAAAATATCAATTTCAAACACAGTCATTTATAGTGGTTCGGCTACGTGCCTACTCCACTTTCGGCAGACGCACTCAACCCTTGAGTGTATCAGATCTTACTAAAGGAGGTTTTAAATCAGGTTCACCTCTAACCTTCACAACCTACACATGGTCGACTCTAGGACCTACACAAGGAACCTAGACATGTCTCCACGAGACACAAGTTTATGCCCCACACAGGAGCAAGGGTTAACACACAGCACCTAGGTTTTATGCTCTACACACAAGGAAAGGATCCACACAAGGAACCTAGGGTTTTAGGCCACACAGGCCAAGGATCCACATAAGGAACCTAAAGATGTCTCCATAAGACATAAGTTTATGCCCTACACAGGAATAAGGGTCAACACACAACACCTGGGTTTTATGGTCTACACATGAGCAAATGATCCACACAAGGAACCTAGGGTTTTAGGCCACACAGGCCAAGGATCCACACAAGGAACCTAGAGTTTATGCCCTATACAAGAACAAAGGTCAATACATAGCACCTAGGTTTTAAGCCACATAGGACAAGGACCTACACTAAGGACCTAAGTTTATGTTCTTATAAGAGCAAGGGTCAACACACAGTACCCACACGTATTCTCCCATCGGAGGCCTCGTATGAGGACTTGAAAGGGGTGAGAATCACCTGTGACCCAATCCTACACAAAGGAATGATCAGTATGGTCTCTAGACTCTAATGACCTACAGATAAGTAGATGAGCCCCATTAAGCACGTTGATGAAGATTTCCTCCCTTGATGACGAAGAATCTTCAGCTCCTTTGAACCGCAACACTGATGATGCTCCAATGTATGACGACGGGTTGGGTCAAGTTTATGTTGGAATCCTACTCTATTAAATGTTTTCATATTTTAGAGATGGAGTGATTCCAAGTACTCAAGCACTCAAGGTATCCTAGCTCAATAATTTGCCATTAAGGTGGTAGTTGGAAGATCCTTGAATGCAGAAGTTCATTCCCCAATCCACTCTAATGAATATCAATGATGAGGGTGGATTTGAGGATGAACTCCCATGAGAAAAGGAGCTTAGGGTAAATAGTATGCAAGACTCTCTCTGTTCTTCTCAATTCTACAACCAATAGTAAGCTCTCCTTAAATAGACAAAGCGATTCAATGGTAATAAAACAGTCAGTTTTTGAAAGAGTTCGATATCATCGATCCATCTTTGATCTCATCAAACATATACTTTGGAAGACATCGAGGGACAGATCGATGATATGAACTCCATTGACAATCACTGCTGAATCTCTTATACACAGCTCGATCATATCGAACATGCTTCGATGTTATCGGATTTCGAACTCCCATTTCATCGAACCATGGTTCAATTTCTCGACAATGAAAACATGAGAGCAGGTTAAATATGAGATAGCTGGCTTCGATATTATCGATCCTCTCACGATGTCATCGAATTTCAAATGTCGATGATATCGATACCTAGTTCGATTCATCAATCTTTTATAGAAGATTTTCTTATAAGCTTGCTTGACATTCCAATGTCCGAATTCGATGTTATTGACCTAGTTTAGATATGATCGACATTTGAATATCGATTTTATCAATGGAGTCTCGATTCCTCGAACATTTAAAGAGGATTTTTCGGAAAGGCTTGTTGGACTAGTTTGGTCTGAATTTGATAACATCGAAGATCTATCGATATCATTGGAGTTTGAATTTTAAGGATATCGAGGCTTCTTCGAGTCATCGACAAATGTATGATTTTCCTTAGTAGCTTGTTAGACACAAACTGTAACGCCCCGAATTTTGAGGGTCGAGCGAGGCTCTACTCCCAAGATTCAGAATATCACTTATGCAGTATGGATAATGATGTTTAGATTTTATCCATATTAATGAGTTAAGCATAAGTGAGATTATACTAAAACAACATATCATACTCAAGATATAATTAAATTAAGTAAGAGAAAGTCTGAAACATATCTATTTAAGCATGTGGGTGTTTCACAAACCTCTAGAGTATGAGTATGTAATCAGGTTTAATATATACATGTATTATCTCAAAATGAACAAAATATGGAAATGTAAAATGTCCAACTAAGCCAGATATCCCAGTGGTCCCTGCGCATCGGCAAGAGGTCTACATCGACCCGCCTAAGAGCTGAAAGTAGAAGAATTCCTCCTCGTCATCCATAAAGTCCTACTCCATTGCATTGACTTCATCAGCACCTGTATCTAAATTATAGTTTGGTTGGTGTTTTAAAACACGTCCTAGAGTGGGAGTGAGTGATCAACTCAGTAATTCTATAAGGCAAAAGTTAA
This sequence comes from Magnolia changhungtana, assembly GCA_030180095.1. Classification (NCBI taxonomy): domain Eukaryota; kingdom Viridiplantae; phylum Streptophyta; class Magnoliopsida; order Magnoliales; family Magnoliaceae; genus Magnolia; species Magnolia changhungtana. The sequence continues at coordinate 4,477,207 of JASAUF010000612.1, read as the reverse complement.
CATGTTATCAAGTTAATCAAGCAGTAATGATAAAGTAAACAAACAATCACTTACTAACTACTCTTTTTAATGCAGAAATGGGGTGCAAGTAATGATGTATGCCCTCACATCGAAGCTCCCTCACAAGCGACTCCAACAAACTATTTCGCATATAACATTACTTCTTTAAAACGATGCAACTTCATCGCCTTTAAAGCACATCCTAACTAATGCAGTGCGATGCATGGTCGTGTTATCCAAGTAATTAATTAAGTTTACTCATTCAGCAAGTTTGGGAAGCTAGGTTACCTCCCTTAATATCATTAACCCAAATCGAAGGATCCATTTAGGTTCATCACTCCTAGTTAAGCACATACGGTAGGTAAGTTGTAGGGTCATCACTCCTAATAGAAAGCAGTCGATAGGCAAGTTCAAGAGTTTATACTCATGGTTACTATGGGAGGCTCGTCACCTCAGCGTAGGCCAACAGCACGAACACGGTGTCCCATACCACCATGCCCAGCTCACAAGTATGAGTTACTCACTGGTCACTATAGGGACGCTCGTCACCCAAGCGTAGGCTGACAACTTGAACATAGTATCCCATACCACGATGCCCAGCTCATGAGTCTTAAAGGGTCGTGGTACCATGGTTAAAGTGGATCTTTGCATTGGTGAGGGGTACCTTAGTTTCAAGCAGTAGTGTACACACATGATAAACACACAATAGGCCAATCGGTTTGTTAGGCAAGCTTAATTGGTACAGGTACACACTGACTTAATCGACATGGAGCGCATAAGCACCCCTCGTGACCTAACCACTGTTAACAATCGTCGTTCGATCTGGATCCATCGAGTATACCCAAAGTGGCGAGGTTAGTTCAACCACCCGAACGAGGACTGTTACTGATTGCCTGGGCTACGTTGTAGCCTCAATCCTACTCATATGCAGCAAGTAGACACATGTTATAATCATCTTAGCATTTAACAAACAATCCAAGTGAATTCCTCATTTGAGCATTTTCATCAAACACATCGATCATGTTACCAAACACTTGCATTTTATTAATTAATCACATAGAGGCAAATATGATTACATAAAAGAAACTATATATATGCATAAGGGAATAAAGAATCCTATCTTAATACTTATAATAAATATAAATCATCAACAATTTCTCATTCAGACAATTCATCGAACACTTAAACTATAATTCATCAAACACATAAATTAGGATAGTTACATCATATGTTTTAGTAATTCCTTATACAGAGAGATCATCATGCATATAACTTATGATGAATCCTAGATCAAAAATCATGGCAAGCACAAATCATTTCAAATGCTCATTCAAACATTTCAACAAACACACGAAATACATCTCTTATACATCATAGTTCATAGGCAAATTTCATACGGAAATCAATGTATCTAAGACAATACGGTAGAAATCAAGTCAGGCATAAATCATTAGCCGACATGAAAGCGTTGATAACCATAACCTAAGCATTTATAGTCTGCACCTTTCGTCGGAATACTTAATTCAAACCCGGTTCAAACTTTACATTTTCAAAAATAGAACGTCGGGTACCTAAATGACGAAACAAGTTAGGTAGGTTGACAAATAACTAACCTAGATCTCTACAATTGTCACGCCCCAAATCCGGAAATCGGATTCACTGGAATCCCGATGGATGAATCTGGTGCCGACAGCCTCAGTAGTACCCCATTCTCGGCTCCTAGCGTCCATACGCCAGATTCTGATCCTGGGATCCCACAAGGGAGATTTTTCAATGTACATTTAACTCATAATAAGCATAACTACAAGATTACCCAACTCACAAAGGTAACATCATCACCACATATCTACTAATATAATCATTTGAGTACAATGCCGAAAGGGAAAATACATATGTCAAAATAAAATCAAGCTCCAGAATCAGCTAAATACTCCAAGCTCCACGCTACTGTAACCTAACATTACCTGCACGCATCTATCGTGCATAAGCTTATAGAAAGCTTAGAGGGTGGTGTAAGTGTGTGTACAAGGTAAGTGCCAAATAATCAACATAACATCATAATCAAACAACATCGGAAATACTAGTAAGATCATGAATCGTACATTATTGGAATAAGCAGAAATACTGACATGGTTATAAGCAAGCAATATTAGAGTATGCAATACAGATCAGCTATGCGAATGCGGATTCATAAAAGTCAAATGTTAGATACCGAGGATGCAATGCAATATACAATTCCTGATGAGTTCACGAATAGCGTCAACCGTACATAGACCATATAAATGCAGAAACATAGTAACGCAAAATACCATATGCCGCAGAAGTAATGCAATATACGGTGTGAATAGAATGACCATGCTGGAGTGTGAAGTTGGGGTGATAGTACGTAGTATCGCAGGCTATGGGGTCCATCACAAGGGACTTCTATCCAAACCAGTCTCATACCTAAATTTGGATAGTCAGACTCAATGTGGTAAACTCCCACTCTCAGGTTAGTCACACGCCCAACCGAAATCCTAGCCATACGAAGATACATGTAACAAATAGTTGCGCACCACCAGCCCGAGTGGATAGTGAATGAATGAATGAATGAATGAATATGCAACTCTTGCTCAATAAGTCCACATATTAGTATGGTTCATCTCTGGGATCATCACCGGGGTTTAGTACACTCTACATGCAATCGCCGCCCACTGGACTCGCAACCATACAAGTGAAAGAGACCTCACTATCCGCCTGGCCAGTAGTCAGCCAATATTTACCCGGCACGTCGATAGCGGACCCATTCACGAGTTGGTCAAACTCAGCCTAGCAATGCCCCTACCCTCGGGCGAGTAAGGCCACACCCCCTCCCAACCGACTACGACATAGTGGAAGACGCGGCCTCCTAGTATTCGGCACTCCGATGCTCATATATCCACTCGGTCTATATATTAGGGCGTCTCCTGACCACGGAGGTTTATGGATTTTCATCTAGGGACATCTATGGCGCCCGTATGCTAGAACTAATCATTTTGTCCCCTCTGGCCATTCACGATATGCCTGTGGAGGCTACGACCCTGATGTTGTGAGGGCGTATAGTAATCTCAGCACACAATGCAAGATGCATGAGTCATACAATCCAGTCATGCATCAATCATGCGCATACCGTGCGCTCATGTGAGATAACCTTCGCATATCAGGGAGTCTCATAACAATACGCTCAATGACATATGCAATGATCAACCACGTCTCATAACAAACATGCAGATGATGTGTATGGGTATGTATCATGATGTTATGCTGTCACATACTCATAATCGATATCGATAACCGGCATTGACATTCGACCTCGACAATGTGGACATTTAACCAACATTGCCCCCAAGGAATGACCCTCATGGATCCTAACATATAGTGAACCCATGACCTCACACAAGACCTACAACAATCTGCTAAAGAATTTCTTTAGGAATTCGGGCCCTCCATCTAGGAAGCAAGAGGAGAATTCGGTCTAGAGAAAGAGAAGAAAGAGAAGAAAGAGAAAGAAGAGGAAATTGGTGAAAATTTTATTTATCCATATGTTTAATGGATTTTATAACTAATCTCTCATTTCCACTACACACAAGGGTTAATTATACAACACCATGGGCCTCCCTCAAGAGCTCACTACACCTCACGATGGGCCTCTCACATGGGCCTAATATACATCATGCTAGACTCCATTGCCTAACCCTCAAATGCATCACAATGGACCTCATCACATAGGTCTCATATATATCACATTGGGCCTTACACACGGGCTGAATACACATTGTAATGAGCCTCAAATTCGGGCCACATATACATCACACAGGCCGAATTCACCATAATGGGCCTCAACTATGGGTTGCATATACATCATATAGGTCTCAAAAATTGTCCTCGACAAATCAGAATCAGCAATCGGCCACTACAAGTAGAATCGACAATCGGCCACGATCGGTAATCAGTCACGATAATCGGCCTTAATCGGTAATCGGTTAATTGACCAAGACAAGCAGAATCGGCATTCAACCACGATCGGTAATCAGTCATGATAATCGGCCTCGATTAGTAATTGGTCATGTCAATCAGAATCGATCGATAATCAAAGTTGGCAAATCGGTCATGACCATTGGAGTCGGAATCGACAATCGAGATCAACCTCGACCGTGATTATATCAAATCTGATAGTGCAAAACCATCCGTCTATGGCACATAAGGCCCACTAATTAGGGTTAACTCACTAAGAGAATGATGAGAATGGGCCTAACAAGACCTAAGGAAAGGTCACAATGTGGACATTAAAACATTATTGCTTATCAATGTGGTCATTTAACCAACATTGTTCCCAAGGAGTAGTCCACATAGGCCAAATGTACAGTAGGCCCACGACCTCACACAAGGGATATATATATCACAATGGGCCTCACTCATAGGCCTCGAACACATCACAATGGGCCACAACCTATGGGTTTCAAACACACAATAGGTGGGCCCTACACATGGGCCTAATACAATCAAGTGGGCCTCAAATATATCTCAATTAGTCTCAACTTGTGGGCCCTAAATACATCTCAATGGGCCTCGACCCATGGGCCCCAAATATAGCACAATGGGCCGCTCAATGGGCCGCACCAAAGCACAATAGGTGGGCCCTGCACATACAGCAAATGGGCCCCCACCAGATGGTTGGCATGGATATAGAATGCATACATCAGGTGGGTCTCACATTCCACGGACAATGTGGATAAGGCATACATCATGGTGGTCCCCCGTCCCTAGACGACGTGGATGAAATCATATGTCAAGGCGGACCACATGTCCATTGAATGGACAGACAGTGCGAATACAACACATCATGGGCCTAATACATATCACAATGGGTCTTGCCCATAGGCCTAAGATTCAAATAGGTGGGCCCTTCATACGGGCCTTAAATACGAGGCAGGTGGGCCCTACCACATGGGCCAAAACTCATAATGATAGGCCTCATACACGTCACAATGGGCCGCATCACGGTGAGCCACATACATCATAGTGAGCCGCACTAATGAGCCTCATATCATACACGTCAAAAGAGCTGCATCAGTGGGCTGCACTAATATATCAAGGTGGGCCTCAGGGATGGGCCATAAAGACATCATATTGGGCCTCGACAAAGGCCACAGACACATCATAGGTGGGCCCTGCTCATGGGCCATCAAATACACCACATGGACGGTCATAAATATATCAAGGTGGGCCCGACGAATGGGCCACAAAATATATCAAAGTTAGCTCGACAAATGGGCCACAAAATACATCAAAGTGAGCCCGACAAATGGGCCACAAAATATATCAAAGTGGACCCGACAAATGGGCCACAAAATATAAAGTGGGCCCGACAAATGGGCCACAAAATATATTAAGGTGGGCCCGACAAATGGGCTACAAAATATATCAAAGTGGGCCCGACAAATGGGCCATAAAATATATCAAAGTGAGCTTGACAAATGGGCCACAAAATATATCAAAGTGGGCCCAACAAATGGGCCACAAAATATATCACGGTGGGCTTCAACATCGAGTCTCTTATATCACATCGGATCGAATTAATTGGTCGATCGAATGGGCCGCACCAATCATCCATTAATAGAGATCATTATAGAGCATAAATAAATAAATAAAATGAATCATATCCAAAGATCATTTGGACCATACTAAAACTAACAGTGGTGATACTATTTTCCCACTTTCAACTCCCAGTGAGCCCACCACAACATTAAATTTCCACCCAGACTATCTCCATGGTCACAAGGACCTGGGGAGAATCAAATAACATATTGATCCAAGGCTTTTGTGACCCAAAAAGGGGTTTCAACGGTAGGCATTCACTCCACTATTTTCTGTAGTGTGGTCCACCTGACAACTGGATCTGTCTCATTTTTAGTCTCAAGCCTCAAAATTATCCTTCAAAATGGTTGGATGGTTTGGATGCAACACATGCATCATGGTGGGGTCCACATGGACAGCAAGACGGCACGGGTATAACACATACCACATGCATGGGCTCACATGGCATGGGACGTCAGTACAGCAGCTATTATGCTGTTGTATGCGTACACAAGCTAACCCCCTAACAGGTGGGTCCCATGTGGGGCCCACAATAACATTTGTTTTCCATCCAATCTGTTCATAGGGTCACATGGGCCTAGGGCCCACTGTAATATTTATTTGCAATCCAATCTATTCATAAGGTCGCGTGGACCTTGGGTAGGGCCCACCGGAATGTTTATTTTCATCCAATCTGTTCATCAGGTCACGCGGACCAGGGCCCATTGGAATGTTTATTTACCACCCAACCTATTGATTAGGTCACGCTGTCACGGGGGCTCATTGTGATATTTATTTTCCATTCAACCTGTTTATAAGGTCACATGGACCTAGGGGTGGGTCTGGGGCCCACCAAATTGTGGTTCACAAATCCAGTCCACCCATTATGTGCGTCCCACTTGGCTAAGGGTTCAGACCAAGTTTCAGCCGCATCCAAATTTCAGGTAAGCCCCACCAAGTGATTTTATATGTTTTAGGCATGTCTTCACATGATTTTAGATTGTATGGCCCACCTGAGTTCTGTATACGGCTGATTTTTGGGATATCACATAATTTAAAGGGGACGTGCTAAATGCACGATGTGGATGTTCGAAACGCATCATGGTGGGGCCCACGGCTCGGGCCGTGGGACCCAGATCCGCCTCGCACGTCCAGTCGCAAGAAGCAGGCCACCGCAAGGCTCGTGTTAGTGGCGACGAGATGTTAGTGCCTTATTATTATTATTATTATTATTATTATTATTATTATTATTATTGGGGTTTTCTAAGGTTTTTCCTTAGTGGGGTCCGCATCAGGGAAATCCGTCCCATCCATTGGCTTCCACAGCTCAAGACCATCTTAATGAGCCCAATATGCAGTATGTTTTTAGTGAGTAAAAGCATCAAATTGGGTTTTAACGGTCAACACGACTATTTCCTATGGTATAGCCCGCTCGATAATTGGATTGGCCTAATATTTGGGCTCAACACCTAATATTTGCCAGGAAATAGGATGGACGGCGTGGATTTAATCTGTACATCAAGGTGGGACCTATTTTAATAGCTCACCCAAAGGGCTTGGAATCAAACTGATATTTATATTTTACCTTTGACGTGAGTACATCCACTCACTGTTAACGCTCCAACAGACGCCCAACGTCCCTGGAGGCTAGAAACGTTGCGTGGATATGTCATCCAAGTGGGTCCTACGTAGACGTGGCCCACTTAATTTAGATCAATCTAATACTTGTGTTTTCTCATCATCCAAGCCCAATGGATGGCCTGGACAAATCAAGTGGACGTCGTTGATAAAGTACATTCATCATGTTGGATCCACGATCGGTGTCGATCTAGTGGACCACGCCCATCACAAGAGAGAGAGAGAGAGAGAGAGAGAGAGAGAGAGAGAGAGAGAGAGAGAGAAAGAAGCACCCACTTCAAGATCTCGAACTCTTCCTTCCACCGATGCGATCTAAAGCTCCAATGGGTAGACTTCAATGGTTGAGATTGAACTTAAATGGTAAAGATAGTAGGTAGGAAGGTGGGCCTCACCTAGCTCTCTCATGGAGCATTGGACGTGAGTTGCTTGGGAGGAAAATGAGAGAGAGAGAGAGAGAGATAGAGAGAATGAAAGAGAGAGAGATGAGAGAGAGGGATTGAAAGAGAGAGAGTGATGGGAGTGATGTACTTTGTTGTAAGAGGAAGTTAACTTTTGGGGAGGGTAGTTGTACTTGGGGATGGGTGTTGTACTTGACATTTGATTGATGGATTTATGTGATGTGTCGTAGAGATTCCCTCGATATTCGCAATGTGTGGCATTTTCCTCGAACTGAACGCGGGCCTATATCTCCTGGCCTGAGTATGGCCTCGGCACGCGAGATGCGACATCAGAACTGCGACGACGACGCGGTCACACTGATACAGGTCTTGGGTCAAGTCGACTCTGGAAAATGGGATACGACTTAAGGTCACGCGCAACTGCTGATTACAGATTGCGAGTCGCCGAAATTTGACCGGGAGGAACGCGGAAACCTACAGAATGGTACGAGCTACGATACGGGTCTTACAACAATGGTATTAGGGTTAGGATTTCTTATTCAAATGATAACTGAAAATATTGTGTAGCGTAATAAGACGGAGATTTGGTACGTGGAATCGTGGGAGAGGATTCCTGCAGCAATCTCCCAAGTTCTTCCTTCTCTCCTTCTTCTTTTCTCTTCTTTTCTCTCCTCTCACCCTTAGGGTTTTTGACAAATTCGTATATGAGAGAGGTGGAGTGAAATAAGGGATATTTATAAGCCCAGAAGTGATGTAAATGGCCCCAGAGCCACTTTATACATAGTTTATACCCTTTGGGTATTTGTTTTTTACGAATAGGGCTCATAGGGAGGCCCACAACTCATCTACGTCATAGGGTATGCTCTCTGACAATGGATCCAGATAGGACATGATTTCGGTGCAATCGGATAAGTCGATCGACTATGGAGAGGCTACGTCATATTAACGATCATACTTACCTAATCAGGGCCATAGTTATATGGATATGTGTAGGAAAATTTTCTTTCCCCATGGGTGAAGTTTGGTCGAAACTGACGGTCTGAAATCCTCAATTTCACGTGAGAGTGAATGGCCCAATTAACTTGAGTTTTGGTTAATTTTCTAAAGGTATTCGCGTTTCTCACGCACTTCACTCATGACTCAAGTTGTACGTTTCTAGACACTATATGAGCTTGATTCTCATGATGATTGTCAAGCCCAGCAGGACGGACATAGTCCTATAGTTTCACGGTCATCGAAACCTCTTCGTGCGGTATAAGTCTAATACAAGGTTTCAATGTACTCCTAAGAGCACCATACTCTTGGGATTTCTCCTAGGTCTTTATGTTGTATTGAGCTAGTGGTACACAAGGTTTTAAGCCTTCTCAAATATGAAAATGGTGGCCCAAGCTTAATCCATCAATTATTTAGTTTAGTACTTAACTAAATCCCATCTAAATTATGCGATAGGATGCAGTTCTTGGGTAGCTCTACCTAAGGTTATACTTGGGTCTTTATACAGGTTTTTCTGAGACGTTATACAAACAGACCATAATTCGATTATATCGAGCCGTCTCGATGATCTCGGAATTTGAATGTCAATGATATTGATACTTCCATTAATTCATCAAAAATTTTGTTCAAAGATCAAGTTGGTTGTTGACACAAGAGATCCTCAATTCGATGATATCGATTGGATTTTGAGGACATCGATAACTGGTTTCCAATCTCATCGAGGTGATCTCAATATATCAAAAAAAGCTGAAAACTTAGAGATTTTCTTGATTTGCAAAATAGTTTTCATACTTAAAACCCTATGTTGTTTTATCCACTTTTAAGGGTTTTATATACCTGGGAGTTTTTGGGACATGGGATGTGAGGCTAAGTTTACCTTTGACGAGTTCGGAGCATACATCCAGTTGAGGCAGACACTTTTATGATCTTCCTATGGGGCTCACTTGACTTGTTGACTCATCACCCACACTAATTGACAAACCAGGGCACTTTCACCTTCAAGGGTCGATAAAAAAACCTAGAAACGTTGGTCTATACCTTTGCAATGATTCGCCCGACTCAAGCGCTCCTAGGATTAAAAATTTAGGAAAATTAATTCCCATATCAATTTGAAAGTAATTAGGTAAGATTCATGCAATTTAATGTAGAAAAGCCTAGGTTGGGAAGTAGGGTTCGTTTCTTACCTCTTGAACATGAGTGGGATGGATTTGATGGAGGAGAACGTCAAAGCTAGGACTTAATCGAAGGGAATACATCAAGAACACTCCAAGATCTTCATTTTTCTCTCTTTCTCTCTTTCTTTCTTTCTCTCCTTCATTCTTGGGCAAAATTTGTATGGAGAGTTGGGGTGCCCAAATGAAGCCCTTATATAGTTCCAAAAGTTGTGGAAATGGCCTTAAGGGCCAGGTTTTCATTATACTAGCCCTATGGGAGAGTGTTTCTAAACTCTAGGGCCACTATGGGCTGTACATGTCGATACACACCGTATGATAGTTAGCTATAATGATGATTTACATATGGATATGATTGGTCTACCATTTGGATGCATCAATTGATGGATATGATTAAAAGTTTGATCAACGGTCATCGATGGTCGATATGGGCCGTGTCTATACAGATATGTTTGGAGAAATATCTTTAATTGGTACCTTAAAATTGGCCATGAACCAACGGTCTGAAAGTTATAACTTCGCGAAAGAGCAATAGCCTAGTTCCACTTAAATTTCAGATTTTCATATAAGATATTTGTACAACTCAAGCACTCACCTTGCGAGTCCAAGTTGAACGATTTGAGATGCGATCTCGGCTCGATGTCCTATGATGGACGTCAAGACCACTAAGATGAACATATTTCTATAGCATCGAGTTTAATGGCCCACTAACAAGCGGTCTAGAGCTTATTTGGATAATCAAAGCATTCCTAGAATGAATTGGGTATCGAGATTTCTTACGCGCAATGATTAGGGTTTGGATTAGGTAAGCTCATAGTGTAGGCTATTCGTAACTAACAAAAATGATGATTCTATCATAATCACCCTAAACCATTAGTTCTTAGGCTAAAGGAGTAACTGAATTGATTTGGTTTGTTAATTAAGATCCGAAACCTAGTTATCTTGCCTTTTGGTAGGTCTTTATTTAGTTGTAGTTGTCTTGATTAGTCAATGGTAGGTCAGCTAGATTTAAGCCCTAGATAAGCAAATTACTAGGCTAAAGTTGATGTTTAAGTGATTTGGCGGATTCATTAGCTTCCTATAGTTAATTAATCAAATTTGTGCAGTTCTTTACTGGTACCACCCACGTGTAGGATCACCTTGAGCATCAAGGGTCAGTAAATTACAGTGTAGGTTAATTATTATAAAAATTTCAAGGGTTTTTGAAAATTCAAAATGTCAAAAATTTGGGACGTTACAAAGACCGACTTCAAAGATCGAGGGGGGGGGGGGGGGGGGCACATGAGAAGCTGATTGAAACACGGGAGATCATCGATCCAGCATCTTAAGAAGGCTCTATAAATGGGCTCAATCCGATTAGTAGTTAATTTTAAGAGTCCACATACTCTGTCCTTATCTAGGATTAAGTATAGAGTTTGCGGCCCAAACTTGCTTTGGTTCTTGTCTAGGACTGCATTGCCACCAACACGGGTGAATATGTGTAAGTCCTTACGTAGGCCTCTGATGGATGTGTACATGTGTTAAGTCCTTGTGTAGGCCTCCGATGAGATTGTACATTTGTAACACCTTGTGTAAGCCTTTGGCAGGAGTGTACGCTTGTAAAGGTTATGGGTGAACCTATTGAAAACTCATAAAATAGTGAATACTAGTATACTCGAGGAGAGTGCATCCATCGGAAGTAGAGTAGGGAAGACAAACTAATATATATATATATGTATATATATATATATATATATATATACATATATATATATATATACATACATATATATGCTTGTGTTTGCGATTGTAAATTGAGCATATTTTTATTTATGCTTATGTGATTGATTAGTTAAATTATTTTAATGTATGAATTAGATTGTATGCTATGCACTTAACTTGTTAAGCATATAAAAGTTCACTATCTATATAGATTAATTGCTTCAATGGCATATCTTTTATAGTATATGTGATTGGACCAACTTTGATTTGTAAGTCATAGTGTTAATTTTCTTGATTAATTTAATTGGTAAATTAGTTTATTTTGATAAAGAATTTTTAATTGGTCCTAATCACCCTCTTTAGGACCTAAGCATAATTTTATAGGTCCATCTTGCTACCGTACATGCCATGGTAAACTCCCATCACGCAATTTCACGTTTCTCTTAATAGGCTTGATGTCCTTTATGGAACAAATAACTAAATTGAACACCGCATCATTCAACTTGGGCTCGCAAGTGAATGCGTGAGATGTGTGCGTTTTCTTAGAAATAATCAGAAAATTTAGTTAATTGTGCATACTCGAACTTAGCTGACATTGAGACTTTTAAACTGTTAGTTCGTGATCAAATTAAGGGCATTAACCTAAATTAATATCCTACAACTATCCGTATAGCCACGACTCTGGTCGATGATCGGTAACCATTAAGCTAACTTTTAATCATATGCATCGATTGTCATATCGAAATAGCAGGGCGATCAAGGCCTTGCGTAGATCACCACTTAAGACAACTATCCTATGGTATAGATCAATGCATACACTCCATACTGGGCCCTAAAAGTTGAAATCAACCTCTTATAGGGTTAACTAACACTCAAACCCATTTATGGGGCCATTTAACAACCATATGAGACTATAAATACCTCTCCATAGGTAACCCTTCCCCATCATACGAATTTTCCCTAGAGAGAGAGAGAGAGAGAGAGAGAGAGAGAGAGAGGACTTGGTACTTAGAGGGTGGGATTTCTTTGATCAAACCCTAGTTGTTATCATTTTCGTCCACTGAATCCACCTCTATTTGGAATCTGAGGTAAGAAATAAATCCTACCTTTCGGTTAAACTATCTAGTGATAAATTCTATAAATCTTACATGAGTTTCTTTTGAATTTAGTTTAGGAATTAGAGTTTTTTCCAAAACCCTAACACTAGGTGCTTGGATATTGAGATATCTTTTTCTAAAGTTGTGGACCATTTCTTTTAGGTCTCATTTTATCAACCCTTGATAGTCTTAGATAATGAATGCCTGTTTTATTAGGATTTCATATGCTATAAATGTCAGATTTGCGTTATTATTATAAACATTGTATTATTTACTATTGGTAGACAATATACTCGATGAAATGCTTAAATGATATTAAATTCTTAATATTAAAAATTTTTCATGCTGCTTGTTAAGTTTCTTTGATATTAGTTAGACATTACCGAGTTGTACATATATTCAATAGACTTACCACTATGTCGTGTTAAATTGGTTTATACTTGAGATTATGTATTATTGTTGTGAATCAAGCTATGAAAACTGTTTGAGTAAGTGAATGGCCCGCCTTGGGTTGGATTCTCTGGGCTTGTTCAATTGACCAAGGTTGAATATGAATGACCAATAATAATTGGAAATATGCGGGATGCTTTGCAAGTAATGCCTGTTTTATCGAAGTTCACCATAGACGATCAAATCAGTCTAATGCATGACTGATCATTCATATGCTTTGTGATTGTACAACACTCTATAGAATCTGTGACACTACTGTTTCCATTAAATTTGATAATATTCATAACCATTAGTACTATACAATCCTATTAAAGACTCATGGGTCGAGCATGGTGGTATGGGACACCGCGTCCGAGCTGTCGGTCTATGCTCGGTGATGAGACCCCATAATGACCAGTGAGCATCAATGTAGGTGACAAGCCATATTATGATATGATAGATTTGTTGGTAAAATTGATGACAAACCATATTATGATATGATAAATTTTATTGGTGATATTGGTGACGAACCCTTTGCACACCTGATACTGGGGTGACAACCCATACTGTTTACATATTATTAGGAATCATGTCATCCTTACCTTTGAAATTATTGATTATAATGTATATTGGGAGACGAACCCTACATTGGATTACAGGACATTGGCGATGAACTGCTATATGCCATGGTGAGTCACATGATCTGTTTATGCGACTTGTGATATAATGGTGGTATCTTAACTTCGCTAATATACTGTTTGAATTTGTATTGATAAAGATTTGGCTACTCATGCATATCATGACATTTGTTGGTAATGATGGTGATAAGCTACATTACAATAGGATAGATATTTTTTGGATGATGGTGATGATGAAAAGTATTATAATTGTTGGTATTCTCGGGACATACATCAGCATATCATGTCTTACATACACTTAATAAATCAGACTATAAAATTATTTGTTTTGTTATGTTATCATTACTTGCGCTTGATTGTATAGATAATATGTGTAACTTAGGAAAATAGTACAACTGAGGTGATCACTGACTCTCACCTGGGATAGTGTTTTAAAAAGAATAGTTAAATGATGTTATAAATACAGGTACTAAAGATGACAATGCCTTAGATGAGGCTTATCGGACCCTTTAGAGGAGATATCGTAATTTCGGGTCACAAATGGGCATGCATAGATTGACATGCTTCATCACCATGTTGTTATTGGAGTGTTGAGTGGAGATACCAAACTTTTCATGTTATTCATTTTTTGACACGTATATTGGAGTCCTAACTAAGTGGACTTCATTGATTGGTTGGATTATATGTATATGTTGGAGATTGGCGTGAATACTTTAGTATTTAGACTTTTAATACACTATTTAACTTAGCACTTATGGTTGATTTGATGTCATTATAGTTGTAATGAGAGATCACGTTTTTGCAAAGTAAAAGTGACACCTAGAATGCCAGGGATCGAGTATGTGCTTGACCCCTGAAATTTGGGGTGTTACACAAGCTCTCATTGTTCTTGTAGTTTTCAAGACCAAATACTTCATTATACTTGAACGTAGTTTTGTATTTTCTTTTTCTCATATGGTAATATAAAACAGCTTTCAAGTGTGAATGGTTCTTAGCTTTCGAAAGCTACAAGATCGAGGGGAGCTTATACAACCTTGTAATTTTCTCTTACAAGTTTAAATGGTGTAAGGGGAGTCGATGATGGAATTTTCTCATCCAAGCCTCCGGAGTTTTCTACTGACGATTCAAAGTTGGTTACTAGATGTAATTGACTTTGAATCAACAACCAAAATCTCTAGAGGAAAGTCGGCTAGATTCCATCCTCGACTTCCCTTTACACTATTTGAGCTCGTACACAAGCTCTCATTGATCTTACAGTTTTCAAGACCGAAGTCTCTATTCATACTTGAATGTAGTTTTGTATTGTTGCATAGAAAAAAGAAATGAACTATAGTGACCTGATCTTATCATGATGATAAGCATGTAGGTAACTCTTCTATTGTTTACAGAGAGTTCGGTAAAAATAAATAAAAATAAAAATAAAATAAAATAAATATTTTTCCATAACTCTTTTTTATAACTAAATTCTGTAATTGTACTAAAATTGAACTCTATGATTTCCTATAACTAAAGTCAAGCTTGAGGACATTATATAGGAATTTTTATTTTTAGGTAATAGCTACAGATCCCCCATTAAATTTCAGGTGATAACTACATAGCTCACACTTAAACTAGACTCTGTGACTTGTTATAATAGGATTCTATAAGTGTGTTATAACTAAACTATAATTATGCTATAACTGAAATATTTGATTGTGCACGAATTCATATATAGCAAATCATAGAGTTCAGTTATGGGATAGTGGTGATATGGATCTGTGCAATCACAACATTTTACTTTCGATTGTTCTTCCATATTCTATACTTGTCATACTATGAATTTAATTCAAATTTTAGTTGTTTTTTTGAACCTTTTACTTCACATTTAATGTATGAGTTTTTGCAATCTTAGAATGTCTATGGGAGGAAAAGAACCTTTTAGGATTTGGATACTTAATGCATTGTGCCACAAAAAGTTAATGGTTAGTACTTGACAAATGTTCTAATAAAGATAAATGCCAAAGTGAGATGTCGTTGAAATATCACCTTTAAGAAATTATTAATTATATTTAATAATTTTGTTTGATTTGAAAAATTAAAAAGTGGATTTTGTTGATTTTAAATTATATAAAATATGTTTATCAGGTGTACTATGGATTATGGTAATTATATTATATAAAATGAGTTTATTAGATGTACGGGTATAACCATAGCCTTGAAGCTTTAAATTAAGCAAATTCACCTTTTTTTTCAATAAAAAATAAAATAAAATTTGACAACTGGGAAAAGTTGAATATTGAAAATCTTCAACTCAGAACAACGGCTTTAAACCATTGAATTTACTCTTTGCCAAAATTCTTATTTGACAACTCTCTCCTAACCGACGAAAATAATCAGATAGTTTCAAGCCATCGAATTTCATTTTTGACTTCAAAATATTCGATGGCCTTGTTAGTCAAATTATAAAAAACACGACAACTTTAGGCCATCAAATTTATACATTTTTCACACAATGACAACATTAATCATACCTTAACTTCAATGATTCGGTAGAATTGCTCACGGCTACCACCAAACCGTCCCATCTTTCTAGTAACCTTAATAAGATTAAAAAAGCTCAGATTTTATAATAAAATTTAAGGCATATGGAGTTCAATTGGCTCATGACTATGTTGGACTTGTTGAGATGCTCAACCACATTTCCACCATCGGACATATTTATATTGAACAACCTCTTAATTATATGAACCTTGTGGAAGCATATGGTTTTTTTTTTTTTTTTTTTGTATAGTCTTGATAGGGCCCCCATCAGATCTTCTGCTATCTTCTCCTTTGAGATATTGAACGTAATCAACTTTGATAGCGAAAGTTGAATTGTTCTTAGAGCCTTTCTATCGAGCACCTCCCAGCGGATATCAGACATCTTATATAGTTTCTTCTATTTTCCTCCACTAGGAAGATAGACATCCTTTTAATAGAGGTAATCCTTTATTTGCATCTTCCGAAAGCTGAAGTTGAACCATTGAACTTGTTAATCCTCACCTTTCCTTTTTCCTACATTGCTCCCACTCAAACGAAGAGTTCTTATACTAATTGTTGGGAGAAGAGATCCCTTCTCGACCACACATATAACAATACAAAAATCAAAAGAAAATAGAGAAAGGATGCAAACCACAAATAGAGATTTATGTGGTTCTATTTTGATACGTACATCCACGGATTCATATCGATACACTATGCTCAAAGGCAAAAAAATAAAAATAAAAATTGAAGAAGCATCTCTTAATATAATTATGGCATTTTGTCATGACAGAATATATATTACCCCAAATCGAATTAGGGTTTAATAAAACTTCGTGAGAAATTATGAAATTGCCCAGAGCTCGAGGCTATGACCACGAAGGTGCTGGGTAGATTAATAATACGTATTTGATGATCAAGCTCCATATATCCTAACATTTAATGGGTGTGGAGTAGGACCTGAGATCCACGAGAATGTGACCTAAACCTACTAAAACTAATTAATTACAAAGTCTAGGTAAAGTGGGAATTAATAGCTATCATTATTAAGTTTATTTAAGTAATTTAACAATATTAATCTTGGAAAACACAAAAGTTTAATTATAATTGGTTAATTTGTAATTGTAGTTAGTAAATACATATTTTCTATACAAGAAAAGAATAATAGAGATTGAGTTCACTTCCACTGCCTCCACTCTCTCTCTCTCTCTCTCTCTCTCTCTCTCTCTCTCTCCCCATTTGCCATAACATCCAATACCTCGTCATTTAGCCTACTCCCTCTGGATAACATCTCAAGGACCAACCCACCTAAATGAGTGGAATGACTTATTTATTGTGCCAAGTGATTTTCATGTTGGGAACCTCCATTTACGTGGATCAGATGTACACATTGAAGCTTTTTCACATTACGGAAATGAGAACCGAGTGAGATATCATACAATGCTTAAGAGTTTCTACAACATGATTTAGTGATTCAGACCATTCATAGGATCAATCTTACAGTGGATGGGCCATGCAATGAAGTAGATGGAAAACTTCTAACCCTTCAATGCATGTTCAATAAATAGATAGCTAAGTGTTATGCAGATGCCTTGTATTTTGCTCAATCAAAGAGTTACAATAGAGCTATGTCGGTCGAACCGAACTAACCGTCGATCCAACCTACAGAGTGTGGGTTTTCTGAGGAGCAGAGTATGTTCTATCAGTTCGACTGATGGTGACTGTCAGTCTGACCAAAGGTGCGGTCGGTTCAACCGACAAACTCCAATTAGTTATGTGGTTGTGCGCAAATTGAGATATTTAAGGCCTAATACGATTAGGTCATGATAATTACGAGTGTTTTTTCTCAAAGGACAAATGTTTTTGAAAGATGAGAGGGTTTTTTACACTTGTAAGGATCTGGAAAGAGATTTTCTTAAGGGGTTAGGGATTTTCCTAAGTGAGCATTGTAGGCAGAGATCGAGTTACTTCTGTAATTGAAGAAGGTGAATGGTGTAAATATAAGGTTTTGATTTTAGTTGAGATCCATGTCGCTATGTCGTGGTTTTTTCTGAAAGGATTTTCTACATAAAATCGTGTTTATATTCTGTTTTGATTGATTATTTGTATTTTGATTGTTCTGTTTTTATTAAACATGCTTCCACAACGTGCAACATTGTCCGTATTATTAGATTTGAATTTCTAATATCTAGAGTTAATCCAAGCTTACTGTGAGCTTAGAATTACAACACAAGAAAAATAAAATAAAATGCAGCACTGGTCCACACTATTAAATTAGAGCATTGTCCATGACGGAGTTCTTGTGCACATACCTGACCAAAGAAAGATTGTGTATCACTCTATCCTCATCCACCTCATTGCAAAAATGTCTAAGCTTATTTTGATTCTGACCCGACCCAGATATTAGTGGGTCAGGTTTGGAGCCGAAAATGATTTATTCATGCGTCGGTTCTGTGAGACTCTGGCCAGGCTCGACCCATTTTTGCATCCGCGTCGTCCAAAAATCGTTATAAATATCGGGGACCTTTTTAAATCTCGAGATATTGTGGTGGAAAATTGATCAAATGATATTATCGTGGTAATATTGAAATATTTTCAAAATATCGGTATTTTTTAGTTTCTCGCTGCTTATTGCTAAATTATGATATATTGAACATATACCTTTAAAAGTTAAAATAATTCATTTGACGATTTAAAATAAATATTTTTGATATTTTATTTTCAGTCAGATTTTACCAATGACATGCAGAGGAAAGCGTCAAATGTCTCCCGAGAAATTGCCGATAAGAAGATTTGTCACTAGGATCTTGAACAATATAGGTTATTTGGTTATACAGGCAAAGTATGACTATAGACGTGCGACACGCAGCTGTTGCACACGTGGCATTCATGTACACCAATCCAAACTGTTTAAACATTGGGCCCCATTTTATGTGGGGAATGATTCAATAACTACACCGAACAGATGATTTGGACTGCCCAATTACGGCTGGTAATGAAAAGCTAAAAGGAAAAGTAGTCAACGGTCTAAATTCACCAGACAAATGTTCATTAATGGAAGGAACGGTAAGGATCTTCCAACTAACCCGATTGAGCGACTAGACTGGGCCTACCACTTTGACAGTTTATTTTAGGTTACTTTATGTCAATGTACAGTTGGATGCGTATGGATCGGACGCGGATTTCCCGGAAGTTCCTACACAAGGATGCTGGGTGGGGTCCACCTCCATGTTTGTGAGAAATCTACCCCGTTCATTCGTTCTGAGATATCATTTTAGAATATTAGACCAAAAATGAGTTGGATCGAAAACTCAAATGGGCCAGACGAGAGGAAACAGTGGGAATTCAGTGAGAACCGTTGAAACATTCTTGTGGCCATTAGAGATTTGTTTAAACTATTTTTCTTTGTATTTTCACTTCATACCAGTGTTAATGACCTTATAAACTGTTTGTATGGAATATAAACATCAAGATGGAGCCCAGGAATCTTTCAACGGTAGGTGTTTCTTTCCCAAGTTTCTCTCTAGTGTGGCCCACTTGAGTTTTGGATACACATCAAATTTTCTTGATTGTCCTAAAATGAGCTCACCAAACAGATGAACTGGGTAGATTTCCTACAAACATCTCGGTGGGCCCCACCCAGCATCCTTGCGCAGCAACTTCCTGCGAAAGGCTTTGGCAGAAAATCCGCGCCCGTATGGATGCTCACACCATGCAACAGTATCAATGTTTTTGTCTTCGCATATAGATTTTATCGAGGACAAGGTGACAGTTGACCCCCAAACCTTTTACGCAGTGAAGACTCTTCCACCATACACGTGGCATACTTGAATTACAATCAACACAACCAAAACCATAAGGCCCACATATCTGAACATCAAAACGACCAAAAGATCTTAACCATCCAACTGATATCTGATATCAAATGGACTATTAAAAGTAAGTTGTTTACTTATCCAATTCAGGAAAAAAAAAAAATGAAATCAGCTCGTCATGATTGTTCGATCACTATTGGCCCATGCTTCATTCACTTAGGGTTCACAAGTTTGGAATGGCCAGATTGCTGGACATGTATGCCACGTATGATTGGATGGGACACCATAACTTAAAAATGGTGATGAATTATCACCATGGTCTTACCCTAATTTTATAAGGGGAATTATTTGATACTCTGTAAAAGTGTGATAGTTCATACCCATGCACTTACAAACTGCACACGTGGCATAAATTTAAGTGTCCATTTAGATTCCAAACCCAAAATCAGGTTTATTGAAAGATCTCAACCTCTGATTAATGGGCATTTTATTTTTGAATTGGAATTCTGACCATCTTTTGTTTAAACCATCCATTCAATGCCCACCAATCTGCAAAATAGGTCTCGATTTAGTGTGTAATTTTCATGTTTATAACCCAAGAAAGAGAGGCCTAATATTTGGACGGATTAATTTAGTAATCAGGGATGTTGCTTCTACAATGGAGAATTGCATGTGTAGAAACTATGACACTCTGCCAGAGCATTAAAGGATTTCTCTTTTCGTCTTACATGGGCTTGTTGAGATTCGAGGGAGGCATCATATGGGGATGCCTGGACCTTCCAAGTTGACTTCTTCCTTCTCACGACCGGAATCCTCTACAGCACCTGTTGTACTGGGTAGATAAAATATGTGAGCTCTATGGGGCCCACCTTTTTGTATGAATAAAATCCACTCCATCCATAAGGTGATTCTTCAAACGTACAACGTACATGCTAATCTCAACCTGAAAATATAACTTTGAAGGGCCACACGACTAGAAAAAGTTAAAATCCCGACTAAAACCATTATACTCACGCGGTGTGGCCCTTATGAGTTTTTTATAGGCTGATTCCTGGATATTATATTCATCATTTATAGATTCACCTGATGAACGGGTTGGATGGAATATAAACACCACGATAGACCACACACTAACCTATGATTGGCATGCCCATTTCATTGTTCCCTGTGATGTGACCCACCTAATCTGTGGATCGAACTAATTTTTCTCTATAGAATCTAGAATCGAGGGCCACACATTATGAACGGATTAGATTTCACACACACGCACTACGGTGGGTCCTCGGAGCTCGGTTTGTTATGTGCCCTTGCGGACAGCAGGTGTTGTAGAGGACCTGGTCCACTTCTTCCCGTCAAAACCAGACCAGATATATGAGCTATGTTTGTTGCGGAACTCAAATCCAAATCTAATGTAGAAGGAAGAAGGCTAGTTGAAAGAAGGTGTGGGCAGGATGATTTCAGGTCCCACTTCAAGCTTTCAACAAAACTCACAAGGCTTCCAAATGTATAGTGGGGTGATGGAGAGCGTGCTATCCTCTTCCGCTGACACCGGGGCGGTGTCTGGAACGAGCCTGGCCCACTTAAATGCTCTCCTCTACAATATGTCGATCCTCAAAGACAAGGTGCAGCAGGTTCAATCTCTGGTCGACATCGTTGTCATGCCCGATCATGGCCCACAGAATTCTGCAGCCATAGCTTTTGCAGGGATGGGAACCCTCATCCAAGAGATCGTCGTCACTGCATCGTCCATGATGTACGCTTGCCAAAAGATGGCCCTCAGTACCGGAGTCCAGAATCGTGGGGATGAATTGCACCAGCATCATCACACCAACGATGTTCCATCTCAACCAAACAACGTGATGGGCCATGTGATCCACGTCGGAGATGATGATGATGATAGAGGCTTCTTTGATAGATACAAGGAAGACGATGATCATAATCACAATAGTAACGAAGACAACGAAACAGAATTCCATCATGAGATCGGAAAGATAGATGGATTACCTGATTTTCCTTTGATGACTGCTGGTGTTGTTGAATTAGATGCTGCTGAATTACTTGCCAAATACACCCACTATTGCCAAGTTTGCGGGAAAGGATTCAAGCGGGATGCGAATCTAAGAATGCACATGCGAGCGCACGGGGATCAGTACAAGTCCAATGCAGCTCTGAGTAACCCCATGAAGGCGGCGGGCCACGCTGACAACTCCTTAATCAACTCCTCTAGAAAATATTCATGTCCCCAAGAAGGGTGCAGATGGAACAAGAAACACAACAAGTTCCAACCATTGAAATCGATAATATGTGTCAAGAATCACTACAAGCGGAGCCATTGCCCGAAGATGTATGTCTGCAACCGATGCAACCAGAAGCAGTTCTCCCTACTATCTGACCTCCGAACACATGAGAAGCATTGTGGGGATCTCAAATGGCAGTGCACGTGCGGGACCACCTTCTCCAGGAAGGATAAGCTCATGGGCCACGTTTCGTTGTTCATTGGGCATGCTCCGGCAACAAACTTCTTCAGTGACCCAGGAAATCCGACAGTTCATGACCGGAAGTTCCGATCGGCACCATGAAAGCCCTATTGATCAGCTTGATTTGTGAGAGGAGAAGCTTAATTTGTAAAGATGCTCGCATGTTTATGAGACTTTTATACATGATAATCAGCAAAATAAGGTGCTACCAAACATTTATATATTCATATATATGATGTTAGTTTTACATGGAATATTAGCTTTGGTATTGAGATCAATGTAGATGTTTACAGGATCATGGAAAGCTCGATTCATGGAGTTGATTTCAGGGCATGCTTGCATGAGACCTGAGTACTCTTCTGTCCTGGCTGTATGGGATTTGGTTTCTCCAAAGCCCTACAACACACACACACAACGCATAATCGTCGTTATCATCTAAGACTTACCCTAACTAATTGGGTGGGCTACAAGAATCATGTTCCTCCATTTTGTTCACTTGAAGTGTGACCCATGATCAAATCTTCTGTTTGGGCTATTGGCAAGGTGGTTTCTCCGAAGCCCTACCAAAACACACACACACAGACACACCCCATCGTCATCATCATCATCACCGCCTAAGTCTTATCCTAACTAATTGGGTCAGCGTTCCACTCTATCAAGGACCATATCCTTAGTTAAACCATAAATCATTAAAATGTCAGATTGTCAAGATTCATGAAAAAAGATGTGGCCAGAGACTACAAACCGACTTGATTGAAATGTAAACAAGTAGACTGCCTTTTGGTGTTTATTTTCACACACACACACACACACACACACACACACACACACACACACACATACACACACACACATATATATATATATATATATATATATATATATATAAGTATTGGTAACCTATTGGTAACCTTAATGCTGTTCATCATAAATTCATCTTCATTTTGGAGTCTGCTAAAGATCTCAATGTCACTTCTACTTTTTGTGCCACGTTCCTCTCAAAGAATCATCTCCATGGATGACCATAGATATTCAAATTCCAGGATTTGTTAATTAATAACATTAGCCCAAGTTCTTTCAATCTTCTTTTGCAGTCAGTCATCCTTTTTGTGATTAGTGCCTAGGTGCTTCCTTCAGTTGGTTGGCCAGGGGTATGGACGCGTTTCTATTTTGTAAGGATGCTTTTTCCTCTTCTCTTACTGTCGGTTGCCAACCTAACACAACCCTCTTTTATCCCACTGGCCAAGTTTATGTATAGGCGGAAACATTGTTGTATTTTTTGGTAGCTATCTTTCTCCCATGATAACTGAAACTGAAATGATATTGGGTCCTTGCAGGTAAAAGCTATTAGTTGAAAGTGGAAAGGGTAAAGATGGTATTGGTGTCAAATGAGTCTACAAGATTCTCAATTCAGATGGCTCAGTTCAAAAATAAAAAGCAAGACTATATCAACCATTTCAAATGCAACAAAGCCCAGGTAATGTTGAGCCTTCTCGTTAAAAAAGATAAAAAGAGAAACAATCACTCTAGCTGTAAGAGTTAGCCACAAGCATTGATTCCACGGCCTAAGAAGGGACCAGCACGCCTGGGCAGCCGTATTAAGTGGTATCTAATTGCATGAATCATCACTGTTAGTGCACAATGATTACAAGTTTGGAAATACCATGGTATTTTTTCCACTCAATTCCCGTATTTGGGATCAAATTCTGCTTCCCTCAATAATACACTGTATTAAGTGAAGCCTGCGTTTGGTAGGGTCCCTTTTTTTTACCCGGGTGGTAGACTGATTCTAGTTTCACAACACCTGGGTCACATTCGGGTACCCACCGAAAAAGCAATCCCATGTGTGGGGTGTGTGCGTGTGTTAAAAAAAATAATAATAAAACTAATTACAACTGGTTAGACCATGGAATTCTAATCAACGGACTCATATTTAGGAAGAGCATAGCCCTAGGTCATGTACACATGTAACTTGAATGTCACGTGTAAAGGACATATATGGATGGATGGTGTGGATAAAACACATGCATCAACATGGAGCTTATAGATGTGGTGGGTTTCGAAATCCAGCAGAAATCCTGCAGTATCCACCATTGGCTCTGGAATATGTGATGCTAGGATTAATCCAATCATTCCTGTTGTTTCCAAACACTAAACGAAATTTGGATGGGACCAAGTACAATTCCATATCACCTAATCCCATCTAATACCACTCACACCAAAAACGAGACACTACATATGTATATTGAGAAGATGACAATGTGTTTTCCCACCAGTGAGCAGAAAGGGAAGAGGGAAGGAGTTGGAATGGAATAGGAATCTCCTACTTCATAAAATAGTGGATATTAAGTTTCCTAGATACATTACGACTTTCTTGCCTTTTCTTTCCTTCCAAATAGTTATTGTTGGCTATATTAGCCGGAGTTTATCTTGGCTTTTCAAAGCCTTGGGTTTGAGCTCACTGGACTCGTAGAGGAGTAGAAGAAACTTTGTATTTCTTACTGTATGTTGCTTACAAGCTTGCTGACTTTGTTAATGCCAAACGGATTACATGAGCTTCCTTATATAGACTTTTCCATCAAGGTGAAAAGACACAAATGCCATCTAAAATACACTACAAGGGCATAGAACTAACTGCTATTACAAATATCAAGCTAAATATTAAATAGTTGGAGAAGTCGAATGTACAACATGGGGAAGAGGTCTGAGACTCCTGCTCGAAGCTTCCTCCTCCATTTAATGTCCTTGAGAATCGACGAACAAAGGGGAAGATGCACTGGATTTGGTTTGACTTCAACCTCCCCTGAAACCAAAAGGGCTTCATTCCAGCATCGTTCTCATCGTTTGAATGCATCTGCGGTAATGCCTTTGTGAAAATATCCGCTACTTTCGTATGACAATACTCTAATTTTATCGTTTTAGCTTCACATGATCTCTCGGAAAATGGTATCGTATCAATGTGTTTGCTTCTTCCATCGCCACGGATTTTTGGCTAGTTCGATTGCCGACTTGTTATCCACATAAATGATTGTGGATCCTTCCATGCGGATGCTTCACTCCTTTAGTAGGTTTCTCAACCAAATTCCTTCACAAACTTGAACGATCTTTGCCACGTACTCGCTTCACATGTGGACGGCGACCACACTCACTACTTATTCGAATTCGAATTCCATGTGAAAGAAAACAAAGACGTTCCAAGATAGAATACATAGCCGCAGTGCTTTTTCTTTCATCTTGGTCACCTCCCCAATCATCCTCGGGTATCCATATGGCATTGCTTCATCATTATATGGATAGAAAAGACCGAATTCTATTGTTCCTTTGACATACAACGAGGATTCTTTTCGGCCTAACCAATGTGATTCTTTTGGTGCTTCCATGTACCTACTTAGAAGCCCAACACTGTAAAAGATATCCGGCCTTGTGATTGTGAGGTACCTTAGGCTTCCAATCAGACTCTTGAACATAGTCGAGTCGACGCTTCTTCCTTCTCCGTCCTTGTAGAGACTTCTTGTTCTTGGTGTGATGCTTCAGCATAGTTGGATCGTTCATTTTGATCCACTTTACTCCAACACTCAGAGGCATAATGGCCGAATTTCTTGCAATTGTGGCATTGAACATTCTTTGTGTTTCCACGACTACGTGTGAGTCGGCCTCTACCATTTCCTCTTCCACGGAAAAATGGTAAACTTTTAGTTGATTTTGTTGAAAGCTTGGATGATATCCACGCCCTCCCCTCTTGCACGATTGCTAGTGCCACGGCCGCCTCGTTGTGTATGACCATTCTTTTGTTCATTTAGTAGAGTCAACTTAGACTCTAAGGCATGTTCAAGCGTTGGACCATACATTCTTTTGCATTCCCTGCTCATGTACTTGCCAACGATCCCATCGATGTTCAATGGACGCCTTTCAACTCTTTGATTCTTCGATCGCCACAACCACATGCTCAAACTTGGTTGTGAGAGATCAAAGTGCTTTTGGAATGACACGTATGTCTTCAACTTTTTCACCATTTCTTTTTAAATTGTTAATAATAACTTAGACGTGAAAGTGAGTCGAGATACTCCCTTCCTTCATGTCGCCGCTTCAAACTCGGCTCTTAGTGTTTGAAGGCGAACCCGCTTCACTCGATCAACACCCTTGAAGATGGTGCCAAGAGTATCCCAAGCTTGCTTGCTTGATGTCGCTTCGGCAATCTTTTCAAAGGTTGATTCATCCAACCCTTGATAGAGGAGGAACAACGCCTTGTTATCTTTCTTCCTTTGATTTTTTAGAGCCGTCTTTTTCTTCGTTGGTGAAGGCGCTTCTTCCTCCATAGTGGGTTCTACATACCCATCTGACGATCTCCCATAATTCTTGCGACCCGAACAATCGCTTTCATTTGGATGCACCACCTTTCATAGTTGTCCTTAGACAACGTAGGAACTCCCATTAATTGAAAACCATCTTTTCTATTTTTAAGGAAGGATGAACCCATTTTTTTTTTTTTTTTTTTTTTTTTAAATGAAGAGAAAGAGAGATGAAATAGAAAAATCGACTTGTGATACGCTTTCTCCAATTTTTCTTTTAACAAATTTTTTTTTTTTCACCGAAAAAAAAAGCTCCCTAGCTTGAATTGACTTTTCTCATTGAAAGAAAAAAAATCGATGAAATAGCTTTTTTTTCTTTGGTCAAAAAGACTCAATCAACTTCAACGAGATTTATAAAAAAGTTGCATAGACTTATAACATTTTTTTTTGGAGATTGCACTTAGGGATTAAAAAATGAGCGAAACTCTTGTAGAAAAAAGCCTGAACTTTTAATGTGAATTTTTAAATAGATTTTCTTCAACACCGGGTCGATTTTTTTTTTTTAAACCCATTTTGGTGCAAATTTTTGGCTTGTGTGTGGAAGTGTGAGTGTTTTTTAACGGATTTTTTTTTTTTTTTTGGGAACAATTTGCCTACAGACTTCAAACAAGACAAAAGCTTGGTAGACCAATCTAAATTTTTCTTGAAAAAATGAACCACATTTTCTCCAACCAGGAAATCAAATTTTCTTAAATGTAACTTTTTTCGAAAAATCACGTAGTTCAACTGGAAAATATGGAAAACTCCCTGTGGAGAAAACCAAGCTCGATATGGAGCTTGTTGGCTATATTAGCCGGGTTTATCTTGGCTTTTCAAAGCCTTGGTTTGAGCTCACCACTCGTGAGGGTAGAAGAAACTTTGTATTTCTTCAGGTATGTTTCTTACAAGCTTGCTTGAAATTTGTTAATGCCAAATTACATGAGCTTCCTTATATAGACTTTTCCATCAAGGTGAAAAGACACAAATGCCCATCTAAAATACACTACAAGGGCATATGAACTAACTGCTATTACAAATATCAAGCTAAATATTAAATAGCTGCTTGGAGAAGTGAGCAGAAATGGGAAGAGCGTCCTGGAGTTACAATGGAATAGGAGCTTCCTCCTCCATTTAATGTCCTCGAGAATCAGATGAACAGTGGGAAGATGCACTGGTTTTGGTTTGGACTTCCAACAGTTATACCCAAATAAACCTTGATTTCTATCTGTGGTTGTGGTTTTATATCAAAATCTTAGAATTGTTGTGGTTATAAGATGCAACGAAATTCCACAATCCTTTCTGCACAAAAAACCTATGACCTTCGTACAATTAGAATCTGAGTTGTCAGGCTAGAACATTAACTCCGGGGAAGGTCAGATTTATCAGCCCGCCGACCCGTACCTTGCTTGACATACGTCAAAGTTTATAAGCTCGACATGCATGGGCCGGTTTGTGGTTTCATAAGTGTGGCTCTTATATTGTACATGTGGGTGTAATCAAAACTAATATACATTATTGTTATCATGGCTTGCACTAATACGACTTAATCTAACCAAATGGACCAATGAACTTGGTCCAGATACAAATGTCTGCCTGTATTTCAGACCTTCCCGGATCAACCAAAGCTTTGAATATGGACCTGAGATTATAAAGATGAGTTATGTCGTGAATTATTTTCCCACTCGACAAATGCATAGCATCGACTAAAAGAACCCAGTGTGAAACAGAGAAGGGCAACCCTGCTCAGTCCCTTTATAAAGGATGATCTCACTGTTATAAGAAATTTACAAACAATTAAATAGGGAAAATTCAAAGTTGTATGACAAGTACAAAGAGATCTGCAAGGTTTATAGGTAGTTTAGATGCCTATAAAATTCTTTAATTGTAAAGGATATACATGTAAAGACATTCTGGGGATGTTTAGATGCTTCTAATTACATATAAACTCTTTACAAGCTACAAAAACTTTACATGTTACATATGCTTTTAGAATCTTAGCATTTAAATTACAAGCCCAACAATCTTTTTTTTTTTTTTTATATATATATATATATATATATATATATATATATATATATATATATATATATATTCAAGGTGGGTATGTTGAAACGTGCAAACCAAATCCTGTAATTTTCAGATTCATCCAGTAGATTCATTCTCCCTAGCATTTCTAGATTCATCCAGCAGATTCATTCTCCATGAAATTTTCAGATTCATCTAGCATATTCATCCTCCCTATCTAATAAAGATTCATTCAGAAAAAAATGTTTGGCTGCCTAATGCTATTTATTATTTTTAAAAATATATAGTGTCTTTACTCCTGGTGAATGTATCATATAGGGACAGTAGCGCCATTTGTAATCTCCTGCTAGACTTATAGATAAGATAGTTGAAAACAGGCAGATGTATCAGCAAAAGCAACAAGTCCTTTTTACACTGGTAGCTTGGTTTTGAAAAAAATAATATAGTATATTTACTCTCTCCCTTGCAAGTGGAGCTGCACTTGTTACCATTTAGCCTTTGTAAAGCCAACAAACCGGGATTAGAGAGCCAGGTTTCTAGTTGAAGTCGGCAACAGTTTTCAGCCAACAGAAAGTTTTTTAGAAAAATCTGTTTAAGAAGTTCAAAGAAAAAAAAAAGAAAGGCAGAATTCTATTCCATTCCTCTCTCCTTTCCTTC
The DNA here is from genome assembly GCA_030180095.1 of Magnolia changhungtana. Lineage (NCBI taxonomy): Eukaryota > Viridiplantae > Streptophyta > Magnoliopsida > Magnoliales > Magnoliaceae > Magnolia > Magnolia changhungtana. Next base: position 4,447,745 of record JASAUF010000612.1, on the reverse strand, counting down.
TCAAAAAATCATATTGTCTGGTCGTCTTGAGTCTTAGTAAAGCCAATTTATCTTAACCATAAAGAGCTTGTTCGTGAAAAGATGGCCACCACAATCCATCCACAAATTCCGAAGTTGTCCAAGGACAACTACGAAAATTGTTGCATCCAGATGAAGGCTCTATTCAGGTCACAAGATGTATGGGAGATCGTCACAGACAGGTACGTAGAGCCCACATGGAGCAAGAAGCCACCTACTCCGCTGAGTAAAAGGCCAACCTCAAATATCAAAAGAAGAAGGACAAGAAGACATTATTTCTTATCTATCAAGGGTTGGATGAATCCACCTTTGAAAGGATCGCTGAAGCGACATCAAACAAGCAAGCATGGGAGACACTAAGCACTATCTTCAAGGGTGTGGATCGTATAAAGAGAGTCTGTCTACAAACTCTTAGAGCCGAATTACAATCCGCTCACATCAAGGAAGGTGAGAGCATCTTAGATTATTTTTTACGACTACTCGTTGTTGTTAATAACTTGAAAAGAAATTGTGAAAAGATTGATGACATTCGCATCATTGAAAAAATGCTTCGATTCCTCACAACAAATTCGAACACATAGTTGTGGCCATTGAAGAATCAAAAGATTTAGAAAATCTCTCCATTGAAGAATTGATGGGATTGTTGTAAGTTCATGAGCAACAAATGCAAAAGAATGCCATATCTATAATGCTAGAATAAGCATTGGAGTCAAGATTGACTCTAAATGAACAAAAGACTAGTTATGGTTGTGGAAGCTTTCATTTTCAAGGTGGTTGCACCAATAGCAATTATGCAAGAGGTAGAGAGCATGAATATTATTCAAGTCATGCACAAAATCAACAAAAGTTCGCCAATTTTCATGGAAGATGAAATGGTAGTGACCGGTCCATACGTGGTCGTGAAAACACAGAGAACATATACTGCTACAATTGTAAGAAATTCAGCTACTATGCATTAGAGTGTCGGAGCAAAGTGGATCACGATGAATGATCCAAATATACCGAAACATCTCATCATGAAAAATGAAAACTCCAAAGTTCTTCTTGCACAAGAAAAGGCACATGACCAACCAGATGTGTGGTATCTCGATATTAATGTAAGCAACCATATAGGCAGCAATAAAGAACTATTCGTGTAACTAATAGAAGGAGTTCAAGGCAACGCGAGCTTTGGTGATTCATCTGAAGTCCCAGTGAAAGGTAAATGAAAATTTAAAATTTATCAGAAGAATGGTGTGTAGAATTTCATCTCCAATGTGTATTAGGTACCAAACATGAAAAGTAACATACTCAGTATCGGCCAACTCCTTGAAAAAGGGTATGGTATACACAAAGAATTTCTCTCTTTCCTTAAGAGATGTGCATGGGAGACTTATTGCTCAAGTTTAAATGGCAAAGAATCACATGTTCTCGCTCCATATTAATACAAGACTTGATAAGTGTCTCTATGGTCTTGTAATGAATGAATCATAGAGATGGCATCTTCGCTTTGGACATCTCCATTTTAATGGTCTGAAGGTTTTGTCTTCATCAAGCATGGTACATGGCTTGCCAGCCATTAAATATCTATAACATGTGTGTGAGGCGTACATACTTAGGAAGCAACAATGAAACTCATTCCCAAGTGGAGTGTCACAAAGAGAAAAAGAGTTATTGCAGTTAGTTCACACAGACATTTGTGGACCATTTGAGACACCCTTTCTTGGAGGTAATAAATACTTTATTACCTTTATTGACGATCTAAGAAGAAAGCTGTGGGTGTATTGCATCAAAGAGAAATCTGTTGCCTTCAGTATTTTTAAAAGATTCAAAGCCCATGTTAAAGTTGAAAGTAGTTACAAAATAAAAGTTCTCAGATCTGACAAAGGTGAGGAGTATACCTCAAATGTGTTTTAAGACTATTGCAGGGAACAAGGCATTGAGCAATAACATATTGTTGCCTACCCACCACAACAGAATGGTATAGAGGAACGGAAGAACCGCACCATTCTCGACATGACAAGGACTATGTTGAAAGAGAAAGGCCTGCCAAAGAGTTTCTGGGTAGAGGTTACATATACTGCATACTTGCTCAATCGGTTCCCTATTAAGAGTGTCAAGTACATGATACCATAGGAGGTGTGGAGCGGCTACATACCGAGCATGGCACACCTAAGAATCTTTGGGTGTATTGCCTATGCTCAAGTTCTAGAGGCAAGTAAAAATAAGCTTGATGATCATGGTGAGAAATGTATCTTCATCGGATATAGTGAAGAATCCAAAGCCTATAAGCTCTATAATCCACTATCCAACAAAATAGTGGTGAGTAGAGATGTAGTATTTAGTGAGGAAGAGGCATGGAAATGGAATGATGATGGAACGATAAAAGAAAATCAAATCAAGGTAGAAGAACATGGAGAAAAACATAAAAGCCAAGAGCAGACCGTTGTAACACCCACTCGATCCGGTTCACCAGCATTGCGCAAAAGTCCAGGAGTACATTCCATCTCTCTTGGAAGTACTTCATCAATTTAAAATTCAGCCAACCCCTCTTCATCCAACTCTCCTTCACCAATGGCTCCTATCAAAATGAGGAGTCTAAGCAATATATATGAGCAAATAGAAGAGGTCAATCTATTCTTTCAGTATGCAGATCATGAGCCTCTTACATTTCAAGATGTTGTAAAAGAAGAATGTTGGAGAACTACCATGGAAGAAGAGATTCATGCCATAAAAAGGAATCATATATGGGAGTTGACTACTCTTCCCAAATGTCAAAGGCTACAAATAAAAGTATAATGCGAACTATGAAAAAGTCTTTGCTCCTGTTGCTCGACTTAACACTATGAGAATGATAATCTCACTTGCAACCCATCACAGTTGGAAAATCTACCAACTTAATATAAAATCCGCATTTCTAAATGGAGTACTCAAAGAGGAGGTGTATGTTGACCAGCTTGAAGGTTTTATTATGCAAGGGGAGGAACACAAAGTGTACCGGCTGAAGAAAACTCTTTATGGGTTGAAGCAAGCTCCACAAGCCTGGAATGCACGTATCAATAACTATCTTGAAGAAAATGGCTTCACCCAATGTCTATATGAGCATGTAGTCTACATCAAGAAGAATGCTCATGGTGATATCCTCATAGCATACCTATGTGCTGATGATATGCTATTCACAGGAAGCAATTAGTAGATATTCCAAGAATTCAAGCATGCCATGTTTCGGGAATTCGAAATGACTAATGCAGGACTTATGTCCTTCTTTCTCGGCATCGAGGTGAGGCAACAAGCTGACGACATCTATATATCTCAGAAGAAATATACAAAGGAACTTCTTCAAAAGTTCAAAATGACCGATTGCAATGGTGTAAATACGCTTGTAGTACGGGCCTGAAGCTGAAAAAGGAGAAGGAATAAATGTGGAATCGACTCTATTCAAGAGTCTGATTGAAAGTCTCACATACCTCACAATCACTAGGCCAGATATCGTCTAAAGTGTTAGGCTTCTAAGTAGGTACATGAAAGAACTAAAAGAATCACACTGGCTCACTGCAAAAAAAATTCTTAGGTATGTCAAAGGAACCGTAGAATTCAATCTCTTCTATCCATACAATGATGAAGTAATATTATATGGTTACTCAGACAGTAATTAGGGAGGTGACCAAGATAAAAGGAAAAGTACCACTGGCTATGTGTTCTATATCGGGTTGATGACTTTCATATGGAATTCAAAAAAGGAAAGCATGGTCGCTTTATCCACTTATGAAGCAGAGTGTGTGGCAGCATCGTCCACAGTTTGTGAAGCAATATGGTTGAAGAACCTACTAAAAGAACTGAAACATCCATAGGAGGAATCCGCAGATATATACGAGGATAATAAGCTGACACTCGAACTTGCCAAAAATCTGGTGCAGCATGGAAGGAGAAAGTACATTGATATTAGGTATAACTTCCTAAGAGATCAAGCAAAGTAGACAACAGTGAAATTGGAGTACTGTCATTTTGACCAAGGCACTATCAACAGATGCATTCAAACAACTAAGGTCAATGCTCAGAACGAAGTCGGTTTTAGTTTGAAGGGGAGTATTGGAACATGTAAACCAAATCCATCCTCACTAGAATTTTAGATTCATCTAGCAGATTCTTTCTCCCTGAAATTTCCAGATTCATCCAGTAAATTCACTCTCCCTAGAATTTCTAGATTCATCCTCCCGGTCTAATATAGATTCATCCAAAAAAATGTTTGGTTACCTAATGCTATTTATTATTTTTAGAAATATGTAGTGTCTTTACTCCTAGTGAATGTATCATATAGGGGCAGTGGTATCTTTTGTAATCTCTTGCTAAACTTAAAAATAAGAATATTGCAAACAGGTAACTGTATCAGGAAAAACAGCAAGTCATTCTTTTTATAGCAGTAGCTTGGTTTTGAAAAAAATAATATAATATATTTTCTCTTTCCCTTGCAAGTGGAGTTGCACTTATCACCATTTGGGCTTTGTAAAGCCAATGGGGGGGTTTACAAATCAAAGCTAAACATCAAAAATACAATTTTATAGCATCCAAAAGACACTTTAAAATGGAAGAAGATAAGAAAGATGGAGGGAGGAAATACTTACGGGATTAGGGGTAAGATGTAACTTGATTTCCACATCATGTGAGAAGATCCTTGATCGCCTTTATCAATAGATCAACAATTATATATTTAGAAGGTATGCAATAAGGTTGTCGGCAAGCTGACTTGGGCTAGGTCATAGCGTGACTAAACCCTACTTAGACGTATAAGTGAGCTTGACATGAGTAGGCCCCTCATAGGGTCTAAACTTGTAAATCCAACCTAACCCAACATGCCTAAAAGTCTTGGCTCGATAAGTGAAGCCTGAAAACCCAACAAGACAGTGGGACTATTGACACCCTAAGTTATTCACACCCTTTATCTTTCTTCATAACATCTTAAATACGGTTACATGCATTCATATATTGTATTTTCTTGTCACTTATTAGCTTATTTTTATAACTTGTGAATTGGCTTTTTGGATATGTCAAGCTTTATATCCTTCATAAAGCATTTTTTCTGAGTGAATTATATAGAGCTACATTCCAAGAAATTTCTTTAGCTTGCCATTGATAATAGATCAATACACTAGCCAAGTAACAACTTGTCTTCAATGATAAAAAACATAAGCGTATCAGAGTCATGTGTGAGTAAGTTTACTGTCTAGATTGCTATTAATCTTTGTGTTTGTTTTGTCTAGGTCCTACAGATGTCTTGATTACGCTATACTGTGACTAGTAAGCTCTATTCTGGTGCCATGATTAGTATGCTCTATAGTTGCCCTTTTATAGGATCTTTTGTATCAGAAAACATGGTTTGCAGGAACATCTGAAAACTCAGTATAATCACGTAATTTGATCTGTATGATCATAATATAAGATCATGATTTTAGATGTACACTCTTTAGACAAAAACAAATTGTGTCTTGGGTTTTGAAGGCAAGAGGTCATGTTTTAACTCTTTTTCTAACAGTCTGATGTTCATCTTTGTTTCCTATTGAGCACATTTCTTATAGGCTTACTATAACAAATGCTCGGACTAATAGAAACCTAGGATGTCACGCCCCAAACCCGAAAATCGGATTCACAGGAATCCCGATCGCCAAATCCAGTGCCGACAGCCTCCGTAGTACCCCATTCTCGGCTCCCAGTGCCCATATGCCAGATTCGGATCCTGGGATCCTACAAGGAGGATTTTTCAACGTACATTTATCTCGTAATAAGCATAACCATAAGTTTACCCAAATCACAAAGGCAACATCATCATCATATATCCACTAATATAAACATTTGAATACAATGTTGAGAGTGAAATACATATGTCAAAATCAAAGCTCCAAAAGTCAGCTACATGCTCCAAGCTCCACGCTGCTGCAACCTAACTTCATCTGTACGCATCTATCATGCATAAGCTTATAGAAAGCTTAGAAGGTGGTGTAAGTGTGTGCACGAGGTAAGTGCCAAGTATTCAATACAATGCCATGACCATACAACAATAGAAATACTGGTTAGATCATGAATCATATGATATCAAAGTAAGCGAAAATACTGACAAGTCCGTTAGTTAATCACTATCAGAATATGCAATACAGATCAGCTATGTAAATGATGAGTCATAAAGATCCAAATATCAAATACCAATGATGCAATGCAGTATACAATTCCTAATGAGTTCACGAATACTGTCAGCCGCATTTAGACCATATAAATGTAGAAACACATTAACCCAAAATACCATATGCTGCAGATGTAATGCAATATGTGATGCGAATGGAATGACTATGCTGGAGTGTGAAGTCGGGATGATAGTACGTAGTATCGCAGGCTATGGGGTCCATCACAAGGGACTTCTATCCAAACTAGTCTCATACCTAATTTGGATAGTCAGACTCAATGTGGTAAATTCCTGATCTCAGGTTAGTCGGCGCCCCAACCGAAATCCTAGTCATTTCGAAGGTACACATAACAAATAGTTGCACACCACCAGCCCGAGTGGATAGTGAATGAATGAATGAATGAGTATATAACTCCTGCTCAATAAGTCCACATATTAGTACAGTTCATCTCTGGGATCATCACTGGAGTCTGTTACACTCTACACCAGCTTGCCGCCCCTATCCGAGCGCACAACTGGATATGTGGAAGAGACCTTACTATCCGCCTACCAATATCGGGTCCGGCTCGTCGATAGCAAACCCATTCCTCAAGCTGGTCAAACTCAACCTAGATATTTCTCCCTCACTCAGGCAGGTAAGGTCACTCCCCCTCCCAACCAACCACGACATAGTGAGAGATGCAACCCCCTGGTATTCAGCTCTCATGCACTCATATATATCCACTCGGTCTCGACGTTGAGGTGTCTCCTGGCCACGGAGGTTTAGGGATTTTCACCCAGGGACATCTATGACGCCCGTATGCTAGAACCAAATACTTTCGGTGTCCCATCTGGCCATCCATGATATGCCTGTGGAGGCTACGACCCTGATATCACTAGGGCATACAGTAGTCATATCACAAAATACATGATGCATGAGTCATACAATCTAGTCATACATCAATCCTACACATGTCGTGCGCTAATGTGAGATAACCTCGGCTTATCAGGGAGTCTCATATCAACCTGCCCAATGACATATGCAACGGTCAATCACGTCTGATAACAAACATGCAGATGATGCGTATGGGCATGTATCATGGTGTTATGCTGTCACATACTCATAATCGGTATCAATAACCGGCATCGACAATCGGCCTCGACAATTGGACATTTAACCAACATTGTCTCCAAGGAATGGCTTGCATAGAGCCTAACATATAGTATACCCATGGCCTCATGCAAAGGCAAAATATACAACACCATGGGCCTCACTCAAGAGCTTAACACATCACGATGGACCTTTCACATGGGCCTAACATACATCACAATGGGCTACATCGCCTGGCCCTCAAATACATCACAATGGGCCTCATCACATGGGCCTCATATGCATCACATTGGGCCTTAAACACCGGCCGAATGCACATCACAACGGGCCACAAAACCCCAAAAATAGTTACAATGACAAACCACCATATATGAACTAAAATAACCAAAAAACAAAAATAATAAACAAAAGGAGAGAGAGGGCTCCTACTGACCTTGTAACACCTCTATAATGTGATGTTCTCTGCCTAAATGTATCAATGGACTGTATATAGGATAATATTAAAATTATATTTAACATTGAATGCACACCTGTATAGCCTCTGTAGCCTTGGTGCCAAAGGAAAATATCTCAAAACCTTCGATGGAACTCTAACACCTTTTTTCTTTGCCAAGTAATCTGACCTCCATCTCGATGTTTTGTTCAACCCGTGCATTAGGTGGGCCCTACCATGTAGATGACCTGGTGGAATTTAGGACATTCAATTTATTAGATTGGCCACACAAGTTCTTGGACAATGGACGGCTATAAATAATCCAAACAGTGGATTCTATCAACACGATTTTTTGCCTGACCAGTGAATCTCACAAGCTGCAGAATGATGGATCACGACATAAAACTATCGGGGGACAGGATCAACGGTTTTGATAATTTGTAAATGGATGACCCGAACAATGTCTAGATCACTCTGAGGGCCCCCCCACATGCGGTCTCATATGCTTGGCAACAAAGATACATTTCACAAGCTCCTTATAGCCAATGTTCGAAATATCAATGCACCTTTTAAAAACTCATATAGGCCTCAATAAATAAATTAATTAATTAATTAAATGCATAAATTCTTGTTATGTCACTAGCATTGGTGTGTCAAATCTCTCTTCTGCATCTTTCACATTTCTAAAGGTCTTATCTTTTTGAAGGGTATTTCGAAATGTATCATCAGAAATAAAAGGAATTAAACAAAGCAAACATACCTTAAAAGCAGAGCCATTTCCTTAAGTCTCAGGGTTTTGGCTTTCTTTTTCATCTCAGCAAGCTTAAGAATGTCATGCATGTGCTTCTTTGAGTATACACAGACAAGATTTCTGGCACAAAACAAGTGCGATAATAAACATTGTGAGAGTTCAATAAATATAGTCAAATCACTAAGCTTCATGAGCACCTTCCCATGCTGAAGGGCTTGCAAACAGGATCTGTCACAACCCTATCTCTAGCAACATAGGTCTGTGGTACAAAGCACAATTAATATTTAGTCAATAAGAACAATCATGATTGTCTTTTCATTCAGTGGCCTAGAATAAAACAAACAACAAAGTAGCATACCGTCTTCTCAACAACATGAGGGTGTAATGTCTCAAGCAACAAGGCAATTATCATTAGTTCAGCTTCTGTCTAATGGTTGGAGATCAACACAACATTATGACCCTATGAATCAAAGTGCAGAAGTATTGATCATATCTGTTAGAGCCGGGAAAAAAAATTGGTGGAAAAACTGAAATATATTTGTACTTCATTTCAATTGAGAATCCAAACATAAACCCCCAAAGTACTTTTGACTCTTGGTCATTCCCACATTTATTGATTAAAGAAACAGAGAATAAAATTAAACCCCCAAAGTTCCTCTGTTCTCAATTTCTTTCATTGGATTAGCGTATTCCTGATTTTACAATGGCAGAAAAGATCTATTTCCTACAAAGGAGAACAAAGTAACCCACCAGTGCAAGTTCTTTAATTCATGTTGAAGAACCATTTAAGAATAGGGATGAGAAACCTTTGACAAGGAAGTGATCAAAGATTCAACAAAGGCAGCTAATTTTAGCTTGAATTGAAAATTTAGCCAAACCTGAGAGCACAATTCTGAAAAACCAAACAAAGAAAGCTCAGAAAGCAAGAGCAAGGAAACAATTTCTCAAACGCCACGGGTTTGAGTCACGGAATTTTATGAAACTCATTAAGTCGGGCCTGGAAACCAAGACAGATTTCCAACTCGCCTAATGAATTGAATTATGAATGTTTTGTTTATCCATGAAAAACAATGAACATGATAAGCATTGGAAACAAGGAAGCAGCCTCAAACACTAATTGCATTCCTATAAACTACTAGAAAGTGACATAATCAAAATTTGAAGACCAATCATTCATATGAGCATCTTTAAATGGTAAAAAGTTTTCATAAAGGTTTTAATGCCAAATACCTCAATGCAAAATTAGAGAAAAACAATGAAGAGAAACGAAGTGAGGATATTAGCAGATGAAAGCAAACTTTATGTGGTAACCGGATTGCAGAAAATTATAACAATTTTAGAGAATTAGTTGTTACATGCATTATGTGGTAACCAAAATGCCAAGCAAATCACAATTGGAACCTTGGCAACCCAATCTTGAGAGTTTCCACTTCCATACTCAGCTCCAGCCAGGAGAATGGTGTCATGGCTATAAGCCTTGTACCTCTGAAACACCATATTGATAACATGCTTTTAGTTTATAACATATTAAATTGTAGGGGAATGCCTCTTGATACTACTCTACATTCACAGACCATAAGTAACAGATAGAGGTCCTAATAGGACTTAATTTTAAAGAGAACCAATCACCTATAAAGGTTGTATGCTACAACCTTTTCTTGCTTAAAGAATCTATTTCCATTTTTCCCTTAAAAACAATTTTCAAGGCAAAATACTTGTAAACTACAAAGAGCTTTCGGAGATCAGTCATTGTAAAAAGTGAAAGGAAGCAATGAAGAAAAAATGTAGCTAAGGAACCAAACAAATCTAGTTCCGATGCGTTGCAAGGTAATCACTTTTTTTTTCTCAATAACACCCAATCCTTCACCTGCTTTTAAAAATGCGGACGACCATTTCAATAAACAAAACAGGATGAAAAAAGAAATTTTTGTCTGTAGAACCGCTAACTATCAAATCTCCATCGATGAAATATCCATGCAAAGCACAGGAACTCGTGGCCATATAGGGAAAGAAAAATTTTCAGCGAGTCCAAAAAGAAGACCTACAAAATGGGTTTATAGACGTGTCAGTATGGATTGGCATAGGCATTGAGTCCTCTTCCTTAATCGATAGCACCAAGTCAAGAAAATAACATGCACAACAATCTTCACAATAACATGTCCCATGTTAGTCAAAGATGCTCATGAAAGAGGGTCTTGTTCTTATTAAATGTAATACAAGAAATAAACACTATTTGGGAATACCAGAAATCATCACCAAGATCAAATAGATTCAGTTTTGCTGAATCTAATTTAGCTAGTCTTGAGTTCAAAACAAATATTCCCTGACCGTTTGTAACTGTTTTAAAATCAGGTATGGCTTATAACCATTTCTAAACCAAAAATCTCATCTGTTTCAATTCACCGATTTTGGTGTAGTGACTGAGCCACATCAAAGAAAAGCATCCCTTTCTGAAATCAAAATCAAAGAGTAGAAAGATAGTTAGAAACTTCAAGAACAGATACCCTTTAGCTATTTGACACAACTACTTCATCAACTAGAGATTCTTACCCAAAAGCTATATGTTGGAAAAGTCTTTTTTACCTTTTTGCATCTTTAGACCATAGAGATTCTCATATCATTTTTATTAACTGAAACATGGAGAAAAGGAAAAAGGAAAGTACCTTGGGTATATGCTTGAAAGTAGGTTTTGTTGAAACACCTGCCATGAATACCCGAACATTAAATACTAAATAAGACAATCCAAGTGTCTCGCACTGACTATTTTAAAGTAAACTCGAGAGAATCGAACTCAGTGCAACGAGAAACATCAATGTTTTCTCTGTAGAAATCATAGCAACATTATGATGGTTAAATACCATTTATTTATAGATGTCAAACACATACCTGATAGGTTAGATGGTCATCTGGTATATAAGCATTAGCTGTAACAAAAGAAAAAAGATAAAAAAAGAAAGCATAGGCATTTATTTACAGCACTAGAAGCTTTAAAAGAAAAAAAAAATTTACACGCACACACATTGCACACACTCACGCCGTAGTGGGCTTTCACCACCTATGGATACTCGAACCCTCAACCGAGTGTTAAAACTCCCGAGAGTCTACCACCCAAGCACTAGAAGTTTATAAACATACATACCATATCAACTTTCATGTCAAAATCTTGCAAAATATGAATGCTAACCAAGAAAAAACAATGTCCACCTGAAAATTTTTCAAGAGATTTTATGATTGCTTTGGAGTTTGTGGAAACAACTTCAGTCATTCCAAGTATTTCAGTTAACACATTAACAAAATCAAGAACAACGACTTTTCAAGCACTGTAGTAGCATTGAAAAATACCTTATATAGAAACTTTCATTTTAGATGGATTCAAACATTCCATAAGAATTACCAAGATCATTGAGTACAAATGCAACAACAACAAGTCTGCTTTGCTCAGACCTGTGATATTCTCTGTAATTTGGTCATCATATTCATTAGTTCCAATAAAAGAAAATTTCAAAATTCAGATGACTGCATCATCATTAAATCCACAAGCAAAACATAATTATTGCAGAATGGAGCAAGGCTCGACAAGATACCATGAAAATAAACCAAACTGAAATAGAAGAAACGGGCAGATGATGTTGTTGATGACAATGACGATAATGATGGTGTCCTTGACAAACATCCAAGCATGCTTGACACACATCTAGCCCATGTGCCCAACATTGCAATTCTCTTTGGAGTATGCTTCTTAAATAGTAGCTGACTAGAACCAAGATGACTATGGAACCAAGGGAATTCAACTACCATTATATGATGTAAATTGCAAGGTTTCAGTTCCATCTCAAGGGTATTTTAGAAGCTAAACTTACCAATGACTTTAAAGATGTTGCTAGTGCCATTGATTTCACTCGATTCTTTGAAGTATGAGCAATCCAATTCCCACCTGTAAAATAGCAAAGTAAGAATTGAAATTCTACAAAAGCCATTCTCATATATTCCCATTCACGTATTTATATCCCATAAACTGTGGTGAAAAATAAGGCATAATAAGCAACAATACCAACAGAGGAAACAAATATCTTCTCTTCTTGATGTCAGAAAATTCGGTTGTTCTTGTGCACGTCATGGCTACAAAATCTGCAAAATGAAAATTGATTCAAATATGAGAAATCTACAAAGAATACACCATCATCATTGTAACCTTGGCCCACTATTTGGGGTTAGCTTTACAAGTTCTGTTTTAATCTTCAATCCTATCTAAGACCCTACCTTTACTATGTGAACAAGCCTTCATATCACTTGTAAACAGGAGACTTTCTGATCATATGTAATAGATGCTTTAGCAATAGAACAACACTTTATAGGATGAGACTTTCTGATCAAGCAGTGTCAAGGCCTTGACTTTCTTGAATCTTAACATGTGCATATGCCTATGGTAATTGATGACCCCGATTGCCCTCTGCAGACCCCTAGCCCAATGTAGTGACTGTGACATCTTAAATAGATATAATCCACAAATAGAGCAACACAAGGAATTCTTGAGAAAAATAAAGCAGAAGTGGATTCTTCAATCTTCAATTCTTAAGAAGATGGTAGAATAGGATTATCTCTATCACAATTTAAGTAACAAAGCATACCAAGGGTTGTGAATGGGCCGGTCTGACGACACAGTGGATCGGGTCTGGACCCACATCTATATCTTATTGCTAAACTGGTTGGCTTCAGGTCCAATCTGATCCATCTATATACAACCCATTACACCTCTATTACAACTGATTTGATGCACTAACAGCCTCAACCAACAAGGCGGGAAGATTTGACTCCAACGTAAGTTAAACCAACACAATTAGGCCTCCCACACAAAAAATTAGGGACATGAAAATCAACCTCCTAAAACTTCAAATCTCTCTTCTTAGATTTCCCTTCCTTTTCCTACATCTTATGCTTCCTCTTCTTCTCAACCTGCAATGATCCCGTCTCATTAATGACTTGTCTGAACAAATCAACAAGCAAATAAAATGAGCAGAACTGTGTCACCCAAACAAACCTCTGCAACCATGTCGCTGAAATCTTCTGTTGGTTTCACTTTTTTTCCTCCTCCCTTGCTTCCTCATACCGTGAGGCATCTTAAATATCAATTCATCCCGTTGGGATCTATGCCACGACCATTTTGCGATGCACTTTTGCTCTCTAGTGACATGACGACGAAGGTCCGCATCGTCTCGCACCAAAGACTAACCGATCTTGTGGAATATTTCTCGAAGTTGGGAAAGTCATTCTTTGGTCCTCTTTCTCGGGGTCGGGATGGTGGGAGTACCACCACAACGAGTAATTCTTCTCGAGGCCGAACATTCAAGTGATCGATAACCAACAGAAGGGGCCGCTAACCGCCGGGCTGTTACATAGAACGAGAGGGATATCGAGAGAGAGGGAGGGAGAGTGAGAGGGAGATCAAGAAAGAGGGTTGAGATTGGGAGAGGGAGATCGAGAGAGAGGATTGAGATCGAGAGAGGGAGATCAAAAGAGAAGGAGATCGAGGGAGAGGGAGATTGAGAGAGAAGGAGGGAGAGTGAGAGGGAGATCGAGAGAGGGTTGAGATCGGAAGATCAAAAGAGAGGGAGATTGAGAGAGGGAGAGAGAGCTGAGGGAGGGAGACGGAGACGAAGAAGGAGAAGGCGATGGAGATGCGAAATGGTATATGTGACATGTATTAATTCAAACACTAGCTGCAGCATTTGGTTTTGTAAATAAAAAAAAAGTATCAGGTTTTCTTGAAATGCAACTGAATAAAAAATATTTGAAAAAACTAAATTTAATATTAATTAACTTAAAGATTTCCATTTAGGTATAAGCAAGTATCTAGAAATCAAATATTTAAATCATCTTGTCAACCTGGTCTATGTAAATCTCCTCATCATCTCCAAACCAGTGTGATTCTAGTTCAAGGGCATCCTGTCAAAACTGACTAGTATCATTTTCCACATTTGAATCTACAGTTTACTGTACATTGGAAAATAATGAACATTTCCAACCATTTAAAACCTTAGAAAGTGGATCCTTTTCTCAAAAGTGTCTTTTAGTAATCGTTTTAGATCCGTAATTTCCATTCATTCATCCAACAATAAATGAAATAAATGCAATAATAAAAAAATAAAAGACAAAAATCTCAAACACTGACTATTTCGTTAGTCGAGTGACAAAACTAATATAAGTAAATGTCTGTAATATATATAGGATTTGATATCCAGTAGGTAAAAGACCTGCTATTGAAACATTGTGAAGATCAAGATAGAGTTTCCATGACCAATCTTTCAAGAAAAGTTGAAAAATCAAATCATAAAATCAGATCATAGATCATGGGGCACTATTCTTTTTCTTTTTTTTTTTTTTTTAAATTTTTTACAATCAGGGATGATAGCTAGTCCTGATTTGTGACCGTTCATCATCCAACAAACTGAAAGGAATAATGAACAGTCTGGATATGATATCTTGTGGGCAAAAGTTGTCAATTCCATGTGAATTTATACAATGGTCCATCAAAGAAGGATCAACTGGATAGTTGTACAGTGGTTTTCATCCAACCATACAGCGACTTGTGTGGGTCAAACTGGACCACTGCTAGCTTGGTTTCTCCAAAAAAGGGTCTTGGTTAAGCATTTCTTTAAACGGTTGGCGTGCAGAGTACTAAATAAAATACTATCTTCCTTTACATATACAAACCACAAAAGGAATGGAGTAGTTAGCAGTAAATTTTCATAGCAAGAATTTAAAGCATTTAAAAAAATAAGTGACAAATAATTTCAGATTTTACCTTTTTTTTTTTTTATGAGAAGAGCATGGAAGAAAAAGAGCTGAACAAGTTGTAGAGTAGCAATCATTGCCAATAAGGATATGCTGCTAAACTTTCAGCTGATCCTTTACCAAGCTATCACTTTGTTTCGGTAGGTAGACAACTGAAGTTACCTTCTAAACAATCTAGAATGAGTAGTATTGATGGGAATCCTACCATTACTAAATGCATACTAAGGATATATGGGCTTACATACAGGAAGAAAGAATTGGTCAACACTTCATAAAGAGCCTGTGTAATGCACGAAAGGGACCAAATGACAGATTCAAATAAACCTATTAAGAAACGGAATGCTGGAATACTAGAATATGCAGTATGAAATGATCACGTTAGAAATCCATCCATTGGCTCAACAAAGGGCTCCCAAGAATCATATTTATCATTGAATGATCTAATCCATTCAATAAGTGAGCCCACCAATGTGAAAATATAAATTGAAAATTGTTAAAACAGAGTCATTTCATCAAACACATGTTGTGCACACCTTAAACATTCACAACAAATGATGAATGGCAAGACTATTCTATATCTGCATCCGTTGTATAAATGACATACATCTATAAAAACCCAGACCATCTAGATCATTGGTCCCATTGTTTACCAGAAATGGTCGGGGAAGAGGTGAAGGGCGGAGGCTGGCCGCACTTAGAGTGGTGAAGACGATGCTGGAGATGATGTTGGAGAGGATGCGCGGTTCTTTAGAGACAATGCGGCCGTTAGAAAGGGAGAGATAGATCGAGAGAGAGATAGAGAGGGAGAGGGAGATCGAAAGAGAGGGTTGAGATCGGGAGAGGGAGATCGAGGGAGAGGGAGGGAGAGTGAGAGGGAGATAGAGAGAGAGAGGATTGAGATCGGAAGATCGAAAGAGAGGGAGCTTGAGAGAGGGAGAGGGAAATTGAGAGAGGGAGAGGGAGACGGAGACGGAGACGGCGATGGATGCGAAATGAGAGATTTTAGGGCTTTGGCGTTAGAAAGGGCTAAAACCCATTGGTAGTCTATGGTAGATATTTAACAATGTGCCTCTTGGGCCTTGTGGGGTCCACTCAAAAGTTACTGATCGAATCCATTCCGTCCATCTGTTTCAAAATAAAACAATAAAACAAAATAATAAGAAATAAGAAGATCCAACACTCAATTGGGACACACCAACAAACCAGTGAAAGGAACAACTTATAACACAAGGAGTTAAGTACGGTTGGTTACAGTCTCAAATCAGGATCGGCTTAAAGCCGTTTCTGAAACAAAATCCCAACCGTACCATTTTGATGATTTTGGTGTAGTGATTCTATTCTCTCAAAAAATATATCTCATGGCCCTCTAAACCCGACCCAATAAAACCAAGTGAACCCATATGATCCCCTCTACCAAGCCAGACTAGCCGCTTCCTCAAACCCTCAACCAAAACTCCTTCATGTTGAAAACCTAAACCCAATCTATTCATTTTTAAGAGCAACCTCTTTAAATTCCCCTCCACGACATTAAATGATTATGTCTCAGGCTCTTAGTTCTCCCAAATAATCTTATGAAGACATCTCAGAAGTTCCTGATTCAGAACTAGATCTTTCTCTCAATGGTCTGTTCATGCAAGAAGGACAAGTTCACAACCCTTCCTATGATGATGATGATAATGCTCTCCCGCCTCCTCATCCAACTATTCCACCAGAAAGAGAAAGAATTGTGTTCCATGAAATGATAGAATTCAAGAGTCTTTACAATTGATGATATTCCTCCTCATGAGTGGCAGACCAAATTTATGGACATGTATGCCTGATGTACATCAGAGATGTAAGCTCCCAATGCTACGGACCGAACACTCCAAAAATTTATCTCTCGGTTCAGTGGTCAACTCCGAGAATGGGGGATGAGTCTTGGAGAATATTGTCAGCTGCAAGGATTATAGTCTCCATCCATAGACTATTTTATTGGAATTCTTTGCAATGAATTTCTTGGTACCATTGAGTCATACTAGGAGTTGGCTTGTGACGAATTCCTTATAATGTTGGCGTGTTCCTTCAAGCAACATGATCTTGACAAACATTATGCAAATATGTTTAAGCAATTTTATATCATCAATGAAATAGATGATGTTAACCTGAAACAAGCATATCTCAACTCCCCCTCTGAGCCTCTTGGAGATGAGATATATGCAAAACCTTATTTCACTTAAGGTTTTCCAGTTACCCCAAATCTCTATGGGCTATATTCACTAGCTTAGTCTCATTGCAGTTGAGAAACTCTGCAATGAACACAAATTCATTAGAGATGTTGAGAAGCTTGGAAAAACACTGGGTACTTGTGATGAGCCATACCACTTAAACAAGTGCAAGGATCGTAATTCTTGTGACTACTCCTCTAAAAGAAGTCTCATATCAAGAACTTTCGCTCTTCTCATCCCTTTAAATGAAAGCGACACACATTCAAGAAGCAAAAATGGAAATTTTTAAACAAAAGCAGTCCAGGCACAAGATAACTGACCAATACTACTGTTGTCAGAAAGTCTTCAAGTCCCGTCGCTCGACTCAAAGTCTAGTGAGCTAGGTTTTTTGGGTGTCCGTCAGGCTCGATCGAACGAGCAGGTTGCTTGACCAGTCGAGGCCCCCTTCGACTAGTTAAGGTTACGCATATCCTGCGTGGACTATGTAAATTTAAGGCAGTTTCCAGACTTTTCCGGGCTAGGTGCGTAAGTGGAGTTTCCTAAACTACATAGGGGTCCTTAGGGATATTTTAAGGTATTCTAAAGCTTTCTAAAAGTTTTTTCAAGGGTTCCTAAAGGGTTTTAGGGTTATCAAAGTGTGTAACAAGGGTGAGATTCGAGGTTGTTCGAATCAGGTAAGTCCTCTCTCTTATAATTTTTATTTCATAGTGGACTTCTGTCGTTTTGTGCCATGGTTTTTTCCTAAAAGGGTTTTCCACGTTAAAACTTTGTGTTCTCTTTGTGATTGCTTGATGTTTTTGGATTGCTATCCTAGATCTAGATCTGTGTGATTCCGCAGCACAATTCCCTAATAAGTGGTATCAAAGCAAATCGTTGGGGCACAGGTCTAAATTTGTAGGATTAGTAATAATGGGAAACGGAAAGTTTGATATTGAGAAGTACTCGGGCAAAAATAATTTTGAGTTATGGAAGGTTAAAATGATTAGCCTATTAACCAAGCAAGGCGAGATTAAGGCTCTTGATGAGCGAAAATTTATCATGAAAGATGATGAATGGGAAAACCTTGATAGTAATGCTTTAGCCTCTATCCGTTTATGTCTCACGGATGAGGTTCTCTATAATATTTGAGGGAAAAGACTGCGGCTAGTTTGTGGGTGAAGTTAGAGAACATCTATGCAAAGAAGTCATCTGAAAATCACCTACACTTGAAGCTACAGTGTTATACCTTTAAGATGGTAAAGGGTAGAGATCTAGAAGCCCATATCAGCAACTTTAATAAATTGATGTGCAAATTGCTGAATATGGAGGAAGTGCTCAAAGATGAGGAACAGGCATGTATATTGTTGAATTCTCTTCTTACATCATATGAGTCTTTCAGGGACACGATGTGCACCGTAAATAAAAAACTAAGTGTTGACACCGTTATCTCACCGCTTCAAGGGAAGGCTATGAGAAAGCTAAACGATGACATGAGGGCATCTTCCGATGCACTAATTATGAGGGGCAGAGATTCTGAGTGAGGTAAAGGGTTTTTAAGACCTAGATCCAAATCCAAGGGCAAGTGCAAAAGAAAATTAAAGTGTTGGAATTGTGGGTTGTCTGGACACATGAAGAAGGATTGTAAAAATCCTAGAATGAAGAAAGAAAATTCGGCGGCTTCTTTCAAGGATGCCAATGTGGTCACATCTGATGAAGAATCAAGTGGTGGTAATGTTCTGTTTGTTTTCATGATTGGTCACTTACACGACAATCATAAAGACGAGTGTATACTTGACACAGGAGTATCTTATCACATGACTCCTCATCGGAGTTGGTTTACCAGTTACAAGGAATGTGAAGGTGGACAGGTTTTTATGGGCAATGACAATGCCTGTAATGTTGTGGCTATTGGTACGGTGAGTATCAAGATGTTTGATGGGATGGAGTGTACTTTGACTAATGTTAGGCACGTTCCTGATATGAAGAAAAGTCTGATTTTTCTCGGTGCACTCGAGGCTATAGGGTAGAAGTTCACCGGTATTGATGGTGTCCTTAAAGTTTTAAAAGGGGCACTCGTAGTTATGAGAGCGCAGAGGCACGAAAACCTTTACAGGTTGATTGAGAGCACTTCGGCAGGTGGAGTGCAACAACTATTGCAGACTCCATGTCTCTACGTATGTGGCATGCTCGTTTGGGCCATATGAACGAGCGAGGCATGAAGGTACTTTCTGATCGATGTTTGATTCTAGCTTTTAAAAATTCTGATTTAGATATATGCGAGCATTGTATATATGGTAAACAATGTAGACTATCTTTTAAATCTAAAAAACATGTTTGTAAGGGAGTGCTTGATTATGTGCACTCTGACGTATGAGGGCCATCACCAGAAGTTTCCATTGGGGGGTCATCATGGTTTGTTTTATTCATTGACGACTACTCTATGAAAGTT
Source organism: Magnolia changhungtana (assembly GCA_030180095.1). NCBI lineage: Eukaryota > Viridiplantae > Streptophyta > Magnoliopsida > Magnoliales > Magnoliaceae > Magnolia > Magnolia changhungtana. Next base: position 4,427,878 of record JASAUF010000612.1, on the reverse strand, counting down.
TGAGTTTACTTCATGAAACGTAAATCCGAAGTTTTCACCATATTTAACCAATGGAAGACAATAGTGGAAAAACAGTCAGGACGAAAAATAAAGGTTTTAAGGACTGACAATGGTGGAAAATTTACTCCACTAAATTTAATGATTATTGCAAGGATGAAGGGATCATCAGGCACAACACAGTGCGCCACACACTCGAGTAAAATAGTGCCTCTTCTGGAGAGGCCAGATGCATGTTAAGTAATGCTGCATTGGGCAAGGACTTATGGACTGAGGCCGTTAACACGGCTTGTTATTTGCTCAACCGGTATCCTTCAACGACAATTGAATATAAAATCCCAGAGGAAGTATGGAGTGGTTAGAAAATCAACTACTCAGATCTACGTACACATATTTGGTTGCGAGGCTTACTCTTATGTAGTGTCAGTTGAGAGAGATAAGCTCGACCATGGGGCCAAAAAGTATATCTTTATTGGCTATGACATTGGTGTGAAAGGTTATAGGTTATTCAACAAGGTCACACGCAAGGTCATCACTAGCCGTGACGTCAGATTCGATGAAAGCTCCCTATTTCGCAAGAATGATAAAAAAAAGAGCATGAGAAATCAGAAAGGGTAATTATAGAAGTCTCAACTGACACAGATAATACTCAGGCAAAGACAGATGTGAAAACAGAGGTACAAGATCAAGTGGAGCAGTCACCTGTGAGAAGGAACCCACCATGTGATCGCAGGTTACCGACAAGATAAAAGGACGACTCTAATATTATATATACCCTCATTACAGATGAGGGGGACCCATCTACTATTCAGGAGGCTCTTGATGAGCTTGATGGAGAAAAGTGGAAGGTGATTATGGATGATGAGATGGACTAGTTGTACAAAAATTATACATGAAAGCTGGTAGAGCTTTCCTTGGGCCGAAAAGAGATCGGATGCAAGTGGTTATTTAAAAGGAAACATGATAGATACAAAACAAGGTTGGTAGTGAAGGGCAATGCTCAGAGAGAAGGAATCAACTTCACAGAGATATTTGCACTGGTAGTTAAGCAGTTATCTATCAGATTCATGTTGTCGCTAGTTGCCCAATACGATCTCGAGCTGAAACAGATGGATGTGAAGACTGCATTCCTGCATGGAGAATTGGAAGTGCAGATCTACATGAAGCAACCAGAGGGCTACAAAGTTAAATGGGCAGAGAAAAAGGTTTGAAGGTTAATGAGGTCATTATATGGCCTGAAACAGTCGCCTAGGTAGTGGTATAAAAAATTTGATTCTTTCATGGTGAGTCAGAAATTTACTTGGAGTGAATATGATCACTGTGTCTATTATAAGACACTTAGTGATAGAAAATTCATTATCCTAGTACTATATATTGATGATATTTTGATCAGTGAAGACTCAGTTATTAGGGACATTCGAGATGAAAGATCTGGGGGCTACAAAGAAGGTTCTCGGCATAGATATTCATAGAGACAGAAAGAGGAGCAGGCTTTGGTTATCACAGGCAGAATACCTTGAAAAGGTATTGATCAAGTATGGGATGGATTAGGTAAAGCCAATGAGCATTCCCCACGCGACTCACTTCAAGCTTTCCTCAGAACAATGTCTTAAATCCAATGAGGAAAAGCAGGTTATGTCTCATGTGTCCTATTCTAATGCAGTTGGCAGTTTAATGTATGTCATGGTCTATACGAGACCAGATATTTTACAGGCAGTCGGTGTTGTGAGCAGATACATGTCAAACCTTGGAAAACAACATTGTAAAGCGGTGAAATGACTACTTCATTACATTCGAGGTACGAAAGACTACATCCTAACTTTTGAGAAAACAAGTACAAAGTTAGTAGGGTATGTGGATTCCGACTACATAAGCAGTATAAATTCCAGGAAGTCTACTTCAGGATACTCGTTTGTACTATTGGGTAGAGTAATCAGTTAAATGTCGAAGCTTCAGTTCGTGGTGGCTCTTTCCACGACCGAAGCAGAATATATGGCATTAATGAAAGTATTTAAAGAAGGTGATTGGCTCAGAGGCACGATAAATCAGTTGAGACTTCAGCATGAGGTCGTACCGATTAATCGTGATAGTGAGAGCGCTATCAATTTGGTTAAAAATTTTGTTTATCACTCACGTACTAAACATATTGATGTTCGTCACCACTATATCCGATAGGTGCTTAAGGAAGGAAGCGTCTCACTGGAAAAGATTCACACCAGCGTGAATCCAGCAGACATGAACACCAAGGTCGTTCGTACAAAGAAGTTTAAGTTCTGTGCAACTTCTCTGGGCTTGGCGATGGCATAAAAGAAGGACGGAGTGTGCACGAGAAGCGTTTGATTGAAGCTATGATGCAATGCAGAGATAAGAGAAGAGGTCAAGTAGCCACACGATTGATGATTGAAGACTTGGTGGAGATTGCTATCAGAAAGTTTTCAAGTCCCGTTGCTCGACCGGTCGAGCGGACCACTCGTCAAGGCCCGCTCGACTCAAAGTCCAGCGAGCTGGGTTTTCTGGGTGTCCACCAGGCTCGACTAGTCGAGGGTCAGGCTCGATCGGTTGAGTGGGTTGCTCGACTAGTCGAGGCCCTCTTCGACGAGTCGAGGTTACGCAGATCCTACTCGAACTGTGTAAATTTGAGGCGGTTTCTGAACTTTTCTGGACTAGGTGCGTAAGTGGAGTTTCCTAAACTATAAATAGGGGTCCCTAGGGCTATTCTAAGGTATTCTAAAACTTTCTAAAAGTTTTTCAAGGGTTCCTAAAGGGTTCTAGGGTTATCAAAGGGTGTAGCAAGGGTGAGATTCAAGGTTATTCGAATCGGGTAAGTCCTCTCTCTTGTAATTTTTATTTCATAGTGGATTTCTGTCGCTTTGTGCTGTGGTTTTTTCCTGAAAGGGTTTTCCACGTTAAAACTTTGTGTTCTCTTATGATTGCTTGACGTTTTTGAATTGTTATCCTAGATCTATATCTGTGTGATTCCGCAACACAATTCCCCAACAACTACATCTATGGAAAAAGCGAACCATTGTCAAACAATGTCCAAAGCACAAATGAAAAAAAATGCATAATTTATCCAGTAAGCTTCGGCATTGGCAGATACTGATTTCAATAATCTTGAATAAGTCTTCTCACACTATGATGAGTATGATCCAGAAGTACTTCGAGCTATCAAGTGTAGTTTAAAAGACTTTGATTATGACTTTGATGAGTAGTTTGAAACTCATGGAATTAACTACATTTATCAAGTATTTCAACGTCTTGAAATACTGCTTTCCCTGCCAACTTCTCTCATCCATGTTCACCTTTTTCCATCATCATCTTCTCTTCCAATTTTTGTCATTGCTCTTGTGCATACTGGTGCTTCTACCACAATCCTGAACCCTTTAATCCCTCCACCAGAATTCTGGCAACCTTATTCCCAATCCTTTAGAGCAAAAAAATGTCCATTTTAATAAAATTAGTTGTCCCATAGAAGTTCATATTTTTTTTTTCGTCTCTCAAAGTTTCCCACCAATTTCTTAGATCATCACTTTCTAGCAAAGACATGATCCTTGGTTTTGATATCTTGCATCAAATTCAACATTTGAAATGGACAAGGATAGGACCGTGTCACCAATCTCATTTTCTTCCTTAGTAAACTATTCCTAATATTTATCTTTCCTAGCCAATTTAAGACATTTGGACCAATTTAATTTATGATTGTTGTGCAGATACACCCTTTGTGGACACGTCCTGAATTCTTCATCCTCTTACCCTTACAGTCCAATACACTTATCAACCCCACTCAAGCAAGTCATCAAGGATTAATGAGCTTGAACACGTCTGCGTGGCTCAAGAACAAAATTTTAGTGCTATTGTAAGAAAGACTTATTAAGCCCACAACCTCATCTATCCATGGGCTTGTAAAGCCTTCTATGTGAAGAAGCACTCTAAGAAAGCAACAAGCAAGTCATGCCTAGTTGTAAATTACCAGCCTCTTAACAAATTCCTTCTTGATGATAAATTCCCCTTACCACAACGATCATCTTTGTTCTAGCATATTACTAATGTACATATCTCAAAGCAGATTTTTGGCAACTAGGAATTCTTCCAAAAGACCGACCTAAGACTACATTTACAATTCCAAATGCCCATTATCAATGGACGGTCATGCATTCTCAAAACTGCCCCATCAGTATTACAAAAGACAATGGTGCAAATTTTCCAGCCCCTACTTACTAATGCATTGATCTACATTGATAACATCCTTTTTATATTCTCTAAATGCAAAACATCATAGTGAGCTCCTTCAATAATTCCATGAAATTTGCAAAAGTCATGGAATCATGTTGTCTGAAAGAAAGATGCAAATTGGCATAACAGATATTGATTTCCTTGGCATGAAAATATCATACAATAAATACAAACCCCAATCACACGTTACAATGTATCTTCTCCTGTTTCCATATAAGCTCAATGGCACTAAACAAATTTAACAATTTCTTTTCATAGTCAATTATGTCTATGATTTGTTCCATGTCTCTAGATATCGAAGCTTTTTGTCACAGCTTCTAAAGAAACAACCTCCACCTTGGATGATAAGCATACTAATGCAGTTTGATCTCTCAAAAAGATTGTCCATCAAGAGAAAAAAGTTCTTCAGACAAATGTTATTGATACTCATTAGGGTACCATCCTCCTTAAAGAAGACTCAAATGGTGTCTGCCACATTTGCAAATATAAGAGTGGACAATTTAAGTCCTTTGAGCAGCATTACCATTCAACATACAAAGAAGTTTTGGCTGTTAAAAATGGTATCTCCAAATTCCAATTTCACCTCATTGGACACCACTTGTTGAAATTTATATGTCGTCTCTTCCACAAATGTTGCATTTCAAGTAAAAGATGCTCCCACATCCTCGACTCTTTCGATGGGCCTACTCGTTTTCATAATGAAGCTTTCAGGTCAAGACAATAAAAGGCAAACACTACGCCAAAAGTGGGGATTTGCGACGCATTTCTGCGACGGACTTTGTCCATCGCAAAAACCTCTTGGTTTAATGACGGATTTAATCCGTCGCTAATGGAAAATGTCCGTCGCTAATCCCGTCTTTCTCAAAAATCCGTAGTTTAAACATCGCGGAATTTCGTGACGGACCGAAATCTGTCGTTAAAATCTGATTTACGACGAATTTACGACGGATTTTGGTCCGTCGTAAAATAGCGACGGACTAAATCCGTCGCAAATTTTGATTTTGCGACGGGATGTAAGGTTGCAAAATTCCCGCCCAAAATACCGCTGGCGACGGTTTTCAGTTACTTTTGCGACGGATCATGGTCCGTCGTAAAAAGCCTTTTTCCCTAAACATTAATTTTATTTTTTTTTCATTTTTTTAAGAATATGGTGGAAAAATATGTTTTTTTTTTTTTTTTTTTTTTTTTTTTTTTGTAGTCTAGTAATTGTTTTAAATAGAATTTCACTAATTTAATTGTACATAAGATTATTTTTTAACAATTGATTGAATGCAAAAATAAAAAAATAAAAAAATTGTTTTTATAACAAATGAGTGGAAATTATTATTATTTTTTAATTTTAAAACTAATACAAATGATTTGTAATATCACATGAAAAAAAAATATTGAGAATAAAAAATTTAACAATGTTAGAGAAAAAATGAGATTTTGAAAAAATAAAAATCGTGATTTAATAAAAATCTATCTTGGGGGGGGAAAGCATTTGATTTTGAGAAAAAATAATATCCTAAAAAAGAAAATTAAAACTAATACAAATGATTTGTAATATCACATGAAAAAAAATATTGAGAATAAAAAATTTAACAATGTTAGAGGAAAAATGAGATTTTGAAAAAATAAAAATTGTGATTTAATAAAAATCTATCTTGTGGGTGGAAAAAAAAAAAGAATATTGAATAAAGTTGATAAATTTGAAAAAAAAAAAAGCATTTGATTTTTAGAAAAAAAATAATATCCTAAAAAAGAAAATTAAAAATATTTTAAAAAATGTGAAAATTTTCACAATGTTGAAAAATGAAAATATTTTGAAAAAGAAAATGAGAGTTTGTATATTGAAAAATAAAATAAAATTGAGAAGTCCGATAAAAATTGACAAATTCAAGTAAAATGATTTTTTATTTTTTAAATGGAGAAGTTAAAAAGAATTGAAAATTTAAAATAAAACAATATTAAAAATTGATACTTTATCAAAAAACAAACATTGTGAAATGAAAAATAAATAAGTTGAAAAAATTTGTGATTTTGAAAAATAATTGAAAATGTTCAAAATTTGAAATTAAAAGAAAAAGCTATTTATAAAAACATTGAGATTTTGAAAAACAATATATTATTTTAAAAAAGAAAATTGAAAAGTTGAAAATAAAATGATGCTTTTGAAGAAAAAAAAAATCAGCATTTTGGAATTTTTGGGGATTTTTTTTTTTGTGAAAATTTTAAAGATTTTGAAAATAAAAATTCAGAATTTGTATTTTATTACTTTTTAAAAAATATTTTATAATAAAAATGATATTTTGTTAAAAGTTTTCAAAGAAAAATTAAGAGTAAAAAAATATACATTTTGAAAAAAAAAGTTATTTTTAAATGGAAATTGAAATTTATCTGTGGAAAAAAAATATATTTTTTAATAAATTATTAGGCACATTCAGTAATTGAACATTTAACCATTTTTGGATAATCGAATTAGTCTAGATTGAAGAGTAAATAACTTTAGATGTTTAAATCAAATTTCACTTAAATTGTTGATCAATCTTGTATACCCAATATCTTTCTCATATGTAGCTAGCTTGATTGGGGTGAGTAACTAGTCAAATTGAGGGTATTGATTAGTAAAGTAGAGTGAATGGACCAGACATATAAAATGGGCCAAATATTATTGTCAAAATTATACCCCAACTTATTGACCTTATGAGAACCTAAGAATTAATGTTAGTAAGTTTTGTGGGCCCCATCATCATGTGTGTCGAACATCAACACTGTGCATTTGATGTGTCCCCTTTAGGTTATGAGATATCTCATGAATCATCCGTATACGAAACTCAGGTGGGCCATGCCATCTAAAATCATATGAAGACATCTTAAAAAATATAAAAGCACTTGGTGGGGCCCACATGAGCTTTGGATGTGGCTGAAACTTGGTCTGACCCCTCATCCAAGTGGGACATACATAATGAGCGGGTTGGATATGTGAATCACATTTAGGCAGGCCCAATATATAATTATGAATGTTTTAAGGAAACCTCTCTCCACTACATTTAGGTGAGTTACTCGTTACCCTTACCAGAGTAAATTTTATGGGGTCCACCATTATTTATTTATTTTATCCACTCTGTTCATCCATGTTAACAGATAATTTGAGGTCTAAAGAATAAAAAGGAAGCATATCCAAAGCTCAAGTGGACTACACCACAAGAAATAACGTGATTGAACCTCTACCATTGAAAAATTCTTGGAGGCCACAGAAGTTTTGGATCAAGCTGATGTTTGTGTTTTCTCTTCATTCATATCTTTTTGATATCATGAACAGGTTGGATGACAAATAAACATTACTGTGGGTCCAAGGAAGGTATTAACGGTAGAAATCATTATTCCACACTTTTTGTGTGGCATGGTCCACTTGAGCTTTAGATTTACCAAAAATTTGGGATCAACCCATACCGTTCATCCATTTTTCGAGATCATTTTCCCACTTTCACCCCTAATGAAGGTATTTTCCAATGAGGGAAGGAAACATATTTCTCAAAGATTTAAGTACAAATGTGCCACCATCTACAATTGCCTCGTATGTGTCACATGTCAATGTGCCAAATTAGCCATTGTCTATCTACAATTGCCTTGTATGTGCGATGTGCCAAATGAGCCATTGTCCATCTCTAGTTACACCTGCACATGCCACTATGCCACACATGCCAATGTGCAACATGTGCGACCTGAGATCTATATCAAGCTCGTTTTTAGGTATCAACCCTGAAATGATGTTAGGAAATGGATGGACGACGGGGTTAAAACATATAGAGACGGATTGGCTACTCCCCTTGACACTAGCCCCAGGGCTGGTGGTCGGCGCTCTGTGGGCCCCACTTTGATGTATGTATTTCATCTAATCCATTCATTCATTTTTAAAGATGATTTTAGTGCTTCATCCCAAAAATGAGAGGGATATAAATCTCAAGTGGATCACACCATAGGAAAACAATAGTCATTGGATATCCATCATTTAAATCCTACTAAGGCCCACTGTACTATTTATTTGACATCCAATATGTTGATTAGGTCATAAAGACCCAGATGAAGGGAAAAAACAAATATTAGCTTGATCTAATACTTTTATGGGCCCCGAAAAGTTTTTAATAGTTGGCGTTCATTCAACATTGTTTCCTATAATGTGGTCCACTTGAGATTGGGATATACCTTATTTTTTGTGTAATACCATAAAATGATCTAGAAAAATAGATGAACGGAATTGATGAAACACATACATCATGGTGGGGCCCACAAACCACCGACCACCAGCCATTGGCTGGTAGCAGGGGGAGTAGCCAGTCCATTTCCAAAGCATATACACAATGGAGCCTTCTAGATCCAAAGCTCAACTCCATGGAAGTGGATAGCGTACTGAGTAACAGAGTACGCTAAGCTGTGGGCCCAACTGTCATTCATGAATTTGATCGACTCCTATCCATCTCTTTTAACAGATAATTTCATGGCTTTAATCAAAAAATTGAGTGGATCCAATCCTCAGTTGGAGCACACCACTGGAAACAGTGTGAATTGAACATCTACAGTTGAAAATTTATTAGGGGCCAAAGAAATTTGAGATCAAGCTGATATTTGTGTTTTCCGTTAATCCATGTGTTTCTGATCTTATGAACAGGATGGATGACAAATAAACATCACTAAGGGCCTTAGAAAGTTTTCAACGGTGAAAATCAATATTTCTACTTTTTCCTGTGGTATGGTCCACTTGATCTTTACATATGCATCAATTTTAGGTTCAACCCTTAAAATGATCTGGAAAAGCGAATGGATGGCATGGATAAACCAGATTCATTCATGGTGGGCCCGACAGAGTGCGTACTGAGAGTACGCTATCCACTTCCAACCGGATGTTTTGTTTTTTATTTTTTTTTTAAATTGTATAATGACAGTGTGAGTTTTATATTTGATGTAAAATAGTGGTGGCTTATTCATAACAATAGTGACAATGAGATGGTGTTATCCAGACCATCTAAATAATGGTTCTAGTTGTAAATGTCGAATATTTATACTTTTTTCCTATATAAGACTATCTTAATCATCTAGTAAATGGTCCCTTATATATATGGTTGTTATTGTAGTTTATAATATAAATGATGTAAAACTCATAATGGTCGTATTTGAAAGTAACATTTAATTTTAGAAGAGGATTTCCAAATCCATCTTTCGTGTAGAGGACGCCGGTCTTCATTCAAACAAAGCCACTGGATTTCCTCTTTCAACGTTCATTTACATTGCCACGAAGTTGCGATCGGGGGATTTTCAGGTACGTCATTTCAAATTCCTCTTTTTCTTTCTATGATTTATCATAATAGAAGAAAATCTCTGCGTTTTGGTGTAAATTTCCTGGAGATCAGTTATTTTTAGGGTTTCATATACGCCACGTTACCCCAGGGCTCCCCCGAGGGGGGAGAGTGGATTTTTCCACGATTTTTGCATTTTCTTTCTTCCGATTTTTTTGGTTATCTCGAGTTTTTTTTTTTTTTTTTTTCTGGTAGATCGTTGATGATTATCACGTTTCTGAAATTTTGGGGGTTCTCCTTGAAAATTTTCTAGGTTAGGATCTTTTGTAGGAAGTTCCACGGATTTTGTACGATTTTCATGAAAATCTTTTTTTTTTTTTTGGGAGTTTCTTGAGTGATTCCTTGGGAAGATTGCTTCTTTAAGCATGTGTAGATCGAATTTTATGGTTTTTTTTACCTATAAGAAGGCAATAATTTTTTATAATTTTTTATTTTTTAAATCATTTTTTGGGTTTTTATATAAACATTCCCGAGGGATCTAAATTTTCCCAAATAATGACTAAACAATTAGAAATTACATGGAGGTGCTTTTTGGGGGATTTTCAAAAAACCCCAAAAACTGGACCCGTCAATCTAGCATGGGAGCCACGTGTTTTTGTAGAATGCGGACCGTTACCGCCCTCACTCACTCTTTGGCATATGAACCACATGATGAGTGCTTGATTTTTGGGGAGTCACCACATCCATTTATGATTGGTTATGGGACTTCGAGAACTAGATCCAGACCTATAATGAACCGGGACCTCGTATGATCTGTACCCAAGTAGTCGGGTGTGGGAACTATAGGACCCAACCAGGCCTTTAACCAAATGCCAGAAATTTATAGATGTCTTACTCAAATTATATAGACTAAATTTCTGGAGCATTAAATGCATGCAATTTTGCTTATGTTGAGAGGCCAATGTACTGTGGATCATTTTACTAGCTAAAAACCAGTTTACCATACTTTAAAAATGTGGAGGCATTGTTTGGTAAAATTAATTTTCTTCTTCTTCTTTCAACTATTGTATTAGATTATTAGCTTGTATTTGTGAAAAAAAAAAAAAAAAAAAACACTAACTATTTGTTGCTTTCTATGAATTGGTTCTGGGTCCAAAGGTTTGGTTCTTTTAGGTTTGGTCTTCAAAGAGATGGGTTTTGATTTCACTCCTCTTCCAAAAACATAAGAGGAGCTGTTGGAGACTTCATAATTAATTGCAGGCATCTTACACTATTGGTGGGCATTCATTTAGTGCAGCTGACATTGAATTCATTATTATAAAGATAACACCTCTAGCACATTGCCCACAAATAGTATGTAATCTATGTTACAAGGACTCCATTCCTCTTTGATTTTCTTTAAATTCACAAAATATTATATTATGTAATCAGCATTTTATTTTCAGCCCCAAAAAATGAATGTTTCCACCCTAACATGGATTTTTTTTTTCCTATGAGTGCTTTTAACAATCTCTTTACTGACCAAATTACCCTCCCCCAAAGTGTGTTTGGATGTACACAAAATTCCAGGAATGAATATTTTGGTCCATTCCGCTGAGCATTTGTGGCTGCGTGAAAACCCAAAACTACATTACATACCACAAATCATATCCATTGTACATCAGTTAGGATCTGAGACAAAATGATGTTATTTGGCAGAAAGCATCCTGCCTACCTACATTTCTAGTTTCTACGGACACCCAAACATACTCTATCCTTCATTTTGTCTTTCTATTGAAATGGATATTTCATTTTGTGCTCTATATGTATGAGTCACAATATTTATGTATGAGTCAATGTTAGACTAGTAGTTATTGTCATCTAAATTCAAATAGTCCATCCAAGCACACCTATAAGGTTTGAAAATATTTGTGAACATATTTTAACTAGGTTATGCTACTTCTATTTCTTAGTAATGATTTCTTCTTGTTTTTTTTTTTTTTTTTTTTTTTTAAAAAAAAAAAAAAAACCTTAGATCATATATTTGCCTGCTTATTTCAGGATGCTTTTGCTTTTGAGAAAAGAAAAGCAAAGCCAAAATAATCTGCTTCTCTACTGGATATGGGAAAACTTCTATTGGACTGGCCCATGATTGGAAGGTATGCATACTGGTATAAGTTGTTGTGACTTGTGAGGTAGATGAACGTTGGATTTTTATATAGTCACCACAGTGGGCCTAAAAATCAAGGGTGAATGTATCTTTTAACCGTTTTCTTTGGCGTGGCCTGCAGATCGGCCTGATTTTTTGTCCTAGGGCCTAATGTGGGATTACATATTTAAGAGTGGATTTTACTTATACAATGCGGTGAGCCCCCTAAAAAATCAATAGTGGGCGACATCATCCAACTATTTCTAAATTTCTGCTAATATATTTAAATAAGAATAAAAAAATGCTCACCCTGATTTTTCACCCAGTGTATGCAAGATCCACTCCCACCATTAGACGTGTAATACCACGTTAGGCTTAGGGATAAGAAAATCAGGTTGACTTATGATATAGGTAGGCCGACCAAGAAGAAAACAGTTGGGAGAGACATCCACTCTTGATTTTTAGAGGGCCCGTTGTGATGATTACATGATGTCAACGTTTTGGATGGTGGACGTTGGACAATCATGTGGTCCACCTTAATCATAATGGGGCTGATTTTTGGGCCATGGGCTTGGGGTGACGCATCTGGTGGTGGTCGGGATGGACTTCACATAAACATCATGGTGGGGCCCACCCTAGCCTCCAATAATAATTGCTTAAATTAATTAATGGGGGGTAACTTATTAAAAGCCTTTTTGAAAAAGTTACCTATAAATACAGTATTACCAAGGTATTTTGTAAATTTTCCTTTCCTTTTTCAAACTGAAGCTTGTTGGTATATAATATGGGTTGGCCTACATTGTTGGGCTTTTAGTCCTAGATCTCCTTTGGTCGGATTTGGGCTGTGATATGGTTGGGCTTGGAATTAAAATGCAGGCTCTGTTTTTCAAACAGGCCGCACGTAGAACTCTACTATGACCCAACCCGAATGTGGTTATATCCAACACAAACCATGGAATTCAATGCCCATCCATGTCATCAAAAAAAAAAAAAAAAAAAAAAAAAAAAACAAAGTGTACAATTTACATTTCGGTACCATTTTCAAAAGATTTTCAATAAGCCATCCTATTAATTTAAGTAATTACCTTGGTATGGCCCCACATGAATTATGAACGGGCCTTATGTGTGGGGATTAGGACTAAATTTTGGTTGGAGTGGATTTCATATTATAATGGCAGTGTACCTGTAAAAATCAAGGGTGGATATCTCTCTCCCACACTATTCCTTTGTTGTGGCCCACTTGAATAATAGGAATCATGATTTTTTGGCCTTAGGCTTAATGTTGGATTAGGTGTGGCCCACTTTTTCAAATAATAGTTATTTGAAAAAGTCTTTCAAAAGGGTCTGCAGATTTTGTGGGCCCATAGTGGTGTTAACGTGAAACCCATCCTCACCACAAGTAGTAGTTCTTTCATGTATACATATTGCCAGGATAAAAATAGCACATCAGGGACTGATAATCTAAAGCCACCGTACTCATTTGGTTTTTCAACATCCAGAAGTACCATATTCAATTTTTCTTTTTCAATGTCCATAAGCAATAGAAATTTCAAAAGAGGAATTACTGCACACGCGTTCCAATGGGACAAACAACTGACTGATGCTTACAAAATCCAAACTGTTCATGTGGTGGGCCACAACACGGATAGACCATGGTTAGAAAATGGTTAGAAAATTAAGGAATTGTCGAATTTAAAACAAATGAATCAACGTGTTCCTAAGGTTGCTTGGTGTAATGGTAGATTTTTGGTTATCATGCTTGGTGGAAAGGTCAAGTTATCATGCTTGGTTATCCAAGCACATGGCTGAAATGGGGGACAAATTCTTTAACTCAAATGGCAAGCATGCACCAGGTTCTAAGTGAGTACCTCACCCATTATGGCGAAAGCTCGGGTCAAATTCTTTAACTCAAATGGGAGCCGGAGCCTTGTTGTACATTGTTGTAAGATTAAAATCGCAGAAAATAGGTTTTTTATCAGATTATTTCCAACATTTGTTCTACACTTGCATGTATGATTCTTTGCACAATTGTGACTTGTGAAAGGAGAAAAAGAATGTGTGAACATTTTTTCTGCTGAGTATTTTGAAGATAGTGTTTTGATTGATTCAATTCTGTTTTTCATTGCGGCTTGTTCCTTTACAACTATTGTAGAATAAGCTTATTTTACATCTACATGTGGGACCCATATGCACTCCCTCTTTTTTTCAGCTATTGTTAGTTGGAGGGAGTAGGAATGAAGAATCAGAATTTCTTCATTTTTTTAGTAAGTCTTTTTCCTTTCAAAATCTTTATCATCAAGAAACTTCATGATATTTAACGATTAAGCAGTATAATTTTGAGAAAAATACTATGAATTGGTATGTTTGAGTGTTTTGGCTTTGTGGTGGATGGACGAATTTTGTGCATGGTAAAGGTATGTTCCTGGCTGCAATATGTTTAAAGGAGTAAAGGTGATTTAGAGACCTTACTAATCCAATCCTCAATTACAAAGATAACAAGTTGTATGATAGCCATGGCATATATTGTTATATGCAATGGAGAGCGTTCAAATCAATGACCTGATTCTGGATGGAACAGAACCAAAGTAAGTTATATGGATGGATTTTTCCCTTGGAATTTGTACTAGTTGTTACTGTTTTACTTTTAACCATTCATTTTGATATCTATGCCATTCATGCTTTGTTCGATAGTCTAATTTGTATTCTTTTCTTTCCTTGTTTTAGGTGATCAAAGTGGTCAGCTTGTGAAGAAGATTCGGCATCATAACATGTTGTTCGATGTTAAGCCCTTGATGCGAGTTCTTTGTCTACACATGTGAAGAGTGTGGGTTTGAAATTTACCTACTAATAATGCATTGTCTTCACGTGGCTTTAAGGGATCGTGTGAAGTTCCTTGTTTTTTGAAAGATGAGAAATTTATTGAAAGAATGATGAGAGCTAGGATTGTGTGAAGTTCTTTTTAAAGCTATATGTTTGAATTGCCTATCTGTGTTTTTACTCTGTAATGCATTTCTTGTGTACTTGTATGTAGCTGATGATCCTAGCTCTCTGTTGCCAGAGATATCTTACAAAATATATCATCTCTAGATCATCCGTACATATTTTCAACATGTTGAATACAAAATACTGACAATGCTTTGATAATCGGACTATTAAGGATATGTATAAAAGGCTTAGGAAGACAGGTGGGGTTCATCAATATGAAGTTTGTACTAGGCAAAGTACAAAGTAATTCTGCATTTGCTATTTACTTGTATGTAGCTGATGATCCTAGCTCTCTGTTGCCAGAGATATCTTACAAAATATATCATCTCTAGATCATCTGTACACATTTTCAACATGTTGAATACAAAATACAGCTATGCTTTGATAATCAGACTATTAATGATATGTATAAAGGCTTAGAAAGACAGGTGAGGTTCATCAATATGAAGTTTGTACTAGGCAAAGGACCTATTATTCTTTGCTCTTAATGTAATGGTTAGGACTTACAAGTCAATAAGGACAAGAAGAATTTGTTGTTTGCTTGCAATGTTGTGATTATATGCTTTTGAAAATTTCAATCTCATAGGCTCTTGGATAAACTTGATGGTTTGAAGGGTTGTCTTTTGGCCAGATGGTCATAGATAAGAAACTCTACTGGATAGTTTGGGATAACAGTTATCTTTTTGATGCTAGGTATCTACCACCGTGATCTCCTTTGGGAGGGACACTTCTTTATTCTTTTTTTTTTCCCTTTTATTTTTTCTTTTCACTTATTTTCCACTCTAGATAGAAAGGCATTATTGTTGAAACAAAGGTAATTAAACACCTGGGTTGGAGTTGAGTAAATATAGACAACATAGACATAATTACACCAACCTAAACTTCTACGAAAGACATTATTTCCTGTCCTGCAAAATTGTTCATTTTAAAGGATTTTGTGTGTGTGTGTGTGTGTGTGAAGATTTCATTATAATCAAGATAAACAACCAAATAAAAAGATTTCATTCTTTTGTTGTAGAATTTATGATTTCGTAGCTTGTTTATGGAAGCATTTTGATTTTACTTACAATAGGCACTCAGACATTGGTGAAGCCGAATTTTCTAGATTCCATTCTGGTACCAAACTTGGCGATATTGTTGGTGTTTTGATTAATTCAGTTTTGTTTTTCATTGCAGCTTGTTCCTTAACAACTATTGTAGAATAAGCTTATTTTACATCTACATGTGGGTTCCATATGCACTCCCTCTTTTTTTCAGCTATTGTTAGTTGGAGGGAGTAGGAAAGAAGAATCAAAATTTCTTCATTTTTTTGGTAAGTCTTTCTCCTTTCAAAATCTTTATCATCAAGAAACTTCATGATATTTAATGATTAAGCAGTATAATTTTGAGAAAAATATTATGAATTGGTATGTTTGAGTGTTTTAGCTTTGTGGTGGATGGACGAATTCTATCCCAATGTGCATCGGGTGGTAGGGCACTTTATGTTTCTTTGCATGTCCAATACTGAGTTTTGGGTCAGCCTGATTTTTGTCCTCCAAAGGAAAATGAGGGGGGCACACATGATGGGCTCCGCACATTGTAGAATACACTTGTTCTACAAATGTCACTGAGGAATCTGCCTAGTTGTAGAATAAGCTTATTCTGCTAATGTTGCAGAGAAACATTATCATGCATGAAAATATCTTTTGTAGGATGCTTCTATTAATCAGTCTGAGGTCTTCAATAGGGTTGTTTCTTCTGTTTGCATTTTGCTAACCAAAGATGCGGTAAGGATTTATTTCATTTTATCTTATTTTATTTTATTCTTGTTTCTGTTGATTTGCATGAAGTTCAGTTTAGCGACTCTCTCTCTTATCGATTTTGTGCGACTTGTAATCACCATGCATGGATGCCTTCTTTGCTATATGTGATAAAGTGAAGCAGTTAGCAGAAGGTGCAATTCAGGCTGTTATTGAGTTCATTACAAGAAGAGGCAATGAGTTGAATGAAACTGATGTTTCAAGGTTCTCACTGAGCATTGGCACATTATGTATTTTAGTTTGCAAAGTAATTAATGTCTTGGCAAATATCTATGCTGATCATTTCCATGTCTGCAGGATGACCCAATCTTTGCTTTCTGCTACAATGTTTGTAACCGAGAAACATCTACATTAGGAAGTTCTTGGTGTTATATCTTTAGTTGATCTTTTTTTTTTTTTTTTTTTTTTTTTTTTTATAGATAATTTCATTTCACTTTAGGCATAGCTTGAAAATATTTTCTAATATGATAGGTGTTACCCAATGTGTATTGGAGCATTGGAGGAGCAACATAACTTTATTTCACTTGTAATCTGTACTTATAATTAGTTACAGATATTGACTGTTCTACTGATTGTAGGTAGGACTTGAGGGGAGTGCTAATGGACAATGGTGGCTGGATGCTATCAGGAAGGCCCTCGAATAAGGAACGACATTTGAACGTGTAGGATCTAGCCAGTTGGCTGGTTTTCTTATATCCACAGGGTAAGTAATTATTCATTGATTGGGACATCAGAACATGATAATTTCCTTTTCAGCATCTACATTTGATGAACGCCCCATATAGAATCTTCGACCATTTATTGGGGAGAGAGACCACCCAAACCCAAAAAGCCTAGATTCCATTTCATTGACAACCAAAATCTTCTTTGCAACACCCCTCAAAAACCTTATGGCCCCCAAGTCCCAATCAATCATCCTTCCTTTTGCCCCAGTAAAGACCTTGTTTAGCTTTTCCAACTTGTTAATGAGGTCCTATCATTTCATTCCCTCCAAAGTCCAAATAAATGAAAGACCTGCCAACAATGACAATCTCCACAATGCTTGCCCCCTTCTACCATATCTACTATCATTTCATTCCCTCCAAAGTTCAAATAAATGAAAGACCTGCCAACAATGACAATCTCCACAATGCTTGCCCCCTTCTACAAAGTCTACTATGGGATTAAAAAATGGTTATGTTATGTCCATAAAGGCTGAAATGTAAGGAAATGGTCACCCCCTCTACATGATCAAGGGTGAATCAGTCCATTATGAAAAAGGGGTTTGTATAGGCCCATATCAGCATAGTTCTGGTGATATGCCATTAGAAGCCAATACGAACATAAAGGGCCCATTTTG
This sequence comes from Magnolia changhungtana, assembly GCA_030180095.1. NCBI lineage: Eukaryota > Viridiplantae > Streptophyta > Magnoliopsida > Magnoliales > Magnoliaceae > Magnolia > Magnolia changhungtana. The sequence goes on along the minus strand of JASAUF010000612.1, from coordinate 4,410,121 downwards.
AAATTTTTTATTTTCAACTCCTCTTCTTTTCCACTTCTTTTTATTTATGTCAAGCAGAAAGGATTCCACTTCTTTATTCATGTCAAACGTAAAGGAAGCTTGGAAACTAAGTTTAAACTAGATGTAAGATTATTTTGAGGATCGAAACACAAAATTGAGTAAGATTCGATGAATTGAAATTGAGTGGACCATGTTGGGAATATCTAAAGCAATAACTATCACTTTTTTTTTTCCCATTTTGCCACCTTCTTTTTGTTATGATTATATGTAACACACCCTAATCCACCAAATCATGCTCAACGTGTGTCCAGAGCATGAAAAGTGATTACATAACAACCTATAATTGCATCATTGACTCATTATTACTCATATGTCGACTTATAATGACTTATAATCATAATTATATATTGATATTAGATTTTAGAAGCCTAAATATGGGAGTTTTACTATTTTAGAGTCAGTCTCAAGTTAACCGAGATAACATTCTTACTAAAGAACAGCCCGGTGTATAAAGAACAGCCCGTTACACCATCAAATACATGTTCAAAATTATAGAAAAAAAGAAACATATATTTCAGATCTTCATATTTTTATAATGTTTTTCCAATATCTAGTAATTTGGAGATGGCTTTTAAATATTAGAGTGGAGAAAGTTTTACGATCAGCTACCCACCAGACATCCTCCCTCTGTTACCCACCCACTTGCATCATTCCCCTAATAATTACATTATTTGGATGCCGTAGCTGCGGACTTTTGATCAATAGAAAGAAGTTTTATTTTTGTAAGTAGAGTGACAATATGCAGAGATCAAAAGGTCTAAGAAAGTGATAAAGGATACATGAGCGAAACCTGATTTCTAAGCTTGATAATGACATAAGGATCGCTGCTTGTGAAATCTCGGACTACAAGTTTTTTCCTTGTACTACAGTCACTTTTAGCACACCATTTGCAACCAATTTGCCTCATCGCAGCCATCTCCCTCTACACTTTACACCTAACGAATACTCTTACACCTACCAAAACAAGGAGCTTCTTAAACCCATGAAACTTTATCAATCCTCATGAAACTACTTGACGTGATTCATGCCTGTTTGCATAACCATAGCCTCATACACAAACAAGACAGTAACTTATGCATGTTAGCCAGTGCATGGGGCTAATGATGATGCTCTTTGTCAAACTTTAAAAACTTTAAAATTCACATAAAGCGATATAAACTCATTTCCTTTTGAATTTCTTTACCAACACTCGCTCATTATCAATAAATAACAAAATATATGGGCTGATTTACTTGATCTATCGACATCCTCGAGTGGTTCCTATGGGTTTTACCAGGTGCTAGCCAACTCCATGCATAGAGGCTCGAAACCATTCAGATAACTTCGGTCAAGAGAACTTGACAAGATCTTAGAGGGTAAGTCCTGAATGGATCACGCTTCAATTTAAATGTTAAAGCTTGTTTAGGTGCCACTTAAAAATGAATTTATCTCATTTTAGTTAATTGTAATTATGGATTAGAGATCATACTAAAATGAGATGAACTCTATTTTGAGTGGCACCCAAATAAGCCCTTTCTTATCTCGAATCTAAAATTGGTTGACTTTTGGGCAGGAGGAATTGAAACTCGGTCTATTATTTGAGTGGCACCCAAATAGGCCCTTGGCTCATAGATAAAATAAATAAATATACAAATAAATGAAGTCTCTATTTACTTTCCCCTTTCCATCTTTTGATTATTCTTTCGTTTCTCATACATTCAGGTTTGCCAGCCTTGCAAATTGAAAAGCTTGTGCAAATTTGTGAACCAGAGAGTAAATAAAAGGTGGAACTTGGATTTAAAAGATTCATTGAGGGTCCTTCTTGTATATGGCTTGGACTCATTGCCCCAAATGATAGTATCGATGCATAAAGGTTTCCATCAACAAATTGTTGAAGGTGGCGGTTCAACTCGGCAAATAACTATGCAATCTTGATAGTTTTCGGGTATGCTCTTCCAAATGCATCCATTTTCATATACTGCACCCTTTAGGCAAATGTGCTTTTGTTTGGTGAAACTAAACGATTGCTAGATATATTTGTTTAGATGAATTTTTCTAGTGTGGTTTACATGCTCTATGTACTTATGGGTTAAATGGGTCTCATTTTATTGATGGTCCAAAGGAGCCGTTAGTTAAATGGAGCTTTTATTCATGATTCCAACAGGTTATTATGCCAATAATTTATGTAAGAAAAAAAGTTGCCTATTTGTACTTTGATTGGTTCACAAAAGTGGTACAACCTACACATCCAAGTATGGTACACTTTGGATTGACCTCCCATGTGGACCAATCAAAGTGTAGGTGGGTAATTACTTGTGTGTGTAAGATTGTTTATATATGAGGCTCTTGTTGTTGATATTATCACATTTGAGTTATTGTTTCACTATCATTGACAATCCAAAGAAAGCACACAAGCAATGTGAAAATAATGCATAATAAAGCGTTATACATCTGTTTGTTTCAATTCTGTTTTACATCACGCTAAAGAATTCCATTGCGAGGAAACATTCATGTGACAATATTTTCAGAGATTCCAATTATTATTAAGACAATATTGGATAAGTAGACCTGTTAAGATAATCTCTACCATATATAATGGCAATAACTTTGCACATTTTTGTCCTTGCAAGTAGTCTTCACAACAATGGCTAAGAGAGGATAAATTTGTCACAAAATGTAGCTGCTTGGAATGGTTGAGATTTTACCACACAAGGGATAGCATAAATTGCACCCGCTTCCTTTTACTTCTTTTAATGAATGTAGCTCTCATCAATTAGACACATGAGGCATTGGGAGATCATGAGACAAAGGCTCTGTTGGGTGCACCTTGATTGTTGTGATATCCACTTTGTACACTTGTCGCTTTGGTGCATGTTAGGACATCAGCCTAAAAATTAGGTGAATCGGGGATTTGAGTGGGGCCACAACAAGGGAAATAGTGAGGATGGGTCTCCCACCATTCCCTTCTCTCTCTTTGTATAACACACACATGCTTGCAGCCCCATCTCTCCTTTTTTCTCTCCCCTATGAATCTCCCTCTTTTCTCTCTCCCCTCCTTGTTCCACATAAGTAGCACATGCCATACCCCTAGTTTAGATTAATGCGAGCACTTGTTCTGATGATAGTCGAGCTTCAGTATTTAAGGAAGCAAGTGATGCCCGTAGATAGTCAGAAGGAGAAAGACATGAATTATAATCCATTCCTCCAAAACGATTATGGTTTTTTGCATCCGGAAAGTTCAAGTGACTTAAATGGAAGTGCTATAAGTGCAGAGGACAACATTGATCACTGATAATTATAATGAATGAAAAACAGGAGTTACCGATTCAAACTATGCCATCCATCAATCTGACACGATGGTTTTTTTTCTCACAGAACTATGTGAAACTTGTATTGTTGTTACATCAAGAATTCCAAAACTATAAAAGCATTAGAGATTTTTCTTTTTATGCTTCGCACAAGCGCCATCTATTTGCATTCGACTATTATAAGTGTCGGTATCTTCGTCTTCCTATTAAACATGCAATGTTGAACTTCTATTCTTTTTGCATTCGATTTTAGAGTAAAAGGAAGCATGTAAAATTTTTACGATCACTATTACTTGATCTGAATGTATCCTCTTTATCTACGTTGTAGGAACCTTATTTACGCACCATCGAAGTGTGTGCTTCTCGACACACAAGCATCGTAAATAACGGAAAATAACTGCTTTCTTACGTGGTGCGGATCTCTGTGACGGTCGATATGACACTCCCGAACACGGGCTCTTTCAAGATCTTGGCACCATCTTTGCAGGTGACTTTCATAATCCTACATTTCCAGGAAGTGCTAATGTTACATCTCCAACCATTGTTGCAATCATCGCTACCATGTGATTTCATCATAGTAACATTTAGCCCGTGAGGTTATGCGCATCTCTGGCCATGATTTTTGAAACTGCCATCAGATATTCATGATAGAGCTTTCATGATTTAATGAATATCTGTCAGATTGTTTTCTATATTTGGGTTATAGGTGGGAGATTAGTTTTTGATAGTTCTGTTTTGCCTATAATCTGTACAGGCTCATGCTCGGTGTCCTAGACAGCCATGGCATGATTTACATTGCAAGATAGAAGGCCCCACTGCTTATGATGTAATGACAAATTTTGAACAGTGTTGGAGAAAGGCTACAAAATGGTGAGAATTCAGGCTTAAAAAGGTCATGCATTGGCATGATGATGCTTTACTAAAGCTAGATCGTATTTCATGTAGATCATCAGACGCTAGGGAACTAGCAATTTAACTCAGTTTTGTGTTCCTTCCAGTGAGAGTAGAACACTTTCAGCCGCTTTTGGAAGTTATCAAGATTGATCGTGTAAGCGCTGGGTGCCCCAACAACATTTTTGTCAGAAGGTTTTGCATTGCCATTTCGGTGTTCCGCCATTGAAGCTATGTTGGATCTAGAACAACTGAAATCCACAACAAACCAAACATAAAAATGCAGAGACTAACTACAAATTTCAGAGAAGGTATGTCTCTTCTTTCCTTTCTCTTCTATTTCACGAACAAAATGTAGTTCATCTGTAAATTACAATTTTTTTTGAAGGATTTAGAACTTTAAAAAAAAATAAAATGAAAACTACTGGTTGGAGTGGGCCACTCGGGTCATTTCCTCTTTTTTTTTTTTTTTATTGAATTGAGTTGTTACCAATTTTGTGAATAGGATTCTTATGAAATAATAGTGTGAATTATTTTTTGAATGACTATCAGGTGCAAGATTAAAAAAATATTAATAATAAATTATCAGTATTTTTTTTAATTTACAGATATTTTATCGATGGACCAAATCCGTCGCTGATTTCTGAACATTGTAAATCAACGACGGATTTAAGGTCCGTCGTTTACTCATATTGGCGACGGAGCTTATCCGTCGCAGATTAAATGACGGTTAAAATTCGTCGTAAAACCAAAAACGACCTAGTAAATAGCGACGGACCCAGCGACGGACAAAGTCCATCGTTTATTTGGTTTTACGATGGATTTGGTCCGTCGCAAAACAGCGATTTTGGCGTAGTGAAAGATAATATCATGACAAATTTCCACTCAAGGCTACCACAGCTAGCCCCCCTAGCAACCTCTCTAGTTCACCTTCTTACCCTTACTATGATCTACCCCCTCGAAAGAATCCCATCCATACCCAATAAATTGCAAGAAACAACTGCCCACCTCCTTTTTGAAAAAAGAACAAGCCATAACATTCATCAATTTTTTGAAATCCATCTTTTGATAAACAACCTAGTTTTTGAGAAAATCCCTCACCCTAAATACCCTTTCCTCACACTCATGTGCCTAAGAAATCTTTATTATTGTCCCAATAAAGCCCTTTGCCTGCTGTGGTATCTTTTTGGAAAACACACTATTGCCTTTATCTTTAACGCACCTCCTGATGGCTTACTTTCTACAAAGGGAACTAGGACGACACAGATTGGCCCTAAAAGCCACAAACACTCTTAAGTGGTTATCTTGGTTTCATCCCCTCCAGACATGTAGATGCATGCTTGACGATCATTTTGAATGATATGTCTAAATCACATTTCACAATCCTCGAGTTACATCTAGATGGAAGATGCAGCCTATTATGTTCTATATCTTCATTAGAGCCACCAGGCATCATCTAAGAATGACAGCCATTCTAGTTGGCTCGTCATTACCGCATCTACTGTGGTGTAAGGAATAAATTCAAGCAACACATGCGTACCCTCAATAATGTTCCAATAAGCAATAATCCACCTCAAATCCTGGCCTACCCATTTACAGACAACTCTTATGAAAATCATCTCTAGGCCCTTAAGGATTTTCTTGAAAGACATGGCCAATTTACAAATATGGATGAAGCTCAGAGTTCTCCTTACACTAGTATTGGTTTTGACTCTTCCAGTACTAATGAAGATTTATTATCACCGGCATGAATATGCCAACTGTCCAAGATTTTCCCTCGCAGATCCCAAGCACTCTGAAGTCCATCCAGACACTACAAGAAAAATAGCCTTTACCAGTGGCCAAAACCGTCCCTAAAAGGCCCAAAAACTGCCGGTATAAGAATTACCGGTGGTTGGACACATGCCGCTAAAGGGGGGCATCGTTGTAGCTTTTAGCGGCGGTCGCACCTTTTTAGCGGCGTTTTTTATGGCTGCCGCTAAAAGTGAAACTTTACTGGCGCTTATTATCCTTTATAGGCAATTCTAATGACTGCCGGTTAAAACTATAAAAGCACTGCCACAAGCCAAAAATGCCGTTAGAAAGCTATGAAAAATGCCGGTATAACTTTAGAAACGCTGCTAAAAATTATGAGAAAGAAGGTAAATTTTTTTGTAACGAACGCCGCTAAATTTTGTAACAAGTCGGTTACACAATTTGAAAACGCCGCTAAAGCTGTTAAAAACGCCGCTAAATTAGTAACATTGTAACAGAAAAGAAAAGAAACAATTAAAAATTCTGCCAGGCTGAATCTTCTAGATTAAAAGACCTTTACGGGGTTAAATTATCATTTAAACACAACCTGTAAATCATTTACAACCAGCTCTCATTTTTCATAGATGAGCAAGAAAACAGCACAAAAAAGGTCTGAAACTACTTACCCACCCAAAAGCCTTTAATGTAGCCAACAATCCATGAATTCCCATGTTTTCCATGTTATTATCATCATGTCGATATACCTAAAGTATAAATAAAAATGACAGTTACAACCATGATAAGGACTTAAAATTAGAATACAAATAGAAAAACTACATGAGACGAATTTTTTAGGTTGGTTACAGCTGCCATGTAACCATTCAAACCGGTTGCTAGAATTTGATAGTAGATATGCCCCATAAACTACATGAATGTGTTTCCTTATTACACATAGGTCATCAATATAATTGAAAACCACAAGAAGCTATTTTTCTGCAAGCAACTCGATGCACTGTGTTCTCAATGATTTGACTAAAGTAGAAAACCCACCCTATCATAGAATATGATACAAAGCCTGCTCATTAGACTCTCTGCTGAGAATTACATAAGCAAAAGATCAAAAGCACAACAAAAATGGTTAACAGGGAGAAGATATCGGTTAGTTGGCTAGTAAAAAGAGTCTCCCAAAAACAAATTTCATGAGTGAGAGCAGTACCTAAACTCAACTTCTTCCAACCAAAATATAGCACACCGTAAGCTCAGGGTTACGAGATCAAGCAAATACGGATCCCTACCAATGCAAAGATCTGCAACAAGACATGACGATTTAGGCGAAATGAGTTTTTCAACATTTTCAGCTTGAGAAAGATCTAAGCATCCATTAAGAAAAGAACGGAGAGTGAACTACCTGATAGAACATATGAGAAGAAAGGAGCTATCAGAACATCCATTTTTTGTTACACTTATAAAGTGATTACATTAATCAGGGCACAAATTTATGAAACAGGGAAACAAAATAGCTTGTGGTTCACATTCATCTTACATGCCGTGATGCATTTATCTCTGGAATTCTTGCTTCTTCTTCTTCTTTTTTTTCCTGTATTTTCAGGCCTATGGGCATTTTTTTTATTATTGAGTTCTCTCTTTTATTCCTCAAAACAAGAATAATAAACAATCCAAAAGAAGGAAAACAATAGGCACAATAAGAAAGCTCACCATCTCTCCTGATCTAAGTAGAAGACCATGCCACTTAGGAATTGCATGTGCACGCTCTACATATGCAACATTTTTTCTAGTACCCAAGATTATAGCAGCAACAACATCATTATTATAGTATCTACTTCCAGCCAGTGTTCCAACTATATCATTGACCTATATTGAAGGCAACCAGTAAGTACCATTAAACTGAGTTGCAAGGGTACCACTAACACATGAGACATTAAAAGTTACATGTGAAATTGATACATGGATATGGAAAATACTAGCACAGGACATTTATTTGGCACATAAATTAATGTAAGATCCCTGGCAGGGCTCAAGCCAGGATTCATCAAGAACAAACTTACAAGTTTGGTAGAGATTGAGATGAACAAGAGATTGGTAAACTTTAGAACTACAGGTTCATTATCTTTATCCTTAATATTCTGGTAGACTGACATATTAGTGGATCTATTAAGAAAGAAGGTACTTACAAAGAGGAGAGTGTGCAGTCCAAATGGTTCCTTGGATTAAAAAAGAGAAAGTAATAGTTATAATACATGGATTGAACTGAAGTTCCAGAGCATGATATTCCATTCTAATCCTCCCCACAAGGGTCACCACCAACAGATTTCTCCATACAGTTTAGTTGGTTCAGGTTACGTCCTAGGTTGGAACACAGCTACTTGTTTTAGTCATTATGTTCCTCTCTTGTTGGCAGCAAGTGTCACTAAATGGGGGGCAAAAGAACACCTAACCATCACCATGAGAACAACCCTGCCATTAGTAAATATTATCAGAGACTAGCAACCAGAGTTGTAGTATGAAAACTATATACTTGATTTAGTGATTTAGTATGAAAACTTGACATTACACCAAACTTCTTCATTACTCCCAAATTCAAAACACCTTACCATTTTTCAACCTAAAATAACCAAATAAATTTGGAAGAAATAAATAAATAAAATAAAAAATTAAAACTTATCTGAAATTATTACTTTGCAATGCAGTAGTATGTCCAAATGACATGGCATGGCCACAAGCTTATAATCACTACCGAGTTCGTGAATGCAATCACAAGGAAAACAATAGGGCCAATTGGAGTCGCTGCAAATGAACTATTCGCATCGCATTAAGAAAATTTCTTTTAAAAAATAAAATAAAAAATGACTGCTAAAATGTGCTTGATCAGCTGTAGTATGAAAACTATATGCATTCAGGAGGTTTGCTAATTCCACACATGTGGAGACTGTTGTCCCTGTCCATCCAAACTTAGCCACACATGTGCTTGATCAGATTTTTCCACCAGGTATTGTCTGTAGGACTGTAGGACTTGTGATCCTACTTCTACAAGAAACCTTAGAAGGCTTTCTTAATGTATTATGATATTTTCTGTGTGTGACATTAAACAATCATTATGTGACCATTTTTTAATACCATGCTAGTAAAGAATTAGTTTTACCTGCAGATGATCTCCAATTTTGGCAGCAGTCTATCCCACGTTAGAGACACATGAATCCAATCTAGCAAAACTATCAAATAGCCCATCTACACCTTTTTCTAACTGAAAACATGAATTTAAAATTGTAATTAAGCCAAATGTACATCACAAAATTATCTACTTTCAAAGTTACAATATCGAAATTAGTTTTTTTAAAAAAGAAGTCCAAACATTGTATATTTTTCATTTCTCAACAAGATGAGAAGTGTCATTAACCATGAAGTGAGCAAGATAATTGCAAATCTATATGCATAGGGAATGTGTAAAGTTGCAAGTCCATCCTTCAGCACATGTTACCAATGCAATTGCTCAATCATTCACATCTACACCGGTCCTCAATGCACCCAAAATCCAGAACAGTTGAGCAAATTAAACACAAAATATTTCATCTGTCATGACAAACGGCAAAAGCAAAGTAATGGGGAGAATGTTTATGCAAGAATGAGTTCAATCACATCAGGTTATCTATTGTGCTAAACTTCAAGAAATACAGAGAAAATCCAGAAACTTTCACACAATGTAGCTTGTAAATAGATACAAAGATGCGATTACACAGCACACAACTTCTATTAGATGAGGTGTTCATTTATTTAGTTTCTTTCTTAGTTGTGAGCACTGATGACAATAGATTTCAAACACATTAACCATTTATATTGGGTCTAATTAAGAAAAAAATGTATGCAAGGTTTAAAAATCAGTTTCAATGTACCATATTGTCACCACTAAAATCAGGTCATTTCTCCCTCTATCAGGCCAATACAATGGATGAAACTAGTTCCATTAGGCGATGCATACTAGTCTCAGATGAGACTTAAAATCAGTTTTATAGCGCTTTGGGTTACATGGGCATCATGTAACAAGGGATACACATAACTTGGGTCCCATCATCATCGCCTTCTCCTTGTGTTTTTAAAGAATGGAAGCCTGTTAATCACCATCAATATTCGTTGTTTCAAAGGCATTGTGTCTTTGTTTTTCCATCCCATAAAGATGCTGAAAATTAGCACCTTGAACAACATCAACAAACACAAAGCAATATGACAACATTCAACAATCTAATTTCAGTGGCTTAATAAACAAATGACACAACAATCAGATATTCACTAGTTCAAACAGAAACTATATTACACAAAGGATTTGTTTTTCTTTTTGCATAGCACATTAGCAACTCATTATTTGCACACTCATGTAAGGTGTATTTCATCTGAATTGATAGCCAGGTAAGCCCTGATTGGACATTTCCAGCCCTTGGACTAAAGCACCTCCGTTAGGGGAAAAAAAAAAGATAGTGAGAGGAGCATAGGTTGATCTATTGTAATTTTCCCTAAAAGTCCTCAAATTTAAAGGCTGAAAATCCTCAAAGGCTGGCGGTCCCATGATCAGAAAAATCTATAAATGAAGTTTACCTCATGGTTGGAATGGTTGCCTTATTTTCTATGTCCTGCAAAACTGGTGAAGAGGTGGATGTAAGGCCTCTGTCGGTGATTTGATTGACCCCATTATCCTTTCCAGTATTAGCAATATTCCTCCCACTACCAACATCTGATCATATGAAATTAAGTCAAGGACTTAAAACTTGGAAATATGACAATGGTAAAAATAATCAAAAAGAGATAATTCTAGTAGGTAATCAGCATAGTGCAAGTTCTGAATGAACAAACTTGATGGTATAAATGCAATATGATGCAATCATCGATCACAAAAAAAAAAGAGTAATGTTTTCAGCTCTAACCAAGTAGCATGAGTTTTACAGTAGTAAAAGAAGGTTTGTCGAGAAAAGGTTGGAAGCCCCACGAGTCTACTTAGAGATTAAGGCTTGCTAGTCTCCAACAATCTCCACCATAAACATGGAACATATACACTTATATACGTAAGAAAAGGATTCAAATGAACGTATCCAATAAATAAGAATTGAGAAAATAAAAATCACCAAGAAAATAATTTTTTTTTTGAAAGGAAAACTAAATTCATACATTTTGGTGCAGTTCCCATAGAGACAAGTCATGTACGAACCTGCCCCCATGGTCCCAACTTGATCTAATTTTAGGCCTGCAAGTCAAACACGGGCCTATTTTTAAGTCCAAATGAACAGGACAGGCCTAGTCCAATTTTGACAGGCCCACCAATTATACATGTCTTAGTCCTCCCACCCAACCGTGTGAGTTTGCACATATGAAATGCCTTTTCAGTCTTGAATGTATCCAAAGCCGCATCTACTCCACCAATCTCATCTTGCCAAATCACTTCCTGCAGGTTCATAAAACAATCAATCTAAAATTATTGAGTAGGAGTATTTTTCACAATTTGGGCATGGATTATGTGGATGTGACCATGCCAAAAGAAGAACAGAGAAAAGGGAATTGCAGAAATAATCAACCATGCTTTTGGAATGAGAGGGACCTTGGATTCATCCTTCATGTCAAATGTAGACATCAAAATCCCTTCTCATGATGGAAAAATATATTATTATTATTATTCAATAAAGATCGACATAAATACGATACTACAGGCAGATTACGATACACATCAGATGACCCATTTCTTTTTAACAGTCCAACCTTTTTTTCTTTTTAAAGTACATTAGGACAACAAACTCAACTGATTTTCTGTTCCCACTTAAAAGTTAGATAGTTCTTTAAAACTTGTAAAATCTGATAAGGATACAGAAAAACATATATGAAGTTATTAGTACAAAAGTCTACCTAAAGAGGAAACCAATTTACTGAATGCAATAGCTAAGCTATTGCAGTTGCATTCACCAGTCTTGGGTTTGAGTCACTTGACCGACTAATGCCCATTGCGAGTTATCTTAGTTTTCAATGTCTTTCTAAGAACTGAAATAGCACACTACAGAAAATGTGAATGTCACAATTTGGTGAATCCTGGAGGGAGAAACATCACAGTTGAATGCACTTACGGACTGAGTATTGATGATTTGAGTATTTTTATGAGTTTGCCAGGATCTAAAGAACCAACCTGTAAAAAGATTATAAAGCTTTGGCAAATTTAGCAAATGCATGGCTAATGTAAATGGTAATGTCAAAGTCAAAACAAGAATGGAACCTGCAAGGGAGACATTATTAAGTGATTGCAACATGCTCATTTCTGTTTTGATAAATGAGCTCACTTGTCATTTGAAGCAAGTTTGATGGACTTTCTGCATTCCACCTAATATAGAGTGGGGCTTCCACAGTTTCTGAATTGGGTGCATTTTTGCCATTGAAACAGGGCACAATTACCTAATATAGAGTGGGGCTTCCACAATTTCTGAAATATTGACTCTCTAGGAACCAAATATCTATTACAATGAGTTCATACAATGGACTAAAAGGTGAAGGGACTGAACTTGCCTTCTCTAGATGATGACGAAGATAAATAACATCATGCATTGCCTTAATAGCAACAACGAGAGATGAGAACAACACGAAATAAATGAGTTATCATAGGGCCGGATTTGAACAAAATCTACATGAGCTAGAAGTAAAATTGCATGGTGTTAACAACAAAAACAACAACAATTATGACATTATGAAATGGTTAAAAGCAAAATAATATTTGTTCTAGAGGAAAGATGTTGGCTTGTTTCAGGAAATAACTAAGCCCATGGGTGCAACATCAGTTGTAAGCTCGTTGTTTTGCAGGAGTCAGCAAAATCATTTATAAGGAGAAGAGATTAAATTATGATCAATTTACATCATTCTAAGTACCACCCGCCTAGGCAGGAATCTATATTCGCTGAAATTCACTGTAAAAATGCATGATGTTGTTCGAGATGTTGCCTTATTTTCCTGTCATTTTTCTAGGTATTAAAAGTCAATCCATGTAAATAAATGTAATCGGGCCATCAGTTGTAAAAGTTTAGCCCACCACCAAAGGAAAACATACTTGAATATCTAGATCATATCACCCAATATAGCCGTATCATATTCATAAAGGCCTGATATGAATATCTGTATCATATCAGCCCAAAAGCACATGGATTTGTTGGCCCAAAACATGGAAATGCATGGTATCTGTCTCAATAAGACGCATGTGGCATGGAGGACCACTAAAAGTGCTGATCTCATGTAGCACTGCTTTGCTTGTTGTCAAACTTTTTCCCATCAACCATGATAATTGTTAGAAAGCCAACATCAAATAGATGGGACAAGGTTATAGTGATGATGATCATGATTCATGCATGAGTAAAGGACAGCGGTGGTATTCTAAAGCAGGTAAAAAAGGTCATATATATTCTTAAAATAGATACTTTTTTAATGAATATATTCATGAGATGAATTACAAGGCATTACTCTACAAAAGTTTCAACACTGTGAGTACCACAAATGACAAATTCCAGTAAAGTGAGTACCACAAATGAAAAATTCCAATAAACTGTTGAAGAATTACCATTGCAGATTATGAAGACATCCTTTTCCAAATTAATTCAAGAATTCCAGAAATTTCTAGTTCAGCAAACCTTTTCCAAATTATCCTTGTTCACTGCATTCGATGAAGCCCAACTCTAATTTACAATGCGTCTACAAATATTACCTCCTACATGATAGTCACTAGATTCATACTTCAATAACCAAATGATGTTAATAAGATCAAGCAATTATCCTTTCAAATAAGAAGTTGTTTCTAGCTGAGGTATAACCCATAAAAAACATAATTGTCAGAATTGGTAGAACAATAGATGGTAGCGGTAAACAATACCATAACTCTCATGTTTTTACTGATTGGTGAAACAAGATTGGGTATAAATATCAGTTCCCTTGATAGGAGGGAAAAGCTCATGTGATCCCTGCCCTGCAATAAGGCTATTTGGTAGACCCTAGTACAACATGACATGTGCATAGTTAAATCATTCATATGGATGGCCATTAGGCCATATTATATTAGGGACTCCATGCCAAACAATGGAAAAAGAAAAAAAAGGGTTTGGATAACAATGAAAATGATGAATTCCACTAAACAATATCCAAATCAATATCCAGAGAATTATTAAAATAAATGTTTAAATCCTTCTATAAATTTGCACCTACGTTACCCGTAATATGTGGAAGTATCGACATAATTTCATAGAGTCATTTGGTCTGAATGCGAACATGACAAAGGAAGCAGAACAATAGTCAGAATTTAAACCTCTTTTAAGAAATGAATTCCAAAGCATGCAAAACCAAAGAATATAAATATTCCAATTTCCAACTATACACCCGAATTGACCTTGAATAAGCAGAATAATGCATAGTGGAAGAGAAAAGGCCTCATGATCTAACAGGCTTCTCCATTAAGCAAGGGAGCAAAATGCTACACAGTGGCTCTAATATGCACAATAGGTCTTTGGTGGAATGCCTGAGAAAGTAGCTCTGATTTTCTTTATTCAATATCATTTAAGTGAGATGGGCATAAAACAATTATTGAAAAGCCATTAAACCCTTCATATGGGTACTTCTAGCAACTTAAAATCCAAATTCCCTTTCTTTCAAGTAGAAATAGTCCCATAAGCAGAAAATTTACAAAAATTTTTAAGAAAAAAAATAGAGGCGAATTTCCTACCTTCCAATTCTCGTCCTATGCTAGAGCCCCCTGCTTCAACTTACATCATTTTTTCCCATCATTCTTGAAACTGCCTACTTTCCCATGTTGAGCACACCTATTCCTACACTGAACAATAAATAAAAGAATTAGAGGATGCAAAGCAATGTCACAGTTAAAATGTCTAATACTACCAAAAAAGAAGAACATGACAATTGTTCTTTCTTTGGCATGGAGTTAGAATCACATGGAACACAAAACAACAAGAAAAAACTAAGTTTCTGTTAGTTATGATAACCAATCACTATTGTTTTCCTGTGGTGTGGTCTACTTGAGATTTATCTCTCTCTCATTTTGGGGATCTAGCCATAAAATGATCTATAAAAATGGACGAAACACATACATCACGGTGGGCCCATAGAGCACCGACAACCAGCCACCGGGCTGGTGGTAGAGGAGTAGTCAATCCATTTTCGACTGACAATCCAATCAGGTCAAACCAACCCGATAAATGGGATGACTAAAAAATAATGGCAATCCACTGGTCCAGACTCACCATGAAAATGGAATCACTCAAAATTGATGAAAAGATCAGCTCAGACTCACCATTAAAATGTAATGACTTAGAAATTATGAAAATCTGATGGGATCACACTGAAAAGAGTTGACAACAACCAGAAAAAAAAACTCCAAATTCAAATGGTCGCCCATTTACAATTGGATTTTCAAACATCTTACTCTAATCAGGAGGTAACCCCTGTTAGTCCGATTGGATGCCATACATTCATCATGGTGGGCCAAGAAAATAATTAATTTAAGGAGTTAGTCCATGAAAAAGGGAAGTTTCAAAATGGTATTACCAGTCTGTACGACAGTTTGTAGATGATGAATCCTCTCTATGTGGGTCGGCAAATGAGTGGACCAGCCTGAAGTTGGGGATGAAGTACATTTCATTACACAACCTAAATATTGCATTATAATACACATAATCATCATTTCAAAATCTAAAATATAGTTTATTTGGTGTCATGTATGCGCATAACACCAACAACCGTTTGCAATTACAAGTAAAAAGAAACGATAGACCCCATCTTCACTTTCCCCCAAAGCATATAACATCTAAAAGCTGAAGAAACCCCATACAGAAAATTCATACCAACCTCCCAAGAGGAAGCCTGGAAGGCACACCATGATAATGGTGGTGACCCATAAAAGATTTGTCTAAGCATACGAAAGGAGATGGGGTTACCTGCATGAACATGTAATTTCCAACAAACAGATCTCCTATATGATTTCTACTCTCCTTCAACCTCTTCTGCATCTTGGTCCATGTTGTAAAAACTAGCCTAGCCTTTCTCCTCAATAATCTCCTCAAGCTTGGGATCCTTAGCCTCGGTCTCTTCCTACTAGATGCCCTTTTAAGCCTCCTCCAACTCCTTGTCCTATTCAACCCTTTATCTTCCTCTTTTTCTCCTTCGAACTCGTCAACGTTTCTTAAGTCTCTAGTAATAGATCTTGGTAGAACCCATTTCAATGGACATTGTCTCTCTCTCTTTCTCTGGAATCGGATGGATGGAGTTGTGAAGGGGGATAGGTGGATGTGTTAATGGTTATTTTGTTTAAAGAGGAAGTCTGGAGGCCAGATCAAGAGAGGCCAAAGTGGAAAATGGAGATCGAGAGACGTTGGAGAGAGAGAGAGAGAGAGAGAGAGTTTTGGTCGGTTATTGAAGGGAGGAGAGAAGGGTTTTGGGAGAGAAGAGGCGGGAGAGAAGAGGGGAGAAGGGTTTTGGAAGAGAAGAGGCGCGGGAGAGAAGAAGCGCAATCGATTTTGGGAGGGCGCGCGATTTGGGGGGCGAAAATGAATTTAGGTTTTTATTCCCATTTAAAACCAGCGGCGGTGGCTTCATTGTACACTGGCGGCCACGTAAAAACGCCCCTTATGTTCACATACAGTGGCGTTTGTTGGGGCCACCTGTGATAAAAATGCCCCTGATACATGTATTTTTTGTAGTGGGAAAAGTCCAAAAGCCCTTGGACAAGGGACAAGCTTAAATGACGCTACTATAGAAATGGACTATTTTGGTTACTATAACACACTGACGAAAGTACTTTAGCTACAGTACCGAATAGAAAAATCATTGTAGCAAAGTACTAATGTAAATAATGGTCATGTATCAAACTATCATAGTTGTTTCATGCAGCAGACTACTTTAGAAGTTTCGTGTAGCAGACTACTGGAGCAATTATCACTATTTTGTCAAAAAAAGCACTGTAGTGGAACTAAAAACTCTTGATGTCTCGTTCCTTATACGTAGAAAACTGTAGCGGATCTACGATATAGTAAAATTTGAAACTTTTAGTCTATAAATAGGGGGCCACTCTCACTCATCGAGCATATTAAGTCTCAACAAAGAGGATTCCAGTTTAGTCTTTCAGTATGATGTAATTCTGCAATTCTATTTTCTACTATATGATGGTTACTCATGGTGGGACCAACCTACTAGGAGGATTAGATGTCACAAGCACTTAACAAGTTGGAAGCAATCCACAAGGTGGACTACAAACTGTGGTCCAACTAGTTGGACTTGAGATTGACTTTAGAGCTATATATATATATATATATATATATATATATATATATATATATATATATATATATATATATATATAGCTCTAAAGTCAAACTAGTTGGACCACAAGTTACAGTCCACCCAGATGATAACTTCCAACCTATTAAATGCATGTGACATCCAACCTTTCCAACATTTAGGCACAGCATGAGGATTTCTAGTGCAAAGTTCAGCCCTATCTACTAATCAAGTTGCGTATCATATAAAAAAATTTAAAGCCATGGGTAAATAGAAAAATACAAGAGTCTTCCACCCAATGATTGGTTTTTATTGCATTTTCCAAATGGTGATCCACATGATGAGGCCAACTTATTGGATGGGTAGGATGTCATATACACATAAAAGGTCAGAAGTTATCTAGTTGAACCTTAACTTATAGTCTCTCTCTCTCTCTCTCTCTCTCTCTCTCTCTCTCTCTCTCTCTCTCTCTTGTTAGAGTCAATGCCCAGGAAAAATATACATACCCTAATCCACTAACTATGTGAATGTGTTTAGGTGGATCTCAGTTGTTGATCTTTATATAATCTAACTTGATTTGCACATTATGTGAGAAGATCCTTGATTGCCTTTTATCAATAGATCAACAATCATATATTTAGAATTTATACAACAGGGTTGTCAGCAAGTCGACCTGGGTTGGGTCATAGCCTGATCAAACCCTATCTAGTTGTATAAGTGAGCTTGACGTGAGCAGGCCCATCATAGGTTTCAAACTTGTAAATCCAACATAACCAACATGCCTAAAAGTCTTGGCTCAATAGGTCAAGCCTACAAACCCAACAAGACAGTGGGACTATTGACACCCTAAGTTAGCCACACCCTTTATCTTTCTCCATAACATCTTAAATACAATTACATTCATATATTGTATTTTCTTCTCACTTAATTTTCTGCTATGTCAAGCTTTATATCCTTCACAAAGCATTTTAACTTAATGAATTATGTAGAGTTACATTCCAAGAAATTTCTTTAGCTTGCCAATGATGATAGATCAATATACTGGCCAAGTAACAACCTGTCTTCAATGATTCAAAAAAAAAAAAAAAAAAAAAACACAAGAGTAGGGAATTTTTTCTCATGTTCTTCTCCTAACAAAAGTTTTATTAAAAAACATAACATCCAATTATCCTACAACCTCAAGCTTTCTAATTGAAAACGTGATTTAAGATGGTTATGTGTGTGTGTGTGTGTGAAGCTCTAAAGCCAAACTACTTGGACCATAAGTTACAGTTCTCCTAGATGATAACTTCCAACCTATTAAATGCATGTGACATATAACCTTTCCAACATTTGGCCACACTATAAGGATTTCATGTGAAAAGTTCGGCCTTATCTACTCATCAAGTTGCCCACATCATATAAAACAATTTACAACCATGGGTAAATTGAAAAACACAAGTGTGTTCCACCCAATGATTGGTTATTGTTGCATTTTCCAAATGGTGATACTGATGATGAGGCCAACTTATTAGATGGGTTAGATGTTATATACACATAAAAGTGGGAAGTTGTCTAGTTGGACCTTAACTTATAGTCTCTCTCTCTCTCTCTCTCTCCTTAGAGTTAGTGCCCTGGAAAAACATCCATGCCCTAATCCACTATCTATGCAGATATGTTTGGGTGGATCTCAGTTGTTGATCTTGGTAACCATAGGTCCTATATTGGAGTTGCTAAAATTGCAGTAATGGGTCGTAATGTGTCTAAGTGAGAAATATGGCAGAACTATAAAATGTAGACTAAGTTCAAGGGGGGGGGGGGGGGGTGATTGAGACTAATTAAAAATTATACCAATTTAAAATCCTAATTGCCTAACTTAAACTAATTTACAATTAAACTAAGTAAGGCAATCTAACTCTAAAGGCTTCCAAGCCAATAGAGGGTCCAATCACATAGGCTAGACTAGATATGCAAGTTTAGCAATTAGCCTATATAAGATAGTGTATATGAGTGTGTGGGATGTGATTCCTATCAATCCTAAACATTCATCTAATCATGCATCATATTTAAACATTCAAGACACATAAGCATAATTGAATAAATGTGCAAATAGCAATTCGAAACATGATTATATATAGTGGTGTAACTACGTGCCTACTTCACTCTCGACGGACACACTCAACCCATTAGTGTATCAGATTTCACTATTAGAGGTTTTAAATCAGGTTAACCTCTAACCTTTACAGCCTTACACAAGGACTCTAAAGTTTATGTCTATACAAGAGCAAGGGTCCTACACAAGCACCCAAGTTTATGTCTTACACAAGGATAATGGTCCTAATCAAGCACCCGGTAATTTAGGCCACACAGGCCAAGGTCCTAATCCCGAACCTAGATTTAGGCCACATAAGCCATGGTCTTAATCCTGAACCTGGGTGAGTTTGGGAAACAAACTCTTGCACTCCAGCTTACACAAGGAAGGAGTACAAACCAGACTCTTATACTTGACACTTACTTGTCGGATTGAGTCCCTTTTTATGCTTCTCTTGGGTCTCTTGATCTCTGCTCTCCCATGCTTCAATCAGTTTCCTGATGCTCCCTTGACCATGTTGTTAATGCTTCGCCAAGGCCTCAGCTCCATGATTAATCGCCTTGCATATGATGTTCTTCATGATAAGCAAGGTGATAGGAGTGGGTTAAATCTCCTACAACTAATGGGATGTTGTTTATCCTAGGGGATTCAACTAGATGATTCTCCTAGAAGAGTTGGATAATGATTTACCAAGAATGCTTAAGTCCAATCTCTAGAAAATTGAGGAGTTCCAGCACATCTCAATGTTAAGGTTGGAATCCTCATTAGAGTTGTAATCTCAAAGGAGATGGCTTAGAACTCAAAGGAATAGAGGCTTAAGATGAGGGATTTGCAGTGGAATCACCGTATCTTCTATTACTCCAAAAACCCATTCAAATGCCCAAGAATCGGCGGCCTTTTATAAAAAGTTTGAGCTCCAATGGTAAAAAAAAAAAACATGCAAAAAACAGTCTTATCGATGCCATCAAAGGGTCTTCGATGCCATCGAGAAAATAAGGGGAGATTTCAAGAACCTTACTGGACAAATCTGGATCTCAAATCGATGTCATCGAAGGGACCTCGATGCAATCGAGAATTCCAGCTAAATTTCCAGATTGGTTGCTGGATTTCCCTGATTCTCAATCGATGCCATCGAACATGCCATCGAATATGCTGTTTTGGGCTATCTTTTACACAACAGATCTGTACCTCTTCTAACCTTCTTTATTATATTTTTCTTGGTCTCCCAAGACTAAAGGATGATCAAATTAATATACCTATTCGGTCAAGATCATCTAGAGGCTATAAGGTTGTTTTGGGTCAATGATTAGGGTCACCAAGGCCACCTGTTCACGTGTTCTTGTTGCCTTGATGGTTCTCCTCCACTATGTCTTCGTTCTTTACTTTCTAAAGGCTCAACCGACTTTACGATACAACAACTCACGTGATTGACAAACTAAGGTGCAAAAATGAGTGCACTAACACTTGCGATATGCCTAAAAAAGATTTAGTGTTGCTCTCATCTTATGTTCATTGATTTGTTGAGGAGTGATTCCTTAGGGACTTGAGACTAGACATGACGATCATTGACCTGGGTGAGTCGTGGTCCATGGATCTCAGGTCCCTATTAGACCATGACTATCAAAAGTGCATGGGACACTCCTATAACCATCAAATCATGAGATGTACCTTAATCTTGTGTAAGGAGACCGACTTGGGTTAGGATAGATAGTCTCCACCATTGTAAGTTGGCTTGGTGTTAGTTTCTGCCTTGCCCAATGAGTGTGTCATGAACAAAAAATCTAGATTTGGACATTTTATCCCTCACATTGGTGGATTAAGATCAAGTCAACAATCTAAGGGCCCATTAACTTGGATCGTGATCGTGAGATTAGGACTTCATGATGCATATAATGGTTACAATCTTGACTAGTCAAATTTAACGCTTCTTATGAGGTCTATGCAAGGACCAATAAAGTGGATGTAGCTGGCTACCTCTGTCAAGAGCCATTGATTTTTGCACAGGCCAACAAGGGATACACTGGTTTGTATAAGAACAAGTTTATGGCTTTGATCTAGACAGATCATATACTCATCAAGTGGATTTTTCTGCTGGGCACAACACTTTGAATATTTTAATCAGTTTTTAAAAGATTTTTAACCATTAAAGTTTTGTTATAACCGTTAAAACCGCTTTGATCGTACTTGATGATAAGTTTATGATCCACTTCTGATTGGCATAGGATATGTGATCAAGCCTAAAAATTGCATATTTATACTTTCAATTGTACTAGTTTTCATGCATTTAAATGTAAAATCAATATATTAATGAATGGTTTATGGATGCGAGGTGATTTTGAAACCAAAAAAGAATATGTCATTAAACAGACACTTTAAAGCCCTAAATCATGAAGTGTAAAGATCTGAAGAATCACAAACTCTAGGATAGAGATTTGAAGTACTAAAGATTTAAGAAAACAAAGTAATAAAGTTAGGAATTGAAGATTGAATGCATAGAAGAAGAATGGAAGAAAATCAACGCTTATCGATTCCATTGATAGGTCTTTGATCCCATTGACAGGCCATTGATAGGACTTGATGAAATTGAGCTTCATATCTAGAAAATTCAGAATTTCTAGATAACTTGCTAGATTGTTTCTTCGATCCCATCGAAGACACTTCAATCTCATTGGGAAAATCATAAAATTTAAAAGTTAGTTGTTGGACAATTTTTTATGCATTCTTTGATGTCATAGAGCACATCTTTGATCATATCAATAGTTCGTCGATAGGTATCCTATTGAAGATCCTATCAAAGTTGTGCGAAAGTGCATAAGTTTATGAATTTTTTGTGGTAGTGTGAAAGTAGGTCTCTCAATTCTATAAATAGAGGCCTCCATGATGTTTCTAATCAATCAAGTTAGGGTTTAAGAGGTGATTTCAAGTGAGACAAAGCTCTTTCGGTGTTGTTTTTCTCAATCCGTCCTCCCTAGTTTTTTTTTTTTTTCTCTTATTTAAGATGTTAGTCATGCTTGGCTAATCTCATAGCCAATGCTAAGGGATGAACCTTTTGATGGATTTTTGTAAAAATATTTAATTTATTTTCAATGATATTTTTAGATTTTCATGTTGAATTTTGATTGGATGTGATAAAATTCCTAGATTATAGAAGGAATCAATCTGTAAAATTGATTGATCTATTTGTGCCTCTGGGTACATTAGATGCTTTTGATTCCCAATGATCGATTACCTAGTTCTTCATGAGAGATCAACCTATCTTAATTCTAATATATGTTAAATATTTGTAAGTGAATTTATTGCTATATCTTCCAATTATAACGAATTGGAATCTAGTTCTACTTGAGTTATCAACTCAAGAAGACAAATTAAGCTCAAGTTCTATTGATTGGGGATTCAAGATCCTTAATCATTTTTATCAATTGTTCTAAATCCTTTCTACTTTATTGGATTAAAAACCTAGACAACCCATTAATTAGTTCTACTTGTGTTTTCACCAATTTCTTTGTGGTTCGACCTCATTATCCTGAGTTATTACTACATCGCAACCCTGCACTTGGGGTTGTTAACCTTTGGGTTTGCTCAATTTTTTGGTGTTGTTGTTGGGGAGTTGCACTGAGCATACTTAGGTTTAGGTTAGAGTTTTAATTTGTAGTTCTAACCTAGGGTTTTGTTTTTAGGGTTTAATTTTAGAAGTCTTAGTTCTAGTTAGATTGTTTTAACAGTTTTTTTAGGAATACTAGCATCGTTTTAGTTTTTATTTTGTAGCATCCTTAATCCTGGTTCTTCTAGACTAGTAACTCCATTCCTCTCTTCTTTTAATTACTTTTATTTTAATTAAAATTATTTTTTTTTCATTGTACGATTTTATTTTCTATGTTTAGGTTTAGAACTTAGTTTTTTGTAAGTGGTTCATGCCCAAGTGGGCAAGGGATCATATATAGTCACTTCTAAGCAAGGGAGATTCAATCAATGGGCTCTCCATTTGCGATCGAGTTTAAAAATACTTGAATACTCCTTGACCATCTCAAACCATCACTATGAATGCCCTAAAAATGGTTGACCAAGAATCACACTTTGATGAGAATGTTGATGATGAACCTAACATACCAATGGCTAGGACAGTGCGTGTAAGTGCTTATACTTAAGCATAATTAGGATAGTCAACTTTCGTAGTCCTGAAAGGAACACAAGCACTCATGAAGATACTCTTCGACAACTCATGAAGAACTGTTAACGACTCGATCAAGCGTTTCAAGGAACACTCAACATTTCAAGGCATAAAAGTACATGGTTTGAAGATCGGAACACTTTGTATGAGTCAACCATCAGGTGATATAACCTTAGATTGACCCTAGGTTAGATTTATGTCACATGGCATCATAATGAACATAACTTTAAGTAAAATAAACTCTAGTTAGGCCAGCCCGATATCTGTTTCGGTCAGCCTAACTACCTTCGACTAACCCAACATAATTTGGGTAAGTTTATAAATTGACAAAGATTTTTCATGGAAAGTTCGGCCAAGCCGACTATTCATGTCTTTATTTGTTTTGGAAGATGGTATCTTTAAAAATTATATGACTCTATCCTTGATATTCATCTTACATACTTCATTTTTTTATTTTTTTATTTTTACTTTCTTTGTCAACTTCTGACAAAAAGGGGGGAAAATATGGTTAATTGATTAATATAGTAATAAGCACAAGCAAAACTCACTTTGACTTTGAATACATATATGAGCACCTGCTCCCACAAGCATGAATATATGAGCACCTACACTCACATGCATGAATCATATGGTTATATATATTTTTTAAAATGTGATTGGATTGTATGGTTATATATTCTATGTGATAAGTGCTAAGAGCAAGTTATGAATGCTTATTATAAGGGTGAGTATCAAGATATGATATCAGTGGTGGTGTACAGATGTTCCTTTGAAGCATAGATCATATGAGTATGATGAGTCAGTGAGATAGTGTAATATGTTATGAAGAGTTGTATGTTTGTATGATTATGTTTTGTCACGAAATTGACAAAGGAAGAGATTGTAAGTACTTAAGCACAATTAGGATTGTCAGGTTTCGTAGTCCTGAAAGGAACACAAGCACTCATGAAGATACTCTTGGACAACTCATGAAGAACTGTTAATGACTCGATCAAGCGTCTTAATGAAGACTTAACATCTCATGGCGTAAAAGTACATGGTTCGAAGATCGGAACACTTTGTATGAGTAAACCATTTGGCGGTATAACCTTAGATTGACCCTAGATTAGGTGTATGTCACATAACATCATAATGAACATAACTTTAAGTAAAATACACTCTAGTTTGGCTAGCCCAACATATGGTTCGGCCAACCTAACTACCTTCGACTAACCCAACAGAATTCGGGCGAGTTTATAGATTGACAAAGATTTTCCTCGGAAAGTTGGTCCAACCCAACATTGGGTTCGACGAGCCGAACATGTCCGCTTGGCCAGCCCGATTATGTTCGGTCAAGTTTCCAGCAATGCTAACACCAATGCCATCTATATAGCTTTCCGACAACGTCACGGAGAACGGATGAAACTGACCTCTCGTGAATGGGCCTAACCTTACAGACGAAGAAAGCATGGGCCGTAGTGTACGTTCTTTGGCCATGTCCATAGATAGGCCAACCATGTATAAGATCCCCCAGATCTCTAGCTTGATTTCAGCAGTAACTCATGAGAAAGGGCCTAAACCTACTCATTGATGGACTGACGACCTTGGATTTAGTACCCAAAGGCAGCCTTGTGAGCCCCATGAACTCTAGAGAGTTACTGCGGCCAACTCTGTGCACAAATCCAACCAAGTTCATGGCCCCGATAGCTTCACTAGGCCCCTCTGATGGATCGCAGTTTGTGAACTCACCAGGTTGTGAGAAGTTCAACGAACTCATAAGAGTTATAGATGCCATCACGTGAGACCCAACTCCACTACTCAAGAGTCTAAAAAACTGTGTTACTCCACTACTCAAGAGCTTAAATTGTGTGTTGCTCCACTACTCAAGAGCCTAAACTGTGTGTGAAGTGTCAGTCCAGTCAAGTCCAGTAGCGTAAGTCTAGTCCAGTCTAGTTCAACTAGACTAGTCAAGTCCAGTCAAGTCAGGACAAGTTCAGTCTTGTCCAGTCAAGGCATGGTCAGTCAAAAGTACACTAGCTCCACTGCTCAAAAAGCATAAACTATGTATAACATTCAAAATGTTTCATATATATATATATCACTTTAGATATGCTTAAATATGTAATTGCCTGATGAAAATTTTAAATATTGAGTAAATAACATACAAAAATGCGTTTCTCTTGAATCAGGTTAAAATTACAGCAATAGCTGTAACGACCCGTAAATTTCCGTACTCTGGCTCGAGTACCATCTCGACCAGAAATCAATTAGGATTAAATCCTTTAGAAATTTAACAAAGTTAACTAAGTGCAAAACTCGATTAGCCATGAAATCCATTGGGATCGCTTTAAATACGATCTGCAAGACCCAAAACTTGCGAAATCAGTGACTCTAGGTTACCCTAAAGTTTAGAATCAAACTCATTTCCTGACTGCTCTCGGGAATGAAACGAAACTTCGTATTAGGTCTAGATCACACATCAGAAGTCCGATTAACACGAAGTTAAGGAACTAGGACCGCCTCACTGGGCTTGACTATTATCTCAAAAATCGGGTCCAAACAGATGTCCCACGGCCATTCGTTTAGATCCGGAGCGAGGAGTGTGAAAAACACTATTCCCTTTACAAAATAAATATCCGGAATAGTGATCTCGCACCATTCGCTTGCGCATCGGTATAAGCAACACTGCAGACCGTCGAATCGACTAAATTACACACTCGGATTAAGAAAAATTTCAGGAACATTTACATGTGCCTGGAATTTCGGATCGTGGCTCACTGACCGTTGAACTGAAAGTGGTCCGCCACGTGCGATCTAGGAATTCGATCGAGTTGAAAACGTAATCTCACATAAATCCATGTGTGGTGAGCTTAAGTCTGACGTTTGGCTCAAGGAGGGCCACCAGAACCTCTCTTTTGAGCTGGAAAAGTGACGAAATACCTATATTAGCAAGTAACCCTTGAACCCGAGTCTATTTTGGGAGGTTTTTGGCTATAAAAGAGGCTTAGAACAGCCCCTCTCACAGCCATACGAATTTGGGATAAAACCCTAGAGAGAGAGAGAAAAGAGAGAGAAGAGCTTGGGATTTGTGGGAGAACTTCCTCCCGCTTTGCTTTCGATTATCGCACGGCCTACACCGCCTCTTTCCGTGCGCTTTCCTGGGCGGTATCCACTCCGTTTGAAGGTGAGAAACCCTAACCCTAGGTCTGATTTGAAGTAGATAGGCTATAGGTTGTGAAAAGGCTAACCGATTCCGCTCTTTAGGCAAGAAAACTCCCGAATACGGAAGCTCACCAAACCTTACAGATCCGTTGTGATTCCAAGGGCAAATGTGAGGACTTTAGGTGTATAGGTTACGGTTTTCAACGCTTTCAATGTCAGATAATGATAGATTCATGATCTGCATGCAATTGCACATGTACAAAGTGCTTTCCGTTTTCTGTTTCGATTAACATTGTAGAATATGGAATTTCACATACTCTAGGTATACGTAGAAATACCGTATACATATTTTTTTTGGAAAAATGTTTGACATGTTTATTGAATGTATGAATATACAATACATGGATAAAATACTAGTTTGGCGAAAGGAATCGCCGTAATATATGTTCGCTTGTAAATACTACATATGTTGAAATTGTGTATTCTAGAAATACCGCCTATGTGTAAATTTTGGAAATATAATTGTCATGATTAATTGCTGTATGATTATGGTATACACGGATAAAATAACCGCTTGGCGAAAGGATAGCCCTAATACATATTTTGTTAACATACGTCATGTATGTTGGAATACGTACTCTAAGTGTTTGTGTAAACGCTTGTATGTGTAAATGCTTGAGTGTTAGTGCCTTAGAGAGGCGCTGATGTAGAATTCCCGACTAGCTTAGAGACATGTAGGATACCCTCCATGTGGTGGTTCGCTATAACCACTCACTTGTGATGTGTATGTAATTGTATCACTATTTGTATAGTACTCTACAACATGCTTTACAACAAGCTTTACTTCGTGCTTTACAACATGCTTTACTTCATGCTTTATAACATGCCTTATGACATGCCTGTTAACATGCTTGTATTACTTGCTTATCATGCTTTACTCCACATGCTATGGATGAAGATTGATTGAGTTTGGGACTATGCCTATAGTCCAGATATTCAGATATCGACTTGAGGTTGTGGCTTAGATTCATGTCACCACAAGGGGTGTGTCTGACGAACCCGAGTCGTACTCCGGTTGGCGATAGTGGTTGGCCACACGGAGTGCTTTTGCGCTCCATATCGCCCAACTTGTTGTGCGCTCGAGCTAGTCAGGTTCGCCAAGTAACCCGATATGTTGAATGTGTGTTCACCATGTTTGGTCATTACTGTTTGAACCTAGGGTACCAAACTTACCAGTGGCGATCCCGTTAACCATGGTACCTCGATCCGCTAAGACTCATGAGCCGGACATGGTGGTATGGGACACCGTGGCCGAGCTGTCGGCCTATGCTGGGGCCAAGTGCCTCCCCATAGTGACCATTGAGCAACCAAACCTCGTGAGCCGAATACGGTGGTATGGGACACTGTATTCGAGCTGTCGATACTTACGGCGAGAGCCGAGTACGGTGAGACCTGTGCTCGTGCTGACGGGCGACGAGTCCTCCGTAGTATCTTCGAGTATACTCCAAGGGTCTGTGATTGGCGACGAGTCTTTCACAGCAACTAGAGTATGAGTTGAGCCGAGTACGGTGAGACCTGTACTCGAGCTGACGGCTAGTGATTGAGCCGAGTACGGTGAGACCTGTACTCGAGCTGACGGCCAGCAATTGAGCCGCATACGGTGAGATCTGTATCCGCGCTGACGGGTGACGAGCCCTTTGCGATGCCTTCGCTATGTTTCTCGAACCATAATATCGAATGAGATAAACTAGGATTGACGACCCTAGAATGAATCATGTTTGGGAATGATACAAGGGAGGTACCTTAGTTTCCCAATCCTGCTGTTTGAAATGGAATAATAATAACTCGGTAATCATGTTCATCATAGCACCGCATGTGCCTTGTAGATGTGGAGCACTGAGGGAGTTAAGCATTCGTGAACGTAAGATGATGTCGCATGAGGGTGGTTTGGCAAGGGCATACATCATCATGTCATTTCATTCTCGCACTTAATAAGAGTAGTTAGAATTGTTTGATTTGTACTGCTTTATCATTACTGCTTGATTGAATTAATAACATGTTAACCTATGCTTTATTGTTCCACTGAGTTAACTACTCACTCCCACGTTACGGGATAGTGTTTGGAACACCAACCAGACTCTGTCGCAGGTATAGACGGCGCGACGGTTCAGGAGCCGGAGCTCGATTACGACGAGGACCAGGACGAGTTCTCGTTTATGCAGTACTCGGATGGCTTTGCTTAGGCCAACTGCACCGCGGGGATTACAGGACACATCTTTAGAGTGTATTTTGATTTTTGACTCTAAAAACAGTACATGTATATGGGTACTCAGTTAGCGATCATACTCTGATGTTTCATAAAAATTTTGTTTCCTTACATACTTTAAATATACAATTTCAGTCTTAAACTTGCCTTTATACAATTGAACTGGAGTATGATTTACTGTTTTGGTATAATCTCATTCATGTTTATTGCTCTAACTCATACAACATTTAACCATCATTGTGTATGTTGCATAAGTGATGCGTTGGAACTCGGGAGTTGAGTTCATACTCGACCCCCGAATTTCAGGGCGTTACAAGTTGGTATCAGTGCATAATTTTGATTAAACCGGACTTGAGTTATGTCCCCACTACGTACGCTGACACGTTACAACCTAGGAGGGTGCGCAAAAATATAGAAACAGTCTTAGGGTCTCCCGACTTCGCCGTTCGGCGAAGTTCTTTAAAAACGGACATGTTGATCGAGTCTGTACTCGATCCTGACCGCACATATGGATTCCAAATCACTCCTAGACCGTCTATTGACGTGTCCAGATCACCATCCACCCAAAACCAGTCGTTAAAAAAAAAAAAAAAATCAGTTTAGTTCAGAAATTTTTCAGGACAACCCGTTCTGGAGCTGAACTGAGTCGGGGGCCTCCCCACTTAAACCCACTAAACCTCAAGATCGAACCGGGGTGCATTTGGTACCCTAGGCATGTGGCAAATAGGGCCCCACCGCGGCGGCGCGGTTCCGGCCAAGGCTGGTAGCGGCGGATCCGCGGTTCCGGCGACGGACCGCGGTCCGGTGGGCCATCTGAGAGTGGGGCCAGGGCTGGGGTTGGTCGGCCCGACCTCCCCTACCCCCTGGCACGTGCCATTTTGGCAAATGTTTAGGTTTTAAGGGGCTGGAGCACCCCACTCTCCCATTTCATCCCTTCCAAGCACCTCCAAACCCCCATTTTCATTTTTCCTCTCAACCCATCCCTCCAAACCTTGCAATCCTCCATTTTCTTCCATAACCCACACACTCCAACTTTCCACAACAGCCCTAGCCTCCTCTTTTTCCCATTTTCTCATGTTGGAGCTCTCATACCCCTCATTTGGAGCTCAAAATCGGGTAATCTCCTAACCCATTCCATTTTCTTTTTGTTCCTCCTTCATTTCCTACCTCTAGTGCCCCTTCCACACCTATTGGATTGTTGCTTGTGGGGGATCAAAGAGATCAGCCCCTTTTCCCCCATTTTGGCATTTTTCCATGGCCCTCTTTGGTGTGGTGGCGACTATTTTCTCCATTTCCTCCATCCTATCTCTCATGGGAAAGAGAAAGACCGTGGCTGATGACGCCGACCCAAGTAGACCAGCGCATTCCCGAAGAAGATCTGACGATGGGGCTGGCACTAGCACCGTTCGGGAGTTTAGGTCGAAGCGAGACCTGGATCCTGACCATCCCCTCCGAAATGCTTATCCGATAGGCATCGAATACGGGTGCTTCGCGGGCCGCAAGATTGTGTTTGAAGCTCATGTGGATGAAAGGATGTTCAGGCTACACCCACTGGTGGATCACCTGGTGGACATCGGATGGAACTCGATGTTTGACGGTGAGTCCCCTGCATGTGAGAACACGGTTCGCTCTTTCTACACCCACATCGTGGACTCATCAGTAGAGCCTCTTCAGTTCACTGTCTCTGTGAGGGCATAAGACGCACAATCACTGTGGATGAGGTGGTTCGAATCACGAAGATTCCACATGGTTAAGTGCTTTCTAGTGATGACTTCTCCAGGAGTGCGCGGGAAAGGGATTGCCGCACGCGATACCTTTGTGGTCGCCGAGTTACTTGGACGTGAGGAAATTGTATTGCGGCGACAAAGATGGCCGAAGACTTTCGTTTACTCCATCACATTTTCACATACAATGTATACCCACGAAGGGGTAACCACACGGAGTGTACTCGGTTGATGGTGGACTTTCTGTACAAGATGGGACGCGAGGACAACATATGCCTACCCACATTCATCCTATTTCAGATAGTTCAGGTTGTTCGATCTACCAGGAATGACCTTTCACTCCCATTTGGCCGCCTGATATGCAGGATGGCTCGTGATGTCGGCTATAGGCTCAATATGGAAGACCTTGCACCAGTCCGAGTCATAAGTGAGGCGACACTTAAGAATATGAAGATCGGTCCTCAACAGCGGCAGGCACGACTCGACGAGTCTAGGGATGAGTCAGATAGCACCGGTGAGGAGAGTGTTGACCTTGAGGCAGAAAGTGATGAGGAGGGCGGTGATGACATACAAGAAGAGGAAGAGGAGGCTCAGGATACTGAGGAGAGCTCTCCTCCTGGTGCACCTGAGTCGGACGCTGCTCAGGCAGCGAGAGAGGCTCATATGGATCGCATTGAGGAGAACCAGGCCGCCCTGCGGCAAGAGGTTGGACAAGTTCGGGCTGAGCTTGGTGAGACCCGAGCCAAGCTTGAAGAGACCGAAGCCTACATGAAGAGGAGCTTTAAGAAGGTGTCTCGTACGTTGAAGGCCATTCTGTGCTGTGTGCAGGACAAGAACGCTCTTCCTCCATCACCTGACTCGGATGCCTAGGCATCCATGTTGTTGTGTGTGGTTGTTTGTTTTGGTTACCGCGATAAGCGGTTTATGTTTTCATGTAGTTGATGTAATAGATAGTAGCGTGTTCTAAGTGTTTGATGTTATGGATGTATTGGCTATCATGTGATTTCTGTCATGATTTATGTAACTCTGTAGTCCATGTATTATGATAATTTTGGGTAAATGAAAGGCATGTAGCCTCTTTTGTTTTGATGATGTGTGTTATGCTGTATCTCACAAATGTTGTACCCTATGTTGTATAGGGCATGCCGTGACAGTATATGCGGAGCACGGCACATCTCTGTCTGACTGGCTCTATGGACTAGACTCCTTCTGGTAGTAGCGGTCCTGCAGACCGAGGGTTGGGTTCTGATCAGCCTCCTGCTGGTCCTACCGGTGGACTGCCACCTTACACGCCCCTGGTCCGTTAGCAGTATCAGCCGTCTTCTTCTGCACAGCATGACTCCCAGGCTGCTCTGCCGACTGATAGGTTTGAGCAGCTGATGTTGATGATGCATCGGCGACGGATGCGAAGAAAGACAGAAGCGACGAGATATGCGGCAGCCAGAAGCACTGGCGGCAGCTTATGACCACTATCGTTGAGGCCTTGTCCCATGGTGGTAGTGCGACTCTACCTACGACATCTACACATCCTGATGAGCCTTCTAAGCCTCCTGCTCGGTTTGAGGATGTGCCTCTGCCCACATCCGTCGCACCTCCTACTGGAGATGTAGGTACATGTGGTTTACTCGAGCGATTTCAACGCTTGAGGCCTCCCTCATTTATGGGTTCTCACAGACCCGAGGAGGCAGAGTTCTGGCTAGACCGCATCTCCAAGATGCTACGGATGCTTCACTATTCAGAGGCAGAGTAGGTCGAGCTGGCTTCCTTCATGTTTGAGAGGGAGGCCAGTTTATGGTGGGACAGTGTGCTGCGGACGGTCGCAGTGGTTACGTGTGGACCTGGGAGGCCTTCAAGTTTCGGTTCCACGAGAAATACTACCCGCAGACTTATCGGCACGAGCGGGAGGATGAGTTCCTGTGCCTCAGGCAGGGAGGCATGACGGTGACGGAGTATGAGCACCGCTTCACTGAGTTGGGCCGCTTTGTCCCAACTATCCTCGTCAATGAGCAGATGAGGAAGTGTTGCTTCTTTGGAGGCTTGCGACCCGACATACGGTCGAGGATATGCTGCCTCAGTATCCCCACCTACGCGGCATTGGTCCACATGTCTATAACGGCAGAGCAGGATGTGGACCGATTGGCCAGATCGCGTGGTGCTATAGTTACGAGGCCACTGCAGGATTTACAGAGTAGGCCTATTCTAGGCAAGAGGTCTCGTGCTGATTCACCTCCCAGGGCCGCGGCACCAGTAGCTCCTGTGAGAGGCTCGATGGTGACCTGCACGTTTTGCAGGAAATCGGGATATCCTACTGAGAGTTGTTTCTCGCGCATGAGGGCTAGCGGCTTTGCGACACTGCAGAGGTTGGATCGCCCTTACCCATAGGCCATATCAGCTCCACCGCTACAGACTGCTCCTGCACATCCTTCCTTCCGACCTCCTGTGTCGCGCTTCAGGCCACCACAGCGACCCTTACCTCCTCAGTCGAACCGTCAGCAGCAAGCGCGCGTGCATACGCTTGTGGCTGAGGCAGCTGAGACGTCACTCGTGGCCCTGACAGCTTTTGAGGGTACGGCTTACATCCATGGTACTTCCCTTTCCTTATTGGTGGACACTGGGTCCACTACTTCTATTGTTTCTTGTGGGGCGGTTAAACGTCTATCTTTGTATACTATTCCCACTAAGGGAACGAGACTCACTACGGTCACTGGGACCTTCTCGGATGTCACACGGTTATGCGAGGGTTGCTCGATAGTTTTGGGTAGCAGCACAGTACTCGTCGACCTCATTGTTGCTCCACTATGGCACTACGACGTTATCCTTGGTATGGATTGGCTCGCCAAGATGAGGGCGGAGATAGATTGCGATACTCGGATCGTGACTGCTTATGGACCTGATGGCACAGCTTTCATGTTTCCAGTACAGGTCAGTTGGCCCTGCCGTGTTGATTGTTATACTGCTTTGTTGGCCCCGATTGATGGTTCGATGTTGAGGAATACGCCGGTGGTTCGAGAATTTGCAGGCATGTTTGAGACTATTCCTGGTTTACCTCCTCGACGCCAGATCGATTTTACAATTGATCTTACGCCGGTTGCGACACCCATCTCACTGCCGACTTATCGTATGCCTCCATGTGAGATGGAGGAGCTGCGGAAACAAATTGATGATCTGGTAAACAAGGGTTTTATACGACCTAGTGTGTCTTCTTGGGGAGCACCTGTGTTATTTGTGAAGAAGAAGGACGGGTCGCTACGGTTGTGTATTGATTACCGTAGGTTGAACTAGGTCACGGTGAAGAACAAGTATCCTTTACCCAGGATAGATGATCTGTTAGATTAGTTGAGGGGGCGAAGTATTTCTCGAAGATTGATCTTCAGTCAGGGTACCACCAGTTGCGTGTGAGGGAAGAGGACGTGCAGAAGACAGCCTTCAGGACGTGCTTTGGGCATTATGAGTTCCTGGTGATGTCGTTCGGCCTTACGAACGCACCAGCCGTGTTCATAGATCTGATGAACCGGGTATTTCGGCCATTCCTTTACCGATTCATCATCGTCTTTATTGATGACATTTTGATATACTCTACGAGTCGGGAGGAGCACGAGGAGCACTTGAGAGCGGTGTTGGGTACACTGGAGAAGAACCAGTTGTTCGTACAATACAAGAAGTGCAACTTCTGGCAGGAGGAAGTCAAGTTCCTGGGACATGTAGTGTCCAAGGATGGGATAGCAGTGGACCTTGCTAAGGTAGCTGCGGTTCAGGATTGGTAGCAGCCTGAATCGGTTACCGAGGTGAGGAGTTTCCTTGGTCTGGCTGGGTATTACAGACACTTCATTCGGGATTTCTTGAAGATCGCCAGGCCATTATCTCAGTTGACTCGGAAGGACCTGAAGTTCGCCTGAAATGAGAAGGCGGAGGCAACTTTTAAGGAGCTGAAAGATAGGTTGACGTCCGCCCCTGTGCTAGTATTGCCAGAGCAAGGGGAGAAATACACGATATATACTGACCCGTCTCGCGTTGGTTTGGGTTGTGTTCTAATGCAGAAGGATAGGGTGATTTCGTATGCCTCGAGACAATTAAGGAAGCACGAGGAGAATTACCCTACACACGACTGAGTTGGGCAGTCATCATCTTTGCATTGAAGCTCTGGTGACATTACCTCTACGAAGAGGAGTTCGATCTTTTCTGCGACCACAAGAGCCTTAAGTACATATTCACACAGCGAGACTTGAATATGAGACAACGCCGATGGATGGAGACCTTGAAGGACTTCAAGTTCGAGGTTTCCTACCATCCTGGCAAGGTGAACCTTGTGGCAGACGTGTTGAGCCACAAGAAGGCGATAGCTTTTGCGGCACCGTTGATGATAGCCGAGTGGGACATGGTGGAGTTCGTACGGGACTTCGAGCAGAGACTCACTGTCGAGGAGCCATTTGAGTGTGTTGCGCACGTTCGGGTACGACCACTTATTGACGACAGGATTGTTGAGGCACAGGAGGGCGATATACGGCTGTCTGAGCTTCGAGAACAGGCTAGCGACGCCGAGGACTCCGAGTGGAGAGTTGGTTCTGATGGGGGTCTACGATTTCATGGCTGCCTATGCGTTCCTGATGTGCCTGACTTGAGACGCGAGCTTCTCGAGTCTGCCCATAACTCGAAGCTTGCGATGCATCCTGGTAGCACGAAAACGTACCAGGATATGAGATGGACGTATTGGTGGGATAACATGAAGGCCCACATCGCTGAGTATATGTCGCGATGTTTGACGTGCTAGCAGGTCAAGGCAGAACATCGCCGACCTCCTGGACTGCTTCAGCCCCAGCCCATAACAGAGTGGAAGTGGGATTTCATCTCCATGGATTTCATATCCGGTCTGCCGAAGATGAGGAAGGGACACGATTCCATTTGGGTGATTGTGGACCGGTTGACCAAATCGGCCCATTTCCTCCCTATCAGAGTTACAAACTCTGCAGACGAGCTAGCTAGATTGTACATCAGAGAGATTGTCCGTCTGCATGGAGTTCCATTAGAGATCGTGTCGGACAGAGACACTCGGTTCACATCTATCTTCTTGACTTGTATCCAGGAGGCGATGGGTGTGAAGTTGAAGTTCAGTACGGCGTTTCATCCTCAGACTGATGGGCAGACAGAGCGGGTGAATCAGATTCTGGAGGATATGTTGCGAGCATGTGTGTTGGACTTCAAGGACAGCTGGGATAACTGTCTTCCGTACGCAGAGTTCGCCTACAACAACAGCTTCCAGGCGACTATTGGCATGATGCCATATGAGGCTCTATATGGTCGTCCTTGTAGAGCACCGCATTGTTGGGCCGAGGTTGGCGAGCGTAGTCTGATTGGCCCGGAGTTGGTACAGGCAACTACAGAGAAGGTCGACATTATCAGGCGTCAATTACTTACAGCGCAGAGCAGGCAGAAGATGAGGCGGCGACCGCTTGAGTTTGAGGTCGGGGATCATGTGTTCCTTCGAGTTTCCCCTATGAAGGGAGTCCTTCGGTTTGGGAAGAAGGAGAAGCTCACACCGAGGTTTATCGGTCCCTTTCAGATACTGGATCGAGTGGGTGATGTGGCGTATCGTCTCGCTCTGCCCACACCACTTGCGTCGGTACACAACGTATTTCATGTGTCTATGCTGAAGAAGTACGTTCCCGATCCTTCGCATATCATCAGATGGGAGCAGGTACAGCTGAGCGAGGATGCTACGTATGAGTTGCGCCCGACACGTATCCTTGACAGGAAGGAGCAGGTACTACGTAGCAAGGTCATTCCACTTGTGAAGGTGCTATGGACACATCATTCCGAGGAGGAAGCTACTTGGGAGACTGAGGCCGAGGTCAGGAAGAACTACCCTCAGATTCTCGAGGAATACGAAAAGGTATAAATTTCGAGGACGAAATTTTTTGTTTAAGGGGGGTAGATTGTAACGACCCGTAAATTTCGGTACTTTGGCTCGAGTACCATCTGACCAGAAATCAATTAGGATTAAATCCTTTAGAAATTTAACAAAGTTAACTAAGTACAAAACTCGATTAGCCATGAAATCCGTTGGGATCGTTTTAAATACGATCTGCAAGACCCAAAACTTGCGAAATCAGTGACTCTAGGTTACCCTAAAGTTTAGAACCAAACTCATTTCCCGGCTGCTCTCGGGAATGAAACGAAACTTCGTATTAGGTCTAGATCGCACATCAGAAGTCCGATTAACATGAAGTTAAGAAACTAGGACCGCCTCACTGGGCTTGACTATCATCTCAAAAATCAGGTCCAGCCGATGTCCCACGGCCATTCGTTTGGATCCGGAGCAAGGGAGTGTGAAAAACACTATTCCCTTTACAAAATAAATATCTGGAATAGTGATCTGGCACCATTCGCTTGCGCATCAGTATTAAGCAACCAGACCGTCAGAATCAGACTAAATTACACCCTCGGATTAATAAAAAATTCAGGGACATTTACATGTGCTTGGAATTTCAGGAACATTTACAGTGGTCCGCCACGTGCGATCTGGGAATCCGATCGAGTCGAAAACGTAATCCCACATAGATCCATGTGTGGTGAGCTTAAGTCTGACGTTTGGCACAAGGAGGGCCACCAGAACCTCTATTTTGAGCTGGAAAAGTGACGAAATACCTATATTAGCAGTAACCCTTGAACCTGAGTCTATTTTGGGGAGGTTTTTGGCTATAAAAGAGGCTTAGAACAGCCCCTCTCACAGCCATATGAATTTGGGATAAAACCCTAGAGAGAGAGAGAGAAAAGAGAGAGAAGAGCTTAGGATTTGTGGCCCTGCTGCTTTCGATTATCGCACGGCCTACACCGCCTCTTTCCAGGTGCTTTCCCGGCGGTATCCACTCCGTTTGAAGGTGAGAAACCCTAACCCTAGGTCTGATTTGAAGTAGATAGGCTATAGGTTGTGAAAAGGCTAACCGATTCCGCTCTTTAGGCAAGAAAACTCCCGAATACGGAAGCTCACCAAACCTTACAGATCCGTTGTGATTCCAAGGGCAAAGGTGAGGACTTTAGGTGTATAGGTTACGGTTTTCAACGCTTTCAATGTCAGATAATGATAGATTCATGATCTGCATGCAATTGCACATGTACAAAGTGCTTTCCGTTTTCTGTTTCGATTAACGTTGTAGAATATGGAATTTCACATACTCTAGGTATACGTAGAAATACCGTATACGTATTTTTTTTGGAAAAATGTTTAACATGTTTATTGAATGTATGACTATACAATACATGGATAAAATACTAGTTTGGCGAAAGGAATCGCCATAATATATGTTCGCTTGTAAATACTACGTATGTTGAAATTGTGTATTCTAGAAATACCGCCTATGTGTAAATTTTGGAAATGTAATTGTCATGATTAATTGTTGTATGATTATGGTATACACGGATAAAATAACCACTTGGTGAAAGGATAGCCCTAATACGTATTTTGCTAACATACGTCATGTATGTTGGAATAGCGTACTCTAAGTGTTTGTGTAAACGCTTGTATGTGTAAATGCTTGAGTGTTAGTGCCTTAGAGAGGCGCTGATGTGGAATTCCCGACTACCTTAGAGACATGTAGGATACCCTCCATGTGGTGGTTCGCTATAACCACTCACTTGTGATGTGTATGTAATTGTATCACTATTTGTATAGTACTCTACAACATGCTTTACAACAAGCTTTACTTCGTGCTTTACAACATGCTTTACTTCATGCTTTATAACATGCCTTATGACATGCCTGTTAACATGCTTGTATTACTTGTTTATCATGCTTTACTCCACATGCTATGGATGAAGATTGATTAAGTTTGGGACTATGTCCATAGTCCAGATATTCGGTATCAGACTTGAGGTTATGGCTTAGATTCATGTCGCCACAAAGGGTGTGTCTGACGAACCCGAGTCGTACTCCGGTTGGCGATAGTGGTTGGCCACACGGAGTGCTTTTGTGCTCCATATCGCCTAACTTGTTGTGCGCTCGAGCTAGTCAGGTTCGCCAAGTAACCCGATATGTTGAATGTGTGTTCACCATGTTTGGTCATTACTGTTTGAACCTAGGGTACCAAACTTACCAGTGGCGATCCCGTTAACCATGGTACCTCGATCCGCTAAGACTCATGAGCCGGACATGGTGGTATGGGACACCGTGGCCGAGCTGTCGGCCTATGCTGGGGCCAAGTGCCTCCCCATAGTGACCATTGAGCAACCAAACCTCGTGAGCCGAATACGGTGGTATGGGACACTGTATTCGAGCTGTCGATACTTACGGCGAGAGCCGAGTACGGTGAGACCTGTGCTCGTGCTGACGGGCGACGAGTCCTCCGTAGTATCTTCGAGTATACTCCAAGGGTCTGTGATTGGCGACGAGTCTTTCACAGCAACTAGAGTATGAGTTGAGCCGAGTACGGTGAGACCTGTACTCGAGCTGACGGCTAGTGATTGAGCCGAGTACGGTGAGACCTGTACTCAATCTGACGGCCAGCAATTGAGCCGCATATGGTGAGATCTGTATCCGCGCTGACGGGTGACGAGCCCTTTGCAATGCCTTCGCTATGTTTCTTAAACCATAATATCGTATGAGATTAACTAGGATTGACGACCCTAGAATGGATCATGTTTGGGAATGATACAAGGGAGGTACCTTAGTTTCCCAATCCTGCTGTTTGAAATGGAATAATAATAACTCGGTAATCATGTTCATCATAGCACCGCATGTGCCTTGTAGATGTGGAGCACTGAGGGATTTAAGCATTCGTGAACGTAAGATGATGTCGCATGAGGGTGGTTTGGCAAGGGCATACATCATCATGTCATTTCATTCTCGCACTTAATAAGAGTAGTTAGAATTATTTGATTTGTACTGCTTTATCATTACTGCTTGATTGAATTGATAACATGTTAACCTATGCTTTATTGTTCCACTGAGTTAACTACTCACTCCTACGTTACGGGACGGTGTTTGCAACACCAACCAGACTCTGTCAGCAGTATAGACACGACGGTTCAGAGCCGAGTCTCGATTTCGATGAGGACCAGACGAGTTCTCGTTTATGCAAGACTCGGACGGCTTTGCTTAGGCCGACCGCACTGCTGGGATTACAGACACATCTTTAGAGTGTATTTTGATTTTTGACTCTAAAAACAGGACATGTATATGGGTACTCACATTAGCGATCATACTCGATGTTTCATAAAAATTTTGTTTCCTTACATACTTTAAATATACAATTTCGCCTTTTCCGCTTACCTTTATACAATTGAACTGGAGTATGATTTATTGTTTTGGTATAATCTCATTCATGTTTATTGCTCTAACTCAGACAACATTTAACCATCATTGTGTATGTTGCATAAGTGATGCGTTGGAACTCAGGAGTTGAGTTCATACTCGACCCCCGAATTTCAGGGCGTTACAATAGCAAATGCCTTCAAAATATTGACAATTATCTACTAAAAAGTTCAAATCTTCAAGATCAATTAATATATTGGCAAGAGCCATGAGGTCTTTTCGTCTCTTGCCTTCTTGATGATAGAGAATTATTATCGCACAAGATTCTCAAAGTGGTAGAGAATAAACTATTGAAGAATCATCATTCTCTCCCAGACAATTTAAAGATTCAGATATATTCTTTGGATTCATTAAAGGAGTAACAAAGATTATCCATCCTTCAAGGGTGTCAGCAGGCTTCACTTCGAAAGTATTATCTTCTGAAGAAATCTTTATGCGAAGTTGACCTGGCACAATTTCTGTCTTCAAAGTAATCTATGCCTTGGTCTTTTTATGATCTCTTATGCGCGGCAGAGGAAATCATATGCTGAGAATTATGAATGATGATATCGCAAGACTCCAAGTACCGGATCTAATGGAGATAAGGAACAAATGTTTACCAAAAGAGATAAAATTATCATCAGTAACTTTTATGTCCTTCGGAAAGCTATTAAATGAAAATTGAAAAAAAAAAGTCTTATCTATTTTTCAGAATCAACAAAGATCCAAGGAAAAGTCTATGAAGAAATGTCAAGGAGCACAAACTAGAAAAGACTCAATAAAAGACTTAACAGTTGGACCTTTGGAGCTGGAAATGATATCTCCAAAAGCGTAATATAATGAGAAAAGGATGCAACAAATGCAATGCGAAGCATGATGACAAGCACAAAGATGAAATGATTAAATCATTATCATAAAAAAAGGAGAAGTTTTCGATATATTTCAAAATTATCAATACTTCATAAAGATAAATTGGAAAATTATAATGTCTCGAGATACTAATTCTGATCAATTTGGTAAGAAAGACTATCATTCAAAAGCTTGGGTTATGTAGATCATGAATAAAAGAAATAACCAAAAAAGTTGTTGTGGTAGGAGCAGCATTAAAGAACAACTCCCTAGATATATAGTTCAAAGAAAAAGTCGCCAGAGTTGATCAAAGAGACCATTGCGGCAGCAACAGTATTGAAAGATAGTTCTTTCGTCAAGTTACTTAAAGATGAAGTCGTCACAACTGTTATAATGACGGGTTTCGATGAAAAGAGAATTTTACCCTCTAGTGAAGCATTTGTTCAACACTGCTAGCTAGAGGCATTCAAGTCTTCCATTTGAACGCAATCAGTCAAGTCTTCCGTTCTAACGATTTCATTCGATCTTCTGGTCAAGTATGATCATTCAGCCTTCCATGTAAGCATGATCATCCAGTCATCCTTCAGTTGCAGTTCATTTCATTCTTCGGTCGGAAGAAGATCGATCCTCCATTTGATTTCATGAATCAATCAAAGAAGGATCGAGGGGGCAACTGTTGAGGCACAAAAATATCCCATCTCATTAAACGTCCATTACATTGGTTAGAGAATTCCATGGTACAGATCCTTTCCAGGGTTGTGCACTCCTTATTTTGGTAAAAATGAGTGAATGGGGGTATTTTGGTAAAAAGGAGTGAATGGGGGTTATTTTGGTAAAAAAGAGTGAATGGGGGTATTTTGGTAAAAAAGAGTGAATGGGGGTATTTTGGTAAAAATGAGTGAATGAGGGTATTTTGGTAAAAAGCAGTGAATGGGGGTATTTTGGGTAAAAAGGAGTGGATGGGTGTTGCCTTATATGATGGAAGAAGTGGTTTTACACCACTATTTAAGGGAGAGATTGGTGAACACCACTATTTAAGGAAGAAGGTTGGATGTTGTGTGAAGAAATAAGTGGTGGTGATCACCACTTTTTAAAAAGCGAGGGGCCTGGGATGCCTATAAATACCCCTCCTCATGCCTAATTTGGGGGGTTGGAAGACAAGAAGGAAGGAGGACAAGAAAGAATGAAGAGAGAGAGAGAGAGAAGCTTTGCGCGACCTCGCGCAATGAAAAGAGAGAGAAAGAGGTTTTGCGTGACCCCACGCAATCCTCTTAAAGCAAGGTGGTTTGCACCACTTTGTGTGGAGGCATGTCCAAGAGGAAGGTCTTTAGCGCATCTCTGCATAATTGAAGTGGAAGGAAAGGTCTTGCGCCACTCCTCATGGACTCTTGTCCTAAAGGAAGGCTTTTGCGCGTCTCCGCACAATTGAAGTGGAAGGGAAGGTGGTTTGCGCCACTTTGTGTGGAAGCTTGTCCAAAGGAGAAGCTCTTTGCGCCATTCTCTAAGGAAGTTTGTCCTAAGACAAATTCCTTTGTTCATGTGGGTCTTTTCCTGAAGAATCCTTTGCGCAACCCGCATAACCACTTCCATAAAGAAATCCCTTTGCGCGAACCAGCGCAACCATTCCTGCAAAGAAGCCTTTGCGTGTACCCGCACAACCATTTCTGCAAAGACTCCTCCAGCGCCACTTTGAGAGGAGTTTGTCTTAATGTAAGGCTTTTGTTGTCCTGAAACCTGCTCCATGCGCCATTTCATGTGGAGTTTGTCCTCAGACAAGGCTTTTGTTGTCCTGAAACTTGCTCCATGCGCCATTCCATGTGGAGGCTTGTCCTGAGACAAGGCTTTTCTTGTCTTGATGGAAACTCCATGCGCCACATCTCTCTCCCTTTTGTCTTAATGCAAGGCTTTTGTTGTCTTGGAGCTCTCCTCCATGTGCCAATTCTAGTGGAGCTATGTCTTGAAGCTTGGCTCTTGCGCCACTTTGAAAGGAACTTTGTCTTGAGGCTTGGCTTTTGCACCACTTTGCATGGAAGA
This sequence comes from Magnolia changhungtana, assembly GCA_030180095.1. Lineage (NCBI taxonomy): Eukaryota > Viridiplantae > Streptophyta > Magnoliopsida > Magnoliales > Magnoliaceae > Magnolia > Magnolia changhungtana. The sequence goes on along the minus strand of JASAUF010000612.1, from coordinate 4,367,306 downwards.
ATGTCCTGAAGACCGCCTCTTGCACCATTTTCCATTCTCTCTTGTCTTAATGCAAGCCTTCTACACCACTTTGCATGGAAGAATGTCCTAAAGTAAGACTTGTGTACTCCATGTTGGATAAAGTTTGTGCGCCCCACTTATGATGGAGGGACTCAAGAAGCTCACAGAAGGAAAGAAGAGTTTATCCAAGAAGCTCATAAAAGGAAAGGAGGAATTCGTCAGTATGATTGGAAGGATGATAGGAAGGATGATCAGAATCTATCGCGCGACCAAATCATGGATCTCAAGTCCACACAACCTATCTGCCTTGGCAATGAACATCACAAGCATCGAAATGCTGCCAAAATTGCCATTCCGATTGCCTTCTTCTTCTTTCATTCGTTGCGATGATTCATTTTACTTTGTTTTCAGAATTAAGGGAATATGAAGATGTAAAAGAACTCAGACTAAATAAAACATTCTGTGACATCTGTTCTCTCATCTTTTCTTTGTTATCATTGAATAAATTCCTCCAAATCAAAAGCATTTGTTTCTTGTCGAAACAAAAACTTGTACACTTGAACTTGATCATATAATGCATTTGGACTTGAATTAGTATTTTGAAGTCGCACTTGCACTCGGTCTTGTGTCGGAACTTGATCTTGTATTTGCGGTTAAACATGCACATTGATTTGAAGTCGTAGTGGCATTTGATGTTGATGTAGATGACTTGAAACTCATCTTCGTATGAAGGTGAACTTTCCATCTATCAAACAAGTCAATCACTCCAAATTGGTTTATCACTACGAAATTTGACAATACAGGGTGCTAGATCTAAACCATAGCACTTATAAGCTCATCTCTGAAATATCACCGGGGTCTAATATACTCATCACCAGCTTGTCACCCCATCTAAGCACATAACTGGGTAAGTGGAAGAGACCTCACTATCGGCCTGCCAATATCTGGCCCGACTCGTACATAGTGGACCCATTCCGTAAGTTGGGTCGAACTCAGCCTAATCAATTACCCCCTCACTCAGGCGGGTAAGGCCACACCCCCTTCCAACAGACCACGACACAGTGGGAGACGCGACCAACTAGTATTCGGCCCTCATGCGCTCATGCATCCACTTGGTCTAGACATTGGAGCATCCTTCATGGTACCATAAGGGTTTAGGGACTTTCACCCTAGGACATTTATGGAGCCCCCGTGATTAACGAGTATTTTCGGTATCCAATCCTGTTATCCCTACAGCCGTGATGTCGTTAGGGCGTACAACAATCGAATCATACAATGTAAGGTGCATCAATCACACTATCCAATCATACATCAATCCTATGCGTACCGCGCGCTTATGTGGGGCAACTCCTTCCATTAAAGAGTCCCATAAACAATCCGCCCAATGACATATGCTATGATTAGTTACTCCTCATGACAGCATACAAATGATGCGCATAAGCATAAATCATGAAGTTATACTAAGCATGATCTACGGTAATGATGTACTCTTATATATATATATATATATATATATATATATATATATATATTGGCGGCCTAGATGTCATACTACATCAAGGATGGACCTCATGGGGTGAATCATACAACAGTGAGAGTCAAGATGATGACCCTAAGTATATTAAGTTGGCTTCCTCACACACTCTATCATATGGTAAGTTGGGCTTTCTTATGAGGCCCGACACAAACAAGGTGAGTCTACAAGTTATGGTGATTCCTACAAGGGTGGTGGAGAGCACTAGCATGAATGGAGGCCCAATGGTTTGGGTTAGCCCACTAGGGTAAGATAGGTAACACTTATGGGGGCCCAATGATTTGGGATATCCCAATAAGGTAAGATGGTCATAAGCTTAACAACGGGCCCTAGGGAGATGTACAACGGGGACATTTAACCATCGTTTACAACATGGACATTTAACCACCATTGCTCCCAAGGCATGGCCCATTTAGAACCTATTCTATAATGGGGTCCATGGTCTTTGTACTAACTAGGAAAATGGATAGATATCATAAACATCATCATATACATCATGGTGGAATCAAACATTGCAATTGGGCCTCATCACACAGGCCTCATACACATCATATGGGCCTCGCTTGATGGCCTCATATCCATTACAGTGGGCGTCATACAACGGCCTCATGTACATCACAAAGGCCCTTACATTCATCACATTGGGCCTCACTCAAGGGCCTCATATACATCACGTTGGGCCTCATCACATGGGCCTCATATACATCACATTGGGCCTCACACATGGGCCTCATATACATCACAATGGGCCTCATGACTGGGCCTAAAATACATCACAATGGACCTCATACCTGGGCCTCAATACATCACAATGGGCCACACAGTAGGTAGGCCTTGCATAGCCAGCAAGTGAGCCCTGTACGTACAACAGGTGGGCCCTCTACATACGGCAGGTGGCCCTTCATCTATCAAAATGGACAGATGGCGTGGATATAAAACACATACATCATGGTGGTCCCCACCATCCAGACCACTGGACGGTGTGGATATAAGACACATGCATCACATATGGGTCCCACGTCCAACAATGGATGACGTGGATAAAACGCTGACATCATGGTGGGGTTCACCATCAGATGAACCGTGAGGATAGAACTCATATATCACGGTGGAGTCCCCACAAAAATGGACGGTTAGGATGAAACACATACCTCATAATCAGACCCATAGAACTTACTAACGTCAACGTAACAACTATATAACTCGTGGGACCCATCGTCCCTACAGTGGACGGTGGATGCAACACATACATCAATGGTGCCACGTGGATGGGCCACTAAGGTTTGGATTAAGCTGCTATTTATATCTTCCCACCGTCCAGGCCTGCTAGACGGTGAGGATGAGACACTCCATGGTGGGCCCTACGGCTGCTGGATGGTGTCCAACAGTGTCCTGGGTTGTTGGCCTTGGACAGCATGGATAGAGTACATCATGGTGGGGTCCACGTGAGTGGCCCACCAGTTAGGATCAAGCTGATCTTTATATTTTCCTTCATCCAGACCTGCCCAAACGGATAGGCAACAAGGATCACATGAGTTATGGTGGGCCACACAAGTGGATGGTCTGGGTATATCATGCACAAATCAGGTGTACCACACACATCATCATCATAAAAGAGAGAGAGAGAGAGAGAGAGAGAGAGAGAGAGAGAGAATCGAGTGGTGAAGGGAGCTCCGCCACTACGAGCCCCCTTTACAAGATACAAAGCTTACATCAAATAGGTCCCACCACATGTGGGCCCTCAAATCATCAAAATCAAAGGTGGAAATCCCTTTCCTACCAACAATGAAGATTCACCCACCTATTACACTTCTTCTTGGTGCCTTGGAATGTCAAGCTTCTTGGCTTTTACTTTGATGGAGGATGATGAAGATTGAAGGGCATGGATGAGAGGTTTGGTGGTAGGAAGTGGGCCACACTTGGCTCTCCTTGGGAAATGCTTGGACGTCCACTCCCTTGGTTGCTTGGAAATGGTAGAGGGAGAGGGAGAAGAGATGTGATGGGATGAAGAGGGATGGGTTGTGTGTAAGAAAGGGATGGGTGTGTGTAAGAAAGGGATGGGTGGAGTGAGAGAGAGTTGACTTTGGGGATGGCTTGTATAAGAGAGGGATGGGTGGAGTGATAGCTTGTACTTAACTTGTACTTAATAATTGATGTGATGGAATGTAGAGATTCTCTTAGGATTTGCAATGCTCGGCGTTTCTTCGAGATAAATGCGGGCCCACAACTCCTAGCCTGGGTATCGCATCGGTACACAAGTCACGTTGTTGGAACCGCGGTGACAACATGGTCGAGTTAACTCAGATCTACGGCATGCGATTTAGGGTCACGTACAAATGCAGTTTACAGGTTGCAGGTCACTGAAATTCAACAGGAAGGATCGCAGAAGTCTAAGGAATGGTACGTTCTAGGATACGGTCCTTCCATTCCTAATTGCCTTCTTCTTCTTTTCCTGGAGCTCTGGAATGAGACGGGATCAACAACGGCCAACGTCGTGGTTTGGACGAACTCAGACTCGGCCTGAGTTGAAGGTTGAGCTCTAGCTCGGCAACTCATCTCACTCTCTCTCTCTCTCTCTCTCTCTCTCTTTCCCTTTCCTTGTTTCTCTCCCTCTCTCTCTTCTTCTTCTCTCCTTTTCTTTCTCTCTCTGACAGGGCTACTAACCACCCTAACACTCCCCGAGTTCGAGTCGAACTCAGACAGTCGGATGGTGCGGCACCAGCGACTCATTTTCCTTGACCTCTCTCTTGTCTACTCTCACCTATTTCTCTCTATTCCTGGATTTTTTTGGTGGGGATCTCGAGGTGAATGTGGCCCTTATAAAGGGCTAGGGCTAGATCTTTCAATCCCCCACAGTCGCACATCTTGTGTAATAAACAGTTTAAATGGATAGTCGTACTATCCAACTTGGTTTGCATGGCATTGAGCCAACATGTGGGATGGTTTTTTGCTCCCATGGCCTATTAAAAGGTTGTTCCTAATCGATATATGAGGCCCACTACATCCAAGTGGGTTTCCAGTTTAATGGGGAAGATGACGCCACCTCCAATGGTGAATTTTCGTCCATGGCCCATCCAGGCGATCGGCACCCTGTGGACAGACTAGATGGGGTAACTAATTAGTGTGGGGGCCACCATTCCCACCAATCATTGTAGTTTCTCAGTTTGTCGTGAGAATTTCCGTCGTTCATGCCTTTTCGTGGGATGAGAAGTTTTCCTTGGGCAGAGACGATGTTGCCCTAGCAGGAACGGTGGATATTGCATTGCAGTGCCCAGGTGTGAGGCTAGGATCGAGCTAGCACATTTTCCTGAGGAGGTGTAACGACTCGAAAAATTCCGTGCAATGGCCCGAGTATGACCTCAGGTAGAAATCACTTAGGATCAAATCCTTTAGAATTTAGACAAAGTTAACTAAGTGCTAAACTAGATTAGCCATGAAATCCGTTTGAATCACTTTAAATACGATATGTAAGACCCAAAACTTGTAGAATCATTGACGTTAGGTTACCCTAATATCTAGGATCAAACTCATTACCCGACTGCTCTCGGGAGCACATTGAAACTCCGTATTAGATCTAGACCGCACATCGGAAGTCCGAATAATGCGAAGTTATAGAATTAGGACCACCTCACTGGGCTTGATAACCATCTCGGAAATAAAATCCAGATAGTGTCCCACGACTATTCGCTTGAGCTCGGAGCGAGGAGTGTGAGAAAACCTGATTTTCTTTAGAAATTAAATTAAATTTAAGTAATCTGAGATTTGACATTTGCGGGCCAATTATAAGCAATCAGACCGTCGGAATCTGACCCAAATACACCTTCAGATCGGGAAATATTTTCCATAAATGTCTGTGTACTTGTAACCCTGATCGAGTTTCTGTGACCGTTGAATTGAAACTGGTTCGCCACGTGTGATCTGGGAACCCGATTGGAATGAAACCTTAACTCGACCTAGATCCATAGTCAGTGAGCTTAAGTCCGACCTTTGGCTCAAGGGGGGGCTCCAGAAGTGCTCCGTTGAGCTGGAATAGATCCACTTTGGATATAACCTAAGTATACCTTGACCTTAGGTCTATTTTGGTGATGTTTTAGGCTATATAAGGACCTTAAACACTCTCTCATTCAGCCCATACGAATTTGAGAAAAATAGTAGGAGAGAGAAGAGAGAGAAAGTGTGAAGTTGTGGGAGAACCTTCCTGATACTCTATCCTCTTACTATACACACTTAACCCTCATGATCTAATCACTCTTCCAGTGATTCCAGCTTCATTTCTAGGTAAGAAAACCCTAACCCTAACCTGTTTTAGGGTTTCAATTGATTCAATTAGTGAAATAGCTAACACTACTTGTGCTTTAGGCCGTTGTACTGTCGTGGAAGAAGCCTTAGCATTCCTACCTAATTTATTACGCTTCTAAGGCATAAGGTGCGGAGTTTAGACCTATAGGTTATGGTTTTCAATGATTTCAATGTCAGATAATGTTAGATTCATGATCTGGGTGTAATTGTACATGCACAAATCGATGTTCGTTTTACGTTTTGGTTGCGTATACAATTTATGATGTATTGTGTATTCTTTATAATTATAGAAAATACCGTATACGTACAAATTTTAAAAGTATGTTAGCCATGATTAATCACTGTATGAACATGCTATATATATGTATAATACTTACTTGGCGAAAGGATTCGCCCTAATACATGTTTTTGCTAGTATACACTATGTATGTTAAAAGAGTGTGTATTCTAAGTGTTTGTGAAAAAGTTTGTGAGAGTAAGTACTTAGATGATTGTGCTTTAGGTAGGTGTTGAGATAGGATTCTCAACTAACATAGAGATGTATATGATTTCCTCCATGTTAGTTGTTTAATTTAACCGCTTACTTATAAAATATATGTGTTTGTATTTCCTGTTTATTTTGTGCTTTATAACATGTTTTATGACATGCTTGTTAACATGATTGAATTACTTTGTTTATTCTGCTTTACTCTACATGCTTCTGGTCAAGGATTGATTGTGTTTGGGGCTATGATTATAGTCCAGGCAATCGGAAACGGAAATGAATGCGTGGCTGAGATTCATTCGCCATGCGAGATATGTTCGACGAACCCGAGTCGTACTTCGGTTGGCTGCAGTGGTTAGGCCACACGAAGTGCTTGTGCTTCATGTCGTTCAATTGGTCGTACGCTCGAGCTAGCTGAGCTCGTCAAGTAACCCAATCTGTCCTATGTATGTTCACCATGTTTGGACGCCTCTGTTTGAACCTAGGGTACCAAGTTTACCAGTGAAATCCTGTTAACCGTGGTACCTCGATCCGTTAAGACTCATGAGCTGGGCATGGTGGTATGGGACACCGTGGTCGAGTTGTTGGCCTATGCTGGGGCCACGAGCCTCCCCGTAGTGACTATTGAGCAACTAGACTTGTGAGCCGAATACGGTGGTATGAGACACTGTATTCGCGCTGTCGGCCTACACTTATAAGGTGATGGGGGAGTGGTGTTACGATTCCGTGTAACAGCCCTGGCAGCCCTTTGTAGTGACCTCGAGCATACTCTGAGTTTGCGTGAAGGTGACGACCCTTCCGTAGAAATAAGAGTACAAACTAGGCCTGTATTGATAAGGTGATGGGGAGTGGTGTAACGATTCTGTGTAACAGCCCTGGCAGCCCTTGCAGCGACCTAGAAATACACCATCGTATGAGATGATCTAGGACTGACAACCCTAGAATGGATCATGTTTGGGAATTATACAAGGGAGGTACCCTAGTTTTCCAATACTGCTGTTTGAAAAGGACTAATAACAACTCGGTAATCATGTTCATCATCGCATTACATGTGCCTGGAAGATGTGGAACACTGAGGGATGAACGCATGCCACAGACGTAAGATGGTGCCGTATGAGGGTGGTTAGGCGAGGGGCATGCATCACGACTGCATTTCATACCGGCATTAACAAGAGTACTTAAGATGGTTGATTGTACTGCTTTATCATTACTGCTTGACTGATTTGATAACATGTTAACCTATGCTTTATTGTTCCACTGAGTTAGCTACTCACTCCCATGTTACGGAACGGTGTTCTGGACACCCATCAGACCCTGTCTTAGACGTAGGTATCGACGATTCACAGGAGGCTGAGCCTGATTATTATGAAGATCAAGATGAGTTTTCCTTCATGTAGTTCTCTGACGGCTTTGCTTAGGCAATCCGGATATACGGGACTACTGGGCTATCACGACAGTTGGACTATTTTTTTGACATTTTGTTTTTGATTTAGTACATGTATATGATGACTCAGCGAAGTAATTATACTCTAGAGACAGATCGAGATCGTTTTGTTTTTATACACATCTATATATGTCTTTCAGTCTTCCGCTTGCGTTTTATACATTGATCTGGAGTATGGATTACTATTTTGACATAATCTCACTCATGTTTATTGCACTAACATAGACAACATTCAATCATCATCCTCTATGTTGCATAAGTGATGTTTTGGAACTCGAGAGTTGAGTTGCTACTCAACCGTCAAATTTCAAGGCGTTACAAGTTGGTATCAAAGCATGATTTGGATTAAACTGGACCTGAGTTATGGTCCCATGACGTACGCTGACGCATTTTGACTTAGGTGGGTGCGAGAAAAATGTAGAAACAACCCTAGATTTCTCCAATTTCGCCATTTGGCGAAGTTCATCAAAATTGATCACTTTGATTGAGTCCGTACTCATCCGTGACCGCACGAGGCCACCCCAAACTACCTTTAGACCGTCACACGACAGGTCTAGACCATAATTCACCCCATCCCAGCCGTTAAAAATTAGTAAATGCTGATATGTATCAGAAAGCACCCGAACTGACCTAAAACAAAGCAAAACGGAGTCGTGGGCCTACCCACGCTAATCTAGGGGTACCCAGGGTGGGACCCACATGTTTTTGGAGCCTAAGGGACAGGAGGGCCTCGCCAAAGTGGCGAGCCCTCGCCGATTGGTCCAGGGAGTGGAGAGACCCTTGCCAGGTCGACGAGGCCTCACCGATCAGTGGGCTGGACCGGGCCTGCAGCTTGGGCCGATCGTGTTTGGGGGTATTAGGACCCCACTAGTATGTGGATCGTCCATTGCAACCACTTCAAAGCCCTACTTCCTTCACAAAACTCACCTCCAAGCTCCCTTTTCTCTCTAAACTTGCTGTCCTCTCTCTCAAATCTCCCTTCCAATCGTCCAATCTACCATTTTCGACCACAACCCATTCCCTTCTAACGTTTCCAGCAATCCATACCTCCCTACTCACTGGATTCTCTCTCATTTGAGCCATTACACCTCTCATTCATGGCTCCAAATCGTGTAAGTCACTGACCCATCCCTTCTCTTCATTTCCCTTCTTTACTCCTTGTCTATTGGGCCTCTACAACCCCTGTTGAGACCCAAGTCTGTAGAGAACCAACCCTCCAGCCCTTTTTCTTTCCTTTCCTTCACTTTCCATAGCTTTCTTTGCTATTGTTGCGGCCATTTTCTCGATTTCTACCATCCTTTCTCTCATGGGAAAGAGAAAGGGTGCTGCGGATGAGGCTGGGCCTAGTCGCCCTACACATTCAAGGTGGCCGAGAGGCACCGCCGCTAGCACAAGCGTCCCTTGAGAGTTTCGAATGAAGCAGGATCTTGATCCTCGGATTCCTGCTGAAAGAGCTCAGTTGGTGGCACTACCTCATGAAATTTATGAGGACCGTAGGGTTCTCTTTGAAGCCCAAGTAGATGGGCGACTCTTCGGTGAATACTAAAAGTTTGAGTAATTAGAGGCAGCCCATTGGGGTCCGCTATTTGAGGCCAGAGGTCGCGCCAATGCAGGTACTGTCTGAGACTTCTACACCAACATTCACGAGCCTACACTGGAACCTTTGCAGTTCCGGCTCTCTTATGGAGTGGATCAGTTTGCCACAGTTGATGTTAGATTGATTTCACAGCTTATGAATATGCCCCTTGGCGAAGTACATGCTAGTGAGCAGAATCTAGGTAGTACACGCGAAAGGGATCGTCGCACACATGTCCTTTATGGTGGCCGACTGGTTGAGTGGTAGCCGAACAAAAGCCTTCTGGCGTCCTAAATGATAGATGACTTTCACCTACTACATCACATCTTCACATCCAACCTCTACCCTAGACACAGTAATCGCAGCGAGTGTACATGACTCATGGTAAACTTTTTGTACCAAGTGGGGCAGAAGGCGAACTTGTGCTTGCCTACATTCGTGTTGGGACAGATAGTGAGTACTACACGCGCCACCAGAAGCTCTGATTCTCTTCCCTTCGACCGACTCATATGTAAGATTGCATGGGAGTTTGGCTACAATCTAGGGATGGAAAGGCCGGCACCGATTCATCAAATCGACGAGAGTACTCTCCATCAGATGGAACTCGGGGCACGGCGACGACGAGCCTGATATGAGGAGAGTGAGGATGAGGTGGAGAGCGAAGAAGAAGAGAGTGAGGAAGGGAGTGAAGTTGAAATAGAAGAAGAAGAAGAAGAGGAAGAGGAGGCCTAAGATACTAAGGAGAGCTCCCCTCCTACGGCACCGGTGCAGGACACTAGTCGGGCTGCTTGGGATGCTCGTATAGCTCGACTAGAGGAGGATCATGTTGAGCCACAATAGGGTCAGGCTGTCCTAGACAGGACGTCATAGATCTTCCGGCCCTTGTAAAGCATAAGTTCAAGAAAGTAACTCGCGCGTTGAAAACTATCATGTGCTGCTTGAAGGATAAGGGTGCCCCTTCTCCATCGCCTGACTCGGATGTCTAATCATCCATACTGTTGTCTTGTATTTTGCTTTGGTTACTGCCTTAGGATGTTTATGTTTTCATGTTGTTGGTGTAACGCCCCAGATTTTGGTCAACCAAGAGTTAGATGTCCTTAGGCAAGGGGTAGATCCTAATCCCTTATGAACCTCTCAAACCTCAAATCCTTTAGGAATTAGACAAAGTTAACTAAGTGTTACACTAGATCACATACAAAATCCACACTAATCACTTTAAATATGATATGCAAGACCCAAAACTTCTAGAATCATTGACGCTAGGTTACCCTAAAATCTACGATCAATCTCATTACCTGGCTGCTCTCGAGAGCATCACGAAACCCCATATCAGATCTGAACCGCACATCGAAAGTCTGAATAATACGAAGTTATAGAATTAGGACCACCTTGTTGGGCTTGATAACCATCTCGGAAATCAAATCCAGATAGTGTCCCGGGGCTATTCGCTTGAGCCCGGAGTGAAGAGTGTGAGAAACGTGAAATTAATTAGAAATAAAGTCCAATTTTAAGTAATCTAAGACCTGTCACTTGCAGGCTTGATATAAGCAATTAGACCATCGGAATCTGACCTAAATACACCCTTGGATCAAGGGAAATTTCATACACATGTCCATATACTTGTAACCTTGATCGAGTTTCGGTGACCGTTGAACTGAAACTGGTCCGCCACGTGCGATCGGTAACTCCGATCGGACCGAAAACATAACTCGACCTAGATCCAATGTTTGTGAGCTTAAGTCTGACCTTTGGTTTAAGGGGGGCTTCTAGAAGTGCTCCGTTGAGACGGAACAGTCCGTATTTAGATATAACATAAGTATACCTTGGTCCTAGGTCTAATTTGGTGAGTTCTGGGCCTATATAAGGACCTTAAACCCTCACTCTCTCATTCCATACGAATTTGAGAAAACCTAGGAGAGAAAAGAGAGAAAAGAGAGAGAAAGTGTGAGAGAGTGGGAGCATCTCCCTACCACTCTACCCTGCCGCAATACAAGCTTAACTATCCCCTTTTAATCATTTTTCCGATGATTTCAACTTCGTTTCTAGGTAAGAAACCCTAACCCTAATCTATTTTGGGGTTTTGATAGTTGTAAGTTATGAAATAACTAACCTAAACTATGTTATAGGTTGTCACATCACCGTAGACAGAAGCTTAGCAAATCTATCGAGTTCATTACACTTCTACGGCGTAAGGTGCGGACTTTAGACGTATAGGTTATGGTTTTCAACACTTTCAATGTCAGATAATAATAGATTCATGATCTGAGTGTGATTGGACATGTACAAACCGATGTTCGTTTTGCGTTTCGATTTTGTATACAAATTATGGTATATTGTGTATTCTGTGTAATTATAGAAAATACCATATATGTACAAATTTTGAAAGTTTGTTAACCATGATTAATTACTGTATGAACATGCTATATATATGTATAATACTCACTCAACGAAAGGATTCGCCCTAATACATGTTTTTGCTAGTATACGTTATGTATGTTAAAAGAGTGCATTCTAAGTGTTTGTGAGAATGACCGAATAAGTATAGAATTCACATTCGTGCTCGCCATGACTAATTGTCATGGATCCTGCTTTCCATGACTATCCATCGTGGGTACACGCGTGTTATAAATGGAGCAGCTCCCTAGTGAAAGGATTTGTCCTAATACCTATGTGATCAACATACGTCATGTATGTTAATGTATGTAGTCTAAAGTGTTTGTTGAAATGTCTGAATGAGTAGTAGTTAGTAAATTGTAATGTATAAGGGTGTTGAGATATGATTCTCAATTACCTTAGTGATGTGTATGATTTCCTTCATGTAAGTGTTTAGTCTAATCACTTACTAGTTTATGAAACGTATGTGTTTGGATTTCCTGTTTGCATTGTGTTTTATAACATGCTTGTTCATATGTTAAATTACTTGTTTATTTAATTTTGCTCTGACTACTTCACATATTTAAGTTGTATTCCATAAAAATCTGTGAAGGGTGATGGGGGAGTGGTGTAACGATTCCATGCAACAGCCCTGACAGCCCTAATCAGACATTATTGGATATTTAATTGTATAATTTGAAATCTTGATCCACTACTGCTTAACTATTCTGTAATTGAATGTGATTGGGGCTATTGTATAGTCCAGGCAATCAATAATGGGATTGAATTCGTGGCTGAGATTCATACGTCATGTTAGATGTGTTCGACGAACCCGAGTTGTACTTCGGTTGGCAATAATGGTTGGCCACGCGAAGTTCTTATTCACTTCATGTCGTTCAACTTGTCGTGCACTCGAGCTAGCCGAGTTTGTCAAGTAACCCGATCTGTCTAATGTATGTTCACCATGTTTGGACGCTACTGCTTAAACTTAAGGTATCGTACTTACCAGTGCAACCCCGTTTACCTTAGTACCTCGATACGCAAAGACTCATGAGCCGGGCATGGTGGTATGGGACACCGTGGTCGAGTTGTCGGCCTACGCTAGAGTGATGTGCCTCCCCGTAGTGACCACTGAGCAACCCAGACTCGTGAGCCGAATACGGTGGTATGGGACACTGTATTCGAGCTGTCGGCCTACACTGCTTTGATGGGTGATGGGGGAGTGGTGTAACGATTCCGTGTAACAGCCTTGACAGCCCTGACAGTACCCGATATAGTGACCTCGAGCATACTTTGAATCTGCGGAGAGGCGACGAGCCTTCCCGTAGTAAACAGAGAATAAAATAGGCTTGTATTGATAAGGTGATGGGGGAGTGATGCAACGATTCCGTGTAACAGCCCTGGCAGCCCTTGCAGCGACCTAGAACCGCATCATCGTATGAGATTATCTAGGATTGACGACCTAGAATAGATCATTGTTTGGGAATGATATAAGGGAGGTACCTTAGTTTTCCAATATTGCTGTATGAAAAGGACTAATAACAACTCGATAATCATGCTCATCATAGCACTGCATGTGCCTGGAAGATGTGGAGCACTAAGGGATGAACGCATGCTGCGAATATAAGATGGCGTCGCACGAGGGAGTATGTTCGCGAGGGCATGCATCATGACTGCATTTCATCCTTGCATTAATAAGAGTAGTTAAGATTGTTTGATTGTACTACTTTATCATTACTGGTTGACTAAATTGATAACATGTTAACCTATGCTTTGTTGTTCCACTGAGTTGATCACTCATGCCCACGTTACGGGATGGTGTTGTACACACCAACCAGACCCTGTTGTAGCTGCAGGTGATGATGATGCTTATGAGGTGGAGCCAAACTTTCGCGTCGACGAGGATGCCTTCTTATATATGTTGTATTCTGGCAGCTTCATGCGAGCCGTGTCTTGATCGACGGGGTTACAGGGTTGCTGATTAGATGTCATTACATTTTTTTGTATATTTTAGACTTGCACATGTAATTATTTAACCTAGCAATGTTATCACACTTTGGAGACTCACCACAGTCTATATATTTTATATATCTATCACAGTCTTCAGCTTGTAATTTAACTGTCTCTGGAGTATGATATGCTATTTGGTATAATCCCATTCATGTTTCAATGCTCTCATCATAATCATCATTATCTATGTTGCATAAGTGATGCATCGGAACTTGGGAGTTGAGCTTTGCTCGACCCCCGATTTTCAGGGCGTTACAAGATGGTATCAGAGCATGATTTGGATTAAACTGGGACTGGGTTATGGTCACACGATGCACTCTGATGCACTCTGAGTTAGGAGGGAGCAACGGAATGTAAAAATCGACTTAGGATTTTCTAATTTCGCCGAACAGCGAAACCAACTGAAATCAACCGCTGAGATTGGGCCCGTACACACCCATGATCACGCGAAACGATCCCGAATTACTTCTAGGCCACCAGTCGACGGGTTTGAGTCATTCCCTAGAAAAGAATGTCCTTAGGTTGTGGGTCAACCACAACACCTTACACTTAATCTCAAAGCCTAAAACCCCTTTTTATCTAATTCCTTCAAAATCTCACCCTCCACCACTGTATTCTTCATTTCTTTTAAGCACATTCATAATACACACCAATCCTAGGGTATAAATGATGAAGAATAATACCAAAACTAAAACTTACCAGAAATAGGAAATAAATGGATAAAATGGATTTTGACCCTTAACCTTTTGGAATCTAACTAAATAAATGGGTTAGTTGGATAGATTAGTGCCTCCTACCTCAAAATCATATGCTACACGTCACATAAACTCATTCCAGTTTGCAAATTGACCCCGAAAATGCCTCAAATGGAGTCGGGGGCTAAACAGAATACTTACAGGGGGACCCATACCTTTTTGGGGCCTAAGGATCACGAGGACCTCACCCAAATGGCAAGGCACTGCCAACCACTCTAGAGAGTGGCGAGGCCCTCGCCAGGTTGGCGAGGCCTCACCAGTCAGTGGGCCCGGCCGGGCGGGCCGCTCGGGCTGATGGCCTTTGGGGTTTAGTAGGACCCCCTGGTATATGGGCCGTTCGTTAGGACCCCCCAAATGCACACTTCCTTCACAAATCATCCCTCCAAGCTCTCCCTTTCCCTCAAAATTTTTATTTTCTCTCTCAAACCTCCCCTCCAATCACCCATTCCTTCATTTTCAGTCACAACCCATTCACTTCCAATGTTTACAACCATACCTACCCTCTACCCTTTCCGTTTTCTCTCATTTGAGTTCTTACACCCCCTCATTTGAAGCTCAAAATCGTGTAAACTCTCAACCCCTCCCATCTCTTCATTTCCTTTCTTCAAACTCTGTCATTTGGGCATGTACAACCTCTGTTGAGGCTCAAATCCATGGATAACTAAAAACTCCAAACCCTATTCCCCCTTATCTTCACTTTTCATGGCCTTCTTCTAGTTCATTGCGACCATTTTCTCGATTTCAACCTTTTTCTCTCTCTTATGGGAAAGAGAAAGGGTACCCCTCCTCCGTCGCCAGACTCGGATGCCTAGTCATCCATGCCGATGTTTGCAGCTTATTTTGGTTGCTGCTTTAGGATACGTTTGTGATTTCATGTCGATAGGCCTAGTAGTGCAATGTTTGGTAGAATGATATAAGTGTTTGAAGTTTTGTTGTATTAGCTCACAGGCATCTTCTGTCACAGGCCACGTAAGGCAACATCCCATGTATTATGACGATTTTTTTTCTTTTTGGTTAAATGAAATGCATGAAGCTCCTTTTGTTATCAAAGGTGTTGACTGCTGGACAAGTTGGAGTTGTACTTACAATTGTGAACTCCTTCCACCCACCCGCCATTACTTCTCTAAATCCATCTCTTACTCCTCTTAGCCTCACCATTTCACACCCATATGGGCACAACGATCCACATTTTTGTGTCCCATGACTTTCACAACCTCCAAATGTTGGGATGTGTGGGCCCGTTCGGCCAACTGCATTAGGTGAGTTTAAGGTGGATAGAATTGTAAAGGTAATAATAAATGTATGTGTAGGGTATGGTCCCTAGATTGGGTGTATCCCATGTTTTCCAATGCCATATTTGGAATGTATGCAATTAAAAGTAAATTTCGAGATTTTCTTTCAAATTACACTTAGAAATTCATCATCATGGGATTTGGAAATCCCATCTCACACTTTCCAACACAAGGCTCATTTTCCAAAGCCTATGGAATTAATTTTAATCCCCTCCCACCCTCCTACCAAACATGCCACTCCAAATCTTAAGGTGGGATTAGCAATGCAGTCCCATTTAATACAACTTAATACCATTGGCCAAACAAGACCTTAGAGTTTTGGACCTAGAGTGGTGTTCCTAGATTCGAACAACCTAACAGTATAGGAAATCTGCTGATGTAATAATGTGAACCCTAAGATCGTCTTAGTTAGTAGGAGCATGTGTGTCATACTCGAGCATAGTTAAATTCAAGTTCGGGCAACTCAATTCCAATCAGACAACTTTGACCCTAAGCGATAAAACAATTTCTTATATTAGAAAGGGTATAAAATCATCTAGTGTATAAGCATAGACTTTAGATTACAACCAGTGGATTACCACTACTCCTAACTGGAGACTAGACTACTGGTTAGGCTAAGAAAAGTAAAAGACTAATTAATTATGCTAAGCCAATTGAATGATAGACTTAGTTAGTCGGCTTGATTAGGTTGGAGCGAGACCCCGTTCCTTTGTTGAATCCCCTCGGTACTCGTAGACTTCTTTAATAACTCTTAGAAAGGTTGTTTTGATTATAAACTAATCACGCAGAGGGAAAACTTATATATCCCTTGGATTTAATGTTAGGTCAAATCAATACACCCCTTAGAATCACCTTCTCAAGGACTTAGTACAATCGGGAGCACGGAGCAGAGAAACTATATATAAGCGAGGTATTCGTGGTTTGAATCAAATTCTCAATCCCCGTAGTGACCAATGAACCCTATGCTCTGATCAAGTAGAAGGTCGGGATCAACTAGGATTAAGAACTAATACAACAATTTTTTGTCCTAGCTAGACAGAAGGTCCATGTATCCGACTCAGACCCACTACACAACTTTCCTTCTGTGTTGGCCCGACCACTTACAACCAAAAGTTTATAATGTCGTCTTTGAGAAGTGTTAGGAATATATAGCCGATGAAGACTTTGTCTTTTAGGCCTAAGGAATTGCCCAAATGGGTAACAGACAGTTAGGAATTAGGTCCCAAATTACATGCCATGTCGGCATACATAGTGTGCATATGAACGTAGAAAGATAGCTTGCCTATTAAGCTAGACATGATTAAATAGGATAAGTCTGGACCGTGACAAAACTCCTTGGTAAAATTAGGCATCTTACCTCAAACTTACACCTGCCCCTGAAATCGACCACAATACCCATCATTTTTAGCTCATTTTCTATAATCATAGGTACCAATGCATCATCAATGAAAGGAAGACCATTGTATTGAGGGATTGTTTCCCATTTCGTGTCAAGGATAGGTCCTCCATTACACCTTATTCCGACATACAGAACAGGACATAAATCTTGAACCTTGGAGGTAGAAATAATTTTTAAGGGAGGTAGAACACCTAATACACCTCTTTAATCTCGGTGGCGTAGCGGTGGCATGGTTGGCCCTTGCCCCACTGGCCCAGGATCGAAAGAAATCACTCCCAGTTATACGCAAGGTTAGGTCATTAAATAGGATCTCAATCTTCCTTATAATGAAGTCATCGAAGGAAATCAATTAGGGTTCAAGTATTAAACAAATTCATAGTACAGAACAGGCCGGGTGCGAACTAAATTACAATAGCCAAGGTCAACGTATCTACAACTATGCTTGTTGAATACGAACATAATAGAAGTCTTAGCAAGTTCTACTATGTGAAACTGTTTTAGGATGATATAGTAAGATTTGACTCACCATTGTCTTGGACATAGATAATATCGAGGACTCTCTTAGACCAAGACCTAAAGGGCAACCCGAGAAATAGGACATTTGAACCTTTCAGTGATGGGCATTCCCTAAGTGTTTAAAGTGATCGGTCTACGGAGTTACTGAAATGTACAATGCCAAACATTCGCGGCTTGACCCAATTCTCAATCCTGGGCGACTACCTATGGACTCACTGTTTGATCGAGCAGAAGACAAGGAGCCACCAGGACTAAGAAGGGATACGATGAGCTTTCTACCTTGGCCAAGTAGATGACCGATGTATCGGGATCAAGCCCACTATAACCATCTCTCCGTGTTGGTCAAACATTGAAAACAACTATCTTACTCTAAATTGCTGGGAATCATCGTCAAGACTCTAAATAGATAAAGAAATAAATTGTAGCAAATTATTAGGGTATAAGCAAGGAATAAAGAAATAAATTTTTAAGGGGTAGCCTAAAATGTACTAAACTAGCATGCATAAGGTACACCCTACCACGCATATAAACTTAAATCAATAAGTCTTAGGCAAATGAAATAATAGAATCCTTACTTATTACCTTTAGCCAATTTCGGAGACGAAATTATTTTTAAGGGGGGTAGATTGTAACACCCCAGATTTTTGCCAACCTGGAGTTAGATGTCCTTAGGCAAGGGGTAGATCCTAACCCCTTATGAACCTCTCAAACCTCAAATCCTTTAGGAATTAAACAAAGTTAACTAAGTGTTAAACTAGATCACATACGAAATCTGTAATAATCACTTTAAATACTATCTGCAAGACCTAAAACTTGTAGAATCATTGATGCTAGGTTACCCTAAAATCTAAGATCAATCTCATTACCTGACTGCTCTCGAGAGCATCACGAAACCCCATATCAGATCTATACCGCACATTGAAAGTCTGAATAATATGAAGTTATAGAATTAGGACCACCTTGCTGGCTTGATAACCATCTCGGAAATCAAATCCATATAGTGTCCCGGGGCTATTCGCTTGAGCCTGTAGTGAAGAGTGTGAGAAACGTGAAATTAATTAGAAATAAAGTCCAATTTTAAGTAATCTGAGACTTGTCGCTTGCGGGCTTGATATAAGCAATCAGACCGTCAGAATCTGACCCAAATACACCCTCAGGTTAGGGGAAATTTCATACACATGTCCATGTACTTGTAACCTTGATCGAGTTCTGGTGACCGTTGAACTGAAACTGGTCCGCCACGTGCGATCGGTAAATCTGATCGGACCGAAAATGTAACTCGACCTAGATCTAATGTCTGTGAGTTTAAGTCCGACCTTTGGCTCAAGGGGGGCTTCTAGAAGTGCTCCGTTGAGACGGAACAGTCAGTATTTGAACATAACCTAAGTATACCTTGGCCCTAGGTCTAATTTGGTGAGTTCTGGGCCTATATAAGGACCTTAAACCCTCACTCTCTCATTCCATACGAATTTGAGAAAACCTAGGAGAGAGAAGAGAGAAAAGAGAGAGAAAGTGTGAGAGAGTGGGAGCATCTCCTTGCCACTCTACCCTGCCGCTATACAAGCTTAACCATCCTTTTCTAATCATTTTTTCGATGATTTTGACTTTGTTTCTAGGTAAGAAACCCTAACCCTAATCTGTTTTGGCGTTTTGATAGTTGTAAGTTATGAAATAACTAACTTAAAGCATGTTATAGGTTGTCACATCACCGTAGACAAAAGCTTAGCAAATCTATCGAGTTCATTACGTTTCTACGGCGTAAGGTGTGGACTTTAGACGTATAGGTTATGGTTTTCAACGCTTTCAATGTCAGATAATGATAGATTCATGATCTGAGTGTGATTATACATGTACAAACCGATGTTCGTTTTGCGTTTCGATTTTGTATACAAATTATGGTATATTGTGTATTCTGTATAATTGTAGAAAATACCATAAAAGTACAAATTTTGAAAGTATGTTAGCCATGATTAATTACTGTATGAACATGCTATATATATGTATAATACTCAGCGAAAGGATTCGCCCTAATACATGTTTTTGCTAGTATACGTTATGTATGTTAAAAGAGTGTATTCTAAGTGTTTGTGAGAATGACCGAATGAGTATAGAATTCACATTCGTGCTCGCCATGACTAATTATCATGGATATATGATTGTTGTATAGGCAATACCCCTTTGACGAAAGGATTTTCCCTAAATCACGCCACGGCCAATAACACTATATATGTTAAAATGTGTAGCCCAAGTGTTTGTGGAAATAACTGAATGAATATGGAACTTTGATTCCTGCTTGCCATGACTATCCGTCGTGGGTACACGCGTGTTATAAATGGGGTAGCTCCCTAGTGAAAGGATTTGTCCTAATACCTATATGATCAACATACGTCATGTATGTTGATGTATGTAGTCTAAAGTGTTTGTTGAATATGTCTGAATGAGTAATAGTTAGTAAATTGTAATGTATAAGGGTGTTGAGATAGGATTCTCAATTACCTTAGTGATGTGTATGATTTCCTTCATGTAAGTGTTTAGTTTAATCACTTACTGGTTTATGAAACGTATGTGTTTGGATTTCCTGTTTGCATTGTGTTTTATAACATGCTTGTTCATATGTTGAATTACTTATTTATTTAATTCTGCTCTGACTACTTCACATGTTTAAGTTGTATTCCATAAAAATTCATGAAGGGTGATGGGGGAGTGGTGTAACGATTTCGTGCAACAGCCCTGGCAGCCCTAAGCAGACATTATTGGATATTTGATTGTATGATTTAAAATCTTGATCCATTACTGCTTTAACTGTTCTGTAATTGAATGTGATTGGGGCTATTGTATAGTCTAGGCAATCAGTAACGGGATTGAATTCGTGGCTAAGATTCATTCGCCACGTGAGATGTGTTCGACGAACTCGAGCAGTACTTCGATTGGTGATAGTAGTTGGCCACACGAAGTGCTTATGCACTTCATGTCGTTCAACTTGTCGTGCGCTCGAGCTAGCCGAGTTCGTCAAGTAACCCGATCTGTCTAATGTATGTTCACCATGTTTGGACGCTACTGCTTGAACCTAAGGTACCGAACTTACCAGTGCAACCCCATTAACCTTGGTACCTCGATCCGCTAAGACTCATGAGCTGGGTATGGTGGTATTGGACACCGTGGTCGAGCTGTTGGCCTACGTTGGGGCGATGTGCCTCCCCATAGTGACCAGTGAGAAACCTAGACTCGTGAGTCGAATACGGTGGTATGAGATACTGTATTCGAGCTGTCGGCCTATACTGCTTTGATGGGTGATGGGGGAGTGGTGTAACGATTCCGTGTAATAGCCCTGACTGCCCTGACCGTACTCGGTGTAGTGACCTCGAGCATATTCTGAATCTGCGGAGAGGCGACGAGCCTTCCCATAGTAAACAGAATATAAACTAGGCCTGTATTGATAAGGTGATGGGGGAGTGGTGCAATGATTCCGTGTAACAGCCCTAGCAGCCCTTGCAGCAACCTAGAACCACATCATCATATGAGATTATCTAGGATTAACGACCCTATAATGGATCATTGTTTGGGAATGATATAAGAGAGGTACCTTAGTTTCCCAATACTGCTGTATTGAAAGGACTAATACAACTCAGTAATCATGCTCATCATAGCACTGCATGTGCCTGGAAGATGTGGAGCACTGAGGGATGAACGCATGCTGCGAACGTAAGATGGTGTCGCACGAGGGAGTATGTTGTCGAGGGTATGTATCGTGACTACATTTCATCCTTGCATTAATAAGAGTAGTTAAGATTGTTTGATTGTATTGCTTTATCATTACTGCTTGACTGAATTGATAACATGTTAACCTATGCTTTGTTGTTCCACTGAGTTGATCACTCACTCCCACGTTACGGGATGGTGTTGTACACACCAACCAGACCCTGTTGTAGCTGCAGGTGATGGCGATGCTTATGAGGCAGAGCCGGACTTTTACGACGACGAGGATGCCTTTTTGTATATGCTATATTCTGGCGGCTTCATGCGAGTCGTGTCTTGATCGACGGGGTTACAGGGTTGCTGATTAAATGCCATTACATTTTTTTGTATATTTTGGACTTGCACATGTAAATATTTAACCTGGCAATGTTATCACACTCTGGAGACTCACCACAGTCTATATATTTTATATATCTATCATAGTCTTCCTCTTGCAATTTAACTGTCTCTAGAGTATGATATGTTGTTTTGGTATAATCCTATTTATGTTTCAATGCTCTTATCATAATCATCATTATCTATGTTACATAAGTGATGCGTTGGAACTCGGGAGCTGAGCTTTGCTCAACCTCCAATTTTCAGGGCGTTACAATTGGGTGTAGTAGTTGGTAGAATGTTTTGTATGTTTGAGGCGTGGTTATATTAGCTCCCATGCATCTCCTGTCATGATTCATGTAACTCTGTATTCCATGTATTATGACAATTTTGGTAATGAAATGCATACAATCTCTTTTGCTATGAAGTGTGTGGAATGCTTAAGTGCTTGAGTATTGTGTTGCTATGCTTCATCTCACATGAGTTGCACCCTATGTTGTATAGGACATGCCACGGAAATATACGCGGAGCACGACACATCTCCTACTCACTGATACGATGGACCAGGCTCCTTCCCACAGAGATGGTCGTACTGACCCTGGCTTAGGCCCGGATCGTGAGACTAGATCTACGTCTCAGCCTTCCACTGGTCCTACAGCTGGACTGCCACCTTTTACACCACCGATTCGCGAGCAGAACTAGGTATCCTCTTCGACACAGTATGAGCTACAGGCTGCTCCACCCACTGATAGGTTTGAGCAGATGATGATGTTGATGCAGCAGGAGCACCAGCAACTCTTAGCGGTTTTATCTCAGGGTGGGAGTGCGACTCCACCTCCACCATCTACATGCCCTACCGAGACTGTAGAGCCTCCTGCTTAGGCTGAGGATGTACCTCCACCTACACCTGTTGCTTACACTGCGGGAGACGTGGGTACTCGCCGTCTTCTCGAGCGATTCCAGTGCTTGAGGCCTCCTACTTTTTCAGGTTCTCACAGACCCGAGGAGGCTGAATACTGGTTAGATCGCATCTCTAAGATACTGAAGATGCTACATTGTACTGAGGCTGATCAGGTCAAGTTAACCTCCTTTATGTTCAAGAAGGAGGCTAACTTGTAGTGGGACAGTATACTGCAGACCGTCATAGTAGGATATCTATGGACGTGCGCTGCCTTTGAGTTCCTCTTCCACGAGAAATACTATCCTCAGGCCATCGACATGAGAGGGAGAACGAGTTCCTATGCCTCAGACAGGGAGGCATGACAGTTACCGAGTATGAGCATCGCTTTACTGAGTTGGGTCGCTTTGTTCCGACTATCCTTGCTGATGAGCAAATGCAGATTAGGCATTTTTCTAAGGGCTTGCGACCTGACATCCGGTCGAAGATGTGTTGTATCCGTATATCATCTTATGCGGAGTTGATTCACATGTCTATTCGGGCGGAGCAGGATGTAGCCGTTTGACACGCTCTTGTGGCCCTATGGTGCCTAGGCCACGACTGGATACGCAGAGCAGGCCTTTCCTCTGGAAGAGGCCTCGTATTGATTCGCCTCCCAGGATCGCAGCACCAGTAGTTCTAATGAGGCACCCTGGTGTGACTTGTACTTACTATGAGAGGCCAGGACATCCTTTTGAGAGCTGTTTTGAGCAGATGAGAGACAGTGGCTTTTCACAGCCTTAGAGGATAGATCGTTCTCGCCCATAGGCTATATTGGCTTCACCGCTACAGATAGCACCTGCTCACCCATCTTTCAGACATCCTGCACCACGCTTCAGGCCATCTCGACGGCCCATGGTACCTCAGCCCAACTGATTTCAGCAGGTGCGTGTTCATGCCCTTACAGAAGAGGAGCTAGAGACCGCACCTTCATCACCTATAGCCTTCGAGGTCACTGCACGCGTCCAAGGTACTCTCGTCTTCTTATTGATGGACACTGGATCCACTACCTCTATGATATCATGCACGGCAATCAAGCGACTGAGTTTGAACACTGCTCCTACGAAGGGAGTGAGGGTCATCACCGCTACAGGGACCTTCTCTGATGTTACTATGATATGTGAGAGCTGCCCATAGATTTAGGGGGCAGGACGGTAATAGTTGATCTGATTGTCATCCCCCTATTTCATTATGACATCATCTTCAGGATGGACTGGCTCATTGAGATGCGAGCAGAGATCGACTGCGAGACTAGGGTGGTGACAGCCTATGGACTTGATGGCACGGCCTTTACTTTTCCTGTTCAGGTCAGTCACGTTACTCGGTTGAGATGTTACGCTTCTTCACTGAAGGATATTGATGGTCCGGTGCTTGTAGAGACGCCTGTTGTCTAGGATTTTGTGGATGTCGTTGAGACGATCCCTAGTTTGCCGCCTCGGCGCGAGATCGACTTCACCATTGATCTTACACCTAGTGCGACACCCATCTCTCTGCCGACTTATCGTATGCCTCCGTGTGAGATGGAGGAACTGCGGAAACAGATTGACGGGCTGGTAGAGAAGGGCTTTATATGACCTAGTGTGTCTCCCTACGGAGCACCTGTACTATTTGTCAAGAAGAAAGATGGCTCACTACAATTGTGTATTGATTACCATAGGTTGAACCAAGTCACCGTGAAGAGCAAGTATCCTTTTGTCTAGGATAGATGATTTATTTGATCAGTTGAAGGGGGCAAAGTATTTCTTGAAGATCGACTTGCAGTCAGGGTACCACCAGTTGCGCGTCAGAGATGAAGACGTGCAGAAGACAGCTTTCAGGAACTGTTTTGGGCATTACGAGTTCCTGGTAATATCATTCGGTCTTACGAATGCACCGGCCGTGTTCATGGACTTGATGAACAGGGTATTTCAGCCATTCTTATATCGATTCATCATTGTATTCATTAATGACATCCTGATATATTCCACGTGTCGGGAAGAGCACGAGGGGCACTTGAGAGCGGTGTTGGATACTTTGAAGAAGAACCAGTTGTTCATGTAGTATAAGAAGTGCGACTACTAGCAGGAGGAAGTCAAGTTCCTGGGACATGTGGTGTTCAAGGATGGGATAGCTGTGGACCTCGCTAAGGTAGTCGCGGTTCAGGATTAGAAGCAGCCTGCCTCGGTTATCAAGGTGAGGAGTTGTCTTTACCCTGGCAGGGTACTATCGACGCTTCATATAGGACTTCTCGAAGATAGCTAGGCCGTTGTCACAGTTGACACGTAAGGATCTGAAGTTCACCTGGAATGAGGGGGCAGAAGCAGCTTTTCAGTAGCTGAAGGACAGACTGGAAGGGGTTAAGTACACGATATACACTGACGCGTCTCGCGTTGACTTGGGTTGTGTCCTTATGCAGAAGGACAGGGTGGTTGCATATGCCTCGAGACAATTAAGGAAGCACGAGGAGAATTACCCTACACACGACCTTGAGTTAGCACTGTCATCTTTACAATGAAGCTCTGGAAACATTACCTCTACGGAGAGGAGTTCGAGCTTTTCTACGACCACAAGAGCCTTAAGTATATATTCACTCAGCGGGACTTGAATATGAGGTAGCACTGATGGATGGAAACCTTGAAGGACTTCAAGTTCGAGGTCTCTTACCATCCTGGCAAGGCCAATGATGTTTTATTTAAACCAACATGATTTAAATGATTTTTAAACTCGCAAGTATACGAATCAGATGTAGATACGATACGTATTATGAGATCGTTCCCACGAGGACTGGTCGTCACAATTCAAATTTATGATTTTTCTTAACTAATTCAACAAATAATGGAGCGAAATATTTACACAAATTTATAGAAAATAACTGAGAACAGGGAAGAAAATTCAATCAGAGAGAGCACTAGGACTTTCGAATCTACCCCTAATTATCCTATCCCTTGTTTTATCTGTTGATTCACCCTAATCTAGATTGATACAACTTATATAAAGAAAGAACAATCTGTGTCCTTAGTCGGGCATACAGAATGTCTAATCTCCTAAAGCAATGCAATGAATAACACATTCTATGTCCTTGGTCGGGCACATAGAATGTACAATTCATTAAAGCACCATGTTTCTTCCTCTATAGGAAACCTGTTCATGATCAGACACAAGCACCTAGAATAAGCATCCAGACAACATCCATATATAGACTCTGGTCAAGTTCATAGATGGAGAAGTATAGAATTTAAACCAATCAAGCACACTAGAAAAAGAAACAAATCAATCAAGTCAAGATGAATTCAACCATAAACAAGAGTCATTCAAATCGGGGGCTTCATCTCAGCCTTAGCTGAGAGATCAGCAATCCATGTAAATAAAAAAAAGGAAAAATAAAATATAAAGAAATACATCTCCCTTCTCTTTCTATCTCTCCTCAAGCTCTGGATCTGCTCTCCCCAGCTATGGATCTCCTTTCTTCTCTACCTCCTCTCAATCCCCGGCTATCCCTCCTTTTATAACTGCTGGAGTCGGTGGAGGAGTCGGCAGTTTCGCAACAGTAGCCGCGCGTAACACTTTACGCAGCCAAATTCAGGATATCTGAACTCCCGATTTCTTTGCCGGTTGTCTATAAAATCAACGTCTCCTAGGACCTTTTTGGCTGATCTTTACGATGGACGTATCAAATCTTCCATCTGATCAAAGATGGTGGACCACAACCACCGCAAAAGCCAGATTTCATGGATGTGCGTAAGCCTACGCACGTCCTTCGCTGACGTGATCGGTGGGCTCCACAGAGGTGTTTTTTGGAAAATCCATCCCGTTCATTAGATTTCTCTCGAAATTTCGGTTAAGAAGGGACGATTTTGGTTGTCCGTTGATGCGGTCCAGAGAAGCAATCACGTCAGGATCAATTTTGACGTTGCAAAGTAGTCCACTTGTGGCCTCTGTACCACACATGTGTACACGCATGGGCACAAAGTAACATCTTGGGTTTGATGTCTTCAAGCCCCTCTACAAGATGGACGGGTTAGATTGAACGTACGGATGATGAATAGGGCCCACTTTCTTCCGCAAAATGGACAGCGTGCGGATGCGAACAGAGCAGCGGATCTCTTCCGCTGTGATAATGGTGGGGCCCATTTTGATTTTGTATTGAGAGATCCAATCCGTTCACCGAATTCCTCTCAGAATTTTGGTCGAAAATACATGGTTTTTCTCCATTTTGGTGTGGTACACAGAATATTTCATTACACCGTCTATTCTATGTTTGAACGGCTGGATTTCACTCATGATGATCATTTGCAACTCTGCCACCTAGGCAGTGATAATAAGCTTCATGTGGATCTGATTGATGGTTCGGATTGTCTCTATGGACAATAGGTGGGGCCCATAACTGCGATTCGACGGCCGGTTCGCAGACACTGTACAAGAAACGAAAATTTCTCTTTTGAGGAGCGCGGGCGCGGGTCAGCGGTCTTGGACCAACTTCTCTTTTCCGGTGCGCGGCAGGTGTGTGTACACTATGTACACACACTACACATATGGGGTCCACTGTGTTGTTTCTCAGAAATCTGTGCGTCTCCATCTGTTTTGTCTCCCCGTTTAAGGCGTTAAATCCGAAGTTGAGGCATATCCAGATAGCAGACGAGCCCCACTTAATGAATTAAGGGGCTGATTGGACTGTTGGGCCACTTCCATAGTGATCAGAGGGCTGAAATTTGATATGTACAGTTAATTTATAGGCCTCATCTCATGTATGAAGTTTTGAGCCAATCAGATGGCGGAACCCTGTGATCTTGCATTCTTCACCAGCTTTGGGCCCGTTTAATGTGAACGGTTTGATTTCCTCTGATCCCTAGCGTGTAAATTCTTCAATGTTAGTCCTCTGGACTCCGTTCCTTGCTCTGGTGACTTCGGAACGTCAAATCTATGCTTTTAGTACTCTTTTTCAGTCAACGCTCCTGATTACACACTGCAACAAAAATATAATTAAAATATTCCATTAAGCATTATCATGTACGTAAACTCAAATAATAATAGGTTCTTATATGTAATATTCGACACTCATCACAACCCCCAACCAGCATCTTGCTAGTCCCGAGCAAAACATGCGAAAAATAATTTCAGAAATAAAGGACAAGTCTTGTAAACTTGAGTAACTTGTGAACAGATAGTTGAGATGTGAGAATTCTAAAATTCATGAATGGTGAGAAGATTTTTCTCCTGAAATCAAGCTCACAGTAAACTTCATAATCAAGCTCAAAATATTAATCCATTAATTAGAACAATTCTAAACATTAAGTTCCATGAGTGTATAGCGTAATCTCGGCTTACAATCATTAGTAATTAACAACAGAATTCATGACAACCAAAACTTGAAACCAAAATGTAACGACCCGTAAATTTCCGTACTTTGGCCCGTGTACCACCTCGACCAGAAATCAATTAGCATTAAATCCTTTAGAAATTTAACAAAGTTAACTAAGTGTTAAACTCGATTAGCCATGAAATCCGTTGGGATCGCTTTAAATACGATCTGCAAGACCCAAAACTTGTAGAATCATTGACGCTAGGTTACCCTAAAGATTAGGATCAAACTCATTACCCGGCTATTCTCGGGAATGACTTGAAACTTCGTATTAGGTCTAGACCGCACATCGGAAATCCAATTAACGCAAAGCTAAGGACTTAGGACAGCCTCGCTGGGCTCGATAACCATCTCGGAAATCAGGTCCAGTCAATGTCCCACGGCTATTCGCTTGAGTCCGGAGTGAGGGAGTGTGAAAATCACTCTTTCCTTTACAAAATAAATATCTGGAATAGTGATATGGCACTATTCGGTTGCGGATCAGTATTAAGCAACCAGACTGTCAGAATCAGACCAAATTACACCCTCGGATCAGGAAAAACTTTAGGAACATTTACATGTACTTGGAATTTCGGATCGTGGCCCACTGACCGTTGAACTGAAGCTGGTCCGCCACGTGTGATCTGGGAATCCAATCAAGTTGAAAACATAATCCCATGTGGATCCATGAGTGGTGAGCTTAAGTTTGACGTTTGGCTCAAGGGGGGCCACCAGAAACACTCTTTTGAGCTGGAACATCGCCGAAATGCTTATAATAGCAGTAACCCTTGAACCTGAGTCTATTTTGGAGAGGTTTTAGGCTATAAAAGGGCCTTAGAACAGCCCCTCTCACAGCAATACGAATTTGGGATAAAACCCTAGTGAGAGAGAGAGAGAAAAGAGAGAGAAGACTTGGGATTTGTGGGAGCACCTTCCTCCTACTGCTTTCAATCATCGCACGGCCTGCACCGCCTCTTTCCAGGCACTTTCTCGACGATATCAACTCCGTTTTAAGGTGAGAAACCCTAACCCTAGGTCTGATTTGAAGTGTATAGGCTTTAGGTTGTGAAATAACTAACCGATTTCACTCTTTAGGCAAGAAAACTCCCGAATACGGAAGCTCATCCAACCTTGCTGATTCGTTGAGATTCCAAGGTGAAAGGTGAGGACTTTAGGTGTATAAGTTGCGGTTTTCAACGCTTTCAATGTCAGTTAATGGTAGATTCATGATCTGCATGCAAATGCACATGTACAAAGTGCTTTTCGTTTTCTGTTTCGATTAGAATTGTAGAATTTGGAATTTCACATACTCTAGGTATTCGTATGAAATACCGTATAGGTATTTTTTATGAAAATGTGTTTGACATGTTTATTTGTCGTATGGGTATATGATGTATGGATAAAATACTCATTTGGCGAAAGGGTTCGCCTAAATACATGTTTATTAATATACATCATGTATGTAGAAATACGGTATTGTAAGAAGACCGTATACGTGTATATTTTAGCTATGTGTTTGTCATGATTAATTGTTGTATAAATATATTATGTACGTATAAATTAATTGCTTGGTGAAAGGAATCATCGTATTACAAGTTCCCTTGTAAATACTACTTATGTTGAAATTGTGTATACTAGAACTACCGTATATGTGTGAATTTTGGAAATGCAATTGTCATGAGTATTTGCTGTATGATTATGATATACATGGATAAAATACCCGCTTGGTGAAAGGATAGCCCTAATACGTATTTTACTAACATACGTCATGTATGTTGGAATAGTGTACTCCAAGTGTTTGTGTAAATGCTTGTGAGAGTAAATGCTTTGATGTTAGCACCGTAGGTTGGTCTTGAGATGGAATTCGCGACTACCTTAGAGACATGTAGGATTCCCTCCATGTGGTTGTTTACTTCGACCACTCACATACGATGTATATGTGTTTGTATCCTTATCTGTATAGTGCTCTATTACATGCTTTACAACATGTTTTATAACATGCTTTGTGACATGCCTCCTAGCATGTTTGTATTACTTTGTTTATCATGCTTAACTCCACATGCTATTGATGAGAACTGTTTGAGTTTGGGACTATGTCTATAGTCCAAACATTCGGTACCAGACTTGAGATTGTGGCTGAGATTCATTGTCGCCACAAGGGATGTGTCTGATGAACCCGAGTCGTACTTCGGTTGGCGATAGTGGTTGGCCACACAGAGTGCTTTTGCGCTTCATATCGCCCAACTCATTGTGCGCTCGAGCTAGTCAGGCTCGTCAATTAATCCGATATGTCGAATGTGTGTTTACCATGTTTGGTCATTACTGTTTGAACCTAAGGTACCAAACTTACCAGTGGCAATCCCGTTAACCATGGTACCTCGATCCACTAAGACTCATGGCCGGACATGGTGGTATAGGACACCGTGGCCGAGCTGTCGGCCTATGCTGGGGCCATGTGCCTCCCCGTAGTGACCATTGAGCAACCCAAACTCGTGAGCCGAATACGGTGGTATGGGACACTGTATTCGAGCTGTCGATACTTACGGCGAGAGCTGAGTACGGTGAGACCTGTACTCATGCTGACGGGCGACGAGTCCTCTGTAGTATCTTCGAGTATACTCCAAGGTTTGTGATTGGCGACGAGTCTTTCACAGCAATTAGAGTATGAGTTGAGCCGAGTACGGTGAGACCAATATTCGAGCTGATGGCTAGTGATTGAGCCGAGTACGGTGAGATCTGTACTCGAGCTGACGGTCAGCAATTGAGCCGCATACGGTGAGATCTGTATCCGTGCTGACGGGTGATGAGCCCTTTGTGATGCCTTCGCTACGCCTCTCAAACCATAATATCATATGAGATTAACTAAGACTGACGACCCTAGAATGGATCATGTTTGAGAATAATACAAGGGAGGTACCTTAGTTTCCCAATACTGCTGTTTGAAATGGACTAATAATAACTCGGTAATCATGCTCATCATCACACCGCATGTGCCTAGTAGATGTGGAGCACTAAGGGAGTTATGCATTCGCGAACGTAAGATGATGTCGCATGAGGGTGGTTTGGCAAGGGCATACATTATCATGTCATTTCATACTTGCATTTAACAAGAGTAGTTAAACTTGTTGGATTGTACCGCTTTATCATTACTGCTTGATTAAGTTGATAACATGTTAACCTACGCCTTATTGTTCCACTGAGTTAGCTACTCACTCCCACGTTACGGGACGGTGTTTGCAACACCAACCAGACTCTGTCACAGGTATAGGCGGCGCGTCGATTCAGGAGCCGGAGCCCTATTTCAACGAGGACCAGGATGAGTTCTCATTTATGCAGTACTCTGACGGCTATGCTTAGGCCGACTGCATCGCGGGGACTTCAGGGCTCATCTTTTAGATTCTATTTTGATTTTGATTCAGAAATAGTATATGTATATGGATACTCAGTTAGTGTTCATACTCAGGTGTTCATATAAATTTTGTTCTTTATATACTTTAAATATACAATTTCAGTCTTCCGCTTGCCTTTATACAATTGAACTGAGTATGAATTCTTGTTTTGGTATAATCTCATTCATGTTTATTGCTCTAACTCAGACAACATTTAACCATCATTGTGTATGTTGCATAAGTGATGCGTTGGAACTCGGGAGTTGAGTTCATACTCGACCCCCGAATTTCAGGGCGTTACACAAAACATGCCAACAGATTAACTTTTCAGTCTACCAACCTGTGATATTCTTTATGAACAGTAACGCAAATGAGGGGAATCAAATTCTCACCTATAGGGAGCAAACTTATGGTGAAAACTTGTCGCCTAACTCTTTTTTTTTTCATATGTCAACTATGGAGAATCAAATCTACACCTATAGGGAGCAAACCTATGGTGAAGATTATGTGACTTACCCTTTTAATTCTTCTTTATAACTGATACTTAACAAAAAAAAAATTTTCAAGCTGATTCCATTCATGCTTAGAGGTTACCAAGTTAATCATTTAATGTGTAAGCGAGATGTGTCTTGTGAAATCATGACTCAATCAATGCTTAAAACTTCTAATCATGGGTTAACAATTCAAACTTAACTTTGAACTCTAGCGGATGGCTGAATCCAAGAGTCGTAAATTACTAACATTCTGTATCTTGTAATGTTAAAATCACAACTATCTTTCAACATCACTTTGACTTCATAAGAATTTTTGAAAAATTTGAAAATTTTCATTAAAAATTTTCACAATTTCTGCTCAATTTTCATAATTTCTGCTCAAGACCAAGAAAATACTGATTAGGTAACCTAATCTCCCACCCCCAACCTAAAATCTACATTGTCCTCAATGTAAAAGAAATAATCATGCAATGCACATGAGACAACGAAAATAAAAGAGGAATGAGGGAAAGATAGTACCTGGACGGAGAATCAAGAGGCTTCCTCAAAAAATATCATCGTAAAAGCAGGTCAGCATAAGAGAGACATCAACAAAAAAAAAAATAAAAATAGCAAAAATAAAATCATAAAAAGATCCTACCTATACCACTTTCGCAGGTGCTTTCGATTGCATTTAGCATATGTAACAAGCCTTTAAACCCCTAGGTTACCCCTAGTGGACGAGTTGTAGTCTCGTGAGGGTTTGCAGTAATGTTATTCACAAACATTGAACTAACTAACTAGGAAAATGAAATGGAATGAAAAGCTGGGTTGCCTCCCAGGAGCGCTAAGTTTAACGTCTTCAGCCAAACAAGAACAGACCATGAATTAACTAATCTTTATAACCAGGGTCCGCCAAAGAAATTACCTCAACACCTTGATTAACCAATCCCAGACAAGTGATGTGAGTTTCCATGAACTGTGCTATCTGAAATGAGGTAACTGATACTATCGTCAAATAATTTAAGGACTTCTGCTCGAACGACTTCTTTCATGTTAGGATCATGCTTCCTTTGCATTGCATGCGACATTCCCGCAACATGATCCATACATATAGTAGGGCATACTCCCTGTATTTTCGCTATCTTCCATTCAATTGCTGCCTTATATGCTCTAAGAACATTAAGCAACCTGCTCTCCTTTGCCTTCTCAGAGTTGGAAACTGTGCTGTCAGGCAGAGTCTCCGAAGGACTTAACAATGCATACTTGAGATTTATAGGTAATTGTTTATGGTCAAGTGCAGGTGACTTTTCAATAGATGGGACTGGTTTAGACTCAGAGAGATGGAGAGGTTCCACTTTCGCTCTCCATTTTTCAGTCTCCAATATAGGAGTAGAGTCGAGCAGTGCATTGACTTCGTGGATGAGACTATCTATGTCAAAATCCATGCCATATTGTGCTAAGCAGGTATCAAGTTGATCTTCAAAAGATTTACAGAAGGAGTCCAGCACTAGACTCTCGATCATGTCCGCTTCAAATATGTCTTCTAAATCTGCGGATTGTTGTCCTGCATTAAAGACATTGAGTTTAATATTCATGTAACCAAAGGACAACTTCATAACTCCATTCTTGCAATTTATAATAGCATTAGATGTAGCAAAAAATGGACGACCCAAGATGACCGGGATCTGACTAGTCGGATTCCAGACAGGCTGAGTGTCTATAACGATGAAATCCACTGAAAAATAAAACTTCTCAACCTGGATTAGCACATCTTCAATAACACCCCGAGGCACCTTGACAGATCTATCAGCTAGTTGTAATGTTACTTTAGTCGGTTTCAACTCACCAAGTCCTAACTGCTCATAAACCGAATATGGTAACAAATTGACGGTCGCCCCTAAATCAAGCAATGCCTTCCCGATCTTATGATCTCCTATGACGCAAGAAATGGTGGGAGCTCCTGGATCCCTAAATTTAGGAGGGGTGTTATGTTGAATCATGAAGCTGAGTTGCTCTGCAAGAAAGACTTTCTTATGAACATTCTGTTTACGCTTTTGAGTGCATAAATCTTTAAGAAACTTAGCATAAGCAGGGACTTGCTTGATAGCATCAAGCAACGGAATGTTGACTTGTACTTTTTTAAACACATCCAAGATTTCATCAAAGTTGTTTCTTTTCTTTATTGGTGCCAGACGTTGAGGAAAAGGTGCTTTGGGCACATAAGGTGGCACATTAGTGGTTCTTGGAGAGTCAGAGAGCTTTTGGACTTTGGATGCATTAGTGTTTCTCTCTGCTTCATCTTGATCTTCTACTTTGGAATTTGATTCATCCCTAGGCATCTCTATTATGTTGTCTATCTGTTTGCCTGACCTAAGGGTAGTGATCGATTTGGCTTGCTCATGATATTGCCCTTGGTTGGAATTAGAGCCAATCTCATACTGTCCCTTTGGATTAGCCACAGGTTGTCCAGGGAACTTACCTTTCTTTCTCTCATTCCATAAGGTAGCTAGTTGACCCATTTGTACTTCCATCTTGGCAATGGATTGCGCATTTGCATGTAAGCTTTGCTGGTTGGCTAGTAAGGTTTGTTGGGTGTCTTTTTGGAATTAGAGAGAACTCTGCATAAAAAGATTGAGTGTTTCTTCAAGAGATAGTTTCCGTGATTGTGAAGGGACTTGTTGATATTGCGGAAACTGTTAAAGTGGTTGATTGCCAACTTAAGGGTAAGGTTGCATAGGAGGATTTTCAGATGATCCTCCTTGTTGTTGACCTTTTGCCCAAGAAAAATTTGGATGTCTAGCCCACCCTGGGTTGTAGGTGTTAGAGTAAGGATCATTCCCAGGTCGCCGAAAGGTATTCATTGCATGCACTTGTTCAGAGAGGAATTCAGGAAATGCTGCACCAGATAGACAAGACTGTGTAGGATGGGCGGAACTAGAACATATGACACATGCCTCGACTTGAGCTGTTTGTGGAGGTCCATTATGCAACATCAGAGCATTAACCTTCTTTGTTAGGCCATCAATCATGACATAGAGATTTGGCGTGACTCCTATCTCATATATACCACCTCTATTTTGTGGTTGGGGACTTCTCTCACCTCTATTTGAATAGTTCCATTGCTGGGAATTTTCGCACAAGGTTTCAAAGAAGTTCCACGCTTCGACATCACTTTTGGTCATGAATGACCCTCCACTAGTGGCATCAACCATGCGACGGTTCTGGGGTGTCAGACCATCATAGAAGTATTAAACTTGTTGCCACTTCTCAAAACCATGGTGAGGACATTTAAGAAGCAAGTCCTTCCATCATTCCCAACATTCATGAAAGTGCTCACCCTCTTTTTGTGTGAAATTAGTGATTTCTCTACGGAGGGCATTAGTTTTGTGAACGGGGAAGAAATTGTTTAAGAACTTCTTAGACAGTTGGTCCCATGTAGCGATAGATCCAACTTCTAGAGAATTTCAACCATGCTTTCGCCTTATCCTTCAAAGAAAAAGGAAACAGGCGTAGGCGGATCGAATCGTCTGAGAAGTTTCAGAACTTAAAGGTGAAGCAAATGTCTAGGAATTCTTTCACATGATGATATGGGTCCTCCTTGTCTAACCCATAAAAGGATGGCAACAATTGTATGACTCCAGGTTTAAGTTCAAAGTGTGTTGCTGTAGTGGCTGGCAATACTATGCATGAAGGCGCATTAAATTGGACAGGAGCTGAATAATCTCTGAGAGCTTTAACTTCATTCTCATTTGCCATTTTAACAGGATTATTTCTCAATCTTCCACGAAGTGTTCTTTCTATTTCAGGATCAAAAGGTACTAGTTCTATATTCAGAGATCTACGTCCTAGCATAAACTAAGTTACTACAATATAAGAAAGAAAACTAAACTAAGATGCAACCTAAGAGAAGTAAAACTAGAACAAGATAAAATTATGTAAGCAAGGATTGAAAGAAAGAACCCGAAAAAATGAGACGATCAATGTCTGAAGAACAGGGAGCTCCTTCTTCACTTCCTGTAAACAAAATAAAAACACAATAATTTAAATTTCCTAAAATAATGCTAGACTAATCCTAAGCAACGGTTAGTTTCTAAAAAAAAAAAAAAAAAAAGCTTCTAATCTTAGAAATAAAAAGCTAAGTTAGTTTCTAAAAAAGGAAGAATTTCTAAAACTAGAAAATAGAAAGTTACTTGAAAGAAGAATCCAAATCTAAAAATAGAAAATTGAACAATTCAAAAAAAAAGAAATTCTAGAATTAGAAAATTTCTAAAAAGTAAAATCCTAATTCTAAAAATAGGAATTAGAAAGAGTAAAATGGAGAATTTAGAAAGATGTTACCAAATTAGAAGTATATGTCAGGACCCTACAAAACATGAAATAGGTTAGTTTCTAAAATAAAGAAAAGAACTCTAAATCTAAAGTCAGTAAAATCCTAAGCTATGAATTATGATAAGAGAGATCCTAAATTCAATTTGGAACGAAACAGCCCCTGGCAACGGCGCCAAAAACTTAATGTTTTATTTAAACCAACATGATTTAAATGATTTTTAAACTCGCAAGTATACGAATCAGATGTAGATACGGTACAGATTACGAGATCGCTCCCACGAGGACTGGTCGTCACAATTTAAATTTATGATTTTTCTTAACTAATTCAACAAATAATGGAGCGAAATATTAACACGAATTTATAGAAAATAACTGAGAACAGGGAAGAAAATTCAATCAGAGAGAGCACTAGGACTTTCGAATCCACCCCTAATTATCCTATCCCTTGTTTTGTCTGTTGATTCACCCTAATCTAGATTGATATAACTTATATAAAGAAAGAACAATCATGTCCTTAGTCGGGCATACGAGAATGTCTAATCTCCTAAAACAATGCGATGAATAACACATTCTATGTCCTTGGTCGGGCACATAGAATGTACAATTCATTAAAGCACCATGTTTCTTCCTCTATAGGAAACACTGTTCATGATCAGACACAAGCACCTAGAATAAGCATCCAGACAACATCCATATATAGACTCTGGTCAAGTTCATAGATGGAGAAGTATAGAATTTAAACCAATTAAGCACACTAGAAAAAGAAACAAATCAATCAAGTCAAGATGAATTCAACCATAAACAAGAGTCATTCAAATCGGGGGCTTCATCTCAGCCTTAGCTGAGAGATCAGCAATCCATGCAAATAAAAAAAAGGAAAAATAAAATATAAAGAAATACATCTCCCTTCTCTTTCTCTCTTTCCTCAAGCTCTGGATCTGCTCTCCCCAGCTATGGATCTCCTTTCTTCTCTACCTCCTCTCAATCCCCGGCTATCCCTCCTTTTATAATGCTGGAGTCGGTGGAGGAGTTGGCAGTTTCGCAACAGTAGCCACGCGTAACACTTTACGCAGCCAAATTCAGGGTATCTGAACTCCCGATTTCTTTGCCGGTTATCTATAAAATCAACGTCTCCTAGGACCTTTTTGGCTGATCTTTACGATGGATGGATTAGATCTTTCATCTGATCAAAGATGGTGGACCACAACCACTGCAAAAGCCGGATTTCACGGACGTGCGTAAGCCTACGCACGTCCTTCGCTGACGTGATCGGTGGGCTCCACAGAGGTGTTTTTTGGAAAATCCATCCCGTTCATTAGATTTCTCTCGAAATTTCGGTTAAGAAGGGATGATTTTGGTTGTCCGTTGATGCGGTCCAGAGAAGCAATCACGTCAGGATCAATTTTGACGTTGCAAAGTAGTCCACTTGTGGCCTCTGTACCACACATGTGTACAAGCATGGGCACAAAGTAACATCTTGGGTATGATGTCTTCAAGCCCCTCTACAAGATGGACGGGTTAGATTGAACGTACGGATGATGAATAGGGCCCACTTTCTTCCGCAAAATGGACAGCGTGCAGATGCGAACAGAGCAGCGGATGTCTTCCACTGTGATAATGGTGGGGCCCATTTTGATTTTGTATTAAGAGATCCAATCCGTTCACCGAATTCCTCTCAGAATTTTGGTCGGAAATACATGGTTTTTCTCCATTTTGGTGTGGTACACAGAATATTTCATTACACCATCTATTCTATGTTTGAACGGCTGGATTTCACTCATGATGATCATTTGCAACTCTGCCACCTAGGCAGTGATAATAAGCTTCATGTGGATCTGATTGATGGTTCGGATTGTCTCTATGGACAATAGGTGGGGCCCATAACTGCGATCTGACGGCCGGTTCGCAGACACTGTACAAGAAACGGAAATTTCTCTTTTGAGGAGCGCGGGCGCGGGTCAGCGGTCTTGGACCAACTTCTCTTTTCCGGTGCGCGGCAGGTGTGTGTACACTATGTACACACACTACACATATGGGGTCCACTGTGTTGTTTCTCAGAAATCTGTGCCGTCCATCTGTTTTGTCTCCCCGTTTAAGGCGTTAAATCCGAAGTTGAGGCATATCCAGATAGCAGACGAGCCCCACTTAATGAATTAAGGGGCTGATTGGGCTGTTGGGCCACTTCCATAGTGATCAGAGGGCTGAAATTTGATATGTACGGTTAATTTATAGGCCTCATCTCATGTATGAAGTTTTGAGCCAATCAGATGGTGGAACCCTGTGATCTTGCATTCTTCACCAGCTTTGGGCCCGTTTAATGCGAACGGTTTGATTTCCTCCGATCCCTAGCGTGTAAATTCTTCAATGTTAGTCCTCTAGACTCCGTTCCTTGCTCTGGTGACTTCGGAACGTCAAATCTATGCTTTTAGTACTCTTTTCAGTCAACGCTCCTGATTACACACTGCAACAAAAATATAATTAAAATATTCCATTAAGCATTATCATGTACATAAACTCAAATAATAACAGGGTCTAATATGCAATATTCGACACTCATCAGCCAACCTTATGGCAGATGCTGAACTTCGAGTAGAAACTCACCGTGGAGGAGCCATTTGAGAGTGTCACACACGTTCGGGTGCGACCACTTATTGATGATAGGATTATCGAGGCCCAGAAGGACGATGAGCGGTTGTCTGGGCTTCGAGAGTAAGCTAGCGACACCGAGGACTGAGTGGAGAGTTGGCACTGATGGAGGTCTACGATACCGTAGCCGCTTATGCGTTCCAGATATTCATGACTTGAGACTGGAGCTTCTCGAGACTGCCCATAAATCAGAGCTTGCGATGCACCTAGTAGCACGAAGATATACCAGGACATGAGGAGATCGTATTGGTGGGACAATGTGAAGGTTCATATCGCCGAGTATGTTTCACATTGTCTCACGTGTCAGTAGGTCAAGGCCGAGCATCGCCGACCTCCTGGACTCCTTCAGCCCATGCCCATAGCTGAATGGAAGTGGGACTTCATCTCTATGGACTTCATCTCGGGGCTGCCGAAGACAAGAAAGGGTTATGACTCTATTTGGGTGATCGTGGATCGATTGACCAAATTGACTCATTTTTTCCCTATTAGAGTGACGAACTCTGCAGACGACTTGGCCAGGTTGTACATCAGAGAGATAGTCCATCTGCATGGAGTTCCTTTAGAGATTGTGTCGAACTGCGACACGCGATTCACATCTATCTTCTGGACTCGTATCCAGGAAGCGATGGGTGTGAAGCTGAAGCTCAGTACTGCGTTTCACCCTCAGATCAACAGGCAGACAGAGCGGGTGAATCAGATTTTGGAGGACATGTTACAGGCCTGTGTCTTGGATTTTAAGGACAGTTGGGATGACTGTCTTCCTTATACAGAGTTCGGGTACAACAACAGCTTTCATATGAGACCTTGTATGGTCGTCCTTGCAGAGCACTGTATTGCTGGGCTGAGGTTGGCGAGCGCAGTTTGATTAGCCCGGAGTTAGTACAGGCGACCTCGGAAAAGATCGACTTTATCAGGAATCGAATCTTAACGGCACAGAGTAGACAAAAGAGTTATGCCGATACGAGGCAGTGACCACTTAAGTTTGAGATTGGAGATCATGTATTCCTTAGAGTTTCCCCTATGAAGGGAGTCCTTCGGTTCGGGAAGAAGGGGAAGCTTACGCCGCGGTTTATCGGGCCATTTCAGATACTTGATTGAGTGGGTGAAATGGCATATCGTCTCGCTTTGCCTACACCACTCGCGAGTGTGCACAACGTATTTCATGTATCTATGCTGAAGAAAGACGTTCCTGATCCTTCACACATCATCCATTAGGAGCAGGTGCAGTTGAGCGATGATGCTACACATAAACTGCGTCCGACGTGTATCCTAAACAGGAAGGAGCAGATGTTGTGCAGTAAAGTGATTCCACTCGTGAAAGTACTTTGGATGCATCATACAGAGGAGGAAGTGACCTGGGAGACTGAAGCAGAGATCCGAAAAAACTACCCTCAGCTTCTCGAGGAGAACGAAAAGGTACTAATTTCGAGGATGAAATTTTTCATTAAGGGTGGTAGATTCTAACGACTCGAAAAATTCCGTGCAATGGCCCGAGTATCACCTTAGGCAGAAATCACTTAGGAACAAATCCTTTAGAATTTAGACAAAGTTAACTAAGTGCTAAACTAGATTAGCCATGAAATCTGTTTGAATCACTTTAAATACGATCTGCAAGACCCAAAACTTGTAGAATCATTGACGCTAGGTTACTCTAAAATCTAGGATCAAACTCATTACCCGACTGCTCTCGGGAGCATATTGAAACTCCGTATTAGATCTGGACAGCACATCGGAAGTCCGAATAATGCAAAGTTATAGAATTAGGACTACCTCGCTGGGCTTGACAACCATCTCAGAAATTAAATCTAGATAGTGTCCCACGATTATTCGCTTGAGCTCGGAGCGAGGAGTGTGAGAAAACCTGATTTTCTTTAAAAATTAAATTAAATTTAAGTAATCTGAGACTTGACATTTGCGGGCCAATTATAAGTAATCACACCGTCAGAATCTGACCCAAATACACCCTTGGATCAGGAAACATTTCCCATAAATGTCTGTGTACTTGTAACCCTAATCGAGTTTCTGTGACCGTTGAACTGAAACTAGTCCGCCATGTGTGATCTGGGAACCCGATTGGAATGAAACCTTAACTCGACCTAGATCCATAGTCAGTGAGCTTAAGTCCGACCTTTGGCTCAAGGGAGGGGCTCTAGAAGTGCTTCGTTGAGCTGAAACAGATCTACTTTGGATATAACCTAAGTATACCTTGACCTTAGGTCTATTTCAGTGATGTTTTAGGCTATATGAGGACTTTAAACACTCTCTCATTCAGCCCATACGAATTTGAGAAAAACCCTAGCAGAGAGGAGAGAAAAGAGAGAGACAGTGTGAGAGTTGTGGGAGAACCTTCCTGATACTCTATCCTCTTACTATACACGCTTAATCCTCATGATCTCATCACTCTTCTGGCGATTCCAACTTCGTTTCTAGGTAAGAAAACCCTAACCCTAACCTGTTTTAGGGTTTCAATTGATTCAATTAGCGAAATAGCTAACACTACTTGTGTTTTAGGCCATTGTACTGTCGTGGAAGAAGCCTTAACATTCTTACCAAATTTATTACGCTTTTGCGGCGTAAGGTGCGGACTTTAGACATATAGGTTATGGTTTTCAATGCTTTCAATGTCAGATAATGATAGATTCATGATCTGGGTGTAATTGTACATGCACAAACCAATGTTCGTTTTATGTTTCGGTTGCGTATACAATTTATGATGTATTGTATATTCTGTATAATTGTAGAAACTACTGTATACGTACAAATTTTAAAAGTATGTTAGCCATGATTAATCACTGTATGAACATGCTATATATATGTATAATACTTACTCGGTGAAAGGATTCGCCCTAATACATGTTTTTGCTAGTATACGCTATGTATGTTAAAGGAGTGTGTATTCTAAGTGTTTGTGAAAATGTTTGTAAGAGTAAGTACTTAGATGATTGTGCTTTAGGTAGGTGTTGAGATAGGATTCTCAACTAACGTAGAGATGTATATGATTTCCTCCATGTTGGTTGTTTAATTTAACCGCTTACTTATAAAATATATGTGTTTGTATTTCCTATTTATTTTGTGCTTTATAACATGTCTTATGACATGCTTGTTAACATGCTTGAATTACTTTGTTTATTCTGCTTTACTCTACATGCTTCTGGTCAAGGATTGATTGTGTTTGGGGCTATGATTATAGTCTAGGCAATCAGAAACAGAAATGAATGCGTGGCTAAGATTCATTCACCATGCGAGATGTGTTCGATGAACCCGAGTCGTACTTTGGTTGGCGGCAGTGGTTAGGCCACACGAAGTGC
Source organism: Magnolia changhungtana (assembly GCA_030180095.1). NCBI lineage: Eukaryota > Viridiplantae > Streptophyta > Magnoliopsida > Magnoliales > Magnoliaceae > Magnolia > Magnolia changhungtana. Next base: position 4,325,151 of record JASAUF010000612.1, on the reverse strand, counting down.
TTGCGCTTCATGTCGTTCAATTGGTCATATGCTCAAGCTAGCCGAGCTCGTCAAGTAACCCGATCTGTCCTATGTATATATTCACCATGTTTGGACACCTCTGTTTGAACCTAGGGTACCAAGCTTTCCAGTGGGATCCCGTTAACTGTGGTACCTCGATCCGCTAAGACTCATGAGCCGGGAATGGTGGTATGGGACACCGTGGTTGAGCTGTCGGCCTACGCTGGGGCCACGAGCCTCCCCATAGTGACCATTGAGCAACCAGATTCGTGAGCCAAATACGGTGGTATGAGACACTGTATTCGAGCTGTCGGCTTACACTGATAAGGTGATGGGGGAGTGGTGTAACGATTCCATGTAACAGCCCTTTGTAGTGACCTCGAGCGTACTTTGAGTTTACGTGGAGGTGACGAACCTTCCGTAGAAATAAGAGTACAAACTAGGCCTGTATTGATAAGGTGATGGGGGGGTGGTGTAACGATTCCGTGTAACAGTCCTGGCAGCCCTTGCAGCGACCTAGAAATACATCATCGTATGAGATGATCTAGGACTGACGACCCTTGAATGGATCATGTTTGGGAATTATACAAGGGAGGTACCCTAGTTTCCCAATACCGCTGTTTGAAAAGGACTAATAACAACTCGGTAATCATGCTCATCATCGCATTGCATGTGCCTAGAAGATGTGGAACAATGAGGGATGAACGCATGCCGTAGACGTAAGATGGTGCTGTATGAGGGTGGTTAGGTGAGGGGCATGCATCATGACTGCATTTCATACTTGCATTAATAAGAGTACTTAAGATGGTTGATTGTATTACTTTATCATTACTGCTTGACTGATTTGATAACATGTTAACCTATGCTTTATTGTTCCACTGAGTTAGCTACTCACTCCCACATTACGGGACGGTGTTCTGGACACCCATCAGACTCTGTCTTAGACGCAGGTATCGACGATTCACAAGAGGCTGAGCCTGATTATTATGAAGATTAGGATGAGTTTTCCTTCATGCAGTTCTCCGGCAGCTTTGCTTAGGCAATCCGGATTTACGGGACTACTGGGCTATCACGATAGTTGGACTATTTTTTTGACATTTTATTTTTGATTCAGTACATGTATATGATGACACGGTGAAGTAATTATACTCTGGATACAGATCGAGATTGTTTTGTTTTTATACACATCTATATATGTCTTTCAGTCTTCCGCTTACGTCTTATACATTAATCTGGAGTATGGATTACTGTTTTGGCATAATCTCACTCATGTTTATTGCACTAACACAGACAACATTCAATCATCATCCTCTATGTTGCATAAGTGATGTTTTGGAACTCGAGAATTGAGTTGTTACTCGACCCTCAAATTTCAGGGCGTTACAGGAGGAAAGCATCCTCCTGTCTTTCATCCATCAGTAGCGTGTTCCTCCTCTTTTGGCGCTGGATGAAAGGTTGAGATGACTAATTACGAGCGGTAGGGATTTGTGGAGAAGGGCTCTCACACGGATTGCCAACTTGGGGAGAGAAATGGAAATGAAACATTCGCTTTTGGCAAAACAGCCAAACGTAGGTGGGATTACTCCTGGGATCATGCGCCTTAATGGGTGTCCCAACACATGAAAATTGTTGGGGTTTGATCTTACCTAAGGGATCTATAAGATGGACAACTTGGATCATCGTAAGGTGGCCTGACATCTTTCTGTGAGCATGTACGCGTGTTTCCATGCACGAGAAGGGCATGGTCTTGGTCGACCTGACCCTCCGAACCGGATGGACGGTTCAGATCGTCCTAGCACGAGGTGATGATCGGCCACAATCTAATGCACGGATGGCCCCATTTTCAAACAGCCCGTAGGCAAGAACAGTGGAAGAGAGAGAGAGAGAGAGAGAGAGAGAGAGAGAGAGAGAGAGTTCTCTCTTTTTGGGAAAGCCTCGGGTCAAAACAGTTTGACTGCTTCTGCCGGTCTGGTGCACAGCAGGTGCACCACTTGTGTGGGGTCCACCATGATGTTTATGGGAAATCTACTCCATCCATTCCACCTCTAGGTTCCTAATCAGGGCCCTTGATTGAAGATTGGGTAGATCTAAGGCCTAGGTGGGCCATATGAATTGATTTCTAGTCCTAATGGTGGTTTTTCGTCAATCTAGTGGTCGGATGATTCTGAATCTGAATGTCAGCGGTTAAAAGGGTCCTAGGGACCACTCAGTTGGGAATCAATGGTTGAATTAGGGATTAGATGCCCTAACATGTCTTTAGAGTGTTATATATTACTATTACAATACTATTACTATCATATATATATATATATATATATATATATATGTTGTGGACACTTAAACAGGGATGGGGCATGTCTACACCACTGGTGGGCCTCACTACATGACTCTTGGGTCTTATTTGGGGGTTTCCATTAACCCAACAGTTTCATCATCTTTAAATCTGATCTCCAAGGCTCATATAGGATCCTAGTCCATTTTAAAGGAAGTTTAATGGTCAATTGACTCACTGTCAATGATCAACGGTCCTAAAAGGACTCCAACTAATCTAGGTGCAACTGATTGTCACTATTACCATCTAGTAGTCAGATTCACATGATCTAATGTTTGATCATTGAACAAGATACTATAGACTTAACTATCAGTGAGGTTTTATATTTACAACCTGCCATCGATGATGAGTGGTTTAATCTATTTAATTTTTGTTAATCCTTACATATCTGATGGTTAGATTGTTCTCAACCTGAACTAGAATGGTCTTAGGGGTTCGCAGTGATCTCTCCAGGAATCTAACCCATCCATTAAGTCCAACAATTTATTATCATCTACTCGCCTGACAGTGAGGCAGATCAATAGCTTAGCTAGACCATAACTCTCAGATTAGAGTGTCTACTAATAATCCTTTATAACCTAAATGTCGGATCAATTCTAGATATTACCGTTGATGATTCCTAGGGTTTTTAGCCTCGTTTAGGATAACATTCAATAATTTAGATCATACGGTAACACCTGAGTATTGAAAAGTACGAGGCATTACACTAGATGACTTGATCTATATAGAAAAATTCTTAGTCTTCCATTTTGTGCCGGCTAGATGATGTGTAAAAGAGAGAAAACCTAAATGAACAAGTTCGATTGATAATTGATCAATCGAGTGAACCTTTGATTAGTCTTAATTGATCGAAGGTCCCTCACTTGATCGATCAAGGATGGCCGAAAACATCAAGCAAGCTTTTTACCCAATTTTCATAGAAACCTCGATTGATCAACATATCGAGTTCGATTGATCAAAAGTACGAAAAGGTATCCAGCAAGCTTTTTATCTTTTTATCGAATTAAGTTTGATCGATCGAAGGGGTTGCTCGATCGATATATATTACCCGTTATAAATCCATTTGAGACTTTTCTCTATAAAACTAAAAACCAGATCTTTGTAGAACTAATGGATTTTGGTGAATTAGAAGCCCTAGTTTATTTTACTCTTCCCCAAACCTCCTAGGTTATATTTCAAAGAGATTCAGACTATCTACTTAGTGATTCTTCACTCTAATGAGCATTCAAGCTCTATTTCAAGAAAAACATGATCTTAAGCCTTTTCTAGAATTTAGACATTAATTTCATAGGCAAATTCTAATGTCGATTAACATCTAGAGTGTCCATCTAGGTGAATCCCTATTTGAAAACCAACTATCTATTATTTATAGGAGATTCCATGTGAGACCCGACCCGAGTTCGCATGTGTGCATGTGTGTGTGTGAGTATGTATCTTATTCATCATGGTCTCATGGTCCTACCGGTCGAATCCCGATGACCCACAACCTTTGGATAATGTTTGCAGTCATCCTTAAGTTCGGTCATGTAGACCCGACTCAGATTGACCTGAGACTTATGCCATTGCGACGCATCGTCGCTGCGGTTCCAATGCTGGGTCTCGTGCATAAATCCGATATGTAGATCAAAAGTTGTGTACATTTCAATATATGACGATTGATCATGTGGCCCACTTAAGTGGAATGCATGTGGACCACCATTATCCTTGGCACAAGTTCCAATGTACACTACTCACACACTACACAATTACATGGAACTAACACCACCAACCACAAACACCACCAGGAGGCCTAGTCTAACCTACAACTTTGTAAACTCCTCTCTATGGTAATGATGGATTCTCTTATAAACCCATCATGGTCTCTCTTTCTCTCACTCATTTCCCTCTATTGCTAAAATTTCCAGTAACTTCCCTTCCATCTCCTTCTGTTCTCCAGCCCCTTCTCCCTCCAATCCCCCATCACCTAGCCCTTGGAACATGATCTCAACCATAGATCTATAACCCTTGGAGCTTAAGGAGCTTGGAGATAGCAGAATCTTGAAGATTCAAGGTGGGTGATTCATGGGATTAGTCTCTTTCCTTTCCTCTTGCATGAACCTTTTTCATTTGATTGGGAGTGTGTAGGACCCACCAATCAATGGTGGAGGTCCTACATGACTCCATGAGTGTGGCTAATAACTCACTTTATGCATGCATGATTACCATGATGGGACCATTCTCCATGGACCCCATCATAAGATTTCCCTTTGATTTATAGGTTTGTGGGTCATCTATACCCTTGGTCCTTGGTGGAGATGGCATCTCCACCATTGGATTTTGATTAGAGAATGCATGCATGGGTAGATCTTGTAATCCCATCAATATAGTGATATGTGTGGTTTATGATGAAGGGAAGGGCCTCAATGTGGTGGAACCCCTTCCCTTGTGTCCGATTCTTACTATTCTTTTGCGACCCGTGATCAATTAGAAATGGGCTACCTCTTGGGGACCAATTGTGGTTGGATGTCCACATTGGTGGCCTTAAGATAAGCCCATGGGCTTTTATGGGTGGTTAAAGGCCCACCATAGACCCTTACTAGGCCCGTCTCATCTATTTAGGCCCATATCATTGTTCTCCTTAGTCTCATGGGCTACCCCGGGTAAATGGGCCCTCACTAGAGGTTGTATTCCTTATGAGGAAATTGGTTAAGTACCTAGACCTTTCATGGTTAGGTAAAGAGTTCATCTTCACCTCATTGGCATCCCTATTCATCTTCATGGCCCACTCCCATACGCATCATATGCATGCTTGGTTGAGGTATGATTGGCTATGGTTGTGCCATTGTGTAGGGTATGTTGGTATCTCCCCGAGGGGTGGAGTTTTCTCCTCTGGAGCATGATAGATGCTTGAGATTAATGCATGAGTGATTATGTGATTCATGCATCTAGCATTTGCATAGCATGTGGGTATCCGCCCTTGCTTCATCAGGGCCTTGCCTCCACAGGAATATTCATGGATGGCCGTATGTGTAGACACCGAAAATATTCGTTGAGCATACCGGGTGCATAGGATGCCCATGAGTGAAATTCTCAAAACTTCTATGGTACCAAGGATCTGTTCTAACACCGTGACTGGGTAGAATATATGAGCGCAGGAGGGCCTTATACCGTTAGGCCGCGACTCCCACTGTCGTGTAGTCGATTGGATAGGGGTGTGGCCTTACCTACCTGGTGTAGGGGGCATTGCTGGCTGAGTCTGACCAGCTCGTGAATGGGTCCACTACCGTCAGGCCTTGCTTGTGATTGGTTGTCCACAGGCGGGTAGTGAGGTCTCTTACGCTCGTTTGACTGTGCGGGGTCTGTAGAGTGGCAGTCATTCAGCAGTGTAATGGACCCCGGTGATTTCCTTATGATTGAAAATGTATTTGACTTGTGGTTTGGATATGAGCACTGGCATTACTTGCATTGCATTAGCATTGGCTGTGTAAGACCCTTCATGCATTGTCTTGGTATGACATCCAGTACTCATCGCATCGTATTCATGATAAGCCTTGGTAAGGTTGGTTATATCCTCATTGAGCATTTTTCCCATCTTGCACCTCCTATTATTCTTATGTGTATCATTGTCACACACCTACACCACCCTCTGAGCTTCTATAAGCTTATGCACGATTGATGCATGCAGGAGATTCTAGGCAGGCGTCGTAGCAGTATAGCGTGGAGTAGAGCTGAAAATTTGAGGACTCCAGTGTTGCCGACCTTTCTCTCCTTTCCTTTTTGTCTCATGTATGTCCTTTTGGACCTTATGGATGATTATAAAAGTTTAAATTTATAGTGGATTTTGCGATGTGTGCCTTTTTTATCCTCAGATGTTCTTGCTGTGATCTTGGGTATGCTCGTATTGGCAATGATTATATTGTTATGAAAAATCCTCCTTATAGGATCCCAGGATCGGAACCTGCCTCGGGAGTCGAGAATAGGGTACTATGGAGGCTGTTATGGCCAGAACCGGCCATCGGGTTCCTTGTGATTCCGGTTACTGAGTCTGGGGCGTGATAGGAGTTGGTATCAAAGCATAGCAAGTAATTCTGGAATAACTCAGGATAACATCGCATGTCTGCCAAGAACATAGGACAAGTAGTGTCCCAAGATTCTTCCTTTTGCTCCGTATTGAGCCTATAATTGCCCTGATTCCTTGCATCATCGTTATTTTGTAAATGATATCACGTGGTTGTGGCACCCGTGGTCGTGGTGCCCGTGGATGAGGCACCCGAGGTACCCATCCTACTCGAGCACATCCTGCTCCCATTATTGAGGATCCTATTCCTGAGGTCTCGATCCGGCCTACTCCCCCCGTTGAGCCCAAGCGCCCGTACCTCCAGTTACACCAGTTCCCTGACCTATCCCCTCTCCTCAACCTATTGTTCCGGTTACAGAGGCTCCAGTTGCTCCAGTTCCCCCACCTATTCCCCCTCTTCGGTCTACTATTTCTGTTTCGGAGGCTCCTGCTCCAACGGCCGCACCAGTGCCTCCGCCTAAGGTGAGTGCTGCCCCTTCTTTTCCGATAGTACCTATAGGAGCTGAGCATTTCTAGCAGCTGATGCAGCTAGTTGCCACCGCATTGTAGACCAGTCAGCCAGCTACCACTGAGGTTTTCGTGCAGTCTGACTTACCGCGTGCTAGTGCGATAGCCCGAGAGTTTTGGTAGCATAATCCCCCTAGGTTTAGTGGTGATCTTGACCCTTCTGCAACTGAGGCTTGGAGCACTGAGGTTGCGAGGATTTTTGACACTATACAGTATCCTGCGGGCCAAAGAGTATCCCTTGCCACCTACCTTCTTCATGGTGAGGCCCGTCACTGGTGGTCATCCATTTCCAGGATGGTCGGGTCTCAGTTCGTTTGGACATGGGAGGAGTTTGTGACCCGCTTAGACCAGAAGTTCTTCCCTGAGCATGTTCAGATCCAGCGGGCGATCGAGTTTGAGACCCTAGTGTAGGGTGAATGACTGTATCTCAGTATGAGACCCGTTTCTTGGCCTTATCTAGATTTTCTCCTCATCTCACTAGCGATGAGAAGATGAGAGCCCGTCGTTTTGTGACTGGTTTGTGCCCTGCCCTTCATAGTTGTGTGGTAGGGCACTGTTTGGAGACATTTGACCAGGTCATCCATCAGGCACTAGTTTACGAGGAGGACAGGGCTATGACTCAGAGGTCGAGAGAGTAGAGTTCCGATGGAGACCGGAAGAGGAGTGCACTAGCCAGCAGTTCCAGCAAGCACCGTCAGCAGAGATGGAAGGGCAGATCAGGATTTCAGCAGCCTACGGTTTAGACAGTAGCTTCTTCCTCGTCATCAGCACCGCCAACCGCTTCATCTATCAGCCCCTTTTCTAGTGTATGCTTCGGTTGTGGACAGGACGGGCATCGGAGGCGCGAGTGCCCTCTCCCCATTCAACAACAGAGGCTACCGCAGTTACCTCTTCCTCGTCCTCCTCAGTAGTAACAGAGAGCTCAGCTTCCACCCACCACTCCTAGGGCCCTCCTTAGTAGCAGAGGCAGCCAGGCAGACCTCCTTAGTAGCGACAGCAGCAGCAGAGATAGCAACAGCAGAGACAACAGTAGTCGCAACACCAGCAAAGGGGATATCCGTATGTTGTTTGATCCCTAGGCCCAGTATGTATAGCAACCCAACAGGCTCAAACTCAGGACCCTCAGTCTTCCGGGTTGCTTCCCCTACCAGTTAAGGGCCACTTTTATTCTGCACACTAAGCACCAGGCCAGGACCCGCAGTCATCGACCGGTGGAGTCGTTGAGGGTATTCTTCTTATTTCTGCTTGTGTTGCTCATGTTTTGTTTGATTCTGGCGATTCCCATTCTTTTATGGCCGAGCAGTTTTGCCGATCGACCGGTATTCCATCAGAGGCCGTGTCTGAGGCCTTGACCGTTTTGACTCCCATGGGGAAGTCTATTGTGTTGACTCGTCGTTGTCCTTCTTACCTGGTGTTAGTGGGCGAAATGTTCCTCCCTACCGATCTATTCATGATGCTGATGGCAGGATTTGATGTGTTCTGGGTATGGACTGGATTGCGAAGTATCGTGTCATCTTAGACTGTGCCGCGAGGACGGTTATGTTTCACATTCCTGACTTGCCGGTATTCCAGTTCATCGCTGAGCCCAGAGGAGAGTCGTTATCTAGTTTCTTGGCTTCGGTCGTTGAGGATTTTGTGGCAAAGAGTATTGAGCAACTACCAGTTGTTTGTGAGTACCCGGATGTGTTTTAGGAGATATTGGGTTTGCCGCCTCGTCGGCAAGTGGAGTTCCAAATTGATTTGGTTTCCGGTGCCGCGTGTATCTCGAAGGCCCCCTACCGGATGGCACCGTTAGAGTTAAGGGAATTGCAGGAGCAGTTGGATGAGATCCGGGAGTTAGGTTTTATTCGTCCCAGCAGTTCACCTTGGGGAACTCCGGTATTGTTTGTGAAGAAGAAGGATGGTTCGTTGTGGCTCTGTATGGACTATCACGAGCTCAATAGAGTCACCATCAAGAACCGATACCCGTTTCTCGGTATTGATGATCTGTTCGATCAATTGAAGGGTGCGCAGTATTTTTCCAAGATAAACTTGTGATCCGGTTACCATCAGATTCGGGTCCGAGAGGAGGACATTCCGAAGATGGCTTTTCGGACATGCTATGGTCACTTTGAGTTTTTGGTCATGTTATTTGGACTGACCAATGTGCCCACCGTATTCATGCAGCTGATGAATGAAGTTTTTCGGTTGTTTCTCGATCAGTTCGTGGTGGTATTCATTGATGATATTCTTGTATATTTGAAGACCCAAGAGGACCATGCTGAGCACCTGTGGATTATGCTTGAGACCCTCCGTGCCCACCAGTTGTATACAAAGCTAGAGAAGTGCGAGTTTTGGCAGGGGGATATGAAGTTCCTCGGCCACGAAGTGACGAGGGAGGGTGTCGCTGTGAACCCTTCGAAGGTTGATGCAGTACGTCAGTGGGGCTAGCCCACGAATGCGTCCGAGATTCGCAGCTTCCTTGGTCTACCGGGATATTATCGACGGTTTATCGAGGGTTTCTCCCTTATTGCAGCACCGCTGACCCAGTTGACGCGGAAGGGCGCCGACTTTATCTGGAGTGACTCTTATGAGAAGGCATTTAAAGAGTTGAATGACCGCCTCACGTCCGCTCCTGTTCTCACTCTTCCTGATGGGAGTGAGAGTTTTGTTGTTTTTACTGATGCTTCTAGAATTGGCTTGGGTGCTGTACGATGCAGCACGGGAAGCCAGTAGTGTATGCTTCGCACCAGCTTAAGGTCCATGAGCTGAACTACCCCACTCATGATTTAGAGCTTGCAGCAGTTGTCTTCGCACTGAAGGTGTGAAGGCATTATCTATATGGGGTCAGGTTTGAGTTCTTCTCGGATCATAAGAGCTCGAAGTATTTATTTTCGCAGTCCGAGTTGAACCTGTGACAGAGGCAATGGATGAAGTTGCTGAAAGACTATAATTTTGACCTTCAATACCACCCGGGCAAGGAAAACGTGGTGGCACAGATGATGGTGCGAGAGTGGTAGATGCTTGAGGATGTTTCAGAGTATGACTTTGAGTTCAGACTGCAGTCTTCCATTGTTCAGCTTTCGAGCTTATCGATTCAACCCTCTTTGGTGGCTAGGGTGATCGAAGCTCAGCAGATAGACGAGTCACTTTAGAAGTACCGAGTAGAGGCCAAATCCGTGGAGTAGTTAGATTGGCAGATTATTCCGATGGTGGGTGGATTATGCTTCAGAGGCCAATTGTGTGTCCCGAACGTGCCAGAGTTGCATCCTGATCTGATGACCGAGGTACACCGATCGAGATTTACTATCCACTCGGGCTCTACGAAGATGTATCGTGATATGAGGAGGCAGTACTTCTCGCAAGGGATGAAGCGCCAGATTGCAAGTTTTGTGGCCGAGTGTGACACATGCTAGCGTGTCAAGGCTGATCATCAGAGACCTCCTGGTCCCTTGTAGCCGTTGAGCATTCCAGAGGAGAAGTGAGAGCACGTATTGATGGACTTCATCGCAGGTTTGCCGAGGACTCAGCTAGGTCACGATACCATCTAGGTTATCGTCGATCGTCTGAAGAAGTTGGCTCATTTCATTCCAGTGCGTGCTTCCTAGTCCATGGACCGGTTGGCGAGGATATTCATTGAGGAGATAGCGAGACTGCACAGCGTCTCAGTTTCGATCGTTTCAGACCGAGACTCCAGATTTACGTCTCAGTTTTGGAGGAGTTTCCAGTAGGTGCTGAGGGTCACTTTGCGTCTTAGCTCCGTTTATCATCCGCAAACAGATGGGCAAACCGAAAGGGTCAACCAGATACTTGAGGATATGCTTAGGGCTTGTGTGATCGACTTTATGGGCAGTTGGGATGAGCATATGTGCTTCACCGAGTTCGCATACAACAACAGTTATCAGGTGACTATCGGCATGACTCCTTTTGAGGCACTTTATGACAGACCGTGCAGATCTCCTAGTTGTTGGACCGAGGTTGGAGAGCATCATCTCTTAGGTCCCGAGCTTGTGCTACAAACGTCGGAAGCTATTGATGTTATCAGGCAGAGGATGTACACAGCTCAGAGCCGGCAGAAGAGTTTTGCTGATTGTTGGCATCACCCCTCGAGTTCGTGATCGAGGACATAGTATATCTCAAAGTCTCTCCTATGAAGGGCATGGTTCATTTTGGTGTGAAGGGCAAGCTCGCTCCGAGATTTATTGGACCTTTTGAGATAACCGAGCGCGTGGGCGCTATGTCCTATAGGCTTTCCTTACCCCCCTGAGTTGTCCGCGATCCACGATGTGTTCCATGTTTTTATGTTACGGAAATGTGGGTCGGACACTATTCCCGTGATTGATTGGCAGTCACTTGAGGTCCATGAGGATGCTTCCTACATTGAGCAGCCAATTCGTATTCTTGATCGGAAGGAGCGGGTCCTCAGGACCAAGGTCATTCCCTTGGTGAAAGTGCAATGGGGTCATCGTTCGGAGGCCGAGACGTCTTGGGAACACGAGGCTGAGATTAGAGGGCGTTATCCCTATTTGTTTGTTGATTGATATATGCAAATTGTATTACCTTCTCTTTTGATGATTGCTATATGATGATGGTGTTGCTTTTCATTTTGTCCTGCATTGGTCAATTTTGGGGACGAAATTTCTTATTGGTGAGGAGCGTTGTGAGACCCGACCCGAGTTTGCATGTGTACATGTGTGTGTGTGAGTATGCATCTTATTCATCATGGTCTTGCAGTCATACTGGTCGAATCTCGGTGACTCATGACCCTTGGATAGTGTTTGCGGTTATCCTTGAGTTCGGTCATGTAGACCCGACTCGGATTGACCTGAGACTTATGCCATTGCACTGTATCGTCGCCACGGTTCCAACGCCGTGTCTCGCTCATAAATCCGATATGTAGATTAAAAGTTGTGTACATTTCATTTTATGACCATTGATCATGTGGCCCACTTAAGTTAAATGCATGTGGACCACCATCACCCTTGGCATAAGTTTCAAGGTACACTACCCATACACTATACAATTGCATGAAACTAACACCACCAAGAGGCCTAGTCTAACCTACAACTTTGTAAACTCCTCCCTATGGTAATGATGGATTCTCTTACAAACCCATCATGGTCTCTCTTTCTCTTTCTCATTTCCTTCCATTGCTGGAATTTCCAGTAACTTCCCTTCCATCTCCTTCTCTTCTCCAGCCCCTTCTCCCTCTAATCCCCCATCATCTAGCCCTTGGAACATGATCTTAACCATAGATCTATAACCCTTGGAGCTTAAGGAACTTGGAGATAGGAGAATCTTGAAGATTCAAGGTGAGTGATTCATGTGATTAGTCTCTTTCCTTTCCTCTTGCATGAACCTTTTTCATTTGATTGGGAGTGTGTAGGACCCACCAATCAATGGTGGAGGTCCTACATGACTCCATGAGTGTGGCTAACAACTCACTTTATGCATGCATGATTGCCATGATGGGGCCATTCTCCATGGACCCCATCATAAGATTTTCCTTTGATTTATAGGTTTGTGGGTCATCTATACCCTTGATCCTTGGTGGAGATGGCATCTCCACCATTGGATTTTGATTAGAGGATGCATGCATGGGTAGATCTTGTAATCCCATCAATGTAGTGATATGTGTGGTTTGTGATGAAGGGAAGGGCCTTAATGTGGTGGAGCCCCTTCCCTTGTGTCCGATTCTTATTATTCTTTTATTGATCTATTATTCTCAGATGTGTATGGCCCACCTTGTGGCCTGGAAGTATCCAGACCATCCAAAGAGAGTGGAAGCCCATGTCTGTCAACTCTATGAACATAGGTACCCCATTTGCTCCTTTTTGGACTCATGTAATGGATTTTATGGTATGGATTAGGTCTGGATATTTGTGGGGCCCACTGAGGTGGACCACAACTCAAATTCCATAGGGTGATCTCCTCTTATTTTGGTTCCTATGCTCATTTTATTTCATGTGCATGTTGCGGCCTAGAAATATTTTGGACAGATTTTTGTTGGACTTTGGGCTTGAATTTGGGACTGATTGTGGGACCTTTTGTACCCATCAAATATACTTTTCTGAAAGGTGAGAATCTCATCTTGATGTCCCCCAAATTTTAACTCCATATGACCTTCATTAGGGTCCCAAAGATGTGGTCCAAGTGAGGTGGACAGTCTGGATTTTCTGCACTATTCCAGCAACATTCCACCCTGGACAAGTTGGAATTCCAAAATTTATTAAAATACTTTTAGGTGTCTAAAAATTATAAAAATGTACAGAGAGGTGGTCCACTCATGGTAGGACCCACCTACAAAATTTTGGGGCCAATGGACACCTATACACTTCATGGTGGTGCCTGGACCGGCCCATTACAATATGGTGTCCAGATCAGTCCAATTTTTAGGACAGATTGATTTCTTTAAATAAATTAAAATATTTTTAGATGTCCAAAAATTCTGAAATTTTGTGGAGTTGTGGTCCACTCATGGTAGGACATACCTACTAAATTTTAGGGCCAATGGACCCTTTACACACCGTGGCGAGGGCCAGACTGGCCCACCACGTTGGGACATCCAGGTCTGTCCGATTTTTTGGATAGACTGTTTTTTTTAATTAATTAAAATACTTACGAATATTCAAAATTTCTAAAATTTTGTGGAGGTGTGTCCAACCTATGAAAGTGTCACTCTGTAACATTTCAACCCCAAATGACCCCATTCAGGCATCCAAAAGAATGAACCAGGATGGTTGGACTGCCAGATTTTTCTGTTGTGCAGTCCAGCAATATGCCTTAATAAAAACCATAATTAAAAAATGTTTCCTTTGATGGTGGGTCACCTTTTTGGGTTTCCTCTTATTGTATGCATGATGAGGGACTTTGGGCCTCATTTCTTAGAGTTTTAGAGGCCCTAGACCCACTCTAATGAAGTGCCCAAATTTAGGACAACAACATGCATTGTCGAATTTCCTGTACATTATTGTCCCCTTTGTTATTTCAAAACTTTTGGGCCCCAACCCATTGGGCTTTATGTGTGATTAGTTGGGGACCCATCCCTGATGTTCTAAGGCCCATTGGGGCCATGATTAATGAGCCCACCATATTTAGGAAATTGGGCATTTATTGCTCCCTTATATGTTAGAATACTCTTGGGCCATTTTCTTTTACCATACTATTATGTTGGGCTAGTGGGCCAGGATTACAGAAGTAGATGGGCCTTTGGTTGCCCACCAAATCAACTTTATACTTGGGCCGGGTTGTAGGCCCAACCTTACTTGACTAATAGCATGACATTTGCCTATGTGGTTTGAGCAATGGGCTGCCCATTAGGCCACCACAATATATGAGATTAGTGGCCTTTATGTTGGGCCCTAACCCTTCCCCTATGGGCCCATAGTGGTATGTATGGGTTGGGCTATGTGTGTTTTCCTTGGACCCATGTTTTGGATAGGCCTTGGGCCGCCTTTCTAAAGCCCAGCATGAGTGTATGTGGTATATTTATGGCTGCCCATTTCTTATTTCTAATGTTATGTGGGCCTTGGGCCTTGATCCATGATCAATTAGAGATGGGTTACCTCTTGGGGACTAATTGTGGTTAGATGTCCACATTGGTGGCCCTAAGGTATGCCCATGGGCTTCTATGGGTGGTTAAAGGCCCACCATAGACCCTTACTAGGCTCGTCTCATCTATTTGGGCCCATATCATTGTTCTCCTTAGTCTCATGAGCTACCCCAGGTAAATGGGCCTCCACTAGAGGTTGTATTCCTTATGAGGAAATTGGTTAAGTACCTAGACCTTTCATGGTTAGGTAGAGAGTTTATCTTCACCTCATTGGCATCCCTATTCATCTTCATGGCCCACTCCCATATGCATCATATGCATGCTTGGTTGAGGTATGATTGGCTATGGTTGTGTCATTGTGTAGGGTAAGTTAGTATCTCCTCGAGGGGTGGAGTTTTCCCCTCTGGATCATGATAGATGCTTGAGATTAATGCATGAGTGATTGTGTGATTCATGCATCTGGCATTTGCATAGCATGTGGGTATCCGCCCTTGCTTCATCAGGGCCTTGCCTTTACAGGAATATTCACGGATAGCCGTATGTGTGGACACCGAAAATATTAGTTGAGCCATACCGGGTTTATAGGATGCCCATGGGTGAAATTCTCAAAACTTTCATGTTACCAAGGATCTTCTCCAATGCCATGACCGGGTAGAATATATGAGCGCACGAGGGCCTTATACCATTAGGTCGCGACTCCCACTGTCGTGTAGTCGATTGGATAGGGGTGTGGCCTTACCTGCTTGGTGTAGGGGGTATTGCTAGGCTGAGTCTAACCAGCTCATGAATGAGTGCGGTACTATCAGGCCTTGCTGGTGATTGGCTGTACACAGGCGGGTAGTGAGGTCTCTTATGCTCGTTTGACTGTGCGGGGTCTGTAGAGCAGTAGTCATTTAGCAGTGTAATGGACCCCGGTGATTTTCTTATGATTGAAAATGTATTTGACTTGTGGTTTGGATATGAGCACTAGCATTACTTGCATTGCATTTGCATTGGTTGTGTAAGCCCCTTCATGCACTATCTTGTTATGGCGTCCAGTACTTATCGCATCATATTCATGATAAGCCTTGGTAAGGCTAGTTATATCCTCATTGAGCATGTTTCCCATCTTGCACCTCCTACTATTCTTCTGTGCACCATTGTCACACACCTACACCACCCTCTGAGCTTCTATAAGCTTATACACGATTGATACGTGCAGGAGATTCTAGGCAGGCGTCGCAGCAGCAGAGCATGGAGTAGAGCTGAGCATTTAAGGACTCCAGTGTTGCCGACCTTTCTCTCCTTTCCTTTTTGTCTCATGTATGTCCTTTTAGACCTTATGGATGATTGTAAAAGTTTAAATTTATAGTGGATTTTACGATGTGTGCCTTTGTTATCCTCAGATGTTCTTGCTGTGATCTTGGGTATGCTCGTATTAGTAATGATTATATTGTTATGAAAAATTCTCCTTGTAGGATCCTAGGATCGGAACCTGCCTCAGGAGCTAAGAATGGGGTACTATGGGGGCTATTACGACCAGAACCGGCCATCGGGTTCCTTGTGATTCCAGTTACCGAGTCTGGGACGTGACATTCCACCATCCTCTCATTACCTTGGTAACCTCATTAGAGCAGTGTAGGGTGGCCAATTCAAGGAAGCAGAAGAAGATCAATTTCAAAGATCGAGGATGCACAAGAGAAGCAGATTCAAAAAGTGAAGATGCATCTTAAGCAAGGTGCTATAATAGGGCTCAATTCGACAAGTAGGGTTATCATTTTAAAGTCCATATACTCTTTCCTTGTGTAGGATTGAGTATAGATTTTGTGACCCAAACTCGATCAAGTCTTTGTATAGGACTCCGACGGGAGTGTACGTGTGTTAAGACCTTGTATAAGCCTTCAACAGGAGTATACGTTTTATTAAGTCCTTGTGTAAGCCTCCGACGAGAGTGTACATGTGTAAGTCTCCGTGGGAACCTCTGACGGGAGTGTATACTTGTAAAGGTTCGAGTTGAACCTACTAAAAATCTCCAAGATAGTGGAGTTTGGTACATTCGAGAAGAGTGCGTTTATCGAGAGTGGACTAGGCAAGTGGCCAAACCACTATATATCTGATCTTTGTGATTGTTATTTGAACATGCTATTCTATTTATATTTGTGAGTTGAATGGTTTAATTCCTATGAATGCATAATTAGATTTTTTTAAAGCATTTGATTGATAGCACACGAGCACAAAAGATATTTATCTCACATAAACTAGTTTCTCAATTACTTGAATTTCTTGTAGTTTATGTACTTGGACCCACTTGGCATGGAAGCTTAAGTGGTGGTTAATGTTAATTAGCACATATTTTTAAGTGGTCCTATTCACCCCCTCTAGGACTTATCCATAGTTCTAAGCTTCGGTGAGCTTCCTTGCATAGCGTGTGGTGTCGTGTTAGATAACATTTACAATTTCAATTGGTCTTGGAGAGGGTTACTCTTCAAGGACTTAACCATCTAGAGTAAGATCCGTAGAATGTTTAGAATTATGTCTAACCATGAGGAGAATGTCGTCACATGACTACTGTATTTTGATGGTTCTAAATATAGCTATTGAAAGGCTAGGATGAGGGTATTCTTAAGATCCACTAACCCTATGGTCTGGACTGTTGTTGAACAAAAATGGTCTATGTCATAGAACATGTTGTGGTTGACGGTAGAACCATTACCACTCCCAAAGATAAATCCAATTATAGTGTTGATGAGAGAGTTAAATATGGTTATAATGCCAAAGCTCTCAATTTAATTTATTATGCAATTTCCCTCCGATGAATTTAAATGCATTTGTACATGTGATATGGGAAATGAAGCGTGGGAAATCTTAGCAACCACCCATGAGGGAAATAACATAGTAAAATGTTATAAAGTTTAGCTTAAAATGTTATAAAGTTTAGCTTTTGACCACATAATTTAAGAATATTAAAATGGAAGAGTCTAAAACTTTCATGGAGTTTTATAATAAATTGAACGATAAGTGCAACTCCATGTGGGGTTTAGAAGATAATTCTTAATGGGCATATATGTAGGAAAATACTTAGATCCCTTCTAAATTGGTTCACTTCCAAATTAACCTTAATAGAAGAGTGTAGAGACATAAATGAGATGAAAATATAAAAACTTATAAGTTACCTATGCACATTTGAACTAAAATTTAGAGAAACCCTATAGAAAGAAACACACTGTCTTGAAAACTTCAAATAGGCATAAGAATTTAAAAAAAAAAAAAAAATCGAATATGAAGATGATGGTGATGTTGAGGAAGATAAGGTTGAGGAAATGGCCAGAAATTTTAAGAAATTCTTCATGATTAGTAGAGGGAAGGGTTGTGACACAAAAGAAAAATTGATTGAACCTGTGCGTGTAGGTAAATTTTTCAAGAAATTGAGTGTAACCCAATATTACAAAAGTGAGGGTTATGGATATGTTGCCTCTATATGCACTACCAAAATAAGATCCAAGGCAAGTGTATGGTAGCAACATGGGATGGTATGGAGGAGTCCAGATCCGATTCAGGAGACTCTCCGAGTGATGAAGACTTTAGATATTTATGTATTCTAATGGCCTCCATCACTACTCCTCTCCCTAGAGACTTAGGAGAAGATTCCAACTATAACACTTCAGAAGAAGAAGAAGAGTCATCCTTTGATGAAGAAGATGAAGATTTGAGAAGATAAGGATTTGTAAGAGCCCCTACGATTAGTTTTATGCTAAATGTGTGAAGATTTTTAAACAACTGGGTGAGTAAAGGCAGAAAAAGAATCAATTGGCTAATGATCTATAAAAGGTAAAATATGAAAATGTCATCGTTGTACAAGAAAAGGAAACTTTCAAGTCTGATATAGATGAGACTTTAAGGAGAGATGCTAGCCTTGAATATGAGCTCAAAAAGTTAGATCTATTTATCAAGGATTGAGACAAGAGGTTAGCCAGCTTGAATCTCTTCTTGCTAATATTAAAGTTGAGGTTACCCAAGAAGACCAAATAAGTATATCATTAAGTATGGGTAAGCCTTTAGGGGATAAGAGAGGTTTGGAGCTTAATAATTATACTTGTATATCATCCTTTATACATCCGATAATCTAAAATGACTTGTTTGCTTCAGGAGGTAGATCGAGAGCCTCTCCTATGTCCCATACTTGTGGAGACGTGGGTGTTCACAACCCCAAGTGCAAGGCTGCACTGTAATAATAACTTGGTGAGAACGAGGTCGAATCCAAAGGGATTTACCTTGTACGTATTCTGAAAATAACTAAAACTAGAACTAGTAATCTAAAATTTGAAAATTTAAAGAGAAATTGTTGTGAATTAAATCTATCTGAGTAATGAAAACTAGAGCACTAAGGATCCACTTGCAGTTATTATGATGTTACGCTACTTGATTCAATCGAACACAACTGGAATTAAAGTCCTATTCTATCTAGTTGGAAGATAGAGCAGTTAAATTATAACATGGTGCTAAACTTCATTGAATTAGTTCACACATGAAGCACCAATCTTATGATCGCAGAGAATTCATGCATCAACCATGCCCGTAGATGATGATGGATCATGAATTTTACAGATCACAAGATTGCAAAATGGATAAGAAGATATCAAAAATTTTTCGAGCGTCTACTGTAATTTCAGTCATAATAAATCATAAAAAATTGAAAATATTCCTTCATTCAAACTAGAAATTAATGAAAGTTCAACATAAACTTCAATAAAAATAGAATAAGCATCAAAATAAACTACAAGCTTCACCTCTTAGCTCTAACTAAGAGATTAACCAACCAAGATATGATTAAGCTAAAAACTCTTAAAGGAAAGCATGCAAAACTAAGGAAGAAGAAAGACCTCATTAGAAGATATTACACCCTTGGATTTACTCCTCTAACCCTAATTCATGTTTAAAATCCCTTGGAGAACCCAAATATATCGGCTTTATTTGATCGACTTTGGAAACTACCTCAATTTTATGTACTTTATGCACCTTCAATAGCAGTTCGAAGTCATCGAAGGTTGCAATTCAAGTTGAATTCGAATTCGAAACTTCACGCCATTCGCACTATGTAAGTCATCGATGTCATCGACCAATCTTCGATCTCATCGAATAGATCCTCAATGCAATTGAAATTGGTCCAGAACTATCCAGCAATTTGATCTTGAAAATCCAGAAATTCTTCATGTCATCGAACTGGCTTCGATGACATCAAAACTTGCCTTCGATGGAATCCAAGTTTCTTTGATGGAATTAAATTTTGTACCTAATTTTCTAACAACAAACTTGATTTTTCACTACAATCTTGATGTCATTGATCGTCCTTCAATGGCATTGAACACTTTGATGTAATCGAAGTATGCTCGATGCAATCAAATAGTCAAGTTCAGCAACTCTTAAATTTCTGCACTTTGAAAATTAAATATTCTTCCCTCTTCACTTGGTTTTCTTAGATCTTGGACCCTTGAAATCTTCAATCTTGGCCTCCAAATATCAAATCCTTACTTTGGCAATTATTGAGCATCAAATCCATGCTTTTAGCATCTGTTTCACCTTAAGCTCTCGAAATCACCTTGCAATAGAAACATGCATAAATATATCGATTAAGCGCTATTATGTTCATAAAACTAAGATATTGACAGGGGGAAATATGCAATATTTGATACTCAATAGTGGGGTAAATTTAAATGTTTGATCTCAAATAGGCCCCAATCCACCTTAATCTGAATCTGAATAGGTAAATACATCATGGATGAGAAATCGACACAACAATGGAGAAGCCCCCTAAAGTATTGTCGAAAAATAATAAGTTTCCAACCCCTCCTAAAATAACCAACTATATGAGGGAGTTGTTAAATCAAGTTATACTACTAAATGAGAAAACTAGCAAAATGTTTAGTTGAGGGAACAAAAACTAGGGTAAGAATAACATAGGTAAATCCCCTATTGTACATAGATCTCCAACTAGAATTCACCTAAGGGAGATGCACAAGAAAAATCATCTTTCCTCCTGAAAATAATCCGGGTCCTAGGAAAGTCATACCCAAGTGTGTTGTGAAGAAGGATAGGTGACCTTAGAAGGTTTATGTAATCTTATAGGTAAATATTAGGATTTAACCTCTTTTTTCATTTTAGTAGTTTAGATTTAAAGTTTCTTCATTTATGTATCATATGTTTTTGCTAAATTATCATTGGTCATGTAGCTTAATAGGCACATCTTTTAAATGACCATATATGCAAGCTCCATGGTTTTAATATATATACACTACCAAAAAAAGGGGCAAAGGATTCAGACCATGTTAGTTTTTTGCTACAGATATAAACCTTAGCTATAGTTGCTACGGTTTTAATCCGTAGCTAAAAAGTCGATACACCATTAATAATTAATAGTGTTGTAAGGGGCTCTATGAGGCTTAAAAAAAATTATATGTTCTATCTAAGCCATCTATATATTTGTAAATGTTACTTCAGAGGATGAAAAAAATAAAATTAGCTAGATCGAAGGCTCAAGTGGACCACATGATAGGAAACATGAATATTAAATTACAGTTGCTTCTTATGGTGTGATCCACTTGGGCCTTTAATATACCTGAAATTTGGTGTCGTAAACTAAAATAATTTATTAAAATTATTCATTGGAATGGATTAACCAAATACATCATGCTGGGCTCCACGGAGCCCCTGTCCAGACCGTCTGCTCCGTACGGTCCAAATTTAGGCGCGCGCTCAAAACAGAGCAGCGCCCAAAGAGGGTATTTCACTCACTCTCTCTCTCTCTCTCTCTCTCTCTCTCTCTCTCTCTCTCTCTCTACGGGTTGGAAGGTCCCACACCCTAGCCGCACCTCCACCTCTCTCTCTCTCACTCTCACTCTCTCTCTCTCTCTATCTCTCTGTTTGAATTGGAAGAAGGTCCCCATGCCCTATACGCACCTCCACGCTCTATCTCATGTCTACCATCTTCGATGCCTACAAGAAGCACAAACGACAGATCAAGGCCTCCATTTAAACCCTAGATAGGGTTTTTGGGCAAAGGGGTGAGACGATAGGCAAGCAGACGGTGCAGGTGAGCTCCACTTTCTTCTTCTTAGGGTAGGGTTATCGTTTTCCTCATACACTCCTTTGCTAATTAGATATTAGCTTCTCGTAAATCATCTCTTTCAAATTGCATTTCTGTTTTCTGTCGTGAAAGCTAATATATAGGGTGTTTATGATGTTTTGTAGTTCTCGGTTCTTGGATGCGTTTAGATGCACCAATGAACCGAATCGCTAACCTTGTAGTTTCTTCTTTATGCTTTCTATTATTCACCGTTCATAATGACGATATGTAAAGTGTAGGCAAGGAAAATGCTTTTTTTTTCCTTCTCTCAATTTCATTATATTTCTAATAGAAATTCAACTTTTGGGCCATCTAAACGGGGTGCGAATTGCCTATGCCCCCAACAACAAGAAGTTCCTGTAGGCATAAGATGTGGGGTCCACCACAATGTCCGTGAGAAATCCACTCTGTTTGTCAGTTTCGCAAGCTCGTATAGGACAGGAGTCCAAAGTGAGGTAGATCCAAAAATGAGGTGGACCATGTGACATGAAACAGTTGGGGTTGAAAGACATCATTGGAAAATTCGTGAATCAGGATGATTATTGTGTTTTCAGTTCATCTAGAAGCAATAACTTTATGAATGATCTGGATGACATATAAACAACATGGCGGGTTCCAGGACCATGGCTGTTTCCTGTCATGTGGCCCGCTTGAGTTTGTATTTACCTCATTTATGGACTCTTATCCTATTTTGAGCTTGTTAAAGTGATGGATAGATTGCATTTTTCATAGGCATCTCAGTGGACCCCACACCTTCTTCCTTCAGGAACTTCTTATTGGCGGGGGCTGGGGCGGAAAGAAAAAAAGGAATGGGCTTGCTGTAATGACCTGTAAATTTTTCGTACAAAGGCTCGAGTATCACCTCGACCAGAAGTCACTTAGGATTAAATCCTTTAGAAATTTAACAAAGTTAACTAAGTGCTAAACTATATTAGCCATGAAATCCGTTAGAATCGCTTTAAATATGATCTGCAAGACCCAAAACTTGTAGAATCATTGACGCTAGGTTACCCTAAAGTCTAGGATTAAATTCATTACCTGACTACTCTGGGGAACAAATTGAAACTCCGTATTAGGTCTAGACCGCACATCAGAAGTCCGATTAACACGAAGTTAAGGAACTAGGACCGCCTCGCTGGGCTCGACAACCATCTCGGAAATCAAGTCTAGACAATTCCCACAGCCATTCGATCGCGTCCGGAGCGAGAGAGTGTGAAAACCACTCTTTCCTTTACAAAATAAATATCTTGAATAGTGATCTGGCACCATTCGGTTGCGGATCGGATTATACAACGACCGTCGAGAATCAGACCAAATTACACCCTCGGATCGGGAAAATTTCAGAACATTTACATGTACTTGGAATTTCGGATCGTGGCCCACTAACCGTTGAACTGAAAGTGGTCCGCCCCGTGTGATCTGGGAATCCGATCGAGTCAAAAACGTAATCCCACGTAGATCCATGAGTTGTGAGATTAAGTCTGACGTTTGGCTCAAGGAGGGCCGCCAGAAACACTCTTTTGAGCTGGAAAAGTGCCGAATTGCTTATAATAGTTGTACCTCTTGAACCAGAGTCTATTCCGGGGAGGTTTTAGGCTATATAAGGGCCTTAGAACAGCCCTCTCACAGCCATATGAATTTGGGATAAAACCCTAGAGAGAGAGAGAGAGGAAAAGAGAGAGAAAGCTTAGGAGAAGTGGGAGAATCTTCCTCCTACTGTTGCAAATCACCCCACGGGCTGCACCGCCTCTTTCCAGGCACTTTCCCGGCGATATCAACTCCGTTTTAAGGTGAGAAACCCTAACCCTAGATCTGATTTGAGGTGTATAGGCTATAGGTTGTGAAATAGCTAACCGATTTCACTCTTTAGGCTAGAAAACTCCCGAATACGGAAGCTCATCCAACCTTGCTGATTCGTTGAGATTCCAAGAGGCAAGGTGAGGACTTTAGGTGTATAGGTTGCGGTTTTCAACGCTTTCAATGTCAGATAATGGTAGATTCATGATCTACATGCAATTGCACATGTACAAAGTGCTTTCCATTTTCTGTTTCGATTAGAATTGTAGAATTTAGAATTTCACATACTCTAGGAATTCGTATAAAATACCGTATATGTATTTTTTATGGAAATGTGTTTGACATGTTTAATTGTCGTATGGATATATGATGTATGGATAAAATACTCATTTGGTGAAAGGGTTCGCCTAAATACATGTTTACTAATATACACCATGTATGTAGAAATACGGTATTGTAAGAAGTACCGTATACGTGTATATTTTAGCGATGTGTATGTCATGATTAATTGTTGTATAAATATATTATGTGTGTATAAATTAATTGCTTGGCGAAAAGAATCGCCGTATTACAAGTTCCCTTGTAAACACTATGTATGTTGAAATTAGGTATCCTAGAAAATACCCTATACGTATAAAATTTGCTGATGAAATTGTCGTGATTATTTGCTGTATGAATATGATGTATACATATAAAATACTAGTTCGGTAAAGGGACAGCCCTAGTGCACTTTCCTCTAACATACGTCATGTATGTTGAAAAAGTGCATTTCAAGTGTTTGTAAAAATTGCTTGTGAATGTAAGTGCTTAAGTGTTAGAACCTTAGGTAGGTGCTGAGATGGGATTCTCAACTACCTTAGAGCCACATATGATACCCTCCATGTGGTTATTTACTCTAACCACTCACCTATGAAATATATGTATTTGTATCCCTATTTGTATAGTGCTTTACAACATGCTTTTGAACATGCTTTGTAACTTGTTTATTAACATGCTTTATGACATGCTTTATAAAATGATTGCTAGCGTTCCTGAATTACCTTGTTTATCATACTGCACTTCACATATTATGGTTAGGAATTGATTGAGCTTGGGACTATGTCCATAGTCCAAGCATCCGGTATCAGACTTGGAATTGTGGTTGAGATTCGTTTCGCCACACATGATGTGTTGGCGAACCCGTGTCGTACTTCGGTTGGCGATAGTGGTTGGCCACACGAGGTGCTTCTGCGCTTCATATCGCCCAACTTGTTGTGCGCTCGAGCCAGCCGAACACGTCAAGTAACCCGTGTGTCTTTTTTATGTTCACCATGTTTGGTCGCTAATGTTTGAACCTAGGGTACTAAACTTACCAGTGAAAATCCCGTTAACCATGGTACCTCGATCCGCTAAGACTCATGAGCCGGGCATGGTGGTATGGGACACCATGGTCGAGCCGTCGGCCTCTGGCCTGCAGGGCTACGTGCCTCCCGTAGTGACCAAGGAGCAACTTAACTCGTGAGCCGATTATGGTGGTATGGGACACTATATTCGCGCCGTCGGCATACATTGATAAGGTGATGGGGAGTGGTGCAACCTTTGTACGTAATGACCACTGGTAGCCCTTTGTAGTGACCGCGAGCATATTCTCAAGTCGCAGGTGCGCCTTAGGGTTCGCCGTGATATATAGAGTATGAACTAGGCTGTTTTTACGTATAGTGATGAATCGTTTAAGGGGTGATGGGGAGTGGTGCAACCTTTGTGCATAATGACCACAGCGACCTCTGCGCAGATGACCTAAAACACACCATCGTCTGATATTAACTAGGACTAACGACCCTAGAATGGATCATGTTTGGGAATGATACAAGGGAGGTACCTTAGTTTCCCAACCCTGCTGTTTGAAATGGATTAATTAAAAACTCGGTAATCATGCTCATCATGCATCGCATGTGCCTGGAAGATGTGGAGCACTGTGGGATGTAAGCATGCCGCGAACGTGAGATGGTGTCGCATGAGAGAGTATGTCGGTGAGGGCATCCATCATACCTGCATTCATACTTGCATTAATCAGAGTAACTAGGAGTGTTTGATTTACTGCTTTATCATTACTGCTTGACTGTATTGATAACATGATAACTTATGCCTTATTGTTCCACTGAGTTAGTTACTCACTCCCACGTTACGGGATGGTGTTGCGCACACCAACCAGAATCTGTCTCAGGTTTAGGCGAGCCGACGACTCTGGAGGCGGAGCCTGATTATGACGAGGACTAGGAGGAGTTCTCGTATATGCAGTTCTCTAGCGGCTTCGACTAGGTTGCCGGGACCGACAGGTTTTACAGGGATTATACCTAGTTTATTTTTGACATTTTGATTATAAACAGACATGTATATGGTGACTCAGATGGATTCATACTCTAGAGAATGAAACATTTATTTTTGTTTCTTTACATACATATATATATACAGTTCAGTCTTCCGCTTGCTTTTATACAATTGATCTGGAGTATGAATTACTATTTTGGTATAATCTCATTCATGTTTATTGCTCTAACACAGACAACATTCAAACATCATTAAATATGTTGCATAAGTGATGCGTTGGAACTTGGGAGTTCAGTTACACTCGACGCCCAATTTTCAGGGCGTTACAAGTTGGTATCAGAGCATGATTTTTATTAAACCAGACCTGAGTTTTGTTCCCACGATGTCCACTGACGCATTACAACTTAGGAGGGTGTGTAAGAATATAGAAACAGTCTTAGGGTCTCCTGATTTCGCCGTTTGGCAAAGTTCATTAAAAATGGACAATTTGATCAAGTTCGTACTCGATCCCGACCGCACGTATGGATCTTAGACCGCTTCTAGACCGTCTAGTGATGTGTCTGGATCACAATACACCTTACTTAGGTAGTCAAAAATTTACAAAAGTCAGTGTGTGTTCGGGAGTGCCCGAAAGTGCCCGAAATAGAACAAATCGGGGTCGGAGGCCTACCCACGCTGATCCAGGGGTACCCAAGGTGGGACCCAGATATTTTTGGGGCCCAGGGGGCTGTACGAACCAGGCCATGGGGCCCCCTTTTTGAAATTTCAAAATTTTTTGGCGAGGCCTCGTCGATTTTCTGGCTGGGTCGGGCCCGCGGCCTAGGTCGGACGTATTTGGGGGTCCCTAAAACCCCCTGCCCTAGCTCCCGTCCTAAACCCATTTTCAAAAATCCCACTTCCTTCACAAACCCCTTCCCTTAGCCGTTTCTCCCTCCTACCTTGCTGCCATCTCTTGCAAATCGCCTCTCTACCTCTCTTCTCTACCAATTTCGACCACATCCCACCTTCCTCCATCGTGGAGTGCTGCCCCCTTCTTCATTTTCCCTTCGTTTCCCTCTTTTGGACCCCCCTACACGTTGTTGGAGGTCCCAAAATCGTGGGAGCTATCTCCCCACCTGTTCTTCCCATTTCCTTTCTTCCTTTCCCTACCTTTTGCACTCTCCCATGCTTGTCGGGGCAGTTGATCATGGAGAACCAGGGAAGTCAGCCCCTTTTCCCCTATTTCGTCATTTTTCCATGGCCCTTTTTGGAGTTGTGACAGTCATTTTCTCCATCTCCACCATCCTTTCTCTGATGGGCAAGAAAAAGAGTGCCGCTGATGAGGCCGGGCCTAGTCGCCCTACACGATCAAGGAGGTCGCGAGGCACCGTCGCTAGCCCGGGCTTTGCCCGAGTTTCGCACGAAGCGGGACCTTGATTCCCGGGATCCCGCCGAGCGTAGCGCGAATGCATTGGCGCGCTACCTCATGGAGTCTATGAGGATCGCAGAATTCTTTCGAAGCCCATGTGGATGGTCGGCTATTTGGGGAGTATTATTTGTTTGAGCAAGTGGAGGCGGCCCTCTGGGGTCCGTTATTTGAGGTCAGGGGTCGCGCAAATTCCGGCACTGTCAGAGCCTCCTACGCCAACATTCGCAAGCCTACACTAGACCCTTTGCAGTTCCAGCTCTTAGTTGGGGTGGATCTGTTCATCACCGTTGATGTGAGGATGATCGCGCGACTTATGAATATGCCCCTTGGTGACGTACATGCTAGCGAGCTGAATTTGGCGACTGCTCGTGAAAGGGATCGTCGCACCCGATACCTTTGTGGTGGCCGACTAACTGAGTGGCAGCCGAACAAAAGCCTGCTAGCGTCCCACATGTCTGACGACTTCCGCCTACTACATCACATCTTCACATACAATCTTTACCCCAGGCACTGTAATCGCAGCGAGTGCACGCGACTTATGGTTGATTTTCTGTACCAAGTGGGGCAGCGGGCGAACTTGTGTGTGCCCACTTTCGTGTTACGATAGATCGTGAATGTTGCACGCTCACCCAGTGCTCTGATTCGCTTCCTTTCGGCCGACTCATATGCAGGATTGCACGGGAGTATGGCTATAGTCTGGGGGCGGAAATGCCAGTACCGGTCCACCAGATTGAGGAGAATACTCTCAAGCAGATGAAACTTAGGGCACAGCGACAACAGGCCCGACATGGGGAGAGTGAGGATGAGATTGAGAGCGATGAAGACAAGAGTGAAGATGGAAGTGAAGCTGAAGAAGAGGAAGGGGAAACTGAGGCTCAGGACACTGAGGAGAGTTCACCTCCTGCGGCTCAGGAGCAGGGCGTGGATCGGGATGCCATTGATGCATGTTTAGCCCGTCTTGAGGAGGGTCAAGCCGCCCTACAACAGGAAGTCGGGCGGTCCGAACCAAGTTTGGCAAGGTGTCTCGTACCTTGAAGGCCATCCTGTGTTGTCTGAAGGACAAGAATGCCCCTCCTCCATCGCCTGACTCGGATGCCTAGTCATCTACGTTGTTGTGTGTGGTTGCTTCTTTTGGTTACCGCGATAGGCGGTTTATGTTTTCATGTAGAAGATCTAGTAGATAGTAGTATGTTTTAAGTGTTTGGTGTTGTAGACGTATCGGCTTACATGTTATTTCTGTCATGATTCATGTAACTCTGTATTCCATGTATTGTGACAATTTTGGGTAAATGAAAAGCATGTAGCCTCTCTTGTTATGATGATGTGTGGAATGCTTAAAGTGCTTATATGATGCGTGCTATGCTTTATCTCACCAATGTTATACCCTATGTCGTATAGGGCATGCCGCGACAATATACGCAGAGCACGGCACACCTCCGCCTTACTGACTCTATGGACCAGACTCCTTCTGGTAGTGGCGGTCCTGCGGACCGTGGGTTAGGTTCTGATCAGCCTCCTGCTGGTCCTGCCGGTGGATTGCCACCTTACACGCCCCCGGTTCGTGAGCAGTACCGGGCATCATCATCTATGCAACATGATTCACAGGCTGCTCCACCTACTAATAGGATCGAGTAGTTGATGTTGATGATGCACCGGCGAAGAGGATGCACGAAGACGGATACATCGAAGAAAGCGGCGAATAGCGACACCCGGCGGACCGACGACTTATGGCCACTATTGCTGAGGCCTTATCCCAGGGTGGTAGTGTGACTCCACCTACGACATCTGCTCGTCCTGCTGAGCATTCGGAGCCTCCTGCTCAGTGAGAGGATGTGCCTCTGCCCTCACCCGTTGCGCCTCCTACTGGAGATGTCAGTACCCGCGGTTTACTCGAGCGATTTCAGCGCTTGAGACCTCCCTCATTCATGGGCACTCATAGACCCGAGGAGGCAGAGTTTTGGTTGGACCGCATCTCCAAGATGCTTCGGATGCTGCACTGTTCAGAGGCAGAGCAGGTTGAGCTGGTCGCTTTCATGTTTGAAAGGGAGGCCAGTTTATGGTGGGATAGCGTGTTACGGTCTGTCGCAGCAGATTACGTGTGGACTTGGGAGGCTTTTGAGTTCCGGTTCCATGAGAAATACTACCCGCAGACTTACCGACATGAGCGGGAGGATGAGTTTCTGCGCCTCAGGCAGGGAGGCATGACGATTACAGAGTACGAGCACCGCTTCACAAAGTTGGGCCGCTTTGTCCCGACTATACTGGTTGATGAGCAGATGCGGATGCGTCATTTTTCTTTAGGTCTGTGACCGGAGATACGGTCGAAGATATGCTGCCTTAGTATACCTACCTATGCAGCACTGGTTCACATGTCTATGACGGCAGAGCAGGATGTGGACCGGTTGGCCCAATCTCGTGGTGCTATGGTTACGAGGCCACGACAGGAGTTACAGAGCAGGCCTATCCTAGGCAAGAGGCCTTGTGCTGACTCGCCTCCTAGGATCGCAGCGCCAGTGGCTTCGGTGAGACGCCCTATTGTGACCTGCACGTACTGCAGGAAGCAGGGTCATCTTATTGGGAGTTGTTTCGCGTGGATGAAGGATAGTGGTTTCTCTTCGCCACAAATGTTGGGTCGTTCTCGCCCGCAGGCCTTATCGACTCCACCTTTACAGACTGTACCTGCCCATCCTTCCTTCCGACCTCCTGTATCACGGTTCAGGCTACCGCAACGGCCCTTGGCCCCTCAGCCGAACCGTCAGCAGCAGGCGCGTGTACATACGCTTGTGGCTGAGGCACCTGACACGTCACTTGCGGCCCCGACAGCTTTTGAGGATACGGCTCACATTCACGGTACTTCTATTTCCTTGTTGGTGGACACTGGGTCTACTACTTCTATTATTTCTTGTGGGCCAGTTAAACGTCTATCTTTGCGTACTATTCCCACTAAGGGACTGAGACTTACTACGGTCACTGGTACCTTTTCTGATATCACACGGTTATGTGAGGGTTGCTCTCTAGATTTGGGTAGCCGTACCGTGCTCGTCGACCTCATTGTTGCTCCGCTGTGGCACTACGATGTTATTTTCGGTATGGACTGGCTCTCGAAGATGAGAGCAGAGATAGATTACGATACTCGAGTCGTGACGGCCTATGGATCTGACGGCGCAACTTTCACGTTTCCAGTACAGGTTAGTTGGCGCTGCCGTATTGACTGTTATACTGCTTTATTAGCGCCGACTAATGGTACGACATTGAGAAACACGCCGGTGGTTCGAGAATTTACAGATGTGTTTGAGACTATTCTTGGTTTACCTCCTCGGCGCGAGATTGATTTTACAATTGATCTTACGCCTGGTGCGACACCCATCTCATTGCCGACTTATCGTATGCCTCCATGTGAGATGGAGGAGCTGCGGAAACAGATTGACGAGCTTGTAGAGAAGGGTTTTATACGACCTAGTGTGTCTCATTGGGGAGTACCTGTGCTATTTGTGAAGAAGAAGGACGGGTCACTACGGTTATGTATTGACTACCGTAGGTTAAACCAGGTCACGGTGAAGAACAAGTATCCTTTGCCTAGGATAGATGATCTGTTTGATCAGTTGAGGGGGGCGAAGTATTTTTCGAAGATTGATCTACAGTCGGGATACCACCAGTTGCGCGTGAGAGATGAGGACATGTAGAAGACAACCTTCAGGACGTGCTTTGGGCACTATGAGTTCCTTGTGATGTCGTTCGGCCTTACGAATGCACCAGCCGTGTTCATGGACTTGATGAACCGGGTATTTCGACCTTTCCTGTATCGATTTGTCATCGTCTTTATTGATGACATTTTGATATACTCTACGACTCGGAAGGAGCATGAGGAGCACCTGAGAGCGGTGTTGGGTACTCTGAAAAAGAACCAGCTGTTCGCACAGTACAAGAAGTGTGACTTCTGGCAGGAGGAAGTCAAGTTCCTCGGACATGTAGTGTCCAAGGAGGAGATAACAGTGGACCTTTCTAAAGTAGTCGTAGTTCAGGATTGGCAGGCAGGGTATTACAGGCGCTTCATTCGGGATTTCTCAAAGATTGTCAGGCCGTTGTCTCAGTTGACCCGGAAGGACCTGAAGTTCACCTGGAATGAGAAGGCGGAAGCAGCTTTCAAGGAGCTGAAGGATAAGTTGACGTCCGCCCCTGTGCTAGTATTGTCAGAGCAAGGGGAGAAATACACGATATATACTAACGCGTCTCGTGTTGGTTTAGGTTGTGTCCTGATGCAGAAGGGCAGGGTGATTTCGTATGCCTCAAGATAATTAAGGAAGCACGAGGAGAATTACCCTACACACGACCTGGAGTTGGCAGCTGTCATCTTTGCATTGAAGCTCTGGAGACATTACCTCTACGGAGAGGAGTTCGAGCTTTTCTGCGACTACAAGAGCCTTAAGTACATATTCACATAGCGAGACTTGAATATGAGACAACGCCGATGGATGGAGACCTTGAAGGACTTCAAGTTTGAGGTTTCCTACCATCCTGGCAAGGCGAAACTTGTGGCAAACGCGTTAATCCGTAAGAAGGCTATAGCATTTGCGGCACCGTTGATGATAGCTGAGTGGGACATGGTTGAGTTCGTGCGGTACTTCGAGCAGAGACTCACTGTGGAGGAGCCATTTGAGTGTGTTGCGCACGTCCGGGTGTGACCACTTATTGACGACAGGGTTATTGAGGCCCAAAAAGGGCGATGTGCGGCTATCTGAGCTTCAAGAGCAAGCTAGCGACACCGAGGACTCCGAGTGGAGAGTTGGTTCTGATGGGGGTCTACGATTCCGTGGCCATCTATGCGTTCCTGACATGCCTGACTTGAGACGCGAGCTTCTTGAGTCTGCCCATAACCCGAAGCTTGCGATGCATCCTAGTAGCACGAAGATGTACCGGGATTTGAGACGGACGTATTGGTGGGATAATATGAAGGCCCACATCGCTGAGTATGTGTCTCGATGTCTTACATGCCAGCAGGTCAAGGCAGAACATCGTCGACCTCCTGGACTGCTTCAGCCCATGCCCATAGCAGAGTGGAAGTAGGACTTCATCTCCATGGACTTCATATCTGGGCTGCCGAAGACGAGGAAGGGACACGATTCCATTTGGGTGATTATGGACCGGTTGACCAAATCGGCCCATTTCCTCCCTATCAGAGTTACGAACTCTGCGGACGAGCTGGCTAGATTGTACATCAGGGAGATCGTCCGTCTGCATGGAGTTCCTTTAGAGATCGTGTCGGACAGAGACACTCAGTTCACATATATCTTCTGGACTCGTATCCAGGAGGCGATGGGTGTGAAGTTGAACTTCAGTACGGCGTTTCATCCTCAGACTGATGGGCAGACAGAGCGGGTGAATCAGATTATGGAGGATATGTTGCGAGCATGTGTGTTGGACTCAAGGACAGTTGGGATGACTGTCTTCCTTACACAGAGTTCGCCTACAACAACAGTTTTCAGGCGACTATTGGTATAGCGCCATATGAGGCCCTATATGGTCGTCCTTGCAGGGCACCGCATTGTTGGGCTGAGGTTGGCAAGCGTAGTCTGATTGGCCCGGAGTTGGTTCAGGCGACTACAGAAAAGGTCGACATCATCAGGCGTCGACTGCTTACAGCACAGAGCAGGAAAAAGAGTTACGCCGATACGAGGCGGCGACCGCTTGAGTTCGAGGTCGGGGATCATGTATTCCTCCAAGTTTCCCCTATAAAGGGAGTCCTTTGGTTTGGGAAGAAGGGGAAGCTCACGCCGAGGTTTATCGGTCCATTTAAGATACTGGATCGCGTGGGTGATGTGGCATATCGTCTCACTTTACCCACACCACTTGCATCTGTACATAACGTATTTCATGTATCTATGCTGAAGAAGTATGTTCCTGATCTTTCACATATCATCAGATGGGAGCAGGTACAGCTGAGCGAGGATGCTACGTATGAGTTGCGCCCAACGCGTATCCTTGACAGAAAGGAGCAGGTACTGTGTAGTAAGGTCATTCCACTCGTGAAGGTACTATGGGCACATCATTCAGAGGAGGAAACAACTTAGGAGACTGAGGCCGAGGTCAGGAAGAACTACCCTCAGATTCTCGAGGAATATGAAAAGGTACAAATTTCGAGGATGAAATTTTTGTTTAAGGGGGGTAGATTGTAACGACCCGTAAATTTTTCGTACAAGGGCTCGAGTATCACCTCGACCAGAAGTCACTTAGGATTAAATCCTTTAGAAATTTAACAAAGTTAACTAAGTGCTAAACTATATTAGCCATGAAATCCATTAGAATCGCTTTAAATACGATCTGCAAGACCCAAAAATCCTAAAGTCTAGGATTAAATTCATTACCCGACTACTCTCGAGAACGAATTGAAACTCTGTATTAGGTCTAGACCGCACACCGGAAGTCCGATTAACACGAAGTTATGGAACTAGGACCGCCTCGCTTGGCTCGACAACCATCTAGGAAATCAAGTCCAGACAATGTCCCATGGCCATTCGATCACGTCCGGAGCGAGGGAGTGTGAAAACCACTCTTTCCTTTACAAAATAAATATCTTGAATAGTGATCTGGCACCATTCGGTTGCGGATCAGTATTAAGCAACCAGACCGTCAGAATCAGACCAAATTACACCCTCGGATCAGGAAAAATTTCATTAACATTTACATGTACTCCGAATTTCGGATCGTGGCCCACTGACCGTTGAACTAAAAGTGGTCCGCCCCATGTGATCTGGGAATTCGATCGACTCGAAAATGTAATCCCACGTAGACCCATGAGTTGTGAGCTTAAGTCTGACGTTTGGCTCAAGGAGGGCCGCCAGAAACACTCTTTTGAGCTGGAAAAGTGCCGAATTACTTATAATAGTCGTACCTCTTGAACCGGAGTCTATTCCGGGGAGGTTTTAGGCTATATAAGGGCCTTAGAACAGCCCTCTCACAGCTATACGAATTTGGGATAAAACCCTAGAGAGAGAGAGAGGAAAAGAGAGAGAAAGCTTAGGAGAAGTGGGAGAATCTTCCTCCTACTGTTGCAAATCACCCCACGGGCTGCACCGCCTCTTTCCCGGCGATATCAACTCCGTTTTAAGGTGAGAAACCCTAACCCTAGATCTGATTTGAGGTGTATAGGTTATAGGTTGTGAAATAGCTAACCGATTTCACTCTTTAAGCTAGAAAACTCCCGAATACGGAAGCTCATCCAACCTTACTGATTCGTTGAGATTCCAAGAGGCAAGGTGAGGATTTTAGGTGTATAGGTTGCGGTTTTCAACGCTTTCAATGTCAGATAATGGTAGATTCATGATCTGCATGCAATTACACATGTACAAAGTGTTTTCCGTTTTCTGTTTCGATTAGAATTGTAGAATTTGGAATTTCACATACTCTAGGAATTCGTATAAAATACCGTATATGTATTTTTTATGGAAATGTGTTTGACATGTTTAATTGTCGTATGGATATATGATGTATGGATAAAATACTCATTTGGCGAAAGGGTTCGCCTAAATACATGTTTACTAATATACACCATGTATGTAGAAATACGGTATTGTAAGAAGTACCGTATACGTATATATTTTAGCGATGTGTTTGTCATGATTAATTGTTGTATGGATATATTATGTGCGTATAAATTAATTGCTTGGCAAAAAGAATCGCCGTATTACAAGTTCCCTTGTAAACACTATGTATGTTGAAATTGGGTATCCTAGAAAATACCCTGTACGTATAAAATTTGCTGATGAAATTGTCATGATTATTTGCTGTATAAATATGATGTATACATATAAAATACTAGTTCGGTAAAGGGACAGCCCTAGTGCACTTTCCTCTAACATACATCATGTATGTTGAAAAAGTGCATTTCAAGTGTTTGTAAAAATTGCTTGTGAATGTAAGTGCTTAAGTGTTAGAACCTTAGGTAGGTGCTGAGATGGGATTCTCAACTACCTTAGAGCCACATATGATACCCTCCATGTGGTTATTTACTCTAACCACTCACCTATGAAATATATGTATTTGTATCCCTATTTGTATAGTGCTTTACAACATGCTTTTGAACATGCTTTGTAACTTGTTTATTAACATGCTTTATGACATGCTTTATAACATGATTGCTAGTGTTCCTGAATTACCTTGTTTATCATACTGCACTTCACATTTTATGGTTAGGAATTGATTGAGCTTGGGACTATGTCCATAGTCCAGGCATCCGGTATCAGACTTGTAATTGTGGTTGAGATTCGTTTCGCCACACATGATGTGTTGGCGAACCCGTATTGTACTTCGGTTGGCGATAGTGGTTGGCCACACGAGGTGCTTCTGCGCTTCATATCGCCCAACTTGTTGTGCGCTCGACCCAACCGAACACGTTAAGTAACCCGTGTGTCTTATGTATGTTCACCATGTTTGGTCGCTAATGTTTGAACCTAGGGTACCAAACTTACTAGTGAAAATCCTGTTAACCATGGTACCTCGATCCTCTAAGACTCATGAGCTGGGCATGGTGGTATGGGACACCGTGGTCGAGCTGTCGGCCTACGCTGGGGCTACGTGCCTCCCCGTAGTGACCAGTGAGCAACTTAACTCGTGAGCCGATTATGGTGGTATGGGACACTATATTCGCGCCTGTTGGCCTACATTGATAAGGTGATGGGGGAGTGGTGCAACCTTTGTACGTAATGACCACAGCGACCCTTTGTAGTGACCGCGAGCATATTCTCAAGTCGCAGTGCGCCTTAGGGTTCGGGCCGCGATATATAGAGTATGAACTAGGCCTGTTTCTGTATAGTGATGAATCGTTTAAGGGGTGATGGGGGAGTGGTGTAACTTTTGTGCGTAACAGCCCTGACAGCCTCTGCAGTGACCTAGAAAACACACCATCGTTTGATATTAACTAGGACTGACGACCCTAGAATGGATCATGTTTAGGAATGATACAAGGGAGGTACCTTAGTTTCCCAACCCTGCTGTTTGAAATGGATTAATTAAAAACTCGGTAATCAAGCTCATCATGCATCGCATGTGCCTGGTATATGTGGAGCACTGTGGGATGTAAGCATGCCGCAAATGTGAGATGGTGTCGCATGAGGGAGTATGTCGGTGAGGGCATCCATCATACCTGCATTCATACTTGCACTAATCAGAGTAACTGGGAGTGTTTGATTTACTGCTTTATCATTGCTGCTTGACTGTATTAATAACATGATAACTTGTGCCTTATTGTTCCACTGAGTTAGCTACTCACTCCCACGTTACGGGACGGTGTTGCGCACACCAACCAGACTCTGTCTCAGGTTTAGGCGAGCCGACGACTCTGGAGGCGGAGCCTGATTATGACGAGGACCAGGAGGAGTTCTCGTATATGCAGTTCTCTGGCGACTTCGACTAGGTTGCCGGGACCGGCGGGTTTTACAGGGATTGTACCTAGTTTATTTTTGACATTTTGATTATAAACAGACTTGTATATGGTGACTCAGATGGATTCATACTCTGGAGAATGAAACGTTTATTTTTGTTTCTTTACATACATATATATACAGTTCAGTCTTCCGCTTGCTTTTATACAATTGATCTGGAGTATGAATTACTGTTTTGGTATAATCTCATTCATGTTTATTGCTCTAACACAGACAATATTCAAACATCATTAAATATGTTGCATAAGTGTAACACCCCGGATTTTTGCCAACCTAGGATT
Source organism: Magnolia changhungtana (assembly GCA_030180095.1). Taxonomy (NCBI): domain Eukaryota; kingdom Viridiplantae; phylum Streptophyta; class Magnoliopsida; order Magnoliales; family Magnoliaceae; genus Magnolia; species Magnolia changhungtana. The sequence continues at coordinate 4,288,395 of JASAUF010000612.1, read as the reverse complement.
GGACGTCCTTAGGCAATGGATCAATCCTAATACAGGTTTAACTTCTTAAACGCTCAATTAAAGCCTCAAATCTCTTTTCAAACCATTTTCTTCACAAATCCCACCCTTCACTACCTTGTGCTTTCAATTTCTCAAAGCACCTTCACCCTAGACACTATCTTAAACTAGCTAAGTAGTATAACTTGGATCACTTTAGATACAAACTGCAAAGGACTAAATACTACCTCAGACGGAAATCACTTAGGATAAAATCCTTTAGAAATTTGACAAAGTTAACTAAGTGCTAAACTAGATTAGCCATGAAATCCGTTTGAATCGCTTTAAATACGATCTGCAAGACCCAAAACTTGCAGAATCATTGACGCTAGGTTGCCCTAAAATCTAGGATCAAACTCATTACCCGGCTGCTCTCGGGAGCATCTTGAAACTCCGTATCAGATCTAGACCACACGTCAGAAGTCCGATTAACACGAAGTTAAGGAACTAGGACCGCCTCACTGGGCTTGACTATCATCTCAAAAATCAGGTCCAGCCGATGTCCCACGGCCATTCGTTTGGATCCGGAGCGAGGGAGTGTGAAAAACACTATTCCCTTTCCAAAATAAATATCTGGAATAGTGATCTGGCATCATTTGTTTGCGGATCAGTATTAAGCAACCAGACCATCAGAATCAGACTAAATTACTCCCTCAGATCAGGAAAAATTTCAGGAATATTTACATGTGCTTGGAATTTTGGATCGTGGCCCACTGACCGTTGAACTGAAAGTGGTCCGCCACGTGCGATCTGGGAATCCGATCGAGTCAAAAACGTAATCCCACATAGATCCATGTGTGGTGAGCTTAAGTCAGACGTTTGGCTCAAGGAGGGCCACTGGAACCTCTCTTTTGAGCTGGAAAAGTGACGAAATACCTATATTAGCAGTAACCCTTGAACCTGAGTCTGTTTTGGGGAATTCTGAGACTATATAAGGACCTTAAACCCTCTCTCATGGCAGCCATACAAATTTGAGATTTGAGAGAGGGAAAAGAAAGAGAAAGTGTGGGAGTTGTGGGAAGGTCTCCTCGCCGCTCTACCCTGCTGCTATCGGTGCTTAACCACCTCATTCTTGCCGCTTTTCCCGATTCCGGCGTCATTTCTAGGTAACAAACTCTAACCCTAACCTGTTTGGGGGATTAGACAGTTATAGATTAGGAAATAGCTAACCTATTTCATTCTCTAGGTTGCCAAACTCCCTTATACGGAAGCTTAGCGAACCTATCGACTCCGTTACGATTCTACGACAAAAGGTGCGGACTTTAGGTGTATAGGTTATGGTTTTCAATGCTTTCACTGTCAAATAATGATAGATTCACGATCTGCATGCAATTGCACATGTACAAAATGCTTTCTGTTTTCTATTTCGATTAGAATTGTAGAATTTGGAAATTCACATACTCTAGGTATTCATATAAAATACCGTATACGTATTTTTTATAGAAATGTGTTTGACATGTTTATTTGACGTATGGATATATGACGTATGGATAAAATACTTATTTGGCGAAAGTATTCGCCTAAATACATGTTTACTAATAAACACTATGTATGTAGAAATACGGTATTGTAAGAAGTACCGTATACATGTATATTTTAGTGATGTGTTTGTCATGATTAATTGTTGTATAAATATATTATGTGCGTATAAAACATTTGCTTGGCGAAGGGAATCGCCGTAATACATGTTTGCTTGTATACACTATGTATGTTGAAAATGCGTATTCTAGAAAATACTGTATACGTATAAATATTGGGAGATGAATTTATCATGATTATTTGCTGTAGTAATATATTATACATGGATAAAATACTCACTTCTTTAAGGGATAGCCCTAATACATGTTTTGCTAACATACACCATGTATGTTGTAATAGTTTATTCTAAGTGTTTGTGAAAATGATTGAATGAGTACCGAATTCTCATTCGTACTCACCATGACTAGTTGTCATGGATTCATGATTGTTGTATTGGCGATACCCCTTTGATGAAAGGATTTGCCCTAAATCACGCCACAGCCAATATACACCATATATGCTAAAATGTGTGGCCCAAGTATTTGTAGAAATGACTGAATGAATATGGAACTTGGATTCCTGCTTGCCATGACTATCCGTCGTGGGTGTACGCGTGTTATGATTGGGGCAACTCCCTAGGGAAAGGATTTGGCCTAATGCCTATGTGATCGACATATGTCATGTATGTTGATGTATGTTTGTTTAAGTGTTTTTTTGAAATGTCTGAATGAGTAGTAGTTAGCAAATTGTAATGTATAAGGGTGTTGAGATATGATTCTCAACCTCTTTTAACTATGTGTATGATCTCCTTGGATTGTTGTGTGATTAGGAATTGAACATGTATAAACTCATGCTTGTGTTGTGATTCATAACATGCTCAACTGCTTTATGATTATAACTATGTAATGCATATATTTAAATTTATATTTATGTTGTATGATCCGTCATGGGTGATGGGGGAGCGCAGTAACGAGTGCGTGCAACAGCCCTAGCAGCCCTAAACGGATAATACCATACCTTGATTGTATGAGTGAAATCTTAATCCATTACTGCTTTATCTATCTACAAGTTATCATGTTTGGGGCTATGATTATAGTCCAGACAATCGGTACCAGAATTGAATTCGTGGCTGCGATCCATTTGCCACGTGAGATGTGTTCGACGAACCCGAGTCATACTTCGGTTGGCAATAGTGGTTGGCCACGCGAAGTACTTGTGCACTTCATGTCGTTCAACTTGTTGTGCGCTCGAGCTAGCCGAGCTCGTCAAGTAACCCGATCTGTCTTATGTATGTTGACCATATTTGGTCGCTACTGCTTGAACCTAGGGTACCAAACTTACCAGTGGCGATCCCGTTAACCATGGTACCTCGATCCGCTAAGACGCATGAGCCGGGCATGGTGGTATGGGACACCGTGGTCGAGCTGTCGGCCTACGCTGGGGCCATGTGCCTCCCCGTAGTGACCATTGCGCAACCAAACTCGTGAGCCGAATACGGTGGTATGGGACACTGTATTCGAGCTGTTGGTACTTACGGCGAGAGCCGAGTACGGTGAGACCTGTACTCGTGTTGACGAGCGACGAGTCCTCCGTAGTATCTTCGAGTATACTCCAAGTGTCTGTGATTGGCGACGAGTCTTTCACAGCAACTAGAGTATGAGTTGAGCCGAGTATGGTGAGACCTGTACTCGAGCTGACGGCTAGTGATTGAGCCGAGTACGGTGAGACCTGTACTTAAGCTGACGGCCAGCAATTGAGCCACATACGGTGAGATCTGTATCCACGCTGATGGGTGACGAGCCCTTTGTGAGGCCTTCGCTACGCCTCTCAAACCATAATATCGTATGAGATTAACTAGGACTGACGACCCTAGAATGGATCATGTTTGGGAATGATACAAGGGAGGTACCTTAGTTTCCCAATACTGCTATTTGAAATGGACTAATAATAACTCGGTAATCATAATCATCATCGCACCGCATGTGCTTAGTAGATGTGGCGCACTGAGGGAGTTAAGCATTCGCGAACGTAAGATGATGTCGCATGAGGGTGGTTTGGCAAGGGCATACAGCATCATGTCATTTCATTCTCGCATTTAATAAGAGTAGTTAGAATTGTTTGATTTGTACTGCTTTATCATTACTGCTTGATTGAATTGATAACATGTTAACCTATGTTTTACTGTTCCACTGAGTTGATCACTCACTCCCACGTTACAGGACGGTGTTGTACACACCAACTAGATTTGTTGAATTTCATATGATGGCGATACTTATGAAGCAGAGCCGAACTACTTCTATGGTGATGAGGAGGAGTTCTCCTATCATGTAACTCTCTGACGGGTCTCTGAAGACCTGGTACTGCATTAACAGGGCTATAGTACTTAGGATAAAAGATATTACACTTACACATTTGGTATATTTTAGAACTGTACTTGTAATTATTTAACCTAGTAATGTTATCACACTCTGGAGACTCATCACAGTTTATATATTTTATCTATCTATCATCGTCTTCCGCTTGCAATTTAACTGTCTCTGGAGTATGGTATGCTGTTTTGGCTTAATCTCACTCATGTTCAATGCACGAATACAGTCAACATTCAATCATCATTTATTTTGTTGCATAAGTGATGTTCTGGAACTCGGGAGTTGAGTTTATGCTCGACCCCCGATTTTCAGGGCGTTACAATAAGTGATGCGTTGGAACTCGGGAGTTGAGTTACACTCGACCCCCGATTTTCAGGGCGTTACACTTGCCCCGGTTGAACTGAAGCAAATCCTGCCTCCCAACATTAGCTAATGTACGTGTTTGTGAGATATTTGCTCATCTACATGTGCCATGGACTGAAAATCTCATCAGGTGGGCCAGCCATGTATGAGAAAGTAACAATTAAGGAGTGACAGTGATCCACATTCAATGTACATACATAGTGGGGCCTACTTCATGACCCAAACAGTATTAGGCTGCTACATATACATGGTAGAGCCCACCTAATGTGGCAGATTTGGGAAGAATAGAATGTAGATGGCTAATCTTTCTACTAGCTGTAGTCAGGCCTTTTGTCACCAAAATCCCAACCATTGACTATGGGGGAATTCTTGTCTCAAGGTTGGATTTTCCAAAACACTAATATCTTCAGAGTCAAATACGTTCATTGCATATCAGATACCTTCAATGAGAAGACTTAGGGGGTGTTTGGCGCATGGCATTAAGAGGGATAAGGTGGGATGGGATTCAAAAAAGAGTAATGATGGCTTTGTCAGGTAATTGTCTTGCAATTACATGGGTTTTGTAATTCCATGAGATCCTGTGTCATGCTGTTTGGATGGCATGAGATGCTTCCAAGAAACCCTACAAACCAGGGATGGATTTGCCAATTCCATCGACCAGGTGCTGCTTCCAAGAAACACTGCAAACCCACTTCTTTCGGCAGTCCCAAACAGCCACAAGCTAAAATCCATTGGTTTCAAAAACCCACTCCCACTTATTCCCATCCATTCACAGGCGCCAAACACCTCCTTAAGGTATTCCTGTCTTCTACTTTTTATTCAATTCATAGGAAAACATAACAAATCAATAGCCTGAAATTAGTAGCAATACCAAGTATTTAGATTATGGTGTTTGCCACTTCTGTTTGTTCAACTTATCAATGATTTGACTTTTGTAAGTGTGGTGTACGAGATTGAATCCAATCATCAAGTAGGCTATACCTTGGATGGGCCATACTCAAAATCAAATAAAAAACCATGACAATCCTAACCATTCTATTGGAGGGCGCTTGTGTGCGTACCACTTGTACATAAAGTGAATCACAATAAGTTAAGTGATAGAAACTGACCAATAGTCTAGCTTTTCTTGTTCCAAGTCATCAGTCCTTGTGCATCTAGCATAGAATTTTTTGCAAGCTAAACATGTTATCCTAACATTTATTGATACGATTTTGCTTGATTTTGGCAGCTCCCAACACAATATTACATGGTAATGGTAAGACATCATATAAACAAATTTTATATTTTTATTTTTTACATTTGATTTGATCTCATAATAGAGGTTTGGTTGAATGCATTCCAACGTATTACAATATGATATGTCAGTGCTTTAGCCTTTTGAATTGAATTTTATCAATAACACAATCCATTTATCAGATAAGGCTTCTCTTGGATGGTGGAGTCTTGAAAAAATCTCTCAGATTGAATGATTCAATCTTTTGATTATACAATGGTTATGGAAAGTATCCATATTCAAAGCAAAAGAGCCGAATTTTGAAGTGTTAAGATAATCCAACTAAAAGATTTTTATTGTTTTCTGTCCATGATACAAAACAAGACTCATTATCTAGATGGTTAGGATCACTGGGAGACAACCCAGTTTCAAGGACTAAAGTCCCGACACACAAACATGCACAAAAGACATCCTTAAAGGGATAAAAGTGGACCAAATGCACTGCCACACAATATTGCCTTCTATGGTAGCGTGTTCACTGCATCAGTAGCAACACATTAGAATTGCCACAACAAGAACAGTTGGTTGCCAAGAATAGACATCTAGAATCCTACGTGTTTTCTTTTTTTGTTTGCATGCACAGGCTCATGCACTTGCACATGCACATGCTATGCATTTGTATTAATGCTTTCGTTACACCTTTTTTTTTTTCTTTTCTTTTTTCCTTTCCTTTATCAAGAAACATCACAAAGGAAGTTGGACGTGTAAGCATGACTTTCACCATATCAATGTACAATGCTTCAAAGCTTCAGGTGAGTTGGTCTTTTGACTATAAAGGAGAATTCTACATGCTTCTTTCTTCATTTTTTCTTTCACAAGATGATCAGTCAAGCTTAATTTTTGGTTCATGACACATCTACACTAGATACCATAAGTTATGCCTATGCCACATGTGCAATATCTAAGTAATTTATAAGTTCTTGTGTTTCACCCATAACACTGCCAAAGTATCCAAGTTTTTCTCATCTTCCATGTTCTTACTTTGGGTCTTTACTTTGTTATGCCATTGTTACAAAATCATTAGTTTCCTTTTGATAACTGCAGAAGTTGTCGAAAGTAATGGAAAATTATTAAGTGATATTTTATGAAATCAGGTCCCTCTCTTGTTGAGCATTGTTGTGAGTCATTGTTTTATTTTTTTACATTACTTTGTGTTTCTATTTACAATATGTAAAATTGCATCATAGAAACAGGCATGGGTTATGATTCATCTTGAAATGAAACTGGCCACTAATATGACCATTTTGTCAATCATAGACTTGTTTTGCATGAATTAGGGAAAAAAGAAAGAAGAACAAAAATGGATGGTGATGGAGGTTTAAAACTTGAATCCTACAAATTCATTTATCATTTCCATTTTTCACGTAATTTCTTCTGTTTATATGCAGTTTGACAAACCTGACCAAGCCAAGTGATTGCTTTCTCTTAATGTTTATAGATGACTTTGTAAAATGAGCTTCTTGATGTCATTGTATAGTTTGACAAATTTGTCATCAATTAATCCATGTTATAATGTTTCAATTCCATTGCTAGTATAGCTACACTTTCTATTTCTTATTATGAGTAATACATCAATTTGCAGGCGAAATCGAATGCAATGGTTAAGGACACAACTTTCTTTGGGGTATTGCTTTCTGATCATCTCAAACCTGACTTCAATCCTCTTATCATCAAGAGCAAGGTAAGTGGTTGTTCATTCATCAGTTAGCTAGAGACTATTGGATATGGAAATTCGATTCAGATTGCAATAATTAAGCAACCCCCAACTGAAACTAATCTAAAGTTGGATTAGTCCCATCTTGTTTTAAGTGAATTTGACTAAGTGCTACCTTCATTTAATCCCTTAACTGTTGTACCTAGGGGACATCTACCTCTGATGTTAGGTTAACTGGTAGAGTATGAGGCCTGTCAAGGTCTCTAGCTACAACAGTCCTTGTAAGTTGCAAAGACAAAATCATCAGTTTTATAAATTTTTTCTTTCTTTCTTTATATGGGTGAGGAGATAAAAAGCCAATCATCTAAACTGCCAATCTACCATTTAAAAGCTAACCCCAAATTGCTGGTAGAGTATTGAAGTTCCATAGATCCGTATGTTTTCCTACCAACTTCTTTTTAATTGTTATAAGTTGCTGATTTGAAATTCTGTCAGAGTATTGAAGTTCCGTCAGACTTTTCTTTTGTTTGGTTTTTGTTGCTGAATTTGATTCATGGTGAATGGACTTGTAAACTAGAGAAACATGGATAGTATATTCTGGTAGACCAGTTGTGAGTTACAGAAAATAGGTTTGCAGAGGCCAAGGATCATATAATTTCTCAATTTTCCAGTGCATTTAGGGGTCATTTGGATACCTGGAAGTTTTATTAGTTGTAAAGGGTTTAGAGGCAACCCACTCAAAGGTGGTGTTTGGACAGAAAATCTCAGTTTTGTTTCACTTTGTTTTACATTTATATCCATTGTTGGGATCGTCTGATGTTCATACAGTATTCTCCCACCTTGAATGAATATTCCTGATGCTTATGCAAATGGTTACATTAAAGAGCGAGTACTTTTTCATTGCATGGAATTGTTGCATGCATGTAAACTCATGATCCATTTGTCTACATCAGTGTTCATATACTCAATTATAACTGAAACCTGTTAAGACTTCGTGTAGGAGTAGCATATTGAATCCTACTCTCCTTGCATGCGAAATCCAGGCCTTTCATCAAGTATGTCTGGTTCTCAGTTGGGCCATACATGGGCATCAAATCTGGATTGCCAGTTGACTCCGTTTCCATTCTTACCATATATACGTGGCTTGTCTCAAAAATAGAACAACCTGATTTTTCTAGCTGCAGCACATACATTGTGGCAACCACCAGATAAATTGGATCTTGCATACATGTAGGGATGGTAGTAATCAGAATCTTACTCACACACTTCTTATTATAATTGGTGCATTCTTGCACATGTTCATTTTTAAATTTCGATGCATTCAATTGTGAAAGGATTTATGACTTTGAAAATGAAAGAGAGGCTCTTTATGGAGAAGGAAGCAGTCATTCAAGAGCATGTTTCCCTAGAAAATCAATTGGTTTCTTTATAAACACAGATAAACAGTCTCACTGCAAAAGTAGATTGTAACGCCCTGAAAATCGGGGGTCGAGAAAAGCTCAGCTCCTGAGTTCCAACGCATCACTTATGCAACACAGATAATGATGATTGTGATGAGAGCATTGAAACATGATGGGATTATACCAAAACAACATATCATACTCCAGAGACAGTTAAATTTACAAGCGGAAGACTATGATAGATATGTAAAATATATAAACTGTGGTGAGTCTCCGAAGTGTGATAAGGTTACTAGGTTAATTCATTAAATTACAATTTCAAATTATACCCAAATGTGTAGTGTCATCTAGTCAATATCCGAGAAAGCCCCGTCGATCAGGACACGGCTCACAGGAACCTGCCTAAAACAGCATAAAGGAGGAATCCTCCTCATCCTCATAAAAGTCCGGCTCCGCTTCGCAGTATCGCCATCATCTAAAACTCAAACAAGTCTAGCTGGTGTGTACAACACCATCCCGTAACGTGAGAGTGAGTGATCAACTCAGTGGAACAATAAAGCATAGGTTAACATGTTATCAAAACAGTCAAGCAGTAATGATAAAGAAGTACAATCAATAATTCTAAATACTCTTATTAATGCAAGTATGAATGCAGTCATGATGGATGCCCTCACCACACCCTCCCTCGTGCGACACTATCTTACGTTCGTGGCATACTTTCATCCCTCAGTGCTCCACATCTTCCAGGCATATGCAATGCGATGATGAGCATGATTACTGAGTTATTATTAGTCCATTTCAAACAGCAGGAATGGGAAACTAAGGTACCTCCCTTGTATCATTCCCAACCATGATGCATTCTAGGGTTGTCAGTCATAGTTAATCTCATACGAAGGTGTGTTTCTAGGTCGCTGCAAAGGCTGCCCGGGCTGTTACGCACAATGGTTACACCACTCCCCCATCACCTCTTTAACGGTTCATCACTAAATTGATATAGGCCTAGTTCATACTCTATTCACTGCGGCAAAACTCATCACCTCACCGCAAATTCAGAGTATGCTCGAGGTCACTACAAAGGGCTGTCAGGGTTGTTACATACATTCGTTGCACCACTCCCCCATCACCTTATCAATGTAGGCCAACATCATGAATATAGTGTCCCATACCACCATAATCGGCTTACGAGTCTGGTTGCTCAATGGACACTATGGGGAGGCACATGGCCCCAACATAGGCCGATAGCTCGACCACGGTGTCCCATACCACCATGACCGGCTCATGAGTCTTAGCGGATCGAGGTACCATGGTTAACGAGATTTTTACTGGTAAGTTTGGTACCCTAGGTTCAAGCAGTAGCGTCCAAACATGGCAAACATATATTAAACAGATCGAGTAACTTGACGAGCTCGGCTAGCTCGAGCGCATAACAAGTTGAATGATAAGAAGCACAAAAGCACTTCGTGTGGCCAACCACTATCACCAACCGAAGTACGACTCAGGCTCGTCGAACACATCTCACGTGGTGAAAAGAATCTCAACCACGAACTCAAGTCTGGTACCGATTTTCTGGACTATAATCATAGTCCCAAACGCAATCATACCTTATTCATAGCATGTGGAGTAAAGCATAATAAACAAGGTAAGTCAAGCATGTTAACAAACATGTCATAAAGCATGTTACAAAGCATGTTATAAAGCATGTTATAAAGCACCATATAAATAGGAAATACAAACACATATATTTCATAAGTAAGCGGTTAATGTGAACGACCAACATGGAGGAAATCATACACGTCTCTAAGATAGTTAAGAATCCCATCTCAACACCTACCTAAGGCACCATCATCCAAACACTTACTCTCATAAGCATTTTCACAAACACTTAGAATACATTATTTCAACATACATAGTGTACATTAGCAAAACATGGATTAGGGCGAATCCTTTCGCCAAACAAGTATTTTATCCATATGTAATATATTCATACAGCCAATAATCATGGAAAACACATTTCCAAAATTTATACGTATACGGTACTTTCTATAATACACTATTTCAACATACATAGTGTATATTAGCAAAACATGTATTAGGGCGAGTCCTTTCACCAAACAAGTATTTTATCCATATATAGTATATTCATACAAAAAATAATCATGGCAAACCCATTTCTAAAATTTATACGTATACGGTACTTTCTACAAATACCTAACGTATGTGAAATTCCATATTCTTCGTCTTTAATCGAAACAGAATACAGACAGCACTTTGTACATGTGCAATTGTATGCAGATCATTAATCTATTATTATCTGACATTGAAAACGTTGAAAACCATAGCCTATACACCTAAAGTCTGCACCTTTTGTCGTAGAACCGTAACGAATTCGATAGGTTTGTTAAACCTTCGTATATGGCAGTTTGGCCACCTATAAAATGAAATAGGTTAGCTATTAAATACCTACAACTATCAAAACCCCAAAACAGGTTAGGGTTAGGGTTTCTTACCTAGAAACAGAGCCGGAATCGTCAGGAAAGCGATGTGAATGGAGTGATGAAGCTTGTGTAGCGGCAGGGAATAGTAGTAGGGAGGTTCTCCCACAACTCTCTAACTTTCTCTCTCTTTTCTCTCTTCTCTCTCTAGGGTTTCTCTCAAATTCGTATGGCTATGAGAAAGAGGGTTCTAAGGTCCTTATATAGCCTACAAACACACCAAAATAGACTTATGGTCAAGGTATACTTAGGTTATAACTAAAGTGACCCTTTTCCAGCTCAACGGAGGACTTCTTGCTAGCCCCCTTGAGCCAAAGGTTGGACTTAAGCTCACAGACTCCGGATCTAGATGGAGTTAAGTTTTCGTTTCAGTCGGATTCCCAGATCACGTGTGGCGGACCAGTTTCAGTTCAACGGTCAGTGAAACTCGATCAGAGATTTCAAGTACACAGATATGTTTGGGGAAATATCCCTGATCTGAGGGTGTAATTTGGCCTAATTCTGACGGTCAGGTTACTTAATACTGACCCTCAAGCGACAAGTCTCAGATTTAATTATTTTGAATTTAATTTAGAATTATTTTCACATTTCTCACACTCCCCGCTCCGAGCTCAAGCGAATAGCGCTGGGACATTATCTGGATTTGATTTCTGAGATGGTTGTCAAGCCCAGTAAGGCGGTCCTAATTCCTTAACTTCGTGTTAATCGGACTTCCGACGTGCGGTCCAGATCTGATACGGAGTTTCGAGATGCTCCCGAGAGCAGCCGGGTAATGAGATTGATCTTCGATTTTAGGGTAACCTAGCGTCAATGATTCTACAAGTTTTGGGTCTTGCAGATCGTATTTAAAGTGGATCAAGCAGATTTCATGGCTAATCTAGTTTAGCACTTTGTTAACTTTGTCAAATTTCTAAAGGATTTAGTCCTGTAAGATTTCTGTCTAAGGTGGTACTTGGGCCTTTGTTGCTGGCACATACAGTGATTCAAGTTATCAATACTTACTAAAGCACGCCCTAATTAGAATAGAAGGAAATCCTAGGGCAGGAGAGGCAGATGTTCTAAATAACCTATTCATTTTGTGAAATTCCATCAGGGTATTGGTTAAAAGCCCATTTTATTTCTGTGTTTTCTAATTACAGCAATTTATAGTTTAAGTATTGTTCTTCATCACCTAAACCTTAAGATTAGTGTCTAGAAAAATTGAAAGAACAAGGTGGTGAAGGGTGAGATTTGTGAAGGAAATGGGTTCAAAAGCGGTTTTAGACTTTGGGATTGAGTTCTGACAAGTTAATAAGGTGTCAGGAGCGACCCATTACTTAAGGACGTCTAATTCCAGGTTGGTAAAAATTCGGGATGTTACATAGATAACCTTACAAGCAAGGTGCTTAAACTTACAATCTAACCCTTTTTGCTGTACACAAAATGCACGCGTCTTTATTGTCTTTCCTATTGCAGGTTAGTTCTATAAAGAAGGAATATGATCAAGCCCAATCTGAGCTCAATTTAAGTCATTCAAAGATGAAAGAATGTGACGCTGAGATCAGTGCCATTGTTAGGGAAAGAAGAAGCTCTATCTCAAGTAAATACTTCTGCATTTCTAAATAAGCATTATTGCATTATATGGAGGGTGTTTACTATGTTGGACTAATTTGACACTTTAGTTACTTTATATTGATGAACTCAGAACTTGGTTTAGTTTTTAGTTACTTTATATTGATGTTTCGCTTATTTTTTTTTGTTACTCTATATGTTGTTTGGTTTAGTTTTTGTAATTTTGAATGAATTTTATACTCTATATTTAAACATATTAGACTCCATTTGGTCATCACAAACCAAATGGAGCCTAAGCCCCTTTTTAACTCCGCCAATGCAACTCCTTACATTGCCGGTCCCAAGCTTGGGTAAAGGAGGAGGGAGAATGAGCATCAAGGTGAGTTGTGTACTTTTCCTTCATTTTCTTAGAGAGATTTTTAAAATGCTTGATGATTAATTTCAATAGTTTTCTGGCTTCTTCTACTATCATTTGAGGACCTCAAAGGCCCAACTAACTTGAGATTTTTATATGTAGGCTTATATATTTTTAGCCCCACAAATCAATGTTGCCACTACAAGGTTCAATATTGAAATGGTAAAGTTTTTAACTATTTATTTTATCTTTGTTTTTTCCTGCTCTTCATAAATAATTTGATGTCTTAGCCTCTTATCATTACCAGCTAGTCTTATCACTATTTGTACATATGTCATCTCATGAGTCTTATTATTTGTAATTTTCTTACCCCCATAGTGATTATCAAAAGCAATGGGCTATCATTGAAAGATTACCCTTGTAGTGAGTCCAATTAAGGTATGGATAATATATGGTTTTAGTTCATGGTAAATGGTACCTTTTATTGTAGATCACCCCTGGACCAAAGACCTGGTACCTATTGTTGTAAGTCCGTATTGATTTTACTAATTGTAGTAGAAAATAGACTCAAGCTCAAGCTAGGGGAGATTGTTACCACAATTCTAACTATCGGTAAGTACAATAATTTAATATATCGAGATTTCTTTCCCATCATCATTTACATTTTTCTTCTTAATCGATACTTGGAAGTTAATATAATCATTTACTCTATTTTACAATCTTTAAAATCTTTATTTGTAAATCTGTGCCCATATGCATTGTCGGAGAAACTAAAAAACTTGCTCATTCTCAAATTGCATTGTGGAATATGCATCCATTATTCAAAGACCCATGTTTATATGTATGATTCTTTACTACCTAAATTGGTGAGTCTTCTTTCCTTCATACTGTATGATTCTTTGATTAAGTGGCCTGACCATTTGGACAGACCCATGTTTATATATTATCTTGAAATTGATGAAGTAGATCCAGATGTGCGTCGGAGCTATCTTGATGTTGAGCGGGGGTCCCTGGAAGGTAAGAACTGTTGTTATAACCATGATGAGGTTGTCCATTTCCTATGGATAACAATATGGGTGGCCTGTCCATTTGGATAGGCCCATGTTTATATATTATCTCGAAATTGATGAAGAAGATCCGGATGTGTGTCGGAGCTATCCGAATGTGCATCGGAGCTATCCGGATGTTGAGTAGGGGTCCGTGGAAGGTGGGAACCGCTGTTATGACTATGATGAAGCTGTCCATTTCCTATGGACAACATTAGAGGGGCCTGGCCATTTGGACAAGCTGTGTTTATATCAGTATTTGCAGGGATCACACCCTTAACCTAAACCACACCCTAAACCTATAACCTAAACCTAAACCTTAACTTATAACCTAAACTTTAACCTATAACCTATAACCTAAACCTAAACCTATAACCTATAACCTAACCTAAACCTAAACCTGTAACCTAAACCTATAACCTATAACCTAAACCTAAACCTATAACCTAAACCCGATCCTGAACAAGAACCCTATAACCTAAACCTATAACCTTAACCTAAACCTAAAACCTAAACCTAAACCTAAACCTAAACCTATAACCTAAACCTAAACCTATAACCTTAACCTAAACCTATAACCTAAACCTAAACCTAAAACCTAAATGTATTCTCAAAATCCCTAAACCTAAACCTAAACATAATCCTAATCTCAACTACTTAACCTAAACCTCAACTTGAAAACCCAAACCTAAACCCGATCTCGAACCCAAACCTGATTTCCTAAACCTAAACCTTAACCTATTCTCAATTCCCTAAAGTTATAACCTATAACCTAAACTAACTTAAACCTATAACCTAAACCTAACCTAAACCGAAAACCAAAACCTATAACCTTAACCTAAACTATGACCTTAACCTATAACCTATAACCTATAACCTAAACTTATAACCTATAACCTAACCTTAACATAAACCTAAACCTAAACCTAAACTTATAACCTAAGCCTATAAACTAAAACCTAAACCTAAACCTAAAACCTAAATGTATTCTCAAATCCCTAAACCTAAACCTACACCTAATCCTAATCTCAACTCCCCAACCTAAACCTAAACCTAAACTTGAAAACCCAAAACTAAACCCGATTCGAACCCGAACCCAATTTCTTAAACCTAAACCTTAACCTATTCTCAATTCCTTAAAGCTATAACCTATAACCTATAACATATAACATAAACCTAAACCTCAACCTAAACCTATAACCTAAACCTAAACCTTAACCTAAACCTAAACCTATAACCTAAACTTATAACCGATAACCTAACCTTAACCTAAACCTAAAACCTAAACCTAAACCTATAAACTAAAATCTAAACCTAAACCTAAAACCTAAATGTATTCTCAAATCCCTAAACTTAGACCTAGACCTAATCCTAATCTCAACTCACTAACCTAAACCTAAACCTAAACTTAAAAATCCAAACCTAAACCCGATCCCGAACCCAAACCCGATTTCTTAAACCTAAACCTTAACCTATTCTCAATTCCTTAAAGCTATAACCTATAACCTATAGCATATAACTTAATCCTTAACCTTAACCTAAACCTATAACTTAAACCTAAACCTTAACCTAAACCTAAACCTATAACCTTAACCTAAACCAAAACCTATAAACTCAACCTTAACCTATAACCTATAACCTAAACTTATAACCGATAACCTAACCTTAACCTAAACCTAAACCTAAAACCTAAATGTATTCTCAAATCCCTAAACCTAAACCTACACCTAATCCCGATCTCAATTCCCTAACTTAAACCTAAACCTAAACTTGAAAACCCAAACCTAAACCCGAACCCAATTTCCTAAACCTATACCTTAACCTATTCTCAATTCCTTAAAGCTATAACCTATAACATATAACCTAAACCTAAAACCTAAACCTATACCTTTACCTTAACCTAAACCTATAACCTTAAACTAAACCAAAACCTATAACCTAAACCTAAACCTTAACCTATAACCTATAACCTAACCTTAACCTAAACCTAAACCTAA
Source organism: Magnolia changhungtana (assembly GCA_030180095.1). Taxonomy (NCBI): domain Eukaryota; kingdom Viridiplantae; phylum Streptophyta; class Magnoliopsida; order Magnoliales; family Magnoliaceae; genus Magnolia; species Magnolia changhungtana. Next base: position 4,272,341 of record JASAUF010000612.1, on the reverse strand, counting down.
AACCTAAACCTACACCTATAAACTAAAACCTAAACCTAAACCTAAAACCTAAATGTATTCTCAAATCTCTAAACTTAAACCTACACCTAATCTAATCTCAACTCCCTAACGTAAACCTAAACCTAAACTTGAAAACCCAAGCTTAAACCCGATCCCGAACCCGAACACGATTTCCTAAACCTTAACCTATTCTCAATTCCTTAAAGCTACAACCTATAACATATAACCTAAACCTAAACCTTAACCTAAACCTATAACCTAAACCTAAACCTTAACCTAAACCTAAACCTATAACCTTAACCTAAACCGAAACCTATAACCTAAACCTTAACCTATAACCTAACCTTAACGTAAACCTAAACCTATAACTTAAAACCTAAACCTAAACCTAAGCCTAAAACTTAAATGTATTCTCAAATCCCTAAACTTAAACCTACACCTAATCCTAATCTCAACTCCCTAACCTAAACCTAAACCTACACCAAATCCTAATCTCAACTCCCTAACCTAAACCTAAACCTAAACATGAAAACCCAAACCTAAACCCGATCTCGAACCGGAACCCGATTGATGTAATAATGTAGCCCAATCACATGGCGACAAACAAGAAAATCTTGCTTTGTTGGCAAGCATACTCAGATGAATCTTGCTTTGTGGTGTATGCTCACGTACAACATTTTAGCATGTTAACATTTTACCAAACCAGAATGAGTTTTTCAACATATCATATATTATTTTATGTAGGAGAAGCTACTTTAGCAAACAAACCCCACTACGCCGGGTTGCCCACTTCGAATTTATGAGATTTTATTTGATGAATTGTCAAAAGTCCATTTTATTTTCATTTTTACTATAAATGGTAAGTTTTAGGTCGCATATAACTTTTGATCCTTCTGAGTTATAGGAGACGTGCCAACATGAAAAGAGCTCCGAAAAATTAGGAGAATAATGTGGTTAGGCCAATTGGGGTTGTTACTACTTTTGGCAGAAAACCATGAAGTCTAGTAGGAATGGATATCGTCTATAAATAGTAAGTTTACTTTTTATAGTAAGTCACATATTTTAGTGTGTTTCAATTGGAGTTTTAAGTTTTAAAGTCTGTCCTAGGTTTGAACACATTACTCATGTTGGATTTTTCCATAGTTAGAAGATTTGTAGGTACATTTTTTATTGCTTCATATATAAGTGTTTTTTTAATCTTTCTTCCTTTTGAGATGTGTACAAAGGCATGCTTGTTTGATTGTGTCTACAAATGTTGTTTTATACAGGCTGACAAGCTAAAAAAGTCAGTGGATGATGAAATTCATTTTCTCAAGGGAAGGGTTTCAGAACTTGAAAGTGATCTTATGTCGAAATCACACAGAAGTTACATCTGTGGTTTCAAGGAAAGAAGAAGCTCTATCTTCTGCATTTGCTGAAATTGACCGTCTGAAGGAAGAAAATTCTATAAAAATGTGAGCATTATTGAATGCATATAGAAGGTGTTTACTGTATTAGAGTGTATTTGTTTCTTACACATGAGGGCCTGCCTTAGTTGTAATTCTTATGATAGGTTGAGCAAAGTGAAGTATTGTTTATTTAGAAATGTGAATTTAGGATGCATTGTATGATTTAATTGCTATTTGTAATAAATGCATCATTTTTTTCTAATTGCAATTTATGTACTATTTCTATTAGCATTAAGCTTAGATGAGTTATCAATCACAGCAGATTCTTGCAATGGAAATAGGTCGTATTATTACAATTTTTTTAAAAATAGCTACAAATATAATCTGTATCTATAGTTATGGCTTTTGTCCGTAGATATTGGTATATATTACTACGGATATAGTCCATAGCTATTGGTATCTATTACTACGGATATTATCAGTAGCTATTGGTATCTATTGTTACGGATATGATCCGTAGCTATTGGTAAATATTACTACGGATATAGTCCGTAGCTATTGGTATCTATTACTACGGATATTATTAGTAGCTATTGGTATTTATTGCTATATATATGAGCCGTAGCTATTGATATCTATTGCAACGGATGTGATCCATAGCTATTGGTGTATATAGCTACGGATATAGTCCGTAGATGTTGGTATATATTACTACGGATATAATCCGTAGCTATTAGTATCTATTGATACGGCTATAATCTGTTGCTATAGCTTTAGCTACCCCACCAATAGCGACGAACGTGCTATGGATCATATCCGTAGCAAAAGGCCTTTTGCTATGGTTTTTCGCCGTAGCCTTTGCCTACTTTTCTTGTAGTGATATGCACCCTATATTCCCCTGTTAGTTGCGCTTATTGGTAAATTATGACTTATGGAGTTTCCATTTTCATTGCTTATTGGAATATTATTATGTAATTAACTCTTTGTCATTTGTTGACAGGGGGAGAGAGAGAGAGAGAGAGAGAGAGAGAGAGAGAGAGAGAGAGAGAGAGATCAAGTCCCACCTAAACAAGTTGAGTTCTGTTTTACAGGTTTTGTTTGTTGTTGTGGGGAATTGATGAAGATATGGGAAGCCTTTGAGGACGAGTATTGCAAGACTCTACATGGCATGTCTTGTATCAAGTTGTAAATAATTGTAATTTGACATGCAATATTTTTTGTTGTTTTGGTTTTTCATTAGTAGGGACCATAACAGAGTCTAGTTTAGTTTCATTATGTAATTGAAAAAGGGAGAGATTGTTAATGCCTCGATTTTGTCAATGACGTGAGATAAGGTCTTTAGAGTCAATTAAGCCTTAATTGGAAGACATTAAAGACCAAAGAATCGAAGACTTGAAGCATCAAGGCTGAAGACAACAAGTAAATCATGATGTGCCTTACTAATTCTATCCCTAAACCCCTTTAATTCCAAAATAACCTTCCCTAGATGACTTGATCCATAGAGGAAAACCCTTAGTCAGTAGGTTTGTTCCCACTATATCATGTGTAAAAGAAAGAGAACCAAAATGCACAAGTTTGATTGATCGTCAATCAATCAAGCCAACCTTTGATTGTCTCGATTGATTGAATATGGGGGAAAACGTCTAACAAGCTTTCTTTCTTGTTTTCATAAAACCTTTGATATAATGTTTGCGATTATGATTTGAGCATGCTATTTTATTTGTGCTTGTGAGTTTAATGTTTTAATTATTATGAATGAATAATTAAATTGTACATTAAGCATTTGATTAATAGCACATGCACACAAAAAGAAATTTATCTCACATAGATTAGTTATTCAATTAATTGAATTTCTTGTAGTCTATGTACTTTGACCTACTTGGCTTGGAAGCATAAGTGTTAATTGATTTTAATTGGCACATATATTTAAGTGGTCCTATTCAACCCCCCCCCCCCCCCCCCCCCTAAAGGACTTATCCATAGCTTCATGCTTCTTTAAGCTTCCGCTCATAGCGTGTGGTGTCATGTTAGGCAACCGACACAATTTCATCTTTTTCTTTCTTTTCTTTTTCCACTATTTCATAATCAATAGAGATGCATGTATGTTATGAATGATTCTAAAATCAGTAACAAAACAAGTCAATAAATTAATTTTCCTTATTATAATGCATATTCTATACAAAGGTGCAGGAATTTAATGCTATTAAAATTTTATAAGGTGGAGTTGTTTTCAGTAGTAGTGTGAAAATTTTTCATAGAACCCCTAAAAATGCTAAAAATTCCACTTATACCTAGAAATTTTAAATTTTGAATATAATTATTTATTTGCTGATATAAACTGATTATTTTCTTATAAATTTCATTTTTTATTTAATAATTTATAGAAAATGTTTATATACACATTATACTTCGATTATTTTAGTTTTTACATTTTTAATTCAAACCAGCGTTTGAATTAGTATAAAAATTCAAAGGTTTAATTTAATATCATATTAAATTTTTGACTTAAATAATTTAATAACCATATAAATCAATGGTTCATATTAATCGCTAAATACAAAAAATTTTGAATTATAATTTATATATTTTCTAAAAATTTCAGAAATCATCTTACATTTAAATTTAGATTAATTTAATTCACACAATTTTTTTTTAAAGATTTCAACTTTGTATAATTGATATTAATTCCCCAAATTCTAAAAAATCATAATTTAAATTTATTTACTATTTAACAATTTAATTCTAACAACCTTATATTAAATTTAAATTTAAATAAGTCAGTTATCATAAAATGACATTTTAACTTTGGGCATTTTAATGGTTTTTTTTTTTTAGCAAATGAAGCATAAGTGATTCCTCACTCTTAATCTCTCTTTTGGACTTTGTACCAAAGAGGTTCATGCCAATCTTCTTATGATTAATCACTCTAATGAGCATTTCATGCTCCATTATGAAGATATGGATGAACTCTCCCATATCTAGAGATTAGACACTTAGCATATATGTAAATCCTTGTTTAAATCCCCTAGAATACCCATCTAGGTAAATCCCTACTAGGAACCTACTCATATCATTAGTTGTAGGAGATTCAACCCAACTCCTATGGCCTTAATCATCTCAATAGAGTATCAAATGCAAGGCAATTGATTGTAAGAGTTGAAGCATCTACATTAACGATCGTGGGAGTAATTAAGAAGCTGATTGAAGCACGTGAGAACATTGATCAAGTATGTCAAGTAAGGCACATCAACGGGGATCAATTTGATAAGGTTGTAATTTAGAGTCCACATACTATTTCCTTATGTAGGATTGAGTATAAAGTTTGCAACCCAAACTTGAATAAGTTCCTATGTAGGATTTAGGTTCTTGTATATGTTTGAATTTACCAGACATAAGTGTATACGTGTTAGTCTCCATGAGAGCCTCCTATGGAAGTAAATGTAGGTCCTTGGATTAGGACTGTTAGTCATTGTTGATTAGCCGATAGAAAATAAAATATGTCTCCATGAGAGCCACTGACACGAGTGGAAACGTGTTCCTCCAACACAAGAGAGTATTTGTGGTTCTTGTGTAGGACCATCACTGACATATGTGTGTACATGTTCCTTCAACACAGGAGTTTACATGCATCAAGTCCTTATGTAAGCCTCTGTCGTGTATGTATGCTTGTAAATGTTAGAAGTGAACCTGATTTAAAACTTCGAAGATAGTGAAATCATTTACAATCGAGAGAGTGTGTCTGCCGGGAGTGGAGTAAGCAAGTAGCCGAACCACTATACATGCATTTATTTATGATTTTTAATGTTTAAAATTCTATTCATGCTTATGTGTTTAATTAGTTAAATTATATGAAAGTTTAAATTAGATTGTATGCTATGCACTTAAACTTCTAAACACAGACAAGATCACTATCTCTAACTTATACTAGTTGGATATATTGTTGCATCTATTGTAGTCTATGTGATTAGACCTACTTAGCTTGGAAGCCTAAGTTTTATTTTCTTGTTAGTTTAAATTGGTAAATTATTTTAATGAGCCAAGAATTTTAAGTAGTCCTACGTCACGCCCCAGACTCGGTAACCGAACTCACAAGGAACCCCGATGGTCGGTTCTGGCCGCAACAGCCTCCATAGTACTCCATTTTCAGTTCCTAAGGCAGGTTCCGACCTTGGGATCCTACAAAGAGTATTTTCATAATAGTATAATCATTACCAATACGAACATACCTAAGATCATAACAAGTAAATCTTAAAAAAAGATGTGTTTTTGAAAAGAGAAAACAATTATTGCTCATGGGATAGGGTGGCTCATCATTCCCTAGAGAAGCTAATCTCATCATAGTTTCCTTGAGAAAAGAAGCCATCATTGCTAGGCTAAAAGTGGCTTACATGGGGAATAGTGCACATGGGGAAACATGCAATTAAGTGGGTCCCACCAAAAATGTAATCAATAATCCAAATAATGTGTGGCCCATAACTTTTGATGGACACGTCAGATTTACGCATGAGATGCGGCGTTGGAACCGCGGTGACGATGCGGTCGTAATGGTGCAGGTCTTGGGTCAATCCGAGTCAGATCTATGTGATTGAACTCAAGGACGATCGCAAACACTAACCAAAAGTTGCAAGTCGTCAAAATTTGACCGGTAGGACCGCGAGACTAAGATGGACGAAATGCATACTTACACACACATGCACACATGCGAATTCGGGTCAGGTCTCACAATCCTCCCCACCAACAAAGAAATCTCATCCTCGAAATTGACTAAAACTGAGACAACGAAATGCATAACATCATCATATATATCAATCATCAATCAAGAGAAGGCAACACAAGTAATACATGTAATCAATCATCGAACAAATGGGGATAACGCTCCCTAATCTCGGCAAACCAGCGATGAAATCCATCAATACACTCTCCCACTTCCACTTTCGAATAGTCAATGACTGCAAGGGACTAGGGGGGTCTCAGAGGATCGGCCTTAACTCGCTAGCAAGCGTCAAACTTAGCCACAAAACTACCAATCTGGCCTACCATCCCTAACCAGGAATACTGCCTTAACAATAAAACAAGCTCAACATTGGCAATACAAAACTATTCAATGGGTAAGAACATCTCACCGACCAAAACGGAATACGATAATATCATCGGCTTAACACAGCGATCTTCCTAAAAGGTGTCGATATTGTCAATCTCTTATGGAAGACTCTAATAACAATTTGAGTGAATAAAAGCCCTTGGATACAAAAAGGATGCGATGCACCAAAATAAAAGGCTTACATATGGAGACAAGGAGAATACCCATAACAACTCCCCTAATAACTAAGGGTTCTGCTGGGTTGCGCAAAATCAAGCCTGAGGTGGCTGGGGAGGTGCCTATCTCTTCTTTATCTGCGGTCGCTGCAAAGGTCCATCCTGCTGATGGGGACACTCACACCTACGGTGTCCCGTCTAACTGAAGCAAACTCCAGAAAAGGGGCTGGTACATGAAGCGGTTGGTGGTGCTGATGATAAAGAAGAAGCTACTGCATGTGATGCTGATGCTCTGGCGGCTCAATAGGCTACACGCCTCTGCCACTGTCGATGCTGCTGGGAGCTACTAGAGGGGGCTTACCTCTTCCGGCCTCTTCTCTAATCACGATCCCTCTGCGAACTGGTCCACTCGGCCTCTCCCTGAAGTAGAAATATAGCCCATGGAGCTCGCTGCAGAGTCGAATCTCGTAAAAGGGGACTCGCACGCTCCTGTTCTGCCTGTCCAGGAATCTCAGGAACGGGTTGACGTGTCTGAAGAACATCAGTGACGACCTCCATCAACTGCTGGAGATGCTCAGCTCCTACAGAAATCGTCAGATAAGCGGGGGTGGTACTGGCCTTTAACAGAGGTACAGGTACGACGAGAGCCTCAGGAATAGGTACGGAAGGCTCCAGAGGGGAAACAGGAATCTCAGGTGGTGGAGTAAAAGGCACTCAGATTGCTGGAGAGGAATGAAAACCATGTCCATAGGCACCACGGCCACGGGCGTCATAATCATGGGCACCTTGACTAGACGGCATGATCTACAGGAAGAACAAAGGTGATGGACGCTTAGGAATTAGAATCCTTAAAGGATCAAACGGAACGAGGAAAACTCACTCGGGACACTACTTGTCCTAAGCTCAGAGCAGATATGTGATACTATCCCAAGTTATTCAAAAATTACTTGCTATACTCTGATACTAACTTCTGTCACACCCCAGACTCGGTAACCGGACTCACAAGAAACCCGATGGCCGGTTCTGGCCGCAACAGCCTTCGTAGTGCCCTATTCTCGGCTCCTGAGGCAGGTTCCGACCCTGGGATCCTACAAGGAGGATTTTCATAACAATATAATCATTACCAATACGAACATACCCAAGATCACAACAAGTAAATCTTAGAAAAAGATGAGTTTTTGGAAAGAGAAAATAATCATTGCTCATGGGATAGTGGCTCATCATTGCCTAGAGAAGCTAATCTCATCATGGTTTCCTTGAGAAAAGAAGCCATCATTGCTAGGCTAAAAGTGGCTTACAAGGGGAATAGTGCACATGGGGAAACGTGCAATCAGGTGGGTCTCACCAAAAATGCAATCAATAGTCCAAATAATGTGTGGCCCATAACTTTTAATGGACACGTCGGATTTACACATGAGATGTGGCATTGGAACCGCGGTGACAATGCGGTCACAATGGCGCAGGTTTTGGGTCAATTCGAGTAAGATCTATGTGACAGAACTCAAGGACGATCGTAAACACTAACCGAAAGTCGCAAGTCATCGAAATTTGATTGGTAGGACCGCGAGACTAAGATGGACGAAATGCATACTTACATACATATGCACACATGCGAACTTGGGTCGGGTCTTACACCTACTCACTCACTCCTCAAGACTTGGTCATAATTCTAAGCTCTACTAAGCTTCCGCGTGTCGTGGTAGACAATCTACGAGATTTTATAGAGTTTAAAATTAAGAAAATCAGGAGCTCATTTTAAATATTTAAATGCATGAATTTTCAAAACCACATTGAGAAATTACATGGAATAGTCTACCATAACTACATGTGGAAGCTTGATGGAGCTAAGGAATGAACGGCTATGTCCTTGGGGGGTGATTAGGACCAAACAAAATTTGTCAATAAAACTCAATTACTAACTTAAACTAATGTGCTAATTTAAATTAAGGCAATTAACTCTATGACTTTTAAGCTAATAGAGGGTCCAATCACATAGACTACAATAGGTCTGTCAATGAAGCAACTCGTCTATAATTGATAGTGAGCTTGTGTGTGCATTATAAGTTAAGTGCCTAGAATACAACTCAATTCAAGCATTCAGAATATTTAACTAATCAATCACATAAGCATGAATAAGAATGTATACAATTCACAATCGTAAACACAAGCATGTATAATGGTTAGATTTCCCTTCACCACTCCCGGCAAACGCACTCTCCCTTAGTGTACCAGTATTCATTATCGAAGGTTTTAAATTAGGTTCACCTTTAACCTTTACAACCTTACATAAGGACCACAATCCTACACAAGAATCTATCCAGTGTACACTCTTGTCGGAGACTCCTACGACTTTAGTTGGTTTTCTATTAACTAACTAATAATATTGGTCCTAGTCTAAAGACCTAAGTTTTCTATTGACTAACCAACAACATCAATCCTTGTCCAAGGACCTATGTTTACTCCCATCGGAGGCTCCCATGGAAACTAACACATATACACTCGTGTTCAGTAAATTTCAAATATACACCCGTCTTCGATAAATTTGGTCATATATAAAACTTTAGGTCCTACATAAGAACTTATCGAGTTTGGGTCATAAACTCTTACCCTCTATACTACATAAGGAAAGAGAGTATGGACTCATATATGACACTTTTCGAATTGAGCCCCCTTAACGTGCACTCTCAGGTTGCTTAATTGATGCTCTCCCATGCTTTAATTAACTCCCATTTTGCTCCTTTAATTTTTGATGCCAATGCTTGCCGATGCTTGCCAATGTTTCAACTCCAACATCAAACACATTGCATGCAATGCTCCATTTAGGTTACCAAGGTAATGGGAGGTTGGGTGAATCTCCTACAACACATGAGAATGTTGTAATTCCTAGGAAATTCACATGATGGGTGTTATAGAGGATTTAAACAAGGATTTTCTATAGGTTCGAGTCTAATCTATTGAATAAGGTGGAGATCAAGTTCATCTTCTTTAATAAGGTTGGAATCCTCTTTCAAGTGATGAATCATAAGGAACATTACTTAGATCTCTTAGATTTAGAAGCTAAGGATGTGGGATATGAGTTGGGAATCTCTTAAGCTTCTATTGTACCAAAAACCTATATAAATTCCCAAGAACCAAATGACCTTTATATAAAGTTTGAGTTCTAACGGTAAAAAAGTGAGCAAAAATTGGCTCTATCGATGACATCGAGAAATTTATATTTCTAGCTGAAATGTTGCTGGACAATTTACATACTTCTACCTAATGTCATCGAGTGGTCTTCGATGCCACCATTGAATTCCATTGAATGACACCTCGATGGCAGCGAAAAACTTAAATAAACAGCGCAATGTTTGTTGGACATTTCTGAGTTACCTACTCGATGCCATCGAGGGGATCTTCAATGCGATCGAAGACCTATCGAGGACTACTCGATGGGACCAATCACCACTTGAAAGACTATTGTTTTAGGCATATGGTTTGACAACATCTTTGCACATCTTTTTGAAAGTGCACCCATCTTTGCACACTTGTTGGTCAATCACGTGACTAGTTGTGTCAAGTAGTCAGATGAGTTCTTGGTAAATGAAAACTGGTGATACGATTGAATCAGAAAGCACCAAAGCTACATTGAAAATAAAGAACCGCTTCTACGATCTCGACCTTGTAAATAGATGATTCCAACCCAAATAAGAAACCCTACTTACGTCATCTATTCAAAGCCAATTTCGAGTATATATTTTCTGCCCTTTAGTCTTGGCTTTAGCAAGTTCCAAGTTGATGAATGATTAAATGGACTAGGAATTAAAACAGGAAAAACTGTCTAAATTTGGTAGATAAAAGGTGTCACTAAATAGTACCTTCGATATCACCGAAGATATCTTCAGTGTTACCAAAAGGGTTCAAAATAGTTCAGCAACATTACAAAAGAAATTCAGAACCACCGACTGGATATTTCAGTGACACCGACTACCACTGACAAATAAAAATCGATGCCACCGAAAAGAGTCCTTTTCATTTAGCAACTTGAAATTTTAATTTGGTACTACCGATTAGTAATTCGGTACCATCGAAGTAAGTTTGGTGATACTGAAGTTAGCTTCGGTAGCATCATAAACTAGCCGTTTTCTATCCGTTGGAACTTTTTCTCTATAAAAGCGGCTTGTAAAAACTTGAAAAAAGTGTGGATTTAGGCATTTCAGAGTCTCTAGGTTGTCCCAAGCTCTAATCTCTCATCCTAGACTATATCCACATGAGATTCATGTTCTTTTCATTATGATTCACCACTCATGAGCATTCAAAGCTCTTATTTATGAAGAACATGATCTCAAGCCTTCACTGGAGTATTGAGACCAAACCTATAGGTATATCCTTAGTCTTGACCATACTCTAGTGTATCCATCAGTTAAATCTCTTAGGAAATCCACTCATTATCTAGATAGGAGATTCAACCAAACTCCCATTACCTTGATCACCTTTATAGGTATATCTTATGCAAGGTTCTTGATCGTGAAGCTAAAACAACAGGAAAATCCAAGGTATGCGATCGGGGGAGCACCGAGAAGTTGATTTAAGCATGAGAGTGCGAAGATCAAACAACCCAAGATAAGCTACAAAAGAAGACTCATTCCAAGAGTAAGTGTCACTATCAAGAGTCCAAAGTTTAGTCTCTATCCTCGAATAGGATTGAGGCTAAGAGTTTGCTATCAACAAACTTGTGTAGGTGCCTTGTGTGGGACCTTAGCCGATGGGCCTAAACATGGGTATTAGGTGTAGGACATTTGCTCTTGCAGAGAGCATAAATTAGTGTCCTTAGTGTAGGACTGTAAAGGTTATTGGTGAACCTTTTTTAAAACCATTAATAGTAAAATCCAGTGCACTCTAGGATTGAATGTGGATGCTAGGAGTGGAGTAGGCATGTAGCTGAACCACTATATATGCTTGTGTTTGGAATTGTCATTTGCGCATCTGTTTAATCATGCTTATATATGCTTGAATGTTTAGTTTCTTATACATGATCGAATGAATGTCATTGATTGATAGGTTGCACATTCCACACACAAGCTCACGTTACTATAGGCTAGTTGCTTTATTTGTATATCTTGAGTAGCCTTTGTAATTGGATCCTCTATTAGATTGGAAGCATTTAGAGTTATATTGCCTTACTTGCGTTAAACTGAATGATTGTTTAAGTTAGGCAATTATGATTTTTTAAATAGGCAAAATATTTATGAAAGTCCTATTCACCCCCCTCTAAGACATTACCTCATATTTATTCTTCAGTATCAATGGTATAAATTGTAATTTTAATTGGTATCAGAGCGAGGTTCCACTAAAAAAGGTTTAACAACATAGAGGAAGATCTTGACTGAAGAAAGAACTATGGGTAAAGGAGAGTGACCATCTGTCTCACGGCCACCCATCTTTAATGAAACAAATTACGCATACTAGAGGGCTGGAATGATATATTTTCTCCAGGCCTTAGATGATGATGTTTGAGAGATTGTTGAAAATGGATACACTGCACCAACAGAATAAATTGTTCTCGAGAATGGCACAACAATCACCAAACCAAAACCAAAGGCCAAATGAACCCAGTATGACAAAGAGATGAGGATGTGTGAAGCCAAAACCATGAATGTAATCTGCTGCAGAGTTTCACAAGAAGTATTTCATCAGATAAGTTTGTGTTCAAACTCTAAGGGAGCATGGGAGTTATTAGAAACTACCCATGAAGGAACCAACATGGTAAAAATGTCAAGGCTTCAACTCCTTACATCTCAATTCGAACAGATAAAGATGGAAGAAGATGAGATGTTCAAGGAGTTTTTCACAAAATTAAATGGTATATGCAACTCCATGGGAGGACTTGGGGAAAGAATTCTGGTAACCAAAATATGTAGAAAAATTTTGAGATCCCTACCAGAACGTTTTAACTCCAAGGTCACTATAATTAAAGAATGTAAAAATATAGAAGAGATGAAGGTAGAAGAGCTAGTAGGTTCCCTGCAAACATTTGAATTACACTTCAAACCTTCTAAAAAACCAAGAATAATGCCCTCGAAATTATTAAAGATATAGATATAATAGAGGAATAATGTAATGCCCCGAAAATCGAGGGTCAAGCAAAGTTCAACTCCCGAGTTCCAACGCATTACTTATGCAACATAGATAATGATGATTAAATGTTGTCCATATTAGTGCATTAAACATGAGTAGGATAATACTAAAACAACATATCATACTCCAGAGATGATTAAACTTAGTAAACAGAAGACTGTGATAGATATATAAAGTATATAAGTGGTTATAAACCCGAAGAGTATGACCATGTCACTAGGCTGAATATATACATGTTTGTTCCAAAATATACAAAATGATAAAGTGTAATGTCCAACTAATTCGTATCCCTGTAATCCCACTGATTAGTACATGGTCTACATAGAACCACCTGACAGCTGCATATAGGAGAACTCCTCCTCATCGTCATAGAAGTTAGGCTCTGCTTCGTAAGCCTCGCCATCATCTGCAGCTAGAACAAAGTCTGGTTGGTGTTTTAAAACACCGTCCTAGAGTGGGAGTGAGTGATCAACTCAGTGGAGCTATAAGGAAAAGGTTAACATGTTATCAATTCAGTCAATTAGTAATGATAAAGCAATACAACAAGCATTTCCTAACTACTCTGGTTAATGTAAGGATGAAATGTGGTAATGATGCATGCCCTCGCCTGTACTCCCTTAACGACATTATCTCACGGTCGCGCATACTAAACTCCCACTGTGCTCTTCCTCGCCAAAGGCATATGCAATGCAATGCATGGTCGTATTAGCTAAGTTCTTAATTAGACTTAATCATACAGTAGATTCGAGAAGCTAAGGTACCTCCCTTTATATCACTTACCCAAACAATGATCTATTTCGGGTCGTCAATCCTAGTTAATCACATACGATAGGCAAGTTACAGGGCAACATCACCCCTAATTGAAAAGTAGTGGATAGGCAAGTTCAGGTCTCTACGGAGAGGCTCGTCACCTCAACGTATGCCTAGTTTATACTCGAGGTCACTACGAAAAGGCTTGTCACCTTAACGTAGGCCGACAGCTCGAATAAATGTCCCATACCATTGTATTCAGCTCACGAGTTTGTGTTGCTCACTGGACACTAGGAGAGGCTCGTCACCCCAGCATAGGCTGACAGCTCGACCACGGTGTCCCATACCACCATGCCCAGCTCATGAGTCTTAACAGATCGTGATACCGAGGTTGAAATGGGCTTTGCATTGGTAAGTGGTACCTTAGATTCAAGCAGTAGCATCCATACATGGTAAACACACAATAGGCCAATCGGGTTATTTGACAAGTTCGATTAGTACGAGTGCATGCTGAATTAATCGACGTAGAGCGCTTGAGTACTCCACGTGGCCTAACCACTATCGACAATCATCGTACGACTCAGATTATTTGAACGTATCCAATGTGGCGAATCTACTTTGACCACTCAACCAGGAATGTTACCAATTGCCTGGACTATGTAGTAGTCCCAAAAATACTTAAATGCAATAGGGAATCACATATGTTATTCATATCAACATAACGAATAATACAGACATAAATCTCATTTGAGCATGTTATCAAACACATTTGACAAGTTAATATACATATGCATTTCACCTATACATCATATAGTGACAATTTACAATACATAAAGGAAACTATTCATATGACTAAGGAGACTAAGAATCCCTTCTTAATACACTTAATACATACAATCCATCAATAAGATCTCATTCAGACATTTTAACAAATGCTTAGATTACATAATACCACATACATGAACCAATCTAGTTATAGCATATATTATGATAAATCCTTTCATAAAGGAGTTGTCTCACATATAACGAACATGTATTCTAGATTAATAGGCATGGCCAGTATAAATCATAATTCCACTTTCATTCAAACATTTTAACAAACACATAGAATGCATCTTATACTCACATATTTCAAACATGTATAGTTTATCAAACAAAACATTGTAGCTAATATCATATGGCAGCAATCAAGTCAAGCATAAATCATTGCTGACATTGAAAGCCTTGAAAACCATAACCTAAACATTTATAGTCCGCACCTTTAGTCGGTACGCTCATTACGAACTCGGATCGTACACCACGACTTTGTTTACGGCACAATGGCTACCTAAACATTGAAATAGGTTAGCTATTTCACCGATTTCTCTATTTGGATGCCTAAAACCGATTAGGGTTAGGATTTCTTACCAAAAAATGGAGTTGTAATCGATGGTGTAGCGACGGTGGGGTGGTGATTCAATATGAGGAGTAGGGAGAATGAATCCCAGTAACAATCTCCTGAACTCTCTCTTCTCCTCACTCTTTTCTCCTCTTTTCTCTCTTCTCTCTGAGGGTTAGGAAATTTTGTATGGAATGAGAGAGGGGTGGGTTTAGGTCCTTATATAGGCCTAAAACTAGTGTCAATGGCCCCAAGGCCATGGTATACTTAAGGTATAGCCAAAGGGTGGCTGTTTCGGGCTAACAGAGCTCATCTGAAAGTCCATTGCTCGCATACGGTCTGCAGAAAGTTCCTTGACCATGGATCTAAGCTAGGTTAAGATTCCAGTCCGATCGGATTAGTGGATTGATTGTGGGGGACCTGTTTCAGTTCAACGGTCATCGACACTCGATCAGGGCCACAATATACCAATGGGTGCAGAGAAATTTTCCTAATCCCAGGGTGTAGTTGGGTCAGAATTTGACGGTCTAAAATCTTAAATTTGGCCTGTAAGAGAATGGCCCAATTCACTTAAGTTTGAGTTCATTTCTAAAGATATTCACGTTTCTCACACACTTCGCTCGAGGCTCAAGTTGTGCGTTTCTGGATACTATTTGGACTTGATTCCCATGGCGGTTGTCAAGCCCAGTAAGGTGGTCATAACCTTATATTTTGCAGACATCGGACTTTCGATGCGTGGTCCGAGCCCGATATGGAGTTTCAATGTGCTCCCGAGAGCAACTGGGTTTTGAGATTGATCCTAGGTTTCTAGGTAATGTTGGGTTAGCGATTATAATGGTTTTGGGTCTTGCAGTTCTTATAGAAAGTGGTTCGAGCTAATTCTCCACTTTATTTAGTTTAGTACTTAATTAATTTTCATCTAATTTCCAAAGGATTGGGTCCTTAGTGATTTCTGCATGAGGTGGTACTCGGGTCTTTATACGGATTATTCCAAGACATTACAATCTACCCCCCTTAAAGAAAAATTTCATCCTAGAAATTAGTACCTTTTCATACTCCTTGAGAATCTGAGGGTAGTTCTTACGGACCTCGACTTCTGTTTCCCAAGTAGCCTCTTCCCCAGTGTGATGCGTCCACAGTACTTTCACAAGACAGATAACTTTACTGCGCAATACTTGTTCCTTTCTGTCTAGGATACGCAATGGTCGCAGTACATAAGTAGCATCCTCACTTAACTGTACTTGCTCTCATTTGATAATGTGGGAAGGATCAGGAACATATTTCTTTAGCATTGATACGTGAAATATATTGTACATGCCTGCGAGTGGTGTGGGCAAAGCGAGGTGGTATGCTACCACACCCACTCGATCTAGAATCTGGAATGGACCAATAAATCGTGGCGTGAGTTTCCCCTTCTTGCCAAATCAAAGGACTCCCTTCATGGGGAAAACCTTTAAAAACACGTGGTCCCTAACCTTAAACTCTAGCGGTCGCCGCCTTGTATCGGCGTAACTCTTTTGTCTGCTCTATGCTAAAAGAAGTCGACCACTGATAATGTCGATCTTCTCTAAGGTTGTCTTAACTAAATCTGGGCTAATCAAACTCTTCTCACCAACCTCTGCCCAGTAATGCGGTGCTCGACATGGACGCCCATATAGTGCTTCGTAGGGAGTCGTGCCAATGCTCGCTTAAAGGCTATTGTTATAAGCGAACTCAATATAGGGAAGACGGTCATCCTAACTATCTTTGAAGTCAAGTACACATGCCTGCAACATGTCTTCTAACACCTGATTTACCCATTCCGTCTGACAGTCAGTCTATGGGTGGAATGTGATACTGAACTTCAGTTTCACCCCATCGCTTCCTAGATACGTGTTCAGAAGATAAATGTGAATCGTGTGTCTCGATCCGACACGATCTCCATAGAAACTCCATGCAGATGTACTATCTCCTCGATGTATAGCCTGACCAAATTGTTTGCTGAGTTTAAGATTCTAATCGGAAGAAAATGAGCTGACTTGCTCAATCAGTCCACAATCACCCAAATGGAGTTATGTCCCTTCCTCGTCTTTAGCAACCCCGAAATGAAATCCATAAGAGATGAAATCCCGTTTCCATTCAGCTATGGCATGGGATGAAGCAATCTAGGAGGTCTGCGATGCTCGGCCTTGACCTACTAGCACATGAGATAATAGGACACATAATCTAGTATGTGAGCCTTCATCTTGTCCCACCAGTACGAATGCTTCATGTCTCGATACATCTTCGTACTGCCAGGATGCATTGCTATCCTTAAATTGTGAGCGGCTTCTAGAACTTCCTTTCTCAAGTCATGAAGATTCGGGACACATAGGCGACCACGATAATGTAAGCTCCCATCCGAACTAACTCTCCATTTAGACTCTTCGTTGTCGGTTGCTTGCTCTATCATCTTTATCAACCATTCATCTTCTCTCTGAGCCACAATAATCCGGTCATCAATAAGTGGCTGCAAGCGGATGCATGCGACGCTCTCGAATGGCTCCTCTACCATAAGTTTCTGTTCGAAGTCTCGCACAAACTCGACCATATTCCATTCCTATATCATCAGCGGAGCTGCAAATGCTATCGTGTTCTTGCAGCTTAACGCGTCTGCCACAAGGTTGGCCTTGCCAGGATGGTAGGAGACCTCAAACTTGAAGTCCTTCAAGGTTTCCATCCATCTTCGTTCCTCATATTCAGGTCTCTTTGCGTGAATATGCACCTGAGGCTCTTATGTTAGCAAAAGAGCTCAAAATCCTCTCCATAGAGGTAATGTCTCTATAGCTTTAATGCAAAGATGACGGCCGCCAATTCCAGGTCATGCATAGGGTATTCTCTTCGTGTTTCCTTAACTATCACAATGCATAGGCAATCACTATGTCCTTCTGCATAAGAACACAACCCAAACCAACATGAGAGGCGTCAGTGTATATGGTATATCTGACTCCCTGCTTTGGCAATATTAGCACAGGTGCAAATGTCAATTTATCCTTCTGTTCCTGAAAGGCTGCTTCCGCCTTCTCATTCCAGGCAAACTCGAGATCTTTCCGAGTGAACTGCGACAACGGTCTGGCTATCTTGGAAATGTCCCTAATGAATCGATGATAGTAACCCACCAGGCTGAGGAAAATCCTCACTTCAGTAATCGAACTAGGCTGCTCTCAGTCCTGAACTGCGGTCACCTTAGCAAGGTCCACATCTATTCCTTCCTTGGACACCACATGTCCTAGGAACTTGACTTCTTCTTTCTAGAAGTTGCATTTCTTATACCGAGCAAACAACTGGTTCTTCCTGAGAGTATCAAAGACTTCTCGCAGGTGCTCCTCGTGATCTTTCTCCTAAGAGTATCAAAGACTTCTCGCAGTGCTCCTCGTGATCTTTCCGACTCTTGGAGTATATCAGGATGTCATCTATAAATATGATGACGAATCGGTACAGATACGATCAAAACACCTGGTTCATAAGGTCCATGAATATGGCTGACACGTTTGTGAGTCCAAACGATATCACAAGGAACTCGTAGTGCACAAAGCTGGTTCTAAACATTGTTTTCTGCACATCCTCATCCCTGATGCGCAACTGGTGATACCCTGATTATAAGTCGATATTTAAAAAATACTCTGCCCCTTTCAACTGGTCAAACAGATCATTTATCCTGGGCAAAGGATACTTATTTTTCATTGTCACTTGCTTCAACCTGTAATAATCAATACACAATCGCAATGATCTATCCTTCTTCTTCACAAACAACACAGGTGCTCCCCATGGAGATACACTCGGTCGTATGAAGCCTGATTCTAACAGATTGTCTATCTGTCTCCTCAATTCCTTCATTTCACATGGAGGCATGTGATACATCGATAGCAAAATGGGTGTCGCACCAAGCACAAGGTTGATAGTAAAGTCAATCTCGCATCGAGGAGGTAGTCCAAGTATCGTCCTTAACACGTCCGAAAAATCTCAAACTACAGGTGTGTTCCCAAGTGTCAGACCATCAACATTCTCTAGCAAGGTAGCATAACAACTGATACGGTAGTACTAACTGACCTGAACTGGGAAACTAAAAGTCATGCCCCCAGGTCCATGGGTTGTCACTACTCTAGTATCACAATCGATCCCTGCCTTCATCTCGGTGAGCCAATCCATATCGAGGATGACATCGTAATGACACAGCGGGGTGACAATCAGGTCAACGAGTACTGTTCTGCTTCCTAAGTCTATCGAGCAACCCTTACAAATCTTGATAGTGTCTGAGAAGGTCCCTATGGCGGTAAGGAGTCTCACCCCAACCATAGGAGTAGTTTTCATCACTAGTCGATTTACTGCTGTATATGATATTATTAAAATAGTGGACTCGGTGTCCACTAACAGAAATACGGGTGTAACTTGGATATGGGTAGTGACTTTAAAAGCTAAAGGCATTGTAGCTGCTGACTCAGACGCTTCAGCTGCAAGCGCATGCACTCGTGCCTACTGAGAACGATTCGGTTGCGGTATCGTAGGTCGTTAAGGCGGCCTAAATCGAGGTGCAGGTGGCAAGTAAGAAGGCTATGTAGGTGGCACTTATCGTAGAGGTGGGGCTGAGATATCCTGTGACATCTGACGGTTGATCCTCTGAGGAGGCGTGAAGTCGTTGTCCCTCATCCTGGTAAAGCAGTAAGTATCAGTATAGCCCGACCTTTTATAGTAGGAGCACCACACGTCTTATCACCTAAGCTGTGTTAGTGAAGCCATAAGCCTATGAGGCGAATCTGTACATGGTCTCTTGCCGAGGAATGGTCTGTTCAGTAAATCTGGTCGAGGCCTTGGGCCTATGGGCACATGCGTACAAGACAATTTGTCCCCATCCTACTCAACTCGCAGGGACATGCTCACTAGCTCAACATAGTTGGGAATGTTAGGGCTACACATCTTCGTACGTATCTTGGGTCGCAGGCCCTCTGAAAATTGTTGCATCTTCATTGGCTCGTTCGTTAGTATCAGAGGAGTATATCTGGCCAGCTCTATGAACCTGTTCTCATACTCAGCAATGATCATCCCTCCCTGTTGGAGGCGAAGAAAATCTCCCTCCTCATTACGGTACGTGAGGGGGAAGTACTTCCCGTGGAAGCAGGTCTCAAAAGCTTCCCACGTCCATACATACCCAGCAGCCACTGTCCGTAGGATGCTGTCCCACCATAGACTAGCCTCCTTCTCGAACATGTATGTAACCAACTCAACCTACTTTGCCTCAGTGCAGTGCAACGGCTTTAGCATCGGACCCCATCAAGATGTTTATCTTCTTTGCATAAATAGGGTCATCTAGATCATACATTTTGGGGGAGAAAGGATCTCCACTGTTGATTTCAAATTGGTGGGCCTATATGTATTGGGACCCACCTTGATTTATGTTGTAAACATGGAAGGGAGGGCCCATAGTGTCGGGGTCCCTCCATCACTCGATCTCTCTTTCCTTTTCTCTCTCTCTCTTTCCCTCTCTTTCTTTTATTCTTGTTGAGTGATGATGTAGTGTGTGGTCCACTTGGATGGACCCCACCTTAATGTATGTTTTATCCATACCATGCATCCATTTGGTGGCCCACCTGAGCAAGGCCCACCTTATGCATGTGTATGCCAAGACTGTCTAGCATCTAGGGACGCTGGACGTGGAAAGAAAACACAAATATTTGCTTAGTTACACAAGCTTTTGAGTGGACCACCAGTATAGGCCCCACCTTGATGTATGATTCTAATCCACACCGTCTATCCCGTTCTTCATTTCATTTTAGGAGTTGAGCCAAAAAATGAAGCTAATCCGAGGTTCAGGCGGGCCATCGCATGGAAAACAATTTCCTTACCGTTAAAAACCACCCTGCTATTTTTGTACCCCGAAACATGCCTAATATTAGGCTCGTTGCATTTGTTATGGGCTGAAGGGATCAATGGGTGGAGTGGATCCATCATACGCGGGCCCCACATGTGAAAGACCTTAAGAAAATAAATATATATACAGTAGTAGCTGACGCTACTATTGTCAGAACCGCAAGCAGCGCCAGCTACTGGCGAGCGGGTGGACGGTAGGGTTTCACGACCCCAGCTGTGGGCCACACCATGATGTGTGTATGACATCCAACCGTTCATGAGGTGGGCCCCTGCTTGACGTGGGCCCCCTCTAAAAATTAGGCCCATCCAAAGCTCCAGTGGCCCACATCACGGGCAACAGTGGGGATGAACCGTCTGCCCTTGAAATAATTTTTGGGTCCACAAAAGTTTTGGATTAAGATAAAATTTGTTCTTCCTTTTCATCCAGGTCTGTGTGACCTTACCAATGGGTTGGATGGCTTGTAAACATTATGGTGGTGTAACGTCTCGAAAAAATCCGTACAAAGACCCGAGTACCACCTCAAGCAGAAATCACTCAGGATCAAATCCCTCAGGAATTAGATGAGGATTAATTAGTGCTAAACTAGATTACATGCGAAATCAGCACCAATCACTTTAAATACGATCTGCAAGACCTAAAACTTGTATAATCATTGACGCTAGTTTACCTTAAAATCTAGGATCAATCTCATTACCCAGTTGCTCTCGGGAGCACATGGAAACTTCGTATCGGACCTAGACCACACGTCGAAAGTCTGATTAGTACAAGATTATTTAATTAAGACCGCCTTGCTGGACTTGACCACCGCCTCAGAAATCAAGTCCAAATAGTGTCCCGAAGCTATTCGCTTGAGCCCGGAGTGAAGTGTGTGAGAAATGTGGATATCTTAGAAATAAAAATCTAAAATTAAGTAATCTGAGACTTGTCACTTGCGGGCTGAATATAAGGATTCAAACTGTCAGAATCTGGCCCGAATACACCCACGGATCAGGAGAAATTTCATACACAGGTCAGTGTACTTGTGGCCCTGATCGGTGATCGTGGACCGTTGAACTGAAACTGGTCCGCCATAGGCGATCTGTAAACCCGATCGGACCAAAAACTCAGGTTGACCTAGATCCATCATAAGGGAGTTTAAGTCCAACCTTAGGCTCAAGGGGGGGCTCTGGAAGTGCTCCGTTGAGCTGAAATAGACCCTCTTTGGACATAACCTAAGTATACCTTTGCCCTAGGGTCATTCCCATCAGCTTTAGGCCTATATAAGGGCTTAAAACCCTCACTCTCTCACTCCATACGAATTCTCTAAACCCTAGGAGAGAGAAGAGGAGAAAGAAAAGGAAAGAGAGAGAGAGAGTGTGTGTGAGAGAGTTGGAGTCACTCCTGGGATTCGATCCCCGCTACTCCACGTGCCTTACCATCACTTCTGTATCACTCTACCGACGATACCGATCCTATTCTTAGGTAAGAAAACCTAACCCTAATCCATTCTAGGGTTTCAAATAGTGAAATGATGAAATAGCTAACCTAGTTCATGCTATAGGTAGTCATTCTGCCGGTGACAAAGACTACGTATTTAAAATGACTCCATTACGCGTTTATCGGCGTAAAGTGCAGACTATAGACGTATAGGTTATGGTTTTCAAGGCTTTCAATGTCAGTTAATGATTTATTCTTGACGTGGGTGCTATTTCACATGCAAAATATGTCATTTGTTTCGCTTTATGGTTATATATGAGCTATGTTGAATATAGTGTATTCTATGTATGTATTGAAATGTTTGAATACGTATGGAATTTGGATTTGTGTCTAGCATGATTATTTGTCGTGACTATATGCTTGTTATGTATACAACAACTCCCTAGTAAAAGGATTTGGACTAATACATGTATAACCAACATACAACATGTATGAAGATGTGTGTAGTCTAAGTGATTGTGGAAATGTTTGAGTAAGCTAGTTGTTACTAAAGAATACCTTGTATGAGGATTGAGATATGCTTCTCGATTACCTTAATTATGTGTATGATTTCCTCCATGTATGTTTACATTATGATATCTGTTTTATTTATGGAAAGATTGTGGGTGAAATCATGTTTGTGTTGCACTTCACAAAATGCTCATATGATTGCAAGGATAGAATTATTCGTTCATTACTGCTGTGATTGTCTCCTATGATTACCTGTTGAAATGGAATGAGGTTGGGACTATGATATAGTCCAGGCAATCAGTAATCGACCCTGATTAGGTGGTTGAGGTTGTTTCACCACACGAGACGTGCTTAGGGAATCCGTGCCGTACTTTGGTTGGCGACAGTGGTTAGGCCACACGGAGTGCTTACGTACTTTATGTCATTCAACTTGTTGTGCGCTCGGGCTAGTCTAGCTCATCAAGTAACCCGATTGACCCGATGTATGTTCACCATATTTGGACGCTACTGCTTGAACTTAACATACCAAACTCACCAGTGAAAACTCCATTAACCTTGGTACCTCGATCCGCTAAGACTCATGAGCCAGACATGGTTGTTTGGGACATAGTGGTCAAGCTGTCGGCCTACGCTGGGGTGAGGAGCCTCCCCATCATGATCAGTGAGCACCCAGACTCGTGAGCCGAATACGGTGGTATGGGACACTGTATTCGAGCTGTCGGCCTACACTGATTTGGTGACGAGCCCTTTGTAGTGACCTCGAGCATACTCTAAACCTGCGTAGAGGTAACGAGCCTTTCTGTAGTAATCAGAGTATACACTAGGCCTGTACTGATTTGGCGACGAGTCCATTGCAGTGACCTAGAACCGTAACATCGTATGAGAATTACTAGGACTGACGACCCTATATTGGATCATTGTTTGGGAAATGATATAAGGGAGGTACCTTAGTTTCCCAATCCTGCTGTATGAAAAGGACTAATAAGAACTCAGTAATCACACTTATAACATCACACTACATGTGCCCCGAGTTAAAGGCATAGAAGATAGAAAGCACGCCGCGACCATGAGATGGTGTCGCACGAGGGAGTGTAAGCGAGGGCATGCATCATTATTCATATCATTCTTGCATTAATAAGAGTATTTAGGGATGTTTGATTTTACTGCTTTATCATTACTGCTTGACTGCATTGATAACATGTTAACCTTTGCTGTATAGTTCCACTGAGTTGATCACTCACTCCCACGTTACGGGACGGTGTTTTAAACACCAACCAGACTCTGTCTTGATTGCAGATGACGACACGACTCCTGAGGCAAAGCCAGACTTCGAGGACGACGAGGAGGCATTCTCCTATATGCAGTTTTCAGGCGAGTTTATGTAGACTATGTTTTGAACGACGGGGTTATAGGGGTGTTGATTAGACACCATTACACTTGTTATTTTGCACTTTTGGAGCACCCATGTATATTCTTTTTGTTCATTTTTTGAGTATACATGTATATATATAACCTGGTAACATGTTCACACTTTGGAGACTTATAATAGTTTATATATTTTATATATCTATCACAGTCTTCCACTTGTATAATTTAACCGTCTCTGGAGTATGATATGTTGTTTTGGTGTAATCCTACTCATGTTTAATGCACTAACATAGACAACATTTAATCATCATTATCTATGTTGCATAAGTGATGATTGGAACTCGGGAGTGGAACTTATGCTCGACCCTCGATTTTCAGGGCGTTACAAGATGGTATCAGAGCATGATTTGGATTAAAATGGACCTAGGTTATGGTCTCACGATGTACGTTGATGTTTTTTGACATAGGTGGGTGCGAGAAAAATGTAGAAACAAGCTTAGGTTTTCCCGATTTCGCCAATTGGCGAAGTTTATCGATATCGATGGTCAAGATCGAGTCCACAGACCTCCGTGATCACATGAGACGATCCCAGATCACCCATAGGCCGTCAAGCGACGGGTTTAGACCATGGTTGACCCCATCCCAGCCTTCAAAAATCTCCATGTCCAGTTATACATCAGAAACATACCCGAAAGGATCCGAAACGACTCGAATCGAAGACGGGGGCCAAACCGAGCAAATCTAGGGGGACCCAAGGTGGGTCCCACATGTTTTTAGACCTAAGGGGGGGGGGAAGACCTCACTCAAAGGGGGAGCCCTCCCCAGAAAGTCCAGAGACCGGCTAGGACCTCGCTAGTTTGGCGAGGCCTCGCCGCTAAACGGGCCTGGCTGGGCTGGCCGATCGGGCCGATCGTTCCTTGGGCGCTGTGTGGCCCACTTGTGCATGGGTTTTTTATTCAAAACCCTTCCTGCACAAACTACCACTCTAAGCTCTCTTTTTCGTCAAAAACCCCATATCCCTCACTCAAATCGCCTTACTAAGAGTTCTCTTTTCCATTTTCGTGCACCCTCTCCACTACCCTACTGTAAACCCTTCTCCATTGCTGCTTACCCTCTCCATTCTCTCTCATTTGAGCTCTTAAACCCCTCATTTGAGTCTCAAATTCGTGTAATCCCACTAACCCATCTTATCTCTTCATTTTCCTTCTTTAACCCCTGTCATTTGAGCCTTGACACACCCTTTGGAGGCTCAAATCTGTGGAGACCTAAAGACCCCAACCCTTTCCTCCATTTTCTTCACTTTTCCATGGCTCTATTCGAGCTTATTACAGTTGTATTTTCGATTAGCACGTTTCTGTCTCTCATGGGAAAGAGAAAGGGTGTCGTGGATGAAGCTGGGCCTAGTCTCCCTACTCGATCAAGGAAAAAGAAGGGTGACACCACAAGTACGGGTGTTGAACGTGAGATACGGACTAAGCGGGACCTCGATCCCTAGGCTCCTCTCCCAAGAGCTCTACTGACAGATTTGTCCCATGGAAGATATGCGGGCCGTAGGGTCCTTTGTGAAGCACACATGGATGAGAGGCTCTTTGGAGAGTATCTATTATTAGAGTGCCTGGGTGAGGCCAGTTGGGGCCCTGTGTTTGAGGGAAAATATCGTACAAATGTGGGCACTGTCAGAGCATTCTATGCCCATATTTAAGAGCCTATGCTGGAGCCTTTGCAGTTCAAGATTCCCGCGGGAAGAGGTCGAGAGGCCACAATTAACGCTGACCTGATAGCTCGACTCATGGGAATATTGCTTGGCCAAGTCCACGCAAGCGAGAAGAATCTGCAGAGCGCACATGAAAGGGATCACCGTACGTGTTTCCTTTGTGGTCGATTAGTTCAATGGCAGCCAAACAATAGCCTCCTGGCATCAAACATGACGGATGATTTCCGCCTACTCCACCATATCTGCACATTTAACGTCTACCCTAGGTGGAGCAATTACAGTGAGTGTATGCGCCTGATGGTAGATTTCCTGTATCAAGTGGGGCAGTGGGAGAAATTGTGCGTGCCTATGTTCGTGTTGCAACAGATAGTTCTTACCGCACGCTCCAATAAAAGGACTGATTCGCTCCCCTTCGGGGGACTCATATGTAAGATTGCACGCGAGTTCGGATACGGACTTGGCGCAAAACTCCCAGTGCCACAACATTTCATTAATGAAGCAAATCGCATGGAAATCGGGCCACGACAACGACAAGCCCGACTTGAGGAGAGTGAGGATGAGATGGAGAGTGAAGAGGAAGAGAGCGAGGAAGAAAGTGGAGCTAAAATAGAAGAAGAACAGAGCGAGGAAGAAGAGGAGGCCCAGGACACTGATGAGAGCTCTCCTCCTCGTGTTGGACAGATAGATTACCGCACACTCCAATACTAGGATTGATCGCCCTTTAGCTTCGACTTGAGGAGGGTCGACTCATATGCACAAGATATGACACGAGAGTTCGTGAAACACAAGTTTAAGAAAGTGACTCACACTTTGAAGTCTATCCTGTGCTGCTTGTAGGATAAGGGTGCTCCTCCTCCGTCGCCAGACTCGGATGCCTAGTCATCCATGCCATCGCCCTATGGCTTGTTTTGTGGCTATGATAGGATCTTTGTGTTTCATGTTGATAGGTCCAATTGTAACGACTTGAAAAATTCCGAACAGTGGACCGAGTACCACCTCAGGCAGAAATCGCTTAGGATCAAATCCTTTAGAAATTTAACAAAGTTAACTAAGTGCTAAACTAGATTAGCCATGAAATCCATTTAAATCACTTTAAATACGATCTACAAGACCCAAAACTTGTAGAATCATTGACGTTAGGTTACCCTAAAATCTAGGATCAAACTCATTACCCGACTGCTCTTGGGAGCACATTGAAACTCCGTATTAGATCTGGACCGCACATCAAAAGTCCAAATGATACGAAGTTATAGACTTAGGACCGCCTCACTGGGCTTGACAACCATCTCGAAGATCAAATCCAGATAGTGTCCCACGACTATTCGCTTGAGTCCGGAGCGAGGAGTGTGAGAAACATGAAAATAATTCCAAAATAAATAAGGATTTATGAAATCTGGCATGTGACGCTTGCGGGTCGATATTGAGTAACCTGACCGTCAGAATCTGACCCAAATACACCCTCGGATCAGGAAAGATTTCATACACATGTTCATGTACTTGAAATCTCTGATCAAGTTTCACTGACCGTTGAACTAAAACTGGTCTGCCACGCATGATCTGGGAATCCGACTGAAATGAAAACTTAACTCCACCTGGATCCAAGGTTGGTGAGCTTAAGTTCAACCTTCGGCTCAACGGGGCCCTCCAGAAGTCCTCCGTTGAGCTAAAACTAACCCACTTTTGATATAACCTAAGTAAACTTTGACCTTAGGTCTAATTTGGTGTGTTTTTAGGCTATATAATGACCTTAAAACCCTCTCTTATTCAGCCATACGAATTTGAGAGAAACCCTAGGAGAGAGAAGTGAGAAAAGAGAGAGAAAGTGTGAGAGAAGTGGGAGAACCTCCCTATTACTTTTTCCTGCCACTTTACAAGCTTAACCACTCAAGTCTAGTCGCTTTCCCGGTGATTTCGACTTTGTTTCTAGGTAAGAAACCCTAACCTAATCTGTTTTGGGGTTGTGATGGTTGTAGGTTATGAAATAGCTAACCTATTTCATTCTATAGGTTACCAAACCGCCAGATACGAAAGGTTTAGCAAACCTATCGAATTCGTTACAGTTCTACGACAAAAAGGTGCGGACTTTAGGTGTATAGGTTATGGTTTTCAATGCTTTCAATGTCAGATAATGATAGATTCATGATCTGCATGTAATTGTACATGTACAAAGTGCTGTCCGTTTCGCTTTTCGGTTATACGATAACTATGTTGAATATACTGTATTCCTAGTATTTGTAGAAAGTACCGTATACGTATAAATTTTGGAAATGTGTTTGCCATGATTATTTACTATATGAACAAATTATATATGTGTAAAATACTTGCTTACCAAAAGGGTTCGCCCTAATACATGTTTTTGCTAATATATACTATGTATGTTAAATAGTGTATTCTAAGTGTTTGTGAAAATGCTTGTAAGAGTAAGTGCTTAGATAATCATTCTTTAGGTAGGTGTTGAGATGGGATTCTCAACTACCTTAGGAACGTATATGATTTCCTCTATCATTGGTTGTTTAATTTAATCACTTACTATGAAACATATGTGTTTGTATTTCTTGTTTACATTGTGCTTTGTAACATGCTTTATGACATATTTGTTAACATGCTTGAATTACTTTGTTTATTATGCTTTACTCCACATGCTCTGAATAAGGATCGATTACGATTGGGACTATGTTTATAGTCCAGACAATCGGTACCAGACTTGAGTTCGTGGTTGAGATTCATTGCGCCACGTAGGAGTGTTTGACGAACCCGAGTTGTACTTCCGTTGACAACAGTGGTTAGGCCACGCGAAGTGCTTATGCACTTCATGTCGTTTAGTTGATTGTGCGTTCGAGCAAGTCAGGCTCGTCAAGTAACCCGATATATCTAATGTATGTTCACTATGTTTGGACGCTA
The DNA here is from genome assembly GCA_030180095.1 of Magnolia changhungtana. Lineage (NCBI taxonomy): Eukaryota > Viridiplantae > Streptophyta > Magnoliopsida > Magnoliales > Magnoliaceae > Magnolia > Magnolia changhungtana. The sequence goes on along the minus strand of JASAUF010000612.1, from coordinate 4,243,659 downwards.
CTGCTTGAACCTGAGGTACTAACCTTACCAGTGAAATCCCGTTAACTATGGTACCTCGATCTGCTAAGAATCATGAGCCGGGAATGGTGGTATGGGACACCGTGGTCGAGCTGTCGGCCTACGCTGGGGCCACGTGCCTCCCCGTAGTGACCAATGAGCAACCTTGACTCGTGAGATAAATACGGTGGTATGGGACACTGTATTCGAGCTGTCGACCTACACTGATTGGTGACGAGCCCTTTGTAGTGACCTCGAGCATACTCTGAATTTGCGTGGTGGGCGATGAGTTTTGTCCATCGTGAATAGAGTATGAACTAGGCTCAGTATCAAGTTAGTGATAAACCGTTAAAAGGTGATGGGGAGTGGTGTAACGATTGCTGTAACAATGTACCTTGACACCTTTGCAGCGCCCTAGAACTACACTATCGTATGAGATTATCTAGGTTTGACGACCCTAGAATGGATTATGTTTGGGAATGATACAAGGGAGGTACCTTAGTTTTCCAATCCTGCTGTTTGAAATGGACTAATAACAACTCGGTAATCATGCTCATCATCGCACTGCATGTGCCTGGAAGATGTGGAGCACTGAGGAATGAACGCATGCCGTGGACGTAAGATGGTGTCGCATGAGGGAGTATGTCGGTGAGGGCATGCATCATGACTGCATTTCATATTTGCATTAATAAGAGTAGTTAGGATTGTTCGATTGTACTGCTTTATCATTACTGCTTAACTGAATTGATAACATGTTAACCTATGCTTTTTTTGTTCCATTGAGTTAGCTACTCACTCCCACGTTACGGGATGGTGTTGTACACACCAACCAGACTCTGTCTCAGGTGCAGATGAGGTGACGACTCAAGAGGCTGAGCCGGACTATGACGAGGACCGGGACGAGTTCTCGTATATGTAGTATGCTGGTGGCTTTGCCTAGACTGCCTGGATCGACGGGATTACAGGGCTTACTTCTTTAGTTGTACTTTTGACATTTTGATCGTAAAATAGATACATGTATATGGTGACTCAATTGGGTTCATACTCTGGAGATTGAGATGGTTTTTATTTCTTTTACATACAATTTATATAGTTTCAGTGTTCCGCTTGCCTTTATACAATTGATCTGAAGTATGAATTACTGTTTTGGTATAATCTCACTCATGTTTATTGTACTAACACAGACAACATTTAATCATCATTATCTATGTTGTATAAGTGATGTTTTGGAACTCGAGAGTTGAGTTGCTACTTGACCCTCGAATTTCAGGGCATTACATCGGCGTTACACTAGGAGTGAGGATGAGACGGAGAGTGAAGAGGAAGTAGTAGTTGGGAGAGCTCATGTTTTAAATGTTTGAAGTCTTGGTTGAACATATTAGCTCACACCTTGAAAACTATCTATCTTGTCTGTCATGATTCATATAACATCCATGTCGTTGCCTTTCATGTATTATGACAATTTTGATAAATGAAATGTTTGAAGTGCATTAGCTCACATGCATCTTGCTTTCATGATTCATGTAACACCGTGTTTCATGTATATGACAATTTTGGTAAATGAAATGCATGAAGTAGTCGTGTATGAATGTATGTAAAAGTGTTTATGAGTATCTTTGAATCGACTGGGTTGCACCCTATGTTAATTATAGGGAATGCCACCTAAGGTGGCATGGGTTGCGGCGTATCTCACTTTTGGCGATCTGATTGACGGGGTATCTTCCCTGAGTGATTGCCAGATGGACCCTAGTTTGGGCCTGACCCACACTGTTATGCCGGATTCTCGACCGGCCACTGGCCCTGCCAGTGGGCCGAACATATGACACCGCCTGTGGTGCCACCTGTTACACCATCGGTTCCTGAGCAGAACTGTGCGTCAACGTCGATGCCACCCATGCCTTAGCTGACTCCCCCTACTGATAGGTTGGAGCAGATGATGTTGTTGATACAGCAGCAGCAGCAACAAAGCAACAGTTTTTTGCCACCCTAGCAGGGACCCTTGCCCAGAAGATGAGCATTGTTCCGCCTGCATCAACTACGCACCCTACTAGGAACATAGATACCAGCGAACTTTTTGAGCTCTTTCAGCGTTTCCGTCCTCCCACTTTTACGGGTACTCACAGACCCGAGGAGACTGAGTACTGGATAGATCTCATCTCCAAGATGTTGAAGCCGCTGCACTGCACCGAGGTAGAACAAGTTGAGCTAGCCACCTATATGTTCGAGAAGGAGGCTAGTTTATGCTAGGACAACGTCCGACAAACGGTTCCCACAGGACACGTGTGGACTTGGGGTGCATTGGAGACAACTTCCATGAGAAATATTTCCCCCTCACGTACGGCTATGAAGAGGGAGAGTTCCTTCACCCCCGACAGGGGGCATGACAGTGGCAAAGTACGAGAACATGTTCACGGAGCTAGCCAGATATGCTTCTTTGATATTAACTGATGAATCGATGAAAATGCGGCATTTTTCAGATGGGTTGCGGCCCAATATCCTCACTCAGACGTGTTGCGCTAACATTTCCAATTACGCCGAGCTAGTCAACATGTCTCTAAGAGCTGAGTAAGGTGGATGTAGAGTTTCTCAAACATGTATACCAATGAGCCCCAGGCCTCAGCCCGAATCATAGGACCGACCAGTCTTAGGTAAGAGGCCACATGTAGACTTGCCTTCCAGGCCTATGGCTCTACTAAACCAGCAAAGACGAGTGATACGTTGGTGTACTTATTGCGATAAAGGTGGACACACTGACCCCTTCTGTTTCACCAAGATGAAAGACAACGGTGTCACGCCACCTCAGAAGATCGACCATCGGCCACCACGTGATGTAGCGACTCCACCTCTACGATATGCATCACCAGCGCAACCATTTTACTGACCACCTATACCTCAAAATAGGCCACCTCAAAGACTTATGGCAGTGCGACCAAAATATCCTCAACAAGCCCATGTGCTTGCACTTGCAGTTGAAGCACCTGAGTCAACAACTGCAGTACCTTTGACCTTTGAGGTCACTACTCACATTCAAGGTATACCTGTATTCTTGTTGGCTAGACACTGGGTCTATTAAACCAGTTCGTATGAAAGAATAGGCCTAACAATGGATTACTATCCTCATTATAAAAAAAAAAATAATATGGTAACTAGAGAGGACAAATATGTTATAAATAATATAAAGGTCGAAACAGAAAATTTCTACAACTTCAAGTACAACTTCAAGTTGCTAATAGGTTGGTCATATCTTTTAGGAATTCTTATATTCATACTAGGAATTATCTTGTGATTAAATTTGATTATACGTAGATATATATATATATATATATATATTATTTTTGTACAATTAAATTAGAACCCTCGAGTAGGATTGAGTTTCATAGTTTAATACTCCATAAGATCATGTTAGAGGTGGACCACAGTAAGGTTATAAGTTTCTTATTTCCCTTGTAAATTCAAGGTTCATATCGTGTCGAGGAGATATCCCTTTTCTTTCCCTTCCCGCGGCCTTATGTTGCTAGCATTCCAAACTTCTGCAATATTTTAGGACTCTCGACTCTTCCCTACCTCCCGAAGTTGATGAAACAAAAGTACAAATCTGCTCATAACCCCCTAACCGTATGATTGAAATGGTGACATACAACTATAATATTAGGAGATTGAAAACCCTTCTAGTATAGTCTTTTGACTATGAGCACCAGGAAAGAACTTATTATCCACCAAGTTAAACATAAGTTAAACAAGAACTCTCGTTGAACAAGATCCAAAGGACAACTTTATAGACATGAGGCTTGAACCTCCTAGCGAATTATAATACTCCTTAAATACTTAGGATGATCCGATTTCAGAATTTCAGAACCATATCCGTATGAGGCATTCGCTGCTTAACTCAATTCTCAATCCTGGGTGATTATCAAAGGACTCACTGCTTTGACCAAGCAGAAGACCAGGATCCATCAAGATTAGAAAGGGATACAATGTGTTGTCTGCCCTGGTCAGGCGGGCAATCGACGTATCGGGTTCGAACCTACCACAATTGACTTTCCGTATTAGCCCAATCATAAATGGTAGAACATACCACCCTTAGGTGAACTTTAACATCAGACACTTAGCATGATAATAATAACTTGGACAATTATCTTCAAACCTTAAAGGTAGAAACTTTTAAGGGGGGTAGACCATTATGAGCTAGGCTAGTGTAGCTGTTATATACCCTAACACGTATGTAAACTTGAAACCAACAGAACTAACCTGAAAACCTTTACTTATTACCCTTAGACAATTTCGGGGACAATTTTTCTTTAAGGGGGGTAGATTGTAACGTCTCGGAAAAATCCGTACAAAGACCAGAGTACCACCTCAAGTAGAAATCACTCAGGATCAAATCCCTTAGGAATTAAACGAGGATTAATTAGTGTTAAACTAGATTACATGCAAAATTAGCACTAATCACTTTAAATATGATCTGCAAGCCCCAAAACTTGTAGAATCATTGACTCTAGGTTACCCTAAAATATAGGATCAATCTCATTACCTAGTTGCTCTCGGGAGCACATGGAAACTTCATATCGGACCTAGACCGCAAGTCGAAAGTCTGATTAGTACGAGATTATATAATTAAGACCGCCTTACTGGACTTGACAACCGCCTCGGAAATCAAGTCCAGATAGTGTCCCGAAGCTATTTGCTTGAGCCCGGAGTGAAGTGTGTGAGAAATGTGGATATCTTAGAAATAAAATTCTAAAATTAAGTAATCTGAGACTTGTTGCTTGCGGGCCGAATATAAGGATTCAAACCGTCAGAATCTGACCCAAATACACCCTCATATTAGGAGAAATTTCATACACAGGTCAATGTACTTGTGGCCTTGATCGGTGGTTGTGGACCGTTGAACTGAAACTGGTCCGCCATAGGCGATCTGTAAACCCGATCGGACCAAAAACTCACCTTGACCTAGATCTATCATAAGGGAGCTTAAGTCCAACCTTAGGCTCAGGGGGGGCTCCGAAAGTGCTCCGTTGAGCTGAAACATACGCTCTTTGGACATAACCTAAGTAAACCTTGGCCTTGGGGTCATTCCCATCAGTTTTAGGCCTATATAAGGGCTTAAAACCCTCACTCTCTCACTCCATATGAATTCTCTAAACCCTTAGAGAGAGAAGAGGAAAAAGAGAAGGAAAGAGAGAGAAAGTGTGTGAGAGAGTTGGAGTCACTCCTGAGATTCGATCTCCGCTACTCCACGTGCCTTACCATCACTTCTGTATCGCTCTACCGGCGATACCGATCCTGTTCTTAGGTAAGAAAATTTAACCCTAATCCATTCTAGGGTTTCAAATAGTGAAATGATGAAATAGCTAACCTAGTTCATGCTATAGCTAGTCATTCTGTCGGTGACAAAGACTACGTGTTTAAAGCGACTTCATTATGCATTTATCGGTGTAAGGTGCAAACTATAGACATATAGGTTATAGTTTTCAAGGCTTTCAATGTCAGTTAATGATTTATTCTTGATGTGGGTGCTATTTCACATGCAAAATGTGTCGTTTGTTTCGCTTTACGATTATATATGAGCTATGTTGAATATAGTATATTCTATGTACGTATTGAAATGTTTGAATACGTATGGAATTTGGATTTGTGTCTAACATGATTATTTGCCGTGACTATATGCTTGTTATGTATGCGACAACTCCCTAGTAAAAGGATTTGGCCTAATACATGTATAACCAACATACAACATGTATGAAGATGTGTGTAGTCTAAGTGATTGTGGAAATGTCTGAGGAAGCTAGTTGTTACCAAGGAATACCTTGTATGAGGATTGAGATATGCATCTCGATTACCTTAATTATGTGTATGATTTCCTCCATGTATGTTTACATTATGATATCTATTTTATTTACGGAAAAATGTGGGTGAAATCATGTTTTTATTGCACTTCATAACATGCTTATATGATTACACGAATAGAATTATTCGTTCATTACTGCTGTGATTGTCTCCTATGATTACCTGTTGAAATGGAATGAGGTTGGGACTATGATATAGTCCAGGCAATCGGTAACCGACCCTGATTAGGTGGTTGAGGTTATTTCACCACACGAGACGTGCTTAGTGAATCTGGGCCGCACTTTGGTTGGCAACAGTGGTTAGGCCACGCGGAGTGCTTACGCACTTCATATTGTTCAACTTGTCGTGCGCTCGGGCTAGTCGAGCTCATCAAGTAACCCGATTGACCCGATGTATATTCACCATATTTGGACACTACTCCTTGAACCTAAGGTACTAAACTCACCAGTGAAAACTCCGTTAACCTTAGTACCTCGATCCGCTAAGACTCATAAGCCGGACATGATGGTATGGGACACTGTGGTCAAGCTGTCGGCCTACGCTGAGGCGATGAGCCTCCCCATAGTGACCAGTGAGCAACCCAGACTCGTGAGTCGAATACGATGGTATGGGACACTGTATTCAAGCTATCGGCCTACACTGATTTAGTGACGAGCCTTTTGTAGTGACCTCGAGCATACTCTGAACCTGTGTAAAGGTAACGACCCTTTCCGTAGTAATCAGAGTATACACTAGGCCTGTACTGATTTGGCGACGATCCCATTGTAGTGACCTAGAACTGTAACATCGTATGAGAATTGCTAGGACTAACGACCCTAGAATGGATCAGTGTTTGGGAAATGATATAAGGTAGGTACCTTAGTTTCCCAATCTTGCTGTATGAAAAGGACTAATACAAACTCGGTAATCATGCTCATAACATCGCACTGCATGTGCCCCGGGTTGAAGAGCACAGAGGGAAGAAAGCATGTCGCGACCTTAAATGGTATCAGACAAGGGAGTGTAGGCGAGGGCATGCATTATTGTTCATATCATTCTTGCATTAATAGGAGTATTTAGGGATGTTTGATTTTACTGCTTTATCATTACTGCTTGACTGCATTGATAACATGTTAACCTTTGCTGTATAGTTCCATCGAGTTGATCACTCACTCCCACGTTATGGGACGGTGTTTTAAACACCAACCAGACTCTGTCTTGATTGCAGATGATGACGCGACTCCTGAGGCAGAACCGAACTTCGAGGACGACGAGGAGGCATTCTCCTATGCAGTTTTTAGGCGAGTCTATGTAGACTATGTTCTGAACGACGAGGTTACAGGGGTGTTGATTAGATACCATTACACTTGTTATTTTGCAGTTTTGGAGCACCCATGCATATTCTTTCTGTTCATTTTAGAATATACATGTATATATATAACCTGGTAACATGTTCACACTTTGGAGACTTATAATAGTTTATATATTTTATATATCTATCACAGTCTTCCGCTTGCATAATTTAACCATCTCTGGAGTATGATATGTTATTTTGGTGTAATCCCACTCATGTTTAATGGACTAACACGGATAACATTTAATCATCATTATCTATGTTGCATAAGTGATGTGTTGGAACTCGGGAGTGGAGCTTATGCTTGACCCCCAATTTTCAGTGCGTTACAGGTGGGCCCCACATGGGACTCACAGTGAAGTATGTGTCTTATTCACACCGTCCAGGTGGACGATGGAACCCACTTAAATGTATGTGTGTTACCATGCTGTCCAACCATTTTGCTGGGCTGCTGGAGGGCTAGTGGGCCCCCTAATGTATGTGTTCTAACCACACTGTCCACCCCTGGATGGTGGGACTCACCATGATGCAAGTTTGCATCCAACCCTCTATCCATTTGAGAGCTCATTTGATGGCATGAGCTAAAGACTGAGTCAGATCCATAGTTCATGTGGACCCCACCCTTGATACATGTGTCACATCCAAACCGTCCAACTATTTGGCAAGCTTATCTTAACAGGCTTGAGACTTAAAATAAATCAGAACTAAAGCTCAAGTGGACCCCAACATTTCATGTAGTGGACAATGGCATCCCCGTTCAAAATTTCTAAGGGCCATAGTAGTTCCCTATTAAGCTGATATTTGTTTCCACTTCATCTATCACTATAGTAATATATAAATAGGTTGGATGGGAAAATATGTTATGGTGGGCCTTTAGGAACTTTTAATGGTGGAAATCATTATCACCACTCTTATTTGGTTGTGGCCCTTTTGATGTACGTATGAGGCCCAATTGGTGTGGCCCATCTGACATACATAAGGCCCATGTGATTAGGCCCATTCAATGTATTTGTCGCCTGTTGTCGAGGTCCACCTTGATGTATATAAGGTCCATGTTATGCGAACCATTGTGATGTATTCAAAGGCCCAGGGGTTATGGCCCATTGTAATGTACATAAGGCCCATTGATGTGGCCCACTTAATTTATATAAGGCCCATAGATGCGGCCCATTTAATGTATCTAAGGCCCATAGGTCGAGGCCCAATGGGGTGTCCATAGGGTCCATTACAATATGTGATTTCTCCATGGTTTGTGTGTTGATATTATAGCGGGCCATGCCTTGGGAGCAATGTTAGTTTGACGTCCACATCGTAAGAAAATGTTGGTTAAATGTCCGCATTATAACTCTCCCTTGGGCCCATTGATAGGCCCATACTGGTTATGTATAAGCCTTCTAGGTCCATCTTCAGTGTAAGGATAGTTCATTACTTTATAACATGCTTATTACACTTTCATGATTCATACACATACGCATCATATGTATGTTTGATATGAGAAATGTTTAATCATAGCATAAGCCATTGGGCTAAGACATTTACGGGACTCCTTATGAGATGGAGTGCCCCACATGAGCGCATGGTACGCGCAAGATTGCTGCATGACTGATGGTGTGACTCATGCATTTCGCATTGTGTGTTGTGATTCACTGAACGCCCTAGCGACATCAAGGTCATAGCCTCCACAGACACATCGTGGATGGTCGTATCAGATACCAGAATATTGGCTCTAGCATTGTGGGCACTTAGGATGTCCTTGAGTGAAAATTTCAGAACCTTTTTGGTACCAGGAGATGCTTCAACGTCTAGACCGAGTGGATACACGAGCGCCCGAGTGCCGAATACCAGTAGACTGCGTCTCCCACTATGTCGTGGTCGGTTGGAAGGGGTGGTGGCCTTATCCGCCTAATTGAGGAGGCTATAATCTAAGCTGAGTTTGACCAGCTCACAAATGAGTCTGCTATCGACGAGCCGAGTAGGTATTGGCAGACTACTGGTCAGGCGGATAGTGTGGTCTCTTCCACTTGCTTGACTGTGCAACTAGGGAGGAGGCAGTCAGTGTGAGGTGTATTAAATCCCAATGATATCCAGAGAGGAACTATATTGATATGTGTACTTGATGAGTACTGACATGCTTGTATTACATCTCGCATATGACATTTGGATACATAGGCCGCATCGCATGGCCTTAGTATGGTCGATAGCATTCATGCCTTGCATTATATAGTTTTGATACAGCTGACAGCATTCATGGACTTAACTGCATATTTCTGCATTACTCTGATATTGTATACTTGGCACTTGCCTTACGCACACACATACACCACCCTCTAAGCTTTTGTAAGCTTATGCACGACCGTTGCGTGCAGGTGTTGTTGGACAGTAGCAGCGCTGAGGCAGGAGTGCATACCAGATTGTTTTGAAGCTTTTTGATCACCTTATATTTCCCTTTTCGCATTGTACTCAAAGTTTTTGATATAGTGAATATGTGATGATGTTGTTTTGTGACTTGGTTATGCTTGTGGTTATGCTCCATTATAAAAAAAAACCATACTCAAAATCCTCCTTGTAGGATCCTAGGATCAGAATCTGTCGTATGAGCGCTGGGAGCCAAGAATGGGGTACTACAGAGGTTATTGGCACTGGATTCAGCGATCGAAAATTTTGTGAGCCCGTTTTCTGAGTTTGGGGTGTAACATACTCAGCCTAGCTTATTGCCCCCTCAATAGGGTGGATAAGGCCACACCCCCTCCCAAAGGACCACGACACAGTGGGAGATGCCGCCTATGGGTATTCGGCACTCGAACGCTCATGTATCCACTTGGTCTAGATATTGGAGTATCCTCCGATACTAAGAGGATTCTGAGATCTCACCCAAGGACATCCTATGTGCCCATAGTACTAGAACCGAATATTTTCGGTATCCCATCTGGCCATCCACGATGAACCTATGGAGGCCACAACCCTGATATAGTTAGGGCGCCAAGTGATCAAGTCACATAAATGCGATATGCATGAGTCATACAATCCAATCATACATTAATCCTGTGTATACCATGCGCTCATGTGGGATGACTCTGCCTATCAGGGAGTCCTATAAACAACCGTCCATATGCATATGTAATGGTTAATCATATCTCATAACAAACATGTGGATGATGCGTATGGGCATGTATCATGATGCTATACAGTCACATACTCATAATCGGTATCGATAACCGGTATCGATAATCAGCATCGATAATCGTCCTCGATAATCATCCTATATGTAAGGTGGGGTCCATAGATGAACAACCAATCTAAACCAAAATATAAAGATCAGCCCTCGACCGTGTATATGCCAAATTCGGCAGCACGGAGCCATCCGTCTATGACAAAGATGGACCACGCAACATCAATGGGGCTCAAAGATTTGGGTTAACATAGAATAATGAGAATTGGCCTAACAAAGTGTGAGACCCGTATCCTAGCCTGTACCATTACGTAGGCTTCCGTGGTCCTCCAGGTCAAATTCTGGCGACTCGTGATCTATAATCGGCATTTGTGTGCAACCTTGAGTCGTATCCTGTATTCCAGAGTTAGCTCGACCCAAGACTTGTATCCTTGTGACCGTGCCATCAATGCGGTTTCGTAGTCATGTCTCGCACGCTAAGGGTATACCCGGGCTAGGAGATGTGGGCCTGTATTCAGTTCAAGAAAATATCGCACATTTACAAATCGAAGAGAATCTCTAATCAAATCAATCCCATCAATCATTCTAAATGTCAAGTACAACTATCCCAACCTCAAGTACAACCACCCTCCCCAAAGTCAACTCTCTCTTACAATAGTACACATCCATCACCCATCACCCATCACACCCCATCACTTACCCATCTCTCTCTCTCTTACAACCCCTCTCTCTCATTCTCTCAAGCAACCCATGCAGCCAACGTCCATGATTTTCTAAGGAGATGAGAAACTAGTGTAGCCCACTCCCTACCACCTAATCCTACCATCCAAAGATCATCTCAACCATTGAAATCGTTCCCTTAGAGTTCTAGAGGCTATAGGTGGAAGAAGCAAGAAGAGATCAAAGGTGGGTGTTCATCATCTAGGTTTTTGGATTTAGGGCCCACTTATAATGGGACCCATCTTCATGTATGCCTTGTATCAAAGAGGGACCCATAGTGGCGGGTTCCTTCCCATCTCCACCGTTCCCTCTCTCTCTCTCTTTCTCTCTCTCTCTCTTGATGTGTGTGGCCCACCATATGATGTGTTGTATACCTAACCCATCCAGCAGCTCATGCTGCTGTTGACGTCAACAACTATGGGCTAACCATGAGGCATGTGTTTCTCCAAACCGCCCATTGCTGGAAGGGCCACACCGTGATGTATTTATTTCATCCACACCATCCATGCTATTTGGGTGGTGTTGGATTAGTTTGGACGGCCCCAGGCCCACCTATAGCATGCAGGGCCACCTTGATGTATTTATTCTATACCCCACACCATCCATCTAAACGGTGCAAGTGTGGGGCGCATCGTAATGTATGTGATTTATACATGCTGTCCATCTATTTTTCTAGGGTGAGGTCTACCTTGATTTACGTATTCTATAGCCACATCATCCATTTGCTAAGGAGGGTGGGCCCCTGATGCAGTGGCTCTAATCCAGGCTGTACGTCCATCTCTGGACGTTGGACGCTGGAGCATTTCTTGATGCTTATATATATTATAATATAGTATAACATATATTATAATATTATATTATGGTGGGCCCCATGTGGGACCCACCTCTATAGAAGAGGGTTGGCTGGTGTACGTCACACACAACTACTGTATAAGACATCAACATGTTCTATGGGCGTGTGAAATCCACACCGTCCATCTGGACGGTGGGACCCACTGGTGTTTGGATCTCATCTATGATGTCCGTTCATCTAGATGGGACCCACCATATGTATGTGATGACCCACCTTGATGAATACATCCTTCATTCCCACTGTCCATTTGATTTGGGATGGTAGGATGACACATGATGTATGTATTTTCCCTAGCCGTCCATCAATGGACGTGATAGAGCCCTGCAACCACCATGATGTATATATTTAATCTAAACCGTCCATCTGCTGGTGGGTCGGCATCCCACCAGCAATACAGGTGTTGTCCATGACGTTAGCAAGTTCCGTGGAGACCCACCGTGATGTATGTTTTGTAATCCACACCGTCCACATATCTGGATGGTGCTGGACAATGTTTGGATGGTGCTGATTTATGTAGATAATGTTTGGTCGGTGCTGATTTACATAGACAATGTTTGGATGGTGCTGATTTACCTAGACAATGTTTGGACAGTGTTGATCATCATTAGTGGGCCATGTGCCCCATAGAATGATAGTGTACAGTGATACACATGTTACACTTACAACCCTTGAAATGATTTTTGGTGTGGTCCAAGCCACTTGAGGCCCATTGGTGCGGCACATCCATGAGGCCCATCATGATGTTTATTTGAGGCCCATGTGATAGGTCCCACCTGCCTTGTATTTAAGGCCATTATGATGGGGCCCACCAGCTTGAATCTGAGGTCCATAAGAAAGGCCCATTATGATGTATTCGAGGCTTATGGGCATGGCCCATTGTAATGTATTCGTGGCCGATGGGTAAGGCCCATTGGGACCTGTATTAGGCCCATGACGCATTACCCAATTGACGTATTTGATATCAAGATACGTGGCCCATGTGATGTGGTCCACCGTGACATGTATTAGGCCCATGTGATGTGGCCCACCATGACGTGTATTAGGACCATGTGATGCGGCCCATACTGATGTGTATGTAGCCCTTGTATGAGGCCCTTTGTGATGTATATTAGGCCTTTGTGTGAGGCTATGGGCTCACTTTATGTTTCGCTCTATGTGGGCCACTCTTTAGGAGCAATGTTGGTTAAATGTCCACATTGATGGGCGATGATGGTTGAATGTCGACATTGTGACCTTCCCTTTGGTCTTGTTAGGCCCATTCTCAATGATTCCGATTGTCAAGGCCGATTCCAATTATCGAGGCCGATTATGATTGTCGAGGCCAATTCCGATTATGGAGGCCAATTCTGATTATCAAGGCCGATTCCGATTGTTCAGGCCAATTCCGATTGTCGAGGTCGATCATCGAGGTTGATTCCAATTGTCGAGGCCTATTCCGATTATCAAGGATGATTCCGAATGTCGAGGCAGATTGTTGAGGTCGATTCTAATTGTCGAGGCCAATTCCGATTGTTAAGGCCGATTTCGATTTTTGAGACCGATTATCGAGGTCGATTCTAATTATTGACGCCGATTCCAATTCCGATTATCGAGGCCGATTCTGAGTGACGGGGCCAGTTCCGATTGTCGAGGCCAATTACTAAGGCCGATTGTTGAGGCCGATTATGGAGGTCAATTGTCGAGGCCGATTATCAATACCGATTATGAGTATATGACAGCATTGTATCGTGATACATGCCCATATGTATCATCTATATATCTGTTATCAGATGTGGTTGTCCATTGCATTTTTCATTGGGTAGGTTGTTATGAGACTCCCTGATATGTGAAGATTATCTCACATGAGCGCACGGTATGCGCAGGATTGATGCATGACTAGATTGTATGACTCATGCATCTTGCATTATGTGTTGTGATTACTGTACGCCCTAGCAACATCAGGGTCATAGCCTCTACAGGCATGTCGTGGATGGCCAGATGGGACACTTGAAATCTGTTACTAGCATTGGGCTGTCATAGATGGCCCTGGGTGAAAATCACCAAATCTTTTTGGTATTAGAGGACGTCCCAACGTCGAGATCGAGTGGATATATATGAGCGTATGAGGGCCATATACCAGTAGGCCGTGTCTCCCACTATGCCGTGGTCGGTTGGGAAGGGGTGTGACCTTACCCGCCTAAGTGAGGGGGCAAATCTAGGTTGAGTTTGACCAGCTTGAGGAATGGGTCCGCCATCGACGAGCCAAGCCCGATATTGGCAGACGAATAGTGAGGTCTCTTCCACTTACCTAGTTATGTGCTCGGATAGGGGCGGTAAGCTTGCATAGAGTGTAATAGACCCTGGTGATAATCCCAGAGATGAACAGTACTGATATGTGGACTTATTGAATAGGTGTTGCATATTCATTCATCCATTTATTCACTATCCACTTGAGTTGGTGGTGTGCAACTATTTATTATGTGTACCTTCGCAATGGTAAGGTTATGGTTGGGCGCGTGACTAACTTGAGATCAGGAGTTTACCACATTAGGTATGACTATCCAAATTTAGGTATGGGAATGGTTTGGATAGAAGTCCCTTGTGATGGACCCCGTAGCCTACGATACTATGTACTATCATCCCGACTTCACACTCCAGCTTGGTCATTTCATTTGCATTGCATATTGCATTATATCCATAGGCATATGGCATTTTAGGTTGCTATGTTTCTACACTTATATAGCCTATACGGACTTAACAGGATTTACATATTGCATTGTACCCTCAACATCTGATATTTTGCTCTCTTTGACTCCTCATTTATATAGATGATCTGTATTGCGTACTCTGATATTGTATGAATCGTGGATTTACCGATATATTTCTGCTTACTCTGATATCGTATCTTGTCAGTATTTCTATTTATTTCATTGTATGATTTATGGTATTATATTGCATACTTGGCACTTACCTTGTGCACATACTTTCACCACCCACTAAGCTTTCTATAAGCTTATGCACGATAGATGCGTGCAGGTGGCGTTATGTTACAGCAGCATTGAGCTTGGAGCATGTTGCGAACCTCTGGGGCTTTGATTTTTAATATATGTATTTCCCTTTCAGCATTGTATTCAAATGATTATATTATTGGATATGTGATGGTGATGTTGCCTTTGTGACTTAGGTAAACTTGTGGTTATGCTTATTACGAGTTAAATGTACACTGAAAAATTCTCCTTAGAGGATCCTAGGATCGGAATCTGGCATATGGACGCTGGGAGCCGAGAATGGTGTACTACGGAAGATGTCAGTACTGGATTCGACAATTGAAATTTTGTTAGCCCAGTTTCTGAGTTTGGGGCATGACAGAAGTTAGTATCAAAGCATAACTTAGGAATACCTGAGGATAACATCACGTATCTACTGATAGCTACCCTACACTCAATGATTATTGAGAACTTAGAATGGTTAGATCCCTGAGTTCGAATAACTTAAAGATTTTCTGATATAGCTCCCTATCATTGAGATTATGAAGCTACATAGTATTCCCATTTCGATTATTTCTGATTCGGGAGCCGAAGATTATTAGGGTCACCATAGTGTCGATGATGCATCTTTGGAGCACGAGGTTGAGATTAGAGAGCACTATCTTCATCCTTTTATAGATTAATTGTGCCTTGACATATATACTCGATGATGTTCCTCTTCCCTTATCTATTCTATAAATTTCAAGGACAAAATTTTTATTAGGTGGGGAGATCTGTGAGACCCGTATCCTAGCCCGTACCGTTCTTTAGGCTTTCGCGGTCCTCCCAGTTGAATTCCGACGACTCACAATCTGTTATCGATTTTTTCCCACAACCCTGAGTTGTTTCCCATATTCTAAAGTCGGCTCGACTCGAGACTTGTATCCTTACGACCACGCCATCGCCGCGATTTTGATGCTGCGTCTTAGGCACCAAGGCGATACCCAGGTCAGGAGATGTGGGCCCATGTTCAGTTCGAGAAAACACAGCGCATTTGCAAGAAGAGATCAAAGGTGAGTATTCATCATCTAGGTTTTTGGATTTAGGGCCCACTTGTAATGGGACCCATCTTGATGTATGCCTTGTATCAAAGAGGGACCCTTAGTGGCAGGGTCCCTCCCATCTCCACCATTCCCTCTCTCTCTTTTGATGTGTGTGGCCCACCATATGATGTGTTGTATACCTGAGCCATCCAGTAGCTCATGATGTTGTTGACGTCAACAACTATGGGCTAACCATGAGGCATGTGTTTCTCCAAACCGCCCAATGCTGGAAGGGCCGCACCGTGATGTATTTATTTCATCCACACCATCCATGCTCTTTAGACGGTGCTAGATTAGTTTGGACAGCGCCAGGCCCACCTGCAGCGTGCAGGGTCACCTTAATGTATTTATTCTATACCCCACACCGTCCATCTGGACGGTGCAAGTGTGGAGCGCACCGTAATGTATGTGATTTATACGTGATGTCCATCTATTTTTCAGGGGTCGGGTCTGTAAGTGTTATGGTCTCATACTCCTTTGATTGTCAAATTTTGATGTGTCAAAACATCTATCTGTGTCTTGTGCTTGTATGATGTTTTATATGAATTCAAGACACTGCATAAACACTTCAAGAAGCTACAAGTTGAACTTTTCAAGAAGTTACATATTGAAGTTCAAGAAGCTACATGTTGAAGTCTCAAGAAGCTACAATGTTGATGTTCAGGTCTTAAGAAACAACTCATGATTTCAAGACCAATAAGCAATGCATGAAGTAGTTGTTATGCTGATGAAGATCTCAAGTTTGAAGCTACAACAAGTTCAAGATCTCAAGCCTGATATGGTTCAAACAATTTACATTCGTTGAATGGTTGAAGTTCAATGTCCATACGACATGATTCAGGTTTGAATGACCTTAGGTTGACCCTTTAAGTAGGTCACTTTGGATACATAAATCAAATATTTATTTTACATAAGTTTGGTCTATTCTACGACCCAAATCTTAGCTCTTGTTCGACCAGGGCCCTGGCATTGGTTCGACCAGCCCAAGAAATTCCACGACCAGGTCCTAAGTAGTTGAAGATTTTTCTAATTTTTGTACGCCCACGACCAGCCCCGAGGCCCTTCGACCGGTCATAGGTGTGGCTTCGACTGTCCACGACCCGGGCCGTGGAGCTACGACTCAAACTCCAAAGAACGTAATCTATGGTCCTACGACTAGTCGTAAGGATCTACGACCGGGCCGTAGGTGACCCACGACCACAGTCGTAGGCTACTCACGACCAAATCCGTGGAACGACTTTCAAAGATCGCGCTCAATATTTCAAAAATTGTTAGAGCTACGACCCGAAAGGTTTCTAAGACCACCGTAGTAGGAACGATTTTTGCTTCTATAAATTGAACAGAAATTCGAGTTTTCACACTTCAACTCTATTCTATTCAAGAATTTTCAAGTGATCACTCTGAGATAAGTCTGTGTTTATTTTAAGCTACATTGTGCTTATTTAATATTCCTTTTTGCTAGCTTATTTAATTTGATTTTGTTTCTATATTCCAATCTTATTTGATAAGAGGAATTATCTTATTCCTTCTTCTTGGAATCAAAATCAAATATAGCTACGCCCAACAAGTTAAATCTAAAATCTATTAGAATTTAGAACCTTATGAATGTGAGTATTAGAAATTGAACTTTGACATTCAATCATCTACTCCGATTGGTTCTACCAGTCGCTAAGAAAAGGAGAAATCCGTATTTTACAATTCTGTAAAATTTATTTACTTTTGGTTTTGTTTGAGGTTAAGCCGAAAAATCTCATTGACTTGGTTTTGTTTGAGGTTGAGCCGAAAAATCTCATTGTATTGGTTGTCTCGAGGAAAACCAAAAACTCGAGAAAAGAGGGGTTTTTGAATTGTGTAAGCCCAAGTGAAAAGACACAATTGTAAAGGTTTTTGGTGAACCCGTGAAAACCTATTTGATAGTGAACGCTAATATCCCCCGTGTGAGGATATTAGAGTGGAGTAGCTTTTGTGTGGTCATGGAAAACAAGTTGGTGAACACACAAAGCGAACCACTATAACTCTTTGCCTTGTGGATTGAATGCTTGCTTAATTTTCATATCTTTTATCATTCGATTGTGTGGAATGTACAAGTGGATGTGAATGTTGTAACTATTTACATTTCAAGCAAGTGTGGGGATTGTTGTAATAATTTAGATCTATACTTCGCATTTAATTTCAATTCCTTGCTATTTCATTTACTTATATTAAAATTGAGTCCTTGATCCAAAAGAGGTTCTAGAAATAAGGTTGTCCTACCATAAGCCCTTGTTTATTATGGTGTAAGGTTGTCCTTAGAATCGAATTTGTATCAATCTCTCAATACTTATTTATCAAGGTGATTTAAATTTAGCATTGTGAATTGATTCATAATTGTAAGGATATTGGTTTACTTTATTTCCGCTGATTTTATTTTTAAATTTGGCATAGTCCTATTCACCCCCCCCCCCTTAGGACATATAGCTTGGCCTTTTCAAGTGGTATCAAAGCCTAATAGCTCATTTTTGTTGCTTTTTATTTGGATTTATTTCCTGAGCTAACGATCTAAGCTATATAAAAAGATGTTAAATTTTGATAGCCTTTCAGTTACTAGGCCTCCACCCTTTGATGGTTCCAACTATGCCTATTGGAAAGCCAGAATGAGGATCTTCCTCAAATCAATGGATGAAAGTGTGTGGCAAGCCACAGTGACTGAATGAAAACCTCCTATCATATAAGTAACTGGTGTTGATGGTTCAAAATCTATGAAAATTACACCGTATTACCAATGGACCACACTTCAGAAAAATGAGAGTAGTGCTAATGCTAAAGCACTAAATGCAATCACTTGCGCACTATCACCGGATGAGTTCAAAAGAATCATATCCTGTGATACCGCAAAGCAAGCCTGGGATATTTTAGAAATGACACACGAAGGTACATCAATTGTCAAGAAATCTAAAGTCCAACTCCTCACAACTAAATTTGAAGAAATTCATATGGAGGAAAATGAAATGTTTATGGACTTTTACACTAGATTGAATGACATTGTAAACTCAATGTGGGGTCTTGGCGATAAGATCCCGTAAAGTAAAGTGTGTGCAAAAATACTACGCTCTCTTCCCGAACGGTTCAATTCTAAGGTAACCGCAATCCAGAACTTCGTGATACGGATAATATGAAGGTAGATGAATTAGTTGGTTCTTTACAAACCTATGAATTAAGTTTTAAAGCTCCTAAAGGTAAATCTATTGCTTTGAAGTCATCTAGAAGTATTACTCAAGAAAATTCGATTCTAGAAAAGTCTGAAGATGATATGGCCCTTTGGCGAAAAAGTTTTATAAGATTTTCAAAAGTAAGAAAAGAGTCGACTTTCAAAAGGCAAATGAAAAGAAACGTTCTAAACCTAAGTCAAAAACTTGGAAGTCATTGAAAGATAGTCAATGTTACAACTGTCAAGAATATGGGCATTTAGCAAACAAATGTCCTAAAAGGACAGATCCAAAAGGAAGGGTATGTTGGCTACTTGGGATGAATCGTCTGATTCAAGCCTCTTCAATCGAAAATTTGAAACCGAGTCGGGCAAAGAACTTAAGGCCCTTATGACTCTAGCCAAGTTTACTTTTTCAGATCACGATGATTCAACAAGTGAAGAAAATTTGGATAGTGATCATGAAAATGATGAAGATCTTCAAGATGCTTACAATGCCTTATATAAGGAAAGTTGTAAAATTGTCAAAACTTAAACTTCAAAAGAAAAGTTTTTAAACTTAAAGAATGTTTTGAAACCCTTGTTTTAGAAAAATCTCAAATTTCAGATTGTTTTGAAAAATCAAAGTGTGATCTAGAATTCAAAACCTCCCTAATTGAAAATTTGAAATCAAAATGAGAAACTTAAAAATGAAGTATCTTCTCTTCGAGTTTGAAGGACACATGGAGATATGCCCAAGGTGATCCAAAATTAGAAAAATTATTATCCTGGATCAAGAAAATGTGGCGATCGATCCGGGTTGGGCTATGATAAAAACACATCTCCTAAACAAGAATACTGCTCCAATTTTGTGAAAGGAGAGACTTCTAACTCAAAAGGAAAAGGTACTAGTCAAGTTTTTTCTAAAAATACAAAAACTTTTCAAAAACACAAAAGCAGCTATATAAATTTCAAAAATCAGATTCAAAACCCACTAGCTAAAAAAATTGTTGATTTACTTAAGGAGCTATTAAAATCTAACTCAGTAGGTCACTCTTACAACTATAAACAAAAGATGACCAATTATTCTCCTAAACCCAAAACATTACTGAAATGGGTTCCTAAGGTTGCCTGTTTGGTTGCTCACACTGCTTTCAAAGCTACAAGCCATTCGAAATGGTACCTAGACAGTGGATGCTCCAGACATATGACAAAGCGACAAAGCACTATTCACCGATCTTAAAGATATGACTGATGGGTCAGTCACATTTGGTGATGGTAGCAACTGCAAGATAATTGGCAAAGGTACGGTCCAACTCTATAACCTTCCCTTATTTAAAAATGTTTTATATGTTGAGGGTTTAAAACACAACTCATTGAGCATATCTCAAATATGCGATAACAACCATAATGTTAAATTTTCTAATCAAGGTTGTGAAATTATAAATGAAAAGGGTTCTCAGTAATATTAACTGTCGCAGAACTTCAAAACCGCTATATAGTAAGCAATGGTAGCTCATCTAAACAAACGTGCTACATGGTCCATACCGATGAGATGTAATTATGGCATAAACGCCTTGGACATGTACACTACCGAAATTTATACAGATTGAGCAAAAGTGAACTAATTAGAGGTCTACCTAAGATGCAAAAAGTAGACAAGATTTGTGGTGAATGCCAGTATGGTAAACAAACTAGGAGCTCTCACAAAAAGGTGAACTCCAATATCACCACAAGACCACTCGAGCTTCTCCACATGGATCTTATAGACCAACAAGAACGGAAAGTCGAGGTGGCAAAAAGTACATCTTAGTTATTGTAGATGATTACACAAGATACACTTGGGTTTCATTCTTGAGAGATAAATCAGAAACCCTTGATGAAGTGAAAAAGATTATAAAACGGATTCAAACTGAAAAATGTTCTCAAGTCAAAGAAGATCCGTAGTGATCATGGATCCGACCCGAAAACAATGGGTTTTGAGAAATTTTGTAGCGATCGTGGGAATATCGCATGAATTCTCTCGCACCTAAAACTCCTCAACAAAATGGAATTGTCGAGAGGAAGAATAGAGTGCTTCAAGAAATGGGAAATGTTATGTTAAATAGCATGAAGCTCCCTAGAATCTTCAAATAAGTCAGAATACAAATGCTACATTATTAACCGTGTTTATATTTGTAAATCTAATAATAAAACGGCTTATGAAATGTGGTTTGAGAAAAAGCCTTCACAAATACTTTTGAGTTTTTGGCG
Organism: Magnolia changhungtana; assembly: GCA_030180095.1. Lineage (NCBI taxonomy): Eukaryota > Viridiplantae > Streptophyta > Magnoliopsida > Magnoliales > Magnoliaceae > Magnolia > Magnolia changhungtana. The sequence continues at coordinate 4,222,276 of JASAUF010000612.1, read as the reverse complement.
AAGAAGTGCTATATTTTTCGTGTGACCGTGAAAATTTGGGAAAGTTCGACACTAAAAGTGATGAAGGGATCTTTTAGGATATTCTTTAAACAAATGCATATCGTGTTCTCAACAACAGGACCGGTGTGATTCAAGAGTCAATAAATGTTGTGATTGACGATCTTTTGAATACACCTGTCCCTAGTTCAGATAATGATGAAGTTCTTATACTTGAAAAACAAGAAATTTCATCAAGTGAAACTAATCCTGAATTAAGGACTGTTAAAGATCATCCAACTTCTCAAATACTTGGAAACCCTCTCACTGGTGTGCGCACTCGTAGACAATTAGAGGACATATGTAACTACATATGCTTTACTTCCCAGATTGAACCAGTTGACGTAAAAGAAGCACTTTCGGATGAAAACTGGATTCTTGCGATGCAAGAAGAACTTAATCAGTTTGTCAGAAATGATGTCTGGTACCTTGTTCCTAGACCTAAAGATAAACATATTATTGGAACAAAATGGATTTTCAAAAACAAATCTGATGAACTTGAAAATATTATACGAAACAAAGTAAGACTAGTTGTACAGGGGTATACACAAATTGAAGGTATTGACTATAATGAAACATTTGCTCCTGTAGCTCGTCTTGAATCAATCAGACTTTTTATCTCCATTGCATGTTTTAGGAAGATTAAAATTTACCAAATGGATGTAAAGAGTGCCTTTCTCGAATGGTGATTTACATGAAGAGGTATATGTTGAACAACCTACAGTGGTTTGAAGATCCTAAATTTACCGATCATGTGTATCGCCTTAAGAAGGCTCTCTATGGTTCAAACAAGCTCCCGAGCATGGTACTAAAAAATCGACTAAGTTTTTACTGAGTCATAATTTTCAGATGGGGTGTGTTGATAAGACGCTCTTTGTTAAGAAACATAATGATGATATTCTAATGGTTCAAATATATGTTGACGATATTATTTATGGATCAACCTGTACTAACATGACTGTATGAGTTTGCGAGATTTGATGAAGTCTAAATTCGAAATGAGCATGGTTGGAGAATTAAACTATTTTCTAGGGTTGCAAGTAAAACAACAACCTGATGGAATTTTTATCTCTCAAACCAAATATGCTCAGAGTTTAATTAAGAAATTTGGATTTGAGAAAGGTAAAAATTTTGATACTCCTATGAGTACAACTTTGAGACTCTCAAAAGACTCTACAGGTAATGATGTGGATCCTAAATTGTATCGTAGTTTGATTGGTAGTTTGCTTTATCTGACTGCTAGTAGACCGATATTGCTTTGAGTGTTGGTATTTGTGCTCGTTATCAATCAAATCCTAAAGAATCTCACTTAATCAAGTTAAACGGATTATGCGATATGTCGCAAGTTCTACTAAACTGGGTCTCTGGTATCCACATGAGACTAATGTTCAATTAGTCGGGTACGCAGATGCTGACTGGGCTGGAAACATTGATGATAGGAAATCAACCAGTGGTGGTTGTTTCTACATTGGAAATTGTCTTGTTTCTTGGTTTAGCAAGAAGCAAAGTTCTATATCGCTATCAACAAATTGAGGCCGAATATATTGTCATTGAAATGCATGTACTCAACTTGTTTGGATGAAACGAATGTTAAGCGATTATGGAATCACTCAGATTCTATGATTTTATTTTGTGATAATTCCAAAGGCAATAAATATCTCTAAAAATTCATTCAAAGATTCACGTACTAAGCATATTGACATTAGATTTCATTACATTCGTGAATTAGTGGAAGAAAAATTAATATATTTGGATTACATTCCAACCGAGACTCAACTTGCGGGACATTTTCACTAAACCGCCGACAAAAGCAGTTTAATAAATTAACATTTGATCTCGGTATGTGCAATTTAAATTGAATTTACATGATTTGGTGTATCATAATGTACATAACTATGATGTTTTATTTGCTTGAATTTGAAAATTATTTAAAAATTTTGCAAATTTTGAGTCGTACTCGACCAGTCGTGAGTGTACACGACCGGTTATGCTATGACCGGTCGAACACTTACACGACCAGTCATGAAACTCGGGATTTCACTTTAATTTGGGGATTTTGACTCTTCTTCTTCATTTCTTTTTACTCTCCAACGGTTCTAGCTACGACCGATCGAACCTACCTTCATAATACTTCAAGGTTAGTGGTTCTTTTGCATTTTTTTTGTAGATTCTTGCTATTAGTGTTTCAAATCTCATTCTTGTGGAATCTATTTGGTCGTTCATTGCAAGTTTGGTGTTTTATCTTGAAAAATCTGTTTTATTTAAACCTCATTTCTTCCAACTTGTTGTTTCCTTGAAATCCTTCTGTGAAAATGGATGCTAGAGGTAAAAAGAAAACTAATCGAGGTTCATCTTCTTCTAGATCAGCTTCTATTGTACAACGTCATCTTCGCTCTCCTGAAAATGATCCTTCTAATGCTCGAGATTTGCGTATGCGCAATGTTATTGTTAAGCGTCCTATTAATATTAATCACATTGCTTCATTTGGTATCCCTCCTCTGTTGGAATCTGTGGGATGGGATAACATCTTACATTGGGGTGGAGCTGCATACCAGTCCATTGCCCAATCCATGTTTGCATGTATCTGTGATTTTTCTCTTGAGGATTTAACTTTTAAAGTTGATACTCAAGAATGATTGTTTTTAGTAGATCGACATTTGATTGCTGACATTATGAAATACCTGTCAATGATGAGAGCATTCCAATTCATATTTTACATGACAGTCTCTCGAATCTGAACGAAAAATGCTTACTAGAGATTTATGTAATTTGGATGTTCATTGGACTCATAAAGGTCATGTACTTCCCTCAAGGTATTTGTTACCCGCATACGTAGTACTTCATAGGATATTCATCTCAAATCTTTATCCACGTTCGTAATAAAACCGAACTCATTGCTTTCATGGTTCGTGTTTTGCATTCTCAGTAGTCTCGGTGCAAAAATATGTCTACCTTCTTTAATTTGTCATTCCATTATTTTATCTCGTCACCATCCTCGACATAGTGATATACCCTTTGGTTATTTATTGACTATCTTCAGGCAAATCATTTGCTCGTAGCTATGCCTACTAGAGAAAAACCCATCCATCATCTCCCTTTTAATAATTCCAATATTAACAAGATGAATTTAGAATTGGTGATGGCCAAGTGGATGCTTGGTAGCAAGTGTGCCAGGTGAAATGCTCAAGCTAGTGATCTTCCGAAGACGTGAATATGGATGATTTATTTGAAGAACTTGAATCGACTCATTGATGATCCCGATTTTCACCTTCGATTTTGATGAGAGATTGAATTCCCTTCAAGAGCAGGTGGCTCAAATTGCGTGTTACCCAAGACATGCAATTTTCATATTTACGCAAATATATGAGGCGGATTGCTAAGGGTTTACATAAAATTGATCCATCTAATCCTGCACCCTCTTCTGGTTCTGACTAAATTTTTGATGTGTCTGTAATATTTTTTTTACTGAACTTTTCGTGCTTACTGACTTTTTGATTTATGCTCTATGCTCTCTTGAATCAACTCCTATTTTCTTTATTATTGATGATCTTCTTCCTTTGTCATTTTGTGTCAAAAAGGGGGAGAAGTTTTGGAGGCTTTTGATTTATTTGAATTTAATCTTTATGATGTGCTCCTATTACTCAGGCTATTACTCAGGGAGAGTTAAGCTTCTCAGGGGTAGTTATGGGAGAATGATGTTAGTTATTACTTATCATATCTATATAAATATGCATGCTTCTCTATTGTGAACCTGTTGTGTTTGTACTTCTCTTATGTCTATTGGAAGTATTATTACTTGGGTGTTTTGTCACAAATTTGACAAAGGGGGAGATTGTAAGTGTTATGGTCTCATACTCCTTTGATTGTCAAATTTTGATGTGTCAAAACATCTATCTGTGTCTTGTGCTTGTATGATGTTTTATATGAATTCAAGACACTGCATAAACACTTCAAGAAGCTACAAGTTGAACTTTTCAAGAAGTTACATATTGAAGTTCAAGAAGCTACATGTTGAAGTCTCAAGAAGCTACAATGTTGATGTTCAAGTCTTAAGAAACAACTCATGACTTCAAGACTAATAAGCAATGCATGAAGTAGTTGTTATGCTGATGAAGATCTCAAGTTTGAAGCTACAACAAGTTCAAGATCTCAAGCCTGATATGGTTCAAACAATCTACATTCGTTGAATGGTTGAAGTTCAATGTCCATACGACATGATTCAGGTTTGAATGACCTTAGGTTGACCCTTTAAGTAGGTCACTTTGGATACATAAATCAAATATTTATTTTACATAAGTTTGGTCTATTCTACGACCAGTCCTAGCTCTTGTTCGACCAGTCCTGGCATTGGTTCGACCAGTCCAAGAAATTCCACGACCAGTCCTAAGTAGTTGAAGATTTTTCGAAATTTTTGGTACGCCCACGACCAGTCCTGGAGGCCCTTCGACCGGTCATAGGTGTGGCTTCGACTGCGTCCACGACCAGTCGTGGAGCTACGACTCAAACTCCAAGAACGTAATCTATGGTCCTACGACCGGGCCGAAGGATCTACGACCGGGCGTAGGTGACCCACGACCTGGCCAGTAGGCTACTCACGACCAACAGTAGAACGAATTTCAAAGATCGCGCTCAATATTTCAAAAATGCATAGAGCTACAACCAGTCGAAGGTTTCTAAGACCAGTCGTAGGAACGATTTTTGCTTCTATAAATTGAACAAGAAATTCAGAGTTTTCACACTTCAACTCTATTCTATTCAAGAATTTTCAAGTGATCACTCTGAGATAAGTCTGTGTTTATTTTAAGCTACATTGTGCTTATTTAATATTCCTTTTAGCTAGCTTATTTAATTTGATTTTGTTTTTATATTCCAATCTTATTTGATAAGAGGAATTATCTTATTCCTTCTTCTTGGAATCAAAATCAAATATAGCTACGCCCAACAAGTTAAATCTAAAATCTATTAGAATTTAGAACCTTATGAATGTGAGTATTAGAAATTGAACTTTGACATTCAATCATCTACTCCGATTGGTTCTACCGGGCTGCTAAGAAAAGGAGAAATCCAGGTATTTTACAATTCTGTAAAATTTATTTACTTTTGGTTTTGTTTGAGGTTAAGCCGTAAAAATCTCATTGTAGACCGGGTTTTGTTTGAGGTTGAGCGGAAAAATCTCATTGTATTGGTTGTCCGAGGAAAACCAGAAACTCGAAAAAGATGGGTTTTTAAATTGTGTAAGCCCAAGTGAAAAAGACACAATTGTAAAGGTTTTTGGTGAACCCGTGAAAACCTATTTGATAGTGAACGCTAATATCCCCCGTGTGAGGATATTAGAGTGGAGTAGCTTTTGTGTGTCATTGGAAAACAGGATTGGTGAACACACAAAGTAACCACTATAACTCTTTGCCTTGTGGATTGAATGCTTGCTTAATTTTCATATCTTTTATCATTCGATTGTGTGGAATGTACAAGTGGATGTGAATGTTGTAACTATTTACATTTCAAGCAAGTGTGGGGATTGTTGTAATAATTTAGATCTATACTTCGCATTTAATTTCAATTCCTTGCTATTTCATTTACTTATATTAAAATTGAGTCCTTGATCCAAAAGAGGTTCTAGAAATAAGGTTGTCCTACCATAAGCCCTTGTTTATTATGGTGTAAGGTTGTCCTTAGAACTGAATTTGTATCAATCTCTCAATACTTATTTATCAAGGTGATTTAAATTTAGCATTGTGAATTGATTCATAATTGTAAGGATATTGGTTTACTTTATTTCCGCCGATTTTATTTTTAAATTTGGCATAGTCCTATTCACCCCCCCCCCCCCCCCTCTAGGACATATAGCTTAGCCTTTTCAAGTGGTATCAAAGCCTAATAGCTCATTTTTGTTGCTTTTATTTGGATTTATTTCCCGAGCTAACGATCTAAGCTATATAAAAAGATGTTAAATTTTGATAGCCTTTCGATTACTAGGCCTCCACCCTTTGATGGTTCCAACTCGCCTATTGGAAAGCCGAATGAGGATCTTCCTCAAATCAATGGATGAAAGTGTGTGGCAAGCCACGGATGAATGGAAACCTCCTATCATGGAAGTAACTGGTGTTGATGGTTCAAAATCTATGAAAATTACACCGTATTACCAATGGACCACACTTGAAAAAATGAGAGTAGTGCTAATGCTAAAGCACTAAATGCAATCACTTACGCACTATCACCGGATGAGTTCAAAAGAATCATATCCTGTGATACCGCAAAGCAAGCCTGGATATTTTAGAAATGACACACGAAGGTACATCAATTGTCAAGAAATCTAAAGTCCAACTCCTCACAACTAAATTTGAAGAAATTCATATGGAGGAAAATGAAATGTTTATGGACTTTTACACTAGATTGAATAACATTGTAAACTCAATGTGGGGTCTTGGCGATAAGATCCCGAGAAAGTAAAGTGTGTGCAAAAATACTACGCTCTCTTCTGAGCGGTTCAATTCTAAGGTAACCGCAATCCAGGAACTTCGTGATACGGATAATATGAAGGTAGAAGAATTAGTTGGTTCTTTACAAACCTATGAATTAAGTTTTAAAGCTCCTAAAGGTAAATCTATTGCTTTGAAGTCATCTAGAAGTATTACTCAAGAAAATTGATTCGAAAAGTCTGAAGATGATATGGCCCTTTTATGCGAAAAAGTTTTATAAGATTTTCTAAGTAAGAAAAGAGTCGACTTTCAAAAGGCAAATGAAAAGAAACGTTCTAAACTTAAGTCTAAAACTTGGAAGTCATTGAAAGATAGTCAATGTTACAACTCGCAAGAATATGGGCATTTAGCAAACAAATGTCCTAAAAAGGACAGATCCAAAAGGAAGGGTATGTTGGCTACTTGGGATGAATCGTCGATTCTCAAGCCTCTTCTGAATCGAAAATTCAAACCGAGTCGGGCAATGAACTTAAGGCCCTTATGACTCTAGCCAAGTTTACTTTTTCAGATCACGATGATTCAACAAGTGAAGAAAATTTGGATAGTGATCATGAAAATGATGAAGATCATCAAGATGCTTACAATGCCTTATATAAGGAAAGTTGTAAAATTGCTGTCAAACTTAAACTTCAAAAAGAAAAGTTTTTTAAACTTAAAGAATGTTTTGAAACCCTTGTTTTAGAAAAATCTCAAATTTCAGATTGTTTTGAAAAATTAAAGTGTGATCTAGAATTCAAAACCTCCCTAATTGAAAATTTGAAATCTGAAAATGAGAAACTTAAAAATGAAGTATCTTCTCTTCTGAGTTTGAAGGACACATGGAGATATGCCCAAGGTGATCCAAAATTAGAAAAATTTTATCCGTATCACGTTGGGCCTCACTCATGGGCCTCATATACATCACATCGGGCCTCATGAAATGGGCCTCTCATACATCACAATGGACCTCATATACATCATCATGGGCTGCATCACATGGGCCTCATATACATTAAGTGGGCCGCATTGCTGGGCCTTATATACATCAATGGGCCGCATCACATGGGCCTCATATACAATCTCAATGGGCTTCTCACGTGGGCCTAATATACATCACAATGGGACACTCACACAGGCCTAATATGCATCATAATGGGCTGCTCACATGGGCCTAATATATATCACAATGGACCTCATATACATCACCATGGGCCGCATCACATGGGCTTCATATATAACACATCGAGCCTCATTATATGGGCCAATATACATCAAGTGGGTCACATCCATGGGCCTCACATACACACCATGAGGTCTCCACCGTCTAGCCTATCTGGACGGCGTGGAATAAAACACTTATATCATGGCTAGCCTATGACTTGGACGGTCTGGATATAGCAGATGAACGGTGTTGATAAAACACATAATCAAGGTGTGGTCCACCGTCCCTGCTGGATGGTGCTAGACTCCACACGTGTGGGTCCCACTGTCCAGCCAGGTGGACGGTGTAAATATAACACATACGAGGTGGGTCCCACGTGTCCAGGACGATGGACGGTGTGGATAAGACCCTTACATCACATTGGCCATGTACCGCCTGGATAAAATACATGGGTCAGGTGGGTCCACACGTGCGGGACCCACTGGTTATATATATATATATATATATATATATATATTAAAATCAATCAGTGTCCAGGCCCTGAACGACCTGGATGTAACACTTACCACACTTGGGCCCCACAGAACTTGCTGATGTGCAATATAGTAGCTATGTGTGGCTGCGTAAGGTACTCCAGCCAATCCACACCCACCGTCCATGGATTGGACGGTGAGGATGTAACACATCAATGCAAGGTGGGCCCCACACGCTGCCATGGTGGGGTCCACGTCCAATATCTAGACAACATGGATAGAACATTCACATCACGGTGGATCCCACCATCCTTGCTGGAGCATGAGGATTCCACTCGTGCAGGAGGTAGGCCCCATGGATGAACGGCCTGGATGAACACATACCTCAGGGTAAGACCCACCATCCCAGCAAATTGGATGGTGAAGATGGGACCTAAACAGTATGGTAGGGCCCCACCATCCAGGGTCTGAACGGTGTGGCAAAATGCATACATCAGGGTGGTGCCACGTGGTGGCCCACCCGATGAAGCTGATATTTGTTCCTTCATCTAGGCCCGTTCAGGAGCGACGACCAGGATAAACAACGCATACATGATGGTGGGTCCCATGTGGGTGGCCCACACAGTTATGGATCAGCTGATATTTGTGGTTCCCTTCATTCAGGGTCTGCCAAAAATGGGCAGCAGCGAGGTGGGCCACATGATCGGACGGTGTGGATCTAATCCATCCATACAAGGTGGGCCATCATTCACAAAAGCAGAGAGAGAAAAAAAAATCGTGTGATGGAGAGGCCTCGCCAATATGGGTCCCTCAGTACATGATATAAAGCATACATCAAGATGGGTCCCAAATAGGATCCATACCATCAATCGATAGGCCCCACTTGGCCCATTATAAAAAACACAATCTAACCTACAAATCACCCACTGTTTACTCTTCTTCTTGGATCCATGGCAAGCTAAATTCCTTGGCTTCTTCTTTAATGGTAGATGATGAGAGTTCAAGGGTTGGATGGTGAGGATCTTGGGGTACGAAGTGGGTCACACACAAAGCTCTCCTTGCTATCCTTAGAGCTTGGACGTCCACTCTTCTTGCTTTCTTGGGAGTGAAGAGAGAAAATGAGAGAGAGAGAGAGTGATTGTAAGGGAGAGGGATGGGTTTGATGGGTGAGTGATGGATGTGTACTTGACTTGAGAGTTGACTCTGGTTGAGAGAGTGATGGGTAAGTGATGGATGTGTACTTGACTTGAGAGTTGACTTTGGTTGAGAGAGGGATGAGTGAGTGATGGATGTGTACTTGACTTGTACATTGATTGATTGACGGGATGAGTTGTAGAGATTCTCTTGAGACTACAAATATGCGGCGTTTCTTCGAGATAAACGCGAGCCCACAACTCCTGACCTGAGTATCAGATCGGATTGCGAGACACGACGTTGGAACCGCGGCGACGGTGCAGTCGAGATGGTACAAGTTTCGAGTCGAGCCGACTCAAATCTATAAGATGCGACTCAGGGTCATGCGCAAATGCAGATCATAGGTCACGGGTTGTCGAAATTCGAGAGGGAGGATCACGAGAGTCTACGGAACAGTATAGTCTAGGATACAGGCCTTACACTTGTAGTGGCTAAGGAGTTCACTTTTTTGTGACTACTCCTGATTTTTTTGCCTATTTGACAGGCACCACATACTTTCTTTTCTAACTTTTTTAGTTTGAGTAAACCATGAAGATGATCTCTCTTACTTAATTTATATAGGTCTCTATAGTTTAATGTCCAAGACGTTGATGCCACAATTCAGTTTCGTCTATTTGGGCCATGTAACAAGAGTGATTCGTAGAACAAGAGTTATCAATGATATAACCATTTTCAGATGTTCTTCGACACTTAATATTATATGGCCTTGATTGTTAATTATCTCACATCTGTGATCTGAAAATTTTACACTGCGATTATTATCACAGATTTGAGATATGCTTAGAAAATTATGTTTTAAACCTTCAACATATAAAATATCTTTAAAGATGGGTAGATTGTGAATATTTACATTACATCTTCCATTGATTTTACAGTTGCTACCATCTCCAAAAGTAACTGAACCGCCATCGATTTAATTGATGTCTGATAGAATAGCCTTATCACCTATCATATGTCTAGAATTCCACTATTCAGGTACCATCTTGAATGGCTACTTTCTTTAAAAGCTATATGGATAACAAGACACTGGCTGTTGAGGACTTTTTGGTCTTTTAGAGCTTTCAGTCACTAGCTTTATCCGTTGCCCACATGGGTATGCATATGATGGCCTTCACGGGATTTTAAGGGCCACTGGCTTCTCACTGTTGCCTGAATGACGATGGTGATAGGCCTTATGCGTAGCTGGCCGTATAGGGCTTGGCTAGGCTGCCTTAAATGATAAACTGTTGTCACTAACATGATAATTGATCGTACAGGCTTTGATAAAGATAACAAATCGATAACTGAAGATAACAGATCAATGATTGATATATCGCCCCTATTGTTGTTGATGATATTATAAAATTTGGTCCGAATAGAGCTTCAGCTTGGTAATAATATCAATTTGGATAAACTTGGATAATAAAATAATCTTCACATCAGCGATATGGGGATGGTAATGGTAATGGTGATGGTAGTTTTACTAATCTAATCGAGCAACCATCTTCGATGATCGACAATAATAATACACTTCATGTATGACATCGACATTCTGAGACTCGGTATTCTGAGACTTCGGCATTCTAAGACTTTGTATTCTAAGACTTGCATTCTGAGACTTTGCTTATCTTGCCCCCTTTTGATTTGGAAGTATTATGCTAATAATATTCGAAATCAAAACTATAATTTATCTTCAAAGATAACGTATTTTGTATGCTTTTGTCTGCCCCCTGAACAGTTATGCCATGAATCTTTTGAGTTAAAATGTTGTGAATCTTCTTGGTATTCAGGGACGATATATTTTTCTAAACTGGCAGATATATTGATGAAAATTTGCCCCCATGATGAATATACTTGTCTTACTTTCTTCTTCCTATTCTTCTATAGAGTGAATATCTCCAATTGGGACCATATATCATTACTTTCTCTCTTATTTCATATGTCCTCTCTATGACAATTTCTATTATTGTCAATCACCTTCTTTAGAATACCCTTTTCTTCTTTGCTTCATTTCCTTTGAATGCCAGTTTGATTTTATCTGCCTCTAGCCATTGATTCCTCATAGGAAGTATATCGTCATCTTCAACTATATGTTTCCCATAGTCCTTGAATTTTTTGAATCCCTTTTTTTTTTTTTTTTACTTTCTTAATTGTAGAATCACCCAGGTTCCCTTTAACGAAAGATTCAATTCTCTACTTTTGACAATCCTTCGTTTTGCTTTTCTTTCTTCAGCAATATCTGTTGTTGTTCTCTTAAGACTTTGAAATAGCTTATTCATATGAGAGTTGAGCAGCTTCACTTTGACTCTTTTCAAATTACAAACTTTTATAATTGACTCTTGAAAGATCTGTATACTTGGATCAATGAGTCCTAATGCAATGTTCTAGTTTTATGCATTCTGTACGTAACTTGACTTGCTCTTCTACTTTGGCAAGTTGTGACAATGCCCCCAGGGTTCTTTATTGACTAATGAATTCATTAATTCATTAATTTATTCGTCTACTTGTTGGCGAGCAATGCCTGATTCAGTCACATTAACTTCTCATCTGAAGGCTTTCCTTAAGGTTTACTGTTGTTCATGGTAGTCACTGTTGGAAAATTAGGGATTTCTTCAATAACATGCTCATATGATGTAGACTAATTAACATTTCCTGGCAAATTTTCTGTTTTTTGTAAACTTCGAATGCACTAATATCGAAGGAGAAAGTGAAAACTACATTGCTAATGCCATCAAGAAGGATGAACTAAGGCAAAATCGTGTCTCATAGTATTGCTCATGATCGATCCGTTAACCATCCTCGACAGATCGAACCCTTCTTTTTTTGGACATTTACCATCATCCATCCTTTATCATCTTGTTGCGCTATCGGTGAAGCAAAAACTATTCTGAATATTACCTGATATTGTCTGTTCTTGATCAAAACTGATTTGATCTTCTCTGATTCTTTCCGGTGGAAATCCGTTGGATATGAAGTAGACAACCACGTTAGTCGAGAGAAAGGCCGTTGCATTATATCCTGTCATTCGAAACTGAGTGTTAGTTATTTTATTTAAATAAAATTCTACTTTGTTTTATCCCCTTGAGAGTCACCATTTTGGCGTCTATACAATGCCAAAAAAGTGATAAATGTTCTCTGAATATTTTCTAAGTTATCATTAAAAAGTCCCCAGCAGAGTCGCTATTTTGTTTCGACAAGAAACAAATGCATTTGATTTGAAAAAATTATTCAATGAAAATAAATAAAAGATGAGAGAACAAATATCACAGAATGTTTTCTTTAGTCTGAGTTTTTTTACATCCTCAGATTCCCTTTATTCTGAAAACAAAGTACAATAAATCATCGTAACGAATGAAAGAAGAAGGCAGTCACAATGGCAATTTCGGCAACATTTCTACGCTTTTGACGTTCATCGCCAAGGCGGATAGGTTGTATGGACTTGGGATCCCATTATTTGGTCACGCAATAGATTTTGATCATCCTTCCAGTCGTACTAACGGATTCCTCCTTTCCTTTTATGAGCTTCTGGATAAACTCTTCTTTCCTTTTATGAGTTTCTTGAGTCCCTCCATCATAAGTGGAGGCGCACAAACTTAATCCAAGGTGGAGTGCACAAGTCTTACTTCAGGACATTCTTCCATGCAAAGTGGTGCAGAAGGCTTGTATTAAGACAAGAGAGCATGGAAAATGCTGCAAGAGGCACTCTTCAGGACATTCTTCCATGCAAAGTGGGGCAAAAGCCAAGCCTCAGGACAAAGTTCCTTTCAAAGTGGCGCAAGAGCTTGCATCAGGACAAATCTCCTTTTAAAGTGGCACAAGAGTCAGGTTTTAAGACATATCTCCGCTAGAAGTGGTGCATGGAGGAGAGCTTCAAGACAACAAAAGCCTTGCATTAAGACAAAAGGGGGAGAGAAGTGGCAGATGGAGTTTCCATCAAGACAAGAAAAGCCTTGTCTCAGGACAAGCCTCCACATGGAATGGCACATGGAGCAGGCTTCAGGACAATAAAAGCCTTGTCTTAAGACAAACTCCACATGGAATGGCGCATGGAGCAGGCTTCAGGACAATAAAAGCCTTGTCTTAGGACAAACTCCACATGGAATGGCGCATGGAGCAGGCTTTAGGACAACAAAGCCCTAAATTAAGACAAACTCCTCTCAAAATCACGCATGGAGGAGTCTTTGCAAAAATGGTTGCGCGGGTTCGCACAAAGGCTTCTTTGCAGGAATGGTTGCATGGGTTCGCGTAAAGGGATTTGTTCGCGGAAGTGGTTGAGCGGGTTCGTGCAAAGGATTCTTCAGGACAAGACCCACATGAAGCGGAGCCTCTCATTTGGACAAGCTTTCACAAAAAGTGACGCAAACCACCTTCCCTTCCACTTCAATTGTGCGGAGATGCGCAAAAGCCTTCCTTTAGGACAAGAGTCCATGAGGAGTGGCGCAAGACCTTTCCTTCCAATTTAATTGCCCGGAGACGTGCAAAAGGTCTTCCTCTTGGACATGCCTCTACACAAAGTGGCGCAAACCACCTTGCTTCAAGAGGATTGCGCGGGGTCACGTAAACACTCTTTCACTCTCTTTTCATTGCGCGAGGTCGCACAAAGCTTCTCTCTCTCTTTTTCTTCCTTCTTTCTTGTCCTTCTTATCTTCCAACCCCCTAAATGAGGCATGGGAGGGGTATTTATAGGCATCCTAGGCCCCTCACTTTTTAAATAGTAGTGATCACCACCACTTCTTTCTTCACACAACATCCAACTTTCTTCCTTAAATAGTGGTGTTTATCAATCTCTCCCTTAAATAGTGGTGTACAACCACTTCTTCCTTCATATAAGGCAACACCCATCCACTCCTTTTTACCCAGAATACCCCCATTCACTGCTTTTTACCAAAATACCCTCATTCACTCATTTTTAACAAAATACCCCCATTCACACTTTTTTACCAAAATACCCCCATTCACTCCTTTTTACCAAAATATCCCCCTTCACTCCTTTTTACCAAAGTACCCTTTTTCACTCCTTTTTACCAAAATAAGAAGTGCATAACCCTGGAAAGGATCCGCACCATGGAATTCTCTGACCAATGCAATAGACATGCAATGAGATGGGATATTTTTTATGCCTCATCAGTTTCAAGTTTCAAAGAGAACAAGATCAAGCTTCAAGTACTTCAAGAATACTATCTACCAAAGCGACCAAAGTTTGCAAGTTCAATACTCATATTTAAGGTATATGTGACCTTAGAAAGACCTTAGGGTTAGGTCATTTATATTGCATATTGAATTTGGGTCATTGTACTTATTTTAGGCTTTGTTTCGAGTAACCCTAGTCATACTTTGACTAGTCCAGGCACTGGCTTGACCAGTCCAGGGTCTTTCTTGACTAGTCAAGAAATTAATTCAAAATTTTGGATAAGTCTAGTATGTCTTCAACCAGTCGAACACCCATCTCAACCGGTCGTGGAGACTAGCTCAACTAGTCGAGCAGGGCTCGACTCAAAGTCTAGCAAAGTTTTTAAGCCCCACTCGACCAGTCGAGTGTCGGGTTTATCCGATCGCGCCAGAATTTTAAAAAATTGGTTACTGCCAGGACCAGTCGAGTCAATCCTTAGGCCAGTCAAGCGAATCGATTTTCACCCTATAAATAGAGGAATTTTCTTCGTATTTCTTATTAATACCAAGCTAATTCAAGCCTCCTCTCTAAGAACTAAGTCCTCGCTATTGAGAAGCTATTGTACGGTAATTTAAGATTCTTTTATAGCTTTTTTATTTTAAATTTCTTGATCTCTTGCTATTCAATCTTACTTGTTAAAAAAAGAATTTTGTTTTACCCTTTTGAGATCCAAGAAATTGAATCAAAGTAGCCCAAGGTTGGATTTAAATTAAAATTCATTTAGACCTAGAACCCCGTCATTTGTGAGATTGAACATTGAATATCTACATCTTTACAAAGGCGGTTCTACCAAGCTACATCGAAGAAGAAGAATCTTCAGATAAGTATTATCATTTCAATTATTGTATTTTGGTTTGTGAGATTACCAGAAAATCTCTTTTGTGGTTTTGATTGAGATAGCCAGAAAATTTTAGTGTGTCGGGTTTTTAATTGTGGTAGTCCGTTGAAAACACAATTGTAAAGGTTTTAAGGTGAACCTTAGAAAACCTTCTTTCATAGTAAAAGCCAATATCCCGTGGGTTATGGATATTAGGAGTGGAGTAGGTGTTGTTGTTTAAGAACAGTTGGTGTACACACCGAACCACTATAATTCTCAGAGTTTGGATGATGATGATGATGTATGTGATGTGGTGAATGTTGTATTTTAATTTCATGTTTATATGGTGAATGTTGTAATAACTAGATTTATTTCATTTATCATTTGTATTATTTTATCCTTATTAAGTTCAAGACATCAGGTTGTCCTACCATAAACCTTGGTTTTTGCTGTAAGGTTGTCATTTGAACGAAGTTTGCATCAATCTCTCAAGACTAGTACATTTGAGGTTGCTATTTACTTAAGCTATCTACATTTATATTCTGCTTTTATTTTTTATTTGGCATAGTCCTATTTACCCCTCTTTAGGACTGAGAGCTCACCCCTTTTCAAGTGGCATCAAAGCTGAGTGGCTCATATATTTTTTAGATTCATTTCTTGAGTTTATCGATCCAGAGCTTTCAGGATGTCAAATATTGATAGCCTATCTATTATTAGGCACCACCATTTGATGGCTCCAACTATGCATAATGGAAATCCTGAATGAGGATCTTTTTAAGATCCATTGATGAAAGCGTGTGGCAAGCCACAGTGACTAAATGGAAACCACCAATGTTTGAAGTTCTAGGTAGTGATGGAACCAAGTCCTTGAGAGAAAGACCATTTTTTAGTTGGACTACTCTTCAGAAAAACGAGAGCAGTACAAATGCTAAGGCTTTAAATGCAATCACTTGTGCACTATCACCTGATGAATTCAAAAGAATTATATCCTGTGATACTGTTAAACAAGCCTAGGACATTCTTGAAAGGACACATGAGGGTACATTTATTGTAAAAAAGTCAAAAGTTCAGATCATCACCACTAGGTTTGAGGAAATACATATGGAAGAAAATGAATCATTCATGGACTTCTATACGAAACTAAATGGCATAATGAACTCTATGTGGGGTCTTGGAGATAGCATCTAAGAAAGCAAAGTCTGTGCAAAAATTCTATGATCACTTCCTGAGAGATTCAATTCCAAGGTTACTGTCATTCAAGAACTTAGAGACACAAATAACATGAAGGTTGAGGAATTTGTTGCTTCTCTTCAAACATACGAGTTAAATTTCAAAGCTCCAAAAGGTAAGTGTATTGCTCTTAAATCATCCAAATCAACTTCACATGATAGTAATGTTGATTCTGATTATGAAAACTCATAGGATGATATGGCGTTACTTGCGAAAATTTTTTATAAAATTTTCAAAAGTAAAAAGAGAGTTGATTTTCAAAAACCCTCTGAGAAGAAAAAGGGTAAATCTAAAACATGAAAATCTCTAAAAGATAGCTAATGTTTCAACTACCATGAATATGGGCATTTGGCAAATTAGTGTCCAAAGAGGGACAAGACAAAGTGAAAAGGCATGTTAGCCACATGGGATGAATCATCCAGCTCTGAAACTTCTTCTGAGTCTAATGAATCAGAACCTGAAACTTCAAATGAAATCAAGGCTTTAATGATTCTAGCCAGAGTCACTTCCATAGATAGTTGCGATTCCATCGGATATGATAATCTGAGGAGTGACCCTAAGAATTATAATGAAGATGATGTTCAAGATGCCTATAATGCCCTATACAGGGAGAGTTGTAAGGTTGCTGTCAAACTTAAACTTCAAAAAGAGAAATTTTTGAAATTAAAAGAGAGTTTTAAAAATACTGTTTTAGAAAAATCTCATATTTCTGATTGTTTTGAGAAAGCTAAATGTGATTTGAATGTTAAAACATCTGAATTGGAAAAATTAAAAATAGAAAATGAGAAATTAAAATGTGAAGTTTCTTCCCTATTGAGTTCAAAGGATACATGGAGGTATGCCTAGGGAGACTCTAAACTTGAAAAGTTATTAACCGTATCAAGAACAAGTGAAGATAGATCGAGTCTGGGCTATAATAAATACATGCCTCTAAAAAATAAGAGTATATATACTATATTTGTCAAAGGAGAATCCTCTAACTCAAGAGGAAGGGACTTGAAATTTAATAACCAAAACAACTCTAGAAATAAAATGACTTTTCAAGCACTTAAAGTCAATTCTAATGTCAGCTTTAGAAAACATTCATATAATCCTTTAGCTGAAAAAATTATAGATTTACTCAAGGAGCTCCTCAAATCTAACTCTAATGTGAGAGTTAATAATTATTATAAGCGAAAGAAAACCAATAGTGCTCTAAAACCCAAAACTACACTGAAATGGGTTCCTAAGGTTACTTGTTTGGTTGCCCATACCACCTTTAAGGATTCAAGTCAATCAAAGTGGTACTTAGATAGTGGTTGCTCAAGGCACATGATAGGTGACAGAGATTTATTCACCAATTACAAAGATATGACTAATGGTTCAGTCACTTTTGGTGATGGAAGCTGCAATTGTAAAATTATTGGCCAAGGTACGGTTCATATCTGTAACCTCCCTCCTTTTGAAAATGTTTTATTCATAGAAGGGCTTAAGCACAATCTTTTGAGTATTTCTTAAATCTGAGATAATTATCATAGTGTAAAATTCACTAATTAAGGACGCGAGATCTCAAATGAGAAAGGTTGTGTGATATTAAATGGTCATATGATGTCTGAGAATTGCTATATCGTAAGTGAATCTTGCTCATCTAAAGTATTTTGTTACATGGTCCAAACCAATGATAGCGAATTATGGCATAAACGCCTTGGACATGTAAACTACCAAAATTTGTATAGATTGAGCAAAGCCGATCTTATTAGAGGTCTACCTAAATTAAAGAAAATGGATAAAATATGTGGTGAATGTCAAATTGGAAAACAAACAAGGAGTAGTTACAAGAAAGTGAACTCCACCGCTACATCTAAACCTGTTGAACTTCTCCACATGGATCTAGTAGGACCAACCAGAACGGAGAGTAGAGGTGGTAAGAAGTATTTCTTAGTAATTTTAGATGACTTTACTAGATTTACTTGGGTTGCATTCATGAGAGAAAAATCTGAAACTCTCAATGAAGTCAAAAGAATACTTAAGCGTATTCAAATGGAAAAGGAAATGAATGTAGTTAAGATCCGAAATGATCATGGATCGGAATTCGAAAATAGCAATTTTCAGAAGTTCTGTAGCAATCATGGTATATCGCACGAGTTTTCTGCTCCTAAGACGCCTCAACAAAATGGGGTTGTTGAAAGGAAGAACAAAGTACTACAAGAGATGACCAATGTAATGATAAAGAACATGAAGTTACCTAAGAACTTATGTGCTGAAGTTGTTAATACTGCATGTTATATAATAAACCGTGTTTATATCAGAAAATTAAAAGATAAAACTGCTTATGAATTATAGTTTAATAAGAAACCCACAGTCAAAGACTTTCGAATTTTTGTAAGTAAGTGTTATATTTTACGTGATTAGGAAAATTTAGGAAAGTTCGACACTAAAAGTGACGAAGAGATTTTTCTAGGTTATGCTTTAAATAGTCGAGCATACCGTGTTCTTAACAAGAGAACTGGTGTTATTCAGGAGTCTATTAATGTGTTTATTGATGATCACCTGAACACACCAATATCTAGTTCAAAAGATAATGAAGTCACTGTATTTGATAAACCTGACTCCTCAATTATCAAATCAACATTGAACTACGATCAGTCAAAGATCATCCTACTGATCAAATTTTAAGGAACCCTCTCACTAGTGTACATACTCGAAAATAATTGGAAACATATGCATTTATGTATGTTTTACTTCCCAAATTGAACCGGCTAATGTGAAAGAGGCACTCACTGATGAAAATTGGATAGTTGTCATGCAAAGTGAACTGAATCAATTTATCAGGAATGATGTGTGGTATTTGGTTCTAAGACCATTTGATAAACATATAATTGGAACTAAGTGGATTTTCAAAAATAAATCTGATGAGTTAGGAAATATAATAAGAAACGAGGCTAGACTAGTTGTACAAGGGTATACTCAAATAGAAGGAGTCGATTACGATGAAACCTTTGCCCCAGTAGCTCGCCTTGAATCAATCAGACTATTCATATCCATTGCATGTTTTAAAAAGTTTAAAATCTATTAAATGGATATCAAAAGTGCATTTCTAAGTAGTGATTTACATGAAGAGGTTTATGTTGAACAACCTAAGGGTTTTGAGGACCCTAAACACTCTAATCATGTGTATCACTTTAAAAGGACACTTTATGGTTTGAAACAAGTACCCACGGCATGGTATGAGAAATTGATTAAGTTCTTACTAAGTCATAATTTTGTTATGGGGAGTGTTGATAAAACTCTTTTTGTTAAGAAACATAATGAACATGTACTTATAGTACGGATCTATGTTGATGATATTATCTATGGTTCTACATGTTCTAACCTGTCTATTGAGTTTACAGAGTTAATGAAATCCAAGTTCGAAATGAGCATGGTGGGAGAGTTAAATTACTTTTTAGGTTTACAAGTTAAACAACTTGATGACGGTATTTTCATTGCTTAAACTAAGTATGCTCTAAATCTAGTTAAGAAATTTGGATTTGAGAATAGACAAAATTTCTATACTCCTATAGTCACGTCTCAAACTCAGAAACCGGTCTCACAAAATTCCCAATCGCCAAATTTGGTGCCGACAGCCTCCGTAGTACCCCATTCTCAGCTCGCGACGTCCATATGCCAGATTTCAGTCATAGGATCCTACAAGGAGGATTTTCCAATGTACATTTTACTCGTAAGAAGCATAACCACGTGAATACCCAAATCACAAAGGCAACACCATCATCACATATCCACTAATATAAACAATTAAATACAGTACCGAAAGGAAAATACATATATCAAAAATCAAACCTCCAGAAGACGGCTGCATACTCCAAGCTCGATGCTGCTGCAACCTTATGCCACTTACATGCATCTATCGTGCATAAGCTTATAGAAAGCTTAAAGGGTGGTATAAGTATGTGAGTAGTATATGCGTGCTCAGAATATAACATCAGAGTATATGAAAATACTGGTAAGTCCACGAACCATATAATACCAAAGTAAGTAGAAATACTGACAAATTCATAAAAATATCATCAACCTCATCCAGGATATGCGATGAAAAGACATAGCAAACCAATATCATATACTGAGAAAGTAATGTAAATTAGCTATGTAATGTGGAAACATAATGAACCAGATATCAGATATCGAGGAGATAATACAATATATAATTCGAAAGAGCTACGAATACCATCAGCCTCATCTAGGTTATATAAATGCAGAAACATATCAACCCAAAATGCTACATATTATGGATGCAATGCAAGATGCAGTGCTAATGAAATGACCAAGCTGGAGTGAAGTCGGGACTATAGTATGTAGTATCACAGGCTATGGTGTCCATCACAAGGGACTTCTATCCAAAATAGTCTCATACCTACCAGACTCAATGTAGTAGACTCCTGATCTCAAGTTAGTGTCGTGCCCTAACCGAAATCCTTGCCATCGCGAAGATACACAATGATTAGTTAAGCACCACCAGCTCGAGTGGATAGTAAATGA
Organism: Magnolia changhungtana; assembly: GCA_030180095.1. Classification (NCBI taxonomy): domain Eukaryota; kingdom Viridiplantae; phylum Streptophyta; class Magnoliopsida; order Magnoliales; family Magnoliaceae; genus Magnolia; species Magnolia changhungtana. Next base: position 4,201,242 of record JASAUF010000612.1, on the reverse strand, counting down.
ATGAATGAATGAATGAGTATGCATCTCCTACTCATTAAGTCCACATATCAGTACTATACATCTCTGGGATCATCACCGGGGTCTAGTACACTCCAATCTGGCTACTGCATAGCCTAGTGAGTGGAAAAGACCTCATTACTCGTCTGGCAGTAGTATACCAATGCTTACCCGACTTGTCGATAGCGGACTCATTTAGGAGCTGGTCAACCTCAGTCTAGGTTACAACCCCCTCACTCTGGCGGATAAGGCCATACCCCCTCCTAATCGACCACAACACAGTGGGAGACTCGGCCTATTGGTATTCGATACTCGGGTGCTCATATATCCACTCATTCTAGACGTTGGGGCGTCTCCTGGCCTCGAAGGTTTAGGGACTTTCACCCACGGACATCTAAAGTGCCCAGATGCTTGAACCAAACATTTTCGGTGCCCCATCTGGCCATCCACGACATGCCTGTGGAGGTCACAGCCCTAATGTCACTAGGGCGTATAGTAATCACAATCACACAATACAAGATGCATGAGTCATGTAGTCCAATCGTGCATCAATCCTGCGTATACTATGCGCTCATGTGGGCTAACTTCACCTATCAGGGAGTCCCATAAATCATCTGTACTATGGCATATGCAATAATAAACATGCAGATGATGCATATGGGCATGTATCATGATGCTATGCTGTCATATACTCATAATCAGTATTAATAACCGGCATCAACAATCGGCCTCGACAATGTAGACATTTAACCAACATTGCACCCAAGGAATGGCCCACATAAAGCCTAACATATAGTGGACCCATGACCTCACATAAGGGCCTAATATACAACACCATGGGTCTCACTCAAGAGCTTAATACACATCATGATGGGCCTCTCATATGGGCCTAATATACATCACAACGGGCTCCATCGCCTGGCCCTTAAATGCTTCACAATAGGCCTCATCACATAGACCTCATATTCATCACATTAGGCCTTAAACACGGGCTGAATATACATCACAATGGGCCTCAAATACGGGTCGCATATACATCACATTGGGCCTCAAACATGGGCCACATATACATCACACAAGCGGAATACACATCACAATGGGCCTCAACTACAGGTCGCATATACATCATATAGGTCTCGACAATCAACCTCAACAATCGAAATCGGCCTCGACAATCGAAGTAGGCCTCAACAATCAGAATCGACACTCGAAATCGGCTTCGACAATCGGAATCAGCCTCGACAATCGAAATCGGCCTATACAATTGGCCTCGACAATCGGAATCGGCCTCAATACTCAGCCTTGACAATCGGAATCGGCCTCGATACTCGGCCTTGACAATCAGAATCGGCCTATACAATACAATCGGCCTTGATAATCGAAATCAGCCTCGATACTCGGCCTCGACAATCGAAATCGGCTTATACAATCGGCCTCAATACTCGGCCTCGACAATCAGAATCGGCCTATACAATTGGCCAAGACAATCGAAATTAGCCTCGATACTCGGCCTCGACAATCGGAATCGGCCTATACAATTGGCCTCCACAATTCGAATCGACCTCGATACTTGGCTCGACAATCGGAATCGGCCTAGATACAGCCTCGACAATCAGAATTGGCCTCGATACTCGGCCTCCACAATCACAATCGGCCTCGACAATCGAAATCGTCCTCGACAATTGGAATTGGCCTCGACAATCGGAATCGGCATATACAATCAACCTCGACAATCGAAATCAGCCTATACAATCGGCCTCGACAATCAGAATTGGCCTCAATACTTGGCCTCAATAATCCAAATCGACCTCGATACTCGGCCTCGATAATCAGAATCGGCCTATACAATCGGCCTCGACAATCGGAATTGGACATATAATCAGCCTCGACAATCGGAATTAACCTCAATACTTGGGCTCGACAATAGAAATCGGCCTCGACAATCGGAATCGGCCTCGATACGACCTCAATAATCAGAATCGGCCTCGATACTCGGCCTCGACAATCAAAATCAGACTATACAATCGGCCTCGACAATCGGAATCGACCTCGATACTCGGCCTCGACAATCGGAATCGGCCTATATAATCGGCTTTGACAATCGGAATCAGTCTTGATACTCAGCCTAGAAAATCAGAATCAGCCTCGATAATTGAAATTGGTCTCAATGCTTGTCAGGCCTGTGTCCTAGTGGCCATTTCGTTCCTTAAGGCCCCACGGTCCTCCCGGTCGAATTTCGATGACCTGCGATGCGTAAATAATATTTGCACGTGACCCTGAGTTGCATCCTTTAAATTTGAGTCAACTTGACCCGAGACCCATGCCATTACGACCACGTTGTCGCTGCGGTTCCAATGTCGCGTCCCATGCATCAATCCGAGTTATAGATCAAAAGTTGTAGGTCACGCATCATTGAGACCATTGATCATGATGTGGGGCCCACCTTGTTCTCGTGCACATTTTCCTAGGTGAACCCAACCTAGGTTCATCGTTTCTCATGAGAGCTACCTATAGCCTAGCCCATCTAGACTAGGTTGATGACATCATCCCTATGAGCATGCCTTACATGTTATAAGTACAAGCATGCTTTCTTCTCTTCCCTAGGCTCTTATAAAGCCATCATTACACATCTCTCTTTCTTATCTCTCTCCCTCTCTCTTCATTTTCATCTCCCCTAGCAAGAGAAGCCATGAATGTCCCAAGCTAGAGAGAGAAACTCATCAAAAATTCAGCCACATTCTACTATAGATCCCCTTCAATCCAGTTTTTGGATCATGATCTCTACCGTTGTAAGAGCCTCATAGGTGCATTGGAAGGCTAGGGAGGAAGAAGAAGGTTAGGTAGGTGCTTCTCTCTCTCTCTCTCTCTTTCTATGTAGCTGTGGCCCACCTGATGTGTATGTTCAGTTGGTCCAAACTGTCCTGCAAGTGGGACGGCTTGACTGTCCCATTTTCTGGACGTTAGTTGGCCACCTTGTTGCCCTGTTTCGCATGGTTCAAATACAAGGGAGAACGCATGAATTTGAGCTTGATCTGGAGTGCATGGCCCATCCAAGTGGACCACATCAAGATGCATGCGTCACTTCCCAACTGTCCAGCAATCTGGACAACATGTTGTTCCCTTTTTATAGTCTGCATGACCAGTTGGACATGTAGGGGTGGATGTAGGGACAGATCATCTTTGTCCTTTGGTGGAGTGGGACGGCCCACTAACATGTGGCCCCCACCTTAATGTATGCTTTCTACCCCTAACCATCCATCTAAGGAGATCATTTTAGGACGTGGGTCCCTATTTGGGACAGGACCTACAACAAAAATCTATCAGCCGCTGGCCCATGGTGATGTTTATGTTTAATCCACTCTGTCCATCCTTTTTGCGGCACATCTGAACAGGTCCCACCCTCCTAGTGGACTGTTTACAGGTGGGACCCACCATGTGTATGTATTTTATCCATGCTGCCCGCCCAACAGAGTATCTTATTGTCTGTTCTGGGCAGGATCTGTTTGGAGGGAAACCACAAATATCACCTTGATTTCCAACAGGTGGCCCACTCACGTGGACCCCACCCTGTTATATGTGTAATATCCACCATTCGACAGCATGGGACGCACCATGGTGTGTTTCATCCAGACCGTTTAGCCAGGGCATGTCCAGCAACAAGGGTTGCCGAACTGTATGTAGGGAAAATAAATATCAGCGTTATCTAAAGCTGAGGTGGGCCACATGTGTGGACCCACCACTGATGTATGCGTTTCATCCATACAGTCCACCGTCCACGTGTGGATGGTGGGACCCAGGTCAGGGATGTGTTTTACATATAGGTCGTTCGTCAGGAGCCTAGGCGTGGGACTACACGATGTATGTGTTTTTCCCACGTTGCCCACACGTGGATAGTTGGACCCACCACAATGTATGTGTTGTATCTACACCATCCATCAAACTCCCCAACCTATTTTAGGTGTTGAGCCGAAGGATGAAGCCAATCCAAACCTCTGGTGAGCCACATCATCAAGTAGACTATTTTAATAGTCATAAATTGTTAGGCCCGCTGTGATGTTTTTGTATACCAAAAATGTTGAATACGGGCTTGTTAGACCCGTCACAAGCTGGAGGACCCAACCAGCGGAGTCGATCCTCTTGATGTGGGCCCCACCTATGAAAAAACTGTAAGTACAAAAAAAAAAAAAAATTATGTTGACGCTGCTGCTGCTAGCGTCCTGCTGCATGTAACACTGGGCAGGGACTATGGGTCCCAGCCACAGGCCCAACATGATGTATATCGAGCATCCACACGGTCCATTTGATGGGTCCCCTTTAATTATTGGGATATCCCAAGAATCATCCGTACACGACACTCAGGTGGCCCACACCATCTAAAATCATGTTATGACATGTTAACACACATAAAAGCACTGGCTAGTGCCCACATAAAATTTGGATGCATCTTAAACTCGGTCTGACCCCTTAATCTAGTGGGACACGCATAATTGATGGGCTAGATTTGTGGACCGCTGCTTGATGGGCCCAACAAATGATTATGAATGCTTGAATGGAGGGTAAACCTCTCCACTGTTGTGCATGGTGAGGCCCACACAAGCCACAGATTGACTTGATTTTAAGTCCCAGGCCCCACGTTCAGATATGTGTGGGCTACCACCTGGAGTTTATGGCCCATCCTAATACCTGGAAAACTAGTGTTTAAAAGTAGGGCTGAGGACGATTGTCTAGAAATTTCTGTGCAGGAATTTCAGCAGGTCATGTTCGGCCTTATGCCAAAAATCATGTATGTGAATCCGTCAAGGCCCACTATGGGGGATGTTTCTTTTACATGTCGAATTATTAGTATGCCCTACGACTTCGTCTAGTATGGACCCCAAGTGTTTGAAATCTGGGCGTAAAGATGGGACAAATTCACTTCTAAAATGCACATCTGATTTTCTAAGTTTTAGACCAACTTTGGGCATATGTACTGGACCCACGTTCAAGATACGAGTTGAACACCACTTGAAACTTTCAAAATATACCATTAAATAGAGAGATAATATTTTAATTGGGTCAAAGAAGACCCCACCTGATTGGGGAGTGGATCTCAAAATGGTGCTAGGCATAGTGGTGAAGGAAGTTTCGCGCAGAAAATTTAAATGCCCATGTTTGGCCTTGTGCCAAATATCGTATGTGTACATCTAGCAGACTGGACCTTTTGGGTTTTGAAGTACAAACATAGGGTTACCTAGGGCACCTAATGTCATTCCAAAAGGCGGCCCCACCTAATCGTGGGACACGCCCAAAAATGGCCAAAAGTCATTTCTGCACAGATTTTCTGCACCTCTCCCAAGCACCATTGTTTGGGCCTTCACAGAAACTTATGCATACATGATCAAGGATGGCTGCCTCACGGGTTTTGGTACTCATACATAAAACTATAATATAAAGATTTTCCTTCATCATAAGAAGACCCCGGGTAGTTTTAAATCTGTTTGATAGAAATTTATATGGGGTCCACCACCTTCCCAAAGAACTTAATAGAGTATCTAAATCTTGTACGTGAACCCTTAGGTTGTGGTGTGCCCAAAATCTTGAGTGGACCTTTTTGCTTGTGGGTTGTATCTTTACCTAGTAAGGCTCACCTTGTGTATGTCTTAAAAGGACTGTTGCTAAACCTTGCGATTTGAGTGGTAGACATCCCATGCTATCCATCCGTTTACCAGTTTGTGTATGGGCCGTGGACCCCATTATGAGTTAGATTCCATATTTCAATTGGCCTGTACCATGTTGAATGTACCATATTCATGTCGGCCACCTTTGGTGAGGCCACTTATGATGTGCAGGGCCCCCATTTGTTGTATGGTTCATTGACCATTGTACAGTTGTGAGGTCCACCTTGATGTGTGTATTGGAAGCACATTGTTTATCAGTTCCTTGGCCACGGGCTGCCCCATGAGGGCCTGTTATGATGTATGTGTTGCACATGTTGCCCATCTATTTTGTTGGGTTTTATGGGCCGCCCCATAAGGACCCAATATGATATATGTGACTAAATCCTTGCCACCCATCCAACTTGCCTAGTTTTGGGCTGAATTGTAAAGCACACATTGGTGGATGTTGGTTACACCTTGGCTATTTAATTGGGGCATGTGGATTGCCCATGAAGTCCAACATAATGCATGAGTAGGATGTCCTCCATGACCATGACGTTTTGGGCCATGAGCTGCCCCTCATGAAGCCCATTGGATGTATTTAGGCCTTGGGCCATTACTTGGAGCCCAATATGGTGTGTAGAATATTGTGGATAATGCCCATTTATTTTTCCAGCTTTTGTGTGGGCCATGGACCATTCCATGAAAACCTTGTATGAAGCCCATGGGATGTGGCCCAAATGTGATGCATATGAGGCCCTTGAGCGAGGCCCAACATGATATGCTTATGGCCCTTGTATGAGGCCCAACATGATATGTTTATGGCCCTTGAGAGAGGCCCGATATGATGTATTTATGACCCTTGTCGGGGCCCAATGCGATATATGAAAGGCCCATGTGATGAGGCCATTTTAATGTGTAAATCTACTATAATTATGTTTGCCCAATCATTCTCTGGTTAGTATAAGCCTTGGGCCCCCCATCATGAGATTGTTTCTATGGGCCATGCCAATGATGGTTAAATGTCTACATTGTAAGAGTAATGGTGGTTAAATGTCCATCTTGTGATCCTCCCTAGGGCCCATTGATTAGGCCTATTCTCATTCCCTCCTTTGTGGGCTAGCCCAAACAGATGGGTCCCCACTATTATTACTATGATCCATCCCACCTTATTGGGCTATCCCAATTCTTTGGGTCCCCACTAATGCTATTAGAAGTACCCAAACCTGGAAGCCCATCATTAGGCCCATGAGTAGACCATCTAGATCTACCCTTGTTATAAGGCCAGTACATCATCACTATAGATGGTAGGATCAGTGGTATCAGATTTGGTATATCCACCATTGAGGACCGATCCTCATGTTATGAATTAGATCTCTTGTCCTTCTATGGACCCCACAGTATATAGGTCGATCATTGTCAAGTTTGATAATCATGCATAGCTTCCTATTACAAGCCATACGCATTATATGTATGCGTGTTATGAGGAGTGATCATAGCATATTCCATTAGGTGGATTATTGCACGACTGGATGATATGACATATATATCTCAACACTTTGTGATATAACCACCGTACGCCCTAGCGACATTAAGGCCATGGCCTCCACAGACATGTCGTGGATGGCCAGTTGGGACACTAGAAATGTTATTGAGCATTTAGGGCACTTAGGATGTCCTTGGGTGAAAGCTCCTAAACCTCCATAGTACTAAGAGACGCCTCAACACTGAGATCAAGTGGAAAACATGAGCGCCCGAATGCCTTATACCATTAGGCCACAACTCCCACTGTAGCATGGTCGGTTGAGATGGGGTGTGGCCTTACCCGCCCAGGTGAAGGGGGCGTATGCTAAGCTGAGTTTGACTAGCTTGTAAATGGGTCTGCTACCATCGAGCCTTGTTGGTGATTGGCTGTCCACAAGCGGGTAGTGAGGTCTCTTACGCTCGCTGGGTTGCGAGCCCGGAAGGCGGCAGCCAGCATGTAGTGCATTTGACCCCGGTGATTTCCCAGAGAATAAGTGTACTGATGTGTCGACTATAGGGACTGACATGATCTCATTGTATATTGCATATGACATTTGGTTATATAGGCCTTGCATCACATCATAGCCTTGGTATGACCCATAACATTTATGTATTGCGTCATATAACTCTCGTATGACATAGCACCATTGTACTAAATCTTGGTGATGATCCCAGCGATGTACGATTTTAGATATTGTGATGACTCGTGACTGTTACACATGTGGACGGACGCTGATGTGGGTGGGGCCTAAGGGCCTGGGCGAGCTACCAGTGGTTGGTAGGTTACTGTGCTAGTAGGCTACTGTGCACACAGTGTGGCGGAACCTTGTCCCACATTGGACACTATGGCAGTCACATGTGGGCTTGCTAGTAGGAGTTGCATACTTAGCTCTTGATCCATTTATTCATTCATTCACTATACACTTGGGCTGGTAATGCACAACCAAATCTTTACGTGTATCTTCGTAATGGCTAGGATTTCGGTTGGGCGTGCGACCAACCTAAGATCAAGAGTTTACCGAATTGAGTCTAGCTTTCCAAATTTAGGTTTGGGACTGGTTTGGATAGAAGTCCTTTGTGATGGGTCCCCATAGCTTGCGATACTACGTGCTATCATCCAGACTACACACTCCACCTTGGTCATCCACATTGCATACTCTAATATCGTATGACTCATCCTCAGCACACAACATTTGGTTTACTATGTTTCTACATGACCTAAATGAGGTCGATGGTATTCGTGGATCATCAGGTATTGTATATCTTAATGTATTCTCGGCGATTGATATTTAGCTTACTATATTTCCACATTGCATAGCTCTTCTACATTACTTTCTCAATTTATGGCATTGGCTCATTATCTCTTTACACTGCATATCCTGGATAGGGTTGATAATATTTCTACAGACTTACTAGTATTCCCGCTTAATCTGATATTTGTATGCTTGACACTTATCTTGCGCACACACTTGCACCACCCTCTAAGCTTTCTATAAGCTTATGCACGATAAATACGTGCAGGCGACGCTTAGACAGTCGTAGCTGAGCAGGAGCAGGAGTGTGCGACCAAGTTTTGTGGAGATTTTATTATATGCATGTATTGTCGTTCAACATTGTAATCAATGATTTATTATAGTGGATATGTGATGATGATGTTACTATTATGAATTGGGTACACTTGTGGTTATGTTAAAAAAAAAATTACTTACAAATCCTCATTGTAGGATCCCAGATTAGAATCTGGTGTATAGGCACTGGGAGCCGAGAACTGGGTACTACGAAGGCTGTCGGTACTAGAATCGGCGATCGGGGACTTTGTGAGCCTGGTTGTCCGAGTTCGGGGCATGACAATACTCGTCCTCGACAATCGAAATCAACCTATACAATTGGCCTAACAAAAGGCCTAAGGGAAGGTTACAATGAGGACATTTAACCATCATTGCCCATCAATGTAGACATTTAACCCAACATTGCTCCCAAGGAGTAGCCCACACAAGGCTTAACATATAGTGGGCTCGTGGCCTCTCATAAGGGCCATATACACATCAAGTGGGCCACATCGCATGGGCCTCTCACACATCACATCGAGCCTCGCCATCTGGGCCTCACATACATCACACTAAAACTCACTCTTGAGCCACATATATAACTCAATGGGCCACACAATGGGCCAAAAATACATCACAATGGGCCCTACCAAATGGGGCGGAAATACATCACAATGGGCCTTATGAAATGGGCCGAAAATATATCACAATGCGCCACATCATACAAGTCGAAAATACATGACAATTATCCTCAACGCATGGCCCAGAAATATGTCATAATGGGTTGCCTAATGGGACGAACCAATGGGCCTCATATACAACAAGTCGGGCCACATTAATGGGCCGCACCAACGGGCCTCAAATACATCAGGTGGGCCGTATCAATGGGCCGCACCAACGGGCCTCATATACATCAGGTGGAACATATCAATGAGTTGTACCAACAGACCTCATATACATGAGGTGGGCCGTATCAATGGGTCGCACCAATGAACAACGTAGATATGCAATACATGCACCAATGGTAGACCCCACGTGACACCATCCATGCATTGTCCATCATGGTCCAAACATTGTCCATCATCGTCCAGCATAATCTGGACGGTGTGGATGAAATAAGTACATCGTGAAGGTGTCCATGTATCCAAATGAGAGGATGAACATTAAGGTGGGTCCCACCTGCTCACATGTGTGCTGGGTGCATCCAGCAAGGTGTGGATGAAACAGATACAACCTGGTGTGCCTCAGGTTTTACTGATGTCAACACATTAGCTAATTACTAGTGTGGGGCTCATTAGCCAACCGTTCAGCAGGTGGGTCCCACGTAGGGCCCACCACACATATATATCATATATATATATATAATATTATATTAAATGTATTTATTTGTTATATTTTATATGTTCTTTTTTTGAAAGGGTCCAGGGTCCAAACCCTAGACGCTGGACAGTGTATAGAAAATACATACATCAGTTGTGGTCCCCACCACCTGCGCATGTGACATGTGTAGGATGGGCTCCACATATGCACGGATGGGTAGGTGAGTGGTGGACCAGCCAATCCACTCCCTTCATCAAGGTAGGCCATATGTCAGGGTGGGTCCCTACCGTCCTAAACAATGGACGGTGTGGATGAAATTACATAAATCATGGTGGATCCCACCATCTAGATACAACAAATGCATCAGGGTTGGGTCTCACTGCACGTAGCCCACCAGCTGGATAACTGGGACTTATCTAGTTGCTACCATCCATGGCAACAACAGCTGCCTACTGCATGGGACCCAACAGATGAACGGTTTGGATATAACGATACCTCATGATGATCCCGCACAACTGCTGTCTAAGCAGATGGGTGGTTGGGATTTAACACATACATCAGAGGCGGTGCCACATCAATGTAGCCCACCATTCTAGGATCAATTTGATATTTATAGTTTCCCCTCCTGTTGGGTAGCAAGGCAGTCCATCCGACGGACAGTGGGCACCCCCACTGTTTAGACAGTGTGGAGAGAGAGAGAGAGAGAGAGAGAGAGAGAGAGAGATCGGTGAGATGGAGGGGAGGAACCTCGCCATTATGGGCCCTCCCTAAACAATGCATACATTAAGATGGGTCCCACCACATGTGGGCCCTCAAATCATCAAATCCAAACCATAAATCACCCACCTTTGATCTTCTTGGACCTCTTCTTCCATCAACACATCCTAGAGCTCCGAAGGATGTATTTTGACGGTGGAGATGATCATTGGATGGTGGATGTCACGCCCCTAACTCTGAGACCGAGCTCATAAAATTCCTGATCGTCGAATCCGGCGCCGACAGCCTCCGTAGTACCCCATTCTCGGATCCTGGCACCCATATACCTGGTTCCGATCCTGGGATGCTATAAGGAGGATTTCTAATAATCAATTTAATTCGTAATGAGCATAATTACAAGCATAACCCACGAATAATAACCACAAGAATACCATCACAAAATCCACTATGATCAAAAACTTTGAGTACAAGGCATATGAAGGGAAATACAAGATACTGAAAATAACAAAAACTCCAAAAGCTCGGTTGCACGCTCCAACTGTGGGGAGACTACGGCTGCGTCCTGGCATCACCTGCACGCATCAATCGTGCATAAGCTTATAGAAAGCTTAGAGGGTGGTATAAGTGTGTGTGCAATATGAACGTGCTCAGAATGCAAGGTCAGAGTAATGCGGAAACATGCTGATGAGTACATGAATGCAGTCAGCCGTACCAAGGCTATGCGGTGCAAGATATGAATACTATCGGCCATGTCAAGGCCATGCGATGCATAATGCAAGTCAAGCATGCCAATCCACATACCAATGCAGCTCCTCACTAGAGCATCAAATCGCACGGTTCTCGGGCCCGGATAATCACCGGTTCGACACTCCAAATGGCACTGTCTCTCTCCTAGCAGCACAGTCAGTGAGCGTAAGAAACCTCAGTATCCGCCTAGCCAATAGTCTGTCAACATCTATCTAGCAAGTCGATAGCGAACCCATTTCTGAGCTAGTCAAACTCATCCTAGTAATGCCCCCTACTCTCGGGCAAGTAAGGCCACACCCCTTTCCAACCGACCATGACATAGTGGGAGATGCGGCCTCATGGTATTCAGCCCTCGTATGCTCATATATCCACTCGGTCTCGAAGTTGGAGTCATCCTCTAGTACCATCGAGTTCAGGGACTTTCACCCAGGGACATCTATGGCGCCACAATTGCTTAGAACAATGTTTCTGGTATCCAACCAGCCACCCATGATGCGTTTGTGGGGGCTATGGCCCTGGTGTCGCTGGGGCATATCTCAATCACACAAATGCAAGTGCATGAACCACACTATCAATCATGCAACAATCTTGCGTATATCACACGCTCGAATAAGGCAACTTTGCCTACCAGAGAGCCCGTAAACAGTCTGTCTGAAGGCATATGCTATGATCAGTCACTCTTCATCTCAAGCATGCATATGATGTGTATGTGTATGATCATGAGTCATGGATCTGTACTAAACATGTTATGGGGTGATGGGCTCTATTTATAACAAAGATGGGCCTATACGGACTACATTCTGCGAATATGGGCCTATCAATGGGCCGTAGGGAGAGTGACAATGCGGACATGTAACCAACATCGTCTTTGCAATGTGGACATCGAACCATCACTGCTTCCAAGGCATGGCCTGCCTTGAACATCGATGCATAACCCATGGTGAAATCGTACATTGCAATGGGTCTTATGTATAGCCAATTGGGCCCCAACTCATGGGCCTAAGATACGTCAGATGGGCCGCATAACATGGTCCTCATATATATAAATGTGGGCCTCAACAACGGGCCATAATTACCTCAAGATGGGCCTCAGAACATGGGCCTTAGATACATCAAATGGGCCGTTTATCATGGGCCTCAAGTATTCCCAGGTGGGCCTAATCACATAGGTCTCATATATACACTAAGGTGGGCCTTCATGAACTATAGATCTGTCTTATTTTTAGTCTCAAGCCTTAAGACAATCATTCATAATGGTAGAACAGGTTAGATGCAACACATGCATCATGGTGGACTCCCATGTGGGCCCACTATAACATTTATTTTCCGTCCAAACCTGGGCCCACTGAAATGCTTATCTGCCACCCAACCTGTTGGTAAGACCACGTGAGCAAGGGCTCCACTATAATGTTTATTTTACATCTAACCTGTTGATAAGGTCACACAGCCCTGGGTGAAAAAAAACAAAACAATTTCATATTGATCCCAAACTCTTGTTATCCCCAAAAGGGGGTTTCAACGGTTGACGTTCAATCTCACATTGTTTCCTGTGATGTGGTCACCTGATCATTGGCTGGATGGAGTGGATAGAACTCGTACATCATGGTTGGGGCCACCGTCCATTGCCGTGGATGGACGACGTGAATGAAACACTTGAAACACAGTGAGTGTCACCACCCACTATTGTGGACGGTGTGGTAAGCCACGCACACCACAGTGGGTCCTATATGGGGCCCACCAAAATGTTTATTTGCAATCCAACCCATCCATTATGTGTGTCCCACAAAATTAAGGGTTCAAACCAAATTTCAGGCACATCCAAACTCCATGTGGGCCCCAACAATCATTTCTGAGTGGTTTAACATACTTTCGTATAAACGGTGGCGATGTGGACCATCTGAGAACTATTCATGGCTAATTTTTTTGGATCCGACGCCTCAACGAAGGGGTACCAACAAATGGATGGCAAGGATTTAGAACACACATCACGGTGGGTTCCACAACTAGGGCCAATGGGGACCCACCCCTTTTTCGTGTATGTCATGGCAGGAAGATGCTTGCCACCTTCTTGCCATATGTGTATTTTTTTTGAATACTCTAGGTGGGACCCACATTAACCAGATCTACCCCGTCTATTGAATGTATCCCACAAAATTAGGGGTCCAAACCAAATTTCAGGTGGGTCCAAGCTTCATGTGGATACCAGCAATCATTTTCCAAAGTTTTAACTGCAAACAAAATTGTTTCCTATGGTAAGGCCCACTCGATTATCGGATCACCTTCAGTTTTCGGCTCAACGTCTAAAATGTTCTAAGAAGGAAGGGGGACGGTTTGGATTATATAAATACATCAAGGTGGGGCCTATATGTGAGGTCCACCTCAAAAATTCCCCTTAACTGACGTTAGTACATACCCATGTCAGTTCACACTTCACCGTTAGCAGCCTCACAACGTTCAGCATCCCTTGAACGCTGGACAGTTGGGTACACATGCATCAGGGTGGGTCCTTCAATACAGGTATCATGGTGGGTCCCACATGGACGTGGCCCACCATGGATATACATATACATACATTATATTATTATAATATAAATATAACATTATATACATATATGTTGTATAGGATGATGGGTTTCTCCCAAAATGCGGTGGGCCGCACCGTTTGATAGATGGATAGAGTAGATTTTACACAATTGGTGGGGCCCACTACATTTTAGGGGAAAGATAAATAGAGAGAGAGATACACAGTGAGATAAGAGGGGGCCCCGCCACTATGGGCCCCTCATGATATACATCAAAATGGGTCCCACCAACTAGTCGGCGTAAAAAAAATGAGATTTAATGGTGGATCACCCACCTATCGGTCTTCTCCTTGGTTCCTTAGCCTCCTATGCTCCTTGCCAACATGTTCGACGGTGTAGATGATGAATGGAAGGGGAGATGAGAGATGAGAGAGTGGGCCACACTTGTTGCTTAGGAGAAGATGAGCTTAGACACGTGGAGCTCTTTTGCTTGGGATATATTTTTTTTGAGAAAATGAGGGAGAGCGAGAGAGAAGTGATGAGAGATATGGATGGAAGGGAAGGGTGGAGTGGTTGTAATAAATGGAGATGGGTTGAATTGAAAAAATGAGTAAAGGAGGGATGGTGAGTAGAGAGGGAGAGTTGACTTGTGAAAAAGGAGGATGGGGTGGTTGTACTTGGGTAAGGGTGTATTAATTAAGTGATTGATGGGACATCTCATAGAGATTTCCTCGAGACTCGCAATGGGCGGCGTTTTTTTTGGAATAAACGCAGGCCAACATCTTCTACCCTGGGTATCGGATCAGTGCGCGAGTTACGGCGTTGGAACCGCGGCGACGGCGCGGTCGCCATAATATGAGTTTCGAATCGAACTGCCTTTGGTAAGCAGGACTCGGCTCAGGATCGTGCGCAAACATCAGTAACGGGTCGAGCGTCACCGGAATTTGACCGGTAGGATCGCGGAAGCCTACGGAATGGTACGGACTAGGACGCAGGTCTTACAGTGGAGATGAGAGGTAGGAATGTGGGCCACACTAGCTCTCTCATGGGAAGCTTGGACGATTGCTCTCATAGGGTTGCTTGAAAATGGAGAGAGAGAATGAGATAGAGGGAGAGATGATGGGAGAGAAGTGATGGGAGAGAGGGATGGTGAGTGATGAATGGGTGTACTTGTGTAAGGGAGAGAGTTGACTTTAGGAAAGGTTGTGTAAGAGAGGGATTGGTTGGGTTGCTTATACTTGATTGATGGATTGATGTGATGTTTCGTATAGATTATCTTGGAATTACAACATGCAGTATTTCCTCGAACTAAACGCGGACCCACATCTCTTGGCTCAGGTATCAGCTCGGCGAGCAAGACGCGGCGTCTGAACCACGACGATGGTGCGGTCGCGAGGGTACAAGTCTCGGGTTGAGCTGACTCTAATATATGAGACACGAGTCAGGATCGCGCACAAATGCTGATAACAAATCGTGGGTCGCCGGAATTCAACCGAGAGGACCACGGAGGCCTATGGAATGGTACGGGTTAGGATACGGGTCTTACACCTATGAGTACAACTCTTAAGCTTTCTAAGGATGTAACAGGTAAAAGTGTAGATCCTTGGTTATATCACGGTATGATTGGTAATTTATTATACTTAACTGCAAGCTGACCTGATATAGCATTCATTGTAGGCATCTATGCTAGATATCAATCAGATCTTAAGGAATCCCACCATATTGTCGTCTAGCGAATTATTAGATATGTCATAAGTACGGCTAATCTAGGCATATGGTATCCATATGATATTAATGTTCAATTAGCTGGACATATGGATGCTAACTGGGCTGGAAATATAGATGATAGAAAGTCTACCAGTGGTGAATAGTTTTATGTTGGGAATTGTTTGGTTTCGTGGCACAGCAAGAAACAAAGTGCCGTATCTCTATCCATAGCTGAGGCTAAATATATCGCAGTCAGAAATGCTTGTACCTTGCTGGTATGGATGAAAAGAATGCTCAATGACTACGGTATTGCGCAAGATACTATGATAATGTATTGTGATAATTCTAGCGCAATTAATATTTCTAAGAATCCCATCCAGCATTCCCGTACCAAGCATATTGACATTAGATATCATTACAGTCAAGAATTGGTGGAAGATAAAATCATTACATTGGAATATGTACAAACTGAAAAATATCTTGCGGACATATTTACTAAACCACTTGACAGAAATATGTTTTCTAAGTTAAAAATGGATATAGGTATGTGTAATTCGATCTGAGTTGATCATGTTTACATGCTTTATTTTTGTATATTTTATACAAATTATTTAGAATTAAAAAATAATAATAATAAAATGTGCAATTTTTTTGTGCTTACACGACCGGTCGAGCACATACTCTACCAGTCGTGGCTCGACCAGTCGAGGAGCGCGGTTGGAGGGCCTTTAAGTGTGAAACTAAACATTTTTTTTTCTCCATTTCTTTCATCTTCCTCACTTGCCCCTTCTCCGACTAGTTGAACCCACCTTCGATTACTACTTGGTAAGTGCTCCATTTTTTATTTCCTTTCATATTTGGGTTCCTTGAGTCTCACATTGTTGGATTCTTGCATTTATTTCATCTTTCCTAGTGATTTGTAGGGTGTATTTGCATAAAATCTATTGGGTTTGAAACCCTTGATTTCTTTATTGCAATTTTTTTATTGATCCTTGCAATGGAAGGAAGAACGAAGAGGAAACCTTTTAGAACATCTTCTTCTCATTCCACACCTATTTGGGTGCGAACTCTTCGACCACCTGAAGAGGACCCCAAATATGTGTGGGATCTTCGTCACCGCGATGTTATAGTTGAGCACACCGTCAATGCGAATCACCTTGCACAATTTCATATTGTCCGCCTCGTTGCTGTAGGATGGGATAACATTTTGAATTAGGGTAGACTCACATACCGCTGCATTGCGCAAGGGATGCAGGCTTGCATTGGTGATGTTTCACTTGAGGATTTGACCTTCACAATCATATTTAGAGAAGGCTCATTTATAGTTGATCGTCACTTGATTTCGGGTTTAATGGATATCAGTGTGAGTGATGATGGCATTCCAATTCCGACCCTAGCCGAAAATATGAATGAGTCAGAAAAACGTTCTGTAACCCAAAAATTGTGTAACATGGACTCGAAATGTTCAGGTAATGCACTCCGGGCTAACCAAATGTTGCCTAGATACAGAGTGTTGCATCATATTTTTATTTCCAATGTCTGTCCTTGATCTGAAAATAAAACTTAACTTACATCATTTATGGTTCGTATCATTCATTCTATCACGTCTGGTGTCCCTATATGTCTTCCTTCTTTAATATGTTATTTCAGTATACAATTTTGTCTTCACCCTGACCATAGCTTTATCCCTTTTGCCTATATGATGACTACCCTGGCTTTGCATTGCCTTGTGAGCATGTCACCTGGAGAAGCTCCTATTTCACATCTTCCATTCAATAATTCAAATATAAACAAGATGAATTTGAGGCTAGCTCTTGGTCAAAGGGATGGGGTTGCTGAGGAAGCTAGGGAAGAAGTTGGAGAGGAAGATGCGCTACCAATTGACGCCAACATGGATAATATCTTTGATGAATTGGAAACAGATGATGTAGAGGCTGATCTTGATTTTCAGCCTTCTGGATTTGATGAGCGCCTTCGCTCTTTAGAAGAGAAGGTGGATGGATTAAAAATATCCCAAGATAATCAAATGAAATATATGCGTAAGTATTTTCGATGCATTACAAAGGGATTTCACCAAATTGATCCATCCATTCCACCTCCCTCTTCGTCTGGCTCTAACTAGTTTGCTTTACTTTATATTTGATTTTGGCATGTATTAACTCTATACTTTCATTCGTTGACTATTTGCTATTTGGACATGTAAAACTGTTTGATGTTGACGGTTTCATTATGGTTTAATCTTTTAACTTTTTATTCTCTTTCTACTACTCTTTTCATATGTCATAATCTCTATCTTGTTTGCGCTTTATTGTAGATTTCTTCATTTGTCATATTGTGACAAAAGGGGGCAGAATTGAATGGTGGTTATGTTTTGGTGAATGATGTAGAGAGGTGCATGTGTGTGTGTGTGTATTGGATATGTATCTATTAATACGGGTTTTTACAAGTCACCAAGCTTAACTTGAGGGGGAGTAGATTGAGGGGGAGATTTTTGAAAGTTTGATTTGTTTGTGAACTTGTGTATAATGAATAGGTTGATCTTCTAAGTTGGTTTTGTCACAAATTTGACAAAGGGGGAGATTGTAAATGTTATGGTTTAGATCTAGCACCCTGTATTGTCAAATTTTGTAGTAACAAACCAATTTGGAGTGATTGACTTGTTTGATAGATGGAAAGTTCACCTTCAAGTTCAATAGATGGAAAGTTCACCTTCATACAACGATGAGTTTGAAGTCATCTACATCAACATCAAATGCTACTACAACTTCAAATCAAAGTGCATGTTCAATTGCAAATACAAGATCAAGTTCATACACAAGACTGAGTGCAAGTGCGACTTTAAAATACTAATTCAAGTCCAAATGCATTATATGATCAAGTTCTGTCACGCCCCAGACTTGGTAACCGGACTCACAAGGAACCCGATGGTCGGTTCTAGCCGCAACAGCCTCCGTAGTACCCCATTCTCGGCTCCTGAGACAGGTTTCGATCCTGGGATCCTACAAGGAGGATTTTCATAACAGTATAATCATTACCAATACGAGCATACCCAAGATCACAGTAAGTAAATCTAAGAATAATAAAGGCACACATCACAAAATCCACTATAAATTTGAACTTTTACAAGTTTCCATAAGGTCCAAAAGGACGTACATAAGATAACAGAAGAAAGAAGGAAGAGGATCTGCAACATTGGGTCCTCGGCTCGCACACCTATCTAAGCTCCACTGCTAAGACACCAACTTAGGATCTCCTGCACGCATCAATCATGCATAAGCTTATAAAAAGCTTAGAGGGTGGTGAAAGTGTGTGACAATGGTGCTCAAAAGGAGATAAAGAATGTAGAAAGAGAGTCATGATCAATACTAATACTACTAGCCTTACCAAGGCTATAATAAACACAAGAAGCTATACTAAGGCAATAAGATAATGCAGGAAGCCATGCCAAGGCTATATAGTGCAATGAGTACTGGGCACCATGCCAAGGCGATGCAATATGAGGCTTACACAGCCGATGCAAATACAATACGAAGTAATACCAGTGCTCATATCCAATCCACATATCAAGAACATTTTCATCATAAGAAAATCACCGGGGTCCATTACATCGCTGATGATCCGCCGCTCTACTGCTCCCTTGCAGCACAAAACGAGTGTAAGAGACCTCACTACCCTGCCTGCGGACAGCCAATCACCAGTAAGGTCTAAAGGTAGTGGACCCATTCATGAGCTGGTTAGACTCAGCCTAGCAATGCCACCTTATATCAGGCGAGTAAGGCCACACCCCTATCTAACTGACTACACGACAGTGGGAGTCACGGCCTAACGGTATAAGGCCCTTGTGCACTCATATATTCCACTCAGTCACGGCGTTAGAGCAGATCCTTGGTACCATGGAAGTTTTAGAAATTTCACCCATGGGCATCCTATACACCTGGTATGCTCAAGTAACATTTTCGATGTCCAAACATGGTCATCCACGATGTATTTATGGAAGCTACAACCCTGATGAAGTGAGGATGATAATGCTCATATGTTATGCAATGACAAATGCATGAATCACACCATCAACTATGCATCAATTCCAAGCATCCAACATGCTCAAGAGGGAATACTACGTCCCACAAGAAGGCAACATGCAATGCCCAATGGCACAATCATAACCACACACAAAGTGTCATCCAAGCATACAATGATGCACATGGGCCATGAAGATGGGTCTAGATGCATTATGCGGCGATATACAGAATAGTACACTCCTCCTATCCAAGAAGGGACCAAGACTAGGTATTTAGACAATATCCACAAGGAATCCCACCTTTAGTGGGGGCCCATTTACCTGGGGTAGCCCACGAGACTAAGCATACAACTACGTGTCTATGTAACACAAAAGTGAGTCTAGCAAGAGTTTAAGATGAGCATCTAATGACATTTAGATACAAACGGGCCTATAGGGGTCCATAATGGGGATATTTAACCACCATTCCCCAAGAGGCATCTCAACTACGAACTATATGGATACAAGGCCCAAGGCCCTACATTCAAGATAAGAACACAGGTAACCACATACATACATTTCTCATAATAGGCCATAAAAAGATATAACACCACTTTTAACAACATGTGCCTTAAGAGAGAAATTAAGGCCCAAGGCTCAATTCCCAATGGCCATAGAATCCATGCATTAAGTTGGACTTGGTGGGCAGCCCGCATACACAATATACGGCCCAAAATAAGTTTAAGTTTGGATGATGAAATGGGCCCAACTACATCAGCCCAATAACTAGCAATTTAAGTGGGCAATCAAGGGCCCAATATTATCCTTATCTTAGCCCATAAGTCTATCAAAACAGTGAAAGTTAGCTTAATATATGGTTGGGCCAAGCTGGGACATCCCAACCCACTCTAAGCTCATGGGATGCCCCAAAAAGTTGATCTAAGATGGGGTCCTCATGTGATCACTAAAGGTGACCCGAAAGAATGCACTGATTAAGTCTAAGGATTATAAGAAAACATAAGCATGCAACACGTACACAAGTTCTTAATATGGTGGGTCCCATGTCCAATAAAGTTTCAACCATAACAATGTACATTTGAGGCCCCTTGATAAACGTTCGGCCCACTCAGCTTCTTGGGCCTGCTAAAGCCCAGAAATTAGTCAAATAAGTGGGAATGATCTCATGAAGGCTAACAATATTCACAGGGGGGCCCACAAGATGGAGGGTGTGTATACATCAAGAAAAGATCAAGTGGGTCTACTACTGGATTGTGAATCCAGCAGCAACCCAAGGCAGAGAGTGCCTCCATGATCGGGCGATCCAAGGCTTGGATGGCTTGGACCAAACATGTGTTAAGGTAGGTTCCACATATATACATATTGAGCCTTAAATAAATGGCTTAGGGTCTATGGTGGGCCTTTAACCATCCATAGAAGAACCCATGGGCCTACCTTAGGACCACCTAGGAGGACATCCAACCTCAACTGGTTCCCAAGAGGTAGCCCGCCACTACTCGAGCATGAAATAAGGCCCAAGGCCTAAGCAATCCATGGCCTAGTGGGCCATACACTAAGCCCAATACTTGGGTAGCATGGTGGGCCCTTAAGCAAGGTTTGGGCTAACCATAAAGGTCATAAATCCATATATTGTGGTAGGCTTCATAGGCAGCCCAGTAATTCATTTACATGGGCAAGTTTCACATTTAACAAAAGTGAGTTGGGCCTCACTTTTAGCCCCAGTACAAGGTCAGTTTAGTGGACAGCCAAGGGCCAAACCTCTTATGTATTTTACCCCTAAGCCCACCACAATAGATAGGAGAGTATAGGCCCAAGATCAATGCGCCTATCCAAAAGAGCTGAGTCTACAAGGCCTACTTGCTAACACAAACATGCATATAATATATCACATAATGGGTCCAAAAAAAATGGCCCAAACAAAAGCCATCCAATTCATACATTATGGTGGACTTGAAGGTAGTCCGTAAGCCCAAGAATACACATGGGCAAGGCCTATATTGACAGTGTGGGCCTTACCATACCAACCTAAAGATTTAGCAAGGCCCTCCACAATATACACTTATGTGGGCCTTACAAGTCAGCCCACAATTAAGCATTTTATGAGGGCATCAAGATTAATAAATGCACATGATCAGTTTGTAGACAGCCCATTGGGCCCATGAATCAATAAGGTCAGCCCTTGCACAATCTTGGGCTCAAGGGATAGGTTTCCAATCCATTGGGCCTATAAAGCTATCAAAAATTCTGGTTAAGGCCAGCCCACAAACCACCACAAAGGTGGGCCTCAAGGGGCACTAATTAAGCCCAAAATGTCTAAGAAAGGAGGATAAAGATTATGTACAACACTCCCTTAAATCTGGTGGGTCGCCACGACTCTGAAAGATCAAATGTGTACAAATTTGGGCCCCTTGGTGGAATTCCAGCCCACCCACTTCCTGGGCGTGCTGGAGTCCAGAAATTTATTTAATTTAAATGGGTTACTGACCCATGGTAACCCACACATATCACAGTGGGTCCCACCAAATAAGAAGGGAGAAGTACAACACTTACTTCAAGTGAGCCATGCCGTTAGAATGCAGGCCCAGCAGCCCAAGGTAGGGGCATCCCATGGTGGGTTGTCCTACAGGCCTAGATATTTGACCCAAAACCGATCCAAATTGCAGGCTACACCACGATCGATACAGGGGTCCAATGACCCTGAATATTTGCAGGGTGATCCTTCCATAGGTGGTCCACAACTTCACAAAATTTCAGAATTTTTGGACACCTATAAATATTTTAATTAATCTAAATAAAATGGTCTGTCCGAAAAATCGGACTGACCTGGACGTCCCAACGTGGTGGGCCAGTCCGGGCTTTGGCATAATGTACACAGGGGTCCATTAGACTTGAAATTTGGTAGGTAGGTCATACCATGAGTGAATCACAACTCCACAAAATTTAAGAATTTTTGAATATCTATAAATATTTAAATTTATTTAAAGAAATCAATCTATCCTGAAAATTGGACTGGTCTAGACACCATATTGTAATGGGCCAATCCAGCCACCACCATGGTGTGTACAGGTGTCCATTAGCCCCAAAATTTTGTAGGTGGGTCCTAACATGAGTGATCAACCACTATATAAATTTTCATAATTTTTAAACACCCAAACGTATTTTAATAAATTTTGCCAACCTATCCAAGTTGGAATGTTGCTGGAATAGTGCAGAAAATCCAGACTGTCCACCTCACTTGGACCACACCTTTGGGACCCCAATGAAGGTCATATGAGGCTAAAATTTAAGGAACATTAAGATGAGATTCCCACCTTTCAGAAAAGTATATTTGATGGGTATAAAAGGTCCCCCAATCAGTCCCAAATTCATGCCCAAAGTCCAATAAAAATCTGTCCAGAAATTTCTAGACAGTAATACATGCATGAAATAAAATAAATATATGGGCTTATTAAGAAAGGGATTGGCCCATAAATTGAGTGTCATGGCCCACCCTAGTGGGCCCCACAATTGTCTAGAACAAACCCCCAAATTCTTACCCTTGCAAGAATATTTAAGGTGAAAAAAAGGGGCATCTAAACCGTGGTGTAAGTTGAGTATAGGTGTTCCTTCCTTACTGGGCTTTTCTAAGCAATCCAAGCCCACTAAGTGGATCACACATAATATCATTAGATTATGAAAAAATGAAAGAGAAGGAAGAACATCAGGCCATCAGGGGAGGGCTCCGCCGCTATTAAACCGTCCCCACACAATCACAACCACAAACAACAATTAAACATATTGTACAATATAGATCTTATGATGCATGGCCTAGATCTTTGAGATGAATGATTGGGATGCCATCCCAACCACATGCAAGGGTCTAGATGACCCATCATACCTAGAAAATAGGAGAAATCCATATACAAGGGGTCCATCAAGGGAAGAATCCCATGCATGGACATGCATATACAATGTGGGCCTCATGGCCACATCTAGATGGTTGTGTAGGATCTCCACCATTGATTGGTGGGTCTTACACATCCAAAATGAGAAGGAGGGAAGGATCTACATTAAGAAGGAGAGATCTACATGATATGGAGAGCACCCACATTGATCCTTACAAAAATCTAGGTCTCCTTGCTCCTCTAGCTCCAAGGAAGGGAAATCAATGGATGAGATGATCTTGAAATGGATGGATTTAGAGAGATTAGGGAAATAAGGGGCTGGAGAAAATGGGGGATTTGCTGGCCATGGAGAGAATGAGGAGGGAGAGAGATAAGGAGATAGAGAGAGAGAGAGAGAGAGAAATCATTTGTTTGTAAGAAAAGAAATAATTACCTATGGGAGGAGAAAACAAGGTTGTAGGGTAGAGTAAGCTTTTGGGTGGTGTGTGTGTGGGGTGGGTAGTGTTTATTCCATGAAAATTATAGTGTGTGTGGGTGGTGTGCATAGGAACTTGTGCCATGAGAGTGGTCCATATGCTTTTGTACAAAAAGTGGGCCACATGATGAAATGCTCACAACTTTTGATCTATAAGTCGGATAAACGCACAAGTCACATCATTAGAACCACAACGATGATACGAACGAGATGACATAAGTCTAAGGTCGACCCGAGTCAGGTCTACGTGACCGGACTCAAAGATGACCGTAAATACCATCGAAGGGTCACGGGTCACCGAAATTTGATCGGTAGGACCGCGGGACCAAAATGAACGAAATGCTTACTCACACATACACATGCACACATGTAAACCCGAGTTGGGTTTCACAAGTTCAAGTATACAAGTCCAAGTTCAAGTGTACAAGTTTCAAGTTTCAAAGAGTACAAGATCAAGCTTCAAGTACTTCAAGAATACTATCTACCAAAGTGACCGAAGTTTACAAGTTCAATACTCGCATTTAAGGTATATGTGACCCTAGAAAGACCTTAGGGTTAGGTCATTCATATTGCATATTGAATTTGGGTCATTGTACTTATTTTAGGCTTTACTTCGACTAGCCCTAGTCATACTTCGACTAGTTCAGGCACTAGCTCAACCAGTCTAGGGTCTTTCTCGACCAATCCAAAAATTAACTTAATTTTTAGATAAGTCTGGTAGGTCTTCGACCAGTCGAGCACCCTGCTCAACCGATCGTGGATATTGGCTCAACCAGTCAAGCAGGGCTTAACTCAAAGTCCAACAAGATTTTTGAGCCCCACTCGACCCGTCGAGTGCCATGCTCGACTAGTCGAGTGTCGTGTTTATCTGATCGCGCCAAAATTTTAAAAAATTGGTTACTGCCAAGACCAGTCGAGGTAGTCCTTAGGCCAGTCGAGCGAACCGATTTTCACCCTATAAATAGAGGACTTTTCTCAGCATTTCATATTAATTCCAAGCTAATTCAAGCCTCCTCTGTGAGAACTAAGTCCCTGCTATTGTGAAGCTATTGTATGGTAATTTAAGATTTTTTTATAACTTTTTTATTTTGAATTTCCTGATCTCTTGCTATTCAATCTTACTTGTTAAAAAGGGAATTTTATTTTACTCTTTTGAGATCCAAGAAATTAAATTAAAGTAGCCCAAGGTTGGATTTAAATTAAAATTCATTTAGACCTAGAACCCCATCATTTGTGAGATTGAACATTGAACATCTACATCTTTAAAAAGGCGGTTCTACTGGGCTACATCGAAGAAGAAGAATCTTCAAATAAGTATTAACATTTCAATTATTGTATTTTAGTTTATGAGATTACTAGAAAATCTCTTTTGTGGTTTTGACTAAGATAGCTAAAAAATCTCAGTGTGTGGGGTTTTTAATTGTGGTAGCCCATTGAAAACACAATTGTAAAGGTTTTAAGGTGAACCTTGGAAAACCTTCTTTAATAGTAAAAGCCAATATCACGGGGGTTGTGGATATTGGGAGTGAAGTAGGTGTGGCTGTTTGAGAACAGTTGGTGTACACACTGAACCACTATAATTCTCAGAGTTTGGATGATGATGATGATGTATGTGATGTGGTGAATGCTGTATTTTATTTTCATGTTCATGTGGTGAATGTTGTAATAGCTAGATTTATTTCATTTATCCTTTGTATTAGTTTGAGTTTTTGATCCTTACTAAGTTCAAGACATCCGGTTGTCCTACCATAAACCTTGGTTTTTGGTGTAAGGTTGTCCTTTGAATGAAGTTTGCATCAACCTCTCAAGACTAGTGCATTTGAGGTTGTTATTTATTTCGGCTATCTGCATTTATATTTCGCTTTTATTTGTTATTTGGCATAGTCTTATTCACCCCCCCCCCCCCCCCCCCCCCCTTTAAGACCGAGAGCTCACCCATTTCACTGTTGTATTGTTATGTGGATTCAGTTGAGGATTGGTATGCTTGAGTTGCATCTTTCATATGACATTGGCTATGTAGGTCTTGCACCGAATAGCCCTGGTATAGCTGATAGCATTCATAGACTTACCAGCATGATTCCGCTTTACTGTGATATTGCATTCTTGGCATATACCTTGCTCACAAACTTACACCACCCTCTAACCTTTCTATAAGCTTATGCGCGATTGTTGCGTGTAGGTGACGCTAGGATGCCGCAGCAGCATTGAGAATGGAGTGTGCAGCTATCTTCTGGAGCTTTTGATATTGATATTGTATTTCCCTTATGTATTGTACTAAAAGTTTTTTTTAGTGGATATGTGGTGATGGTTCTGGTTGTTGTTGTTGTGGGCTATGCTTATGGTTATGCTTCTTACGAGATAAATGTACGTTGGAAATCCTCCTTGTAAGATCCTAGGATCGAAACCATATGGGTGCTAGGAGCCGAGAATGGGGTACTATGGAGGCTATCGGTGCTGGATTCGGCGATCGGGAATTTTGTGAGCCCGATTTCTGAGTCTAGGGCGTGACGAAAGTTAGTATCAGAGCATAAGTTGGGAATAACTAAGAATAACATCACATATCTACTATGAACTTAAGATAATTAGGTCCCGAGTACGTAACCTTCTAGTTTAGTTCCCTAATGTCTGAGCCTTCGAGGGTTCTTAAGGATGATAGGTGCCTTTGTTCTTCTCTATAGACCATACCAACTAGGCGAGGCAATCGAGTGATTCCCGCTCCACCACTTGCAGTTTTCGTTCCCCCACCTGAGCCTCCTGTTCCCGCTTCCGAGGCTAGCGTAGCCCTTACCATATCGATTAGTGCCGACCAGTTGCAGCAGATGCTTTAGGCTATGACAGCCGCCCTCCATGGGCAGGGCAGGCATCATACTGAGACCCTGGAGCAGGCAGAGCAGAAGCGCACGAGCGCCCTGCTGCGAGATTTTCTTCGGCTCAATCCCCCATGATTTCAGGGTGAGCCAAATCCAACTGTAGTAGAGAGGTGGCACTCCCGAGAGGAGAAGATGTTCGAGACCATGCGATGCACGACTCAACAACATATTTCATTGGCAGTATATATTCTTGAGGGTGAGGCCGAGCATTGGTGGGCCTCCATCACCCGTGTTGCAGGCCTAATTTTTTTTGACAGAGAGGACTTCGTGGATCGATTTGACCAGTAGTTTTTTCCTGATCACATTCGTTAGTAGCGTGCACTGGAGGTCGAGAGTCTAGTGCAGGGAGATATAACCATGGCTCAGTACGCAGCTCGCTTTGTCACACTTTTCATATACATGACATACTTAATTGATGATGAGGGACGGAAGGCCCGCCGTTTCGAGAACGTCTTGTGTTATGGTATCTGAGGCCGTGTTATCGGTCATATGCTCCAGGCTTTTGAGGAGGTCATATAGAGGGCCCAAGTTTATGAAACCTAGTGAGTTGGCATGCAGAGTGATTGTGATTAGAGGAGAGATCGGAAGAGGCAGGCCCCTCTGATGGTTCCTAGCAGCAGCAACGTCAACAGCAACAGAGGCACACGACCCACTGAGCACTAGCGGCACCTCCCGCACCACCTCCGAGGTAGCTCCCCAGTGTCTGTTATGGATGCGGTTGGATAGGACACTGTAGGTGGGAGTGTCCCCACCCTCAGCAACAGCAACACAACAACAACAGCCGAGACCACAGCGGCCTCCACCATAGTAGCAGTGACAATAGCCCCTACCATCCAGCCCCCATAACAGCAGCCTCTGAGGCTTCAGCAGTTGAGGCAGCAGTTCCAGCAGCAGTAGTAGAGACCTCAGAGGGGACAGGCACCTTCTCAGGTAGTTCAGGCTAGATTATACGGGGTTCAGCAAGACCCGTAGCCATCAGGAGGAGTCGTCAAGGGTATTCTTCCTGTTTCTGCTTGCATTGCTCGAGTTTAATTTGATTCCGGTGCTTCGTACTCCTTTATGTCTGAGGATTTCTACCGTTCAACTAGATTTCTGAGAGAGTCTACTTGTGAGGGGTTATCAGTGTCGACGCCTTTGAGGAAGACCGTAGTGTTAGGTCGATTTTGTTCATCTTCTCCCATTTTGGTTGAGGAGACCTTCTTGCCTGCAGATTTGTTTGTGTCACCAATGTCAGAGTTCGACGTCATCCTGGGTATGGATTGACTCACCGAGTACCATGCTGTATTGGACTACTCCGCGAGGACAGTCACGTTTTGTATACCAGGCCTGCCGTAGTTCCAGTTTGTAGCCAAGCCCAGAGGAGAGCCGCTATCTTGTTTGATGTCGTGTGCCGTAGAGGAGCCCGTAGTAGTGAGCATTGATTAGTTGCCAGTTGTTTGTGATTTCCATGAAGTATTCCAGGAGATTCCTAGGTTGCCACCGCGCCGGCATATTAAGTTTCAGATTGATCTTGTGCCCGGTACCGTGCCTATCTCGAAGGCCCCATACGTATGGCACCGATGAAGTTGTGGGAGCTACAGCAATAGTTAGACGAGTTACGTGAGTTAGGTTTCATTCATCTGGGTAGTTCACTATGGGGAGCACCGGTACTATTCATCAGGAAGAAGGATGGCTCATTGAGGCTCTGTGTGGATTACCACGAGCTCAACCGGGTCACGATCAAGAACAAGTATCCGCTCCCGAGGATAGATGATTTGTTAACCAGCTACAGGGTGCACAATTCTTTTCGAAGATTGACCTGGAGTCTGGTTATCATCATATTCAAGTCCGAGAGGAGGACATCCAGAAGATAGCTTTCAGGACACGCTAAAGTCACTTTGAGTTTCTGGTCATGTCCTTCGGACTGACCAATGCGCCCGCCGTTTTCATACAGTTGATGAATGAGGTCTCCTATCCTTATCTCGATCAGTTTGTTGTGGTTTTCATTGACGACATTCTGATCTATTTGAAGACCCGCAAGGACTATGAGCAGCATCTACGGATTGCGTTGCAGACCCTCCGTGCCCACCAGCTGTATGTAAAGCTGGAGAAGCGTGAGTTTTGGCAGGAGGTGGTGAAGTTCCTTGGTCATGTGGTGATGAGGGTGGGTGTTGCAGTGAGTTAGTGGGGCCAACCCACGAATGCATCTAAGATCCACAGTTTTCTTGATTTGGCGGGATATTATCGACGCTTTATTGAGAGATTCTCTCATATCGCAGCACCGCTGACCAGGTTGACTCGGAAGGACGCAGAGTTTGTGTGGAGTGATGCATGTGAGTGAGCATTTATGGTGCTGAAGGACCACCTCACGTCCGCTTCTGTCCTCACTCTCCCCTCTAGGAGTGAAGGATTTATTCTATTTACCGATGCTTCGCAGGTGGGTTTGGGTGCTGACCTGATGCAGCATGGGAAGCCAGTGACTTATACGTCTTACCAGCTCAAGGTCCATGAGTTGAACTACCATACGCATGATTTAGAGCTGGCAGTAGTCATCTTCGCACTGAAGTTGTGGAAGCACCCTCTCTATGGGATTAAGTTCGAGCTCTTCTCCGACCACAATAGCCTATAGTATCTCTTCTCGATTTTAATCTTTAGTACCACTCGGGTAAGGCGAACATGGTGATGGATGCCCGAGGCCTGGTGGCGCATATGATGATTCAGGAGTGAAAGATGCTCGAGGATATTACAACGTATGACTTCGATTTTGACTTACAGTCTTCTATTGTTCAATTATCGAGCCTGTCGATTCAACCCTCTGTTGTCGCAAGGGTGATCGAGGCTCAGCAGGCAGATGATTCGTTGCAAAGTTATCAAGTAGAGGCGGCATCTGAGAGTCAGTCAGACTAGTAAATTGGTCCTGATGGTGGACTTTACTTCAAAGGCCAATTGTGTGTCTCGAATATTCCAGAGTTATGTATAGATCTTATGAACGAGGCACATCGACCGAGGTTTTTTATCCACCCTGGCTCGACGAAGATGTATCGCGATATGAGCTGTCAGTATTTTTGGGCAGAGATGAAGCACCAGATCACCAGTTTTGTGGCCAAGTGTGACACATGCCAGCATGTCAAGGCCGATCATTAAAGATGCCCAGGTCCATTGCAGCCGTTGAGCGTCCCAACATGGAAGTGGGAGCATATATCCATAGATTTTATTATGGGCTTATCGAGGACTCAGCACGGTCATTACGTCATCTGGGTTGTCGTGGATCGTCTAACGAAGTCGGCACATTTTCTCGCGATTCGTGCAACCTGGCCTTTGGACCGGCTTGCCAAATTATTCGTTGATGAGATTATGAACTGCACAAGGTTCCAGTCTCGATCGTTTCTAACAGAGACCCGGGTTCACGTCTCAGTTTTGGAGGAGCTTCCAGAAGGCTTGGGTTTTACCTTTCATTTCAGCACCGCGTATCATTCACAGACCGATGGGTAGACTGAGAGGGTCAACCAGATCCTTGAGGATATGCTCAGAGCTTGTGTGCTCGACTTCTCGGGTAGCTAGGATGCCCATTTGTGTCTGGCTTAGTTCATATATAATAACAGCTATCAAGAAACTATCGGTATGGCTCCCTTTGAGGCCTTATATGGCAAACCATGTCTATCTCCCAATTGTTGGGCCGAGGTTGGAGAACACCATCTCTTAGGCCTCGAGCTTGTGCAATAGACATCAGAGGTTATTGATATCATTAGGCAGAGGATGCACACAACTCAAAGCTGGCAGAAGAGTTTTGTTGATCATCAGTGTCATCCCTTGGAGTTCGCTGTTGGGGACAGAGTGTATCTCAAGGTCTAGCCCATGAAGGGCATAGTTTCGATTCAGAGCGAAA
This sequence comes from Magnolia changhungtana, assembly GCA_030180095.1. Classification (NCBI taxonomy): domain Eukaryota; kingdom Viridiplantae; phylum Streptophyta; class Magnoliopsida; order Magnoliales; family Magnoliaceae; genus Magnolia; species Magnolia changhungtana. Next base: position 4,170,416 of record JASAUF010000612.1, on the reverse strand, counting down.
GACAAGCTTGCCCCAAGATTTATTGGACCTTTTAAGATCACTAGGTATGTTGGCGTTGTGGCCTATAGGCTTGTCTTACCTTCTCAATGGTCTGACATCCACAGCATTTTTCATGTTTCGATGCTGTGAAAATGTGGGTCAGACACTGTTCCCGTGATTGATTGGCAGCCTCTTGAGGTTCATGAGGATGCTTCCTACATTAAGCAGCAAATTTGCATCCTTAATCAGAAGGAACAGGTCCTCAGGACCAAGGTCATTTCTTTAGTGAAGGAGTAATGGGCTCATCATAGTGCTAATGAGGCGTCTTGGGAGCGTGAGGTCGAGATTAGAGAGCATTATCCCCATCTTTTTATAAATTGATTTTGCTTGTATCATGCTTTGTATTTTATTGATTGATATATCTATAGATGATGCTCTGTTTCCTCTTCCTTTTGTTTGTTCTACGTGATAGTGAAAATTTTGAGAACGAAATTTTTATTAGAAGGGGAGAGCTAAAGGCACATATCCTAGACCGTACCATTCCTTAGACTTCTGCGATCCTCCCCGTCGAATTTCGGCGACTCGCGACCTATAAACAGTATTTGTGCGCAACCTAATGTCACATCCCATAGATCTAAGTCGACTCGACCCGACCCTTGTACCATTATGACCGCACTGTTGTCGTGGTTCCAACGCCGTGACTTGCGCACCGATGCGATACCAATGCTAGGAGTTGTGAGCCCGTGTTTATCTTAAAGAAATGTCACGCATTACCAATCCTGAGAGAATCTCTACCATCCATCACATCAATCAATCAAGTACAAGTCAAGTACAACCCATCACTCCACCCATCCCTCTCTTACACAAGCTATCCCCAAAGTCAACTCTCTCTCACTCCACCCATCCCTTTCTTACAAACACCCATCCCTTTCTTACACACAACCCATTCCTCTTCATCCCATTACATCTCTTCTCCCTCTCATTCCCTCTACCATTTCTAAGCAACCAAGGGAATGGACGTCCAAGCATTTCCTAAGGAGAGCCAAGTGTGACCTACTTCATATAACCAAACCTCTCATCCTAGCCCTTCAATCTTCATCATCCTCCATCAAAGTAGAAGCTAAGGATCTTAGCATTCCAAGGAACTAAGAAGGTGTAATCGGTGGGTGAATCTTCATTGTTAGTAGGAAAGGGATTTCCACCTTTGATTTTGATGATTTGAGGGTCCACATGTGGTGGGACCCATTTGATGTATGCTTTATATCTTGTAAAGGGAGCTCATAATGGCGGAGCTCCCTTCACCACTCGATTCACTCTCTCTCTCTCTTGTGATGATGATGTGTGTGGTCCACCTGATTTGTGCATGATAACCCAGACCGTCCACTTGTGTGGCCCACCGTGACCCATGTGATCCTTGCTGCCTGTCCATTTAGGCAGGCCTGGATGAAGGAAAATACAAAGATTAGCTTGATCCTAAATGGTGGGCCACTCACGTAGACCCCACCATGATGTACTCTATCCATGTTGTCCAGGGCCAGCAACCTAGGACACTGGTGGACACCTTCCAGTAGTTGTAAGGCCCACCGTGGAGTGTCTCATCCTCATCGTCCAACAAGCCTGGACGGTGGGACAATACAAATAGCAGCTTGATCCAAACTTTGGTGGCCCATTCACGTGGCACTACCGATGTATGTGTTGCATCCACCATCCAGTGTAGGGACAGTGGGTCCCACGAGTTATATAGTTGTTGTATTGACATCAGCAAGTTCTGTAGGTCTGATCATGAGGTATGGATTTCATCCTAACTGTCCATCTGTGTGGGGACTCTACCCTGATATATGAGTTTTATCCTCACCGTCCATCTGTGTGGGGACTTCATCGTGATATATGAGTTTTATCCTCACTGGACAGTGGACCCCACCATGATGTCAGTGTTTTATCAACACTGTCCATTGTTAGACGTGGGACCCACATGTGATGCATGTATCTTATATCCACACCGTCCAGTGGTCTAAACAGTGGGGACCACCACGATGTATATGTTTTATATCCATGCCATCCATCCGCTTTGCTGGGGGCAGGGCCACCTGTCATACGTGCAGGGCCCACCTACTAGTTGTGCAAGGCCCACCTGCTGTGTGACCCATTGTGATGTATTAAGGCCTAGGTATGAGGCCCATTGTGATGATTTGAGGCCCAGTTATGAGGCCCATTGTGATGTATATGAGGCCCATGTGTGAGGCCCAATGTGATGTATATGAGGCCCAATGTGATGTATATGAGGCCCTTGAGTGAGGTCCAATGTGATGTATGTAAGGCCCTTTATGATGTATATGAGGCCCTTTTATGAGGCCACTGTGATGGATATGAGGCCATTGAGCGAGGCCCATTATGATGTGTATGAGGCCTGTGTGATGAGGCCTAATTGCAATGTTTGATTCCACCATGATATATGTGATGATGTTTATGATATCCATCCATTTTCTTAATTAGTACAAAGACCATGGACCCCATTATAGGATAGGTTCTAAATGGGTCATGCCTTGAGAGCAATGGTGGTTAAATATCCACGTTGTAAACGGTGGTTAAATGCCCCTGTTGTACATCTCCCTAGGGCCCGTTGTTAAGCCCATAACCATCTTACCTTAATGGGCTATCCCAAATCATTGGGCCCCCATAAGTATTACCCATCTTACCTTAGTGGGTTAACCCAAACCATTAGGCCCCCATTCGTGCTAGTGCTCTCCACCACCCTTGTAGGAATCACCATAACTTGTTGACTCACCTTATTTGTATCGGGCCCCATAAGAAAGCCCAACTTACCATATGATAAAGTGGGTGAGGAAACCCACTTAATATACTTTGGGTCATCAACTTGACTCCCACTGTTGTATGATTCACCCCATGAGGTCCATCCTTGATGTAGTATGGCATCTAGGCCACCACTATATATATATATATATGAGAGTACATCATTACCGTAGATCATGCTTTCTATAACTTTATGATTGATGCCCATGCGCATCATTTGTATGCTTATTTTGAGGAGTGACTGATCATCGCATATGTCATTGGGCGAATTGTGTATGGGACTCCGTGATAGACGGAGTTGCCCTACATGAGTGCACGGTACGTGCAAGATTGATGTATGATTGGATAGTGTGATTCATGCACCTTACATTGTATGATTTGATTGTTGTACGCCCAATGACATTAGGGTTGTAGCCTTCGCAGTTATAGGGTGGATGGCAAGATTGGATATCGAAAATACTTGTTAAGCATGGGGGTGTTATAGATGTCCCAAGGTGAAAGTCCCTAAACCCTTATGGTACCATGAAGAATGCTTCAATGTCTAGACCGAGTAGATGCATGAGCGTATAAGGGCCGAATACCAGTTGGCTGCGTCTCCCACTGTATCGTGGCCTTACCCACCCGAGTGAGGGAGCAATTTACTAGGCTGAGTCTGAACTAGCTTGCGGAATGGGTCTGCTATGTACGAACCGGGCCCGATATTGGTAGGCAGATAATAAGGTCTCTTTCACTTACCCAGTTGTGCACTTAGATGTGCGGCAAGCTAGTAATGAGTGTATTAGACCCCAGTGATATTTCAGAGATGAGCTGTATTGTTATGTGGATTCAATTAAGGATTGGTATGCTTGAGTTGTATCTTGCATATGACATTGGCCATGTAGGCCTTACATCGCATAGCCTTGGTACGGCTGATAGCATTCATGGACTTACTAGCATGATTCCGTTTTATTCTGATATTGCATTCTTGACATATACCTTGCGCACACACTTACACCACCCTCTAAGCTTTCTATAAGCTTATGTACGATCGTCGCGTGCAGGTGAGGCTAGGACGTCGCAGCAACATTGAGATTGGAGTGTGTAGCTGTCTTTTGGAGCTTTCAATATTGATATTGTATTTTCCTTATGCATTATACTTAAAGTTTTTTTTTATTATAGTGGATATGTGTTGATGTTTCCGGTTGTTTTTGTTGTGGGTTATGCTTATGGTTATGCTTCTTACGAGATAAATGTACGTTGAAAATCCTCCTTGTAGGATCACAGGATCGGATCCTGGTATATGGGTGCCAGGAGTCAAGAATGGAGTAATACAGAGGCTGTCGATGCCGAATTTGGCGATCGAAAATTTTGTGAGCCCTATTTCCAAGTCTGGGGTGTGACAAGGAAGGAGAAGAAATCGTTGTCCTCCTTCATTTTCCTACTAACTTATTGTGTCGGTCATTACTGCAAGTCTAGCAGTTTGTTGGCAGTGTTTAGATACTCCACTTTGAAAGGAAGCAGGGAAGAAGAAACAGATAGAAGGAAAAGAGAAGAAAGAATAAGGAGAGGGAAAGGAGAAAGAGAAAAGAGGAGAGAAGGAAGGAGTTAGAGAGAGAGTTGTTGGTCGCCTCTTATAGCTTCACACCTGTTGAGTTGGGGTGAGGTTCCGACTCGCTGCTAAGTCAGGAATGTGAAGTGGATCGAGTCCGAGCAGAGTGTACCGAGTTGGGCCTGCTCCAGGTTTGCTAGACGTGTTAGCGAAAGGGAAAAGAGGAAGAGCTAGTTGGTGGGTTGTAGCACTAGCTTGAACCAAGTCGGGTCGACTCGCTAACTCAAACCGAGTTGTCGACTCGTTCGGGGCCTAGGTTGGGAAAGGTGGGTCATGTTTAACCCAGTCACCTTGCTGGACATTATGTTTTAGGAGAAAAATAGGAAGAAAAAGAAAGATAGAAGGAGAGATGGAGAGAGAGAGAGAGAGCATGGGATGCTTTTCTTCCATGTCGCACCGGGTCGACTCGATGAATTACTAGGCTGAGTCAGCCCGTGATTTGCTGACTCCATCGCTGGACATCTTTTAGCAGAAAGAGAACAAAAAGGATGATATAAAAAAAAAAGAAGAAGAGAAAGAAGGTGAGAAAGGAAAGAAGGAGAGAAGAGGAGCGAGGGTCGACACGTGCTATCGAGTCGACTCGTCTGAAACCTATCGAGTCTAGTTGAGTCGACTCGCTCAGATCGGGCTCGAGTTAGGTAAGCAATTTCATTGGATCATATTTGTTATTGTTGTTATTTAGCCATTATTAGATTATCATTTTTAATTAGTAATATCATTAATATCGTTATTACATCAATTAGGAAACCTAAACCTAAACTCTAAGGTGAAATCCTAGACCTAAGTGGTCTAAACTCCAGGTCAATACCCTAAGCATAGATAGTGTGTTAGGTTTGGATCTAATTGTAGAATTTCATGATTCATGGTAGATCATATTATCTATTATCATAACTAGGTTCATTATTGATAGTTATGACTATTATCATTAGAAAATATTATCATTTTCCTTATGGGATTAGTAAAATTCTTGTTAATATGATTATTAGTATAAGTCCTTATGATATTATTGTTAGTAAAAATTTTATTATTATTACTTACATTATTTAAGAGATTATTAGTCATTATAAGAATAATAGATAATGTCGATAGATTTAAATATGAACTTGTGAGTCATCATTATTAATATTCATTAATACTTCTATTATGACCATTATTTCATTCATGGTACAAAAATAATGATAATAATAGTAATCAGAGTTCAAACCCTAAAATCTAAGCCTAGAACCAAACCTTAGGATGAAAACCCTAAATTCTACATCAAAACCCTAAAAACAAGTAATCCAAACCCTAGGTTATATTAATCTTGACCATAAATACTTTGTAGAAACTTAATCGCACATACAACTTAATAATCCATGGTAGGATTCAATTCTAAGGGTGCACATGCTTCCTAGCAACATCAGTTGGCGATTCAAAGTATAGGGTGATGATTTCTTCCCCTTAAGCTTTCCATCTCTAAATTAGATCAAGGATAGTTTTTACATTGACTATAAATGATGTCTTAAAGTTTAATTAATCATTTGAGTGGCTTACTTGAGTATATGTTTGAAAATTGATAACCCATGATCATGAATATCAAATTCAAATGCAAGACCGTGACTCATTAAGTGACTCTTGAATTATAATTTCATGTGTACTTAAGTTTTACTTTAAATATTATAATGATACCTTAGTCATTTAAAATGGTTCGTTACTTGATCTCTATGTCATTCTCACATGCTATTGTACTGTTTGCAAGACACATATGAATCAAAATCTCTCCAGTCAAGAGGAGAACCTCTATCTAAGAAAGAGAGCCCGCACTTAGGGTGTAATGAGATTGATTGTGTTAGGAATAGACCCTCAACATGGAGGTTATGTTAGTGGCAAAATTATTCATGGGATTTACCATCTATGGAGTGATTCCACCTACCTAACTGTGAGATGAACCATTTGCATTTTTATCATAGTTGCTTATTCGTATTTAATGCACACATACCAACTCATTTTAATCATTGTATTTAATATCTTTGACATTCATTCCCACTCAACATATGATGGTAGCTTCCCATACATTAAGAGTTAATCGTCCACATGTTGATGGGTTCTATCAACACCCTAAGGCGGTAGCTACATGAGCCGGGGATGGTGGTATGAGACTTATGCCCAAGCTATCGGCCTACACTGGGTGATGAGCCCCCATAGTGACCTTGTAATTAGACTAATAATTGCTTGGCTAATCATGCATACATGGCATATTGGCGATGACGGGTGGATATTTCTGGATGTTGTAACATGTGCCTTCGAGTTATTGGGGTATCATTTCGCTAGCTGCCAGACCACCAACTATCGATTTACATACGTGATGTACAATGGCCAGTCATTATGTGGTATGTGATGTATGCACGTAATGTGCTTCGCCAATGGCCAGCCTTTACATCAGTGACGAGCCCAACTGCCTACTGGATGAACATCCCCAAGTCGCTGATACATTCACGCATCCATGCATATAATAAGACTACATTTTGTTATGTTTTGTATGTCTTGTTGCTTTCATGTTATACTTGTCTAAGGCAACAGTGTGTAATTTTGAGGGGAATTCACACTAAGTTGGTCACTCATCCATCAATTATATAACCGTACAGGTAGCACGGGTGGCTTAAATGATATTCAGGTTCAGACTGATGAGGAGCCATTATGATTGACAAGGATGCATGGTTGTATCTACCACGAGAAGCTACGCGATCTTGCGGATTATGTTTATATGCATTTTAATATCTCTCATGTATTAAATTATGTAATTCTTGTAGTTTTTAACATAGAGACATTGGTTTGTATAAGTCATTATGGGCAGCCTCTTGTATATCTAAATGTAAATACAAATTTTCCTTTATGTTGATTTGTCTTTTATACGGTAAACTGCTAACTCTGGAAGATAATATATATATATATATACATGGAATTTGGCTCTCTATAGGTTAACACTCGGATTTTTAGGAAACAGGTCATATACTCGGGTCATGAAAACACGTGGCGTTACAGTTGGTATCAGAGCATTGTTTGGACAAACCAGGCCTTGGGAAATGAACTTATACAAGCCTTAAATGTCTTAAGTTAGGATGTTTAAAATTAGGAATTTGAACTTAGGTGAATTTCCCTTAGACTTAGGAAGGTTTGAGAATGTAGAGACTCAAACTTAGGTTCCCTTAAGAATTATTAAGTTAGCCACTCAACTCAAACTTATGTAAAATTCCCTTGGAGTTAGGAGAAATCGAGAATATAAAGATCCAAATTTAGCCTCCCTACAAATTGTTTGGATGGCCTTATAACTTGAAAACAAAACCATGTTCCTTTGGGAATTATTAAGATAACCATTCGAATGTATATGAAATTCCCTTATAATTAAGGAAGGTTGAGAACTTGGAAATTTAAAACCTTAGGCCCTTTGAACATTTTAGGTTTAGTCGTGTGAACTTGAAAATTAAACTTAGGTATTGTGGGAGGACAAATTCTCATTATGATGTATGTAATACCAAACAAGAATTCCTTGAACTTGGCTCCTAATGAACAAGCTTAAGAAAGTCTAGAATTTCAACTTTTCCATGATTTCTTAATTAGAAATAACATTGTCATAAGATTCGGAGAATGAAACGTACGTAGGCATCACAGGAAATTCTTTGCCCACCAGAATATACATTATATTGAATGTGAATGCTCTCTAAACTCAAATAATCACACTAGGAATCATAATTTAAAAATTCCCTAATACATCCCCTTAATTAAGGATGACAACTCTCATAAATTTCAGCACCTAAGGTTAACTAAAATTGAAGTTAAAGAATTTTGGGTGAATTTTTAACCCTATACTAAGCATATTGGAATTAGATTTGAAATCCCACATAGATTTAGCAAAATTTCAAACTTAGGTTTCATGTAGAAATCCTGATCTTGAAACTCCAAGTAGTGCTTAAATGATTGAGGTACGCAATAAAAGTATAATGTGCTTATAATATTACATGATACTTCTCAAAAGTCCATAATGATCGGGATCATGGGTTGATGGAACCATATTTAAGCGAAGTTGCGTTGTTTGATCCAAACTCCATATCATAGCAGATTCTAATGATCTCAATGCCCTGATCAGGTAGAAGATCGAGATTTACTGGGATTAGGGATTGATACAAAAAATCCTCTATTTTACGTAGGCAAAGGATCAACGTATTGGGCTCAAACCTATTACGATCATCTATTCGTGTTACCCTAAACACTGAAAAATAGAAATTGGTAATATACCTTAGACAACTGAGAATTATCATTAATAGTCAAAGAAAATAAAGAGGAAGATAAAAAATTCTTAGTTGTCACCTAAAGGAAGTTGTAATCCTAGTAAATACCATAAGATGTCATGATGTTGTTAGACATTAAACCAAACCCCTAGATTTTGTGAGTCTTTAAAGGACTTTTAGCAACCTGTAGAACCTAGAAACGTTATTCGATCTGCTAGGTAAAAGATACAAGGGTTGTGCGAGATCTAGATATAATCTACCAAGGATTAGGTGGTGCCAACACACTTAGACATATCAATACAACACGCCACTAAGATAATTCTCTCAGGGCCCATTTGGACGGGCAGATTGGAAGGGATTGAATGGTATTAGGGTGGATGGCATGGATTTCAAGGTAATGATGGTGGTGTCAGTGGATTGTCTTAAGATCCATGGGATTGCAATATCCTCGGATTGCTGTATGGAGTCTGTTGGCACGCCCGACCAATCCCGGGATTAAACCTTCCCATCCCTTTAAATCCCTCAAACCAAACACATCCCGAGCAAATTTGAATGGATTTGGGTGGATTGGATGGGATTTAATGGTAATGATGGTGTTGTCAGTGGATTGTCTTAAGATCCATGGGATTGCTATATCCTAGGACCAGATCACCCCGTCAGTTTAGCACGCCCGGCCAATCCTGAGATTTAACTTCCAATCCCTTCCAATGCCATCCAAGCCCTTCCAATCCACCCATCCAAACGGGCCCTTACATTAATAACCAAGATGGGCATTATCAAATCCTAATGGTAAAACCTTCTTTAAGGGGGTTAGACGAAACAAGCCTTGTTCTAGTAGTAAGTCATGAGCGTTTGCATATACAAATAAACTTAGTGCGAGGAACTAGCGGGTGCATATGGACACCGTAAGATAGATCGTTGTCCGCATTCATAGGGGAAGTGCGGAATTTTAGGGGTGAAATTCTCTTTAAGGGGGGTAGTTTGTAACGCCCCATACTTTTCAATACTCGGGTGTTACCGTATGATCTAACTTAATTAAAGTTATCCTAAACAAGGCTAAAAACCCTAGGAATCATCAACAGTAATCTCTAGAATTGATCTGACATTTAGGTTATCAAGGATTATTAGTAGACACTCTAATCTAAGAGTTATGGTCCAACTAAGCTATTAATCTGCCTCACTGTCAGGCGAGTAGGCGATCATAAATTGTTGGACTTAATGGATGGGTTAGATTCCTTGAGAGATCACTTTAAACCCCTAAGACCATTCTAGTTCAAGTTGAGAACAATCTAACCATCGGATATGCAAGGATTAACAAAAATTAAACAAATTAAACCACTCATCATCGATGACAGGTTGTAAATATAAAACCCCACTGATCGTTAAGTCTATGGTATCTTGTTCAATGATCAAACATTAGATCACGTGAATCTGACTGCTAGATGCTAATAGTGACAATCAGTTGCACTTAGATTAGTTGGAGTCCTTTTAGGACCATTGATCATTGACAGTGAGTCAATCTGACCGTTAAACTCCCTTTAAAATGGACTAGGATCCTATATGAGCCTTGGAGATCGGATTTAAAGATGATCAAACCGTCGAGTTGATGGAAACCCCAAATAGGACCCAAGAGTCATGTAGTGAGGCCCACCTATGGTGTAGACATGCCCCATCCCTGTTTAAGTGTCCCACATCATGACAATATATATATATATAGATATATATATATATATGATAGTAATAGTATTATAATAGTAATATATAACAATCTAAAGACATATTAGGGCATCTAATCCCTAATTCAACCACTGATTCCCAACTGAGTGGTCCTTAGGACCCTTTTAACTGCTGACATTCAGATTTAGAATCATCTGACAACTAGATTGACGAAAAACCACCATTAGGATTAGAAATCATTTCATATGGCCCACCTAGGCCTTAGATCTACCCGATCTTCAATCAAGGGCCCTGATTAGGAACCTAGAGGTGGAATGGACGGAGTAGATTTCCCATAAACATCATGGTGGACCTCACACAGGTGTTACATGTGCACCAGGGTGGTGCACCTGCTGTGCACCAGACTGGTGGAAGCAGTTAAACTATTTACCCGAGGCTTTCCGAAAAAGAGAGAACTCTCTCTCTCTTTCTTCCACTGTTCCTACCTACGAGCTGTTTAAAAATGTGGCCATCCGTGCATTGGATTGTGGCCGATCATCACCTCGCATCAGGACGATCTGAACCGTCCATCGGGTTCAGAGGGTCAGGTCAACCAAGACCATGCCCTTCTCGTGCATGGAAACACTTGTACATGCTCACAGAAAGATGTCAGCAAGCTTGTGTTTCTTACCACTCCCAGATTAGATCATTGTGATCAAGGCGGGCCACCTTGCGGTGATCTAAGTCATCCATCTTATAGAGCCCTTAGGTAAGATCAAACCCCAACAATTTTCATGTGTTGGGACACCCATTAAGGCGCACGATCCCAGGCGCAATCCCAACTATGTTTGGCTGTTTTGCCAAAAGCAGAAGTTTCTTTTCCATTCCTCTAGCTAGGCCGATAATCCGCGTGAGGGCCCTTCTCCGCAAATCCCGATCGCTCATAATAAGTCATCTCAACCTTTTGTCCAGTGCCAAAAGAGGAGGAACACGCTGCTGATGGACGAAAGATAGAAGGATGCTTTCCTCTTCAGGAAAATGTGCTGGCTCGAACCCATCTTCACACCCGGGCACTGCAACGCAATCTCCACTGTTCCTGCTAGGGCAGCAACATCTCTGCCCAAGGAAAACTTCTCATCTCACGAGAAGGTGTGAACGACGGAAATTTTCATGAGAAACTAAGAAACTACAATGATTGGTGGGAATGGTGGCCCGCACACTGATCAGTGACCCCATCCAGTCCGTCCATAGGGTATGGATCGCCTGGATGGGCCATGGATGAAAATTTACCATTGGAGGTGGCGTCATCTTTCCCCATTAAACTGGAAAACCCACTTGGATGTAGTGGACCCCATACATCGATTAGGAACGGCCTTTTAATGGGCCATGGGAGCAAAAAACCATCCCGCGTGGTGGCTCAATGCCATGCAAGCTAGGTTGGATAGTACGACTATCCATCTGAACCATTTATTGCACAAGATGTGCGGTTGTGGGGGACTAATAGATCTAGCCCTAGCCCTTCATAAGGGCCGCGTTCGCCTCGAGATCCCCACCAAAAAAATTCAGGAATAGAGAGAAAAATAGGTGAGAGAAGACAAGAGAGAGGGAGAGGAAAATGAGTCATCAGTGCCACACCATCCGACCATCTGAGTTCGACTTGAACTCGAAGCGTGTTGGGGTGGCCAATAGCCCTGTTTGAGAAAGAAAGAAAAGGAGAGAAGAAGAAGAGAGAGGGAGGGAGAGAAACAAGGAAAGGGAAAGAGAAAGGGGGAGATAGAGAGAGTGCACTGAGCTGCCGAGCTAGCCACTCAACCTTTGACTCAGGCCAAGTCTGAGTTTGTCCAGACCACAACGTTGGCCGTTGTTGATCCCGTCTCATTCCAGAGCTCCGAGAAAAGAAGAAGAAGGCAATTAGGATGGAGAAGGAATTGTTGTCCTCCTTCATTTTCCTTCCGACTTATTGTGTTGGCCATTACTGTGACTCCAGCAGTTTGCTAGCCGTGTTTGGATACTCCACTTTGAAAGGAAGCAGGAAAGAAGAAACAGAAAGAAGGAAAAGAGAAGAAAGAATAAGGAGAGGGAAAGGAGAAAGAGAAAAGAGGAGAGAAAGGAGTCTGAGAGAGAGAGAGAGAGTTGTTGGTCGCCTCTTGCAGCTCCACACCTGTCGAGTCGAGGTGAGGTTCTGACTCGCTGCCAAGTCAGGAATGTGAAGTGGATCGAGTCTGAGCCGAGTCTACTGAGTTGGGATTGCTCCAGGTCTACTATATGTGTTGGCGAAAGGAAAAAGAGGAAGGCTAGTTGGTGCATTGTAGCACTAGCTTAAACCGAGTCAAGTCGACTCGCTGACTCGAATCGAGTTACCGACTCGTTTGGGGCCTGGGTTGGGAAAGGTGGGTCTGGTTTAACCTAGCCACCTTGCTGGACATTAGGTTTTGGGAGAAAAATAGGAAGAAGAAGAAAGATAGAAAGAGAGAGAGCATAGGATGCTTTGCTTCCATGTCGCATCGAGTCGACTCGATGAATCACTAGGCCGAGTTAGCCCATGATTTGCTGAGTCCATCGCTGGACATCTTTTAGCAGAAAGAGAAGAGAAAGGATGATAAGAAAGAAGAAGAGAAAGAAGGTGAACAAGGGAAAGAAGGAGAGAAGAGGAGCGAGGGTCGACACGTGTTGCCAAGTCAATTCGGTTGAAACCTACCGAGTCTAGTTGAGTCGACTCGCTCAGATCGAGCTTAAGTTAGGTAAGCAATTTCATGGATCATATTTGTTATTGTTGTTATTTAGCCATTATTGGATTATCATTTTTAATTATTAATATCATTAATATCATTATTACATCAATTAGGAAACCTAAACCTAAACTCTAGGGTGAAATCCTAGACCTAAGTGGTCTAAACTTTAGGTCAATACTGTTAGTGCTATGATTTCATATCCCTTTGGTTGTCAAATTTTGTAGTGCCAAAACCTATATGTCTTGTACTTTTTGTGTTTCTTGTTTGTGACTACACACTGCTTCAAGACTACACACTGCTTCTAGACAAGATCATGAATGAAGAATGTTTTCAAGACAGGATCATAAATGAAGAATGCTTGCAAGACATGTCATGAATGAAGTCTACAAGAATAGAAGACTTCAAGTTTGCCTCTATCAAGTTCAAGATTAGAAGACTTCATCAAGATAAGTCAAGAATATACCAAGCTCGAGAAAGCCCATCAACTCGACTCAAGCTTCTACTTCAAGATCATCTGAGAATACAGACCTTCAAGACTTCAATGTCCATCTCACTCAAGGTTTGTTTGACCTTAGATTGACCTTAGGTTGGTCTAGATGATAGGTCATTCTGGATACATAATCTGAATATTTTAATTTACTTGGTGTGATTGTTCTAAGACCAGTCCTAGCTTTGCTTCGACCAGTCTTAGGTTTCTCAGGACCAGTCTTAGGTTGTTACAGATTTTTAGATTTTCCTGGTTGTCCTTCGACTAGTCCTGGACTTGCTTCGACCAGTCCTGAGAAGTCCTACGACTCATCCTTCGACCAGTCGTAGTTCTATGACTCGAACTCCAGCAACTTTTCTCGAGTATCTCGACCGGTCGTAGGTGTCTCACTACCAGTCGTAGGTGGTCCACGACCAGTCGTAGGCTACCTAAGACCAGTCATGAGTATTGCAAATCTAATCCCGAGGAAATCTTTCAAAATCTTTGACGCTACGACCAGTCTTAAGATTCTAAGACCAGTCGAAGATGGGATTTTTAAGGCTATAAATAGTGCACGAATTTCAGAGTTTATTCATTCAATTTCATTCCATTCAAGCGATTTAAGGCTATACTCTGAGATAAGTAGTGAATATTTTTTAAGCTATTGTGCATATTTAATATTCCTTTTGTTAGCATTTTTCTATTGTGATTTTGATCTATATTCCAATCTTATTTAGAAAAGAGGAATTTGTGATATTCCTTCTTCTGGGATCAAAATCAAATAGACCTTGCTCTTCTTGATTTAATCTAAAATCAATTAGACTTAGAACCATTATTTATGTGAGTAATGGACATTGAACGACGTATCATTCATCTACTCTGATTGGTTCTACTGGGCTACTTCAAAAGGAGATCCAGGTATTTTACTTTGTAATTTACTTTCTCTGGTTTTGTTTGAGATTTGCCAGAAAAATCTCATTGTTTTGGTTATCTGAGGAGAGCCAGAAAACTCAGATTGTGGGGGTTTTTGGATTGTGTAAGCCCTAGATACAAAGACACAATTGTGAAGGTTTTGGGTGGACCTGTGAAAACCTATTTTGATAGTGCATGCTAATATCCCCTGTGTGAGGATATTAGGAGTGGAGTAGCATTCTGTGTGGCTGTTGGCTAACAGTTGGTGAACACACAGGCGAACCACTATATATCATTGTGTTGTGGATGTGCTTGATTTCTTTATTCATTTATTCCTTTATTATTGTGGATTGCTTTTGTGGATGAATGTTGTAATTTTCATTTCAAGCAAGTGTGGTTGAATGGTGTAATAACTTAGGATTTATTTCTTTAAGTTATTCTTAATTTATTTTCCATATCATTTGTGTTTTCTAGATCGTTCTAGAAATAAGGTTGTCCTACCATAAGCCATTGGTTTTTGGTGTAAGGTTGTCCTTAGAACTGATTTAGTATCATTCTCATATTTCATATGCTTTGAGATTGTTATTATTTCAGCATTGTTATTTATATCTTTTATTATTCCGCTGTTTTAAGTTTTATTTGGCATTGCCCTATTCACCCCCCTCTAGGGCATATAGCTTGGCCCTTTCAAGTGTTATCAGAGCCTAATAGCTCGTGCTTATTGCTTATTTATTGGATTTATTTCCTGAGCCAACGATCTAAGCTATATTAAGATGTCAAATTTTGAAAGCCTATCTGTCACTAGGCCACCACCCTTTAATGGCACAAACTATGCCTATTGGAAAGCAAGGATGAGAATCTTTCTCAAATCCATGGATGAAAGTGTATGGTCACCACAATAAATGGATGGAAACTACCTATCATCAAGTAACTCGATGAAGATGGTTCAAAATCAATGAAAGTAATATTTTATGCTCTTTGGACCACACTTCAGAAAAGTGAGAGTAGTGCCAATGCAAAAGCACTAAATGCAATTACTTATGCATTGTCACCAGATGAATTCAAAAGAATCATCTCGTGTGAAAATGCTAAACAAGCATGGAATCTTTTAGAAATGACACACGAGGGTACATCAATTGTCAAGAAATCTAAAGTCCAACTCCTCACAACTAAATTTGAAGAAATTCATATGGAGGAGAATGAAATGTTTATGGACTTCTACACTAGATCGAATGACATTGTAAACTCAATGTGGGGTCTTGGTGATAGAATCCCAGAAAGCAAAGTATGTGCAAAGATACTACACTCACTTCCTGAACGGTTCAATTCAAAAGTAACCGCGATTCAGGAACTTTGTGATACGGATAACATGAGGGTTGAGGAACTAGTTGGTTCTTTACAAACCTACAAATTGAACTTTAAAGCTCCAAAAGGAAAATCAATTGCTCTCAAGTCATCTAAAAATATTCCACAAGAGTGCACTTCAGACTTTGAAAATTCTGAAGATGATATGGCACTTTTTGTAAAAAGGTTTTATAAAATTTTGAAGAATAAGAAAAGAGAAGATTTTCAAAAATCAAACGATAAGAGACAATCTAAACCTAGAGCTCGAAAAACTTTGAAAGATAGTCAATGTTACAACTGTCAAGAGTATGAGCACTTGGCTAACAAATGTCCTAAAAAGGACAAATCAAAAAGGAAGAGTATGTTGGCTACTTGGGATGAATCATCGATTCGAATCCTCTTCGAAATCAGAAGATTCTGAAAATGAGTCGGGAGATGATGTTAAAGCCCTTATGACTCTAGCCAAGGTCACTTTTTCAGATTATGATGAAGTAACTAGCGAAGAGAATCTGAATAGTGATGGTGATAATGAAGATGATCTTCAGGATGCATACAATGCCCTTTATAAGGAGAGTTGTAAAATTGCTGTCAAGCTTAAATTACAAAAGGAAAAATTTTCTAAACTTAAAGAAGATTATGAGTCTCTTGTTTTAGAAAAATCTCATATTTCTGATTTTTTTGAAAAAACCAAATGTGATTTAAAAATCAAAACCTCCCAAGTTGATGATTTGAAAACCGAGAACGAGAAACTCAAAAATGAAGTAGCTTCTCTTTTGAGTTTAAAAGACACTTGGAGATATGCCCAAGGTGATCCTAAATTGGAAAAATTATTATCTGAATTGAGAAAATGTGGCGATAGATCCGGGTTGGGCTATGATAAGAATACTTCTCCTAAACAAAAGAATACTGCTCCTAAGTTTGTGAAAGGAGAGTCTTCAAACTCAAAAGTAAAGTATACTTATCAAGGTTTTTCAAAAAATTCAAGGACCTTTCAAAAATCTAAAAATAGCCATGCCAACTTCAATCTTCAAAACCAAAATCCTTTGGTTGAAAAGATTATTGATCTTCTCAATGAGCTATTAAAATTTAACTCTATAGGTCATTCATATAACAATAGACAGAAAAAGTTCAACTACACTCCTAAACCCAAAACAGTACTGAAATGGGTTCCTAAAGTTGACTGCTTGGTTGCCCACACTGCTTTCAAAGCGACAAGCCATTCAAAGTGGTACCTTGACAGTGGATGCTCCAGACATATGACAGGTGACAAAGCTTTATTCACCGATCTTGAAGACAGGACTGATGGGTCAGTCACTTTTGGTGATGGAAGCAATTGCAAAATCATTGGCCAAGGTACGGTTCAGCTTTATAACCTTCCCTTATTTAAAAATGTATTATATGTTGAGGGCTTGAAACACAACCTACTGAGTATATCTTAGATATGCAACAACAATCATAATGTAAAGTTTTCTAATCAAGTTGTGAGATTGTTAATAAAGAGGGTTCCGTTATATTAACTGGTCACAAAACTTCTGAAAACTGCTACATCGTTAGTAATACAAGCTCATCTACTCAATCGTGTTACATGGTCCATACTGATGAGATTGAATTATGGCATAAACGCCTTGGACATGTACACTACCGAAACTTATTTAGATTGAGCAAAAGAGAACTTATAAGAGGTCTACCCAAATTACAAAAATAGACAAAATATGTGGTGAATGCCAGTTGGGCAAACAAATTAGGAGCTCTCATAAGAAAGTGAACTCCAATACCACATCCAGACCTCTCGAGCTTCTCCACATGGATCTCATTGGACCAACTAGAATGGAGAGTCGAGGCGGCAAAAAATATATCTTGGTTATTGTAGATGACTTTACTAGATTCACTTGGGTATCGTTCTTAAAAGATAAATCTGAAACCCTAGATGAGGTAAAGAAGATCATCAAACGAATCCAAAATGAAAAAAGTTCTCAAGTTTATAAGATCCGTAGTGATCATGGTTCGAATTAAAATAGCGCTTTGAGAAATTCTCAGAAGTGATCGTGGAATATCACATGAATTCTCTGTGCCCAAAACTCCTCAACAAAATGGTATAGTTGAGAGAAAAAATAGAGTGCTTCAGGATATGGCTAATGTCATGTTAAATAGTATGAAGCTCTCCAAATATCTTTGGGCCGAAGCAATTAATACTGCTTGCTACATTATTAATCGTGTTTATACTAGTAAATCTGAAAATAAGACTCTTATGAGTTATGGTTCGAAAAAGAAACCTCTTGTCAAATACTTTCAATTTTTGGCAGTAAGTGTTACATTTTACGAGATCGTGAAAATTTGAGAAAATTTGATACGAAGAGTGATGAAGGTATTTTCCTTGAATATTCCTTAAACAGTCGAGCCTATAGGGTTCTAAATAAAAGAATAGGTGTGATTCAAGAGTCCATCAATGTGGTCATTGATGATCATTTGAATACACCTGCTCCGAGTTCAGATGATGATGAAATTTTTATAATTGAAAATCAAGATACCTCTTCATCTCAATCTGAATCTAGGACTGTCAAAGATCATCCAACTAATTAAATCCTTGGAAATCCTCTCACTGGAGTTCGTACACGCAAACAACTTGAAAACATATGCAATTATGTTTGTTTTACATCCCAAATAGAACCGGTCAATGTAAAAGAAGCTCTTTCTAACGAAAATTGGATAGTAGCTATGTAGGATGAAATTAATCAATTTGTTCGTAATGATGTCTGGTATCTTGTTCCTAGACCTAAAGATAAACACATTATTGGAACAAAATGGATCTTTAAAAACAAGTCTGATGAACTTGGAAATGTTATACGAAACAAGGCTAAACTGGTTGTACAAGGGTACTCTCAGATTGAAGGTATCAATTACGATGAAACCTTTGCTCCAGTCGCTCGCCTTGAATCTATCAGACTTTTTATTTCCATCGCTTACTTTAGAAAGTTTAAAATTTATCAGATGGATGTAAAGAGTGCCTTCTTAAATGGCGATTTACATGAAAAAGTTTATGTAGAACAACCCTCAGGGTTTGAAGACCCCAAGCTTTCTGATCATGTATTTCGTCTCAAAAAGGCTCTCTATGGTCTGAAACAAGCGCCCAGGGCATGGTATGAAAAATTGACTAAATTCTTACTTAGTCATAGTTTTCAAGTAGGAAGTGTCGATAAGACATTATTTGTTAAGAAACATAATAATGAGATTTTAATGGTTCAGATCTATGTAGACGATATTATTTATGGATCGACCTGTTCTAACATGTCTATTGAGTTTGCAGAGTTGATGAAATCAAGATTCGAAATGAGCATGGTTGGTGAACTAAATTACTTCCTAGGGTTACAAGTAAAACAACAACCTGATGGAATCTTCATTTCTCAAACCAAGTATGCTACAAACTTGGTTAAAAGATTTGGATTTGAAAATGGTAAAAATTTAATACTCCTATGAGTACAACCTTGAGACTCTCAAACGACTCTACATGTAAAGATGTAGATCCTAAGCTATATTGTAGTATGATTGGTAGTTTATTATACCTAACTGCTAGCAGACCTGATATTGCTTTTAGCGTTGGTATTTGTGCAAGATATCAGTCTAAACCTAAAGATTCACATCTTACTGCTGTCAAACGGATTATTAGATATGTCGCAAGTCAACTAATTTGGGTCTTTGGTATCCTTTTGATACTAATGTTAAATTAGCTGGGTATTCTGATGCTGATTGGGCTGGTAATATTGATGATAGAAAATCAACCAGTGGTGGTTGTTTTTACATTGGAAATTGTTTGGTTTCTTGGTTTAGCAAGAAGCAAAGTTCAATATCGCTTTCCACTGCTGAGGCTGAGTATATCGCAGCAGGATATGCATGTACACAACTTGTATGGATGAAACGCATGTTAAGCGATTATGGAATTAATCAAGATTCAATGATCTTACATTGTGATAATTCCAGTGCTATCAATATTTCTAAAAATCCAATTCAGCATTCGCGTACTAAGCATATTGACATTAGGTATCATTACATTCGTGAATTAGTTGAAGAAAAAGCTATATCTTTGAAATATATTCCAACTAATGTCCAACTTACTGATATATTTACTAAACCGCTCGACAAAAGCAGGTTTACTAAAATGAAATTTGATCTTGGTATGTGCATTTTAAATTGAATATACTTGTCTGCATGTATCATAGTGTACTATATTTTAAATTTTTATGTAAATAAATTTCAATTTCTGCATAAAAATATTTATTTTTGTTGATGCTCGACCGGCCTTTGCCATACACGACCGGTCCTGACTCGACCGGTCGTGGACTGCACATGACCGGTCGTAGTGATCGTGAGCATCATATAATTTGGGGAAAATCACTTTGTTCTTCATTTCCTATTCTTCCTTCGACGAGTCGTGGCTCGACCAGTCTTGAGAGTTCATGATTTTCTTCAAGATAAGTCGTTTTTCTTTATTTTTATTGAAGATTTATGCTTTCTATGCTTTGATTTTTTTATTCCATAAGCTAGATCTCGTCTTTTGTTGATTGTTTAGGGTTTCCTTTCTAAAAATCTGATATAGAGAAACCCACCACTTCTAGTGTTCTTTGTGCTTGGTCCTTAGTAAATCTTGTTGAAAATGGATGTTAGAGGGAAAAAGAAAACATCCCGTGGTCCATCTTCATCTAGATCTACATCTATAACAAGACGGCACCTTCGATCACCCGAAGATGATCCTAATGATGTACGGGAGTTACGTAACCGTAAAGTTATCATTGAGCGTCCTGTAAGTCTCAGTCACATTGAACAATCTGAGATTACACCTCTCCTTAAATCTGTTGGCTGGACTAATATTTTGTTTTGGGGTGGGCCTGCATACCAGTCTATTGCACAATCTATGGTTGCATGTATCTCTGATTTTTCCCTTGATAATTTAACGTTCTCAATTGCTACTAGAGAAGGAAAATTTTTGATAGATCGACATTTGATATCAGGTATTATGGATATACCTGTCAAAGATGAAGGTATTCCGATTCATACATTATATGACAAACCATCAGAATCGGAAAAACAAATGTTGACAAGAGATTTTTGCAATATGGAAGTGCATTGGACGCATAAAGGAAATGTGCTCCCTTCAAAATTTTTATTACCCAGATACAGAGTTTTACACCAGATCTTCACTTCAAACGTGTATCCTCGGTCTGGAAATAAAACTGAGTTAACTGCCTTCATGGTTCGGGTATTGCACTCTGTTGTGTCCGAGCATGGTTGTCATTTACCTTCTTTGATATGTCATTTTATCATTCGATTTCGTCTTCATCCTGGGTCATAGTGATATTCCATTTGGTTATCTTATGACTTGTTTAGCCACAAATATGCTCGTTGCTTTACACGAGAATGAGGCACCAATTCATCATCTTTTATTCAATAATACTAATTTAAATAAGATGAAGTTGGATTTGCTTCTGGTCAATTCTATGAAGGTGGTGGTGAAGGTGTCTTGAAGTCAGGAAATGAAGGAGAAATCTGATCTTCCTCCACAGGTGATATAAATATGGATGATATATTTGAAGAAATTAAAACCCGACTCCCAAAATGATTCTGATTACGATCCATCTTACAAGTTATGATGCACGTCTAAGTGCATTGGAGGAGAAGGTTGAAAACCGAGTGCATGACCCATGATATGCAATTTAAATATATGCGAAAATATCTTCGTCGCATTAATAGGGGTTTACATCAAATTGATCCAACCATCCCTGCTCCTTCATCTGGATCTGATTAGGTGGATTTTTTTTTGGTTTGAATATGATGGTTTCTGTATTATTATTACGTTTGATGACTTTGGTTGTATGGTTTGGATTGATGACATTGAAGTGTTGTACTAATTTGATAATTAAATCTTGACTCTTCATATGGTGTTCTCTTCTCTCCTTTGGCCTTCCTTTGTCATTTTGTGATAAAAAGGGGGAGTAGTATGGAAAGGGGGAGAATGGGAGAAAGGAAGAAAGTGATTACTTGAAAATGGTTGATTGTTTCTACTCACTTAGGGGGAGTAGAGTATTTCTTTTTCTCACTCTGATGGCTCATGATTCTTTCTTCATTTTACTCCTATATTTATAAATGTGTTTTGTCACAAATTTAACAAAGGGGGAGATTATTAGTGCTATGATTTCATATCCCTTTGGTTGTCAAATTTTGTAGTGTCAAAACCTATATGTCTTGTACTTCTTGTGTTTCTTGTTTGTGAATACACACTGCTTCTAGACAAGATCATGAATGAAGAATGTTTTCAAGACAAGATCATAAATGAAGAATGCTTGCAAGACATGTCATGAATGAAGTCTACAAGAATAGAAGACTTCAAGTTTGCCTCTATCAAGTTCAAGATTAGAAGACTTCATCAAGACAAGTCAAGAATAGACCAAGCTCAAGAAAGCCCATCAACTCGACTCAAGCTTCTACTTCAAGATCATCTGAGAATATAGACCTTCAAGACTTCAATGTCCATCTCACTCAAGGTTTGTTTGACCTTAGATTGACCTTAGGTTGGTCTAGATGATAGGTCATTCTGGATACATAATCTGAATATTTTAATTTACTTGGTGTGATTGTTCTAAGACCAATCCTAGAAATCTTAAGACCAGTCCAGCTTTGCTTCGACCAGTCTTAGGTTTCTCAGGACCAGTCCTACGTTGTTACAGATTTTTGGATTTTCCTGGTTGTCCTTCGACTAGCCCTGGACTCGCTTCGACCAGTCCTAAGAAGTCCTACGACTCATCCTTCGACCAGTCATAGTTCTACGACTCAAACTCCAGCGACTTTTCTCGAGTATCTCGACCGGTCGTAGGTGTCTCACGACTAGTCGTAAGTGGTCCACGACCGGTCGTAAACTACCTAAGACCAGTCGTGAGTATTGCAAATCTAATCCCGTGGAAATCTTTCAAAATCTTTGACGCTACGACCGGTCCTAGGATTCTAAGACCAGTCGAAGATGGGATTTTTAAGGCTATAAATAGTGCACGAATTTTAGAGTTTATTCATTCAATTCCATTCCATTCAAGCGATTTAAGGCTATACTCTGAGATAAGTAGTGATTATTTTTTAAGCTATTGTGCATATTTAATATTCCATTTGTTAGCATTTTTCTATTGTGATTTTGATATATATTCCAATCTTATTTAGAAAAGAGGAATTTGTGATATTCCTTCTTCTGGGATCAAAATCAAATAGACCTTGCTCTTCTTGATTTAATCTAAAATCAATTAGACTTAGAACCATTCTTTATGTGAGTATTGGACATTGAACGACGTATCATTCATCTACTCCGATTGGTTCTACTGGGCTACTTCAAAAGGAGATCTAGGTATTTTACTTTGTAATTTACTTTCCCTAGTTTTGTTTAAGATTTACTAGAAAAATCTCATTGTTTTGGTTATCTGAGGAGAGCCAGAAAACTCAGATTGTGGGGGTTTTTGGATTGTGTAAGCCCTAGATAAAAAGACACAATTGTGAAGGTTTTGGTGGACCATGAAAACCTATTTTGATAGTGCATGCTAATATCCCCGTGTGTGAGGATATTAGAGTGGAGTAGCATTCAGTGTGTTGTTGGCTAACGGTTGGTGAACACACAAAGCGAACCACTATATATCGTTGTGTTGTGGATGTGCTTGATTTCTTTATTCATTTATTCCTTTATTATTGTGGATTGCTTTTGTGGATGAATGTTGTAATTTTCATTTCAAGCAAGTGTGGTTGAATGGTATAATAACTTAGGATTTATTTCTTTAAGTTATTCTTAATTTATTTTCCATATCATTTGTGTTTTCTAGATCGTTCTAGAAATAAGGTTGTCCTACCATAAGCCATTGGTTTTTAGTGTAAGGTTGTCCTTAGAACTGATTTAGTATCATTCTCATATTTCATATGCTTTGAGATTGTTATTATTTCAGCATTGTTATTTATATCTTTTATTATTCCACTGTTTTAAGTTTTATTTGGCATTGCCCTATTCACCCCCCTCTAGGGCATATAGCATGGCCCTTTCAAATACCCTAAGAATAGATAATGTGTTGGGTTTGGATCTAATTGTAGAATTTCATGATTCATGGTAGATCATATTATCTATTATCATAACTAGGTTCATTGTTGATAGTTATGACTATTATCATTAGAAAATATTATCATTTTCCTTATAAGATTAGTATAATTCTTGTTAATATGATTATTAGTATTAGTCCTTATTATATTATTATTAGTAAAAATTTTATTATTATTACTTGCATTATTTAAGAGATTATTAGTCATTATAAGAATAATAGATAATGTCAATATATTTAAATATGAACTTGTGAATCATCATTATTAATATTGATTGATACTTATATTATGACCATTATTTCATTCATGGTACAAAAATAATGATAATAATAGTAATTAGAGTTCAAACCTTAAAATCTAAGTGTAAAACTAAACCCTAGGATGAAAACCCTAAATTCTACATTAAAACCCTAAAAACAAGTAATCCAAACACTAGGTTATATTAATCTTGACCATAAATACTTTGTAGAAACCTGATCTCACGTACAACTTCACAATCCATGGTAGGATTCAATTTTCAGGGTGCACGCGCTTCCTAGCAACATTAGTTGGTGATTCAAAGTATAGGGTGATGATTTCTTCCCCTTAAGCTTTCCATCTCTAAATTAGATCAAGAATAGCTTTTACATTAACTATAAATGATGTCTTAAAGTTTAATTAATCATTTGGGTAGCTTACTTGAGTATATGTTTGAAAATTGATAACCCACGATCATGAATATCAAATGCAAATGTTAGATCGTGACTCATTAAGTGACTCTTGAATCATAATTGCATGCATGCTTAAGTTTTACTTTAAATATAAGAATGATACCTTAGTCATTTAAAATGGTTTGTTACTTGATCTCTATGTCATTCTCACATGTTATTGTACTGTTTGTAAGACACATACGAATCAAAATCTCTCTAGTCAAGAGGGAACCTCTATCTAAGAAAGAGAGTCCGCACTTAGGGTGTAATGAGATTAATTGTGTTAAGAATAGACCCTTAACATGGAGGTTATGTTATTGACAAAATTATTCATGGGATTTACCATCTATGAAGTGATTCCACCTACCTAACTGTGGGATGAACCATTTGGCATTTTTATCACCGTTGCTTATTCATATTTGGAGCATACATTCTGATCATTTTAATCATTGTATTTAGTATCTTTGACATTCATTCTCACTCAACATATGATGGCAGCTTTCTAGACACTGAGAGTTGATTGGCCACGTGTTGATGGGTTCTATTAACACCCTAAGGCGGTAGCCACATGAGCCGAGGATAGTGGTATGGGACCTATGCCCAAGCTGTTGTCCTACGATGGGTTACGAGCCCCCCTTAGTGACCTTGAGCTTTATTTAACCGGCTAATCGTAATTGGACTAATAATGGCTTGGCTAATCACTACCAAAAAAATGGGCAAAGGCTACGGATAAAATCCGTAGCGATAGACCTATGGCTACGGTTTTAGTCCGTAGCTAGGCCGTGGCACAACCGTAGTCGTAGGTGCCGTAACAATAGGTTTGGAACCTATGGCTACGGATTTAATCCGTAGCTATAGGTTATAGCAGCTACAAATATAATCCATAGCAATTATATCTATAGCGAAAACTTCAAACAGCTATGGATATTATTTGTAGCTAAAAGTTCGTAGCAATATGCCAAAATTGAAAAGGCTACACCTGTCAGATTAGTGGCTACGGTCAATATCCGTAGCTATTTTGTACATTAAAAATTTATATATAATCATTTGTTCATTCAATTACCACTATACAATCATTCATTCTTTCAATTACAATCATTCATTCATTAAATTACAATCCTTCATTCAATCAATTACAATTATAATCCTTCATTCAATTAATTACAATTACAATCAATTACAATCCTTCATTCAATCAATTACAATTACAATCAATTACAATCCTTCATTCAATCAATTACAATTACAATAATGTTGAAAATATAAATCTTTGGCTTCATTAGAGAAATGTGCTCAACTTCACCCTGAAATTTCAACAGCTTCGTATATTCCATCATCCTACAAACAGTCATGTAATTCATAAATTAGAATGCCCATTGAAAAAAAGAAAGACAAAGTGAAAGAAGTGCATCATGTATAATCACTTTTTTTTTCTTAATGAATTAAAAAAAAAAAAAAAAAAAAAAAAAAAAAAAAACTCAAAGAGAAATGAAATTGACACAAAAGAAATGGTCTCTCCATATGATTATAGATTTTGGTTTAGGTTTAGGTTATAGGTTTAGGTTAAGGTTAGGGTATAGGTTATAATTAAGTTTAGGTTATAGGTTAAGGTTTTGGTTATAGGTTTTGGTTTAGGTTATAGGTTATAGCTTTTGGGAACTTGATTATAGGTTAAGGTTTAGGTTTAGGAAATCGGGTTCGGGTTGGGGATCGGGTTTAGGTTTGGATTTTCAAGTTTAGGTTTAGGTTAAGGAGTTGAGATTAGGATTAGGTGTAGGTTTGGGTTTAAGGATTTGAGAATATATTTAGGTTTTAAGTTTAGGTTTAGGTTAAAGGTTTAGGGAAAGGTTAAAGGTTTAGGTGTAGGTTTAAGTTTAGGTTATAGGTTTAGGGAATTAAGAATGGGTTATGGTTTAGGTTTAGGAAATCGGGTTCGGGTTTGGGATTGGGTTTAAGTTTGGGTTTTCAAGTTTAGGTTTATGTTTAGGTTAAGGAGTTGAGATTAGGATTAGGTGTAGGTTTAGGTTTTGGGAATTGAGTTTAGGTTATAGGTTTTGGGATTTGGGAATAGTTTTAAGTTATAAGTATAGGTTTAGGTTAGGTTATAGGTTAAGGTTTAGAGATTTGAGTTTAGGTTATAGGATTAGGTTAAGGTTTAGGTTTAGGTTATAGGTTTTGGGATTTGAGAATGGGTTTGGGTTTAGGTTATAGGTTTTGGTTTTGGTTTAGGTTATAGGTTATAGGTTTAGGTTTAGGTTTAGGTTATAGGTTTTGGGATTTGAGAATGGGTTCGGGTTTAGGTTATAGGTTTTGGTTTTGGTTTAGGTTATAGGTTTTGGGATTTGAGAATGGGTTAGGGTTTAGGTTATAGGTTTTGGTTTTGGCTTAGGTTTAGGTTATAGGTTTTGGATTTGAGAATGGGTTATGGTTTAGGTTTAAGAAATCGAGTTCAAGTTCGGGATTGGGTTTAAGTTTGGGTTTTTAAGTTTAGGTTTAGGTTTAGGTTAGGGAGTTGAGATTAGGATTAAGTGTAGGTTTAGCTTTAGAGAATTGAGTTTAGGTTATAGATTTAGGGAAAGGTTAGGTTTAGGTTATAGGTTTTGGGGTTTGGGAATAGTTTTAGGTTATAAGTATAGGTTTAGGTTAGGTTATAAGTTAAGGTTTTGGGATTTGAGTTTAGGTTATAGGTTTAGGTTTAGGTTTAGGGAATTGAGTTTAGGTTATAGGTTTAGGAAAAGGTTAGGTTTAGGTTATAGGTTTTGGGATTTGAGAATAGTTTTAGGTTATAAGTATAGGTTTAGGTTAGGGTATAGGTTAAGGTTTAGGTTACAAGATTAGGTTTAGGTTTAGGTTTAGGTTTAGGGATTTGAGTTTAGGTTATAGGTTTAAGTTTAGGTTTAGGTTTTAGGTTTATGTTTTGGGATTTGAGAATGGGTCGGGTTTAGGTTATAGGTTTTGGTTTCGGTTTAGGTTATAGGTTTTGGGATTTGATAATGGGTTCGGGTTTAGTTTATAGGTTTTGATTTTGGTTTAGGTTATAGGTTATAGGTTTATGTTAAGGTTTAAGTTATAGGTTTTGGGATTTGAGAATGAGTTCGGGTTTAGGTTATAGGTTTTGGTTTTGGTTATAAGTTATAGGTTTAGGTTTAGGTTATAGGTTTTAGGATTTGAGAATGGGTTCAAGTTTAGGTTATAGGTTTTAGTTTTGGTTTAGGTTACAAGTTTTGGGATTTAAGAATGGGTTTGGGTTTAGGTTATAAGTTTTGGTTTTGGTTTAGATTTAAGTTATAGGTTTTGGATTTGAGAATGGGTTATGGTTTAGGTTTAGGAAATCGTGTTCGGTTCGGGATTGGGTTTAAGTTTGGGTTTTTAAGTTTAGGTTTAGGTTTAGGTTAGGGAGTTGAGATTAGGATTAGGTGTAGGTTTAGCTTTAGGGAATTGAGTTTAGGTTATAGGTTTAGGGAAAGGTTAGTTTTAGGTTATAGGTTTTGGGATTTGGGAATAGTTTTAGGTTATAAGTATAGGCTTAGGTTAGGTTATAGGTTAAGGTTTAGGGATTTGAGTTTAGGTTTAGGTTTAGGAATTGAGTTTAGGTTATAGGTTTAGGGAAAGGTTAGGTTTAGGTTATAGGTTTTGGGATTTGAGAATAGTTTTAGGTTATAAGCATAGGTTTAGGTTAGGTTATAGGTTAAGGTTTAGGGATTTGAGTTTAGGTTATAAGATTAGGTTTAAGTTATAGGTTTTAAGATTTGATAATGGGTTCGGGTTTAGGTTATAGGTTTTGGTTTTGGTTTTGGTTTTGGTTTTGGTTATAGGTTTTGGGATTTGAGAATGGGTTCGTGTTTTGGTTTTAGTTTAGGTTATAGGTTTTGGTTTAAGTTATAGGTTATAGGTTATAGGTTTAGGTTAAGGTTTAGGTTTAGGTTATAGGTTTTGGGATTTGAGAATGGGTTCGGGTTTTGGTTTTGGTTTAGGTTATAGGTTATGGGTTTAGGTTTAGGTTTAATTTATAGGTTATAGGTTTTGGGATTTGAGAATGGGTTCGGGTTTAGGTTAAGGGTGTAATCCCTGCAAATACAAATATAAACACGGCCTGTCCAAATGGTCAGGCCCCTCCAATGCCGTCCATAGGAAATGGACAGCTTTATCATGGTCATAACAGCGGTTCCCACCTTCCAGGGACCCCTGCTCATCCGAATAGCTCCGACGAACATCCGGGTCTGCTCCATTAATTTCGAGCAAATACATAAACACGGCCTATCCAAATGGTCAGGCCCCTCCAATGCCATCCATAGGAAATGGACAGCTTCATCATGGTCATAACAGCGGTTCCCACCTTCCAGGGATCCCAGTTTATCCGAATAGCTCTGACGCACATCCGGGTCTGATCCATTAATTTCGAGCAAATACATAAACACGGCCTGTCCTAATGGCCAGGCCCCTCCAATGCCGTCCATAGGAAATGAACAGCTTCATCATGTTCATAACAGCGGTTCCCACCTTCTAGGGACCCCCGTTCATCCGGATAGCTCCGACGCACATCCGGGTCTGCTCCATCAATTTCGAGCAGATACATAAATACGGCCTGTTCAAATGGCCAGGCCACTCCAATCATGTGCATTCTTGACAAGAGACGTACCAGATGCTTGAATTTGAAATATGCAGCTCCAATCCTCCCACATGCAACATCCACCTGAAAGAATGCGCATAACCGTCATGATTGAATAATCAACTACCCACTCAATGAAAAGAGTACAAATACCTTTTCATGATTCAAAGAAGGGAACTCGAGGGTTTTCCTTACCTTCCATTATATGCTTCCAAGGTTTTCCTTACAAACCAACAAAACTGATAGCAAGAAAGAACCCATCAACAACAATTTATATTCCAGAGAGCCTCAAATCTCAGGAACTGAGAAAATTTTTCTAGTTTAGAAGATGGGTATGTCTAATCTATATATCAATAGTTTCAAACCCAAGAAACTCATGACACAATCTAAGGCATGAAAATATCATGCTTACAGACAATCCGTTCTGTATCGTGCTCTCCCACCTCTTCTAGAAGCCTCACTTTCAATTGTTGAGGCATGTCCTGCAGCATCAAGTTTCAATGTAGGTCATCCAACCATACAACCATGTGGGTCGACTCATGGGTAGAGAAAAGAAAAGGCGCGGGTGACTTGAGGTGCCAATAGAATTGTTAGAGATTAGAATGGTAGCCTACTATTGTGATCACTGAGGCTAAAGACTGTGGAAGAATTAGTAAATGCGCTTTGCATTAGGATCCTAAACTTAAAATTCTGCCAAGCAAAATTACCTTCTTGTGTTACTTCCTGTACATAGCCGTCTAGGTAAGCTTGGAAGGCTTCAACTGGTTATGGAAGTAGCGCTTGCATTTTGAGTTGGAGAAGAGGAACACTTGTGAGAAAGAAGAATAAAGGGAGTTTAGGATTAAAACAAGAAAAACTCAGTTCCAAATTCAGTTATTTAGGATGTTTACCTGGGAATCAGGTCGCACAAATTTGATACCTTTTCCTAGGTATATCTTAGCACCAATGAAACGGCACAGTTCTGTCCTGAAAAATTCATAACATGAATATCAACTTGATTTAAAACTTT
Organism: Magnolia changhungtana; assembly: GCA_030180095.1. Taxonomy (NCBI): domain Eukaryota; kingdom Viridiplantae; phylum Streptophyta; class Magnoliopsida; order Magnoliales; family Magnoliaceae; genus Magnolia; species Magnolia changhungtana. The sequence continues at coordinate 4,140,244 of JASAUF010000612.1, read as the reverse complement.
TGCGACCCCAAGAAGTTTTCAATGTTGGGATTCAATCCCTACTATGTGGTCCACTTGAGATTTGGATCTGCTTTTTGGGACCATGACGACCTAGAATGAGCTGGAAAAACAGATGGATGGTGTGGATAGGTTGGACATCATTCATACATGACATGTTGCTAATTACAAGCTAGTTGAATGAGAACTTCATCATCCAATTAGTTACATGCTGAAATAAAGTTTAGCTCACTCATGATCAAATATGGTTCATAATTTCACCATTTTTCATGAAGAAACATGAAATAAAACAGCATATGGCCAAGTACAAGTTACAACCTCACAAGAATTCCTAATCGCTAGTTCACAGTAAGATCTCACTCAGTATTAGCAGGGGAACTGCTAAAGCAATTATTGTTGAGATGGGGATCTCCACAAATTTGAGAATTTTTTAAGAAACCCAAAAGCACATGATTATTAAATTATACCTATAGGCAAACACAAAAAGCGCCATAGAAATTATTAAACACAGACCGAAATTGAATTGCACATGTTACCATAAATGAGACAATAAACAGTACTGAATTTTCCATGAGACTGGTTACACAGAATAGCATTAGATATTGAGAGAATGAAAGCACATCACCACCAAGATCATGCCAAGAGGACATTTCTATTACATTGTTGTCAAGACTAACTAAAACATATTCATGGTGCTGTGAGCTCGACAAGCAAAATAGTCAGAAAATGTATCATATGCATATGTTCAATTAGAATGGGCATTCTACTACAATGTGCCTATGAGATACTCATATTTCATACAGATTTTCCAACTACACACACATATGCCCAATCTCTCCACATGTCACTACATATGTCAAGACAACACAAGTGTAAGATCCAAGTCATTCATCAGGTCATCCTCAAAGTTTTGATGGCCAGACCACTCATCAGGTGAACCCTAAACCACAAAGCAACTCACTTAAATGAAAGGCCAAGAGATTGTTCCCCACCCTCAAATATGCACATGAAAGAGTCTCTAAGCACAGAATGGCCAAAACTTTCAGCCAGCACAACAAGGCCACCTGTCCTTTCAATGACAACCTTCATCTCTGCAACCCCAACCTGCAATTATTGCAGATAGAATGCACATGATGTTTCTAGTTGAATTACAAATCAAAACTTAAAGAAAGTGCAGACACATTTCTACTAGTTAAATACATTCCAAACAACATGAGAAAAAGGGTAAAAATATCTGGGACTAATTATTTCAAAAGTAAAGTGCATGCCTAAGTGTGCACCTCAGTGCAAGGTACCCCTAAAACATCTTGTGCACGACCGCAGTTCCAACAAAACAAACCAAAGGCTACACCTCAAGGACCAGTTTCATCCATTTTTTTTCTTTTTCTTTTTCTTTTTTTCAACACCTAGTTTGTCGACTTTCTGGGAAATGATACAAAGAAAGATGTCTTTGTGTATGGCAGAATTTTTAACATCACATTCACAACCTATAACCAAATACAGGTTGGGCAAAGGATGTAATACAACTAAACAAAAGCTTCTCCACTCTTGATCTAATAAGAAACTTACGAGGGACCAAGATTTTGTAGCGCAAATGACTTCGATAAAGCAAAAACTGTTTTTGCAAGTGTTTATGAGAGCTGTAAGTTATCAGAGAGTAAAGTAATGATTAAAAGAAAATTGAAGTAGACCAATCCAAATCTGATCAAGTGTCGAAGCAAAAAGGTCCAAAACATGTCCCTGGCCAACTAGCTGTTTGGCAAGATTTTCATAAAATTTGACAGCTTTTTTAAAATGACGTGCCGCATCCTTGTCAAGATCCTTATGGGAGAGCGCTGGCTCAGATAGATCTTTTGATACAATCTGCAGATACAACAAAAGCTAGTCTACTTTATATGAAAAATATGACACAATGAAAATGACAATCATGATGGGTCCACTGAATAGGTGTGCTGTAAGAATATTATAATAGTAGGAAAAAAGAAAAACTGAGAGAGAGAGAGATCAACTTCATCAAGCCCTTTCTCAGCTATATGTTCATCATCATATCACCACCACCATCATCATCATATCTTTTCTCGATTGTGAACGGGCCATGCACCAAAAATATCGTAAATACACTATACCAAAACTGCGAAAAAAGGACGGTCCAAAACTGTCTCAAATGACCAAAAAGGACGGTCATGGACCGTCGCATAGGCAGTCAAATTTTGACGTGTCCTATTACTTAAAGGACAGTTGAAAACCGTCATTCTTATTGACGAAAAAAAGACAGTCATGGACCGTCCTTAAAATGGACGGTCATGGACCGTCCTTAAAATGGACTGTCATAGACCGTCTCTTATGAGCCCAAAAAGGACAGCCATGGACCGTCCTTTAAAAGGATTGTCATAGACCGTCCTTAAAAAAGACTGTCATGAACCGTCTCTTATGGGCCTTCAAAGGACGGCGATAGACCGTCCTTTAAAAGGACTGTCATGGACCGTCTCGTATGAGCCTTCAAAGGATGGTTATAGACCGTCCTTTAAAAAGATGATCATGGACCGTCCTTTAAAAGGACTGCTATGGGCCGTCTCTTATGACCCTTAAAGGACTTTTCAAATTTGACCTATTACAGTTTTCTTCCTGATATACACCTGTTATACAATATATTTCATCACAATCACATTTACATCCATCTAAACCCAAACTACGTAAATTCATCCAAACACAATCTTCCTGATATACACCTGTTATACAATATATTTCATCACATTCACATTCACATCCATCTAAACCCAAACTACGTAAATCCATCCAAACACACAATCTTCCTGATATACACCTATTATACAATATATTTCATCACATTCACATTCACATCCATCTAAACCCAAACTATGTAAATCCATCCAAACACAATCTTATCCACATTACATTCATCCACGCATAATACATATAAGTTTAACTTCATAAGTAAAAAAAAAAAAAAAAAAAAATCTTATCCACATTTCATCACATTCACATCCATTTAAACCCAAACTACATAAATCCATCCCAACATAAACTACATCCATCCAAACACAAACAATCTTATTCACATTACATTCATCCACGCATAATACATATAAATAAGTTTAGGTTTAGGTTAGGTTATAAGCTATAGGTTTAGGGAATTGAGAATAGGTTAAGGTTTAGGTTTAGGAAATTGGGTTTGGGTTCAGGATCGAGTTCAGGTTTGGGTTTTCAAGTTTAGGTTTAGGTTTAGGTTAGGGAGTTAAGATTAGGATTAGGTGTAGGTCTAGGTTTAGGGATTTGAGAATAGGTTAAGGTTTAGGTTTAAGAATCTCTGGGTTCGGGTTCGGGATTGGGTTTAGGTTTGGGTTTTCAAGTTAAGGTTTAGGTTTAGGTTTAGGTTAGGGAGTTTAGATTAGGATTAGGTTTAGGTTTAGAGATTTGAGAATAGGTTAAGGTTTAGGTTTAGGAAATCGGGTTTGGGTTCGGGATCGAGTTTAGGCTTGGGTTTTCAAGTTTAGGTTTAGGTTTAGGTTAGGGAGTTGAGATTAGGATTAGGTGTAGGTGTAGGTTTAGGGATTTGAGAATATATTTAGGTTCGAGTTTAGGTTTAGGTCAAGGTTAAGGTTTAGGTTTAGGTTATAAGCTATAGGTTTAGGGAATTAAGAATAGGTTAAGGTTTAGGTTTAGGAAATCGGGTTCGTGTTTAGGATCGGGTTTAGGTTTGGGTTTTCAAGTTTAGGTTTAAGTTTAGGTTAGGGAGTTGAGATTAGGATTAGGTGTAGGTCTAGGTTTAGGTTTAAGGATTTAAAAATAGGTTGAGGTTTAGGTTTAAGAATTCGGGTTCGGGTTCGGGATTGGGTTTAGGTTTGGGTTTTCAAGTTTAGGTTTAGGTTTAGGTTGGGGAGTTTAGATTAGGATTAGGTGTAGGTTTAGGTTTAGGGATTTGAGAATAGGTTAAGGTTTAGGTTTAGGAAATCGGGTTCGGTGTTCGGATAGGGTTTTAGGTTTGGGTTTTCAAGTTTAGGTTTAGGTTTAGGTTAGGAGTTGAGATTAGGATTAGGTCTAGGTTTAGGTTTAGAGATTTGAGAATACATTTAGGTTATAGGTCATAGGTTTTGGTTTAGGTTAAGGTTATAGTTTAGTAAGGTTTAGGTTTAGGTTTAGGTTATAAGCTATTGGTTTAGGTTATAAGCTATAGGTTTAGAGAATTGAGAATAGGTTAAGATTTAGGTTTAGGGAATCGTGTTCGGGTTCTGGATCGGGTTTAGGTTTAGGTTTAGGTTTAGAATCGGGTTCGGGTTCTGGATCGGGTTTAGGTTTGGGTTTTCAAGCTTAGGTTTAGGTTTAGGTTAGGGAGTTTAGATTAGGATTAGTTGTAGGTTTAGGTTTAGGGATTTGAGAATAGGTTAAGGTTTAGGTTTAGGAAATCGGGTTCGGGTTCTGGATTGGGTTTAGGTTTGGGTTTTCAAGTTTAGGTTTAGGTTTAGGTTAGGGAGTTGAGATTAAGATTAGGTGTAGGTGTAGGTTTAGGAATTTGAGAATAGGTTAAGGTATAGGTTTAGGTTTAGGTTATAATCTATAGGTTTAGGGAATTGAGAATAGGTTAAGGCTTAGGTTTAGGAAATCGTTTCGGGTTCGGTATCGGGTTTAGGTCCGGGTTTTCAAATTTAGGTTTAGGTTTAGGTTAGGGAGTTGAGATTAGGATTAGGTGTAGGTGTAGGTTTAGGGATTTGAGAATACATTTAGGTTTTAGGTCATAGGTTTTGGTTTAGGTTAAGGTTATAGGTTTAGGTTTAGGTTAAGGTTTAGGTTTAGGTTATAAGCTATAGGTTTAGGGAATTGAGAATAGGTTAAGTTAGAGGTTTAGGAAATCGGGTTCAGGTTCGGGATCACGTTTAGGTTTGGATTTTCAAGTTTAGGTTTAGGTTTAGGTTAGGGAGTTGAGATTAGGATTAGGCGTAGGTTTAGGTTTAGGAATTTGAGAGTACATTTAGGTATTAGGTCATAGGATTTGGTTTAGGTTAAGGTTATAGGTTTAAGTTAAGGTTTAGGTTAAGGTTTATGTTTAGGTTATAAGCTATAGGTTTAGGGTATAGGTATAGGAAATCGGGTTCGGGTTCTGGATCGGGTTTAGGTTTGGGTTTTCAAGTTTAGGTTTAGGTTTAGGTTAAGGAGTTGAGATTAGGATTAGTTGTAGGTTTAGGTTTAGAGATTTGAGAATACATTTAGGTTTTAGGTCATAGGATTTGGTTTAGGTTAAGTTATAGGTTTAGGTTAAGGCCTAGGTTTAGATTTAGGTTAAGGTTTAGGTTTAGGTTATAAGCTATAGGTTTAGGGAATTAAGAATAGGTTAAGGTTTAGGTTTAGGAAATCGGGTTCGAGTTCTGGGATCAAGTTTAAGTTTGGGTTTTTAAGTTTAGATTTAAGTTTAGGTTAGGGAGTTGAGATTAGGATTAGGTGTAGGTTTAGGTTTAGGGATTTGAGAATACATTTAGGTTTTAGGTCATAGGTTTAGGTTTTAGGCTTAGGTTTAGTTTATACGTTTAGGTTTAGGTTATAAGTGTAGGTTATAGGTTTAGGTTTAGCTTTAGGTTAGGTTATAGGTTAAGGTTTAGGAAATTGAGAATAGGTTAAGGTTTAGGTTTAGAAATTGGGTTCGGGTTTGGGATCGGGTTTAGGTTTAGGTTTTTAGGTTTAGGTTTAGGTTTAGGTTAGGGAATTGAGATTAGGATTAGGTGTAAGTTTAGGTTTAGGGATTTGAGAATACATTTAGGTTTTAGGTTTAGGTTTAGGTTATAAGTTATAGGTTATAGGTTATAGGTTTAGGTTTAGGTTTAGGTTTAGGTTATAAGCTATAGGTTTAAGGAATTGAGAATAGGTTAAGGTTTAGGTTTAGGAAATCGTTCGGGTTCGGATCGGGTTTAGGTTTGGGTTTTTAAGTTTAGGTTTAGGTTTAAGTTAGGGAGTTGAGATTATTATTAGGTGTAGGTTTAGGTTTAGGGATTTGAGAATACATTTAGGTTTTAGGTCATAGGTTTAGGTTTTAGGTTTAGGTTTAGGTTATAAGTGTAGGTTATAGGTTTAGGTTTAGGTTTAGGTTAGGTTATAGGTTAAGGTTTAGAAATTGAAAATAGGTTAAGGTATGGGTTTAGGAAATCGAGTTCGGGTTCGGGTTCGGGATCGGGTTTAGGTTTGGGTTTTCAAGTTTAGGTATAGGTTTAGGATAGGGAGTTGAGATTAGGATTAGGTGTAGGTTTAAGTTTAGGGATTTGAGAGTACGTTAAGGTTTAGGTTTAAGAATTCGGGTTCGGGTTCGGGATTGGTTTAGGTTTGGGAATAGGTTTAGGGAATTGAGAATAGGTTAAGGTTTAGGTTTAGAAAATCGGGTTCGGGTTCGAGATCGGGTTTAGGTTTGGGTTTTTAAGTTTAGGTTTAGGTTTAGGTTAGAGAGTTGAGATTAGGATTAGGTGTAGGTTTAGGTTTAGGATTTGAAAATAGGTTAAGGTTTCGTGTTTAAGAATCGGGTTCGGGTTTGGGATTGGGTTTAGGTTTGGGTTTTCAAGTTTAGATTTAGGTTTAGGTTAGGGAGTTTAGATTAGGATTAGGTGTAGGTTTAGGTTTAGGGATTTGAGAATAGGTTAAGGTTTAGGTTTAAGAAACCGGGTTCGGGTTCGGGATCGGGTTTAGGTTTGGGTTTTCAAGTTTAGCTTTAGATTTAGGTTAGGGAGTTTAGATTGGGATTAGGTGTAGGTTTAGGTTTAGGGATTTGAGAATAGGTTAAGGTTTAGGTTTAGGAAATCGGGTTTGGGTTCCTGGATCGGGTTTTAGGTTTGGGTTTTTAAGTTTAGGTTTAGGTTTAGCGAGGAGTTGAGATTAGGATTAGGTGTAGGTTTAGGTTTAGAGATTTGAGAATACATTTAGGTTTTAGGTCATAGGTTTTGGTTTAGGTTAAGGTTATAGGTTTAGGTTAAGGTTTAGGTTTAGGTTATAAGCTATAGGTTTAGGAATTGAGAATAGGTTAAGGTTTAGGTTAAGGGAATTGGGTTCGGGTTCGGGGATCGGGTTTAGGTTTGGGTTTTCAAGTTTAGGTTTAGGTTTAGGTTTAGAAAACCGGGTTCGGGTTCGGGATTGGGTTTAGGTTTGGGTTTTCAAGTTTAGGTTTAGGTTAAGGAGTTTAGATTAGGATTAGGTGTAGGTTTAAGTTTGAGGATTTTGAGAATAGGTTAAGGTTTAGGTTTAGAAATCGTTTAAGGTTCGAGATTAGGTTTAGCTTTGGGTTTTCAAGTTTAGGTTTAGGTTTAGTTTAGGGAGTTATGATTAGGATTAGGTGTTGGTTTAGGTTTAGGGATTTGAAAATAGGTTAAGGTTTAGGTTTAGGAAATCGAGTTCAGGGTTCGAGTTCGTGATCGGGTTTTAGGTTTGGGTTTTCAAGTTTAGTTTTAGGTTTAGGGAGGAGTTGAGATTAGGATTAGGTGTAGGTTTAGGTTTAGAGATTTGAGAATACATTTAGGTTTTAGGTCATAGGTTTTGGTTTAGGTTAAGGTTATAGGTTTAGGTTAAGGTTTAGGTTTAGGTTATAAGCTATAGGTTTAAGGAATTGAGAATAGGTTAAGGTTTAGGTTTAGAAATCGGGTTCGGGTTCGGATCGGGTTTAGGTTTGAGTTTTCAAGTTTAGGTTTAGGTTTAGGTTTAGAAACCGGTTCGGGTTCGGGATAGGGTTTAGGCTTGGGTTTTCAAGTTTAGGTTTAGGTTTAGATTAGGGAGTTTAGATTAAGATTAGGTGTAGGTTTAGGTTTAGGGATTTGAGAATAGGTTAAGGTTTAGGTTTAGGAAATCGGGTTCGGGTTCTGGATCGGGTTTAGCTTTGGGTTTTCAAGTTTAGGTTTAGTTTTAGGTTAAGGAGTTTAGATTCGGATTAGGTGTAGGTGTAGGTTTAGGTTTAGGTTATGGTTTAGGTTTTGGTTATAAGCTATATGTTTAGGGAATTGAGAATAGGTAAAGGTTTAGGTTTAGGAAATCGGGTTCGGGTTGGAGATCGGTTTAGGTTTAGGTTAGGGAGTTAAGATTAGGATTAGGTGTAGGTTTAGGTTTAGGGATTTGAGAATATATTTAGTTTTAGGTTTCAAGTTATAGGTTAAGGTTAGGTTATAGGTTATAAGTTTAGGTTATAGGTTATAGGTGTAGGTTATAGGTGTAGGTTTAGGTTTAGGTTTAGGTTTAGGGAATTGAGAATAGGTAAATGTTTAGGTTTAGGAAATCGGGTTCGGGTTTAGGTTTGGGTTTTCAAGTTTAGGTTTAGGTTAGGGAGTTGAGATTAGGATTAGGTGTTGGTTTAGGTTTAGGATTTGAGAATGCATTTAGGTTTAGGTTTAGGTTATAGGTTATAGGTTTCGGTTTAGGTTTAGGTTATAAGCTATAGGTTTAGGGAATTGAGAATAGGTTAAGGTATAGGTTTAGGAAATCGGGTTCGGATCGCATTTAGGTTTGGGTTTTCAAGTTTAGGTTTAGGTTTAGGTTAGGGAGTTGAGATTAGAATTAGGTGTAGGTTTAGGTTTAGGGATTTAAGTTTAGGTTATAGGTTTAGGATATAGGTTATAGGTTTAGCTTTAGGTTTAAGTTATAGGTTATAGGTTATATGTTTAGATTAAGGTTTAGGAATTCGGGTTCGGGTTCGGGTTTGGATTCGGGTTTAGGTTATAGGTTTTGGGATTTGAGAATAGTTTTAGGTTATAAGTATAGGTTTAGGTTAGGTTATAGGTTAAGGTTTAAGGATTTGAGAATAGTTTTAGGTTATAAGTAAGGTTTTAGGTTTAGGTATAGGCTTAAGTTATAAGTTATAGGTTTAGGTTAAGGTCGAGGAATTCGGGTTCGGAGTTCGAGTTTGTATTCGGGTTTAGGTTATAGGTTTTGGGATTTGAGAATAGTTTTAGGTTATAAGTATAGGTTTAGGTTGGGTTATAGGTTAAGGTTTAAGGATTTGAGAATAGTTTTAGGTTTAGGTAATAGGCTTAAGTTATAGGTTATAGGTTATATGTTTAAGTTAAGGTTTAGGAATCGGGTTCGAGTTTGGGTTTGGGTTTGGGTTCGGGTTTAGGTTATAGGTTTTGGTTTTGGTTTTGGTTTTGGTTTTGGTTATAGGTTTTGGTTTTGGTTTAGGTTATAGGTTATGGGATTTGAGAATGGGTTCGATTTTAGGTTATAAGTTTTGGTTTTGGTTATAGGTTTTGGTTTTGGTTATAGGTTATAGGTTTAGGTTTAGGTTACAAGTTTTGAGATTTGAGAATAGGTTTAGGTTAAGGTCATAAGTTTAGGTTTAGGAAATTGGGATCGGGTTCGAGTTCGGGTTTAGTTTTGGGTTTTCAAGTTTAAGTTTAGGTTTAGGTTAGGGAGTTGAGATTAGGATTAGGTATAGGTTTAGGTTTAAGTTTAGGTTAGGGAGTTGAGATTAGGATTAGGTATAGGTTTAGGTTTAGGGATTTGAGAATACGTTAAGGTTTAGGTATAGGAAATGGGTTCGGGTTCGAGATTGGGTTTACGTTTGGGTTTTAGGTTTAGGCTAAGCATTTAGGGATTGATTCTGGTTCGGGATCGGGTTTATGTTTGGGTTTTCAAGTTTAGGTATAGGTTTAGGTTAGGGAGTTGAGATTAGGATTAGGTGTAGGATTAAGTTTAGAATTTGAGAATACGTTAAAGTTTAGGTATAGGAAATCGTGTTCGAGTTCGAGATCGGGTTTACGTTTGGGTTTTAGGTTAAGTGTTTGGGATTCGATTTGGGTTCAAGATTGGGTTTGGGTTTGGGTTTAGGTTTAGGTTTAGGTTTTACGTTTAGGCTAAGGTTACAGCTGTTTAGGTTATAGGTTTAGTTTAGGTTATAAGTTACGGTTTAGGGAATTGAGAATAGGTTAAGGTTTAGGTTTAGGAGATCGGGTTCGGGTTCGGGTTTGTGTACGGATTTAGGTTTGGGTTTTCAAGTTTAGGTTTAGGTTAAGGAGTAGATTAGGATTAGGTGTAGGTGTAGGTTTAGGTTTAGGGATTCTCTAGTATTATCTACTATTGAACCTAGCATTATCTACTACATACTAGTAACATACAACCAATATTAGGGCACCATACCATAAGCTACAAGAATTTTATGTCCCCCTAAACAAGGTATCCTCCATTGATAACATATATATATATATGGTATAATTTTTTTATTTTCATTTACATTCCCAAATACATTTATCATCCATCCAAGAAAATTGAAACAAGTACTGTCAATCTATCTTATCTTACCGACCGCCTTATATTTCTTTTCACCTTTGTAGCTCTCATATTTGTTGCAGCTAAGCTAGTTTACCATCAGTAGTCTCCCTAACCAAATCTTTGTGCAGTCCCTCCATTTGAAGCAATGGCTGAAGTTACAAGAAGTAGGACTGATTAGTCTTTCCATGTTTTGGAAAAAATCAAATTCTTTATTTTTAGCTGCAAGTCTACTTATAATTAGCATTGGCTCTTAATCTATTTATAATGAAAATCTTAAATATCACCTGATAGTGCTCCTTTGATAAATGTCCTGTTTAGAACAAATAATTTGTTTTATCATAAATGTCCTGTTTGAAACAAATAATTTTTTGGTGGCATATATTAGAAATCAATGTTACTGTCAGCAATGTAATAAATATCATTCAGATTTTGAAATATTGCAAGAAATACATTTGTGGGTTGAATTTATTTGCGGGCTTGGGAGTTGGATTAGAGTGAATATACCTTTCAAAAAGAGGATCCAAAGGTTTATGCTGACTCAAATATGCTGACTCATAGTCCCATTTTTCTATTTTTCAAAAGAATGAGTTTAGACTCCGAAAGCATCGGCTCCAGCACTCATACTTTCAGCCCAAACCCTAACCAAGGACTCCAAAATTCATTCAAAATTATACATGGCAGAAACAGTAAGGATGATAAAAGGAGGGCATCATCATTCAAAAGAAGAAATGACCCAATTCAACCAAAGCAGTTTGTATGAGTGAGGTCCATGGTTAGTGATCCAACAGTTGGATATGATTAGCCCCTCTTAACTCAACATGTCCCAAAAATCACCTAAGCTTTGATGGTCCTAACCATCACATATCTTGCCTACTTTTACTCTTGAATGTTGAAAGCCATGTATTTCTTTCCTTAACCAACCATCTACAAATCAGTGGGTCACGACTGTCCCACCAAGGAGATATTGTGGGCACAGTCCACCCACTTTGGTGTCCGTCAGATCAGTTGTCTAGAGCACTGACCATGGACCCCACTTGTACAGATGAAAATTGATGGAAGGCTAGAGCACTGACCATGGACCCCACTAGTACAAAGATTACAAGGCACAATAAAGAATAAGAAAATCAAAATTGATGATTGTAGATTAGTGAACAAGAAAAAATAAAAAAAAAAAAAAAGATAACCTTGGATTGTGAAAAAGACCCACTTTGTTTGCATACAAAGGGCTTATACTAACTTCCAATTCAAAACCATTATTGCAAAATATTTTCTTTCAATCTTACAATATTTCTCCACATGTTTAATGTTAAAGGGGAGGCATTTCTTTCTTGCTAGAGGACTAGAACCATACAACTCACCCTGTATCAGTTGGTTTTTATCCTGTTTTGGCATGGTGGCCCATTTCATTTTGGACCAAAACCAAAGGACTCAAGAAGATAACGAATTGTATCAGATGATTTTCTAAATCATCCCTGGATCCCTCTCACATGCATTCCAGGGACATCACATGCTGCCGCAATAATGCAATGGAGTATTCAGTGCCAAATATCTACACTCCTGAGATAAAATGGAATAAAAATAAAAGAAGAAACTCCATCAACATACCTGCAACATACACATCGGCTTTCACGATTTTCTTGCTTGTAGCCTAGCAAACAAGGAATAATATTCAAAGAAATGTTACTCAACACTACACAGCAGGGAATAATATTAAAAAAAAATTAGAGCATGCCAAGCAGCCACTCAAAATGTAGAAAACTTCAACCTGACAATTCCTACTCACCCACTTCTCGGGCCCCATGCTCACCCTCTGCCAGCTACTATCCTTCACCCTGCATTATCCAGATACCCTAAACAAACAAACAAACAAAAAACCTGCGGCCTAAGTCTCTATAACAGATAGACCAGATCTGCCCCACCCTCCCATACAAACTCTTTGAACGTAGCCCAATTGCTACTGAGAAAATCATTTCCTTTGGCGATTGCATTTAATGACTAAGCAACAATGCAGACAACTAGCAAAATTTGCAGACAATGTATCTGATCATTTCTCCTCTCTGTCAGCAGCATTCACCAATTTGCAACTGCAAGCTCTACATAAACGCTCATGGGGAAATGGAGTGAGATCCTGGTCTTTCACTAGGTGGGCCATCATGGGAATGTTCCCTACCGCAAAAAAATAAAATAAAATCTGGATGGTTAGTTCATCAGGTAGTCCAGTTGAATGTAGACATATGCACATTCACCACTTGACCACCTACCAAATGAACGGCTGAGATCTTACACATGTGTGTAGAACTAGTATTAGGCACATGACCAATTGCAATTCCATCCCACCTAATCCCTTCTAATCCTACTGCCCAAACACACCCTAAATCCCCAAATCCCCAAATCCCTAAATCGATATTGAGATTGAGAGAGATTGAGAGAGAGAGAGAGAGATACCTCACTGTCATGAATGACCTTCAACAGAGCTTCAGAGAGAGAGAGAGAGAGGGCGTGCGTGGGTAGGGCATTCGGCAACGGACTGCAAGAGACGGAGAGGGAGGGATGGATTGGGGAACGGAGACAAATCAATAAAAGCACAAGGCAACAAGAAGAAATCACACATACATCTTTGTTTTGATAAATCACACATGCATGCATGATGCACCAATTACATACCATAAAAAACAGCAGCGTCCAAGAACCCACACATACATACAGAGATGTGTGTGTGTGCGCAAGCATATTCCATCAAGAATCATGCTTGCATCGTTGATCTAGCCTACTCCAAACACACATACATTTAAAAAAAAAAAAAAAAGTTCTATTAAAATGGCATTTAAAGACAAAAGCCACATAATTCTCAATGAATATGAAAGAATACATCAAACATCTTCCAATCTTCTAAATAAGAAAAGAAATTCACATACATTCCCCCACAAACCGAGCCAGAAAACCACACATACATCAATTAACATTGCAATTCAACATCCTAAAAAGACAACATGGAAGAGATGCTTGCTTCCCAAATTAACATAATATCAAATGCATTCCAAATAAGACCAAAAATGAACAGATAACGAATTGGGGCAGAAAAGGCAGAAAAATCATAATCGCAGACATCATGGTTCTGGTTTTCTTCCCCCTCTCAAAACGACTGCAGGATCAATGAACATTCATTCTGCCAAAATATAATTCCCGTTTGCAATTTGGGACCCATCCAAACGCACCATAATTCCCTAAAGGCACCTAATCCATCAAAAAAGGAAAACCATGTTTAAAATCCAACCATTTTCCAACAAAATCGAGCAAACAAACAACAACCCACATTGTGGAACATGGCCAAAGAATCCAAACACGCCAAGATCACGAAAATCCCACAAAATCTAACCAAAATTTCAATGAATCCAAGCAGAAAATCAACAACCCACATCATAAAAAAAAAAAAAGCGACAAAAAAAAGAAAAGAAAAAAACCTACTATTCCATATAAAGAGAAAAATCTAGTCATGGGCTGGATAGTTGGAAAAGAAGAAAGCAAGAAGACTAACTTGGTATTGGTGCGAAGAGTCGAGGCCATCAAAAACCTAGAAGATCTGCCATGGCCGTGTCCGAAATGTGGGAGTTTCTGAGGTTGGAAGGTGAGTGGAGATAGCTTCAAAGCCATTTGTGAAAATGCCTGAGAGAGACGGAGAGAGAGAGAGAGAGAGTATGCTACAAAAACCAAGTGATAAGAACTGCGTGCCTGCAGTCGAAGAATAGAGAGGCGGCCATTAAAGAGAGAGAGAGAGAGAGAGAGAGAGAGAGAGAGCGAAATGAAAAAAAAATGGGTGCGGCTCTTTTTTGAGCCCGCGCCCAATGTTGGAAACGGTGGTCGGTGCTCTGTGGGACCCACCATGATGTATGTGTTGCATCCATGCCGTCCATCTATTTTTACAGATCATTTTATGATATGAGACCAAAAATGGGGTATATCCCAATCTCAAGTGGACCACATTACAGGAAACAGTGTTGAATAAGCGTGACCATTAAAAACATTTTGGGGGCCATAGAAGTTTTAGATCAAGCTGATTTTTGTTTTTTCCCTTAATCTAGGCCTGTATGACCTAATCAACAGATTGGATGTCAAATAAATAGTACAGTGCGCCTTAGGAGGATTTTAATGGTGGATATCTAATCACTATTGTTTTCATGTGGTGTGGTCCACCTGAGATTTCTATCCCTCTAATTTTTTGGATCAAGCCCTAAATTATCAATAAAAATGGATGAACGGAATGGATGAAATACATATATCATGGTGGGGCCCACAGTTGGCTAGTGGTAGGGGGAGTAGCCAATCTATTTTTTGTGCTGGGTCCACTGGAACTTCGGGTTTAACTCGTTCTTTGGACATTGCCGTAAAATGATCTCTCCAAATGGATGGAAGGTGTGGATACAAAACATACATCAAGGTGGGGCCCAAAAATGAGAGGTATATAAATCTCACGTGGACCACACCACATGAAAACAATAATGATTGGATATCCATCATTAAAATCCTCCTAAGGCCCACTTTACTATTTATTTAACATCCAATCTATTTATTAGGTCTTTGTTGCCCAGCTCCTTTGGCCTAACCTCAGTCAACCTGATGTCAGACTTGACCTTGGGCCTACTTTGATTTATATATTGTATATCCATATGGTCCATTTGTTTTGCCAACTCATTGTAGGATATGAGCCCAAAAATGAATCATATTCAAATCTTAAGTAGACTACAACATAATAAATAATGCTAATTGAACACCCACCATTAAAAACTTTATGGGCCCACCTTAATGCCCACTGTAGTATTTATTTTTATTCAACCTGTTGATGATTAGGTTAGACATAAAGGAAAATATAAATAATTAAAAAATTAAAAAAATACAAATATCAACTTCATGCAAAATGTGGTATGGTCCTAAATTGAGAGGTATATAAAGATCATTTTATGACTTGATCTCAAATTTGAGAAGTATATAAATCGATATCTCAGGTGCACCACACCACATGAAAACAATAGTGATTGGATATCCTTCATTAAAATCATCCTAAAGCCCACTGTACTGTTTATTTGACATCCAATATGTTGATTAGGTCATACATGGCCAGTTGAAGGGGAAAAACAAAAATCAGCTTGATCCAAAACTTTTATGGCCCCAAAATGTTTTTTAATGGTTGACGCTCATTCAACATCAGCTTTCTGGAAAGTGGTCCACTTCCGATTTGGATATATCTCATTTTTGGTCCTATACCATAAGATGATCTTTAAAAATAGATAGACGACATGGATTAAACACATACATCATGGTAGGGCTCACAGAGCACCAACCACCAGCCATTGGATGGTGTCAGGGGGAGTAGTTAATCCGATCCCCTTATTTGAAGTGTGGTCCATTTAATCTTTGGATATGATTCATTTTTTGGATAATTCTCTAAAATTATCTTGAAAAATGGATGAACGGTGTGGGTTGATCCCAAATTTTCAGTAAATCAAAAACTCAAGTGTACCATGCCACACCAAACAGTGTGGAATAATGATTTCCACCGTTAATACCTTCCTTGGGCCCACAGTAATGTTTATTTGACATCCAACATGTTCATAATATCAAAAAGATATAAATGAAGAGATATCTCATAACCTAAAGGGGACACATCAAATCCACAATGTTGATGTTCGACACACATCATGATGGGGCCCACAAAACTTACTAACATCAATTCTTAGGTTCTCACGAGGTCAGTAAGTTGGGTCACAATTTTGACCAGAATATTTGGCCCATTTTACATGTCAGGTCCATTCACTCTATTTTACTAATCATTACCCTCAATTTGACTAATTACTCACCCCGATCATGCTACACATGAGAAAGATATTGGGCAAATAAGATTGATCAACAATTTGAGTGAATTTTGATTTAAACATCTGAAGTTATTTACTCTTCAATCTGGACTGATCAGATTGTCCAAAAATGGTTAAAGGTTGTTCATAATATCAAAAATATATGAATGAATAGAAAACACAAACATCAGCTTGATCCAAAACTTCTATGACCTCTAAGAAATTTTAAACGGTAGAGGTTCAATAACACTTTTCCTGTGGTGTGGTCCAACTGAGCTTTGGATATCCTTCCTTTTTGTTCTTTAGACGTCAAATTATCTATTAACATGGATGAATGGAGTGGATAAAATAAATAAATAACAGTGGACCCCATAGAGTTTAATTACTCTAGTAAAGGTAATGAGTAATTCACTTAAATGTACTAGAGAAGGGTTTCCTTAAAACATTTATAATCATATATTTGGCCTGCCTAAATGTGATTCACATATCCAGTATTGAGGAAGGGTTTCCTTAAAACATTATTTTTGACCAAGGTATTGAGGAACTTTGATTTGCACTCCTCTTTCTTAAACGTGTATATTTTTTCTAAACCTCGAGTTGCACTCTTTTTCTTCTTCTTCTTTTTCTTTTTTCTTTTCACGTTTACATGTTTTAATCCTACCTTGTGTATTGTAGGCCACATCCATTCAATTTGGTATAGATCCCTTTTTTTTCAATTTTTCTTGTCAAAATACAAAATCTAGTTTTCTTTTTTTAAAAATATATATTTTTTTCAATTTGTCAATTTTTTCACAATTTTGTTTAATTTTTAAAATTTTCTTTTTCAAAATATCATTTTTTAAATATCACTTTTGTTATATAACTTTTTAATTTTTCTTTTCAAAATACAAAATCTAGTTTTCTTTTTTAAAAAATATATTTTTTTTATAATTCATCAATTTTTTCATAATTTTGTTTAATTTTTTAAATTTTCTTTTTCAAAATATCATTTTTTAAATATCACTTTTGTTATATAACTTTTTAACTTTTCTTTTTAAAATACAAAATCTAGTTTTCTTTTTTAAAATATACATTTATTTACAATTTGTCAATTTTTTCACAATTTTGTTTAATTTTTTAAATTTTCTTTTTCAAAATATCACTTTCGTTATATTACTTTTTAAATTTTCTTTTCGAAATAGAAAATCTAGTTTTCTTTTTTAAAATATATATTTTTTTTACAATTTGTCAATTTTTTCACAATTTTGCTTAATTTTTTAAATTTTCTTTTTCAAAATATCATTTTCTTATCGAATTTTCTCTTTTCAAAATTATCAACAATATTCAAAGTTCTTAATTTTTATTTCAAAATGTAGTTTTTTATAAAATTACACTTTTTTTTTCAAAATCTAAAATTTTTTCTTAAACATTGTTAGTTATTTTTCTAAGTTTTTTAACTTTTTTTTTTCGAAATTCATAAATTTTTTTGTTCTTAACTTTTGACTTGAGCATTAGAGACGTTTTACGACCGTCTCTAATATAGACGGTCTTTGACAGTCTCAAATGACCACTATAAGATGGCTAAGGACCGTCTCTAATAGGGACGATCTTTGACAGTCTCAAACGGGGCCTGCTTAGGATTTACATGGTACTTATAAACCAGTAAAAGACGGACGATGACCGTCTATAATTAAGACGGTTCTTGGCAGTCTCAAATTATCAATAAAAGACGGTCAATGACCGTCTCTAATAAGGACAGTCTTTAACCGTCTCAAATGACTGCATATGAGACGGTCAAAGACCATCTCTAATAGAGACGGTCCTTGACAGTCTCAAATGGAGACAGCTAAGAACCATCCCTATTTCAGACAATTTTTTGCAGTCTCAAATTATAGGGAAAGACGGCTAATGACCGTCTCTAATTGAGACGGTCCTTGACAGTCTCAGATTACTAGTAAGAGACGGCTAATGACCGTCTCTAATACAGACGATCTTTGACCGTCTCAAATTTTCACATATAAGACGGTCAGAGACCGTCTCTTATTCCAGACAGTCAATGGCGTCTTTTATCCGCAGTTAACGATGGTTTTTTACCGTCTTAAATGATTTGTAGACGTTAAAATTTTTAAGACAATATTAAGGACGGTCAAGGGCCGTCTAAAAGTTTAGAGACGGTTTACAGCCGTCTCTAAAGTTTCTTTAAACCAAGCAATTTTAGAGATGGTCTAGAACCGTCTCTAAATCCGTCATTTTTTTCCAATTTTCACGTAGTGATAGACAAAACCTCAGACCTTTCAACAGTTGACCACCAAGGAAATTATTAAGAAAGAAAATACATGAACAATTATCTTTTAATCAAGAACAAAAACAAATTTCAATCAAGAATAAAAACCAATTTGAATCAAGAACAAAGCATAAATTACTTCAATAATAGTTCAACATCTTAAGCAAGTTCTCATCTTCTGATTACACAATTTTCAAGTACCTAGATGAATACCCATGGAACCATTTACATGAATTTAAAAAAAAAAAAAAAAAACCATGGAACCAGGATCCTGCAATTGAAAAACAAGAATTATATATATATATATATATATATATATATATATATATATATATATATCAGCCATCTAATCTGGTTGAAGGGTGCAATTCAAAAGCCGAGATAGGCCCTTAAACAAGCTCCTTAATCTGATTGAAAATAAAGGCAAATACCAAAGACTCACTTGTACAAGTTTATTACTAAAATTAGAAGGAATAGGAAAGGTTTTGTGTTTTAAACTTTGTGCAAAGATGGAAGGGATTAGGTGTTAGATTATGTGGATTTGTTGCTGCTCATGATGATGAGGTTCTTAGTGCTATGAATGCTGGATAATAAAGGAACATCACAATAAAATTTATAATAATGGTATCCCTTACCATTGTAGTACATGACCTGATAGAAATTATAATAATGGTGTCTCTCATACACTGACAAGAACCAATTTCACAAGAAATGAATGATATAGTTCTAGAAAAAGGCACTAAATTACCTGAAAAATGTTGAGAAAAGAGACGAGCCCTTAAGATGAGATTGAGCACGATCCCACTGTTGAGTTAGCTCTTTCATTTCTTTCTATACATCTACACAACAAAAGGTCAGGTAATTTATGTAAACACTTTTAGAAAAAGGGATGCATTGGAGAGCCAAATTCAAAGAAATAAAAAGGAATTCATCTATGTGCAATAACAATATTTAAAACCTTGTTAACACTTTGAGAAAAAGGAATTCATCAAATCACATTATATTCTTTCTGAGCACTCTACTTAAAAGACCTTATGGTTTTGAGGAAATGCACATTATCCTTGAGTTCTCAATCTCAAATTATAGAATTTACAATACACTCACGTTTTTAGCATGTACAAGTGGGTCCCATGGATTATTGATCCAGACCATTTGTGTTGGGCCCCACTGGAAAGAAAATGTCCCAAAATTCCTCGACAAGACAATCCTAAACTTTCAATTTCTGGCCTAAAAATGGACGGCCAAGAAGAGAAATACAACAATCCACATTTGGATCAGAAAATGCAAAAACTGGTGGCTAAGATCTTACAATTCGGGCCTTCATGGTGGGGCTAAACAGAGCAATTGTCCAAATAATTGAACCATGGGTCCCACTGGTACAAATTGAAAACCTTAGTATGTTTGCATATTCCTTGGGTCAAGGATCTTATTATTCCTCATGCATGAAAAGGGTGTTAATCACCAGCTCGAAGTGCAGGTTCAACGCTTTCAAGATCAACAGCTTGGAGCTGTCCAAACCTGTCACAAAGAATCATGGTAATAACATCATTACAACTAATCACCTCAAAATTCATGAGAATACAACAATGAAATAAAATAAAGAAAATTGTTATTAATTTGCACATTCTCTGACTGCTACATACACCTGTCCTTTATAGTATGTATAAGCAAAAGCAGAAAATATTGTTATATTTATTAATCAGAGTGGGTGCAAACAATGGTTCCCTAAATAAAATGCAATATGCTATTTAAGGTATCAAAGACATTCCTCGCATCTATAGACATGTATGGAAAATGGAAGTTGATAAAGTAGAAATCTAGAATGACAATGTAAAAACAAAGACAACAGAAGGCTGAACATAAAAGAAATAAAAATTTACATGTTATCAATCAAAAGGCACATAATAGATAGGAACAACCTATGAGAGGAAATTACCAACTCAAAGGATAAAAAAAAGACTGTTCAACATCACATCTTCCTTGCATGTTATTTTATATACAAGCTCTTTCATCTTGCTTGCCTTCAGCTCCTCCATCCTTGAAACTTTCGTCTCTACCTGCATCACATATTTCTTATTTAATTTGGATAACAAATGGGGCAACTAATAGTAGGGAACTACAATTAAAACTCTCATAGTTAATGATCTCATTCTAAAGCCCTTCTTCCTCCTCCTAAAATGAAAATAAAAAGGTAAGTAAAAAAAATCAAAAAAATCAAAAACAAAGATAGTCGATTGCAGTTCAACCTTGGTTCTAAGAGGATGAAGTTGTAGTTGGCGAAGGTAATTCTTCCATGCATCTCCAGCTACCTCTGACATTCTCTCTCAATAGTCCGTGAGGTATCTTCCTCAGAATTGGACATGCTGCAAAAAAAAAAAATAATAAAAAATTAATTGATATTACATCACAAGCACAGCACTAACCAATGCACAAACATAAGGGAAAAAAATGCCCATAATGTGAACAAGTAACAAACAGCTCAGCTTTAAGTGATGGTCCACAAGATCCATAAATTATGTTTTTATTTTATTTCGCTCTTTGCAGAAGCCTATGACTCACTTGATCCAACTGGAAATATCACAATCAAATTGGATATTATACAATAGACTCATGATGGCTATGTTGTAAGTATTAATATATAGAACACAGCTGCATACTTCTGTTTTTAGCGTTTACATGGCATTCGGAGGTACCCATATGATCAATTTGTCATGATCTCTCAATATATATTCAGTCCATCTAATTCTCCACAAAGTGTTTTACTACCCCATGCAATGAAGCATCATTTCAAAAATAAAAATAAAAATTATTGGTTGGTCCTTTACTTTCTTTAAAATGATTCAAAGGCTACAGATAGTATTTATATTAAGTAAACATTAAAACACTACCAAAAGGATGGAAGTGGCATTTGAAATTCATAATTGTCTGATATCATTGCTGCGACATTCGGCTATAGGAGTCTAATGAGTAGCACTTCCAGTCTTTCATTGACAATAGAGGAAAATCAATATACTTTAATATTTAATCTCTATGGTAATATAGTTGAATCTATTTGCTTTTCTATTTTTTCTCTTTCTTTCTTATTCTTTTGTTTTTTTAGAGAAGTTGTAGAGCTTCTCGTATTTGTCTATTATGGTCCTCTCTATCTGGCTAACATAATTAGGAAAGAAGAAATTCAGACTCTCTATTTGTAATTAGAGAACTAGGTATACCCAATTAGGACTGCAACTTGGGTTTGGGCCAACCCGAGTTTGGGTCAGTTTAGTTGAGGCTGTCAATGTCCTTGAGTTGGTTCGGTTTGGAAAACACCAATCCAATTTGAATTCAGGTTGTGTTTGGGTTGAGCAAATACAGGTTGAGTAAGGTCAGGTTGGGAATAATCCATGGAACTCGGGGCATTCAAACATTGGAAATCTTGAGTTCCATGGAATTCAACAGAGGATTCCACACATCCCAACAATGGGTAAGTGAAAAAAAAAATAGCCAAATTCCCCATTGATGGTCCTTGACCGAATACAAAAGATGGTCAAACAGCAATACCAACATTCTTGCATAAAACACATGCATGGAAAATCTTTGAGTGAATCCAAACTGCACAACTTGAGACCAAAATCGTTCTTTCAAATCTGGAAGGTGAAATCCCTAATTCTAAAAATTCTCAGATTTCCAAAATCCAAAAATCCCCAAATCCCCAATTTATAAAATCAAAAAAACTCAAATTCAGGATCCACATTTAAATCTGTAAGCCCTGAAGTCCCCAAATCCCTAAATGAGGGTCCACATTCGAATTGGAAATCCACAAATTACTAAATCCCCAAATTCATAAATCAACATTGAGATTGAGAGAGATTGAGAGAGAGAGAGAGAGACACCTTGCATTTATGAATCTACTTCAATCGAGCTTCACAGAGAGAGAAAGGGAGGTCGTGATTGAGAGAGGAATGAAGGTGGTGCGTAGGTAGGGAGGGCCTTGGACCACCACTCAGCCAAATGAGGATGGGCGGGTGAGAGAGAGAGAGAGAGAGAGAGAGAGAGAGAGAGATAAGTGGGGAGAAGATGGAGAGAGGAGTGAGAGGTTATGGGGTTGTTTTCATGGGCGCGAGAATGAAATATGTACGCGGGATTTTTTTTTGTGGGCACGGACGCCCACTTGAGACGAACGATGATGTTAGGGGCTACGTGTGGCCCATTGTAATGTATGTCATTTATCTATGCCATCCATTAAATTCAAATAATTTGTTAGCGCTTTATCCTAAAAAATTAGGTAAATATAAGGCTCACATGGACCACACCAAAAATCAACAAAAGGCACTTAATCTCCATTATTTCCTATGGTGTGGTCCACTTGAGCTTTCAATTTATCTAATTTTTGGACCTAATACATTAAAATGAATATAAAAATGGATGGACGGCTTAGATTAAACACAAAAATTGTGGTGGCCCCATAGAACTTCTAACGGATGTGCTGTTGGCGTGGTGGGGTACGATTATTTAGCTACGAATTAAATCCGTAGTAATATAGCTACAGTTTATATCTGTAGCTATATTCTCCCATAATCCGTAGCCTTTGCTCATTTTTTTGGTAGTGAATCATGTATACATGGCATATTGGCGATGAAGGATGTTATAACACGTGCCTCCGAGTTATTGGGGTATCGTTTCACTAGTTGCCAGACCACCAACTATCGATTTACGTACGCGATGTATGATAGCTAGTCATTATGCGGTATATGATGTACGCACGTGATGTCTTCACTAATGGTCAGCCTTTACATGGGTAACGAGCCCAACTGTCTACTGGATGAGCATCCCCAGGTCGATGATGCATTCACGCATCCATACATATAATAAGACTGCATTTTATTATGTTTTGTATTTACCATATATACAATGCTCGCATATATGTAAATTGGAATTCTTAAAAGTTAAAATCAAACAACGATCAGATATTACCTTCATGCCCCGGTCACTCATGTGGCCCAAACGGGCATATCACATACGTATAGACATGAAATCTGCAATAGCTGCTGTCGCTCCACCTGCCGAAGTGCTCCCGATTAACCTGTAAAGGTTTCGTACCTTATGCTCTCATAACCACAAGTGCCCCTTTTGAAACTTTAAGGACACCATTAATACCAGTGAACTTGCACCCTACAACCTCGAGTGCATCGAGAGAAATCAGACTTTTCTTCATATCAGGAACGTGCCTGACATCAGTCATGGTATGCTCCATCTCATTAAACATCTTGATGCTCATCGTATCAATAGCCACAACATTATGGGCAATGTCATTGCCCATAAAGACCTGTCCACCATCGCATTCCTTGTAACTGGGAAACCAACTCTTATGAGGAGTCATGTGATATAATGCTCCTATGTCAAAGATTCACTCATCTCTAAGATTTTCATGCAAGTGTCCGACCATAGACACAGACATAACATCACCTCTACTTGTTTCTTTATCAGATATGACAACATTGTCCTCCCTGAAAGAAGCCTCTGAGTTTTCTTTCTTTGCTTTAAGATTTGCCTAATCGTTCTTCATGTGTCCATTCACCCCACAGTTCCATCGCTTTAGTTTTTCTTTGCCCTTGCTTTGGATTTGGATCTAAGTCTTGAAGATCCTATACCTCACTCGATATTTCTTCCCATTGTAAACAGCACATCAGAAGATAACACCAAGTCACCGTTCATCTTTCTCATTACCTTTCCTTGAAGGGCTGAGATAACAGTGTCCACACTTAGGGTTTTATTTCCAGTGCACAGTGAGTCCCTAAATGACTCATACGATGGTGGTAGAGTATTCAATAATATACATGCATGATCTTCATCTTTGATTACTTCCTCCATGTCCAGCAATTTGCAAATCAATTTATTAAAATTATTGATGTGGACCTCCACATCTCCACCCTCTACCAATTTGAAGGTGAACAACTGTATCTTCAAGTGTAGGCGATGCTCAGTGAATTTTTTAACATAAATATCCTCTAACTTCGCCCATAAACCACCTGTGTTCACAACCCCAAGTGTAGGGTCGCGATGTAGTAATAATCTCGGTGAGACCGAGGTCGAATCCACAGGGACTAATCTTGTACGTTTCTGAAAGTAACTAGAACTAGAACTAGAGAAATATATAAACTATCTAAAATAAGGAAGGAATTGTGAATATTGTGATTAAACTATCAATTTAATGGTGAGAACTAGGGTGTCAAGGATCCACTTATAGCAATTGAGATGCTACCTTTCTTGATTCAAGAGATCCAACTAGAATCAGAATCTTATCTTATCTAGTTGAAGAAAGAGATGATCAAATCTTTGAACTTCTCATTGATCCAGCTTTAAATGAGGAGAATTGTGAGGATTTGGAAGGAATTTCGTCACCCAACCATGCTCCGAAAATGATGGCAAACAACAAGATTTACCAATCCCACAATCTCAACTAAGAAAAGAAGATATCTAAAGCTATCGCAAATCTATTATAATTTGAGTCATAACAAACCATTGAAAACTGAAAATATTCCTTAAAATCAACTAGAAATCAATGGAGTTCAACATAAACATGAATCAAAGAAAAGTAAACATCCCAATCACACTACAAGTTTCACCTCTTAGCCCTAGCTAAGAGGTTTAGCCAACGATAGACCTGATTGGACTAAGAACTCTTAAAGAAAGCACAAAAACAACTAAGGAAGAAGAAGAAAAACTCTTGGTGGTGGCTCTTCACCCTTTTTCTCTACTCATTAAACCCTAGAAGATGCCTAGGAACGTCATAGGGACTCCTATTTATAGTTGTGAAGTCCCATCTTACGGAACTCCTTTAAATTTTTGAAAACTGTCTTAAGTTACGTACTCCGCATAAGTCCCACGTTACGCTTCGGTCGGACCGAAGTTGGGTTCGATCGAACCGAATTAAGATAGAAAATCACACTTTCTCGTTGGACAATTCTGCGCAATTTTGATCAGACCGAAGTTGACTTCAGTCGGACCGGAGTTGATGCTAAAAAATCTTACGTAGAAAATCTGTCAAATTTAGGTCTGACCGACTCCAACCAAAGTACTTCAGTCAGACCGAAGTTGGCTTAGGTCGGACCAAATTATCCTAATTTCTTGCTAGACAGTTTTCTACAATTTCGGTCGGAACAAAGTTGGCTCATGTCGGACCGAAATGTCATGTTTTCTGCTGTGAATTCTGATTCTTTCAAGTCCTTTCTTCATCCTTTGTACTTGGTTTCCTTGGATCAATGGCATGTGAATTCTTTATTCTTTATCTCCTAAGATCCATCTTTTGCCTTGGTGATTCTTGAGCATTAAATCCATGCTTTTAGCATTCTTTTCAATCTAAGCTCTCAGATTCACCTTACAACACAAACATGTATAAAATATACCATTAAGTCTTATCATGTTCATAAAACCAAGATATAAATAGGGAAAATATGCTATATTTGACACTCAACACACTCCCCAACCAGCATTTTGCTAGTCCCGAGAAAAACATGCATGAAATAATCTTTCATTCTCAAAGTTCAAAACTTCTTTTAAAAAACAATCTTTTGTGCAGATGAGTATGAATGAGTATAGTCCAAAGAAGCGAGACTGAAAATTTGAAAACTTAGAGCTGAACCAAGCGAGTGGTCAATCAAATAGGTTCTTCATTAATCATTCAAGAGCATAAGTTCATATATCAAGTTTTTCTAACGTGCTTATTGAATTCCAGCTTACTTTTCACAAAAATATACTATCATTATATAATATTAGTCATGCTCATTACCTCAAGATTAATTGAATAATCAAGTACTGATTCCGAACTTAACCCTTATTCCTTCTTTTTCCAGTTTTTGATTTTATATCAACGGTCTCTTTTTATTTATTCATTCTTTTCAAACTTTCTATTCTTTTTCATTCTTATACAATCTTTTCATCATACATGACCTTTTTGTCGATCTCACTATTTTTTAACTGGTTCTTTTCATCTTTTAAGGTGGATAAAATTCTCCTGACTTAATTCTCAACATCTATCAGTGATTCACATACTAACAATCAGTAATTCTATTACAACTCTCAGAAAGCAAATTGAATGTGTCTTGTGATTTAGATCAACATCGTATTTAAACTTTCTCTTAATGAATTGAATGCAAGAACTTTAAGTGATAGACTACTCAATTTATCAAACTCTGACAATTCAGATTTCAATCTTCATCTTATCATACTCAAAACATTCTTAAAGAATGCATAAACTATTGCTTTTCAAATAGGTTTTTACTTTGAAAAATTGAAAATTTTCACAATTTTTTTCTTAAAAAGTAAGAACAACACTGATTAGTTTACCTAATCTACACCCCAACCTAAAATCTACATTGTCTTCAATATAAAAGATATACGCATGCAATGCACATGAGGCAACGAAAGAAAGGAGAAGTGATGGAAAGGTAGTACCTAAAGAAGGTGAATTGAAGTTTTTCCAAAGATCTCAACGTGAAGATGGGTCAGCAAGAAGACTAAACAAATTGAAAACAAACTATCCTAGTCATAAATCCTATGAAAGTAATAAATTCTAATCCTAAAATAGGAAAGCATGGGAAAACTACTCAATCATGCAGCAAGGTTCCTCCTCCGACCAGTATCTTGATAAATTTCACAGTAGATTTCTCAATAAGATCATCCAAAACCCCTTTTTGTAATAGCTTGGATGCCCTGGAGCATGAATTTCCAGAGAAATTTATGGACCTAATCAAAAAATCATTGTTGAATCGCCTAAGGTATCCAACAAAGTATATATGATTCACCCGTGATAGACAAATTTTTAAAGTTAGTACACCATGGTGAATCAGAGACTACAAATAGATGAAATTCGAAAAAATTCTCAGTAGGTAGTATAGTCTCAACACATTTTGAAGTTTTAGACTTCAGTTCAATTTTTAACTCCTCCTTTGATGGTAAACATTTAGGATCTATGAAAGGAGTTCTTCAGAATAAGAGTTCTCTTGATCGATAACAACTACTGAGTTATTGTCTCACAAGGCATTCACTATATCTTGTATCATGCATCATTAGAATCTGCAAAGTATGACAAGCAATCTTCTAGAGAGTGGAAAAAATCAGTTTAGAGGGGATCGTTTTCCACATTGAGGATTGTGATGATATACTCAAGAATTCCTTCATCTTCTCTTAGAATAATGGGAAACATGCTTTCTTGCTCTTCATCTTGGTAAGAGTTAGTCATCACCAGATGCATCTTGCCTTGCCCTGCATAGGTAGATTGAGAATCAGTAGGCGAAGATTTAAGGAGAAGACTCAATTCCTTGATACTAATCAGTAGAGGCTTTGTATTGTCAATGGATGATTGTTCAAATGGTGGCCTCCACTGGGTAGTTTCAAATACCAAAGTCATATCAAGTGAGTCATCCATCTCCCTAATCAAATCATCATTTAAATCAGGGGAGTGGGCCGAGAACACCTCAAAAGAGTCATGTGGTTCAATTGGAGGGAAATCATCATCCACATTTAAATCAAACATGTCAGATGAGTGGAGTAGATCATTTTGGTCGATAACTTCCTGTACCTCGTGATCATTTACCTAGACCATATTTAAAATCGATTCCAGGGAATTTTAGGTTGTAAATTCATTATTGTCATCCCACTCCTCATCATTGTCTAATTTAGTACAGTTCATAAGTGAGTTGAAATCACTTTCCTCACACTGTGTTTCTAGAGGATCAAAGTATGGATTCAAGGCTGTTATATTTTCCATGAAAGGGTTGATCATGTTAATGTCGTGGATATCGTCAGCATCTTTTGACTATTTGCTCATGTCAAAAAAGATATTGCACTCCAAAGTCATGTTTCCAAAAGATAAACTCGTTACTCCATTCCTACAATTAATTATGGCATTTGATGTAGCTAGGAATGGACGACCAAGGATGATAGGGATCTAAGTGCTCATATCTAAAATGGGTTGAGTATCCAGGACGATAAAATCTACAGGATAGTAGAATTTATCAACCTAGACCAGTACATCCTCGATTATCCCTCTCGTTACACGGACCGAACGATCAGCAAGTTGTAATGTGGTCCGGGTGGGTTTTAATTCACCAGACTCAATTTTTCGTATACCGAGAAAGGAATCAATTAACGATTGCTCCCAAGTCAAGAAGTGCATGCTCTATCTGATGATTCCCAATTATACAGGTGATAGTTGGGCTACCGGAATCTTTAAATTTTTATGGCACATCTTGCTTGAGGATGACACTCACTTTTTCTGTCAGAAAAATTTTCTGTTGAATAGTTTATCATCTCTTGGTTGTACATAAATCTTTCAAAAATTTGGCGTAAGAGGGGATTTCTTTCACGACGTCCAACAGAGGAATGTTGACTTTCACTTGTTTCAACACCTCTAGAATATCTTATGAGTTAGCTAGAGGTTTTGGTGCAATCAACCGTTGGGGAAATGGCGCAATCAACTTACTTTGAGGTTCTGGTTCCAACCCATGTGGAGTATTACTAGGTCTATCATTCTCATCTACTTCTGGGTCCTTAGACTTTTCAGCCCTTACCGAAATAGATTTATCAATTGTCTTCCCACTCCTAAGAGTGGTGATAGACTTAGTTTATTCCATCTGATTTGAAGAACTTGGGTCACTGATTTCGTATTGCGGTTTAGGGTTAGGGAGAGGTTGGGCCAGAAGGATCCTTTTCTCCCTAATTGAATTTTTTATCTCACGCCCTTATAAGGCCTTTGAAAGGTCTTCAATGACTTACAATATACTTTGATTGAGAAGCTCTTGGTTTTTAATATGTTTTAAGATCAGATCCTCTTGAGGGTTCTTTTGATTCAGAAATTAGTTAAGGATCTCTTGAGGAGTAGTCGTTTGTCCATTCCTCCAACTAAAATTTGGATGGTTCCTTCAGCTGGAGTTATATGTATTTGAGGCGGGTCCACTAAAAGGTCTTTGGTAGTTGTTTTGGACATTCGGTTGCTCATTCAGAATTTCTTAAAAAGTAGGTATTGTTGGGAAATTTTCAGTTGTATGAATGTTGCAAGCACAAATACCGCAAACAACTTCCTTAGCCTTATCCTTCTTAAGTTCCATGGCCTCGAGTTTCCTTGTGAGACTGGCCACTTTAGCATTTATATCATTTTCCTCTTTCAACATGTATATTCTGCCCTTCTCCTTTGATTGAATAGGCTTCGAAGTGGTGTTGGGTCTTGGGGAGATGTCCCATGATTGTATGTTTTCACCAAGTTTGTCAAAAATAATCCACACATCGTCGACATCTTTGTTCATGAATTCCCCATTGCACATTGTCTCAACCTTTTAGCACATGAAAGATGTTAGTCCATCATAGAAGAAAGTTGTTATGCACCACATTTCAAAACCGTATTGTGGGCATGAACTGACAAGATCCTTGAACTACTCCCAACATTGGAAGAATGTCTCATCTTCCTTTTAGGAGAAGTTCATGATTGACTTTCTGATGGTATTCGTCTTATGGTATGGGAAGAATTTCTTTATGAACTCCTTTGTCATGTTATTCCATTTACCAATAAATCATGGACGTGCAACCACGTCTTAGCTTTTTCTTTTAAGGAGAAGGGAAAGAGTTTTAGCCTAATTGTGTCCTCAAAACACATTAGGAATATATAAAGTGGCTATTATCTCATCAAACTCTTTCAAGTATAGATATGGAATTTCAGATTCTAGTTAATGGAACTTTGGAAGGAGTTGGATTACTCCCGGCTTGATATTCATATTTCCGGTACTTTTTCAAATAATCATATAGGAAGGTGTACTCACCCCCACCAGTTGTAAGAAATCTCATAAAGTACGAGGCGGGGTGCATTGTGCACGTCATTCTCATCCTGAATTTCCTCAATTGGAGGTTGATGTTGGTTTGTAGGTTTATTTGCAGCCATCACTTTATTGACTCTGAGGATCTCAAGGGGTGTCCAATCTTGTGATGGATAGGTAGCCCTTCAACCAATCCTCCTTCACTTAAGAGACGTCGAGTATTTTCACGAACCCACTTGGGCATGAAACACTTGAAGCCTTCAAGTAACTAAACCTAAACCTAGAAAAGAAAACTAGAAAAACTAAAACAATTAAGAGATCTAGAATAGAAAAGAGAGAGAGAGAGAGAGAGAGAGAGAGAGAGAGAGAGAATTGGAAAGAAGTTACCAGATTGAAGATTGTTATGTTAGAATCCTATAAAACAAAAAATCAAGTTAGATTCTAAAAACAAGTTCATAAAAAATTCCTAAACTAAAAATAAAACAAAAAGTTAATCCTAATTTTAATACCAATTAATCTCAGAAACATAGCCGTAGTCCCCGGCAACGGTGCCAAAAACGTGTTCACAACCCCAAGTGTAAGGTCATGATGTAGTAATAATCTCAGTGAGACCGATGTCGAATCCACAGGGACTAATCTTATACGTTTCTGAAAGTGACTAGAACTAGAACTAGAGAAATATATAAACTATCCAAAATAAGGAAGGAATTGTGAATATTGTGATTGAACTATCAATTTAAAGGTGGGAAGTAGGTTGCTAAGGATCCACTTATAGAAATTGAGATGCTACCTTGCTTCGTTTAAGAGATCCAACTGGAATCAGAGTCCTATCTTATCCAGTTGAACCAAGAGATGATCGAATCTCTGAACTTCTCATTGATCCAGTCTTAAAGGAGGAGAATTGTGAGGATTTGGAAGGGATTCCGTCACCCAACCTTTTGCTCCACTCCTTAAACCCTAGAAGATGCCTAGGTCCTAGGGACTCCTATTTATAGTTGTGAAGTCTCATCTTAAGCAACTCCTTGAAATTTTTGGAAACTGCCTTAAGTTACGTACTCCACATAAGTCCCACGTTACGCTTTGGTTGGACTGAAGTTGGGTTCAGTTGAACCAAATTAAAATAGAAAATCACACTTTCTCGTTGGACAATTCTACACGATTTTAGTGGGACCGGAGTTGATGCTGAAAATTCTTGTGTAGAAAATCTGTCAAATTTAGGTCGGACTGACTCTAACCGAAGTCTCCAACTGAAGTAGTTCAGTCGGACCTAAGTTGGCTCAGGTCGGAACAAAACGTCCTATTTTCTGCTGCGGATTCTGCATTCTTTTAAGTCCTTTCTTCATCCTTTGTACTTAGTTTCCTTGGATCTTTAACATATGAATTCTTCATTCTTGGTCTCCTAAAATCCATCTTTTGCCTTGTTGATTCTTGAGCTTTAAATCCATGTTTTTAGCATTCTTTTCAATTCAAGCTCTCAGATTCACATTGTAAAACAAGCATGTATAAAATATACCATTAAGTCTTATCATGTTCATAAAACCAAGATATAAATAGGAGAAAATATGGAATATTTGATATTCAACAAGCTGCGGTTTTCTCCCTCAAAACATTATAGAGGAACTCATCCACGAGAAATAAACAGATCGAGGATAAGGCCTTCTCATCAAGAGTATTCCATTCATCATCAGTCATAGTAGATTCTCTCCTCAAGAGCACCATCCTTACCTTACTTCGTTAAGGAACTAATCATCTTGATCTTCCATAACTCAAAGTTATTTTTCCTTGAGTACTTCTCAATATCACACCTAGTGCTTCCCATTGATGTTAATCCCACAGATTCAAAACTGTGTCTCAACGATTACTCTGATACCACTTGTTGGGGATTGGGTTGCGGAATCACACAAAGATGGATCTAGGATAGCAATCCGAGAGCACCAAGTAAACACAAGAGAACACAAAGATTTAACGTTGAAAACCCTTTCCGGAAAAAACCCCAACACAAAGCGGTAGAAATTGACTATGAAAGCATAAATTACAAAGAGAAAGGATTTACCCGATTCGAACAACCTCGAATCTCACCCTTTGCTACACCCTTTAAAACCCTAGAACTATTTAGAAAACCTCTGAAATAGTTTAGGAAACCTTGCAATATCTTAAAATTCCTCTAGGAGCACCCTAGGAAATCCTATTTGTAGTTGGAGAACTTCAACTTTCGCACCGACTTGGAATATCTGGAAACTGCCTCAAATTTACGCATTCCATGCACAATCTACATAACCTCCGACTAGTCGAACCATAGTTCGGGCTAATCGAAGGACACTTCGACTAGTCGAACTTGTCCTTCGACTGGTCGAATTTCTCGGAAGTTCTAAAGTAAACTGTTGTTGGATTTTCATCTGAATTTCCTTAGGCTTGTCGAATTTTCCTCAAATTTAAGACATCTATTAATAACACACATGGAAAAAAAAAATTTCAAGTTATTATATCAGTAGTGTTTCCATCCTTGAGTAGGATTTTTCAATTTTTATCAGAAGAAGCAATCGATCGAGTTTCTATCTTGGTTTAATTCGTGAATTCTCGTATTATCTCCATCTTTCATTCTTCGTACTATCAACTAGGATTTGTCATAAGCTTGAAAGAAAATCACAGCCTAAAATCATGTGCACTTTTTCAGGCCATTAGTCGAGCTGTGGCATAAAATTTTGTCCCATGTCTGTGGTGACAGTGGCCTTCTCTTGCCTCCAAACTTACAGCACGTGTAGTCGATAGAAAGCGAGCTTGCTTTCTTCTCACGTTTCCCTTCAGCCAATCGTATTTACAGCATTATTTTATGGGACGCGGATTTCATCCTACCACCGCCCGCCCGGACCGTAAGCGTCTTATCCACACCGTTTATCATTTTTCTCGAATCATTTTAAGATATACTCCTAAAAATGAGGCAGGTCCAAGGGTTAAGTGGACCATAAATTGGGTATTGAATGTCCACCATTAAAAACTTCTTGGAAGCAAGAAGTTTTGGATCAAGCTGATATTTGTTTTTTCACTTCATCCAAGTCTACATGACCTTATGAATAGGTTGGATGGTAAAAAAACCTCATAAGTTGGATGATAAAAAAACATAAAGGTGACCCTTAAAAAGGTTTTAACGGTGGATGTCATTATCACTACAGTTTCCTTTGGTGTGGTCCACTGGAGCTGTTTATCTGCCTGGATTCTAGGATCACACTTTGCGATGATCTGAGAAAAGTGTTGAACGGCATGGATAAAATAGTTAAATCAGGGTAGGACACACAGATCCCTGACTAGATAGATTATTGTCCCGCGGGGTAGGATGCAATACCGTCTAATTTTATGGTGATTTTAATGGATGCAGATTGCGTCCTACCCCTGCCGGGATGCGGAAAAAGACGGACTAGTCATGTTCATTTCTGATTGGCTGACACTATAGGGCCCACGAGTGAGGAGGTTCACAACGCATTACACACCGTTAGGCCTTGTACAACTCGACCCCGATTAAAAAATTAAAAAAAAAAAGCCCAAAAATCCCTCGGACTCCCTCTCTCTCTCTCTCTCTCTCTCTCTCTCTCTCTCTCTCTCTCTCTCTCTCTCTCTCTCTCGATTTCCTTACCTCCTCGATTTCTCTCCTTTCTCTCTTGGATCTCTCTTTCCTTCCCTCCCTACATCAATCTTTCCCTTCCATCTTAGATTTCCTGCGCCTTGTCTCTCTACTTTTCTCCGAGAAATGCCGCACCGAATCATCCCAGGGAAATGCCGCACCGAATCGTTTCTATCACTCTGCAGCAACTTTCAAGAGGTAATATACAATGTTTTTGAAATCAGAATATTTAAGATTTGTAATTTTTGAAATTTTAGGGATTTTAAAATTTGGGGGTTTAGGGATTTAACTACTTGTATGGTTTTGGAAAATTCTCCTTTATGAAAATCTTCGTTTAAAAAAATGGTTAGAAAATATAGGAGGGAAGGAAAGAGAGATCCAAGAGAGAAAGGGAGAGAAAGGGAGGGTAAACAAGTACCTCTCTATTACTATATTCTATTTGAGGTGCGTTTGGATGCTCACTTCAACTGAATTGCAATAAATTCTATTCGATACCTAAGAAAATTACTAAAATAGAGGTGGGATGAAATGGGTCTATCCCCACTTGTTCATTTCCACTTTATCGATTTGTAACACACCATAATTCAATCCAATTCAGCATCCAAACACATAATCAGTGAAATCCCACCATTTTTGCATGCTAACTATTCGATGAAATGTGTAAACGTGTCTTAGAAGTTTTATGCAGTTCCGTCCTCACCCTGCATGTGCAAACATGTAATGCAATTGAGATTGTTGGTCTGGTGGGCCACAATGTAGATGATTTGTGGCCAAAAGGTCATGGTGATTGGACAACTGCAACCGTCCATTTCGTTGTGAGTTTCACCTTTTATATGTGCACCATTGCTCCATCTAAACTATCCCTTTTTAAGGCACCGATCGCCTTGATTTTTGGATATGGCCCATCCCTATGGTGTACCTCGAATTTGCCAGTCTTACTCATAGCATGCTAATTCACATGTATAAATTAACATGTCTGCAAACGCGTTCCTAAGCATCACGACATGCATGTATCATTGTAGAATCCCTCATTGTGGATTATCGATCCTTTGTTCATTGGTAATGCTTGGCCTGCTTATTAGTTTGATGAGATGCTTGATCTAATTGTTTAAGAACCAAAATGTGATGCCTACTCATGGGATTAGAATTTTGTGCCATGTGTGTGAGATTTTGTTGTTCATTAGGTGGCCCACCGCATGTGTATGTACTATCACCTAGAAATCAGGTTGGTCCATTCATATACAAGAATTGGTGGAAATTAACGAGGGAAGGGTTATCCATTTCTACTTTTGTAGGTTATGGAATATCTATTTATGAAGAACAAACTCGCTTGATGGCATAAAATCAGATAGGTGGCACCAATATCTAAGGGAAATGGATGACTAAAAGGAATTGAACATGTTTAGCATTTGATGTACAAGTGTGGTCCATCTAACAACCGGACCAACCTGATTTTCAGGTCATGGCATATACACCGTTTGGTTGATATCATGAGTGACCTAAATCTCATTCATGCATGCCATATCCCAGCATGTTAGGAGTGTGTAGTTGGGCTCCTTCAAGAGATTGCAACATTTTCTATTGTTGGAAGTTGGAACATCTTCTATGATGTTTTTTCATAAGCTTATGAGGTATCATAAATGCAATCTTTAGGTTTTCAGTTCAACGATCCAATCATTGATATTATAGGGCCCACTGTAGATACAATGTGCTAAAAATAGGTTGTTTCACTCCTTAATGGGGAACAAAAGGTGCACAATAGGGTAATACAGATATCTAGACATCCATTTGTTTTGAAAATAGGACCACCTGAGGTGTGAAACAGCTTCACTTTCAGGGAGAGACTCTCCATCTGATTGATGGGTATTCCCAACCTAAGTTTTTTAATGTTGTTGTCATGGAATGGTTATGTTTTACAATGAAGCAGTCTTGATTTATTGCAATTCCAACATGCATGTGGACGGCCCATGGTACAAAAATCACCCCAATCAGAGAATCCTAGCTATCCGATTAAACACGTTTTCTCTATGAATGTGGACTTCAAGTCATTTTTATTTCACTATCCATTTGTGGTCTGCACATTAGACAAGATTGCTTGTTCATTGTGGTTTCTGTGCCATGGGTGATCCTTGGTAGTGCCCGCAGATGGACTGTCTAGATTTGTTGAACCTTCAATCAAGACCTGATCATCATGCAAGTTGGCATGATGGCATTGGAATCTTTTGGTGTACAACTATTATATTTGAGCATTTAAGCAATTTGAACTTGGATGCGGATGGATCTATCTGCAGGTAGAAACTTCATTTCTGAAAATGCATATGAAGATGTCATTAGTCATATGAAGGATTTATCTGTTGAAGCTGGTGGGAAGGGCACATCCAAGAAACCATGTCCGACACTTAAATTATTAGCATACAAACTACGACTATGGCATATTGTCTCAATTTAACAAATTGTAACCCTTTCGGTTGTATCCAAACAAGTAACTTCACAACACAATGAAAGGAGCTATCATCCAGTGAAGGAATCTCCCAAGGATAGGGAGTGGAAAATGGATCAAGAGAAGATCCCAACAATCAGCAACACTTATATATGGAAAATCCGAACCTGTCAATTGGTGGGGAACAGTTTTTTCTTCATTCAGAAAGAAAGACAACAACTTTACACATTCCACCACAAGAAGGGCTACTGTTTTTATTTTTTTATTTTTATGGTTAGGAATTTACAATCTAGAAGATTTTTAGTGCATGGGCCTGCCAGTGTGGTTCATCATATCAACTGTTGGATCATATCAAGATGAATTGCAGAATCTCTTGAGCTTTATTCATCAATATGGGCATATGGGCTTTTCCAATTATTTATTTATTTTTTAAATAAATTGCAACAACTGAGCATCTATAATTCTTGGGATGAGATAATTTTCACTGCTGACCACATGGTAATTTTAGGATGTCATCAGACATTGAAATTTGTAGGCCTTGCATATTTCCTATTTCGTAGACTAAGCTAATTTGTTTGTAGGACACATCCCAAAACAATTATTCACTGCTTGGTTTGCTTTTCATAAAAATTAAAAAATTAAAAAATTCAAGAAGTAAACCTTTTAAGAAAAAAAAAGGATACACATTATACAAAATGATGATTGTGTTTTCTGTTGCAGTACTAGTGAGAGTTGTAATCATCTGTTCTTTGAATGTAACTTCACTGGTTGGATTAAATCCCTTATATTGCAGAAGATGTTTCCAATGAAATTCCTAGTATTATTTCGGCCGCCTCTTCCTGTCAAGTGGGAGAGGTTCTTGGAAAATTTTGTTTCCTCTTGGCAGTGTGGATCATACAGCAAGAACGCAATCTCAAAAATTTCAAAGCTAAGGCCACCGCCAGGGAGAATCTTCCACCAGAACATTGAGATGTTTGAGAAAGATACATGTTCACCATGCCATGCAGTATTTTTTTTATTTGAATCTCCCTACAGTTTACCACCAGCAATGTCAGATTCATATAAAAATCAGCCCAGACTCCATCCTTCAAGCCAAGTTCTATGTTACATCATGCTTTCAGATATCAGGGCCACTTTCATGTGCTGGTCCCTTTCAAATTCATGTCCTGGTCCGTTTCAAATTCTATAAGGAAATCAGCCTTGTTATTCACCTCTCTTCTCTTCACTAGTGAGAAAGAAATCTCTGCACAGCTACCCAGGTCTCACACTTCCTCAACATATCAGGGATGCTCCACAGATACTGATCAGTGGAGCACAGTTAATTGCATTAGATGAATTCAGACAAGTGTTGTAAATATTATTCTCTGTTTCATAGCATAAAATACAAAACAAACAACGGTTCATTATCATCCATCTAGATTCTAGCTGTTCAATCAGTCCAACCTACTCCTAGGCTATTGTGTAGAAATTGAACAGCTAATTTGGATACCATGACATAAGTTATTCATCTCTTTGTAAGTTGATAGCATAGCTAGATCATTCTGTGCAGATACTAGAATTTGATTTCACCTTTATAAATGTGCACTGTTTGTGGATATGGTTTGAAGATTTTCTTCATTAGACTGAGTTATGCTTGTCGACCATATTGTGGTCACAGTGACAAAGCCTTTTTCCGTGGGCATCAATGCAATGGAAAATGGAGAGCCAAGATTAAGTAGAAAAAAAAAAAAAAACCTTCCAATCATCATTTTGAAACAGCTACCAAGATAAAAATAAATTGACTGTACAAAATCTACAGAGCCACAAATTATTAAACTGGCAACACATCCACACCGAACGTCCTTAAAGTCTACTTCTTGGACCTGCACAAGAATGAAAAAAATATAAAATTAAAGGTTATTCTTCAAACCTACAATCTTCATGACATGTAAATGAAAATAAGCATTCATACTAAGAATTTGAAACTACGGATAGGAAATACATGTCAACATGACTAGCACCCGCTCGCAATGATTGAAGAAACGCAATGATTGAATTTGGTAGTGGAGAACCTCCTAATGTAGAAAATTGAAAAGTGGGCTTTAGGAGCCAAATTGCAGATGCGGCAATTAAATGCTTACATTTTTTTTAACTTTGGAGGGTTCAAATGATCATGATACTCATAACCATTTTGAAAATGGTGAACCTTCAACTAGCATATTTATATGCTTATCCAAACCTGCTTTTTCCCTGACCCGTTTGTGGATGGAACAAAACCCAATAACTGCATTAGGAAAAAGATTAGTGCTCACCTTTGACAAAATATTGGAACATATGTGATGCTCTTCCCATCGATTAATTCTTGTCAGATTGTTGTGATGACAACTGCATAGAAATTTCACATATAAATAAAGAAGATATCTCAAAATATGAAATTTAAAAAGGTATGTTCAATATATTTTTTCTTTAAAATGATTAATTTTACCTGGTTACACACAACTCTTTCTTGAGAAGATAATTGTGGGTTACTCAAGAGAAATTGTTGATTCGAGTTGATGGTTAAATAGCCACAAGCAACAAAAGGGCCACTCGTGGATCCACTAGGACCACTCCCATGATTAAAAAGGTTTTGTTGAAACATGTTAAGATTAGCTGGTTGGTATTCACGCTGAGGCAATAATGATGCATCGATGGATCTACCAGGTAATCAAAGAGAACTCATCACCATACTCTGTGAACTCTAATAAAAGTAAAAGGGAAATTTAAAACTATAACAACATAAACATATGCCATGACAAGCTTTACAAAACAAGTTTCGAGTAATACCTCATTGAAATGACACATTAGGGTGAACGTAAATTGATAATTTGAAGGTTGAAATGCTTGGGCCATTTCCTGTCTCTCTTGATTTGCTTTTGTTTGAGCAATAGGATTTCGAAATCTTTTCTTCCGTGCTTTATCTAATGGATTTTTATATGTACGATGATTGCCCCTAACTTTAGGCTTTACTTTAATCCCTTGTATAGTTTGTGAACTCAAACTATCCACAAAAGTAAATGCTTTTTTCAATCGGTTCACGGCACGCGCTTTTAGTATCCACATTTACAATTGGCTTAGGATGTGTGCTTTTAATATCTACATTTTCAGTTGGCTCAGATTGTACACCTTCAATTTCAGTATCTACACTTTCAGTTGGGTCTGAGCATGCATGTTCAATATCTACACTATTGTCAATAACTTGATAAGAGTTTAGCGGAAGTTCCTTGATCCTTTTCATGCATTCCATCACTTCATCATGAAATTTATCACAATATCTATCAGCAAATTTGAAGACCTCCTCATGTTCTCCAACTATTGCTGCAATTTTAAGAAGTTTGTGAGACATATATTTGTACTGCTTGCCTGATACAATATTGCAGTTATCTTGTATTGTTAATGTAGCCGCTTCTTTAGCAAAACCTACCTTTGCATCTCTATGCTATCTTTTCAAAATATAACAAGGAGGAAGCACCTTTATATTATAATAATCTAAACCTTTTAATGCATGACTATACAAGATGCTC
This sequence comes from Magnolia changhungtana, assembly GCA_030180095.1. Lineage (NCBI taxonomy): Eukaryota > Viridiplantae > Streptophyta > Magnoliopsida > Magnoliales > Magnoliaceae > Magnolia > Magnolia changhungtana. Next base: position 4,100,512 of record JASAUF010000612.1, on the reverse strand, counting down.
ACAAACTCAAACTTGCGGCAGCTAGACGTCACTATATTGTCTAGCGAGTCAAATTTAACAGTGCGTCCTTCAACTTTATCGTTATCAGTAACTCGAAATTCCGCAATTGTGCTAACCTCACCACATTTAAAAAGAGAATGATTAAGAATTTTCTTAAAATCATTTTGAAATTTTTCAAACACTTTCGGAGTGTATGCATTTGCTGCTTCCTTTAGCATTTTTATATCAAGAACCAATATCGGGGTACTTTGCCTCATTTTGAAATTAGTTATGGCTTCTTCGTATCGTCTATGAGCCAGCACTCGCTCGTAATGATTGAAGAAATGCAAGAGGTTGTATTTAGAGTTCAAATATCTTTTCAAAATATTTTTCATGCTCTCGCTTCGCTACGTACTCTTTATGTCAGCACAGAATGTATTTCTTCCATAAACCAAAGCCTATTTTTCTTTTTCTTTAAACAAATTCTGTAGCCACTTGTTTTGCATTAAATCATACTTTTTGAGCATTTTATTCCATGCTGTTAGAAACTCTTCCTCATCCTCATAATCATATACACACCTACTAAAATCATATTCGAAACTTTTTGAACCTTTAAATACATTGTTAAGGTGCTTTGCAGCATTTTGGTAGATATGCCAGATACATAGGCGGTGATATATTTCTGGCATCATTGTAGCTATTGCATTGGCCATTGCAGCATCTTGGTCTGTGAGAATTGTCATTAGTTTCCTTCCAGATATCGCACCTAAAAATGTTTCAAACAACCACTTAAAAGATTCAATCGTTTTATCATATAGTAATATCACACCAAATATTACAGTTTGCTTATGATGATTTATCCCAATAAATGGAGCAAATGGCCGTCCATAACTATTTATTCTGTATGTTATATCAAAGCAAATCACGTCCCCAAAAACACTATAATCCATTATTGACTTCCCATCTGCCCAAAACATTTTTGTAATCAAATCATCTTCATCCACTTGTATTGCATAAAAGAACGATGGATCATTTACTTGCATTTTCTAAAAGTATCGTAAAACAGCTCCTGCATCAGCTTTTTCCATTGCTTTCATTCGCTTCCTTTGTAAGTAATTTTTGTAATCAATGTGAAACCTATATTCTCTCGCCCTCCAGATTGTTTACTAAAATATTCTAAAGCCGCTTTAAGTGGTATACCTGAAGCTTCCATCATCTCTGCTTCAACTTTTTAATCATCAGTGAAGCCTCTCTGTGACCTTAACATGTGCACTTTTGACGGTGTAACAACTTCATGGTTATGCTCTTCAATAAATTTAATCACTTTGTACCTTCCATTTACTTGAAGCTTAATAATCATGTTTGCTTGACATTGAGTTCTAGTATTCGGACAGGTATTTTTTTAGACGATATCTTTCTTTTCACTCTTTCAACCTTCTTTAGAACAACAAAACTGCCTCTTAATCATGATATTATCGTCTAATTTTTTTGTCCAATTTTTCCTAATACTGAATCCCGTTTTTCTAGTATATCTATTGTAAAATTTATATGCACTCTCATCAGAACTTAACTCCATTCCTAGTTCTAGTTTTTCATCTAACTCCTCGTCAAAACTAAAATCCATTCCCACTTATGGTTCTTCATCTAGCTCCTCATTTGTCTGGACCCGTACAACTTGTCTTGCCTTATGGTTGTCTACCTGCTGATTTGCTTGTTGATCATATATTTCAATATCAAACTGTAGCCTTCAACATGATTGAGAAAATAGTTGACTCTCCCGAATATAATCATCCATTTCACCAATTAGCCTTCAAAAGAAAAAGGTAAAACCAAATAACAGGAGACTTTGAACAAAACCAACATGTACTACAAAAACAAAACCCACTGAACAAATTTTTATTTTTTTTAACAAAGTAAACATTTAAGCATCATATGCAACAAGAGTATCGAATAACTCCTTATAAACAACGAACTTCTTTTTTCTTTTTCTTTTTTTTTTCTTTTTTTTTTCTTTGTAAATGCATATAATAAAGAAATATGATTTCATAAAAGTTCAGAAAGAAAAAGAAAAAAATACAATACTTCTTTTTCTTCTTTTTTTTTTTCTTCTTTTTTTTTTTTGTAAATGCATATAGTAAAGAGAGATGATTTCATGAGTGTAGAAAAATATATTAGAAAAAAGTACAAGATAAAATGGAAATGACAAGTAAAGAGGAAAAAAGCCAACTACCTTATGTAGTTAAAATATTGATTAGCAAGGGAACCTGTGAATCTCTTGAAGGAACCCAACTACGCACTCCTAACATGCTGGGATATGGCATGCATGAATGAGATTTAGGTCATTCATGATATCAACAAAATGGTGTATATGTCGTGACCTGAAAATCAGGTTGGTCCAGTTGTTAGATAGACCACACTTGTACATCAAATTCTAAACATGCTCAATTCCTTTTAGTCATCCATTTCCCTTAGATATTGGTGCCACCTATCTGATTTTATGCCATCAAGCGAGTTTGTTCTTCATAAATAGATAATCCAGAACCTACAAAAGTAGAAATGGACAACCCGTCTCTCGTTAATTTCCACCAATTCTTGTATATGAATAGACCAACCTAATTTCTAGGCCATAGTACATACACATGCAGTGGGCCACCTAATGAACCGCAAAATCTCACACACATGGCACAAAATTCTAATCCCATGAGTAGGCATCACATTTTGGTTCTTAAACAATTAGATCAAGCATCTCATCAAACTAATAAGCAGGCCAAGCATTACCAATGAACAAGAGATCAATAATCCACAATGAGGGATTCTACAGCGATACATGCATATCGTGATGCTCGGGAAGACGTTTGCAGACATGTTAATTTATACATGCGAATTAGCATGCTGTGAGCAAGACTGGCAAACTCGAGGTACACCATAGGGATGGGCCATATCCAAAAATCAAGGCGATCGGTGCCTTAAAAAGGGACAACTCGGATGGAGCAATGGTGCACATATAAAAGGTGAAACTCACAACAAAATGGACGGTTGCAGTTGTCCAATCACCATGACCTTTTGGCCACAAATCATCCACATTGTGGCCCACCAGACCAACAATCTCAATTGCATTACATGTTTACACATGCAGGGTGAGGACGGAACTGCATAGAACTTCTAAGACATGCTTACGCATTTCATCGAACAATTGGCATGCCAAAATGGTGGGACTTCACTAATTATGTGTTTGGATGTTGAATTGGATTGAATTATGGTGTGTTGCAAATCGACAAAGTGGAAATGAACAAGTGGGGATAGACCCATTTCATCCCACCTCTATTTTAGTAATTTTCTTAGGTATCGAATAGAATTTATTGCAATTCAGTTGAAGTGAGCATCCAAATGCACCTCAAATAGAATATAGTAATAGAGAGGTACTTGCTTACCCTCCCTTTCTCTCCCTTTCTCTCTCGGATCTCTCTTTCCTTCCCTCCTATATATTCTAACCATTTTTTTTAAACAAAGATTTTCACAAAAGAGAAATTTCCAAAACCATATAAGTAGTTAAATCCCTAAAACCTCAAATTTTAAAATCCCTAAAATTTCAAAAATTACAAATCTTAAATCTTCTAATTTCAAAAAATTGTATATTACCTCTTGAAAGTTGCTGCAAAGTGATAGAAACGATTCGGTGCGGTGTTTCTCTGGGATGATTCGGTGCGGCATTTCTCGGAGAGAAGCAGAGAGAGAGTGTGTGAGAAATCTAAGATGGAAGGGAAAGAGAAATGCAGGGAGGGAAGGAAAGAGAGATCCGAGAGAGAAAGGAGAGAAATCTGAGAAGGATGTAAGGAAATAGAGAGAGAGAGAGAGAGAGAGAGAGAGAGAGAGAGAGTGCTCGAGGGATTTTTGGATAGGATTTTTGGGGTTTTTTTTTTTAATTTTTTAATCGTGGTCGAGTTGTACAAGGCCTAATGGCGTGTATGCGCCGTGAAGCTCCTTACTCGTGGGCCCTATAGTGTCAGCCAATCAGAAACGAACACGACTAGTCTGTCTTTTTCCGCGTCCGGCCGAGGGTCAGATGCAATCCGCGTCCGATTTTAATGGAAATGGATTGGCTACTCCCCTGACACCAGCCAATGGCTAGTGGTCAGTGCTATGTGCTCCCCACCATGATGTATGTGTTTCATCCATTCCATACATCTATTTTTACGGATCATTTTATGTTAGGATTCCAAAAATGAGGTATATCCAAATCTCAAGTGGACAACATTACAGGAAACAATGTTGAATGAGGGACCATTAAAAACATTTTAGGGGTAATAAAAGTTTTGGATCAAGCTGATCTTTGCCTTTTCTCTTCATCTAGGCCTGTATGATCTAATCAACAGATTGGATGTCAAATAAACAGTATAGTGGGCCTTAGGAGGATTCTAATGGTGGATATCTAATCACTATTGTTTTCATGTGGTGCGATCCACCTGAGATTTATATCCCTCTCATTTTGGGGATCAAACCATAAAATTATTTGCAAAAACGAATGATCGGAATGAATGAAACACATACATCATCGTGGAGCCAAAGAGCACCGACCATAAGTCACGGAGGTGGCAGGGGGAGTAGCCAATCCGTTTCCGATATTAATACTATTGGATTGGTGTACCGCACACCAGCGATATGGCTGATGTTTTGACGTCACCGAGCTCTGTGGGTCCCCTCATGAGGTATGTTTTATATTCCAACTGTCTTTTCATCTGGGCCTGAACAGAAAAATAAGACAGGTCACGGAATATCAGTGGACCACACTTCAAAAGCAGTGAGGGATTGAACGTCTACCATTGAAACTTTTTGAGGTCCGGAAGTTTTGGATCGATGTGATATTTGTTTTTCCCCTTCATCCTAGTCTACGTGACCTTTACGAACAGATTGGATGGAAAATAAAATCTACTGTAGCCGCCCTAGGAATGTTTCAACGGTGAGAATCATTGTCCCACTGCTATTTTTGTGTGTTCTACTTAAGCTCTGGATATAATCATTTTTGATATCATACTTTAAAATCATCTTTAAAAAAAATAGATGAACGGTGTGAATATAATAAAAACATTATTTTTGGGTCACGTAACTTTGATCTCTTCGTGCAACTTGGAGCTCGAGGACCTACAACACTCGTCTTCGCATGACTCGTACCCACATCAGCCAATCCGCTTCCGATTTTCATATTACAGTGCCGTCACGTGGCGGCTTTCTAGCCATTGGATCTGACCGTTGCAGTTCGGGTGGAGCCATGCCTCATCCACTGTAGAGTTAACATATTCGGACCGGCCAGATTGGTAGACATGCATGCCACGTGTGACATGGATAGTACACCATATCTTTAAAATGGTGAGAACTATCACCACCATGGTCTTACTCTAATTTTATACAGGTAATTATTTGGTAATTATCTAATACTCCGTAACAGGGCGATGCAGATACCTATGCACTCACAAACTGCACACGTGGCATAATATTTGCTAGATAAGGCAGACAAATTACAAGTCCACTTGGATTCCAAACCCGAACTCAGATTGATTGAAAGATCCCAAATATCTGATTAAGGGACATTTTATTGCTGAATGGCTTTTGATCATCTTTAGTTTAAACCGTCCATTCAATGCCTAGCAATCGGCAAGATAAGTCAACATTTAGTATTTAATTTTTATGTTTCTGACCAAAAATAGTGGGGCCCAATATTTGGACGGATTAATTTAGTGGTCATGGATGTTGCTTCTACAATGATGAAGTGCATGCGTACGAACTATGACACTGTGCCAGAGTATTAAAGTCTTTCTCTTTTTAGTCCTATATGGATTCGGAGATATTCGAGTGAGGCTTCATATGGGGATGCATGGACCTTCCAAGTTGACTCCATCGTTGTTATCTTCCGGACCGGAATCCCCTACAGCACCAGTTGTACCTTGCGGGGAAAACGTCTGAGATATGTGGGGCCCACCTTGTTGTATGTATAACATCCACTCCACCCATAAGGTGATACTTCTAACGTAAAACGTACATCCTGAATCTCAACTAGAAAAAAAAAAACTTACGTGGCAACACTACGGAAAAAGAAATGTAAAATCAAGTCTAAGAACAATAAGATCGAGTGATGTGACTCCTATGAATTTTGGATATGGTTGATTCTTAGAATTTATATTCATCCTATAGAGAATCACCTGATGAATGGGTTGGATGGAATATAAACACCCAGGTATGGCCAAAACAAGCCTATAATTGGCAACCCCTTTTCATATTTCCCTGTGATGTGGCCCACTTGATCTTTAGATCAGAATAAAATTTCTCCCTAGTTTCTAAAATCAAGGTACACACATTATGGACGGAGTAGATTTTTCACACGCGCACTACGATGGGCCCTCAGAGCTTGGGTTGTATATGCCACTGCGGTACAGCAAGTGTTGTAGAGGATTTCGGTCAACTTCTTCCCGTCAAAACCACACCAGATAAATGAACCAGGTTTGCGGTGTAACTCCAAATCGAAACCAAATGTAGAAGGAAGAAAGCTAGTTGAAAGAAGGTGTGGGCAGAATGATTTCAGGGCCCACTTCATGCTTCCAACAGAGGTCACAAGGCTACCAAATGTATGGTGGGGTGGTGGAGAGCGTGGTGTCCTCTTCCGCTGACACCGGGGCGGTATCAGGAACGACTGTGGCCCATTCAAATGCTCTTCTCTACAATCTGTCGATCCTCAAAGATAAGGTGCAGCAGGTTCAGTCTCTCATAGACATCGTCGTCATTCCCGATCATGGTCCACAAGATTCTACAGCCATAGCTTTCACAGGGATGGGCAGCCTCATTCAAGAGATCATCGTCACCGCATCGTCCATGATGTACACTTGCCAGAAGATGGCCCTCGGTGGCGTTGTCCAGAATGGTAGGGATGAATTGAACCAACATCATCACACCAACGATGTTCCATCTCAACCAAACAACGTTATGGGCCATGTGATCCATGGAGATGATGGTGGTAGCAGTTTCTTTGAGAGATACAACGAAGACAATGATCATAATCACAATTGTAGCAAAGACAACGAAACGGATTTCAATCATGAGATTGAAAAGATGGATGGATTACCTGATTTTCCATTGATGATGACTGACGTTGTGGAATTGGATGCTGCTGAACTACTCGCCAAATACACCCACTATTGCCAAGTTTGTGGGAAAGGATTCAAGCGGGATGCGAATCTAAGAATGCACATGAGAGCACACGGGGATCAGTACAAGTCTAATGCAGCTCTGAGTAACCCCATGAAAGCGGGCCATGCCGACAACTCCTTAATCAGCTCCTCTAGAAAATATTCATGTCCCCAAGAAGGGTGCAGATGGAACAAGAAACATAACAAGTTCCAACCATTGAAATCGATAATATGTGTTAAGAATCACTACAAGCGGAGCCATTGTCCAAAGATGTATGTCTGCAACCGATGCAACCAGAAGCAGTTCTCCCTACTATCTGACCTCCGAACACATGAAAAGCACTGTGGGGATCTCAAGTGGCAGTGCACGTGCGGAACCACCTTCTCCAGGAAGGATAAGCTCATGGGCCACGTCTCGTTGTTCGTTGGGCATGCTCCAGCTGTGAACTTGTTCAGAGACCCAGGGAAATCCGACCATTCATGAGTGGAAGCTCCGCTCAGTGCCATGAAAGCCCTGCTGATCAGCTTGATTTGTGAGAGGAGAAGCTTTGTAAAGATGCTTGCATGTATGTGAGACTTTACACATGAGAATCAGAAAAATAATTAAGGTGCTACCAAACTTTTGTATATTCATATATATAATGTTAGGTTTACATGAAATATTAGCTTTGGCAATGAGATAGATTTAGATGTATAGAGGATCAAGGAAATGTATCAAGCTTGATTCCTCGAGCTGATTTCGGCGGGGTTTCATGATGGGTGACCCATGATTGAATCTTCTGTCCGAGCTGTAGGCAAGGTGGTTTCTTGGAAGCACTATCAAAAACACACACAGTGCATCATGGTCATCGCCATCTTCATGCTAACTAATTGTGGTTAGCTGCACGAATCATGTTCCAGCATTCTGCTGGTTTGAGGTGTGACCCAGGATCGAATCTTCTGTTTGGGCTGTTGGCAGGTTGATTTCTTCAAATCCCTGCAAAAACACACACATACATAATGGATTATAATCATCACCATCTAACCCTTAATTATCCTAACTAATTGGTTGGATATCGACTCTATCAAGTACCATATCCTTAGTTAAACCACAAATAATTAAAATGTTAGATTTTCAAGATTTAGGAGAAAGTGTGCATGGTAGGAGACTGCAAAGCGACTTGATTGAAAAGGAAAGAGGTAGGATGTGTTTTTTTTTTTTTTTTTTTCTTGCTAATTTTTCATATATGGATTGGACGCAAATACAGAACTTAACACCATTCGCCATAAACTCATCTTCACTAATTTGGGAGTCTGCTAAGGTATTATGTCAAGTCTTCTTTTCGCACCATGTTACTCTCAAAGAATCATCTCCATGTATGACCATGGAGATTCAAATTTCAGGAGTTGTTAATAACATTGTGCCAAGTTCTTTCAATCTTCTTTTGCAGTCAGCCATCCTTCCGTGATTATTAGTGCCTAGGTGCTTCCCGCAGCTGCTTGGCCTGGGCTATGGGCGTGTTATTTCTTTCTTGTAACGGGATGTTATTTACCCCTCTCTTACTTGTGTTTTTTTTTTTTTTTTTTAAATACTTTCTAGCCTTGTTGGTTTTCCTTCTCTTTGAAATAAAGCTCGCTTAATTTCCAAAAAAAAAAAAAAAAAAAAAAAAGGAAGAAGAAGAAGAAGAAGAAGAAGATGGGGCCTTTGCCAACCTGACACAGCCCTCCTTTAAAGGAGCTTTTTTTTTTTTTTTTTTTGGTTAGCTTGTTAGTACACCCCACTGTCAGTTGACACTTCACCGTTAGCCACCCCCGCTAGGGATCGATAACAAGACCTCTAGTGTTGAAACGAGGTATCTTTCACTCAGTCTACCACTTCTTTTAGAGGAGCTTGGGACGTCAATGAGAGCAAAACTCCCACGGACCGCGTTTATGTATATGTGGAAACATTGTTGTGTCTTTTTGTTAGCTTTCTCCCAAGATAACTGGAAGTGAAATGAGTTGGGTCCTTGCAGGTAGGAGATGTTAGTCGAAAGTCCAAAGGATAAAGATGTTATTGGTGTGAAGCGGGTCTACAAGACTCGATCCAGATGGTTCAGTTCAAAAATAAAAAGCAATGATTCATATCAACCATTTGAAATGCACCAAAGTCCAGGTACGTAGGACCTTTTCACTATTAAAAAAACCAAAAACAAAAACAAAAACCCACTAGCTGTAAGAGTTAGCCACAAGCATTGATTCCATGGCCGAGACACTGCATCTCTATATGGATTAGATGACAAAGTGCGTTTTCTTACCAGTGAACAGAAAGGGAAGAGGGAAGGAGATAGAATGGAAATAGAAATCTGTATATCGATTAGATGACGATGTGCTTTTTCCTTAGAAGCTGGTTGTTTTCTCAATTAATTTTGGAAAGCTAAAATGGAGGGGTGTGAATTTCATGTGGGGCCCAATGTGATGTACATGGCTTATCCACGCCCACCATCTGTTCTGCTAGATGATTTTAGGACATGAGCCAAAAACTGAGGAAGATAATCTCAAGTGGGCCACACCATGATGGGAATTGAATGCCTTTTTGGGAGGCCAGCAATTTTGCATCTAAGCGATATTTATGTTTTCCCTTCTCCATGTCTGTGTGTCCTTATGGACGGGATAGATGACAAATAAACAATCTTACGGGCCTTACGAGGAGAAAAACCTTTCAATGGTGGAGGTTTTACGGTTACTCTTTCTTCTGATGTGGGCCACTTGATCTTTAGATCTACTTTATTTTTGAGCCCATCCTTAAAATGTTCCAGTAAAACAGATGGACGTCATAGATATTTCACATATATCACAGTGGTTAGCCCTGTTTGGACAGGATTTCAAGGCGGAAATACTCCCTTGTTTTAAACCTACTGAATGAACTATTTCCTAGGTAATTTTACTGTGCAAATGGAAAATCAAACAGCCCCTTATATACGTTTTTTACTTTTTTTGTCTTTTCTTTCATTCTAAATAATAATATCAATTAAAAAAACATTGATTTCCATCTTTAGTATCATATCTAAGTCTTATATATAATAATTGTGGTTATAAGAGGCATCGCACTTCCAGTATCATTTCTGCACGAAAACCTAAGACCCTCATACGAATACGTGAGTGTGAGTTGTGAGACTCGAGCATCAACGGTGGGATTTATGTCAGATTTTGTCGCCCCGACTCCTGGTATAATGCATCTGCACGAGTTATTAGCTCGACGTGAGGCGATTTATAGTTTCAATAAATGTGGTGTTAAAAAAAAAATAAAAATGAGAGCACACCACTTGTAACTTTATCAATTTCAGCCCCTACTAGCACCATCACAAGCCACTCCACCTGTCTCTGCCACAATATTTAAGTATATGTGGGTGTAACCAAAACTAATATACATTATTGTTATCATGGCTTGGACCTCACACAACTTAACCTAAACCCGATGGACCAATGAACTTGGACTGGATACTAATCTCTGCCTGAATTGTAGACTCCACCTGATCAACCAAAGCTATGTATACGGACATGAGCCTATACGAAAGAGTTGTCTTGAGTTATATTCCCACTAGGCAAATGCATGGCAACTAAAGAACTCAGTGCGTAATTGATAAGCGCAACCCCGCATTCACTCCCTTTATCAAGGATATCTCATGTGTTATAAGAAATCTAAGACCCTTTAAATGTAAAAGATTAACAGATGTATGATAAATCCAAAAGATATTTATAAAGGCTTAGGGGTTTATAGATGACTATAAAAAATTTTATTTACGAAGGGGTTACACGTAAAAACATTAGAAGGGATGTTTGGAGGCCTCTAATTGCATGCTTATAAATCATTTACAAGCTGTAAATATTTTTTATAGAGGAGCTTTTAAAATCCTTGCATTTTGTTGTATTTAAGATTATATGTAATCTGAATAAAGGCTCTTCTTCAAGAGAGGCTTGCAACTAGCACTCTCTCTCTCTCTCTCTCTCTCTCTCTCTCTCTCTATATATATATATATATATATATATATATATATATATATATATATATATGTTGGGATGCCTTGCACAAACCTTTAGATCTAGCCTCTCGAAACAAACCAGAATTATGGATAATAAAGCAATGAAATAAATCAAAGCATCAATCACACACCACACAAGAGATTTTTACGTGGAAAACCCTCAAAGAGGTAAAAACCACGGGACCTCGTCCAGATCAACAATCCACTATGAAGTAGAACGTTTACAACCTTCTTCACTCACGCAGGAGTGGATGAATAATGAAAGAATAAAGAAAACCAGAGAGATCTCACCGATTACGAGGACGTAGGAGCGCTGAGATATAGACTGCACCGTAGATCACCTCCACGAGCATAACCTCCCTTCTACAAGCTTCGTCTCTCTCTTTCTCCCTCTCTCTCTCACCTTTGATAGCCCTCTTGTGTTTTTCTCATCAACACAACATACCGTAAAAAAAACTCTAGGGACCCTTTTTTATAGTTTTAGGAAACTCCTTTGCGCATCCTACTTGCGAAAAGACTTTGTGCATCCCAGTTGCGAAAGGACTTGCGCATCCTAGTTGTGAAAGGACTTGCGCACGACGGGTCAAAAAAACCCATCAAATCTCCCCCTTTTTGACCCAGGAGGGATTTACCTTCTTTAAGCTAGCCAGGTTTCTACAAACTTCAAACTTGCCCTTGAGCAAGGCCTTGGTCATCATATCTAACCCATTATCGTCCGTGTGGACCTTCTCAAGCTGTAACACCTTTTGTTCCAAAGTATCCCTGATCCAGTGATACCGAATCTCTATGTGCTTTGACTTGAAATGCTGACTTGGATTCTTGCTCAAGTGTATAGCACTCTGACTATCGCAATAGACCACGTGCTCCTCCTGCTTTAAGCTAAGTTCTTGTAGGAACCTCTTCATCCAAAGCATCTCTTTATATGCCTCTGTGACTGCAATGTACTCGGCCTCTGTAGTTGACAATGCTACGACCTTCTGTAGCTTGCTCTGCCAAGAAACCGCTCCCCCTGCAAACGTGAACATGAACCCCGATGTAGACTTCCTGGAGTCTATGTCGCCTGCCATATCTGCATCTGTGTAGCCCTCTAACACAGGCTTACCATCACCATAGCATAAGCTCAACCTGGATGAGCCTCTTAGATATCATCGTATCCATTTCACCGCTACCCAATGCTCTTTGCTAGGATTGGCAAGATATCGGCTGACAACACCAACCGCATATGCTATGTCTGGGCGTGTACACACCATAGCATACATCAAACTTCCCACCGCTGACACGTAGGGTATCTTCTGCATCTCTTCCACTTCTACCTTCATCTTGGGACACTGCCTGTTGCTCAATCTGAAGTGACCATCTAGTGGAGTACTAACCGGCTTCGCTGCATTCATATTGAACCGCTCTAGGACTTTCTCAATATATCGCTCTTGTGACAGCCAGAGCTTCCTGCTGCTTCTGTTACGGGTTATTTCCATTCCTAGGATCTATCTAGCCGGGCCCAAGTCTTTCATCGCAAAAGACTTTCCCAACTCCTGTTTCAACCTGTCGATCTTCTTGATATCTTTTCCCATGATGAGCATGTCATCAACGTATAATAGCAGAACTAAGAAATCACCATCTGAGAACTAGCGCGTGAACACACAAAGGGTCCGACTCCGTTCCATTCGTCATACCCATGTTTCAACATAAACGAGTCAAACTTCTTGTACCATTGCCGTGGAGCCTGTTTCAGCCCATACAAGCTCTTCCTCAGCCTACACACCATATGCTCCTTGCCCTTGACTTCGAACCCCTCTGGTTGGTGCATGTAGATCTCTTCTTCCAGGTCACCATGGAGAAAGGCAATTTTAACATCTAACAGCTCTATCTCCAGATCCATGCTAGCCGCCAACCCAAACAACACCCGTATGGATGTCATCTTCACCACTGGTGAGAATATCTCCTCGAAGTCTATGCCTTTCCTCTGACCAAAACCTTTCACCACAAGTCTGGCCTTAAACCTCGTCTGTGAATTCTTCTGCTCAATCTTCTTTCTGAACACCTACTTGTTGTTCAAAGCTTTCTTGCCCTTAGGCAATTTCACCATATCATAGGTGTGGTTCTTATGCAAGGATTTCATCTCCTCTTGCATAACTTTCAACCACTCCCCTTATGCTCGCTCGTCGGCTAGGGCCTCGAATAATCTTTGGCTCTCCCCATCGCTTAGCATAATGTACTCATGTGGCGAGTACCTCTTGGGCGGTTGTCTATCCCTAGATGACCTCCTCACCGTGGCTCAACAGTGGATCAAGTGGGGGCTGCTCCCCTGGTCCATCTTCTGAAGGAACTCTCTCGTCCTTTGCACCTTGCTGTACTCCCCCGTCATCAGGCACCACAGAAGTAGTAACCAGATCCATGTCCTCTAGCTCACCTAAACTAGGTTGGTTCTTCTCTGGCTTACCAATGTCTTCTATACACGGATCTTCAAAGAAAACCACATCTCTGCTCCTGACGAGCTTCCTCTCGGTCGGATCCCATAATTTATAATTGAACTTTTTATCACCGTACCCTAAGAACACACACTGCCTGATCTTCATATCAAACTTGGACCTCTCATCCTTTGGTATGTGAACGGATGCCCTGCATCCAAACACCCTGAGATGATTGTATGATAGATCATGTCCAGCCCACACCTTCGCAGGTACTTCTCCATTCAATGGGGCTGATGGAGACCTGTTTATCAAATACACCGCTGTGTACATTGCTTCTCCCCAGAACGTCTTGGGCAATTTCGCATGGGATAACATGCATCTAATTCTCTCAACAATGGTGCGATTCTTCGCTCAGCTACACCATTATGCTGAGGGGTCTTGGGAACCGTCTGTTCATGCCATATACCCAGGGACTTGCAGTACTCATGAAAGTCGCTGACGTATTCACCACCATTGTCAGTGGGATGCACTTCTTGATGATCTACCTGTCTCTCTCGACCATAGCATGAAACAATTTAAACACACCAAAGACCTCGTCCTTAGATTTCAAAGCATAAACCCAAACCCTCCTAGATGTATCATCTATAAAAGTAACAAAATACAATGCCCCACCCAAGGTTTTTGTCCTTATAGGACCAGAAACATCAGAATAAACCAAATCTAATGCATGCACTTTATTAACATGAGAAGCAGTTTTAATGAATGAAACTCTATGCTGTTTCCCTGATAAACAGTCAAGACAAGTTTTGAGAGGTGTACCTGTCACGTCTGGAAGGAGCCGCTTCCTTGCTAGTACCTGAAGCCCTTTTTCACTCATGTGGCCTAGACGCCTGTGCCACATGTCAATAGCTGAATCTTCCATTACGCTCAACTCACCCTTACACATACTGACACTTGCCTTGTAAAGGGTGCAACACTTCTTTCCTCTGGCCACGATCAATGAACCCTTGATGAGCTTCCAGCGCCCACCTGCAAACCGGCTTTCATAGCTATCATCATCCAACCTTCCCGTCGACATCAAGTTCAGGCGAAGGTCTGGGATATGCCTCACATCCCTGAGAACCAATGTGCAGCCCACATCGGTCTTCACACAAATATCACTGACTCCCATGATTTTTGATACGCCAGAATTTCCCATCTTCATAGTCCCATAGTCACCTGACTTGTAGCTTGTGAAGGAGTTCCTGTGTGGAGTCGCATGAAAAGAAGCTCCCGAGTCAACCACTCAATCGGTGTCCTGACTCGTAGCCATGAGACATACGTCATGTTCTGCAGAAAGAATAACTACAACGTCGCCATCTGAAGCGACCGCAGTGGAATCTGATTCATCTTCCTTCCGTTTTCCTTTCTTGTCGTTCTTCTTACCATGACATTCATGCTTGTAGTGGCCCTTCTTGCCACAATTCCAGCATTCAACATCTTTTCTGTTACTCGACTTGCCTCTTGATTTATCTCGGGCCTTCCCGCCCTTCCTGTTCTTTCCTCTCCCCCGTTCTTGCGTCACAAGAGCCTCTTGCTGAGTGACCCCTGAGACTTCCTCCTTGTCTCCTCATTGAAGAGACAACTGGTTACATGTTCCATGGATATCTTTCCGTCTGGTGCGGAGTTACTTAGAGACACCACCAATGTCTCCCAACTGTCAGGCAATGAACTAAGCAATAGTAAAGCCTGCAATTCATCATCCAAGACCATCTTCATAAAGGTGAGTTGGTTCAATATATTGTTGACTTCATTCATGTGCTCGACCACAGAACCACCATCTTTGAACTTGAGATTCACAAGTCGCCTTATCAGAAATATCTTATTACTGGTTGTCTTCCTCTCATACAGCCCTTGTAATTTTAGCCATAGGCTTGCAGCTGAGGTTTCCGTAGACACATGGTGGAACACAGAATCATCCAACCATTGTCTAATAAACCCCACCACCTTTCGCTTCTTCCAATCATCATCAGTCATATCCTTGGATTTTGCTGATATGCCTAAGATTGGAGAATATAGGTCCTTGCAATAAAGTAAGTCCTCCATCTTAGCCTTCCATATGGTCCAGTTAGAACCATTGAGGCTGATCATCCTTGAGCCACCTTCCATAATTAAAAATCGATCCTACCCGTTCAATGAACTTAGCTTTGATACCACTTTGTTGGGATGCCTTGCACAAACCTTAGGATCTAGCCTCCCGAAACAAACCAGAATTATGGATAATAAAGCAATGAAATAAATCAAAGCATCAATCACACACCACACGAGATTTTTACGTGGAAAACCCTCAAAGAGGTAAAAACCACGGGACCTCGTCCAAATCAACAATCCACTATGAAGTAGAACGTTTACAACCTTCTTCACTCATGTAGGAGTGGATGAATAATAAAAGAATAAAGAAAACCAGAGAGATCTCACTGATTACGAGAACGTAGGAGCGCTGAGATATAGACTACACCGTAGATCACCTCCACGTGCATAACCTCCCTTCTACAAGCTTCCTCTTTCTCTTTCTCCCCCTCTCACCTTTGATAGCCCTCTTGTGTTTTTCTCATCAACACAACATACCGTAGAAAAACTCTAGGGACCCTTTTTTATAGTTTTAGGAAACTCCTTTGCGCATCCTACTTGCGAAAGGACTTTGCGCATCCCAGTTGCGAAAGGACTTGCGCATCCCAGTTGCGAAAGGACTTGCGCACGACGGGTCAAAAAAAACCCATCAATATATATATATATATATATCCATTAGTAAACACTTCATAAGTTAAAGCCAAATAAAATAAACTATAAACACTTTATACTTGAAAAAAATAAAATTAGATGTAAGGTGTTTACTGTTGACAATTGACGCGATTCTAGAATATCTCCAAGTTGGTGTACTACCTTGTTTAGACTGATTTGATTCCGTAAATATTTTAGAGATATTCTGTAAATATTTGATTAGAGATATACTTTCCTAGCTTAGAGATACTCAGTCTTAAACTTAGGATCTAAACTTTGTATAGTGGCTAATTTATGCCCGTTATCTTATAAAGGAAATATATGATTGTGATACTTTTTTAACTTGGTATCAAAGCCTCTCGTATTGTCCAAACCATCACCATCAAAGAACTCATATGGCTCACGACAAATCTGAATTCTCTACTCCTGAATCACTACCCCAGTTATCCATATCCAATCCAAAAACTTTGACTTCCATTCCGATGTTGTCCTCACTGAAGTTAAATATGACATATGGACCCACATATTAGAGATGTAGATCACAGGACGTGAGAAGTTCGAATATATTATGGGAAAACTGACCCCCCAAAGGAAACCGACTCCACCTATGTAAAGTGGTATGCTGAAAATTAAAAAGTCAAAGGCTGGTTGCTGACCTCTATGTCGCTGGAGATAATGAAGCATTACCCGCGACTGCGCACTGCATGGGAAATCTGGAGTACTCTTGCCAAAGCATTCTATAATGGATCGGATGAGATACAACTCTTCGCACTGAATTAGCGCGCCTTCTCTACCAAACAAGTTGGCCACCCCCTATTAACCTATTACAGTGAGCTCGTCAAAATTTTTCAAGAATTAGATTATCGTGATAAAATTATCAAGAAGGATCCTGATGATATTATCACCTATAAGAAATTGGTTGAACGCTTGCGTGTGCACACCTATAAGAATTCCTTAAGTGAAATTCTTCGAAAGGACCCCCTGATGGATCTCGAAGACACCTACGCCTCTGTATGTCAGGATGCTGTATGCTGAGCTACCTTGAATGTTGAACCTGACAACCCTGAGTCTTCTGCTCTGATGGTTCACTGAGCTAAGCCTCAGCCTCGGCAACCTACTTCAAAATCCAAATCTGACCAAACACAATCTCAGAAGGGCAGTTACGAAATTAGTGCTACCATACCCGAACGCATGTGTACTCAATGCGGTGAAACGGGCCATACAAAATCACGGTGTTATGACCTGATTGGCTATCCAGATTGGTGGGATCCAGTGAAGGCACCACAAACGTAATTCAAAACCGAATCACCAGGCCTCTGTTGTCGTGGCCGAACCTTCCAGTGACACTCCTGCAGAAGCTTCCTCTTTGATTGCTACTTCAGGTAACATTGGTAAGGTTTTACATATTTCTGCACCTAGTAGTAGTAGTACATAGATAATTGATTCTAGAGCTACAGATCACATGACCTTTGACAATCGCCATATTCAGTCTATGAAACCATCCACAGAACATATAGTGTCTATAGCTAATGGCACTCCCTCACCTGTGATTGGAGAATGTTCAATTACTCTTCCAAACTATTTAAATCTTGATTATGTTTTACTTATACCTTCTCTCAACCATAACTTATTATCTGTTGCTCAAATAACCTGTGTTTTTGTGTTGTGATTTTCTGGCCTAACCTTTGTGTTTTTAAGGACATCCGGACTCAAAAGACAATTGGTTGTAGTACTAGAAGGGGGAAGCTATACTACCCGGATCTGAAGCCTGCTAGCTCAAATCAGTTGGCTCAAGTTTTCTCAGAG
This sequence comes from Magnolia changhungtana, assembly GCA_030180095.1. Taxonomy (NCBI): domain Eukaryota; kingdom Viridiplantae; phylum Streptophyta; class Magnoliopsida; order Magnoliales; family Magnoliaceae; genus Magnolia; species Magnolia changhungtana. Next base: position 4,082,380 of record JASAUF010000612.1, on the reverse strand, counting down.
GATAAGTCTGACAAAACCTCCAAATTTTGGTTGTGGCATACGCGCTTAGGTCATGCGTCTTTTGGATATTTGAAAAAATTATTTCCAAAATTATTTTTCCAGTTAACTACTTCAGATTTCAAATGTGACATTTGTGAACTGGCAAAAAGTCACCATGTGTCATTTCCATTGAGTATGAATAAAAGTCTCAAACCTTTTATGTTGATTCACTCTAATGTATGGGGGCTAGCCAATACCCCTTCTTTAAATGGTTTACATTGGTTTGTTTCCTTTATTGATGATCACACTTGCATGACTTGGGTTTACTTGATGAAGTCAAAGAATAAAGTTAGTTCCTTCTTTCAGAAATTTCATAAGATGATCACCACTCAGTATCAATCTCACATACAGGTTCTCCGCACTAATAATTGTGGAGAATTTGTTAATCAAGACCTGAAGCAGTATCTGCAGTTACATGGAATTTCTCATCAAACGACTTGTCCTTATTCTCCTCAGCAAAATGGGGTTGCAGAACGCAAGAATCGTCACTTGGTGGAAGTTGTCTGTGCCTCTTTGTTTAGGGCCCACATGCCTACCGGTTACTGGGGGTGAAGCCCTCAGTGTTGCGGCCTACCTCATTAAACGTGTACCCTCCAGTTCCTTACAATTTCAAATTTTCTTTAACGTCCTTCATTCGGCTATACGTGCTCTTACTATCTTGAATTTATCACCTAGACTTTTTGGATGTATAGCCTTTGTGCATCTCCCTAAACCCTTGAGAGATTAGTTGGAACCTCGAGCTCTCCGATGTGTCTTTGTTGGCTATGCTTCACTTCAAAAGGGTTACCGATGTTATCACCCCCCTTCTCGAAAGATGTATGTTACTCTTGACGTCGTATTTCATGAAAATGACAGGTACTATTCTGTTCCCGAGTCTCCACTTCAAGGGGAGAATAAACATGAATTGCAGACTTTGAATCCTTCTTTGGACAACTTGGACATTACAAGTAGTGAAATTTTGGATAATAGTGGTGAACGTCCAGAGGAGGCAAATGAGCAAAATGCATAGCCCATAGAAGATAGAAATCATCAGAATCAGATGGAAGTGGCTTCACCAGTATCTCAGTCACTAGTCGCTCAGTCGCCACAAGCATCAACTTCCCCCCCTTCATGAGGTACCATCTAACCAATTGTTCTTTGAAGCCAATTCCTTTCCCGAACCCCAAGTAAATTCTAAACCTCTTCTAAAAGTGCTACCTAATCGAGCCACCAGAGGTATACCTACAGTAAACTATGAACCTGTTCTTAATTCCAACCCTAAATATCCCATGAGCAACAGTGTATCTTATCTTAGACTGTCAAAGGAAAGTGAGTCATTTGTGAATCAATTATCTACTGTATCTATTCCTACTAATGTGCAGGAAGCCCTGAGAGATCCTAGGTGGACGGAATCAATAAATGAAGAAATGAAATCCCTTCAAAAGAACTCAACTTGGGAAGTTGTTGAGTTGCCTGAAGAGAAGAAACCTGTTGGATGTAGATTGGTCTTCATAGTTAAATACAAGGCAGATGGAACCATTGAACGTTTCAAAGCCCGACTAGTCACCAAGGGATACACTCAAACTTATGGAATTGACTATATGGAGACATTCGCACTAGTAATAAAAAGTAGTACTGTTTGTATTTTAATATCCCTGGCGGTGAATTTTGACTGGTCGTTACACCAGTTTGATGTGAAGAATGCATTTTTGCATGAAGACCTTCAAGAAGAAGTGTATATAGAGTTGCCCCTCGGATGTAATATGGAGTCAGAAGATGGAAAACATGTCTGTAGATTGAAAAAAGCCACCTTGTATGGTCTAAAGCAATCTCCTAAGGCATGGTTTAGAAGGTTTACGAAGTCTATGAAGATTTTTGGATATAAGCAGAGTAACTCAGATCATACCCTCTTCTTGAAGCATAATAAAGGAAAGATTACTTATCTTATTGTATATGTTGATGATATGATAGTAACAAGAAATGATCTAGAAGAAAGGAATGCATTGCAGAATCACCTTGCCCGGGAATTTGAAATGAAGGATCTTGGTCTATTGAAATATTTCCTTGGAATTGAAGTGTCAAGGTTAAAGGAAGGTATTTTTCTATCTCAATGAAAATATGTCTTAGATCTATTACGTGAAACTGGTATGACAGCGTGTAGTCCAGTTAGCACTCCTATGGAAGAAAATTTGAAACTGGGTATATATCGGAATCAAGTTTCGACGAACAAGGAGCGATATCAGAGACTAGTTGGGAGATTGATGTATCTTGTACATACTCGGCCTGACCTGGCGTATGCTCTAAGTGCTATCAGCCAATTCATGCACTCCCCGAGTGAAGAACATATGGATGCAGTTACACGTATTTTACGCTACTTGAAGTCATCTCCTGGAAAATGGATTATGTTTACAAAAGGAGATAACCTGGATGTCAAAGGATATACCGATGCAAATTGGGCTAGAGCAATCAAAGATAGGCGATCTACGTCAGGATATTTCACTTTTGTAGGTGGAAATCTAGTTACTTAGTGAAGAAAGAAACAGGCTGTAGTTTCTCTATCCAGTGCTAAATTTGAGTTCAGGGGAATGGCTAAGGCAGTATGCGAATTATTGTGGATCAGGAATTTATTGAAAGACCTACGTATTAAGCACATTAGTCCAATGACATTATATTGTGATATCAAGGCAGCTTGTGATATTGCCCATAACCCAATTCAACATGATCGAACTAAACATGTTGAAGTTGATAGGCATTTCCTCAAGGAGAAACTAGAAGCAAAGATTATTGAAATGCCTCATGTTCTGTCTTAAGACCAACTCGCTGACCTACTTACTAAGGTCGTGTCAAGTCGAGCATTTAATGATGGTCTCGACAAGTTGGGAATGAGCGACATCTATGCACCAACTTGAGGGGGAGTGTTGACAATTGACGCGATTCTAAAATATCTCCAAGTTGGTGTACTACCTTGTATAGACTGATTTGATTTTGTAAATATTTTAGAGATATTCTGTAAATATTTAATTAGAGATATACTTTCCTAGCTTAGAGATACTCTGTCCTAAACTTAGGATCTAAACTTTGTATAGCGGCTATTTATGCCCCTCATCTTGTAGAGGAAATATATGATTGTGATATTTCTTTAACTTTTACAAGTTAAAATTTTTTAGGCATCCAAAATTCTTTAAAATGAAAGAAAATAAGAGAGATGAAATATTGAGTGGACCGGGGATAAGATGTAACTTGATATCCATATCACGTGAGAACAACCTTGATACCCTTCATCAATAGATCAACAAGCATATATTTAGAAGGTATGCAACAGGGTTGTAAAAAGACAACCTGGGCTGGGTCAGCCTAATCGAACCAAACCCTAGCTAAATGTACAAGTGAGCTTGACCTGAGCAAGCCCAATTTCTAATCGAGTCCAAACTTGTAGATCCAACCCAACATGTTGGCCTGTTATGTAAAGCCTGAAAACCCAACAAGGAAAGGGGACCATTGACACCCTAAGTTACTCACACCCTTTATCTTTCCCCATGGCATCCTAAATGCATTATATATATATATATATATATATATATATATATATATATATATATATTTCTTGTCATTTATTAACTTAACCTTGTAGCATGTGAACTTATTTGTTGGCTATGTCAAGCTTTATATCCTTCACACAACATTTTATCCAAATGAATTAAGTAGAAACTACATTAATTGCAAAAAATGTACTCAGCTTGTCGATGAGAAAAAAATATTACAGTGACCAAGGAACATGTTTTTGAACGAGAAAAAAAAACATACCGTAGGGAAATTTTTCACATGTTCTTCTAAAAAAAAGTTTTTTTTTTTAAGCAACATCTAATTATCCTAGAACCCAGGCTTGTCAAATCAGACTGGTTGGACCACCAAGTTATGGTCCATCCAGATGATAACTTCCAACCTATTAAGTGCATGTGATATCCATCCATTCTAATAGGTTGGCCCACCGTGGGGATTTTCTAGTGGAAAGTTCAGCCCTATCTAGTCATCATGTGGGCCACAACATATAAAACCATTTTCAACCATTGTTAAAGAAAAAAAAACATAAGTGTGTTCCACTCAATGATTGGTCGTTGCTTCGTTTTTGTAATGGTAATCCTCACGATGTACTAACCTATTGAATGAGTTGGATGTCGTATACACATGAAAGGTTGGAAGTTCCCCGCTGGTTGGACATTAACTTATAGCCCAACCGGTTGTGCTTGAGACAACACACACATTTTCTAAACACACTCACACCAGAGTGGATTTTCAACATAATGGGTACTGGGACCCTCACCTTGTGTTGAAACTCTTGTGAGTCTACCTATGAGGCAACACATATATACTAAATGTTGATTGATGTCTTAAATATGTAAATCAACATGTCTATCAATAATAGTTCGATCTCATCGCAAAAATCTGAAATTTCTCATGTTGATTGCTAAACACTTTGGGTGTCTTGTTTGATGCCATCGAACAAGGGTTCAATGCCATCAAAGGTTGTTCAATGACATTGAAGCCCCATTGAAGTGACATCGAGAAAATCTATAAAATCTATGTTTAGTCGTGGAACATTTTGATGTTTAGTTTGAGGACATCGAAGGTCATTCAATGCCGTCGAAGTGCCATCGAACTATCGCATAGACTTATACAGAGTTGTGTAAATGCGATATTTATTTCGTTTTTCGATTGTAATTCACCTAGAGGCTATATATGTGGGTGTAATCGAGAATAAGGGGTATTCTAAGGGCTATCTAATTCGTTCCTAGGGTTTCAAGGGCTTGTAAAGGATGATTCAAGGCTTGTTCGAATCAGGTATTTTATCTATTTCATGTAATTTCTAACTTCATAGTGTATTATTATTGCTTTGTACTGTGGTTTTTTTTTTCGTAAGGGTTTTTCCATATTAAATTTGGTTTCTTTGTGATTGGACTTGGTTGTTGCGATTGAAATACTTTGCTTGATTCATCTCTATGTGCTTCTGTGGTCTCCCAACAAGTGGTATCAGAGCTTAACATTGAGGCGCAGATTGAATCTGAAAGCATAGTATCAATGACTTTTAATCTTAACTTTGATGTTGAGAAATATTTCGAGAAAAATAATTACTTTAAATTACGGAAGGTTAAGATGACCGGTCTCCTAGTTCAATAAGGATTAGATGATGCATGTTATGGGTAAAATCGGATTGACCAGGTAACAAGAATGGGATAGAAGACAGAAGACAAGTAGCTTAGAAACAGAGGTCGGATAAGGAGGTCGGTCTAGATAGTTAAGCACGACCTCCATGATCACTTCGATCACCAACCACAAGCAGTGACCTCGGCTCTGCCTGACATCTCATTATTGAAAAGGGCAAGCCCCAAGTCCTAGAGGGGGGAGTGGATGGACTAAGGTAAATAAAACTAAAATGCAGAAAGACAACATAGATAGCAGAAATTTAAAACAACCTCAAATGCACAAGTATTGAGAGGTTGATACAAACATTGTTCTAAGGACAACCTTACACCAAAAACCAATGGCTTATGGTAGGAAAACCTGATTTCTAGAACGTTGGTAAGTATCAAAAACTCAAACTAATACAAAGGCAAAGGAAATGAATCAGGCTATTACAACATTCACCACATGTACATGAAAATAAATACAACCTTCAGCACATCACATACATCACCATCATCATCATCATCATCATCCAAACTCTGAGAATTATAATGGTTCGGGTGTACACCAACTGTTCTCAAATAGCCACGCTACTCCACTCCCAATATCCACAACCCACGAGATATCGGCTTTCATTAAGAAAGAAGGTTTTCCAAGGTTCACCTTAAACCTTTACAATTGTGTTTTCAATGGGCTATCACAATTAAAAACCTCACACACTGTCATGCCCCAAACCTGAAAATTGGATTCACAGGAATCCTGATCGCCGAATCCGGTGCCGACAGTCTCCATAGTACCCCGTTCTCGGCTCCTAGCATCCATACGCCAGATTCCGATCTTGGGATCCTACAAGGAGGATTTTTTTATACATTTAACTCGCAATAAGCATAATCACAAGATTACCCAATTCACAAAGGTAACATCATCATCATCATCACATATCCACTAATATAATCATTTGAGTACAATGCTGAAAGGGAAATACATATATCAAAGCTCTAGAAGACGACTGCATGCTCCAAGCTTGACGCTGCTACAACCTGACATTACCTGCACGCATCTATCGTGCATTAGCTTATAGAAAGCTTAGAGGGTGGTGTAAGTGTGTGCACAAGGTAAATGTCAAGTATTCAATACAATGCCTTAATAATACAATAACGGAAACACTGGTAATCCATAAATCGTACAATGTCGAAATAAGCAGAAATACTGACAAGAGCAGGAATTATCAGAGTAAATAGAAATACTGACAATATCATAAATCATACGATAACAGAGTAAACAGAAATACAGACAAGTCCATGAGTCAATCAATATCAGAATACGCAATATAGGACAGCTATGCAAATGAGGAGTCATAATAATTAAATATCGGATGTCAAGGATATAATGTAATATGCAATTCGAAAGAGCTAACGAATACCATCACTCTCATCTAAGTCACAGAAATACAGAAACATAGTAACCCAAAATATCATATGCCGAGAATGTAATGCAATATGCAATATATGGTGCTAATGGAATGGCCATGCTGGAGTGTGAAGTCAGGATGATAGTACGTAGTATCGTAGGCTACAGGATCCACCACAAGGTACTTCTATCCAAACCAGTCCCATACCTAAATTTGGATAGTCAGACTCAATGTGGTAAACTCCTGATCTCAGGTTAGTCGCGCGCCCCAACCGAAATCCTTGCCATAACGAAGGTACACAACAATTAGTTGCGCACCACCAGCCCGAGTGGATAGTGAATGAATGAATGAATGAGCATGCAACTCCTACTCAATAAGTCCACATATCAGTACAGTTCACCTCTGGGATCATCACCGGGGTTTACTACACTCCAAATGGCACTGCCGCTCTCCCAACCACACAGTCCAAGTGAGCGTAAGAAACCTCACTATCCGTCTGGCCAATAGTCTGCCAATACCTATCCAACACGTTGAAAGCGGACCCATTCCTCGAGCTGGTCAGACTCAGCCTAGCAATGCCCCCTACGCTCGGGCGGGTAAGGCTACACCCCCTCCCAACTGACCGTGACACAGTGAGAGATGCGGCTTCCTGGTATTCGGCACTCAGGCGCTCATGTATCCACTCGGTCTCGATGTTAGGGCATCTCCTGGCTACGGAGGTTTAGAGATTTTCACCTAGGGACATCTATGGCGCCCGTATGCTAGAACTAAACATTTTCGGTGTCCCCTCTGGCCATCCACGATATGCCTGTAGAGGCTATGACCCTGATGTCGCTAGGGCGTATAGAAATCACAATGCAAGATGCATGAGTCATACAATCCAGACATGCATAAATCCTGCACATACCGTGCGCTCATGTGAAATAACCTCCGCCTATCAGGGATTCTCATAACAACATGCTCAATGATATATGCAATGATCAACCACATCTCATAACAAACATGCAGATGATGCGTATGGGCATGTATCATGATGCTATGCTGTCAAATACTCATAATCAGTATAAATAACGGGCATCGACAATCAACCTGAAAATGTGGATATTTAACCAACATTGCCCCCCAAGGAACAACCCTTATAGATCTTAACATATAATGGACCCATGGCCTCACACAAAGGCCTAATATACAACACAATGGGCCTTACTTAAGGGCCACATAAACACAACATGTGGACCTTGCTCATGGGCCTCACAATGGGCCTTGCTCATAGGCCATGAATACATCACAATGGGCCTTACCCATAGGCCATGAATACATATAATGGGCCTTATCCATGGGCCATGAATACATCACAATGGGCATTGCCCACAGGCCATGAATACATTGCAATGGGCCTTGCCCATAGACCTCAATTACATGACATGTGGGCCCTACACATGGGTCTTGAATACATCAAATGGGTCATGCATCACAGGCCTAATACGTGTCATAATAGGCCTCAACTACGGGTCGCACGTACATCATATAGGTCTCGACAATCGAAATTGGTAAGAATGGGCCTAACACGGCCTAAGGAAAGGTCATAATGAGGACATCTAACCGTCATTGCCCATCAATGTGGCCATTTAACCAACATTGGTCCCAAGCAGTGGCTTATATAGGGTCAAACATATAGTGGGCCCATGGCCTCACACACAAGGGCCACATATACATCACATCGGGCCTCGACACATGGGCCATAAATACATCACATCGGGCCTCAACACATGGGTCGGGTATACATCATATTGGGCCTTATATACAACTCAATGGGCCATGTCAAAAAGGGTCACAAATACACAACGGGTGGGCCCTGCACATGGGCCCAATACTCATAACATGTGGACTCTGCACACGGGCCTCATCATATTAAGTTGGGCCGTGTTAATGGACCTCATGTATAACAAGTGGGCCGCATCAATGGGCCACAAATATATCAAGGTAGGCCACATAGATGGGTCAAAAGAATATTAAGGTGGGCACGTCGAATGGACCACAAAATACATCAAAGTGGGCCTGACAAATGGGCCATAAAATACCTCAAAGTGGGCCCGATAAATGGGCCACAAAATACATCAAAGTGGGCCCAACAAATGGGCCACAAAATACTTCAAAGTGGGCCCGATAAATGGGCTACAAAATACTTCAAAGTGGGCCCGATAAATGGGCCACAAAATACTTCAAATTGGGCCAGACAAATGGGCCACAAAATATTCAAAGTGGGCCCGATAAATTGGCCACAAAATACATCAAAGTGGGCCCGACAAATGGGCCACAAAATACTTCAAAGTGGGCCCGATAAATGGGCCACAAAATACATCAGAGTGAGCCTGACAAATGGACCACAAAATACTTCAAAGTGGGCCTGACAAATGTGCCACAAAATACATCAAAGTGGGCACGATAAATGGGCCACAAAATACATCAAAGTGGGCCCGAAAAATGGCCACAAAATACTTCAAAGTGGGCAAATGGCAAGATAAATGGGCAATGGGTCAAAATGTCAAGTGAGCTCGATAAATGGTGGCCAGTGGGCTCAAATACAAAATGCATCAACATGGGCCCCACGACAAATGCCCCCCATTAAATGGGCGTAACCTTTTCAACCATTATTAGAGGTTATTTTAGAATATTATAATATATATATATAAATATATATATATATGGGCATATAATCATATCAAATGTCTCACATCCATACTAAACTACATCAAAGTAGTGATGATAAATGGGCCACCAAAATGTAATTTCATCAAAGTCCTAGGGAAACAAAATCATATGGCAAAAAATACTTCCAGTTTCTATAGGCCAAATGGCAAGTGGGCCATATCATAGTCTCAAGCCTTAAGACAATCATTCAATGGTCAATCAATGCATCAACATGGGTTACATTAGGTGGGCTCAAAATACCCACATCATTTATTTTTCATCCAATCCCGGGCCCACCGAAATGCTTATTTTACATCCAACCCGTGATAAGGCCATGTGGCAAGGGGCCCACCAAAATGTTTATTTTATCAAATTGGCCTCATCAAATGTCCCCCCCCATTAAATGGAAAGAAAAAAACCATTATTAGAGGTTATTTTAGAATATTTTATATTTATATATATATATATATATATATATATATATATATATAGAACACGCATATCATGGTGGGGGCCAAAGATCCCACCGCCGTGGACGGACGGCGTGAATGAAACATCTTGCACATACAAAGCCACACATACTACACGAGGGTCCCATGTTAATATCCCATCTGTTTATTTATAATCCAACCCATCCATTATGTGTGTCCCATACCACAACATGGGTCCAATTTGTGGACCCGGAATCATTTTCATGGTTTAACATACCTTCATATAAACGGTGGGTCCTAGTGCTATGATTTCAAAAACCTTTATGTCTTGTACTTCTTGTGTTTCTTGTTTGTGTGACACGATTTACACACGCTTCAAGATAAGATCATATTGAAGAATCATGTTATGAATTTCTACAAGAATAGAAGACTCCAAGTTTACTTCTATCAAGTTCAAGATTAGAAGACTTCATCAAGACAAGTCAAGAATGTACCCAAGCTCGAGAAAGACCATCAACTTTCTACTTCAAGATCATTCTCGAGAATACATTCAAGACTCAATGTCCATCTCACTTCACTTTTTTCTATAATTAGTCCACCCGATAGGTCATTCTGGATACATAATCTCATTTTTAGTCTCTTGCCTTTAAGACAATCATTCATAATCTTAAGACCAAACCTAATTGGATCTTAGGTTTCTCAGACACATGTTACATTTTTGAATTTTCTTGGTTGTCCTTCGACTCCCACTTTCTTCGACCAGCCCACTAACTAACATTTATTTTCATCCAATCTGAGCTCACTAAAATGCTTATTTTACATCCAACCGTGAGAATAGAAATAATCCCGCTTTCAAAATCTTTGACGCTACGCCCACCAAAAGTCCAAATAAGATGGAATTTTTGAGGTTATATAATTTACATTTCGTAGTTTATTCATTAAATTCCATTCAATTCAAGCGATTTAAGGCTATGGAAATAAGTTGTGATTAAAAAAATTTAATATTCCTTTTATTAGCATTTTTCATTGTGATTGATCCATATTCCAATCTTATTTAGAAAAGAGGAATTTGTGATATTCCCTTCTCGAGATCAAAATCAAATAGACCTTGCTCTTCTTGATTTAATCTAAAATCAATTAGACATAGAACCATTCTTTATGTGGGTATTGGACATTGAATGGCACATTGTTTCTGTGACGTGGTCACTTCATCACTATTGGATGGAGTGGATAAAGATCCAGTATTTTGCTTTGTAATTTACTTTCTCTGGTTTTGTTTGAGATTTGCCAGAAAAATCTCATTGTTTTGGTTATCTGAGGAGAGCCAGAAAACTCAAATTGTGGGGGTTTTTCGATTGTGTAAGACCGAGATAAAAAGACACAATTGTGAAGGTTTTAGGTGAACCTGTGAAAACCTATTTTTGATAGTGCATGCTAATATCCCCTGTGTGAGGATGTCACCACCTGTGGGTCTTGGCTAACAGTTGGTGAACACACAAAGTGGGTCATTGTGTTGTGGATGTGCTTGATTTCTTTATTCATTTATTCCTTTATTATTGGGTTGCTTTTGTGGATGAATGTTGTAATTTTCATTTCAAAAAGTGTGGTTGAATGGTGTAATCTTAGAATTTATTTCCCATTCTTGATTTGTATTCCATATCATTTGTGTATTCTAGATAAAAAATAAGGTTGTCTAAACCAAGCCATTGGTTTTTGGTGTAAGGTTGTCCTTAGAAGCTTCATTTAGACCCCATTCTCATATTTCATATGTTTTGAGAGTGTTATTATTTTCAAGTGGTTTAACTTTTATTATTCCTTATTGTTTTAAGTTTTATTTGACATTGCCCTATTCACCCCCCTCTAGGGCATATAGATAGGCCCTTTCAGAACTATTCATGGCTGATTTTTGAAATCGACACCTCAACGAAGGGGTCCCAACAAATGGGCGGCAGGGATTTAGAACACACATCACGGTGGGGTCCACAACTAGGGCCAATGGGGACCACCCCTTTTACGTGTACATCATGATAGCAAGGTGCTTGCCACCTTTTTGTCATATGCATATTTTTTTGTTATCCTAGGTGGGACCCACATTAACCAGATCTACCCCGTCCATTGTATGTGTCCCATAAAATTAAGGGTCCAAACTAAATTTCAGGTGGGTCCAAGCTTCATGTGGACCCCAGCAATTATTTTCCCAAGTTTTAACGGAAAACACCATTGTTTCCTATGGTAAGGCCCACTCGATTATCGGATCACCTTCAATTTTCGGTTCAACGCCTAAAATGTTCTGAGAAGGAGGGGGAACGGCTTGGATTATATAAATACATCAGGGTGGGGCCTGTATGTGGGGTCCACCTCAAAAATTCCCCTTTTACTGATGTTAGTACATATCCATGTCAGTTCACACTTCACCGTTAGCAGCCCCACAATGTCCAGCATCCCTTGAACGCTGGACAGTTGGGTGCACATGCATCAGGGTGGGTCTTTCAACATAGGTATCATGGTGGGTCCCACATGGACGTGGCCCACCATGGATATACATATACGTACATTATATTATTATAATATGTTGTATATGATGATGGGTTTCTCCTAAAATGCGGTGGGCCGCACCGTTTGATGGATGGATAGAGTAGATTTTACACAATTGGTGGGGCCCACTACATTTTAGGGAAAGATAGAGAGAAAGAGAGAGATACACGGTAAGATAAGAGGGGACCCCACTACTATGGGGCCCTTATCATATACATCAAAATGGGTCCCACCATATAGTGGGCCCTAAAAAATGAGATTTAACGGTGGATCACCCACCTATCAGTCTTCTCCTTGGTTCCTTAGCCTCCTATGCTCCTTGCCAACACGTTTGACGGTGTAAATGATGAATGGAAGGTGGGGATGAGAGATGAGAGAGTGGGCCACACTTGTTGCTTGGGAGAAGATGAGCTTGGACATGTGGAGCTCTTTTGCTTGGGAGATTTTTTTTTGAGAAAAATGAGGGAGAGATAGAGAAGTGATGGGAGATATGGATGGAAGGGATGGGTGGAGTGGTTGTAATAAATGGAGATGGGTTGAGTTGAAAAAAATGGGTAAAGGAGGGATGGTGAGTGGAGAGGGAGAGTTGACTTGTGAAAAGGAGGAATGGGGTGGTTGTACTTAGGTAAGGGTGTATTAATTAAGTGATTGATGGGACATCTCGTAGAGATTCCCTCGAGACTCGCAATGCACGACAATTCTTTGGAATGAACGCAGACCGATATTTTCCAGCCTAGGTATCGGTTTGATATGCGAGTCGCGACATTAGAACCGTGGCGATGGCGTGATCGCCAAGGTATAGGTTTCGGTTCGAGCCGACTTCGGCATGCAGGTCTCGGCTTAGGGTCGCGCGTAAATGTTGGATACGGGTCGAGGATTGTCGGAATTCGATCGGTATGATCGCGTAAGCCTATGGAACAGTACGGACTACGGCATGGGTCTTACACACACTAAGATTTTCTGGCTATCTCAGTCAAAACCAAAATGAAAAATTTTCTAGCAATCTTACAAACCATAATGTAATAAATGAAATATATTTATCTGATGAAAGATCTTCGATGTAGACAGTAGAACTACCTCTTTGTAGATGAAGATGTTCAATGTTTAATCTCACAGAAGACGGGTTCTAGGTTTAGATGAATTTAAAATTAAATTCAACCGTAGGCTACTTGGATTCAATTTCTTGGATCTCACAAAGGGTTAAATCAAAATCTCCTTTATATTAAGTAAAATGGATTCAAGAGATCAAGAAATTAAGAAACCAAAAAGCTATTAAAATGATTTATAAATACCTCAAAATAACTTCACAATAGTGGGAACTAATCTTTCAAAGTGATGACTTGAATAGGCTTGGAATGAATGAAAAGATCTGAGAAATGTCCTCAATTTATAGGCTGTAATTCAGTTTCCTTGACTGGTTTAAGGTTCGGCTCGACTGATCCTAGCACAACCAATTTTTAAACTTTCTGGCGCGATCAGATAAAACAGACTCTCGACTAGTCGAGCACAGCGCTTGACTGGTCATGTGAATAAAAGTTGCCTTGCTAGACGGTTGAGCAGGTCTCCACAACCGGTCGAGCAAGGTACTCGACTGGTCGAAGACCAAACAACCTTATCCGATTTTTGAGTAAAATTTTGGACTGGTCGAGAAAAACCCTGGACTAGTTGAGCCAGTGCTTGGACTAGTCGAATCATGATTAGGGTTAGTCAAAGCAAAGCCTAAAATAAGTAATATGACCTAAATTAAACCTATAATGTTAATAACCTAATCCTAAGGTCTTTCTAGGATCATATATACCTTAAATGTGAGTATTGAAATTGAACCACCGGTTGCTTCGGTAGATAAGTCACTTTGAAGCACATGAAGCTTGACCTCATACACTTGAATTTGTGTCTAGAACTTGTGTCTTGAGATAGTGACTTGAGACTTAAGCTTGAGCAAATGTACTTGAGCTTGAACTTGAGCTTTAAGCTTGAACTTGAGCTTTAACTTAAGCTTTAAGCTTGAACTTGAGCTTGAACTTAAGCTTGAGCATGTGATGCACTCGAACTTGAGCATGAGATAGTGCACTTGGACTTGAGTACGTAGACTTGGTGAACTTCAACTTGTTCTCGTAGTTGAAAATTCACAATCGTAGCACACTCAATGTCGATGTAGATAACACAAAGCTCATCTTCGAATGAATGTAAACTTTTCATCTATTTGAACTTGAAGGTGAACTTTTCATCTATCAAAACAAGTCAAACATTTCAAAGTGTTTTGACACAACAAAATTTGACAATCCAGGTCGCTAGATTTACAACATTGCACTTACAACCTCCCCCTTTGTCAAATTTGTGACAAAACCAACTTATAGAAGATTAACCTATTATAATACATAGGTTCACTCAGTTCAAAAACCTTTCATATAAAATCCAACAATCACAACTCCCCCTCAATTAACTCCCTCTCAACTTGAACTCAGTAGAGACCTGTATATACAAATCCAAAAAAATAAATAAACACATGCATATCCACATCTCTACATCCACTCCAGAACCACATAATAACAAACAGATTAAGCAATAAGCAACATAAACAATACCCCAATTTCTCCCCCTTTTTGTCACAAAATGACAAAGGAAGAAAAGATGAAAAATATGTGAATGTAGTATCTAAATATGTGAAGAGAGTAAGAAAGAGTGTAAAAGTTAACAAATTAAAACATAATGGAATAGAATATCCACATCACACACAATTAAACAAGTCCAAATATAAGAGACACCAAGAAGAGTAAAGTTAAGAAGTTAATACAAATCCAACAAAATAAAGAGATCTAATCAGAACCAAATGAAGAGGGAGGTGGAGTGGATGGATCAATTTGGTGTAATCACTTATTTATGCATCAAAAATACTTATGCATATATTTCATTTGATTTGCATGGGATATTGTCAATCCATCCACCTTCTCTTCCAGTGAAAGAAGGCGCTCATCAAAATCAGAAGGCTAAAAATCAGGATCAGGCTCAATGTCATCAGATTCCAATTCATTAAAAATATCTTCCATATCAGCGTCCGTTGGGAGCGTATCTTCCTCTCTAACATCTTCTCTAACTTTTCCAGCATCCTTATCTATCTGACCAAGTGCTAACTTCAAATTCATTTTGTTGATATTTGAATTGTTGAATGGAAGATGAGAAGTAGGAGCTTCTTCAAGAGGCATGACCACAAAACAATGTAAAGCAAGGGTGGTCATTAAATAAGCGAATGAAATATCACTATGCCCCGGATGAAATCAAAATTGGATAATGAAATAACAGATTAATGAAGGAAGACACACAGGAATGACAGACACGACAGAATGAAGAATACGTACCATAAAGGTAGTTAGTTCGGCCTTGTTAGCAGATCTAGGGTAAACATTGGAAATAAATATACGATGTAATACTCTGTATCTGGGGAACATCTGGTTGGTCCGGATAGCATTCTTAGAACTCCATTCCGAGTCCATGTTGCATAAATTTCTGGTTAATAAGTGTTTTTCCAACTCATTTAATATTTCAGCCAATGTCGGAATAGGACTGCCTTCATCATTCACTTGAATGTCCATCAACCCAGAAATTAAGTGACTATCTACTTTATATGAACATTCTCTAAACATGATAGTGAAGGTCAAATCTTTAATAGATACATCACATATGCATGCATACATTGCTTGTATAATGGAGCGGTATGCTGGCCCACCCCAATTCAGAATGTTATCCCATTCTACAGCAGCAAGGAGGGGAATAATGTTGAATTGAATGAGATGGTTTGCATTGACGGTCCGCTCAACAATTATGTTGCGGTGACGGATATCCCGTACATATTCTGGGTCCTCTTCGAGTGGTCGAAGAGTGCGCACCGAAATAGAACGAGAAGAAGATGATCTAGTAGGTTTCTTCTTCGGTCTACCTTTCATTGAAAGAGTAAACAAGAAAATGCAAGAAAGGATTTAAGGGTTTCAAACCCAACATATTTTTCCCTAATACTCCAAGAAAATCACAAGGAAACTTGAAATGAAGGTAAGAATCAAGCTAAATGACAATCAAAGAACCCAAATTCGAAAGAAAAGTGAAAATGATGCTTATACCAAGTAGTAATCGAAGGTGGGTGTGATGGGTCAGAGAAGGGCCGAGAGAGGAAGATGAGATTTTGGAGAAAAAGAGACTTTTCACCTTAAAAAGTGGTGTAGGCCCCTGCACCACGACTGGTCAAGTATGTGCTTGACTGGTCGTGAGAGCACAAAAAAAATTGCATATTTTTATACTTTTAAAACAAAAATAAATTACAGAAAAATAAACAAAAATAAAAACATGTAATCATGAAAATTTCAGATAGAATTACACATACCAATATCCATTTTTAATTTAGAAAACTTGTTTCTGTCAAGTGGTTTAGTGAATATGTCAGCAAGTTGATTTTCTGTCTGCACATAGTCTAATGAAATAGCCTTTTCTTCCACTAATTCCTGAATATAGTACTACCGAATGTCAATATGTTTGATACGGGAATGCTGGATGGGATTCTTAGAGATATTGATTGCACTAGAGTTATCGCAATATAGAATCATTGTGTCTTGCGTAATGCCGTAATCGTTTAACATTTTTTTCATCCACACAAGCTGAGTACACGCATTTTCGGTAGCGATATATTCACCCTCAGCTGTGGATAGGGATATGGAACTCTATTTTTTGCTATGCCAGGAAACCAAACAATTCCCAACATAAAAGTAACCACCGCTAGTGGATTTTCTATCATCTATATTCCCAGCCCAGTCAGCATCCGAGTATCCAGCTAATTGAACATTAGTATCATGTGGATACCATAAACCTAAATTAATTGTACTTCCGACATACTTAATAATCCTCTTGACAATAATTAGGTTCGATTCCTTAGGATCTGATTGATATCTTGCACAGATACCTACGCTGAATGCAATCTAGTCGACTCGCTGTTAAATATAACAGACTACCAATCATACTGTGATACAACCGAGGATCTATGCTCTTACCTAATGTATCTTTAGAAAGCTTAAGAGTTGTACTCATAAGAGTATCAAAGTTCTTACCACTCTTAAATCCAAACTTCTTAACCAAGTTTGAGCATAATTGGTTTGAGAAAGGAAAATACCGTCTTTAAGTTGTTTCACTTGTAAACCCAAGAAGTAATTTAGTTCTCCAACCATACTCATTTCGAACTTGGACTTCATCAACTCTGCAAACTCAGTAGACAGGTTAGAACAAGTAGAGCCATATATAATGTCATCAACATATATCTGCACTATAAGTATGTGTGCATTATTTTTCTTAACAAACAAAGTTTTATCAACACTTCCCATAACGAGGTTATGACTTAGTAAAAACTTAGTCAGTTTCTCGTACCATGCCCTGGAGCTTGTTTTAAACTACAGAGTGCCTTTTTCAGGCAATACACATGATCAGTGTGTTTAGGGTCTTCGAAACCCTTTGGTTATTCTAGATAAACTTCTTCATGTAAATCGCCGTTCAAAAAAACACTCTTAACATCCATTTGATAAATTTTAAACTTTTTGAAACTTGCAATGGATATAAATAATATGATGGATTCAAGACAAGCTACCGGGGCAAAGGTTTCATCATAATCAATCCGTTCTATCTGTGTGTACCCTTGTACAACCAGTCTTGCCTTGTTTCTTATTATATTCCCTAACTCATCAGTTTTATTTTTAATGATCCACTTGGTTCCAATGATATGTTTATCAGCTGGTCTAGAAACCAAATACCACACATTATTTCTAATGAATTGATTCAGTTCATCTTGCATGGCTACTATCCAGTTTTTATCAGCAAGCGCCTCTTTTACATTGGTCAGCTCAATTTGGGAAGTAAAACACAGATAATTATATATGTTTTCTAATTATTTTCGTGTACGCACACCAGTGAGAGGGTTACCTAGTATTTGATTAATAAGGTGATCTTTAACTGATCTAAGTTCAGTGATGATTTGACTAGATGAGGAGTCAGGTTTATCAATTATATTACTTCATCATCTTTTGAACTTGTGGTTGGTGTATTCAGGTGATCATCAATAACCATATTTATGGACTCCTGAATAATACCTGTTCTCTTATTAAGAAATCAATACACTCTACTATTTAGGGCATACCCTAGGAAAATCCCTTCGTCACTTTTAGCATCGAACTTCCCTAAATTTTTGCGATCACGCAAAATATAACACTTACTGCCAAAAACTCGAAAGTATTTAACTATGGGCTTCTTATTAAACCACAGTTTATAAGTTGTTTTATCTTTTAATTTTTTGATATAAACATGGTTTATTATATAACATGTAGTGTTTACAGCTTCAGCCCATAAAATTTTAGGTAATTTTATGCTATTCAACATTACATTAGCCATTTCTTGAAGCACACAGTTTTTCCTTTCAACAACCCCATTTTGTTGAGGTGTCTTAGGTGTAGAAAATTCATGCGATGTTTCATGATCACTACAGAACTTTTCAAAATTGTTATTCTCAAATTCCGATCCATGGTCACTTCGGATTTTAGAGATATTCATTTTCTTTTCAGTTTGGATACGCTTAAGTATCCTTTTCACTTCATCGAGAGTTTCACACTTCTCTCTTATGAAAGCTACCCATGTATATCTAGTAAAGTCATCCACAATTACCAGAAAGTATTTCTTTCCACCTCAACACTCCGTTCTAATTGATCCAACAAGATCCATGTGGAGGAGTTCAAGGGGTTTAGATGTGGTAAAGGAGTTCACTTTCTTGTGACTACTCCTTGTTTGTTTTTCGATTTGACATTCCCCACAAATTTTATCCATTGTCTTCAATTTGGGTAGACCTCTTATTAGATCGGCTTTGCTTAGTTTATATAGATTCTGGTTGTAACGCCCTGAAAATCGGGGGTCGAGTAGCAACTCAACACCCGAGTTCCAAAACATCACTTATGCAACATAAATGCTTATGATTGAATGTTGTCTGTGTTAGTGCAATAATCATGAGTGGGATTATACCAAAACAATAATTCATACTCCAGATCAAGTTATAAAACGCAAGCAGAAGACTGAAAGATGTATATAAATGTATATAAAGCCAAAAACGGTCACAATCGGTCTCCAGAGTATGAACACCTTACTGAGTCACCATATACATGTATTAGTTTCAAAATTAAAATACAGAAAAAAAAGGTACAGCTATAATGATAAACCCTGTAGCCCCTCATCTGAATGGCCTAAGCAAAGCCTCCAGAGAACTGCATGTAGGAGAACTCATCCTGATCATCATAGTAATCAGTCTCAACCTCTTGCGTCTCGTCGATACCTGCATCTAAGACAGAGTCTGGTGGGTGTCCAGAACACCGTACCGTAACGTAGGAGTGAGTAGCTAACTCAGTGGAATAATAAAGCATAGGTTAACAAGTTATCAATTCAGTCAAGCAGTAATGATAAAACAGTTCAGTCAAACAATCCTAATCACTCTTATTAATGCAAGGATGAAATGTAGTCATGATGCATGCCCTCGCCAATGCTCCCTCGTGCGACACCAACTTACGTCCGCGGCATGCGTTCATCCCTCAGTGCTCCACAATGCCAGGCACATGCAGTGCTATGTTATGAATGTGATTACCGAGTTATTATTAGTCCTTTTCATACAGCAGTATTGGGAAACTAAGGTACCTCCCTTATATCATTCTCAAACAATGATCCATTCTAGGGTCGTCAGTCCTAGATAATCTCATACGATGATGCCATTTTAGTCGTCAGTAAGGGCTATCAGGGCTGTTGCATGCACTCATTGCACCGCTCCCCCATCACCTTATCAATATAGGCCTAGTTTATACTCTGTTTACTACGGGAAGACTCGTCGCCTCACTGCAGATTTAAAGTATGCTCGAGGTCACTACAAAGGGTTGCCAGGGCTGTTACACGCAATCATTACACCACTCCCCCTTCACCAAATCAGTGTAGGCCGACAGCTCGAATATAGTGTCTCATACCACCATATTCGGTTCACGAGTCTGGGTTGCTCACTGGTCATTACGGGGAGGCACATCGCCCCAGCGTAAGTTGACAGCTCGACCACGGTGTCCCATACCACCGTGCCCGGCTCATGAGTCTTAATGGATCAAGGTACCAAGGTTAAGCGGGATTCACTGGTGAGTTGGGTACCATAGGTTCAAACAGAGGCGTCCATACATGGTGAACATACATCAGCAGATCGAGTTACTTGATGAGCTCGACTAGCATGAGCGCACGTTGAGTTGAGCGACATGAAGTGTGCAAACACTTTGTGTAGCCTAACCACTGCTGACAACTTTAGTACGACTCGGGTTCATCAAACCCATCTTAAGTGACGAATAAATCTCAGCCACGAACTCAAGCCTATTACTGATTGCCTAGACTATATCATAGTCCCAATCACTAACCAGAAAGCATGTAGAGTAATCAGAGCAGAATTAACTAAGTAATTCAAACATGATAACAAGCATGTTATAAAACACTGCTTAAACAGGAAATTCAAGCACATACATTTCATAAGTAAATGATTAAACTAAACAACTTGCATGGAGGATATCATATACATCTCTAAGGTAGTTGAGAATCCTCTCTCAACACCTACCTAAAACACTATCTCCTAAGTACTTACTCATACAAGCATTTTCACAAACACTTAGACTACACTTATTTAACATATAGTTTCGTGATGCTCTAATACCACTTGAAAAGGGCAAGCCCCAAGTCTTAGAGGGGGGGGGGTGAATAGGACTATGCTAAATGGGTGAATAGACTATGCCAAATAAAAATAAAATGTGGAAAGACAATACAAATAGCAAAAATTTAAAACAACCTCAAATGCACAAGTATTGAGAGGTTGATACAAACGTTGTTCTAAGGACAACTTACACCAAAAACCAATGGTTTATGGTAGGACAACCTGATTTCTAGAACATTGGTAAGTATCAAAAACTCAAACTGATATAGAGGTAAAGGAAATGAATCAGGCTATTACAACATTCACCACATGTACATGCAAATAAATACAACATTCAAAACATCGCATACATCACCATCGTCGTCATCATCATCCAAACTCCAAGAATTATAGTGGTTCAGGTGTACACCAATTGTTCTCAAATAGCCACCCGACTCCACTCCCAATATCCATAACCTACGGGATATCGGCTTTCACTATGAAAGAAGGTTTTCCAAGGTTCACCTTAAAACCTTTACAATTGTGTTTTCAATGGGCTATCTGAAAAGGCCTAGCTATATGTCCTAGAGGGGGGAGGGGGGGTGAATAAGACTATGCCAAATTAAAACTTTAACAACGGAATTTAACTGAATAGGATAGCCTTGAAAGATAGAACTTTAAACAAATCACAGTACTGAAATGTAAAGCAATAAAATAAAGAGGTTGATACCAATGTTGTTCTAAGGACAACCTTGCACCATAAAAACCAAGGGTTTATGGTAGGACAACCTTACTAGAACAATTTGAATATCAAAACTCAAGCTGAAAGGAAATAAAGGAAATAGCAAGAAATTAAATTCTAAACTATTACAACATTCCCCACAATGCTTGAAATGTAAAAGATTACAACATTCACATCCACATATACATTCCACAGCTTTGAATGATAAAAGATATAGAAATTTAAACAAACATTCAAACCACAAAACACAAAGAAATATAGTAGTTCACCTGTGTGTACACCAACTGTTAAACAATAGCCACACAGATTGCTACTCCACTCCTAATATCCTCACACAGGGGATATCAGCGTTCACTATGAAAGTAGGTTTCATAGGTTCACCTAAAACCTTCACAATTGTGTCTTTCAAATGGGCTTACACAATTCAAAAAACCTCACTTCTGAGTTTTCTGACTCTCCTCAGATAACCACTAGATTGAGATTTTTCTGGCTTAATCTCAAACAAAAACTAAAAACAAAGAAATTTACAATAAAGTAAAATACCTGGATTTCTCCTTTCGTTGTTGTCCGGAAGAACCAATCAGAGTAGAAGTTCGAATATAGAAGTTCAATTGTCCAATACTCACTTTGAAATGGTTATAGGTTCTAATCGATTTTAAATTAAACCAGTTGGGCTTGCTCTATTTGATTTTGATTCCAAGAAGAAGGAATACAACAATTCCTCTTTTCAATTCAGATTGGAATGTAGAAACAAAATCAAATAAATAAAGCTAACAAAAGATAATATGAAATATGCACAGCATAGCTTAAAAATTAACACAAACTTATCTCAAAGTGATGCCTTGATTTTACTTGAATTGGATTCTTGAAAAACTCTTAAATTCATGTTCTATTTATAGATGCAAAAATAGCATATTCGACTGGTCGTGTGGCCACCACGACTGGTCGTAGGTCGAACTGTATTTTGAAATTTTAAGTGCGATCGGATAAAACCGTTCGTAGGGTGTCTACGATTGGTCGTAGGGTGTCTACGACTGGTCATGAGGCCTCCACGACTAGTTGTGACCATCCCACGACTGGTTGTGACCATCCCATGACTGGTCGTGAGGAACCAAGAATGGTTGTTAGAGTTTGAGTTGTAGCCGCAGGACTGGTCGTGAATGAGTCGATACTGTTCCTACGACCGGTCGAGCAAACTCTAGGACTGGTAGAAGCTTAACCAAAAAATTCTGAAATTTTACAACAACTTAAGACTGGTCTTGAAATTTCTTGGACTGGTTGAGCCAGTTCTAGGACTAGTCGAACAGAGTCCAGGACTGGTCTTAGAATAGACCAAACACTTATAAAAATATTCAATTTGAATTATGTATACAAAATCACCTACCCTAAGGTCAAACTAAGGTCATTCATACCTTAAATGTGAAGTATGAACAATGAGTCTTCATTTCTTTAGATGTTGGTTGACCTTTGAAGATTGTGAAGCTTGAGATCTCTGTTGTAGCTTGAACTTGAGATCATCTAAAGCTTGAACTTCATCTTGTATTGTTATTCCTGAGTTGTACTTGAGACTTAAATAAGAACTTGTCTTCTGATGTAGCTCTTGAAATATTCTGATCATTGAAGCTTGCAGAAGTAGACAAATATCTTGAACTTGAACTTCTTGAAGTAGATTACCATTCTTAGCTTGTAGCATTGATGCAATGACTTGAACATACAAGTCAATATGCTACACAAGAATAGATTGTGTTTTTAGCACCACAAAATTTGACAACCAAAGGGGTAAATAACTATTGTACTTACACTATCACAATTAAAAACCCCACACACTGAGATTTTCTGGCTATCTCAGTCAAAAACAAAATGAAAAATTTTCTAGCAATCTTACAAACCACAATGTAATAAATGAAATATACTTATCTGACCAAAGATCTTCGATGTAGCCAGTAAAACTGCCTCTTTGTAGATGAATATGTTCAATGTTTAATCTCGCAAAAGAAGGGTTCTAGGTCTAGATGAATTTTAAATTAAATTCAACCTTAGGCTACTTGGATTCAATTTCTTGGATCTTACAAAGGGTTAAATCAAAATCCCATTTATATTAAATAGAATGGAATCAAGAGATCAATAAATTAAGAAACCAAAAAGCTATTAAAATGATTTATAAATATCTCAAAATAGCTTCACAATAGTGGGGACTAATCTCTTAGAGTAATGACTTGAATTGGCTAGTAATGAATGAAAAGATCTAAGAAATGTCCTCAATTAATAGGCTGTAATTCGGTTCCCTCGACTGGTATAAGGTTCGGCATGACTGGTCCTAATAGAACCAATTTTCAAATTTTCTAGCGCGATCGAATAAAGCAGACTCTCGACTGGTCAAGTGGCTCACTCGACTGGTCAAGTGGCTCGCTCGACTAGTCGAGTGGCCGGTTCGACTAGTCGAGCACAATGCTCGACTGGTATGAAATAGCGATGAAGACCGCTTCATTGAAGTATGAATATGCCAATATGTCCTAGAGGGGGGTGAATAGGAATTTTTAAGAATTTTATAATAATTTAAAATCCTATCACTCTAATCCTAACAACAAGCATATATTAGGATTACTCAAGAGTAACTCTACTGGCTTCCAAGCCTGGTAGAGGATCTAATCACAGACTATTTGAAAGCTGAACAATATGCAAACTAGTTTATGATGGATATGACTGTGCGTGTGTGTGAGGTGTGATCTCAGATAATCAGATATGAAAGCATTCAAGGAAATCACATAAATGAATAAATAACAATCTCAAACACAGTCTTTTTTATAGTGGTTCGACTACTTGTCTACTCCACTCCCGATAACCGCACTCAACCCTTGAGGGTACCGGATTTCACTAAGGAGGTTTCACAGCGGTTCACCTCAAACCTAAGGTTTTAAATCAGGCTCACCTTCAACCTTTACAACCTACACCTAGGCTGACTGTTTATGCTCCCTGAGCAAGGGTCAACACATAGCACCCGGTTTTAGGCACATTGGCCAAGGATCCACACAAGAAACCTCTGTTTATGCTTCCTGAGCAAGGGTCAACACGTAGTACTCGATTTTAAGCACACTAGCCAAGGATCCACACAAGGAACCTAACTGTTTATGCTCTCCACAGAGCAAGGGTCAACACAACGCACCCACCACGTACGCTCCCGCTGGAGGCCTCCTACGAGGGCTTGATAGGGTGAGAAACACCTTAGACCCAATCCTAAAAAGGAAGGGTCACAAGTGTCATCTGGACTCTAATAACTTACAAATGAGTGGATGAGTCCCATTCAGCACGTTGACGAAGATCTCCTCCTTATTGATGAAGAATCTTCTACTTCCTTGATCCGCAACACAGATGATGTACCAATATACGGCTTCGGGTTGGGTCAAGGTTAAAACAAAATCCTACTGTATAAAATGTTTTCCTATAAGGAAGATAGAGTGATTCTGATCATCTATGATTCAAGGCATCCCAGCTTAATGATTTTCCATTTAAGTTGTAGTTGGAGGATCCTTGAATGCGGAAGTTCATTCCCCAATCCACTCTATTGAATGTCAATGATGAGGGTGGATTGGAGGATGAACTTCCTTGAGAGAAAGGGCTTTGGGTATAAGATCTAAGGTTAAACACTCAAAAGCACTCTCTTCTTTCTCTACGAGCAACAATAGACAAGTCCTCTTTATATAGGCAAAAGGTTCCAACAGATATAAAACAGTCACATTTATGACAGAGTTTGATATCATCGAGTAGGTTCAATATCATCGAGCGTATACTCTCGATTGTATCGACGGGCCGCTCGATGACACAAACTCAAATGTCATACGTTTCAAAACCTTTTGCCAGTTAGTCAATGGAATCGAAATAAGTATCGATGTCATCGGATTTTGAACTTCGATTTTATTGAAACGAGGTTCGATTCCTCGGCATTTGAAAATGAGAGAAACTTGTCTTGAAATATTTCAAGTTTACAAGAATGATCGAGGGGCCTTTGAGATCATCAGAATTTGAATGTCGATGATATCGATACCCGTGTCGATGCATCGATAAATCCAACAGATTTCTCTTTAAGCTTGTTGGACAGTTTATGTCGCTATTCGATGCCATCAAAACCGTACTGATATCATCGATATTTGAATATCGATTCTATCGAGTGACCCTTGATCAAAGAAAATTATCCTGAAATATTTTGCTAGAAAACTTCGTGCCCATGACCGATATCATCGAGAGCCTTCTGATATCATCGAGATTTGAACTTCAATGGTATCGAGGGGGCTTCGATATATCGATGCACATATAATATTCTTAAGTTAAAACAGGGGCACCGGAGATCTGCTTGTCAATTTTATCAAGTCACCTTCGATGGACTCGATATTCAAATATCGATGATATCGTTAGGGATATCGATACATCGATAAATCCGTCTAGATATACATGTGGTTGCTGAACACTTTTGTCCTCATTCTGATGGAATCGATTTATCATCGAGGACATCAACAGCGCAGGTCGATCATATCGAGTGGTGTATCGATAAAATTGACAAAGCAAGAAAACTTAGAGATTTTCTGATTTTGAAAATTTTTTCTTAACTTAAAAACCCTATGATGTTCTTACCTATTTTAAGGGTTTTATTTACCTAGTATTTTAGGACATGGGATATGAGCTTAGATTTACCTGTGGCGAGCTTAAACATATCTAGTTAAGGCAAATGCTTTGAATTGATCTTCCTATGAGGCTCTGTAGTCTAGCTGACTCAACACTTACGCTAATTGACAAACTAGGGCACTTTCAATCTCCCCTTTGTCAATTATGTGACAAAATACCAAAACATCCTAGAACAACTTCTATACTGACATCCTAAATTGTGTGTATATACACTCTACACAATTTTACAATTTAATCTAGTGGGCATATACATAATAATTCAGACGGATTCAGAAGTTGCTCCCCCTGTCTGCAAACTCCCCCTATCTTGGTGCAGCTGCTCCCCCTAACACATGTAACACCATTCAAGTAGATATACAATTCGGGGTGTTTGAACTGTTCTCCCCCTTTTTGTCAGTCATTGACAAAGGATAGTATAAGAGTAGATATTGACTGAAGTTTGAAGTATTTGAGAGAACCACCATTCAGAAAGCATACATATATAAATTAAAGAGGTATAATTATGAACAAAGTTTAATCAGACATCATATTTAGAAACAATGTATGCATATCAGACAGAATAGAGTAGTGATATAAGTGGATAACATAATCATTAAAAAAACATCATATGCATTCCATATCAGATACTAGATAAACCAGGGGATCTTAAAGCATAAGAATGGCAGAAAAAAAATGTGAATTATCTCCAGCTATTTTCAAAAATAACCATTCCAGCTACCACACCAAAAATATCCAAAAACATATTCCCCCCAAGATTGGCAGTAGAGTGACAGTCTTCCCAACAAAACTACCAAGCCCATTCATGGGCACCCAGAAAGACCATTAGTAGCAAACCCACTCATGGGCATATACACCAAAAAAATGCCAAACTGTTAGGAAGCTATCACATTCACTCATGAGGGCGCAGAGCATTCAAAAAGATATGTATGCTCATACAAAGAGATAAGAGTGGGTGAATGTGATAGCATTCAGAACCCATACTACGGAGCAGAGGAGGATGGAGCCGTGTCGTCTCGACGACAAGTCATCAGATCGACCAATTGTTGTACAGTCTACTGTACTCTATGGACCAGCCGTTCCAAGATGGTAAGCCGCTCATTCATCGATTCCCTGAATAGGGAGACATCCCGCTGAATCGCTCCTATCCGATCCTGGTGGAGCTTAAATCGTTTAGCATGCCCAGGAGTTGATGTTGACAGTGCTTGATGGGGTCCAGGAGCTTCATCTCCAACCATCTCAGTCCCTTCAGTGGGAGTGACACCTTCACCTCCTGCTCCTTCTTCTTGAATGCCTTCCTCTGGATCCTTGGGATACTTGTGGAACTTCAAGTCCATCCTTTAAATGTTGTTCTTATTGAAGACTTGGAGGGAAAGTTCTGGATCACTGGTTGTTGGGAAGCCAATGGTGTTGCATACCATGTTTATGATCCAGGGATAAGGTAGGTAAAGATCCCCGGATGTATGAACGGCGTAGACCAACTGATGTACAATCAGAGTTGGAAGGCAGATTTTTATCCCGGTGGCTATTGCATACACTCATGGTCATGAATCCTGTGAGATCGGACCTGTTGGTACTTCTCGGATAGATGTTTGGGGTGAAGATACCGTGCAACACCCGAAATCGTGGTTCCATGTACCTATATTTCAACACATTTCCTTGATACCAAGAGATGTCTCTACCATGACATATGTACTTAGTAACCATGGACCGGATTTCAACATCTTCGAGGTCCATTTTAGGGAGACCTTCTGGTGCCATCATCAACCTGAGGATGTTTGCCATTATAGCAAGAGTGATCAGTACATCATCACCATCCAAAGAGACCATGATAAAGGGAGGATTAGACATGGGTGAGTGACATGCGGCCAGGAAGTTGCATGTTTGTTCGAGTTGGCTTGGCCCACCGAAATTAAGGACGGGCAACCAGTCAATTGCAGCAAACAGGGATTCCACATTGTATAGTTTTAAACAATCCCTGTCTAACTTCCTCTCATGAATGAGCTTCATACCCATGTATTTTGTGGACATAGATTTAAGCTAGCCGAAGAAGGCGCCAGTGTTTCGGTCTGGGACCCACCACGTGAAGTTTGTCGAGATCTTTGACAAGTGGGGGTCCCTCATTCGGGAGCTCTTGCCTTTTCTTTTGAGGCAAGGGTCTTTTGTCGAAAGGTTCTGGATGACTCCCCAGGACCCGACACCATTTCCTTGTCCTTACCCATAAAGCCAGATTTGGGAAGAACGGACAAAATTCCTCTTTTAAAGAAACTGAAAGTACCCGACCAAAGAGCAAGATATACTCTGGAATGGAAGGAATGGAAGGATAATACCAGTTCTCGAGGAGCTTCCAGGACCCACGATGTAGCTCCGGCTGAGGAGATGAGCAGAAAATGAAATGCCCTTTTTAAATAAAAATTTTTGCTCGACCACCTTTTATCAGGCTACAGTCTTCGATATCATCGACCAGTGTTTCAATGATATCAATGTAACTCTCCTGATGATATCGAAACCATCTTCAATATCATTCTCGATCATATGGCTCTTCACATTCCAAAGAGGCGTCAATGATATCGACCCTTGATCGATTAATCGAGAATGACATATTAAAGGACATATCAAAGATAAATAGTTTTCTTTTTTCCACACTTCCATAACCTTATGTATAAAATAGGAGATCTTTTAAATCAGTATACACATCAAAATTTTGTACAAGCATTGTATAATTCAAAATTATAAACATTAGGATGTTTATATGTACAAAAAAATTGAGGTGAGGAACCTTAGATATATCATTTAGAGCATAGCAAAATTGCATCATTCAGCAAATATCCAGATCTTGATGTATGACCTGGTCTTATCCTTTCATCCTTGACATTTCAGGGTATAGAGTGAGTTATCAGACAATTCAGCTTTTCTGTCATACATTTAGTTTTCATGTTTATCTTACCCACTTGATCCACTGACTCCATCATTCTGTCATTCATTCTAGGTGGTGATGGATGAGTATTTCTTTTAACCAGTCTTCTGGGTGGACTTTTGACATTCTGTATTTCTCTGATTGGTTTGAATTTTCCAATATGATTTTGACCAGTGTAATGTAGAGTCCTTCTAGGTGTCAAGCACTCAAACTTATAATGGCCCAAATCACCACATAAATGACAAACTGGAGTAGTTCTCATATTACTACCTGAAGCAGCCGATTTTTCAATTAATGGTGCTGCATTTCCAGTTCTTATTTTAATTTTATCATACCCTAGGCCACTCTTGTCTTTTCCTCTTCTACTCATCCCTAACAATTTTTCTAGCTTATCACCACTCTGGGAAAATTTATAGTTTATTTCAGCAAATTTTCTAGATTTCTCTAAATTAAAACGGAGTGTATGATTCTCATTTTGGAGGTGCTCATTTTCGTCTTTCAATAATTCAACTTGTTTAGTAAGCTTTGATGATTTCATTTTTAGAGATAGGTTGCTTCTTTCCAACTTATCATTATCTAAATGATATTGTTGTAAATCATTGATTAGATGTGTATTAATTTCCAAGGTTTTGTCCAGATCTATTTGCAGCAATTCCTTTTTGCTTTTAGACATTCCAAGTCTTTTAAGGATGTGGATGCTATGAATATAGAGTTGATTGTAAGCATCCTGTAGTTTATCCTGTTTCTCTTTTTCCTCCTCTGTTTCCTCATTATCAGATAGAAATGATTCAGTGGCTTGTGGTTTCTTCTCATTTTCAGTTTCAATGGGAATGATTGGAGTGGTGGAGACCATAAGAATTTTTAAGGATTTTTTGTCACCATCGCTCTCTGAGTCACTAGATTTTGAGTTTGACTCTTCTATATCATCCCATGTGGCAGTTATTGCCTTGCCCTTAGTTTTTCTGTTTGGGCATTCAGTAGACAGATGTCCATACTTCTGATAGGCATAACATTGCGGTTCTTTGGTCTTTTTACCAAATTTGCTTGTAGAAGGTATGTTGTCCATCTTTCTTTCTCTGGAATGACGACCACGATTCTTCTGAAAAAATTTCTTGAATCTTTGTGCCAGCAAAGCCACTTCCTCAACTTCATCATCTTTTTCACTTCCACTGTCCTCTTTTGTTATTTTCTTTGAAGTTTTTAGAATAGTAGTTTTAGATTTTTGGGTTTGTTTGAAGTGTAGTTCAAAAGTTTGTAGGGAACCTACCAGTTCTTCTACTTTTATTTCATCAATATTCCTACACTCTTCAATAGTTGTTACTTTGGGATTAAACCGTTCCGGCAGTGATCTAAGTATTTTCCTACAGATTTTTGGAACTGGAACTTTTTCTCCCAATCCACCCATGGAGTTGTAAATGATATTCAACTTTGTGAAGAACTTCATGAAGGTCTCATGCTCTTCCATTCTGAGACTTTCGAACTGTGAGGTCAGTAGTTGTAGTTTGGACCTCTTCACAGTGTTTATGCCTTCATGGGTTGTTTCCAATAGATCCCATGCTTCTTAGGATGTCCCACACATACTTATTTGATTGAATATATCTTGGGACATCGCACAGTAGATGGCATTCATAGCTTTAGCTTTAGCTTCAGCAGTCTGTTTTTCTTTATTGAACATCGTCCACTTCTCTTTGGGTTTGGGTTTTGTGATAGTTGTGTCATTGTCAAGTACCATTTGTTCAGATGGTGGCACATATCTACTTTCAATTATATCCCAAACATCATGATCCAAAGATCTCAGAAAGTAGTGCATCCTAGCCTTCCAGTATGCATAATTTGATCCATCAAATACTGGAGGCCTAGTGACCGATGAGCCCTCTCCTTTGGCCATATTCCCAACTTCAGTCAAGATTACTCTCTAGGTGGTGAAGCCCTTAAAGAGAGACCCTCTCTAATACCAATTGAAATGGCGGTGAAGACCGCTTCAATTAAAGTAGAAATATGCCAATATGTCCTAGAGAGGGGTGAATAGGACTTTTTAAGAATTTTATAATAATTTAAAATCCTATCACTCTAAGGGCGTGTTTGGGCTGTGGGATTAGAAGGGATTAGGTGAGATGGGATCCAAAAAACATAATTATTACCCCTGGCAGGGATTGTCCCCTGTTGCCACGGGATGAGATTAATGACATGCTTTGTTGGTAATACGGTGGTACATTGAATGGATATACCCACCATCATTTGAAATTACTAAGAATAACACACATGAGTTATATCTAAACCGTTCATTTGTTTTGTAACCTCATTTTATGGCATGGGCCTAAAAATGAGGTAGATCCAAAACTTATGTGGCCCTAAAGAAGTTTTCAATGGTAAGTATTCAATCACCATTGCTTTCTATGGTGGGGTCCGCTTGAGCTTTAGATTTACCTGATTTTTTGGCCCGTGCTCTAAAATAATCTCAAAAAATGGGTGGACGGTGTGGATATAGCCCACACATCATCGTGGGACCTACACAACTTGCTAACATTGAGTGAAATTGGGATGGGACCCAATGCAATTCCATCTAATCTAATTCCAAGCTTTTCCATTCTTCCCAAACATGGAGTGGAATTGGCAAAGCACCAGATGAATCCCATCCCACCTAATCCCTTCTAATCCCACTGCCCAAACACGCCCTAATCCTAACAACAAGCATATACTAGGATTACCCAAGAGTAACGCTACTGGCTTCCAAGCTTGGTAGAGGATCCAATCACAAACTATTTGAAAGCTGAACAATATGCGAACTAGTTTATGATGGATATGACTGTGCGTGTGTGTGAGGTGTGATTTCAGATAATCAGATATGAAAGCATTCAAGGAAATCACATAAACGAATGAATAGCAATCTCAAACATAGTCATTTTTATAGTGGCTTGACTACTTGTCTACTCCACTCCCGGTAACCGCACTCAACCCTTGAGTGTACCAGATTTCACTAAGGAGGTTTCACAGCAGTTCACCTCAAACCTAAGGTTTTAAATCAGGTTCACCTTTAACCTTTACAACCTACACCTAGGCTGACTGTTTATGCTCCCTGAGCAAGGTTCAACACATAACACTTGGTTTTAGGCACACTGGCCAAGGATCCACACAAGAAACCTCTGTTTATGCTTCCTGAGCAAGGGTCAACACATAGCACCCGATTTTAGGCACACTGGCCAAGGATCCACACAAGAAACCTAACTATTTATGCTCTCCACAGAGCAAGGGTCAACACAACGCACCCACCATGTACACTCCCGCCGGAGGCCTCTTACGAGGGCTTGAGAGGGTGAGAAACACCTTAGACCCAATCCTAAAAAGGAATGATCACAAGTGTCCTCTGGACTCTAATAACTTACAAATAAGTGGATGAGTCTCATTCAGCACGTTGACAAAGATCTCCTCATTATTGATGAAGAATCTTCTGCTACCTTGATCTGTAACACAGATGATGTACCAATATACAGCTTCTGGTTGGGTCAAGGTTAAGATGGAATCCTACTCTATAAAATGTTTTCCTATAAGGAAGATAGAGTGATTTTGATCATCTATGCATTCAAGGCATCCCAGCTTAATGATTTTCCATTTAGGTAGTAGCTGGAGGATCCTTGAATGCGGAAGTTCATTCCCCAATCCACTCTATTGAATGTCAATGATGAGGGTGGATTGGAGGATGAACTTCCTTGAGAGAAAGGGCTTTGGGTATAAGATCTATGGTTAAACACTCAAAAGCACTCTCTTCTTTCTCTACGAGCAACAATAGACAAGTCCTCTTTATATAGGCAAAAGGTTCTAACGGATATAAAATGGTCACATTTATGACAGAGTTCGATATCATCGTGTAGGTTCGATATCATCGAGCATATACTCTCGATTGTATCGACGGGCCGCTCGATGACACAAACTCAAATGTCATACGCTTTGAAACCTTTTGCCAACTAGTCGATGGAATCGAAATAAGTATCGATGTCATCGAATTTCGAAATCTGATTTTATTGAAACGAGGTTTGATTCCTCAGCATTTGAAAATGAGAGAGACTTGTCTTGAAATATTTCAGGTTTACAAGAATGATCGAGGGACCTTCGAGATCATCGGAATTTGAATGTCGATGATTTCGATACCTGTGTCGACGCATCGATAAATCCAATGGATTACTCTTTAAGCTTGTTGGATAGTTTATGTCATTGTTCGATGCCATCGAAACTGTACCGATATCATCGATATTTGAATATCAATTCTATCGAGTGACTCTCAATCAAAGATAAATTATCCTGAAATATTTTGCTAGAAAACTTCGTGCCCATGACCGTTATCATTAAGTGCCTTCCGATATCATCGAGATTTGAACTTCGATGGTATCGAGAAGGCTTCGATATATCGATGCACATATGATATTCTTAAGTTAAAACAGGGGTATCAGAGATCTGCCTGTCGATGTTATCGAGTCACCTTCGATGGACTCGATATTCAAATATCGATGATATCGTTAGGTATATCAATACATCGATAAATTCGTCCAGATATACATGTGGTTGCTAGACACTTTTGTCCTCATTCCAATGGAATTGATTTGTCATCAATGACATTGACAGCGCAGGTCGATCATATCGAGCGGTGTATTGATAAAATCAACAAAGCAAGAAAACTTAGAGATTTTCTGATTTTGAAAAAGTTTTCTTAACTTAAAAACGCTATGATGTTCTAACTTATTTTAAGGGTTTTATTTACCTGGTGTTTTGGGTAATGGGATGTGAGGCTTAGATTTACCTGTGACGAGCTTGCACACATCCGGTTGAGGCAGACTCTTTGAATTGATCTTCTTATGAGGCTCTGTAGTCTAGCTTACTCAACACTCACGCTAATTGACAAACCAGGGCACTTTCATGGTCAAGTGAATAAAAGTTGCGTTGCTGGACTTTGAGTTGAGCCCTGCTCGAATGGTCGAGCAGGTCTCCACGACCAGTCGAACACGGTACTCGTTGGTCGAAGACCAAACAACCTTATCCGATTTTTGAGTAAAATTCTGGAGTGGTTGAGAAAAACCCTGGATTGGTCGAGCCAATGCCTGGACTAGTCAAACCATGATTAGGGCTAGTCAAAACAAAGCCTACAGTAAGTAATATAACCCAGATTAAAATGCAATATTAATGACCTAATCCTAAGGTCTTTCTAGGGTCATGTATACCTTAAATGTGAGTATTAAAATTAAACCATTGATCGCTTCGGTAAATAGGTCACTTTGAAGCACATGAAGCTTGACCTCGTACACTTGAACTTGTGTCTCGAACTTGTGTCTTGAGATAGTGACTTGAGACTTAAGCTTGAGCAAATGTACTTGAGCTTGAGCATGTGATGCACTCAAACTTGAGCTTGAAATAGTGCACTTGGCACTTGGACTTGAGTACTTGGACTTGGTGAACTTCAACTTATTCTTGTAGTTGAACATGTACAATTGTAGCACACTCAATGTCGATGTAG